>CM035838.1:43020133-45420133 GCA_020510985.1 Pholidichthys leucotaenia | reverse complement strand
ATTTCCCTTGTGATTCATCAAATGAACAACAGACCAAATTTGTTTTCCCATCCAGGTTTCTATGAATATGGATTTCCTTCTGCAAAGAACCACTCTGTTATTCCACAAAGGCACATTATGTGGACTAAAATTGTGTTTCAGAATCAGAATCAGGATCAGAAAAGCTTGATTGCCAAGCATGTTAAAAACATACAAGGAATTTGACTTGACATTGGCGCGCTAATGTAAGCGCATCACAATGACACGGCAGCCATAACAAGGCGCCTCATCAAAACAGTGGGGGATAAGAGGGGAAGAGGGAGGGAACGACACATTGGGCAGAGAGAAAAAAACATCGTTATCAAAATACAGCTCGTTGTATAAGCGGGATTGTGATTACATAGAAAAAAATCTCTCTATTGCACAAAGCAGACAAAACAAATCCACACAAAAACAAAGCAGAGAGAGACCAGTGTGTGTATATCAGTTTGTGATATCAGTGTGGGTGCAGTGTGAGTGTATCAGTTACTGGAGTACAACAAAAATCGTCTCCTAGGCAACGGCTAGATGTTATATTCATGTATTGTAAACACAGATAGACATGTCCCAGAGTTTATCTCTCTTCATGCCAGATGGTAAAATTCCATGTTAGTCCCATGACAACGCTGTCCTTGGAGAGTTCTGTCACGCCGCGCCATTCATCAGCGGCGCCACCTGCTCACGCACCTGCTACTCGTCAGCGGCGAAGGATAAAAGCCGCCTCGCCCTGAGCGTCGGCCTGAAGCCGTAGACTTCATTTCCTTTGTATGGACTTCTACCACATTCTCTTCAGCATCCTCATCTCCGGTAAGAAGTTCACTTACCTCATCTCTCCAGTCTGCTCCCCTGTGCACAGGTGGATTCCTCGGCGGCGGACAATCCCGTCCCTCGTCTCTCCTCGCTGCTGCACCGAGCCCTGCAGGTGGCTGTCTCCCGGGCTTCCATCCTTGAAGCGCCAGTCATCTGCCCAAACAAGTAAGCTTCTCTCCCTCGCCTATTCTCCTCCCGTGTTGGTGTGTGCTCATCACCCTGTGTCTGATTTCTCCCATAGGGTTGCCGGCTGAACGGTCTCCTGCCTCTGGGTCCGAAGCAGACGCCACCACCAACACATTAACATTCCGCAGACACGCACCCAAACATCCCTGTTGTTAATAAACAGTTTGAACTACTCTGAGCCTGTGTGTGTGCGTCTCCTGAGCCGAACGTTATGTCAGTACGGCTTCAGCAGAGCGGCTCGGCGGACGGCGGGCTCGCACACCGGTTTACCATCCTCGAGGCTCGGGTGGATCAGATTGTTTATCAGCAACAGGTGGTTCTTCATCAATTATTAGAACTGACTAACCGATTGAACCGCTTGGACCCCCAACAGCCGTTCCTCCCGACTCACCAGGGTGGCGCGGCTCCTGCTGTTCCAGCGGCCGTCCAGCCGGCTCCAGTGGCACCGGTTCGGCTCACGCCGATTCCGACCCCCGCCCGCTTTAGCGGTAAGCTCGGCGGAGCGCGGGGGTTTATTATGCAGTGTGAGTCCGTGTTCCACCGTGTGCCCGGAGATTTTCCCTCGGATCACAGCCGAATTGGTTACATAGGGAATCTTCTGGAGGGGCGTGCGTTAACCTGGACCTACGCCGTAATGGCGAGGCCCAGTTATGCCACCCTCACCTATGACCAATTCGTGAGGCGCTTTCTGGAGGTCTTTGACCACTCACAAACCGAAACGGTCCAGGTCGATCGGCTTCTCGCTCTCCAGCAGGGAAGCCGGTCGGCAGCGGACCACTCGGTCGACTTCCGGGTAGCGGCGGAGGAATTGGGCTGGGAGGAACGCTCCCTCTGTGGCCTGTTCCTCCGCAGCCTCAATAGTGATCTGAGGGATGAACTGGCTGGTCGGGATATCCCTGGGACGCTAGCGGAGCTGACATCCTTAGCGATAAGTTTGGATAACAGGCTGCGCGAGCGCTCCTCGGGGCGGAGGTCTTCTTCTTCTCGCCCTCGTGGAGCCTCGCCGCACCTGTTCCAAGCTCGCCCCCTGGCGGCGCCGCCAGCATCGCGCCCCGAGGAGTCGGAGCCGATGGTGACGGGCTGGACTAAACTTTCCCCTGTGGAGAAACAACGCCGCCGTGAGTTGGGCCTCTGCATGTATTGCGGAGGCGACCAACACACCGTGGAGCGTTGTCCACGGAAAGCCAGTCGGTGGGGTCCGCGAGTCACTGTTGGAAGCCTCGCGGATGTCAATCGGTTAGGATCACCTTCTCAATTGAAGCTGCCCATCCGTTTCTGCCATAACCCTACTGGGCACCTCACCCACGCACTGGTGGATTCGGGCGCAGAAGGCAGCTTCATTTCACAAAGCCTGGCAACCCGATTGGGCATCCGCTGCCAGGCACTCAACACTCCCATCTCCCTAATCCACCTCTCCCGTGCCACCCTCGGGAGAGTGACACATCAAACTGTTCCCCTACCGGTCATCATCTCGGGAAACCACCGGGAGGAAATGACCTTTTACGTCCTTCCCAACTCTGTGTCGCCCGTCATCCTGGGGTATCCCTGGCTCCGCCTTCACAATCCGGTCCTGGATTGGAAATCAGCTGGGATCTCGGCATGGAGTACGTTCTGTATGGGCACCTGCCTTCAGTCCGCTGCCTGCTCTCCGTCCGCTTCTCCCCCTGCTATGGACGCTGCACCCCCGGACCTGTCTCTGGTGCCCCCAGAATTTCACGACCTGGGTATAGTGTTCAGCAAAGCGAAAGCTATGTCTCTTCCCCCTCATCGGCCCTATGACTGCGCCATCAACCTCCGCCAGGGGGCTCCCTTACCTTCTGGTCGCCTTTACAGCCTGTCTGCGCCGGAGAAGGAGACGATGAACGCCTACCTGAAGGAATCATTAAGTGCTGGGATTATCCGCCCATCATCGTCACCCGTGGGGGCAGGGTTCTTCTTCGTGGGGAAAAAGGATGGGTCCCTCCGCCCTTGTATCGACTACCGGGCCCTCAACAATATCACGGAGAGGGACCGTTACACCCTGCCTCTCATGGACACTGCCTTCCACTCCCTCCAGGGGGCGACCTGGTTCACCAAGCTGGACCTACGCAGCGCTTACCACCTCGTCCGGATCCGGGAGGGAGATGAGTGGAAAACGGCCTTCCGTACCCCGAACGGCCACTTTGAATATCTGGTGATGCCGTTCGGGTTGACCAACGCTCCTGCAGTCTTCCAGCGCCTCATTAATGACGTCCTCCGGGACTTCATTGGCCTTTTCGTGTTCGTCTACCTGGACGATATTCTCATCTTCTCCAAGTCCAGGGATGAGCACCAGGTCCACGTGAGGCGGGTCCTCCAAAGGCTGCTGGAGAATCGTCTGTACGTTAAGGCGGAAAAGTGTGAATTTTACGCCAGGAGTACATCCTTCCTGGGGTTCATCATCGCCCACGATAAGGTGCTCCCCGACCCAGAGAAGGTAAAGGCGGTGGTGGAATGGCCCACACCTGCATCTTGGAAACAGGTGCAGCAATTTGTTGGCTTCGCCAATTTCTACCGCCGCTTTGTCCCCAACTTCAGTGCCATCGTGGGACCACTGACCCGCCTCACGTCCCCGAAGGTCCCGTTCCGGTGGACCGAAGAGGTCGCTGCCGCCTTTGAGGCGCTGAAGGCGGAATTCTCCTCCTCCCGGGTCCTTCGCCAGGTCGACCCCGCGCTGCAGTGCATTGTAGAGGTAGACGCCTCGGACACGGGAGTGGGAGCAGTGCTGTCCCAGCGGTCACCGGACGATGGCGCCAAGCGACCGTGCGCCTTCTTCTCCCGGCGCTTGTCCCCGGCGGAGAGAAACTACGATGTGGGGGACAGAGAGCTCTTGGCCATCAAGCTCGCCCTGCAGGAGTGGCGCCACTGGTTGGAGGGGGCAAGCCTGCCGTTTGTGGTCCTCACGGACCACAAGAACCTGGAATACTTACGGTCTGCCAAGCGCCTGAACGCCCGCCAGGCGCGCTGGTCCCTGTTCTTCGCCAGGTTCCAATTTTCCATCACCTTCAGGCCTGGCTCTAAGAACATCCTGCCTGACGCCCTCTCCAGGCAGTTCGCCCCCGTGGAGTCGGAGGAGGCGCCCCACTCCATCCTGCCCAGGTCGTGCGTCGTGGGAGCCATCTCGTGGGACATTGAGAGCAAGATCCGGAAGGCACAGGAGGTGGAACCTGACCCTGGCGGCGGACCGGAGGGGAGGCTGTTCGTGCCATCCGCGGTCCGAGGAGAGGTCATCCACTGGCTCCACACCTCCAAGCTCACCTGTCACCCTGGCACCTCCCGGATGATAGATCTCCTCCAACGGTCCTTTTGGTGGCCAGGCCTGCGGAGGGATGCAGCCCGCTACGCCCGGGCTTGCCCAATCTGTGCCACCTGCAAGTCGGGAAATGCCCCTCCAGCGGGTCTGCTCCAGCCCCTGCCCGTCCCTGGCAGGCCCTGGTCGCACATCGCTCTGGATTTCGTCACCGGACTCCCCATCTCCAACTCCTATGACACCATCCTGACCATCGTGGACCGCTTCTCCAAGGCCGTGCACTTCGTCCCCCTGCGAGGCCTCCCTACTGCCCTGGAGACGGCGGACCTCCTCGTCCAACACGTGGTCAGGCTGCATGGGATTCCGGTGGACGTGGTCTCGGACCGGGGCCCCCAGTTTTCATCTGAGGTTTGGAGGTCTTTCTGCAACGCCATCGGAGCCAAGGTGAGCCTCTCCTCTGGCCATCACCCCCAATCCAACGGGCAGTGTGAGAGGACCAACCAGGAGCTGGAGGCTGCGCTCCGCTGTGTGTCCAGATCCAAACCCGCGTCCTGGAGCAACCATCTTGCCTGGGTTGAATATGCCCACAACACCGCTCGCTCTTCTGCTACAGGGATGTCCCCCTTCAAAGCGTCCCTGGGTTACGACCCCCCGCTGTTTCCGGAGCAGGAGAGTGAGGTAACTGTCCCGTCAGTTAGGGCCCATCTCAGGCAGTTCCGCTCCACCTGGGCTGCCGCGCGCCATGCGCTATTGCGCACAGCGGAGCGCAACAGGACTGTGGCGGACCGGCGTAGGAGACCTGCCCCGGCGTACAGAGTTGGGCAGCTTGTTTACATTTCCACCCAGGACGTCACTCTAAAAGGCGAGAGGAGAAAGCTGGCACAGCGCTTCATGGGTCCCTACCCCATCACCCGGATCATCAACCCGGTGGCTGTGCGCGTGGCTATTCCCCCCTCCCTCCGCATTCATCCTACTTTCCACGTGTCGAAGGTGAAACTGGCGGTCACTGACCCCCTTTGCCCTCCTCCTGCAGCGCAACCCGCGCCCCGGATGATTGGTGGCCATCCGGCCTGGTCCGCCTCCTCCATCCTGGACTCCCGGCGCCGGGGTCGTGGGTTGCAATACTTGGTGGACTGGGAGGGCTATGGGCCCGAGCATCGACAGTGGGTGCCCCCGTCGTTTGTGTTGGACCCATCGCTCATCGCGGACTTCCACCGAGCGCACCCGGATAAGCCATCGCCAGGAGGCGCTGCTAGAGGGGGGAGTACTGTCACGCCGCGCCATTCATCAGCGGCGCCACCTGCTCACGCACCTGCTACTCGTCAGCGGCGAAGGATAAAAGCCGCCTCGCCCTGAGCGTCGGCCTGAAGCCGTAGACTTCATTTCCTTTGTATGGACTTCTACCACATTCTCTTCAGCATCCTCATCTCCGGTAAGAAGTTCACTTACCTCATCTCTCCAGTCTGCTCCCCTGTGCACAGGTGGATTCCTCGGCGGCGGACAATCCCGTCCCTCGTCTCTCCTCGCTGCTGCACCGAGCCCTGCAGGTGGCTGTCTCCCGGGCTTCCATCCTTGAAGCGCCAGTCATCTGCCCAAACAAGTAAGCTTCTCTCCCTCGCCTATTCTCCTCCCGTGTTGGTGTGTGCTCATCACCCTGTGTCTGATTTCTCCCATAGGGTTGCCGGCTGAACGGTCTCCTGCCTCTGGGTCCGAAGCAGACGCCACCACCAACACATTAACATTCCGCAGACACGCACCCAAACATCCCTGTTGTTAATAAACAGTTTGAACTACTCTGAGCCTGTGTGTGTGCGTCTCCTGAGCCGAACGTTATGTCAAGTTCTGATTATTGTACAGCAGCAGTTGTTTGGGTTAAGCAAAGCCAACTCTCTTCTGCCTTCTCTCTCTCTCCTGGAGGAATGAGTGAAAGGGCGCCGAGTCAAGGCCAAATGAGCACAGTTCACTTAGAGCAGAAATTTCCTCTCTTCATGCGATTCTGAGCATCACAATTACAATTACATAGGCTTTAAAATCATTCCTTGGAGAGCACCAAGCGACTCCAGATGTTTCCCCTTCCGCAGTCATTTGCCGCTATCAGTGCTTTCCCCAGCTGGTCGAATTGTTGAAGAAGCAGCTACGCCGGGTCTGCATTTTGATTAGCTCTTCCAGTTAAATTTCCGATACACCAGGAAAACTCCAGAGCCAATCAGCAGAAAATCCTGTGATCATGAAGCCAAAACAGGTAGATGTCTTCCACATCTTCAGTCGAATCACGTAGACACATGAGTTCCAATCCATGAGTCTCTCCGTTGGGGCTCCCCCTGGCCCGAATTTTTGTAAAATGGTGTCAATAGTATTAAAGCCTGCTCATCAATTCCATAATTTTCCATTTGGATCGAGATTCAGCCAGAAGAAGAGTGAACATAGACAGGACACAGCAAGCTGGAATAGTGAAGAGGGGAGAGGAGTGGGGAGAGGGGAGAAATGCGTCTGCTCTCTCTGAAAGCCGGAAGAAGAGTTTATAAAGCCGGAAGAAGAGTTTATAAACCATTTTCCAGTAGAACAAGACCTGTTGATGGAAGGCAGAAAGTTTCACAGGTAACTTGGAAATTTCAAAGTCACATTTTACTAAAAACTTTACGCCTCCCAGTTTTTTTTTGAAAATGAATGTTGAAAACGAGAACCAGATGTCTTCACTACATTTTAAAAAGGACTGAAGCCACTTGAGCTTCAGAACCCCATTCATTGTATCAAAATCAATAGCTTTTATTCCCCCTTCTTTGTAGCTTTTGATCATGTCTGCTTTCCTAATATAATGATGCATATTTTTCCAGATAAAGTAAAAAATTAGGTTGTTTATTTTGTTTATAGTTATTTTGGCTAGGGGTAGAGAATATATTGAATAGATTAGTATAGAAATTAATTCTGTTTTTGTCAATAGTGATCTTCCAAATAGTGTTAAATCTCTCTGTAACCAATTATTAAGGATTTTTATAGCTTTTGCAATAGGCTTCTAAATATTATTGTCACTTTTAGTTTCTAAATTTTTTGATATATATATATATTCCTAAGTATCTTATTTCTTTCTTCACTGGAATATTGTACAATGTGTCTTCAGAGCTGTCATGAATACTTAATAATTCACGTTTATTAATATTTAAATGCAGGCCTGAAGCCTGGGAGAATAATATTACAACCTCCAATGCAACAGGTATTTGTTCCTTATTTTTCAGAAAAAGTGTCGTGTTATGGAAGACGGAAGCAGACGAGGCAGCGAGCTAGACGACACACAAACTTTATTCCACTTCCAACATCAATGCAGAAATTCTGAAACCCGAGTGCCTGAGCGAACTCCTTTATACACTTTAATTCCCACCTCTGGCACTCAGGGTAAACACATTAACATTTAGACTGCAAGACATGCACACACATTAACATAACATTAACCCACACATCACAGAACATATCTTGCTACAATACATTCACACCCCTGCATCCTCAGGTGTCAGCCTGGCATGGCAGGGGGCGAAAGGCACATCTTTGTTAGGTTGGCTCCTCTCAGCTTTCCCCATCAGCATCCCTAACTATCTTCTCCCCCACCAACCCCCTTGTCCTGGGTGGAGTGCCATGTGTATTGTGTCCACCACACAGACGCATCCTCCCCGAACACCCAAAAGGGGCTCTAACCCTCTGGTACCTTGGGCTTCAGCCAGCACCCGTAACGGCTGTAACGTGGACCGGCCAAAGTGTCTTGCTGTTGAGGAGGGCAGGAGACAAACTCTGTCTCCGGCGCACAGTCCTGTGGAGGGGGAAGGGGAGGGGAGGGGAAAGACCTAGTCTGCTGCCAACAGTTCTCTGCAGCGGGAACACCAACTTGCAGAGCCACTGTAGGTGGGCGTCTGCGCCGGGGAACTTGAGCCAGCACCACCTGTTCGTCTGCCAACACATAAGCGGGGTTAAGCTTGTCAATGCAGACGGTTTCCTTACACCCCCCCCCCCCCAAGTCTAAATTCTAAGTTCTGTGTGCATCGTGCCTAACAAAAATTAACTTGGTGCTCTGTAAGCTCTTTGGGACAAAAGTATGGGGAAAACAATGGTGCGCCGGACTCGGCTACACGCTAGCAGCCCCTGTACTGTAAAATAATTGCGTGGGCGGGTTGGTCCCGGGTACGGGGTTTTCCGGTAAAAATTCCCTGGGGATCCATAACGACTGAGAAAAACGAGTTCTGCTGGAGAGGCTGTCAGATCCTCCTTAGTCACAGACCGCAATCCCAATAGGATCCAGGGCAGGCGGTCAATCCAATTTACATCAGTGAGTGAGGCTCTGAGCGCTACTTTAAGCGACCTATGAAAACGTTTGCATAACCCATTAGCCTGGGGGTTGTATGCGATGGTGTTGTGGATTTTGACCCCCAGGCTCTGGGCCATCGCAGACCAGAGTTCTGAAACAAATTGTGGACCCCTGTCGGAAATGATGTTTGATGGGGATCCGAACCGTGCAACCCAAGCCAACAAAAAAGCGCGAGCCACTTCTGCGGACATGGTGGAAGCCAGTGGGACCACTTCAGGCCAACGCGTGGTGCGGTCCACGATTGTCAAAAGGTGGATGAACCCTTGTGACGGCGGGAGGGGGCCCACCAAATCCACGTGGAAGTGGTCAAACCTCCTGGCTGGAATTTGAAACGGCTCAAGAGGGGCTTTGGTGTGCTTGTGCACTTTGGCCCGCTGGCACGTGACACACGCTGCAGCCCACTCTTTCACGTCCCTGTGTAAGTGAGGCCAGACAAATTTCACCCCCACCAATTTAACCGAGGCGCGCACGCCGATAGTGCGAAAGGGAGTGGAATGACTCAAAAACACTGTGGCACCAAGAGCTCGGAACCACCTGGCGTGGGCGATCGGTGGAGATGTCGCACCACCCTGCTCTCCAGTTTTAACCCAGTAGGCACAGACTGGAGCACGCAAATGTCTGCGTCCCCGGCTTGCTCCGCAGCCATGGCAGGGAAATCTATTCCCATGTAGACCAGGGAGACTAACCCACACGACAGGCAGTCGGCCACGACATTAAGCTTACCAGCTACGTGTTGAATGTAGGTTGTGAACTCCGAGATCGCGGCCAAATGTCGTTGTTGCTGGGCTGACCACGGTTCTGAGACTTTGGACATTGCATACGTTAGCGGCTTACGATCAACGAACGCAGTGAACTCGCGCCCTTCCAGCCAAAACTGGAAATGGCCAGATGGAGAGCCAACAACTCTCTGTCAAACATACTGTATTTGCGTTTGTTGTCATGCAAAGTGTGGCTGAAAAATGTGAGTGGCTGCCATGCACTGGAAATGTACTGCTCCACCACTGCCTTTATTTATCTTTTGTTCATATAAAAGACAAAAAATAAAAGAGAAAGATGTCTTTACCTTCTTTACATGTTTCAACTGCACTGCAGCCTTCGTCAGAAGAATCAGCTGATTGCTGCCAGGTGACATTTATCAGCTGATTTTCGTAGGCGGGGCCAGCTCAGCAGATCTGTCGGATCCACCGAGCCGGCCCCGCCTCCCGCCGTCAGATGGTCTCTGGAGAATGTAGTCCCAGGTGTGGGAAAGCATAAAGGCTCCCTCATCTCGGTTCATGGTGTCTTTTCCCCGCTTCCTGATCTCTATGGCCTCCTTGATCCAGCGTTTGTGTCTGTTGCTCTCCGATCCAATAATTTTTGTGTTGTCCCAGTCCATGATGTGATTATTTCTTTTGCAGTGATCTGATATTGCTGATTTTAATGTTTCTTGTTCTGCCTTTTCTTTTTGTGATCTTGTGAGTCGTCCTTGTGTTTCCTTCTCACATTCCTTCTGGTGTTCTTTTTTTCTTGTGGTGAATGGTCTTCCAGTTTCTGCAATGTAGGTTTTGTTGCATGATCTGCATGATATTTCATATATTACAACCAATTCAAAGAATCATGAAAAAATACAAAATAAATACAGCAGTCAACCACACAAAAAATTAAGACAGTTGTTAGTACACCCCAAGGACAGAATAGAACAAGACAATAAATGCAATGTAATATATGATATATAATATATAAGGTTCGCGATAAGCCCATGCACTTCCAACCTCTGGAAAACTAGTCTGAGATGGGTGAGGTGCTTCTCCTTGGACGCACTCGCCACCAGAATGTCGTCTAAGTAGACAAAAACGAAGGGCAGGTCACAAAGCACCGCATCCATCATTCTTTGGAAGGTTTGCGCTGTGCCCTTTAACCCAAATGGCATGCATAAAAACTCCAAAAGGCAAAAGGAGTTATTACTGCTGTTTTGGGAACGTCCTCCATGTGCACCAGGACCTAGTGGCACCCGCGGACCAGATCCACTTTCGAAAAAACGTGCGTCCCGGCCAGGTGCATGGAGAAATCCTGGATGTGCAGGATGGGATCCCGATCATGTTTCATGGCATTGTTCAAGCGCTGGAAATCACCACACAGTCACCACGACCCATTGACCTTAGGCACCATGTGTAGTGGAGATGCCCACAGGCTGTTGGAGTGACTAACGATGCCCAGCTGCTCTAAGTTGGTAAACTCCTGGCGCGCACTGGCTAGTTTAACTACATCCAGGCATCGAGGCTGCACGAACACTGCGGCCTTTTGTAGTTATGAAATGGTCAATCCCGTGTTTGGCTACTGTAGCAGAAAACGTCGGAACCGTGAGCGCTGGAAACTGTAAAAGTAAATGCTGCTACCTACCCCCTGGAGCTATAATGCTAGCCTGTGTTCTTGGCCTAACTCCCTGAGCTGTGCAGGGCAAGGAGGTAAAAGAGACAGCATCCACTAAACGTCTGTTGGCCACATCGACTAACAACCCATAAGCACATAAAAAATCTGTGCCTAAAATGGGGACAGAACATGCCACCACCACAAAATCCCATTGGTAATTGCGTCCATGTAAGCACACCATCAACGCCGTTCGCCAAACGTTCTCAAACAGGTCAGTGGATGATGCAGTGAATATGGGACTACACTACATCCTGCAACACCTTGACTCCCCAGGGACGTACGCCAGGATCCTGTTTGTCAACTTCAGCTCGGCGTTCAACACCATCATCCCAGGCATTCTTCATCAGAAACTCCTCCAGCTCAAGGTGACCCCCTCCACCTGCCAGTGGATCTCCAGCTTTCTGACTGACAGGTGGCAACAGGTGAAGCTAGGAAGATTTACATCCAGCTCCTGAAAAATTAGTACTGGCGCCCCCCAAGGGTGTGTCCTTTCCCCACTGCTCTTCTCCCTCTACTCCAACGACTGCACCTCAGAGGACCCTTCGGTGAAGCTCCTGAAGTTTGCGGACGACACCACAGTCATCGGTTTGATCCAGGATGGTGATGAGTCTGCATACAGGCGGGAGGTGGAGCAGCTGATCCTCTGGTGCGGCCAGAACCATCATGAACTTAACCCAGCCAAAACGGTGGAGATGACTGTGGATTTCAGGCGACACCATCCTTCATTCCCCCCACTCACCATCCTCAACAGTACAGTGTCCACTGTGGACTCCTTCAAGTTTCTGGGTACCACAATCTCCCGGAACCTGAAGTGGTCCTCCCATATAGACACTGTCCGGAAAAAGGCCCAGCAGAGGTTGTTTTTTCTGCGTCAGCTCAAGAAGTTTGATTTGCCTCAGGAGCTGCTGGTTGTCTTCTACACCGCTATCATCCAATCTGTCCTCTGCTTTTCCATCATTGTCTGGTTTGGATCTGCCACTAAACAGGACAAGACCAGACTGCAGCGGATCATTAAATCTGCGGAGAGGATCATTGATACCGACCTACACTCCATTGAGAACTTATATCGGTCCATAACCAGGAAACGGGCGGGAAACATCTGTGCTGACCTGTCACACCCCGGCCACAAACTGTTTGAACTTCTATCTTCTGGTCGTCGTTACAGATCACTGAAGGTCAAAACCACCCGTCACAGGAACAGTTTCTTTTCTCAAGCCATCACTCTGATGAACTCCTAACATTCACCTAGTCCTACCTGTTGCTGTACTCATGACTTTTCATCCATTCTCACATTGCACATAACTCTCACACTGCTTTTTACTTCATTCACATTATATCACCGAATCTGAGTTCACATTGAAATACTGTATGACTGTATATTTTTTCATATATTTCTGCAAAGTGTGGATAGTCTGAGTAAATAACTGCATATATTCTTGTATATATTTGCATCCTTTTATAGAAACGTGGACAGACTGTAATTTACTGTGCATACTCTGTTGTCATTGAATCCTTATTTAAATCTTATTTAAATCCTCCACCTGAACAACGAGAGCAAGTTTTTTAGCCAAAGTCAAATTCCTTGTATGTGTTGTGCATACTTGGCCAATAAAGGTGATTCTGATTCTGATTCTGGGAGCTGGAGTCCACTAAGAAATGTCTCTTCGAACATGTGTCTGTGATAAACAGCAGCTTGTTCCTGTCACCAGCAGTCGCAGCTGCTACTGACTGCTGGCCATGGCATTTCCCTGGCTTCTTGAATTGGCACGGTGGCAGACAGCGTTGGGCATCTGAGCCAAAGTGGTGGTGATAGACACAGAGTGTTCCATTCCTGCATCTCTTGGTATCCATCCCAGCCACCACCAACGGCTCCTCGACCTTGCTGGAGTCCTTCCCGGATGCCAGTGTCGTTGCTTGCAAGGTGAGAGTTCTGGTTGCTAGGATGATGTCGTCCACTTCCTGTGCCAGAGCGCGGTAGTTCCTGGTTACCAGCAGCGGCGAGTTGACCAGGATCGCCCTCGCTGTAGCAAGTAGGTCCCTGAGGAAGAGCTGTGTGAAAAGGAAGGATTCAACGTGCTTCCCCCTCAGTGCTAACATGCTCTCCATCAGCTCCACAGCTGATCTGTCACCTAACTCTGAGCACGTTAGGAGTCTCTCTGCTCTCTCACTGTCCGACAGGGTATACCGCTGAATCAGCATCTGCGTGAGCACGTCGTATTTCCACTAGGCCGGTGGTTCCTGGAGCAGGCTCGTCACTTGCTGCGTGGCACGCACATCCAGCGCAGCGACCACATGATAGTATCTGGTGTTGTCCGTTGTGATCCCATGGAGTGCGAATTGGGCTTCAACATGTAGAAACCAAGCGGTTGGATTGTGAAGCCAGAAGTCTGGGAGTTTGACTGTGACAGTGCATGCTGCGCTGGTGTTCTCCCTCTGGGTTGTCTCCGGGGCGGTGCTCGGCTTGTTCTCCATTGAATGTCTTAGGGTTACCAATGTGGAAGATGGAAACAGACGAGGCAGCAAGCTGACGACACACAAACTTTATTCCACTTCCAACATCAACACAGAAACTCTGAAACCTGAGTGCCTGAGCAAGCTCCTTTATACACTTTAATTCCTGCCTCTGGCACTCAGGGTAAACACATTAACATTCAGACTGCAAGACATGCACACACATTAACATAACATTGACCCACACATCACAGAGCATGTCTTGCTACAATACATTCACACCCCTGCGTCCTCAGGTGTCAACCGGCGGCAGGCACCCCCGGCAGCAGGGGGCGAAAGGCATATCTTTGTTTGGTTGGCTACTCTCAGCTTTCCTCATTAGCATCCCTAACTATCTTTTCCCCCACCAACCCCCTTGTCCTGGGTGGGGTGCCATGTGTATTGTGTTCACCACAGTGTCATCTGCTAGCTGACTAATCACTAATGTTTTACCAGCTATAGTAATAGCTTCCACATTGGTGTTTGCGACCAGAATGGACAACAATTCTGCAACTGTTATGAATAACAGAGGAGACAAACTGCATCCTTGTCTTATTCCTTTTCCTATTTTGAATCTAGGACAAATACCTTCAGGAAGGGAAACACTGCCATTGATGTATGTGTGTAACATCTTAATGATATTCAAAAAATATTCACCAAACCCAAAAATTTCAACGTGTCATAAATGAAAGGATGTTCCACAGAGTCAAAAGCTTTTTGAAAATCTAGGAACAAAATGTAGGCATTGTCTTTAACTAGAAAAATTTCACTGTAATCAATGAGGTCCAGAACCAGTCGGATATTATTATGAATTGATCTACCTTTCAAGAAACTGGATTGTGAATTGCTTATGATTTTTGAAAGCCCTGATTTTAATCTTGATGCTAGTGCTATAGTAAGGATTTTATAGTCTGTATTAAGGAGAGTAATTCGTCTTAAGTTATTTAACATTCTTTTATCTTTTTCAGGTTTAGGTATTAATGTTATTATACCTTGTTTCATTGTTGTCATTAAATCTTTGTTGATAATACTTTCTTCAATTGCATCAAAAAGTAACCCTTTTATTTCTTCCCAAAAATACTTATAAAAATTAGCTGTTAATCCATTTGGCCCAGGTGAATGGTTTAAAGCGATTTATTTAATAACCCCATCTAGATCTGCTAATTTTAACTTCCCATCACAGAGCTTTTTAAAATTATCATCAGTTTTTGGAATTGCATTTCCAATCAGTTGAAAAAAATTGTTCTGAGTACTTTGCATTATATGAAGAAGAATACATGTTTCTATTGAAATTATAAATTTCTCTGGCTATCTTTTTGGGTTAGTAAATTCCTGCCCATCAACCGATATACAAGAAATTGCATTTTTTTTTTCCTGCCTTCGTTTTTCCAGCCTGATAAAATATTAAATTTTTTCCCCTTCCTCAATCCACTTGGCCCTGGATCTGACAAATGCACCATGTGCTTTGTTGAGCTAGAGCTGGTCTAACTGGGTCTGTATATTAGAAATTTCTATCTTAACCCTTTGAGTGTGAGAATTTTCGTGCCCCTAGTGGCAGAGCGCAGCACTGTGCCTGCCTTTTCACTCTGACTTTGTCAAAAATAAGTGAGAAATTTCTGGGTTTTTTTTTTAAATGTACTGATTTCTTGTTCATATACTTTGAAGATAAGATGATGAGGTACCTCTGTACATAAAACAGTGTAAAAAGACTGAACCATTTTTTGTGTAGATACGTTCAAAGTCCAGTTTTGACTGAGTTATGGAATTTAAAGAGGTGCCGTAACATTATGCAAATTAGATGCATAAATTTATTCCTATCTGAAACTTTGGATCATATTTTACATCTTTCTAATTGACAGTAAGCCATTATCTCTTACCACTTTCAAGTTATAACCTTGGAAATCTGAACTACCAGTATTTTATTGACAAAAAATATTTACCACTCTTGACCACTAGGGGGTATGTTGCAGTTTGGCAACATACACACTCATAGGGTTAATCTCTTCACTCTATTAAAGCAAGAAATCTGTGTGTGTGTGTGTCATGTTTATAGGACATCATAGCACAGCCTATGATCTTTGCCTGATATCTGTGTGTGTGTGTCTGTCACGTTTATAGGACATCATAGGACAACCTATGATCTCTGCCTGATCATCATAGGACGTCCTATGAAAACAGGCATCATAGGACTCGCGATGCTGTCATAAAGATATTCGCTATGCCGTCATAAAGATATGATGTCTATATGACGGCACATAGACAAATGTGTCTTTATGATGTCATATATAGACCATCACTCACGATGCCTAGACTAATGTGCCTTTATGATGTCATATGGCTCAAAATTGCCAAGGTGAATAAGTCACATGGCCAGTCTTTACAGCGTTCCTGTTTTCTGCACAACAGATTTCTGCAGCCATGGCCAATTCTATGTTGCTGGGAGCAGAGGTGCCAGATCAAACAGTCTTTGTATTTTTGCTCAAGATGAAGAAACTACATGCAAGTTAAGTTAATTGGTATCAAACTGGGGATTCTAAATTGTCCTTAGGTATGACTGTGAGAGTGAATGATTGTCTGTCTTTCTGTGTTGGCCCTGTGATTGACTGGCGATCTGTCCAGGGTGTACCCTGCCTCTCGCCCAAAGATGCTGGGATAGGCTCCAGCCCCCCTGCGACCCAAAAAGGATTAAGCAGAAGAAGATGAATGAATGAATGAATGAAGAAACTAAGCAAAAGCGTCGCTTTCTTAGCAATGTCGTTTTTAAAGAGGTGCTGACGCAGTAAAAATGTGTAACCTTGAAGAATGCCAGTCTACACTACAAATGTGCAAAATGCCAAGCAAAGCGCTGATTTTCTCCGGGTGCTCTGGCTTCTTGGTTTCTACGGGCATGCACGGGCCTTCCTGAACAGGGTTGAAAGCCACTTTTTGCTCAGATCTATTTTCATGATCCTGCCCATGAACTGGAATTACGACGCACCTATCACTCAACCAGTGGTATGAACGAAGAAGAAGAAGACCCACCAGATGGTGAGCAATAGAATGAGGAGAACTGCTGCACATCAGAAAAGATGCCATGAACATGAAACACCTCAGGTTCCAGCAGTATGCCGCAGGCATGGCTGTGAACAACACAGCCGTCTGAGACAGGAGGAGACCCTTCAGCAACGGACATGCAGAAATACTTGCTTATACTTGGTTTCTACGGGCATGGATGGGTATGCACGGGTATGTACTAGTCTGACCAATTCAATTTAGAGTTTCTTCAGAGTAGCACTTTCTGAATTCTTAAATGGGACGGATTTTACCCCTGGAGGCTTCTTCATATTTTTCATCATGTTGTTCGGTGAGTTTCCTTTACTATAAATCTTTAAAAGTGGAGTCATACCATGTCAAAAATAAAATATTTGGGACAACTTTTACAGCTTCAGATGAACACCACCTCAACGCTTGCCATTTCACCAGAAGCTCCAACAGGAAAGGTAAATACAGGAAGTAGGACCTTATTCCTGGGGGTGCCACTGTAGGAACGATTATGGGCTGAGCTTCCGGTTTTGGCTGACCTAGTGTTAAATCAGTCACCAAGAGTGAAGCAGCAGGGGCATTTAAAATAGCGTTTTTAAAAGTTTTTCAAATTCATTTTAATGTATAGTCCACGTATGTGTTTTGCACTCAAGTGGGAGCTAATTTCAGCACTTATAGTTTTTGTATTTTTGAATGTTTTTGCGTAGTTCTGGTACTTGCTGCTGTTTGTGGTGTGAGGCTCCTCACAGATAAGCACAGCTAAATCTGTGGCTTCAACAGCAATGAGTAGATCATGCACTGAAAACTAAAGGATTCATCATGTGATCAGTGGTACAGACACAGCAGCACCAGGTTATGTTTTCACTTGCATGAATGTCACAGATCTGACGTTTTTGTGATGGTTCGCTCCGGCTGCCTATCATCCTCAACTGCGCGCACACCTGCTCCCCATCACGGCCAGGGCTACTTCGACCGTGCTGCCCTCGGATCAGTGCAGAGTCGTCTGTTTCCTTTCCTAATGAGACCTGCACTCGCCTTCATCCTCGTTCCAGAGTTTCCTTGCCTCAGCCTACCCTCGTCTTGGTATCCTGCCTCCTGCCAGCCGACGTCAGGAAGGATCCTCATCACAGCCCCAAGTAAGCCTATGCTCAATTCATATTTATCTTCACTCGTTCCCCTGTTCACAGGCGGAGATCCGTGGTGGCGGACCTCTCTCCCTCCTGGCGGCGGACCGAGCTACACCGCACTTTCCCAGACTCACCAACCACCTCCAGCTGCAACCGGGACAGCAGGCACTGTCTTCCTGGCCATAGCTGCCAAGCTGAACCTCAGCTCAACCCCATCTCTACTAACAGTAAGCACTGGACAATTCTGTGCATCCCCTCCGGGGTCTGCCGCTAACTCTCCCTGTCTCTGTTTGTCCTTAGAGTTGCCAGGTTGCATGGTGCTCTGCTCACCCCCAGCTGCTACACGATCACACACACACACACACACACACACACACATACACTAATCACAATAAAGATAATTGCATCTACTTTTGAGTTCGAGTCTGCTCTCTGGGTCAGTAAACCATGCCAGTATGACTCCGCCAAAGCGACCCAGCAGACAGCGTGCTAGTGCGCAAAGTTAACAACCTTGAGGCTCATGTAGATGAATTAGCTTACCAACAGCAGATCATTCTGACTCAACTGATCTGTATAACTGATCGGTTGGATCGCCTGGCAGGTCTGCAGGCTTTCCCTCCGGCCCCAAGTAGCACCTCTGCTCCCTCTAGCTCCCAATCCGGCCAACCTGTGCAGGGCCCCACATCCCGGCTAACACCAATCCCCACTCCTACCCGCTTTAGTGGTAAGCTAGGGGAGGGATGAGCTAGCCCGCTTAGAGAAACCAAGTAGGCTAATTGAGCTGATTTCCCTAGCCATTAGCCTTGATAACAGGCTAAGGGAACTTCTGGTCGCTCGGGCACCCAATATTGCTGCTCCCTACAGTCCCCCCTATTGGCCCTACCTCACTCTGATTCCCTTGGATGCCCCTGAGCCAATGGTAGTAGGACAGTCAAAGCTGCCGCTAGCTGAGAAACAGCGCTGCCACGAGCTGGGGTTGTGCATCTACTGTGGGAGCGAGGAGCATGAGGTAGTGTCATGTCCCATACGGCCAAAATAGAGAGTCCGTGCGTCGTAGTAGGGGGACTCATGGACTCACCTCAATCTAATCCCCTCTCTAAATTTCTCCTTCCTATCCACTTCATTCACAATCAGACTGAAATAGTCACACACGCCTTGATTGATTCGGGGGCTGAGCAGAGCTTCATCTCAGGGGAACTGGCAACCCGACTGGGGCTCCCCTGTCAATCATTAAAGACCCCACTCAAACTCATTGCCTTGTCTAAAGCCCCTCTCGCCGTAGTATCTCAACAGACCGCCCTGGTGTCAGTCATAGTGTCTGGTAATCATCGGGAGGGGCTGAGGTTGTTTGTGCTGCCGGTTTCCTCTTCCCCGGTAATCCTTGGATACCCCTGACTCTGACTTCATAACCCCTCTATTGACTGGCGCTCTGGGAGCATGGTTTCGTGGAGCTCATTCTGCCTCAGTGCCTGCCTGCAGTCCGCTGCTTGCTCGCCGTCCGTGCCCCTGGATACCCTCATCACCCCCCCTCCCGACTTGTCCAAGGTCCCTCCGGAGTATCACGACTTGGGGGCCACCTTTAGCAAGACCCAGGCCCTATTCCTCTCCCCTCACCGCCCATACAACTGTGCAATCAATCTCCGTGCTGGAGCCCCGCTGCCGTTGAGTCGACTCTACAGTCTGTCAGCATCGGAGCGGGAGGCCATGGAGGCCTATATTAAGGAGTCGTTGAACTCAGGCATAATCCGGCCGTCGTCCTCGGTGGTAGGGGCTGTTTTTTTTTGTGGGCAAAAAAAGACAGCTCGCTGAGGCCGTGTATTGACTTTCGGGAATTAAATAATATCACCATCAAGGACAAGTACACTCTTCCCTTAATTAATATGGCATTCGATTCCCTCCGGGGGGCCTCCTGGTTCACCAAGCTGGACCTCCGCAACGCTTACCATCTAGTGCGGATCCGGGAGGGCGGCAAATGGAAGATGGGCTTCCGGACCCCTAGCGGGCACTTTGAGTATCTGGTGATGCTATTTGGGCTGACCAACGCCCCCGCCGTATTCCAGCGCCTCATTAACAATGTGCTGAGGGACTTTTTGGGTTCATTTGTTTTTGTCTATTTGGATGATATCCTGATTTTTTCTCAGTCCTTAGAGGAACATCGGGTGCACATGAGGTGAGTATTGCAGCGGTTCCTGGAGAACATGCTCTTCGTGAAGGCCGAGAAGTGTGAGTTTCACACCTCCAAGATGTCTTTTCTTGGTTTCATCATCTCCTACAATGAAATCATCCCGGACCCCGACAAGGTAAAAGCGGTGGTAGATTGGCCCACTCCTTCCTCTAGGAAGCAACTTCAGCAGTTTTTGGGATTCACCAATTTCTACCGCTGCTTCATTAAGAATTAGATTATCATTGCTCTTCCCCTGACCCGTCTTATATCTTCTAAGGTGCCTTTCCGGTGGACGGAGGAGGCAGCTGCGGCCTTTGCTGAGCTTAGGGGTAAATTCTCTCCCTCTCCCATTCTGGCACAGGTGGATCCCACCCTTCAATGCCTGGTGGAGGTGGACGCCTCGGACTCGGGGGTTGGAACCGTGCTATCCCGGCGCTCCCTGGTTGATGGCGGGATCCGGCCCTGTGCGTTCTTCTCCTGTCGTCTATCCCTGGCAGAGCGAAATTATGACATCGGTGACAGGGAGCTCCTGGCAATAAAGCTCACACTGGAGGAGTGGCGCCATTGGCTGGAGGGGGCCTCCCAGCCGTTTGTCGTCTGGACGGATCACAAGAATCTGGAGTACCTCAGGACAGCCAAGCGCCTGAACGTGCTCCAGGCCTGCTGGTCCCTGTTCTTCAGACGCTTTGATTTTACCATCACCTACTGCCCCGGCTCCAAGAATACCAAGCCGGACGCCCTGTCCAGACAGTTTGCCCCGGATGCTGCGGAAGTGGCAGAACATCCTATTCTCCCCCCATCGTGTATCGTGGCAGCCATCTCGTGGGGCATCAAAGAGAAGGTCCTGAGAGCGCAGGAGGCCGAGGCGGACCCGGGCGGGGGACCAGCGGGGAGACTGTTTGTCCCATCCGAAATTCGGAGTGAGGTGATCCATTGGGCCCACTCTTCCAGGTTCTCATGTAACCCCGGAAGGGCTCACACAGTGGCACTCCTGCAAAGGAGAGTACATCCAGGCCTGCCCCCATTGCGCCGCCAGCAAGACGTCCTCTTCCCCTCCGGCCGGTCTGCTACACCCGCTCCCCACTCCCGGCAGGCCCTGGTCCCATGTGGCATTGGACTTTGTTACCGGTCTCCCACTTTCTAACCACCACACTGTAATTCTCACCATCCTAGACAGGTTTTCTAAGGCCGCCCATTTCGTTCCCCTGCAGGGGCTGCCTACGGCGAGGGAGACGGCGAACCTTCTCATCCAGCATGTGGTGAGATTACATGGTGTTCCCCTGGACATCGTCTCCGACCGGGGACCCCGGTTTATTTCCCAGGTGTGAATGTCATTTTGCAACGCCCTTGGGGCTACAGTGAGCCTGTCTTCAGGACACCACCCGCAGAGTAATGGACAGTGTGAGCGGGTGAACCAGGAGCTGGAGGCTGCGCTGCGGTGTGTCGCCACCGCCAACCCGACGTCTTGGAGCACCCATCTCCCATGGATCGAATATGCTCATAATACT
The DNA here is from genome assembly GCA_020510985.1 of Pholidichthys leucotaenia. Classification (NCBI taxonomy): domain Eukaryota; kingdom Metazoa; phylum Chordata; class Actinopteri; order Cichliformes; family Pholidichthyidae; genus Pholidichthys; species Pholidichthys leucotaenia. The sequence goes on along the minus strand of CM035838.1, from coordinate 45,398,781 downwards.
ACCATCTCTTCAGCGATCGGCATGTCCTCGTTTGAGGCCTCGCCGGCTACAACCCCCCGTTGTTCCGTGAAGAAGAGAGGGATATTGCCGTTCCCTCCATCCAAGCTCACCTGAGGCGCTGCCGCCGGCTGTGGAGAGCGACCCGGACTGCACTACGACTCACGGCAGAGCGCAACTCCACAACCGCTAATCGTCGCAGGACGCCGGCCCCTCTCTACTGGGTGGGTCAGCAGGTATGGCTATCTACCAAGCATATTAACTTGAAGGCAGAGGCGAGAAAGATGTCTCAGCGGTTCATTGGGCCTTTCGCCATAACCTGCATTATCAACCCTGTGTCTGTGTGCCTAGCCCCCCCCCCCCCCCCCCGGCATCTTTCCAATCATCCATGTCTTGCAGGTCAAGCCCTTCTGTTCCAGCCCTCTGTGTCCCCCTCCCAGGTCTCCCTCCACCTCTGCCAGTGGTGGTCGACGGCAACCCGGTGTGGAAGGTCAACGCCATCCTGGACATCCGTCGCCGGGGTCGCGGCCTGCAGTACCTGGTGGACTGGGAGGGTTATGGGCCGGAATGGAGGTCCTGAATGCATCCCTCCTTCGTGTTGGACAATCAACTCATCAGGAACTTCCACCGGATACACCCAGGTAGGCTGGATTGACCGCTGAGAGGCATCTCGTAGGAAGGGAGTACTGTGATGGTTCGCTCTGGCTGCCTATCATCTTCAGGTACGCGCACACCTGCTCCCCATCACAGCCAGGGCTATTTAGGCCGCGTTGCCCTCGGATCAGTGCGGAGTCGTCTGTCTCCTTTCCTAATGAGACCTGCACTCGCCTTCATCCTCGTTCCAGAGTTTCCTTGCCTCAGCCTACTCTCTTCTTGGTATCCTGCCTCCTGCCAGCCGACGTCAGGAAGGATCCTCATCACAGCTCCAAGTAAGCCTTCGCTCAATTTATCTTTATCTTCACTCGTTCCCCTGTGCACAGGCGGAGATCCGTGATGGTGGACCTCTCTCCCTCCTGGCGGTGGACCGAGCTACATCGCACTTCCCCAGACTCACCAACCACCTCCAGCTGCAACCGGGACAGCGGGCACTGTCTTCCTCGCTGTAGCCGCCGAGCTGAACCTGAGCTCAACCCCATCTCTACTAACAGTTAGCACTGGACAATTCTGTACATCCCCTCCGGGGTCTGCCACTAACTCTCCCTGTCTCTGTTTGTACTTGGGGTTTCCAGGTTGCACGGTGCTCTGCTCACCCCCAGCTGATACACACACACACACACACACACACACACACACACACACACACACACACACACACACACACTAATCACAATCAAGATAATTGCATCTACTTTTAAGTCCGAGTCTGCTCTCTGGGTCGGTAAACCATGTCAGTTTTACCCCGAATTTAAAACACCCAAGCACGGTGTTGTGGTTCTTTATGGCTCTGACTAGACTACGTCTGTGCTGAGGTAAATTTGACTATGTCCAACATATTTTAACAAAATGCAGCCAACTTTATTGCAGTGGAGACATTGATATATTTCAGAGCTTTTATTTGTTTACAGCTTTAGCATGTTAGCAGTGGAGCTAACTAACAGAACTACTGTCCACGGAGCTACTGGCCACTTTTTAAGGTCATCTTCTCATCCCTCCATAGTCCTGGGATGTGGTATGATTATATTACTGTTTTTGGGATGCAAAAGGCTTTGTTCCCGCATTTTTGATGCCAAAGTCATTGGTTTTTAACAAGGAAAAGTGTCCTGTTTCAGCGACAACAATATGTTCTAAACTAGTACCAGAAGTTGCTACCATAATTCACGCAAGGCATCATGGGGCCTAGGAATAAAGTGGATAGAAGGAGCGCCAAAAATTATTATATTTAATAACTGTTTAATTTGAATGTGCAACTTTTCAAGTTAAACTAAGTCTTATTTAAGAGTGATGCAACAGTTTCAATGAGAGTACCTGTTGTATTTAAATGTTAAAATTTATGTAGTCCTGAGTTATGGTTTATTTTCTCACTATGCAAACAAGTCCATCCAGCCTAATACAGTGTGTAAAATAAATATTGAACACATCAACATTTTTCTCATTAAACAATTCTGATGGAACCATTGACATGAAATTTTCCAGATAGCAGTAACAATTCAAGTAATCCATACATACAAAGAAATCAAGGCAACTGTGTTCACAAAGTTATATTTAATAAAGTGGAATTGCACAGGGAATAAGTATTAAACACATGAAGAAAAAGAGGTGCAAAAAAGTATAGAAAGCCAAGAAACCAGTTGAAATCCATCAGAATTTAGGAAGCCATCCCATTCCCCATCAGTGCAAATTAATTTCAGCTGGTTAAGTCCTGACTGATAGCCTTTAAAAAGGTCTGTGAATATCAGATTGTCACACCACAAAGAATTCATGATGGGTAGAAGCAAAGAGCTCTCTCTAGACCTTCACAACCTTATTGTTGCAAAGCAATAATGCCATTGGTTACAGGTGCATTTCTAAGCTGCTGAATGTTCCAGTGAGCACTGTTGGAGCCATCATTCGGAAGTGGAAAGAACATCATTTTACCATAAACCGGCCATGACCAGGAGCTCCTCGCAAGACACAGCCAAGGAAACTCTCAGTTGGCTCCAGAGAAGGAAAATAAAGCTGCTAGAATGGCCCAGTCAGTCACCTGACCTGAATCCAATTGAAAATCTATGGAACAAACTGAAGATCAGAGTTCATAGAAGACACCCAAGAAACCTTCAAGATCTGATGACAGTTTGTGTGGAAGAATGGGTTAAAATCACTCTTGAGCAATGCCTGCGCCTAATTTCTCCATACAGGAGGCATCTGGAAGCTGTTATTACCAACAAAGGCTTTTCTACTATATAAATAATTAAATGAATTTCACCAATACTTATTCCCTGTATCATTCCACTTTCATAAATATAACTTGTTTTGTTAACACAGTTGCCTTGACTTTTTTATATGTATGGATTACTTGGGTTGTTACTGATATCTGGTGAAAATCTCAGGTCAGTGGCTCCATCAGAAATATGTTTAATGAGAAAAAAGTTGTCATGTTCAATACTTATTTTCCCCGCTGTAATTAGGAGAGCAATTGGAGGGTTAATGATGATCCACAGAAAGTTTGTGTACAGATAACAAAGCAGCACTATGTAACTTTCTTGTTCCAGGTAGGAGGAACACTGAAAAGATTACAACTGTGGCGATGATGACCTCAATCCCAGCAGCCAATCATAGAAGCCCCTGACCAACAGTGATCTGTGTGGAGTTTGCATGTTCTCCCCGTGTCTGCGTGGGTTTACTCCGGGATTTCTCCGGTTTCCTCCCACTTGCCAAAAAAACATGCAAGTTAGGTTAATTGGCATCAAAAACTGGGGATTCTAAATTGTCCTTAGGTATGACTGCGAGAGTGAATGGTTGTCTCTCTGTGTTGGCCCTGTGATGGACTGGCGATCTGTCCAGGGTGTACCCTGCCTCTCGCCCAAAGATGCTGGGATAGGCTCCAGCCCCCCCGCGACCCGAAAAGGATTAAGCGGAAGAAGATGAATGAATGAATGAATGAATAACTGGCTTTTGGGACTGAGACCATAGTCGTTGTAGTTGTAGTCTTTTTCAAAGTTCCTACTAAGAACAGAGCTGTCATAGGCAATGTGGGCCCACTGAGGCTATGGTGAAAGTGATACTGACCTGGTCAAAGGTTGAAAACATTATTTTAAGGTGAAAGGATTAAGCGGAAGAAGATGGATGGATCTTCTGTGGTGCTGCTTTAAATCAACATAATAACCAGCAGAGGTTGAGTGGGATGTAGTAATGACAACTAAACAGTAGGAGGCAATATTTTACTACTTTTGATTTCACTCTGGAGGCAAGCCAAAATAATTAAATTTATCCTACAGAACTCTAACTCATTCATACATGAGGGATTTTCTTCCCTTAAAAGAGCCTTTGGTGTTAAAACTTGGGTAGAAGAACACAAATGTTTTCCACTGTATTTCCCCTTCATCTTGTCTTATCAGTTTTTAATCAATATCAGTGCTGGTTTTGCTCCTACAGAGAATTTGACAGCATTCCTCTGATAATCAGCTTGAACTTGTGCTTCTGCTGTGTTACTGCATTTCGTTATTTAACCAAATTAGGGGGGATTTAGTTGGATTTTCCCAGATGTTGTCATGGTTAATCTGTCAGACCGCTGGGGTCTCTCAAAGCACAGGTCTGTCTTCATGCAGGTCAGCCAGCAGTCTGAGCAAACTGCTGAATATTCAGAGAATTCACTTAACATGCGGCCAGAAGACACAAAACACACAGCTGTGTGCATGAGAAGATGATTGCTGCTGTGTTGGAGGGAAGTAGATAGTGTAGAGGCCATTTTAATCCTAATGAAGCTTTAATCTGACTGTCAGACACATCTGGCAGTGGTCTGAGTTTTCTTACTCAGCAGTCAGTGACAAAATGACATGACTACAAACCAGCAGGATGCCTGTCAAATTCACAAATATCAGCTTAGTTCATGTGGCGATAACTACAAGCTGAGAATTTGAATACAATCTGCCATTTTAGCCCATGGTCATGTTTGAATTTTTATGTCAGGTTGTAGTTTAATGCCTCAGGATTGCAATTTCACTGTGGGCCGACTATAGAAGGATTTCCCATATTTGAGTGAGCTACCAATGAGCTAATATCCAATTCTAATTCAGCATTAATATTACATGAGACTGACAGAAGCGTAAACAAGGGTATTTAATAACTGTATAATTACAATGAATAAATGCATAAAACGAATAAGAGGCTTCCTTTTACAAAAATTTCATAATGTGTAATAATTCTTGGCAAACATTTCTTATTATCGATTCATTTTCTTAACTGCTTAATCCTTTTTGGGGGCTGGAACCTTTCCCAGTGTCTTTGGGTGAGAGGCGAGGTTCACCCTAGACAGATTGCCAGTCCATCGCACGGGCAACACAGAGACAGACAACCATTCACGCACATTCATACCTAAGGACAATTTATCCCCAAGTTAATGCCAATTAACCTAATGTGCATGTTTCTGAGCTGTGGGAGGAAACTGGAGTACCCAGAGAAAACCCACGCAGACTTCGGAATCAGAATCAGAATCAGAATCAGAATCAGGTTTATTGCCATTGTTCATGTAGTACACAAACTAGGAATTTGTCTCGGTGCAATGCTGCAACATTAAACATGATAAAATAAAAGAATAAACTATACCTGCAATAAAGTGTAGAATAAGAGTAAGTGACTTAGGGAGAACATGCAAACTACACACAGAAAGGTCCCAGGTGGCCAGCTGTTGGGTTCAAACCCAGGATTTTCTTGCTGTGAAGCAACAGTGAAAACCATCATTTCCATCATAACCATCATTAGAAACTGAATGTCAACTGGTGTGGTGGCCTAGAAGCACAGTACCCACCCAACAACCGGGAGGTCGTGGGTTCAAGTCCCAGCTGGGCCATACCAAAGAAAGACCATATTTAAATGGTACTTCCTGCCTTCTAGCTTGGTGCTCAGCAAAAATAGAATGGAGGAAGGAAAGTTGGTTATCCAGCCACAAGTCAGTGCACTCCCTGTGCCGGTCGCAAGCCCGGATAAATGGGTAGGGTTGTGTGAGGAAGGGCATTCGGCATAAAATCCTTGCCAAATCATCATGCAGATCATTGTGATATAAGGTAATGATACCCTGCAGTGACCTCGAAAAGGAACAGCCGAAAGACAAAAAAAAAGTAACAAAAAAAAAGAAACTGAATGTCAATTAGGAAAATTGTTAAGCATTTTAAGTAACACTTTTCACTCCAGAAACTACAGAAAATTCTGTTATCACAGGTCACAGAAACTCACTGCCCTAAAAACTGATGACCCCAAGTGTCCCAGGTTTAATGTATTGAGGAACTTTCATGCTAATGTAACTAAACCCAAAAATAACTTCACCAATCTAGCCTTCTGTAAGGGAACAGGCTGAAGGCAACTTTTAAAATACAGAAGGAGTTCAAACGCTGACACTTATGGGACCTTCCCATGTTATGGCAGTGTTATCAGATCTGAAACTTATAGAGTCCCTAAAGTCCTGAGTTGTATTTTTTTCCACCCTGTTTGCACTAGGTAATTGTTTGCACATGATTATTTTCTTGTCCACACAAAACAAAAAATAATCGCTATTCAGGATATCAAACGTCGCACTTAAGTCTATGGGAGGTGTTTTTTGAAGATTACAGTGTTCTTATCCAAAAAATTAAATTCAAAACCAAACAGATGGACAGTCAAAATGTACCCACAGAGGTAAAGGCAGGCCTGCAGAAATAAGCATGAGATTTTCCATATTTTCAACATCTCCCCAGCCTTAATTGTACTGTCCTATGGTCTGATATTAAAGTACAAATGGAGAGGAAAATTAAAGCAATTGTCGAATGAAAGTTTTTGGACATAAATGTGCAGTCAAGACTTTTGAGGAGCAGTTAGACTCCACTGCTAGCCCGCTCTCTGTAAAGGTATGAAAATAAGTTAGTCAGCATCTCCGAAGCTCATTATAATCTCTACTAGTCATTTAGTTTTAATCCTTAACAAAACCCAAAGCAGGAAAAAAAAAAAGACAATTTAGCATCATGACAGGTTGCGATTCCTGTTCAGCAGTTGCCAGGCAACCAGCCAAGAGATAGTTAGCGGTCCCAGATAATTTGTTTTGTTTTTCTTCGGTTTGTGTGAGGATTAAACAAAACATCACAAGTTAATTGGTGATTTAAATTTCCTCTGAAAAGTGCCTATATCCTGTTTTTGAGCCTCTCACTTTACAAAGAGAGGGATTTAAAGTGAATATTCTCCAAAACTCCATTTACTACATATTCTTCATTTTCAAGCTGTCAGTATAAAATCTGACTCTTCTCTCACCTGTCCCACTGAGTAAACAAAATCAAGAGAGATGGAGAGAGTAGGGCAATAGCAGAACAGATTATAACCTCATATTAGATGGGCTGCCTTTGTAATCCCAGACTCCATCAGAATTCATCCGCTGAAAGGGCTGAGCTTTCACCCATCAATGGAGAAAGAGGATTTTATTTTTTAGGGATTTATTTATGTCAGATACATCTGATAAAATGTGCTTCATGGTGATATCTGTATGTCTGAATTCCTACAGCACTTATGGGTCTTTAACTGAAAATGCTCCTGAGGCTCCTGGTGACGGCAGCTGTACTCTTAGTGCTGTATTTTCTAAAGTACACTGCATCTACCTGATAGAGCCACTGTTTCAGATAAGAGGAGAACAGTGTGTCTCCAGATGCAGAGCATAAAAACAGGGAGCAAGAAGGAGAGATGGGGCTGTCATCTTAGGAAGTGGCCGATAAAGCAAAGCGACAGTGCAGCCATTTAACCTCCCTCAATATTTAATTAACCACTGCCATCCAGGTTAACATTAATCACATCCTGGAACGGAATGAAGGGGCTTCAACATGATTGGGGTTTTCACGCCTGAATTGGCTACAGTTTTAGACTGCATTATCAGACTTGCTTCATGATGTCAGAACTGTAATTATGAGTTATATTTAATAGTTAGAGCAGATTTTGACAAAATCAGGTCAGTCTATACTTCTTCGAGTCAGAGAAGTGAAGGTTTGTGGCATACCATTGTTACTCCCTTGTGTTTTTGTTAGTTTAATTTAATTTACAATTACTGTATAGTTGACACATTTAATCAGGGGAGTGGTAATTATTCTGCAAGATTTAACAGTGATCATTTGAACAAGCACAATAAACAGCTTAACTGGGGTGTTTCAATTTGCATATTCAAACAGAAGAAGGAAGTCAAACTCAGAAGTATTCAAACACATTTTACATTAGGAGTCATACGGACTTTTTAGCACAAGGATCACAAAAACTTGGTGCAGTGGTTGACCTTGATGTCGCTTTCACCTCTACTTTTTTGGGGTAAAAAGGTCAAAGTCACAAGGTTGTCCTCTTTCTGACTAAGGAACAGATAAAGCTAGGGCCACCGAACTTGGTACACATGTTGACCTCAAGACCCTCACCCATGTCTATGAGCTTGGCGGTCAAAGGGTGAAGGTCAGCCGTCATGGACATGCAGTGTGTCACTGATGCATATGCTTGCATTATGCATGTCTGCTAATATCTTCTGAAACACAAGAAAGAGCTGAGGGAGATGCTCAGAGCCTGACAGTCGTGAGGTGTGAGTCTGCATCAGTACCGAGTGCAGTTCTAGCTTAGTCAGCATTTAATTATCTGTTATCTTAGACACATCCTTATTTGTAAATAGCAGCCAGAATGAAGTGGAAACATTCTGTTTTCTGCTTACTGCAGCCAAATACCTAAAATCTTGATCAGATTACTCTTGCTCAAGGGTTTCAAATGAGGGAAGACACTGCAGGTTTCCTCTCCATTCAGTCTCTTCAACAGATGATTTCTTTTAATTACTTCTTCCTGATTGCTGATGCGTGAAAACACCTGCTTTGGTGGCTGGTTGGGAAGAAAACTTGCAGGGTCTTGGCCCTCCATGGCACATGATTTGACACCTCTGCACTAGCCAGTGGATCCCCAGATTGAGAAGCCACAGGACATCTTAAAGGCCAATGCCCTTTCTTTGCAGGGTCCCATCCTCACATTAACACAGATTTCACAGGGTTTTGAATTTAACTCTGTATAAATACAGCCTGGAAAGTAAGTATTGAACACATCAACATTTTTCTCATTAAACATATTTCTGATGGAGCAATTGACCTGAGAGTTTCACCAAGTAGCAGTAGCTATAGTGATCCGCTGTGCCTGCCTGTCACCTAATTCCTCCACAGCTGCGCGCACACCTGCTCTCCTCATCAGCCTGCCTACTTAAGCCGTGCTGCCCTCTGGTCTGCACGGAGTCGTCTAGCTCCCTGGTCTGGCAAAGACCTTTACACTTCTTCGTCACCTGCTTATTCTGGAGCTCCAGCTCCTGTGATTCCTTTTACCTCGTCGTTCTTCTGGGAGTACTAGCTCCCCAGCACGAAGTAAGCCAACTCCTAACCTCATTTTCACTCTACGGTCTGCTCCCCTGTGCACAGGTGGAAATCCGTGGTGGCAGACCAAGCGCACCCTGCACTGCACCAAGACCACCTCTCACCTCCTCTGCAACCGGGGCTGAAGACACTGTCTCTCTGGCCAGAGCCTTCGGGACTTCGCCTGTGCGACTCACCAACTCGCCTACAGTAAGACTGGATTGTAACTGAACCATTCCTCCTGATTGCTGTCACTAATTCCCTTGTCTCTGCTCTTCCCTAGGGTTGCCAAGCCGTACGGTGCTCTGCTCACCCCGGCTGTTACATTCATGCACACATTCACACACACATTTTTTTATTTTTTTTTTTTTTGTTACTTATTTGTACCCGTAGGTAGACTTGGTTTGCAGTCTGGTGACAAGCCACCGGCTGCTGGTCGCTGCGTGCGCGAGCGCCCTAAACCTACATGTTTTTGGTAAGCGGGAGGAAACCGGAGAAATCCCGGAGTAAACCCGCGCAACACGGGGAGAACATGCAAACTCCACACAGCTCACTGTTGGTTGGGGGCTGGGATCGAACCCACGATCTCATGATCCCCGCGATCCCCCGGCCGAGGGTAAAACTGTGCTGCCACAGTGCTAAACCACAGTGCTAAACCACTGCGCCACCGTGCAGCCCACACATTGCACAATAAAAGATAATTGAGTTGATTCTCGAGTCTGTGTCTGCATTCTGGGTCATAAATCATGTCAGTAGCAACCCAAGTAATCCATACATGCAAAGAAATCAAGGCAACTATGTTCACAAAACAAGTTATACAGTGGTGTGAAAAAGTGTTTGCCCCTTCCTGATTTCTCATTTTTTTGTATGTTTGTCACACTTAAATGTTTCAGATCATCAAACAAATTTAAATATTAGACAAATATAACATAAGTAAACACAAAATGCAGTTTTTAAATAAAGGTGTTGATTATTAAGGGGAAAAAAATCCAAACCTACATGGCCCTGTGTGAAAAAGTGATTGCCCCTTAAACCTAATAACTGGTTGGGCCACCCTTAACAGCAACAACTGCAATCGAGCATTTGTGATAACTGGCAATTGTCACGCCGCGCCGCTCATCAGCGGCGCCACCTGCACACACACCTGCACATCATCAGCGGCGAGGGATTTAAGCTGCCTCGCCCTGGGCTTCGGCCTGAAGCCGTCAGACTTCATCACGGATTGCTGTGAGTTTCGTCTCATCCTCAGCAAGTATAGCGGTAAGAAGAACTTACCTTTTCTTCCCAAGTCTGCTCCCCTGTGCACAGGTGGATTTCCCGGCGGCGGACAATTCCTCTCCATCGCCTATTCCTCGCTGCTGCACCAGGCTCTCCAGGTGGCTGTCTACCGGACCTCGTTCCTTGCTGTGCCAGTCATCTGCCCTTCTCAAGTAAGCTCCTCTCCAACTTGCATATCTCCTGTGTTGGTATGTGCCCGTCACCCTTTTCCCTGTGCTTTTCCCATAGGGTTGTCCGGCTGTACGGTCCCCTGCCTCTGTGCCCGAAGCAGACGCCGCCACCAACACATTCACATCTCGCAGACACACATCCATACACCCCTGTTGTCAATAAAGCTATTTGAGCTACTCTGAGCCTGTGTGTGTGCGTCTCCTGAGCCGTGCATTATGTCAGTACGGCTTCAGCAGAGCGGCTCGGCAGACGGCGGGCTCGCACACCGGCTTACCACTCTCAAGGCTCGAGTGGACCAAGTAGCTTTTCAGCAACAGGTGATTTTTAATCAGTTGATTATTATAAATAACCGATTGGACCGCTTGGACCCCCAACAGCCGTTCCCCCCGGCTCGTCAGGGTGGCGCGGCTCCTGCTGCTCCAGCGGCCGTCCAGCAGGCTCCGGGTGCACCGGCTCGGCTCACGCCCATTCCAACCCCCGCCCGCTTTAGCGGTAAGCTCGGCGGAGCGCGGGGGTTCATAATGCAGTGTGAGTCCGTTTTCCACCGTGTGCCCGGAGACTTTCCTTCAGATCATAGCCGAATTGGTTATATCAGGAATCTCCTAGAGGGGCGAGCATTAACCTGGACCTACGCCGTTATGGCGAGGCCCAGTTATGCCACCCTCACGTATGACCAATTCGTGAGACGCTTCCTGGAGGTCTTTGACCACTCTCTTACCGAGACGGTCCAGGTCGATCGGCTTCTCAGCCTCCAGCAGGGAAGCCGGTTGGCAGCGGACTATGCGGTCGACTTCCGGGTAGCGGTGAAGGAATTGGGCTGGGAGGAACGCTCCCTCTGTGGCCTCTTCCTCCGCAGTCTCAACAATGATCTGAGGGATGAACTGGCTGGGCGGGATATCCCGGAGACTCTAGCAGAGCTAACATCCCTAGCGATCAGTTTGGACAACAGGCTGCACGAGCGCTCTTCGGGGCGGAAGTCGTCTTCTTCTCGCCCTCGTGGAGTCTCGCCGCGCCTGTTCCAAGCTCGCCCCCTGGCGACGCCGCCACCATCGTGCCCCGAGGAGTCGGAGCCGATGGTGACGGGTTGGACAAAGCTTTCCCCTGCGGAGAGACAACACCGCCGTGAGTTGGATCTCTGCATGTATTGCGGAGATGACCAACACACGGTGAAGCTTTGCCCACGGAAAGCCAGTCGGCGGGGTCCGCGAGTCACTGTAGGGGCCCTCGCGGACATCAATCGGTTAAGTTCCCTCACACAATTGAAGCTGCCCATCCGTTTTTGTCACAACTCCACTGGGCATCTCACTCATGCACTGGTGGATTCAGGCGCGGAGGGCAGTTTTATTTCACAAAGCCTGGCAACCCTATTGGGCATCCGCTGTCAGGCACTAAAAACCCCTATTTCCCTGGTCAACCTCTCTCATGCCTCCCTGGGGAGAGTAACACACCAGACCATCCCCGTTCCGGTTATCATCTCTGGAAACCACCGGGAGGAGATAACCTTCTACGTCCTGCCCAACTCTGTGTCGCCCGTCATCCAGGGGTATCCCTGGCTACGCCTCCACAACCCCGTTTTGGATTGGAAGTCCGCCGGGGTGTCGGCATGGAGCACATTCTGCATGAGCACCTGTCTACAGTCCGCTGCCTGCTCTCTATCCTCTTCTCCTACACCTAAGGACACTGCGCCCCCGGACCTGTCCCTGGTGCCTTTGGAATTCCACGACCTGGGTATGGTATTCAGCAAATCCAAGGCGATGTCTCTTCCTCCTCATAGGCCCTATGACTGCGCAATTAACATCCGCCAGGGGGCACCCTTACCCTCTGGGCGACTCTACAGCCTGTCAGCGCCGGAGAAGGAGACCATGAACGCTTACCTTAAGGAGTCGCTGAGTGCTGGGATAATCCGCCCATCGTCATCACCTGTGGGGGCAGGATTCTTCTTCGTGGGTAAGAAGGACGGGTCCCTTCGTCCTTGTATCAACTATCGTGCCCTAAACGACATTACGGAGAAGGATCGCTACACCCTGCCCCTCATGGACACCGCCTTCCACTCCCTCCAGGGGGCGACTTGGTTCACCAAGCTGGATCTACGCAGCGCATACCACCTCGTCCGGATCCGGGAGGGAGATGAGTGGAAGACAGCCTTCCGTACCCCGAACGGCCACTTCGAGTACCTGGTGATGCCGTTCGGGTTGACCAACGCTCCAGCCATCTTTCAGCGCCTCATTAATGACGTCCTCCGGGATTTCATTGGCCTTTTTGTGTTTGTCTACCTGAACGACATTCTCATCTTCTCCAAGTCCAGGGACGAGCACCAGGTCCACGTGAGGCGGGTCCTCCAAAGACTGCTGGAGAACCGGTTATATGTGAAGGCCGAGAAATGCGAGTTTTACGCGAAGACAACATCCTTCCTTGGGTTCATCATCTCCCACGACCAGGTGCTTCCGGACCCAGAGAAGGTGAAGGCGGTGGTGGAATGGCCCACACCTGCATCAAGAAAGCAGGTGCAGCAGTTCGTCGGGTTTGCTAATTTCTACCGCCGCTTCGTCCCAAATTTTGGCACCATCGTCGGCCCGCTGACCCGCCTCACGTCCCCTAAGGTCCCGTTCCGGTGGACCGAAGAGGCCACGGCTGCCTTTCAGGCGCTGAAGGCGGAGTTCTCCTCCTCCCGGGTCCTTAGCCAAGTCAACCCTGCGCTGCAGTGCATCGTGGAAGTGGACGCTTCGGACACAGGAGTGGGGGCGGTTCTATCCCAGCGGTCGCCGGATGACGGAGTCAAGCGGCCCTGCGCCTTCTTCTCCCGGTGCTTGTCCCCGGCGGAGCGGTATTACGACATGGGGGACAGAGAGCTCCTCGCCATCAAGCTCGCGCTACAGGAGTGGCGTCACTGGCTAGAGGGGGCGAACCTGCCGTTCGTGGTTCTGACGGACCACAAGAACTTGGAGTACCTAAGATCTGCCAAGCGCCTGAACGCCCGCCAGGCGCGCTGGTCCTTGTTCTTTGCCAGGTTCCAATTCACCATCACCTTCAGGCCTGGCTCCAAGAACGGCCTGCCCGACGCCCTCTCTAGGCAATTCGCCCCTGAGGAGTCGGAGGACACGGTCCACACCATCCTACCCAGGTCGTGCGTCGTGGGAGCCGTCACCTGGGACATTGAGAGCAAGATCCGGAAGGCGCAGGAAGTGGAACCTGACCCTGGCGGCGGACCGGAGGGGAGGCTGTTCGTGCCATCCACGGTTCGGGGGGAGGTCATCCACTGGTTGCACACATCCAAGCTCACCTGCCACCCTGGCTCCTCCCGGATGATTGACCTCCTCCAGCGGTCCTTCTGGTGGCCGGGCCTGCGGAGGGACGCTGCCCACTACGCCCAGGCCTGTCCAGTGTGTGCCACCAACAAATCGGGTAATGCCCCTCCAGCGGGTTTGCTCCAGCCTCTGCCCGTCCCTGGCAGGCCCTGGTCGCATATCGCCCTGGATTTCGTCACCGGACTCCCAGTCTCTAACACCTACGACACCGTCCTGACCATCATGGACCGCTTCTCCAAGGCGGCACACTTCGTCCCCCTACGAGGTCTCCCAACTGCCCTGGAGACGGCGGACCTACTAATCCAGCACGTGGTCAGGCTGCATGGGATTCCAGTGGACGTGGTCTCGGACCGGGGGCCCCAATTTGCTTCAGAAATTTGGAAGTCGTTTTGCAACGCCCTAGGAGCCAAGGTGAGCCTCTCCTCCGGCCATCACCCCCAAACCAACGGGCAGTGTAAGCAGACCAACCAGGAGCTGGAGGCTGCGCTCCGCTGCGTGACGGCATCCAAACCAACGTCCTGGAGTAACCACCTCGCCTGGGTTGAATACGCCCACAACACCGCTCGCTCTTCTGCTACAGGGATGTCTCCCTTTAAGGCGTCCCTGGGTTACGACCCCCCGCTGTTCCCGGCGAAGGAGAGTGAGGTAACTGTCCCCTCAGTACGGGCGCATCTCAGGCAGTTCCGCTCCATCTAGGCGTCAGCGCGCAATGCGCTTTTACGCACGGCGGAGCGCAACAGAGCCGTGGCGGACCGGCACAGAAGACCTGCCCCGGCGTACAGAGTTGGTCAGCAAGTCTACGTGTCGACCCAGGACGTGATTTTAAAGGGCGAGAGGAGGAAGCTGGCACAGCGCTTTATGGGCCCATACCCCATCACCAGGATCATCAACCCAGTGGCTGTGCGTGTAGCTATTCCCCCCTCCCTCCGCATCCACCCCACCTTCCACGTGTCCAAGGTGAAGCTGGCAGTCTCCGACCCCCTTTGCCCTCCTCCTGCTGCGCAACCTGCGCCCCGGATGATTGATGGCCATCCGGCCTGGCCCGTCTCCTCCATCCTGGACTCCCGGCGCCGGGGTCGTGGGTTGTAGTACTTGGTGGACTGGGAGGGCTATGGGCCTGAACATCGGCAGTGGGTACCCTCGTCGTTTGTGTTAGACCCATCGCTCATCGCTGATTTCCACCGAGCGCACCCAGAGAAGCCATCGCCAGGAGGCGCTGCTAGAGGGGGGAGTACTGTCACGCCGCGCCACTCATCAGCGGCGCCACCTGCACACACACCTGCACATCATCAGCGGCGAGGGATTTAAGCCGCCTCGCCCTGGGCTTTGGCCTGAAGCCGTCAGACTTCATCACGGATTGCTGTGAGTTTCGTCTCATCCTCAGCAAGTATAGCGGTAAGAAGAACTTACCTTTTCTTCCCAAGTCTGCTTCCCTGTGCACAGGTGGATTTCCCGGCGGCGGACAATTCCTCTCCATCGCCTATTCCTCGCTGCTGCACCGGGCTCTCCAGGTGGCTGTCTACCGGACCTCGTTCCTTGCTGTGCCAGTCATCTGCCCTTCTCAAGTAAACTCCTCTCCAACTTGCATATCTCCTGTGTTGGTGTGTGCCCGTCACCCTTTTCCCTGTGCTTTTCCCATAGGGTTGTCCGGCTGTACGGTCCCCTGCCTCTGTGCCCGAAGCAGACGCCGCCACCAACACATTCACATCTCGCAGACACACATCCATACACCCCTGTTGTCAATAAAGCTATTTGAGCTACTCTGAGCCTGTGTGTGTGCGTCTCCTGAGCCGTGCATTATGTCAGCAATGAGTCTTTTACAAAGCTGTGGAGGAATTTTAGCGCACTTATCTTTGCAGAATTGTTGTAATTCAGCCACATTGGAGGGTTTTTGAGCGTGAACCGCCTTTTTAAGGTCATGCCACAGCATCTCAATCGGACTCAGGTCAGGACTTTGAATAGGCCATTCCAAAGTCTTCATTTTGTTTTTCTTTAATCAATTCAGAGGTGGACTTGCTGGTGTATTTTGGATCATTGTCCTGCTGCAGAACCCAAGTGCACTTCAGCTTGAGGTCACGAGCAGATGGCCAGACATTCTCCTTCAGGATTTTTTGGTAAACAGCAGAATTCATGGTTCCATTTACCACAGCAAGGCTTCCAGCTCGTGAAGCAGCAAAACAGCCCCAGACCATCACACTACCACCACCATAGTTTACTGTTGGTATGATGTTCCTTTTCTGAAATGCTGTGTTACTTTTATACCACATGCAATGGACACACACCTTCCAAAAAGTTCAACTTTTGTCTCGTCAGTCCACAGAGTATTTTTCCAAAAGTCTTGGGGATCATCAAGATGTTTTCTGGCAAAACTGAGATGAACCTTTATGTTCTTTTTGCTCAGCAGTGGTTTTTGTCTTGGAACTCTGCCATGCAGGCCATTTTTGCCTAGTCTCTTTCTTATGGTAGATTCATGAACACTGACCTTAACTGAGGCAAGTGAGGCCTGCAGTTCTTTGGATGTTGTTGTGGGGTCTTTTGTGACCTCTTGGAAGAGTCGTTGCTGCGCTCTTGGGTTATTTTCAGTCAGCCGGCCACTCCTGGGAAGGTTCACCACTTTTCCATGTTTTCGCCATTTGCGGATAATGGCTCTCACTGTTGTTCGCTGGAGTCCCAAAGCTTTACAAATGGCTTTATTTTGGGGGCATGGTGTTGAACTTCTCCACCCAGGGAACAAGGGACCAAAAGAGGAGGTGTCACCAGGGGGTTCAGACAGGACAGTAAGGACTATGCGCCCCCCGGGGAGAGGAGTAAATGCCAGGCCACTGGGAGAATTGTGAGGGAGCTGCGCCGGCATTATGTCATGTTAGTGTGCCACACAGGCTTTGTTCTAAACATAATGTGTTATGGTCAGAAGCTCCGGGTCTCTGTGCATGGAAATAAAGACATAAAAGAGGGATGCACAGAGACCTGGGATTCTGTTTTGCTATACTGTTTGTTGAAGAAAGAATAAAGTTCTTGTGTCGTCAGCTCGTTGCCTCACCTGCATCCTTTCTCCACATTATAACTTTTTCCAGACTGATAGATCTCAGTTACTTTGTTTCTCATTTTTTCCTGAATTTCTTTGGATGGCAGCATGATGTCTAGCTTTGGAGGACCTTTTGGTCTACTTCACTTTGTCAGGCAGGTCCAATTTTAAGTGATTTCTTGATTGAGAACAGGTGTGGCAATAATCAGGCCTGGGTGTGGCTAGAGAAATTGAATTCAGCTTTCCAAAGATGTGATAAACTACAGTTAATTTATGTTTTAACAGGGGGAGGGGGAAATCACTTTTTCACACAGGGCCATGAAGGTTTGGATTTTTGTTTACCCTTAATAAACAAAAATCACCTTCATTTAAAAACTGCATTTTGTGTTTACTTGTGTTATATTTGTCTAATATTTAAATTTGTTTGATGATCTGAAACATTTAAGTGTGACAAACATGCAAAAAAAGAGAAATCAGGAAGGGGGATAACACTTTTTCACACCACTGTATTTAATAAAGTGGAATAACACATGGAATAAGTATTGAACACATGAAGAAAAAGAGGCATAGAAAGCCAAGAAACCAGCTGAAACCCATCAGAATTTAGGAAGCCACCCCATGCCCCATCAGTGTAAATTAATTTCAGCTGGTTAAGTCCTGACTGATAGCCTTTAAAAAGGTCTGTGAATATCACACTGTCACACCATAAAGAACTCATGATGGGTAGAAGCAAAAAGCTCTCTCTAGACCTTTGCAACCTTATTGTGGCAAGGCAAGGCAAGGCAAGTTTATTTGTTTTGCACATTTCGTGTACAAGACAATTCAAAGTGCTTTACATAAAAATGTAAAACATAATGATGGCATTGGTTACAGGTGCATTTCTAAACTCCTGAATGTTCCAGTGAGCACTGTTGGAGCCATTACTCAGAAGTGGAAAGAATATCATTTTACCATAAACTGGCCATGACCAGGAGCTCCTCACAAGATTTCTAACAGAGGAGTCAAAAGAATTATCTGAAAAGTTATCCAAGAGCCAAAGACTACTCATGGAGTGTCATGGTTAATTAAGCTTGACAGCTCACGTGCATGATGCAACAGCACAGGAAGTAACCACACAAAGGGGCATGTTTGAAAGTTTATTAAATTGCAAAACACAAGTGCACAGCTGAGGAAACAGTCACTGGCCAGAGGAACCACCCTGTGGAGAGAAGATGAGAGCTGTGAGCGGAGGAATGGAGTAAGGGGGAATGAGTGAGCCAAAATGCCACTTGGGAATCCAGGGAGAACCGGCAGGGACCCAGCGGAGAATAGACGGACCAGTAAGGTGTGGGGAAGATGAGCTGATGGTGCCTGACCAGGTGGAGGTAGGAAGCTGAGGGATAGTGAGATGTGGCAGGAGAGCACGTGCAGTCCTGGAGACACACGCCTGCACGGTGCCAGAAACCTGAGGAAAGAGGAGAAACAAGGTAAGACAGCGTGTCTAAGCATGTCAACTATACTTGCTTGTCAGTTTAAGCGGGCAGTATACCCAGATGAGCCAGCGTTGAATGTGCAGAGAGAGCCTCCTTAAGTACGCTGGCTGATGAGTGGGCGCAGGTGTGTCTTCTGCCTCAGGTGCAGTGATGAGTTGACGAATGTGAGGCAGGACGGGAGGGGCGCGCTCTTGCTGCCCATGACATGGAGAGCTCCACTAAGACCTGGAGTTAGCAGGTACTGCTGTTTAAAAAATAAAAACAATAAGTAATGCACTCAACCGACATGGGCTGAATGCCCATTCACCTCGACAAATTCCATTACTGAAGAAAAAGCATGTTGAAGCTTATTTAAATTTTGCTGCACAACATTTGGGCAAGCCAGTACAATACTGGGAGAATATTCTGGTCAGATGAGACCAAAATTGAACTTTTTGGATGCCACAACACAGCATGTTTAGATGGTACCGCACATTAACACACATCAGCCCAAAAACAACATACCAACAGTTAAGTTTGGAGGTGGGAGCATCATGGTGTGGGGGTGTTTTTCAGCACATGGAACAAACAGACTTCATATAATTGAAGGAAAGATGAATGGACAAATACACAGAGACATACTTGATAAGAATCCGTTGCCATCTGCCAAGATGCTGAAGATTAAACAAGGGGGGACATTTCAGCAAGACAATGATCCCAAACACACAGCCAAGGAAACTCTCAACTGGCTCCAGAGAAGGAAAATAAAGCTGCTAGAATGGCCCAGTCAGTCACCTGACCTGAATCCAATTGAAAATCTATGTAACGAACTAAAGATCAGAGTTCATAGAAGACACCCATGGAACCTTCAACATTTGAAGACAGTTTGTGTGGAAGAATGGGCTAAAATCACTCCTGAGCAATGCCTGTGCCTAGTTTCTCCATACAGGACGCATCTGGAAGCTGTTATTACCAACAAAGGCTTTTCTACTAAATATTAAATGAATTTCACCAAGTGTGTTCAATACTTATTCCCTGTGTCATTTCACTTTATTAAATATAACTTGTTTTGTGAACACAGTTGCCTTGACGTTTTTGTATGTATGAATTACTTGGGTTGCTACTGATATCTGGTGAAAATCTCAGGTCAATGGCTCCATCAGAAATATGTTTAATGAGAAAAATGTTGATGTGTTCAATACTTATTTTCCCCGCTGTACATGTTAAAGAATGTAGTTTGTGCCTAGTAGATCTGTTTCTCTCTAAATCAAGGTTTCCATATCAGTAATTCTTGTTTGGGCTGATCCCTATGTTAGGGATCGCCACAGCATGTCATGGGTTCACATATTTGATTTGGCAAGGATTATGCCCTTCCTGATACAACACTCCCCATTTACCCAGGCTTGGACCAGCACAAGGAGTACCCTGGCTTGTACTCCTCATTGTGGCTGGGTAGCCAACTTCCCATTCTATTATGCTGAGCACCATGCTAGAAATCAGAAGGTATCATTTTTACAGTCTTTGGTACGACTGGGGCATGAACCCACAACCTCCCAGCTGTGAGACGGATGTTCTACCACTAGGCCACCACTCCAATGTTTCTATATCAGCAGTTGAGATCAAAAATTTACTCAGAAATAAAACTGTGGTGTACCTAATTCCACAGAGCTACAGGTGATGACAGTTATGACTTATTTACTCTGTGTATAATTATAAGTTCTTGACACGTGAATATGTTTTTCTGCCTTTGATCAGTGTTCAGACATCAAGAGCTGGATTTCACTGCTTTATATTTGGATGCATTTTTTAGCATCATACATTTGTCAGGGATGTAGCCTGTTGTATTCAACTGAACCTGATGCCTGCTGTGTTATCATGAGGCTGCATTCCTGCATCACTCTCTGGCCTTTAAATTGCTTTCTGGAGGCAGGGGATTTTGGCCAGCAAGATAAGGGGAATGGGATGAAACACTCTCCCTGGCTGTCTATCTCCGTCTTCCTCTGCGAGTCCGGGGGAGTCTACTGACAGTGACGCGGTACATTTACAGAGACGGTGAGAAAGGGCAGGTTGTTGTCGCTCATCCTTTGGGTCATTGAGGCAGAGGAGATGCCAGGCAACATCTTTAGACCCATTTCAAACCACCATCGCCCTTATCAGCAGCAAGACAAACCGCTTGTGGTTGAGGAACGTCAGAACTCACAGTGCATGCTCTGAAAGCATGTGAGACTTGGACTGTATGGATGCTGCTGCAGGATGACTGAAGGGCTCTCCTGTAAACAGGTTTATGTTCTTGTGGTTTTAACTTTTCTCACCCGCCGATCCTCTCCCTGTGGGTCAGTCCTGATTCTTAGACCTGACACACTCTTACATAAGCCCCCAGTGCTCTGCTGTCTCTGCATAGATTATTGATGGCAGCACAGAGGAGACATGGCTGCACATGGCAAGGACATGTCAGTCACTCTCAGTGTTTGATCCACAGCACAGAAACGCTGCGTTTTTATGCAGTGTGAACGTGAGGATTCCCTCTCTGCAAAACAGCCACTTAAGTTTTTATGCACGCAGTCACAGCTACCTGTGCACAGTACATTCGTCAGCCTCCTCCTCGTCCTCCTCCCTGAGCCTTGATTTGCCTCACAGTTGACACACATGTATTTCTGACTGTGCTCAGTGTGCCGAAGTCATCCCCGCATGGATTAGCATATTAATGGGATGTCCTCTTTGTCCCTGTTTTCTGTCACTCAGATTTCACAGTGGCGAGGGAGAAAACGAAGAAAGATGCAGAGGAAGATCAAGGGCCGTGTCTACCATAGCTTGAGTTATTCTTTCAGTCAATAAATAACTAATGCTAAATAAGTTCAAGTGGGGTAATCTATACATTTTTACTCCAGTTGTGAGTGAGTTGCCTGTTTTTGTTTTTTTTCTTTTGATTGGCCATTTAAATAATTAAAACACAGAAAAATGTCCATCCATCCATCTTCTACCATTTATCCAGGGGTCGTGGGGGCAGCAGTTCAAGCACAGCAGCCCAGACTGCCACCCGGCACTCATGACCCCTCCTGCAGGTGGTGAGCCCATTGGAGAGTGGATCCGTGTGGCTCCTTTGGGTGCACTGGATCCTTGATGGAACATTTTTCATGGGGATTCACTTGGTCTGGCCTTTCACCCAGGACCCGTCCGTCCCAGGAGACCCCCACGAGGGCCACGAAAACAACAGAAACATGTACTTCTCTTATTGGCATTTTTTAAGATGCTTATGTTCAAACAGTTTATATATGAGAATATCATAATCATCATGTTTTATATCACATAAAAACACCCAAAACAAATTAAAAAAAGAAATGTGTCCATTTCATTATCCCAAAATTTGTGCCACATCACCATTTGAACTTGATCAGAATTGCCGAATTGGAGTTTATTTGTTGAAAGAAAAAGCACAACAGGGCACAATCAGTCGTTTCATTTCATGTTCAAGTGATTTTTCTAAGGTGACTCATATTCTCAGAAAAACAGTTTTTAGCTTTGGAACCTTTACAGTATTTTTAAATCAGTCCCATGTGTTCTTACATAATTTATTCTGCATTAAAGGTTGGAAAATCAGTTTTATTGTGCTGTACAGCTATGAGTCGCTATGTTTTCTACAAATGAACTTCTCTTTAGTCATACATACAATGTTATGATCCAACACATCTCTCTCCATCCACTGTATATGCTGATGCACTACAAAGATACTGTGAAAGGGAACTGGTTGCACAGTTCTCAAGCACTTGATGAAAATTTGTGAAAAATTATTGAAGACAATGACACCCTGTGCCAACCTTCAGTGTGGTATGAGGGAATTGCACTTCCTTCCCTAAGAACTGATGCCACAAATGTCATAAACCTCCGTGCACCATAACACGGTGCACAAGAGAGAGAATAAAAACCCAATTGCAGGAGTAGAGAGTGTCAGGTTTATTTTAGTTCACCAAAAATCACAAGTCCAATAATCACAGAATGCAGTGCAGTTACCACACAATGTATGGAGAGATGTAATGACTGGGCTTGGCCACCAAACTTACAGGGCGTCAGCCGAATGCTCTACAGCCTGGTGCAAAATGGAGCCTCGAGCTACAGTGCTGCATAAAGCACAAAAAAGGAAAGGCGAACGGCCTAGTGCTGCAGGGCTGTAATGCTCTGGAGGAAAGGCGAAGAAAGACTTACAAGGCTGGGGCTGATCCGGGGTGCAACATGCAGTCTGGAGGATGAAGTGGAGAAGCAGGGCCAGCCGAAACACCAACGGATGAAACAGGTTAGCAGAGACAGGCTGGAGAATAATGAAGGGAGTGAAACCATATACGGGGGGACTAGCTGCCACGTATGGAGGCGAATGCCTCGACAATCTCTTTCCTCTGGCGCACCCAACAAATACTCCAGAAGCTAACGAGGAAAGAGATTGCCGGTGTGCGAATGAGTGGGCCAAACTGATTAACACCAGGTGTGTGAGAGTGTGGGAAATGAGAATGAATGGAGCGAGTGCATATGTGCATGCATGTGGGTGTGTGTATGTGTGTGAACACCAGACAGTGCAGCTGACGGAGCTTGACAGGAGGAGGGGGCGAGCCCGAGCTGTCAGGAGGAAACTAGGTCAAAGCATAACAATGAGTCAGAATCGGGTTTGGCCTCCAAACCCGGATTCACAACAACAAACTTTTCCTTCAAATCTGAGTGAATGGAATAATTTGAAATTTTTACCAATAATCTAATGTGATTGCATCGTTTAAAGATTTTGCTCTCTTTATGTCTGTTCTTTTCATCTTCTCTATCCCCTCACCCCCCAGCCAGTCGCAGCAGATGACTGCTCCTCCCTGAGCCTGGTTCTGCTAGAGGTTTCTTCCTGTTAAAAGGGAGTTTCTCCTGTCCACTGTCACCAAGTGCTTGCTCACAGGGGATTGCCTGATTGCTGGGGTCTTGGAGCGATTGTGGGGTTTCCCCTACATTGAAAGTGCTATGAGATGACAATTGTTGTGATATGGTGCTATATAAATAAAGTTGAATTGAACTGAATTAAATGAATCTGAATAAGAAAACATTTTTTAAAACAATAACTCCCCTGTGGACCATCACCTTTCCACTGATGGAGGCGTTTATGTGCCAGAACTCAGGAGCTGTGCTGTCTTGGGCAACTTGCCCCAGATAGGGTCTCCCAAGGCACACTGGTCTTGGGTGAAGGGCAAGACCAAGAGCAGTCCAGTGGATTGTCATGAAAAATGGTAAATGGCGTTCACTTACATATATAGCACTTTTTCTCATCTCTAGATGACCAAAGTGCTTCACAGATCTTGTTATCCACCCATTCACTCACTGATGGCGGCGGAGCTGCCATGCACCAGCGCTGGCCTGACCCACCAGGAGCAACTGGGGGTTCATCTTGCTCAAGGACACTTTGACATGCAGATTGCAGCCACCAGTCTGTTAAGCTGATCAAGTTTGCGGATGACACCACCCTCATCGGGCTCATCTCCAACGGCGACAAGTCCGTCTACAGGAGAGAGGTGGCTCAGCTGGCGTCCTGGTGCAACAACAACAACCTGCAGCTGAACGCTCTGAAGACAGTGGAGATGATTGTGGACTTCAGGAAAGTCACAACCCCTCTGCCCCCCCTCACCCTCACAGGCTCTCCCATCACCACTGCAGATTCCTTCCGCTTCTTGGGCACCACCATCACCCAGGAACTCAAATGGGAGCCGACCATCAGCTCCCTCATCAAAATGGCCCAGCAGAGGATGTTCTTCCTGCGGCAGCTGAGGAAGCTCAAGCTACCCACCAAGATGTTAGTGCAGTTCTACACAGCCATCATCGAGTCCATCCTCACCACCTCCATAACTGTGTGGTATGCAGGAGCCACTGCCAGGGACAGACTAAGGCTGCAGCGCATCGTGCGCACTGCTGAGAAGGTGATCGGCTGCAAGCTCCCATCTCTCCAGGACCTGTACATCTCCAGGACCCGGAGGCGTGCAGGCCGGATCATAGTCGATCCTTCACACCCTGGTCACGTACTGTTTGCCCCCCTCCCCTCAGGTAGAAGACTTTGGTCCATTCAGACTAAAACCTCCCGTCACATGAACAGCTTCTTCCCCTCTGCCATCAGACTGCTGAACACTAAGTGACTTATTGACTCTTGTGCACTACGTACAGCAGCTCAACCGGTCTCATTACAATTATCACTGTTTTCTTTTGCACTACCGACTGCACTATGTGGTACTCCACAATATCTGCTGCTCGCTAATATATTTAAAAACTGCTTTGACTAGTATTACTCATTCTTATTCTACACTTAATGCATGTATAGTTTTTTATTCTTTTATCTTATCATGTTTAATGTTGCAGCATTGCACTGAGACAAATTCCTAGTTTGTGTACTACATGAACAATGGCAATTAATCTGATTCTGATTCTGATTCTGCAGAAAGAGCGGGAATCAAACCCCTGACCCCCCGATCAGTAGTCGGCCACACTACACCTGCGCCACAGCTGCCCCTTGGTTAATAAAAGTGCTCTGAGGCAAGTGCAATATCCCCCGTCTCCGTTTTCTTTGAAGATATAGGTCACTGAAGGACAGCAGTTTTGAACTTTTTCAAATAACTATTGGGGCAGAACCAACTTATGATAAGCCTATCATCCATGAATATACAACCCATGGTTGTAGGTCAGGATCCCAAGGTGAACCTGTGTAGCAAGTGTGGTGACCCTAGAGAGCTTCAATAGTAAGAAGACATAGGGAATGCTAACCTTGACATTTGCCCTTTTGACCCCAAACCCACAGTCAGAGGTCATGGCCTCGGGGTGAACCTGTGTACCTGTCATGGGCAATCACTGACCGGCAGAAATGACAGACTCTAACAGAAGGCAGGACTACAGTTTGACTGGGTTTATTTTCCCAAACAACACAAAATAATAACCAACATGGGGGTTGAACATAAAGCGAGCCGTGAGAGGATGAAAACTCACAAATACAGCAACATCATGGGAACAGAAGCCAGAGAATAATCCAGAGTATAACGTCACACAAGATGAACACAGAGCAGGATTTATATAGGGAGACAGATGATCAGGGGAAACACGGGACAGCTGGAGATAGTAATCAGGGATTAAGCGGCAACACATGAGGAGAAGTGGCTAAGACTGTGGAAGACATGAGGGACTGAGAATGATAGAAAAAGGAGTACAGGGAACACACATATGAGACTTGCACAGATGACCAAGGCGGGACACAAAACAACAATTACTGGTAGTAGGGACCACATGACAGACTGAGGACTAGGGAAGACAATAACAATCACAGAGGACCCATGGGAGACACAAAAGGCAAAACACAGACAAATAATCATAATAATAAACACAAAATGTGGGCATGATCCTAGGACCCAGCCCAGACCATGACAGTACCAAATTTGGTGATCCTAGCATTCTGTGTTGTTGAGATATAGTTTACATGCCATTTTGCTCTTGACTTTTGACCTTGGGATAAAAAAAACCACAGTCACACTGTACAAAGTTTGGTTACCCTAGCATTATGCATTGTATAGTAATAGGGCATAGGAAGTGACAACCTTGACCTCTGACCTTTTGAACCCAAACCTGTTGTCACAGTTCAGGGTCACAGGATGAGCCTGTGTACCATGTTTGGTGGCCCTAGTTGTACTCGTTCTATATGTAATAGTGCAAATGGAATGTTAACCTTGATCTTTGACCTCTTGACCCCAAACCCATCGCCAGGTCAGGGTGTAAGCCATCCAAGATTTGTCTTAGATTCAATACTTAGCCTACATAATTTCTTTCAGTTGTTACTGTGTCTACAAGATTTAGGGAAAAACTTACCTCTGACCTTGACCTCAGGGTCATCCGACCAGAGTCAAATTGCAATATGTGCAACATCAGTGTATATCAAACCACGGTACCAAGTTTCAAAACAATCGGAACAAAACTGTAGGAGGAGCTGATTTCACAAAAGTGGGACAGACGGACAGATGTCTGGACCGCCCTATAACATAAACCCCCTTCAGGCTTCGCCCAAAGATGATGCTAGCTTCTCAGATTGGCTGAGCAGGAAGTGATAAAAATCCCCTTTGGTCTCTGACCAGCAAGGGATTAAAAACAAAGATCCAATGTACCCTGCTGAGTATGGGGGTATTGGAGTCCTGCCCTGGAGCCAGGCAGGAAGAGGAGCTTGATGGAAAGTGGCTGGTGACCAGGTTTCTGCTCATGGGATGTGGCCAGGATCAGCCTAAACAAGTCACATGGGTCCAGTGGTTCACCACCTGCAGGAGGGATCATGGGTGCTATGTGGATCAGGCAGCAGTCTGGGTTAAAAATGTGGGTAAAAATAATTGTCTCACAGTGGAGTCCCTGGATTGTCTTTTCATGACATCTGTTTACTTTCACTTTCTCACTGGCAAGTCACTAAATAGAACTCTTTTAAGTAGTTAAGGTTGGGGAAAAGGTTAGGATTAGGAAAAGGTGGGGTTCACCTTTGCACACATTCCAACTGTAACCTTTTGCCACATCATTTCATGTAATTATTCACACGTGTGCTAGAGGTTGTTTAATAATGTCAAAGTGTACAATGTTGGTCATAATATGTACCTGCTGGTAAAAACATCCATATGGGGGTTCTGTACTACAACACAACAGTGACTTTAAAAAAAGTGCATCAAATAAAATTTTTATATTCTTGTCTCCATGTTCACCAAATAATTCAGCAGCGTAATCCATGGAATATTTTGGTAGCTGAAATTCCAACAGCACCCTGTGCTCTACACACACTATTTATTAACACATTGTAACTGTCCCCAAATTATATCATTTTAATGAAACTTTTGTTTTTGTATTATACATATTTACTGACTGTACAGGTCTAAAAGAAAACTGCAGTATTTCAGTTTTTTCATCTTTCTACTGCTATGGACTTACAGACTAATTTAGTGATAAGTTTAAAATGTGTTTTACTCACCAATCACTAAAAAATAACTCATCATGTGCATGTCATGTGGGAGTTGGAACATCTTTTTAAAACACCTATTTTTCCTCCTCATCCTCTTCCTTTCTTTGTTCCCCTGCACCTTGCTTCCCATCACAGTCAGAACTTTGTCCCTCTCCTTCCGGAGATGCCTCGGTTTGCTCCTTGGCAACTGTTTCCACGACTACAAAGTTGCTCCCTACTTCACCCCCAACCTCCCCTGCTCAATAAGTTGTCAGTGTCCCTCTGCTGTCATTGTTACTGCTGTGTGTCCACCTCTTAAAGCCTGATGATGAAGTGAGTGATTTAACAAAGATGTCGTTTTAGTTTTATCAGTGTAAAACAGTGCTCCTCTGCCCAGAGAGATGTTTGTAATCTCCAGGCTTCTGATGGCTTAACTTGTCCTATGAGGGCAGCAAAAAGTATATTGATGAATGTGACAGCCTCTCACCTATTAAACCAAGGCACTTCTCAATTTTTATCTCCACTCAGAAGCCATGCAGCTCAGCACTAATGTCAGAGACAAATTGCACTTCAATTGTCTGCACATTTCCTCAGTAACTCTTCATGTTTCTGACCATCATTCACAACATGTTCAGTGGGAGGGGAGATGAATCGGTGGCTGTGCTATTTTGAAAAGCAAATCAACATGGACACACAGAGATAAGAAAATAATATACAGTACAGGCTTGGGATGGGGGGATTGCCAAGATGTGAATCCATGAGCTGTTGGAGCTACAGACATCTATTTATATCTCTCCTAAAAATAGACATTCTTCTCCATAGAAACATGAAATCCTTCTGGGGCAAATTACTCCTGCACTGCTGCTTTGTGTATGTGTGTGTGTGTGTGTGTGTGTGTGTGTGTTTCCGGTAGTTTCTGAAGAAGGTGAAAGCAAATTAGCAGCTGTATCATTCCAGCTGTGCGCCTCGTTCTTGGGGAATCTCCGCTCTGTTCCCATTGTCTGCAGCAGATAGCATTCTCACAGAGCTTTGAAGATCAAACACCATCCACCACCTCTTCCTGCCTTCACGGAGATGGCATAGATTCATGCACATTAGTTTACAGTAGAAATATGAGCATATGTGCTGTTGTGTGTGGGAAATGTGTGATTGTTGTAAAGACACTAACTTTTTCTTCCTTTAAATAAATAAAACAGGTCAAATTTTTTTTTTAGCAGAGCTAAAAAAAAGAAACTTGTGGTGTTCACCAGTGCATCCTGTCTGTGGTGCAGATTACAGTTGTTAAACAATAGTGCCACCCACCTACAGCAGTTTTCCAGGTGGGCCTTTATTGTAGCAGATTTAGCATCTTAATTTAGCCTTTTGTGAGCTGTACTATATTTCTTTGGATGCCAAAAGAAAACAGACATGACTCAAACAATCGACGCAAAACACAGATGCCAACATACCAAAAACTAATCGGTCATGATTACTGCAAGAATTATTAAAATAAGAAAAGAGTACTTGGCCTCAAGGACCAAATCACATCAACAAATAACAAAACACAACAGATAACACATCACAATTTCAAAACAGAGATCAAAATAACATTGACCCTGTTTACATGGCCATGAGTAAACCGATTACTGGAGTAAACCGATAAATGTAATAAATGGCTTATGGTGTTTACATGCACTGAGTAAACAGTTTATTGGGCAAATAAACTAAGTGTGTTAACCCATTTTCTCATAAACCGATAAAGGTAATCAGATTACTGTTTACATGACAGTTTGAATAATCAGGTAACTCGAGAAAGCTGATTGTAATCGGTTTATTCGTGACCATGTATACAGTGTCACTAACTTAAACTGGAAAAAGTGGGTACCTGCTAATGACAAGGATCGTCACTGATTGGACGACATACAGTCCATCCATCCATCTTCTACCACTTATCTGGGGGTCTGGATTGCAGAGGCAGCAGTCCAAACAGAGAATCCCAGACTGTCCCCCAGTTCACATAGTACTATGATTCCCATAATCCCTCCTGCAGGTGGTGAGCCCACTGGAAGGTGGACCCATGTGGCTTCTTTGGGTACACTGGATCCTTGATATAACTTTTTTCGCAGGGATCTACTGGACCACTCTTGGTTTGGCCCTTCACCCAGGACCAATTTGATTTGGGAGACCGTACCCCGGCAAAGGTGCCCCCAACAACATAGCTGCTGGGATCATTAGGGTACACAAGCCCCTCCACCATGATAAGGTGGCGACCCATGGAGGGGAGACACACAGTCCGTTTTTTTAAAAACAGGAAATAAATGTGCCATACACTTTCATTTTGCTCCAGAGGAAGGAAGACACTTCAGGAATCAGAAATATTAAGACATATTGCCCCCACTGTGGCAAAAATATCACTGAAAACTTGCCACCTGCATCAAAATATCCATCCATCCATCTTCTATGGCTTATCTGGGGGTCTGGGTCACAGGGGCATCAGTCAAAGCAAAGAATCCCAGACTGTCACCCAGTTCACATAGCACAATGATCACCATGATCCCTCCTGCAGGTGGTGAGCCCATTGGAGGTCAGACACATGTGGCTCTCTCAGGCTGAGCCAAATCAGGTCCTATGGACAGAAACCCAGTCATCAGGCACTTACCCTCCAGTCCCAGTAACTGGTTTCTTTTTGCTTTTCATGGACTGCTCTTAAGGTGCGTTCACACCAAACGTGAACCAGCGGCGCAAATCCATACAAAGTGAATGGGAAGAGGCGAGTACATGCAAAATTGTGCAGTCATTCGTTCGTGTCTAAGCCTAGCTAGCTAGCTAGCTGCTAGCTTTGAGATTCTGCCGTCACCGGAGTAAAGGTATCACCATTGCAGAGTAAACTAGTATGAAAATTTGATTCACTCACCTGGAGACAGGAGGACCGGGAGCTCTTCAGCTGAATCGGGATTTAGGAGTTATTTACCCACAGTTTCCTGCCAGCAAGGTAGCAAGCTAGCAACGTAAACACCCATCATCTTGTGAAGTTGTGGAGACTTGAGACAACATTTTCAGGTGAGCCCCTCGTCGAATAATGTCAACCTAAGCATGACATTATTTTGGGAATTTCCACAGCAGGTTGAACACAGCTGTGGGAAGTTTTAAAGGCAACTTTGGCTGTCTGCATCTCACGCCATCCATCCATCCATCCATCTTTTTCCACTTAATCCTTTTCGGGTCGCAGGGGGTCTGGAGCCTATCCCAGCATCTTTGGACGAGAGGTAGGGTACACCCTGGACTGATTGCCAGTCCATCTCAGGGCCAACACAGAGAGACAGACAACCATTCACTCTCACATCCATACTTAAGGACAATTTAGAATCCCCAATTTGATGCCAATTAACCTAAGTTGCATGTTTTTGGCATGTGGGAGGAAACCAGAGAAATTCTGGAGTAAACCCACGCAGACACGGGGAGAACATGCAAACTCCGCACAGATCACTGTTCAGTCGGGGAATTCATGTCTGTTCGCGTGTTTACATCGAGTTATAACGTAATCGTGCCGTGCAAAAAATTTGCCTGTTCACGTTTGGTGTGAACGCACCTTTAGTCTCGCCCTTCATCCAGAACCGATTTGTCTTGGGAAACACTAGCAGAAGCAAGTTGCCCCCAACAACACAGCTCTATTGATTATTAGGATATGCAAACCCCTCCACCACAATAAATGATAAATGGCGTTCACTTGTATAGCACTTTTTTTTCCTCTCTGAATGACCAAAGCACTTTGCAGATCCTGCTATCCACCCATTCACACATACATTCACACACTGATGGTGGTGGAGCTTCTATGCAAGGCACTGTCCTGACCCACCAGAAGCAACTCAGGGTTCAATGTTTTGCTCAAGGACACTTCGACATGCAGACTGCAGATAGACCAGGAATCGAACCACTGACCCTCTGATGAGAGGTTGACCACACTACACCTTTGCCACGACCACCCAATAAGGTGGTGATCCAAGGAGGGGTGCATTAAAATAATCCCTGATAATTGCAAGAGTTAAATACTGTAGTGCTCTTTACATGAGAAAGTAGGCTTTATTTCCAGTTTAAAAGATTGGCAGTGTGTCCGTCCAGTCAACAATGATCCTTGTCAATAGTAGGTACCCACCTTTTCTGGTTTGAATTAATGCCAATGTGATTTCTGCTTTGCTGTTGTGGTTTGTCAACAAATGATTACCTATTTAGACTGTGTCTTACTGTATTGCAGTTTACTTATCCTGTTTCACGAGGGGGGCTTGAAAAGTTCATTGGCTGAAAAGTTCATAGAGGTTAAATTTGACCAAATGTGGTTTATTTTTCAACATAGTCTCCCCTTTGGTCCACACACTTCTTCCATCGGTGTTGCAGAGCTTGGATCCCTGCGGTTGAAAAATAAACCACATTTGGTCGTATTTCACCCCGACTATCTATAGATATATTGATAGTCGGAGGTCCCGGAACACAGCCAGACCAACATTCTCACAGCTCGGTGGAAGAGGTAAAGGTACTGAATGCAGAGTATGGTAATATTGGACTGTTTCAGTGCACACTGCATCTAACACATGCTACATAACTACAAATCTATCTATAAATGCACGGAATCTCTGTCCATGTGTGTGTGTGTTTGTTCCACGCATATCTCTTGAACCCTTTGTCAGACTGACCTAAGATTTTATATATGTTTTGCTGAGATTATGAGGGTGTGCATCCACGAGTATGGAGTTGTTCCGTTAAAATATGTAATTTTTATCAATAAAAGTTTGGTCATCACTCTCTCCTCATGCTCTGGCTTCTAGAGGTGTGGGTGGGGTTTTGCATTGATTCTGTACTGATTGGATAATACGTGACATCATGGCATCAGTCACCACAGCACACCGTGAGCAAAACAAGGAAGCGAAAAGTGACAAATTTGACACAAAGAACATAAAGAAATGTATTATGATCATATTTTCCATTATAAAGCCTGCATCCTACAAGCTAAATCCACTTATTACTCAGACTTAATTAATTCAAATGAAGGAGATTCAAAGACCCTATTCTCACTACTCAGAGATATTACACAGCCTCCTGATTCACTTCCTTTTTACATGTATTTTACTGCCTTTTGTAACAGCATCATATCTTTTTTCTCTGACAAAATCAAGAATATCCATGCTGAGCTTATTCCCAACACTGGTCGAAGTTCATCTGTCCCTGTTTCCCCTGTGCCTCCCTCTCAATTAATCAAATCATTGAAAACATCTTCTTGTCAACTTGACCCCTTCCATCTTGTTAAGGCTGCTGCTCCTTCCTTGGCTCCTCTTATCACTCGCATAATTCACTCCTCCTTTATCACTGGAATTGTTCCTTCACCCCTCAAAACAGCTCTTGTGTCCCCAATACTTAAGAAACTCGGTGTGGATCCCAATAACCTTAATAACCTTCGTCCTCTCTCTAATCTTCCACTCCTTTCCAAAAATCCTTGAAAAAACTGTTGCTTCTCAACTTCATGCTCACTTATCTCACAATAATCTCTATGAGAAATTTCAGTCTGGTTTCTGCCCCTTCATTCTACTGAAACAAAATAATCTCCTCTTGGCAGCAGATTCCATTATTATTTTTTTTAATCTATTCTCATCCTACTTGATCTGAGTGTGGCCTTTGACACCATTTCACACTCCATCCTCTTGGACAGACTTCTCAGTCTTGGTATTACACATACACCCCTCAATTGGTTCAAATCCTATCTCTGTGGCCACACTCAGTCCATTCAGCTGAAATCATTCTTTTCTCACTCACTTCCAGTCACCACAGGAGTGCCCCAGGGCTCTGTCCTGGGGCCCCTTTTATTTATCATTTGCATACTTCCACTTGGTCATATTTTCCATAAATATCATATTCATTTTTACTGCTATGCAGATGACACTCAGCTCTATATTTCCACTAAGCCAAACTCCGCCCTCCCACTTTCATCCCTTACTGACTGTCTCTCTGAGATAAAGTCCAGGTTCCCATTCAATCTGCTCAAATTAAACAGTGATAAAACAAATGTTAATCATCAGCATGAAATCCACTCTAACCAAATGTTCCACCTTCAGTGTATCATTGGGCAATTCTCTTATCTCTCCATTCCCTCAGGTTAACCCTTTAACTGCCCAGATTAAATGGATGGGTCACACGCCCCCAGTGGCACAGCGCAGCAACTGCACCTGTCAACTTATTGATGTCCCCCGGCTATACTGAGAATTTGTACTAATCTCTATTGATCTGACAGTTTAGAAGGTGGCAGACACGCGCCGAAGGAATCATGACTGACATGGAATATAGCAAAGAAGGAGAAATCCTCATTATTATTCTTTCTTTTTCCACTTTGAGCTCACACACCAATGTGGATGCCTTCACGATCAGTCATCTCGGCAGCAATGATGATGGAAACTGCATGAAATGGGAAAAATAGCCAAGTAATACAAACGAAATTCATGTGGGATAATCATAAGAGTTTGTAGATTTGGTACATGGGTGTAAATTACTAAGTAAACGTGTTACATCGAGGTCAATGTAACAAAAACTGAGCTCCCCGTACCAAGATGGCAGCATGGATTCCCACAGGAAAAATGCACCAAACAGAAAAAACATCCACGTAATACAAACGAAATTCACGTGGGGTAATCACAAGAGTTTGTAGATGTGGTACATGGTGTAAATGGCTGAGCAAACACAGAAACATCGGCTACGATGGACGAAAACGGACCGGTCACGTGGGCGAGCGAGCCCCCCTCTCAGTAACAGGTAAGAGAAAAATATGTTTTTTGTTTTTGTTTTTTTTTTTACATTTTATTGATTTTCTGGTTACTTTGAAGATTAGATAAAAACATACCCCTGTAGACAAATTGGCGTCAAAGAAAACGGACCATTCTTTATGTAAATGTGTCCAAAGTCCACTTTTGACTGAGTTATGTAATTTATATAGCTGCTGCGACATTATGCAAATTAGATGTGTAAATTTATTCCAGTCTGAAACTTTGGATCATATTCTGCATCTTTCTAATCGACAGTAAGCCATTATCTCTTGTAACTTTTAAGTTATATCCTTGGAAATCTGAACTATTTTATTGACAAAATTTTTTACCACTCTTGACCACTAGGGGGGGGGCCTTGAGTTGCCTTGCATTTCCCCAGGCGCCACATGGCGTCTAGGGCAGTTAAAGGGTAAAGAGTCTGGGTGTCACCCTGGATAGCATGCTTTCCTTCACATCTCACATTAACAACATAACCCAGCTAGCATACTTCCATCTCTGTAACATCAACCGTTTACGCCCCTCCCTCACATCTCATACTGCTGCCATCTTGTTACATCTTGTCTTGACTATTGCAATTCCCTCCTGTTTGGTCTTCCACAGAAAATTCTCTATAAATTACAATTGATACAAAATTCAACAGCTCGTATCACTACCAGGATTCCATCTTTTCATCACATCTCTCCTGTTCTGCAGCAGCTTCATTGGCTCCCAATCATGTTATGAATACAGTATAAAATACTATTACTCACCTACAAGGCCATTCACAACCTTGCCCCTCCATATCTCTCTGACCTCCTCCACATCACTATACCTGCACGCACCCTTAGATCCTCTTTCTCCATTCATCTCACTGTTCCCTCTGTTCGGCTCACTACCATGGGTTCAGGTTCAGGTTCAGGTTACTTTATTTGTACCCGTAGGCAGATTTGTTTTGCAGTCTGGTGACATCCATATTTACAAACCACAATTACATTCAACATAAACACAAACACAGGCACACATGAAGCTGACTATAAACATGATAAAAAAATACTCAAGGCTCCATCAATCAGGATATAAAGACAAAGAGATGGGAGAAAAACCAGAGATAAGAGAGAAGGGTCATATTAAAAAGTTAAAGACTAGTCAAAGAGGTTAAAAACTCAAAGGTCTAAAACCCAATAAAAGATTTAGAACCCAAATAAAAATCCTACAAAAATAAGTAAATATAAAATGGAGTTAATAACTAGGTAACTAAATTATGTGCAATATATTGTTACAACTTGTTCAACTCTTTGACAGCAGCAGGAACAAAGCTGTTTTTGTAGCGATGGGTTTTACTTTTTGGGACAGCAAACCTCCAACCTGAGGGAAGAAGCTGAAAGTGGCAGTGCAAAGGGTGGGAGTCATCATTTAAAATGGAGGTAGCAATCCTCTGTACCTGTCTAGTGTACAAGGATGTCAGGCTCAGCTGTGACTCACCGAGCAAACGACTGGACCATCTAACTACCTGATCCAAGGATTGGATCAGGTAGGTGGCAGAGCATTCAGCTACTTGGCACCGAAACTTTGGAATACACTCCCTCCTGATCTCCGTAACACTGATTCTCTCTCACTTTCAAACTCAAAACTTATTTGTTCAGGCTTGCTTACCCCAACTGAGATGCATTGTCTTTTGTCTATGTTTTATGTTTACTCGAATGTATTTTATTTATTTTTTATTACTGTAAGGTGACCTTGAGTGTCATGAAAGGTGCCCATAAATAAAATGTATTATTATTATTATTATTACACTTTCAAACACAGCCTACATTTGGGCCTGTAAAGCCCAACTGGGATTTCAGACAGGAATACTTGGTTCTACAGGCAATGCACTAGTTCATTTTAAATGTAAAACAACCACAGTATTTTGCCTTCATGTTAAACATTGGTGGTCAAATGCATTTTATTCATATATGTAAATAACAAAAAGGTTTATAATGACATAGGGAGATGGGGGACAATTCACTGTTTTCTCCAGGTTGAGAGGGACATGTCCCACCTCCCACCCCGCATCCCTGCGATTTACGCCAATGATAGTCATACACAAACAACCTAAATGTTTCTTTTTTAATGCGTTGTAATAAGATTACACAATAGCGGGAGATAGCCGCTAGCTCGTCAGTCTTATTGAGTAGCGATCCAACGTTCCCCATAATAACGGATGGGAGGACGAGTCTGTACCTTATATTCCTCGCCAGCCGTCTTACTCCAGCTCGACAGCCATGCCGTTTCTGTCTTATTTCTCCCGGTATGTCAAGTTTTTGCATTAGCATTGTGGGTCCCCGAGATTTTATTGTGACAGTGCTCGGAGGGGTTTCCTGCTGTCAAAGTCTGACAGCTGTGCTGCATTTCGGCTCATCAGCAGCCCTGTATATAACTGGGCTCTGGGAGCAGAATAATTCGGCAGTCTCGTCAATATTGGTCAACAATTCGTCAAAGATCCCTTGCCAGACGTTGAGCGAGCGTCCCTCGGCTCAGACGTCAACGAGTGTTTCATGGTCATGATCGTAAGTGAGCTTCTTTATTGCCTCATGTGTATGTAGTGTTGTGCATTTCAGCCCACCATGGCTCATTGCTTTGTGTGTTGCTTTTGTTCGTTAATAAACATCTATGCAAACCTCACCGGCGACTCTTGGCGTCTTATGGTGGCTCATGAGGGTCATCGCATGAGAGTAGACTGCCGCCAAACTGAGACGTTGTTCCCAGTGAGTTTGCTTAAGTGGACATTTGTTCTTCCCTGTCTGGGTAACTGCGTGCTGGGAGAATGTTGTCTTTCAGGAGCCGCGTTCGGCGCCTGGGCTACAAGCTAGCGGAGGCCCTGGACTACGTAGATGGAACGCTTCTCACCGCTACGCTCTACGACACCCCCAACAATATACGCCGGCACCTGGACTATGCTGAGGGTCTTCTTAATAACCTTCCTCGTTACTTCGACCACCCTGAAGTCATACTAAACCTGCTGCCTCTGTGTCTCCCTCCGCTGAGCTGTCCACGATGCCAGGCCTACGTCACCGGACAAGGAGGGGGCCTGCGGTTCTGAAGAGCCTGGTTCCAGCCCTGCAGCCACGTTGTGGGCAGAGGAGAAGAGCGGACTGCAGCCTGGAGCCTGCGCCGACGATGAAGCATCCCCGGGTCTCCACGTTGGAACAGTTTAAGCCAGCGGGTCGAGGGTCCCCTGCCACCACGCCGTGTGGGTTATCGGCGTGGACGTCAGCGCCGGAGGATCCACAGATTGCAGAGACCATCATGCCGGCTGCGGAACCCGCCGTGGCCGAGTGGGAGCCTGATGACGAATTTCTCCATCCTGAGCCTGGTTCGACGAAGTCCTGGATGGCGACAGAACCCGAGTGCAGGGGAAACACAAGGCTCTACCTTGTGTTTCTCCTTTCTGTCTTGGGGCATTTCTGCTTGCCTCTCGGGGAGGCGAGTCAGGGGCAGCCGCCTGCTGCACCCGAGCTCGTCTCGCTGGGCTCTGTCGCTACCGGTGATTCTGATCCCGGTTCTTTCTTGTCTTCCGAGCCTTCTTCCAGAGTCACTGATGCGGAGTCAGTCGCGTTCGTTGTGCTGGAGGTTCCACTTCCGCCACTTCACTTCCATCTCCCAAAGAGAGCAGACGCTTTTTTCTTCTCTCCAGCTCTGACTTTTCATGTCCTCCCTCCTCTAACTAACTGGATCCCAGCTTGCTATCGTCTGTCTGCGTGTCTCTACTGCTGATTATCGAACGAAATTATGGATTTAATAAGCTGGGCTTTGAACGCAATTGACACTATTTTTTCAACGAGGAAAAGTGCCCCGGGGGAGGTTGTTTGCCCCGCAGGAATGGCTGCTGCGGGCTATTTGAGGGACACAAGTAATTGGAAACTCTTGTGCCTGTCTGATCTTTCCATTGAAGATGTCGAAGATTTGTACGTCTTCGTAGTAATGGTCATCGGGATCGTTCTGATTGGATCTGGGATTGTCCTGGTGTACCGTAAATTGATGAAGATGGACATAGCCTATCAAAATGCTGGCCAGGCGAGGCTTAACCATCAAATTGAAAAAATGGAGAGGACTCTGACAGCGGCAAATGGAGAACTGTCTAGGAAAATGGATTACATCATGATCACGCTGAGAGCCGTCCATGAAGGATTCAACTTCCAGCACTGAAGGATTAAAGTACTGAATCTTTAAGTGAATATAAAGTTTCTTTCTCTGGGATCAGTACTATTCGACTAATCTGACCCCCTCACACAAGTCCTCCAGATTATCTGCAGTTTTTTGTTTCCAAAACATTTGAGCTGCATTGACTCTACAGACAGTCAGCTGCATGGCTCAAGGACAAATGCCAGCAGCTAAGACAAAACATCTCCTGCCAAAGAGACTTTGTTGTTCTTAACTGATACAACACCTACACTCAACACTACACCCACACTGACTCAAAAACTGATGAAAAAGATCACTCACTCACTGCTCTCTTTGTGTCCTTGTGTACATTCTTGTCTGCTAACTGTGCATTGAGGGCTTTTTTTCTTGTAATCATAATATTGATCATATATGACCGGTATTCTGATAATCAATGGTTTTTTGCTCTTTCCTATTGTGTTATCCTTTTCCTCCCTATGTATCCTGTACCCATCTGATGACAGGCACGTTTTTCAGATGCTGCCGCGTCACCAGAAATGCAGGTCGTTTTCTGTCAAGTCAAATCCCTCGTATGTTATCAGTTGTTTACTGTTAATGTACTTGGCAATAAATCTTTTCTGAGTTCTGAGTTCTGAGTTCAGGTTTGGGGTCGGAGGTCGTCACCGGTGCTGCGCCGACCCAGTTGGGGTCCGACGCTGGTGCAGCTGAGACCCAATCGGAGTCCGACGCAGGTGCAGCCGAGACCCAGTCGGGGTCCGACGAGACCCAATGGGGGTCCGTCGCGGGTGCAGCCGAGACCCAGTGGGGGTCCGATGCGGGTGCAGCCGAGACCCAGTCGGGGTCCAACGCAGGTGCAGCCGCGAGTGCAGCATCGGTATGGGTCAAGGTCGGTGGAGAAGCTGCAGACCCTTCGCCATCTGACATCGTGTGGGCTCGTCGTCATCATCATCGTCCTCGTCAGTCACCAACCCAGCTCATCATCCCCGGGGGCCGTTGGGGGGCCTCTACGTTTGGCCTGGCTCTCCCATGTCTTTTCCCTGCCAGGGAGGCCGCCACAGGCTGTCTTCCCACGGTTCTGGTGGCTGAGGGATGCGGGTCGGCCACCCGAGGAACTGTTTCGCCAGTTCGGCGCCCTGGGTCGGCCACCCGACATACTGTGTTTGCAACTGGGCGAGCTGGTTCGGTCACCGGAGGATTTGACTTTCCGGGCCTGGGACTGGGATAGGCCGCCCGATCATGTTCTGTCCACTGTAATCACCCATTGGCCATTGGACGCAGGGAGACCACCGGAACTGTCTCCGTTATTTTTGGACTCCGCCTGTCATCATTCTCCATGTTGTGTGGGTTAAAGGTCAATTGGTGTGATAATTCTGCTCAGTGTTTTTGCCTTGTCAGCATGTGTTTTGTTTTGTTTTTTCTCCCCTCTTCTGTTTGAGGGACGTAACGTGTTTTTCTGGTTGTTTTTTTTCCTCTTGCCCTGTGTGTTAATGTGCTTTATGGAGTATTGTATTTTTTGTTACCGTGCTCTGTATTGCCTCATTTGTATCTGCTTCGATTTTGGTTTGTGTATTAGGGAGTACTGTGGGTTTTGTTGTTTTTTTTTCTGGGGAGTTTTTCTCTGTGTTGGTCACTGTGCTTCCGGCCATCGGCATGGGGTTTTGTTTTCTGTTGCTGGTCCTCTCCCTCCGGACCTGCTCCCCCATCCACCCGGGGGGGTGGGGGGCTTGGGTATCATCGGGCATTTGGAGCCCGCCCTTGGGGGGGAGGTATTGTCACAGTCCGAGCGTCAATTTCATCCGCGCTCGGGCCATGCATCATCTCCGCCAGATTTGACAGCAGTGTGCACCTTCTGGCTCCCCGAGATTTTATTGTGACAGCGCTCGGAGGGGCTTCCTGCTGTCAAAGTCTGACAGCTGTGCTACATTTCGGCTCATCAGCAGCCCTGTATATAACTGGGCTCTGGGAGCAGAATAATGCGGCAATCTCGTCAATATTGGTCAACAATTCATCAAAGAATTATCCCTTGCCAGACGCTGAGTGAGCATCCCTCGGCTCAGACGTCAACAAGTGTTTCATGGTCATGATCGTAAGTGAGCTTCTTTATTGCCTCATTTGGATGTAGTGTTGTGCGTTTCAGCCCACCGTGGCTCATTGCTTTGTGTGCTGCTTTTGTTCGTTAATAAACATCTATGCAAACCTCACATGACAGATTGCCTCAAAAGGTTGTGCAACAAAATATTAAGTTAAGAGTACCATCATTTTTGTCCAGGCCTGTTTCATGAGTTTGTTTTTTAAAATAATTCTGTTGAACCACAATTCAAAAGCATTGTCTGATTTTCATTGGTTAATTTTCATAGACTTTTTATTTATTACCATTTTTGTCAGATTCAAGTTATTTCTGTGACCATTGTGGGTTTTTCTTTCATTAACAGAGGGGTACCAACAATTTTGTCCACATCTGTAACAGAAAACAAATATAACGATAAGGCAAAAAATGGAGAAAGGCAAACTCAAAAATACAATAAACAAACTATAAGGAATGTAAACGGGAAAATAAACCATACTGAGAAACAATACAGGATACATGACAACTCCAAATAACAACACAGTACATATATGAAAAAAAAGGCAAACAACCTGAGCTCTGTGGAATCCCCCCACGCTCAGAACGTGACACTAACTGCAATGCTCCTGCACTGTGTATATAACTGTGTACACATCAATATTTATTTACTGTTTGGGCTAACCTATTCTTATCTTATTGTCTTATTTACTATCGCTCTGAGTGCTGCTATCCCTTTGCTGCTACGATCCTGTAATTTCCCCATTGTGGGACTAATAAAGGCTTATCTTATGTAACGTATGCCGAGCGGTCTAGGCATACCAGACCAGAAATGGAGGCTTTGAGGCAGTTTGCAATCAGCAATCTTTTTCGTTTATTCCAAAACTTCACAGGCAATAACTCCAAAAACAAAACATCCGACACCAGACACGATTCGTCTCTACACGACTTGACTCTTCATGAACATAAACCAAATAACCAACACCTGTTATATACTGTGTGATAATTAGGGTTAATTAGCACATACCATAACCCCAGGTAAGACAATAACATTTTCCATTTTCCACACATACCCAATAACATCTAAAAGAGTCATAAATAATTCCCCACCTATTTACAGAATAAATATAAATAATACAAAATAAATAACACCATAAATACACCATAAATACTACAATAAATAATTTAAACCCCTATGCTTCCTTCCTGCTGGTATCCTTTAAAAAGGCATTCAACCCCTAAAGAGTCTTTTGCCTGGACACCATCAGGAAGCATGCTGGCAAAGGTATGTGGATTTAATAATCACCAATTGTTTTACCCAATTAATTAACCATAACAATTATCTCACAAAAGGCATTCCAATTAGTCAAAAACAGATCCTGAAATAATATGTGCACTTTATCAAACAATCACATTAACATTTACACATACTACACATATAATATAGTCACAAATACAGTAAACTATAGCAGTGGCGACACTCCGTCGTCACATCTTATCTTATCTTATCTAAATACTAAATTTATACATATTAAAACAAAGGAGTTTGCCATGTGAAATGAAAATCAAAGTTTAGAATATGATGAAAAAAACAAAAACTATTTTACTGGGTTTTGCCCTGAAATAAAAGCTTAAAAAAAGCTTGTCTTTAAAAGCTTAAAAAAAGTGTTGTCTTGCACTTTGGGGAATGGGAGTTGTTCAGTCATCATTATAATTATTTTAGTTTATACAGTATGTGTAGTTTATAGTGTATTGTCAATAAACACATGTTTACATATATTTGAGATCCATTGTAGTGCATCCTTTTATATTTTAGCAATATTGTAAGCACAAAACACCAAACATTATTATTACATTCATTATTACACAGCAGAATGATCTGTTTGGCTGTCATGTTTCTGCCTTCCAGGCAGATGAGGCTAAAGAAAGGACTCAAAGTGCAGGCAGGGATGCAGTGAGATGATGGTAATTTATTAAACAAAAGCAGGAACAAAGTAAAGGCAGCACAGGGGCTGAAAACAAAATGTAACTAGGCAGGCAAAACTTACAAGGACTTGGACTGAACACAAGGGAATCACAAGAACAAATGACTATGAATGACTGGCCAAGGATTGAAGCTGAATGGGGTAAATAGGGAGACTACTGATCACAAACGCCAGACCGGTGGGAGCAATCAAGGGCTAAACAGGAACATACATGAGAAAATGGCTATGTGGTTGGAAACATGAGGAGCTGGGGACAATAGGGAGACAAATATACACACAGACCACAATAATGACAATAAAGACAAACACAGGATGAGCACAGCAGACCAGGGGAAACACAGGAGACACATAATGCAAATGATAACAATCATAATAATAACAATCAAATTACAAAAGACAACAAAACAGCAACGGAGGATAAGCACAAGACTACATGCAATGACAAGCGACTGGGGAGCACAAGGACAATTAATAATAATAATGATAATAATGATAATTAGAAAAGCACTCTGAGAGCACATACCTCTGCCAAGGGTCCTTCCATCTATCATCGATCACCTCCAAAATGCAATGGGTTTGTGTGTAGAGCCACTTCTGGTGAAAACTGCATCAAAGTGTGTCCATTGGTTTTGGAGTATTGTTGCTAACACACTGTGAGATGATAAGAGCCTTGGCTGAGGTATGCATTCTCAGATTATCACCAAAATGTAATGGGTTTGTCTGTAGCCCAAGAACCACCTTTGGTGAAAATTTTATCCAAATCCATCCAGCAATTTTGGAGTATTGTTGCTAACACTCTGTGAGAAGACAAGAGCCTTGGTGGAGGTATACATTCTCAGATCATCACCAAAATGTAATGGGTTCCTCTCTACCCAATGAACCACCTCTGGTGAAAATTTCATCCAAATCCATCCAGTAGTTTTTGTGTAATCCTGCTGCACAAATGCAAACAAAGCCCTTGGTGGAAGTATGCACTCTCAGATAATCACCAAAACCTAATCATCTGTTCCCCATGCCATTACACACCTTTCCTGAAAATTTCATCAAAATCCATTCATAGCTTTTTGAGTTATGTTGCTAACAGACAAACCAACACACCATCGCCGCTAAAAACATTACCTCCTCTCTCATTATTATCACCGTGCTAAACCACGGTGGCGCAGTGGTTTAGCACTGTGGCAGCACAGTTTTACCCTCGGCCGGGGGATCGCAGGGATCATGAGATCGTGGGTTCGATCCCAGCCCCCGACCAACAGTGAGCTGTGTGGAGTTTGCATGTTCTCCCCGTGTTGCGTGGGTTTACTCCGGGATTTCTCCAGTTTCCTCCCGCATACCAAAAACATGTAGGCACGCAGCGACCGGCAGCCGGTGGCTTGTCACCAGACTGCAAACCAAATCTACCTACGGGTACAAATAAGTAACAAAAAAAAAAAAAAAGGCAAAAACTAAGAAATCAAAAGAGAATATAAAGCATGGACATGTTCCCAGACCATGCCCAGAACCTGACATTGGCTGCAACTGTTGCATCAGTGCTGCCTACTTGTCACTAAATAAAAAAATAATTTATTTCATTATTTGGGCAGTTTTTGTGACGGTCGTTGTTTAGTCAAAGGGGGCATATGTATCTGCATATGATATGCAATTGATCTGGCTGTTCCGCTCCACATTCATGGTGGTATTATTATTAACTTTTAATTTTTAAATAGCCGTGCACCGGGAGGAACGCCATGTTGAACCTGCGGTGCCGCAAAGGACAGCAGTGGCACACGGGTGAAGCAGCAGCTGACACTCCCGTTAACCGGGCAGGCTGGGCTTGGCTCCCTGAGAAGGACTGTGGTAAGGTGGTCTGGTGTTCTGCCGTTTTACCATACTTTATCAGAATACCATACTCCTATGGCAAACCGATAGATATAGCTTTCGGTTTAGTATACTTTTTCAGAATCAGCTGCACTGCAAATATAGATAGATAGATAGATAGATAGATAGATAGATAGATAGATAGATAGATGTACTTTATTGATCCCAAACTGGGAAATTACAGTGTAACAGCAGCATGACAGTAGACAACCAAACAACAGAAACACACACATGACAGACAAAGGGATTACCCATGGAAAGTAAAAACTAACACGACTACAAAAACCTATATACATCATAGCTTAATATATGATGACCCATATAAACACATGAATCATCCCATTGCACAAAGAAGGACTATCAGGAGCAGAGTGAAAATGTGATGTACCAGTTAGTCTGTAAGGTGCAGTGTGGCAGCATAGCTATGACCAGAATACAACATCATAGTGAGTTATTGTACAGTGAAATTGCATGTGGCAGGAAAGATTTCCTGTACCTGGCCGTTCGACAGCGAAGCTGTAGTAGTCTACTGGAGAAAGTGCTCTGCTGTCTATC
This sequence comes from Pholidichthys leucotaenia, assembly GCA_020510985.1. Classification (NCBI taxonomy): domain Eukaryota; kingdom Metazoa; phylum Chordata; class Actinopteri; order Cichliformes; family Pholidichthyidae; genus Pholidichthys; species Pholidichthys leucotaenia. Next base: position 45,354,203 of record CM035838.1, on the reverse strand, counting down.
TAGTGTGTGGTGGAGGGGGTGATCAGGATTGTCCATGATGGATTGCAGTTTATTTAGTGTTCTCCTCTCCACCACTGTCTCAAAGGACTCCGGTCTGAGACCAATTACAGAGCCAGCCCTCTTGATAATCTTGTCAAGTCTGTTGGTATCTCTGGCCCTGATACTGCTACCCCAACAGACAGCAGCAAAGAAGATGGTGCTGGTGACAGTGATCTGGTAGAAAAGCTCCAGCATCCTGCTGCACACACTGAAGGATCTCAGCTTCCTCAGGAAGTAGAGTCTGCTCATCCCCTTCTTGTGCGCAGCATCGGTGTTGGATCTCCAGTCCAACCTGCTGCTGATCCTGACACCCAGATATTTGTAGTCCTCAACCACTCCACACCCTCCCCCCTAATCTGCAGTGGCTGAGAAGGAGTCTTCCTCTTCCTGAAGTCAATCACCATCTCTCTGGTCTTGCTGACATTCAACCTCAGGTGATTCTGCTCCGTCCACTCCACAAATCTGTCTACCAGTGCCCTGTACTCCCCCTCCTCTACTCCTCTTACACACCCCACAACAGCTGAGTCATCAGTGAATTTCTGCAGGTGGCATGACTCAGTGTTGTACTGAAAGTCAGTGGTGTATAAGGTAAAAAGAAAAGGAGAGAGCACAGTGGAGCTCCCGTATTACTAGCCACCACTCCAGACAAGACACTGCCCAGCCGGACAAACTGTGGTCTGCCTGTCAGGTAGTCAGTAATCCAGGAGATCACAGAGCTGTCATCCCCCATCCCCCGCAGCTTCTCACCCAGCAGTGGCTGAATGGTGTTAAAGGCACTGGAGAAATCAAAAAAAAGTGATTCTCACAGTATCTCCTCCACCATCCAGGTGCAGATGGGCTCGTTGCAGCAGGTAGATAACAGCATCTTCAACTCCTAAATGGGGCTGATATGCAAACTGCAGAGGGTCCAGCCACGTCTTCACCTGCAGCCTCAGGTGGACTAAGACCAGTCTCTCCAGGACCTTCATCACATGAGATGTGAGGGCAACTGGTCGGTAGTCATTCAGATCCGATGGAGATGACTTCTTGGGGACAGGAACCAGGCAGGATGTCTTCCACAGCACTGGTACTCTCTGCAGACTCAGGCTCAGGTTGTACAGGTGTTTCAGTACTGGAGCTAGCTGGTTGGCACAGGTCCTCAGTGTCCTTGCAGAGATGCCATCAGGGCCTGCCGCCTTCCGCTGACTGAGTCTCTCCAGCTGTTTCTCAACCTGATCTGTAGTCATCGTGAAGTGAGGGAGGGTCCTGGTGCCCCCTGAGGAGGAGGAGGGAGGAGATGGAGAGAGGTTCTGCACAGGAGGGTGGGTGGGGAGGGGTGCGTGGGGGTCTGGTTGTGTTGCTCGGGTGGCAGACTGTGAGTTGAACCCATTAAAAAACAGATTCAGTTTCTCAGCTCTCTCCTGGCTCCCAGATGTCTGCCTGACTCTCCCCTTGCACCCAGTTATTTGTTTCATTCCCTCCCACACATCTTTAGTGTTGTTTTGCCTGAGTTTATCTTCCAACTTCCTCCTATAATTGTCGTTGCACCTCCTCAGCATCTCTCTCAGCTCATGCTGCACTCCCCTCAGCTTCTCCTTGTCTCCAGCCCTAAAAGCTCTCTTCTTTTTGTTCAGAAGTGCTTTCAGGTCACTGGTGACCCATGGTCTATTGCTGGAGAAGCAGTGTACAGTCTGAGCTGGCATGGTCATGTCTTCACAGAATCTGATGTATTCTGTGATGCAGTTGGTCATATTGTCTATGTCCACCCCATGTGGTTCACACAGTACGCTCCAGTCTGTCGTCTCGAAGCAGTCCTGCAGTGCATCAGCAGCCTCCTGTGTCCACCTCCTCACAGTTCGTGTATAAGCAGGCTGCCTTTGCACAAGGGGAACGTACTTGGATGTTAACATGACCATGCAGTGATCTGATTTGGCAATGGGGGCTAGAGCTGTGGTACTATATGCATCTCTGACATTGGCATACAGTAAATCCAGTGTTTTGTTCTCTCTGGTGGGACAGTCAACAAACTGGTGAAAGTTTGGTAGTGTTTTTCCCACTGAGACATGGTTAAAATCACCTGTGATGGCCATGAATGCATCCGGGTGCTTCTCCAATAATGTGGCCGCAGTGGAGCTGATGACGTCACAGGCCACCGCTGCGTCAGCTGATGGAGGGACGTAGACGATAATAATTAAAGCGCACTTCATTTCTCGCAGCATATAATAAGGTCTCATACTAACAGCCAGCAGTTCAATGTCCAGGCTGCAGCACTTTTCCTTCACATAAATGTGTCCAGGATGACACCACCGTTCATTAACAAGAAGTGCCACTCCTCTTCCTCTCTTTTTCCTCCTTCTTTTCACGTCTCTGTCCCCCCGTATAGTCTTGAAGCCAGATATCGCTACGTTTACATCCGGTATCTGTGAGTGTAACCACGTCTCCGTAAAACACATGAAACTACACTTACGATACTCCTTTTGCGTCCTGACCAGCTCTGTAAGCTCATCTGTTTTATTTCCCAGCGATCGCACATTCTCGGTGATGACCATCGGTACAGCCGGCTTATGCTTCCTCCTCCTTCTCCTCCTCACCTTTGCTCCAGCCCTTCGCCCGCAGCGTCTCCTCTTCAGCTCAACCGGGATGAGGGGCTTCACTGCCAGCCGCAGCGCTCCAGGCTCCGGCCTCCTCAGCGCAATCAGCTGTTCGTGTGTGTAAACAATGCGTCCGCCCCCACCTCTGTTGATCTCCATTGCCCGAGGAAGAGAAAAGAAGAGAAAACTAGAGAAAGACCGGGCTAACATAGATAAAAAGTTGGTCCAGTCTTAATACAAGTATTCCTACAGAGCCCTGGTTAATAAGAGACACACTATATACAGGAATAAACAGATAGAAACACAAAGACACAAGAGAGTTGCTGCTGGTACGGCCGCCCTGCCTCCGGCGCCATTTATAAAATATGCCACTAACATTACATAATTGCTTACCTTCCATCAGCTGGGCCACAGTATGCTATTGTTTACCTTCCGTCAGCTGTATTGGGTAATTTTTAACAGCAGGAAATATATATAATGTATATAAATAGACACACACTGAAAACGTGCCACATTTTTAGATCAGCCAATGCTGGTGCAGCGCTGTCAGCTGTTTCCGTCAGCTGTATCGTATGCTGAAATTATGAGCGGAAGCGTATTTCCTGTTACTACACATGCATGACATGCGCGTGCATGCGTAAGAACCCAGGGTATGGCTGTTCTGATAAGCATGGTAAAATGTCAGAACGCTGCTCCCTGTCCCCCCCAGTGCACCCGTGCACCTTATGTAAGAATTATCCTTTAGAGCTACGCAGTCACAGCAACATTATAGTATTATTTTTTAAGCCTTGAATCTTCAGTATTCTCTTTTTCGGGTCAAATTTGTCACCTTTCGCTTCCTTGTTTTGTTCACGGAGTGCTCTGGTGATTAGTCGTGACGCCGTGTATTATCCAATCAGTACAGAGTCAATCTGAAATCCCGCCCACACTTCTAGAAGCCAGAGCATGAGGAAACGGAGCAGTGGCTAAACTTTTATTGATAAAAATTACACATATTTACTGAGAAACTCCATACTTGGGGATGCACACCCAGGTAACCTCAGGAAAACACTTATAAAATCTGAGGCCAGTCTGATGAATGGTTTGAGAGATATCTGAGGAACACACAGAAACACACAGACAGAGACCTGTTGCGTTTATAGATAGACGTTGGCTCAAAAACAAAAAGCCTCAACAGTACAGTGCTGTGTAAAAGTATTTGCCCTTTCCTGATTCCTTATATTTTTGCATATTTGCCACACTTAAATGTTTCAGGTCATCAACTTTTAGACAAAGATAATCCAATATGATGATTTCATTTATTAAAGGTAAAAAAAAAAAAAGCTATCCAAACCTACCTGGCCCTCTGTTACTTCCTCTAGTTTTGTGTTTTTCTTATGCTCTAGACCAGTGTTTTCAGTCTTTTTTGAGCCATGGCACACTTTTTACACTGAAAAAATTCCACCGCATCCGATCAGCCAAAAATGTTATAAAATGACACATTGTAGCTTATTACGGTATAGGTAATCAATCAATCAATCAATCAGTCAATCAAAGTTGAGTGGTTGATAATAGTTGCCAAATGTTAAACGACAGTAGAGAAAGAAGATGACTGGGTCAGTTCCAAGGTCTAAATTAATTGAATTTAAAGTGATTTAAACTTTTTAGCCATCACTCATTTATATTCAGGATTGAATAAAGTATTGCTCTGGTCTTCATTGGCATCGCACACCTAGTTAAAAAAATCTATGACCAGTGGACTTTTTTCATGCACCAGTTCTTCTGAAAAATAAACCAAAAGGAAAGTTTATTTCTACTTCTGTAACATCACTGTGTTGGTCTTCCACATCATCTCCCCTATATGAGCAGGCAACTTTGCCTCCACATCTGTCCTTCCTCTCACAGGAGAACCTCTACAGCAAAGACTGTGGATGTCTTTGGGGGGAACCAGCACGAGATTGAAACAGCATGACTCTATCATCAGATACCTCACTGACCTGCTGGGATCAGAGAGCAGCTGTCGATCTCCAACAAGAGTGGCTTCCATCAGGTTTATTCTGTGCGAGCAGCTGGAGTTCAGCTGGAGCTGACCTTTGCACTGATTGTTTCTCCTACTGAGCTATTCTCTGTGAAAACTGCTGTCCTTCCACTCAGTGAGGAAGACCAAGAGCTAAGTGTGTGAAGAAGAGTGAGTTGAGTAAAAACTAAAATATAATCAGTAAGAAGAGACAAAGATTAAGGATGACGGTTCCCATGTATATGTTTACGCTCTCCACTCAGACATTAATAGGCTGTTTTTCTTCGCTGGCCTCTGAACGATACTCACCTTTTGATTGAACATGTGGTTAAATGGGACTCTGAACATTTTCTGGGAGTGTATTTGTATTATGCAAAGCAAGTGAGGCATCGATAATGCGGAGAAGAGATGGAGATAATGTGTGTTGACAGATTTGAGATTATAAAAAATGCACTTTGAAGTCACTTTAGAGATAAGAGCTTCAACTACAAGAGTTATAGCTTTTTTCATTTTTGTGACCTCTCCACTACAGATGATTTGCATTTCATATCCACAAACATTGACAGCATCCCATTTTCTCTCATCCAACAGTCGCAAAAAGGTACAGATTTCCTTTAACCTTGGAGAGGACTAAAGGAAGTTCAGGCTACATGTGTTGTGATGTTTGGTGCACTGATGCATTAACATTTGTGTAATGGTTCTGTGTTTTCTGCCTCCATCTCTCCCTCTGATTAGGCTCACGCCCTGCAGCCTTGTTCCCCACCTGCTGCCAATCAGAGAGGCCCTTTACATAGGGTGCTGTTCCTTCACTCTGCCTGGTGACGTTATCCTGCACACAGCCGTATCCTGTCTAAGATCAGAATCTATGTGTTATGATTCCACCGGAGTGGTGGCTCAGTTGGTAGAGCATCCGCCCCACACCCGGGAGGCAGGGGTTCAAATCCCGGCCGGGTCATACCGAAGACCATATAAAAGTGGAACTTCCTGCCGTCCAGCTTGGTGCTCAGCAAAAATGGAATGGAGGAGGGAAATTTGTGGCGGCGCCTTGCATGGCAGCGGCCCTCTGATTCTACACTTGGGGTGTGTGTCATTAACACAGTAGATAGGTAAAGCACAATCTCATTCTACTGTACATGATTGGTTGTACAGTTGAATGACAATAAAGGGTGATTTAATTTAATTTAATTTAATTTATCCTGCCTTGCTGTGTTTTGACCTTTTATTTGTTCTAGACCCTGAGACTGCCTTCTGTATTGGAATTATCTGTCTGCCATTGACATGATTCCAGAAACACCCAGAAGCAGACACAGGCTCAGCAACAATAATGATCCTTTATTGAATGAGAGTGTAGGTTTGTGTATGCGTATGGTGTTGTGAGAGTGAAGTGTAGCAGGAGCAGGAGTGTGCACAGTGGGACAGGTCTGGCAACCCTGGAATGACAGCAGAGATGGAGAGGTTAGGCTCTGGCTGACAGATAATGACGTTAACAGAAATTTTAGTCTTATGGCAGCGAAGAGTTAATCTGGCTCCGAAGAGATGATTATCCAATACCAGTCCAGCGTTCCGCTGTGGTGCCGTGGTGCAGGTGCAGAATATTTACAGTGCATCTTGGAGTGAAGGATGCATGCCGTGTGCTCCAGCTCACCGTTAGTGAGAAGAGGGAAGCTGCTGAACACAGACAAGGTCCAGTCCACCGCCAGGAGGAAGGAAAGGTCCGCCTGGAGGGTGGTCCACCTGTGCACAGCGAACAAAGGGAAAATAGGTGGTTGCAGAGAAACACTGTAAAGCTTACGTGGCGTTGGGGAGACGGAATTCCCGTGAGGCGATAAGCAGTTGAGGAGCGAGGAAACTGGTAGAGTAGTGGAGGAAGACTCTAGGTAGGCATTCTTCCTGGGAAACAGCATATACATCTCCGTGCTGCCTTCTGGGCAGCGTTCCTTATAGAGGGTGCTTAATGAGGGGATGCAGGTGTGCCTGCAGCTGTGAAGGATAATTAGGGCAAAGGCACACACAGCGCAGTTCACCACAGCCATGATCTGAGCCATGATTACCGGAGTGGTGGCTCAGTTGGTAGAGCATCCGCCCCACACCAGGGAGGCAGGGGTTCAAATCCCGGCCGGGTCATGCCGAAGACCATATAAAAGTGGAACTTTCTGCCATCCAGCTTGGTGCTCAGCAATAATGGAATGGAGGAGGGAAATCTGTGGCGGCGCCTTGCATGAGTGTGATTGACACTGTAGATTGGTAAAGCACAATCTCGTTCTACTGTACATGATTGGTTGTACGGTTGAATGACAATAAGGGTGATTTAATTTAATCTAACCTGCACGCGGCAGGTTAGACCCTGCCTGGCTCTGGATTTTGGAAATAGCCTCTCGGATTGGATTTGGATTTTCTTGGACTGTACACACCTTCACCTCCCCAAGTAAGTCAACTTACCAACGTTTGTCATCACAGCTCTTCACTCTCACTCCCCAGCACTCAGGCCTGGCCAGCCTGTCCCCTACAACCCCAAGGAAACTCTCCTACAGCACTGCAGCACCTCTCCCCCTGGCAACCTGCTCATCCAGTGTGGAGCTCCTTCACCTGCTCCCAGTTGCTCTCCCCTGTGAAAGTGTAAGCACAAAAATTAACATGAAAACTTCATCATACTGTTCTTCAGTTATACTTACCTGTCCCTCTGCTCTTTCTTTATAGGGTTGCCCGGTCCTCAAGAAAATCTCCATTGCACATTATCTTGCACAATTATTGTAATAAAGGTTATTGTTTCACTTCTATTACCGTTTCCTCCCGTGTCTGCTTTTTGGTCATATCCCACACACCCTAACAGTACGTCACCAGCAATAACTGACCCAGTGGATATAGGATGAAAATGATAAAAGACCAGCTCAGGTCTCTTGACCAATGGTTAGATGAGGCCAATTATCAGAATCAGTTTCTTTTGAGTCAAGTTAATAAACTTACCGAACGCTTGGCCCAGCTTGAGACCACAGTTCAGGGCATCGCCACAGCCCTCTCCACCATCGCTCCCGCTGCTCCAGCTAGCTCTCCCGCTTGGTCAGGCCATTTCCTTTTAGACTCCACACCTCCCCACTATAATGGTCAGTGGAGGGATGCCAGTGGGTTCCTCTTGCAGTGTCAGCTCATGTTTGACTACATCCTGGGTAATTTCCCCTCCGACCACAGTCAGAATGCCTATCTTACAGGGTTTCTCAATGAGTGGGCCCTATCATGGGCCCAAGCCATTATCCAGAGGCCAAATTATAACTCATACACCTACTACCATTTTACAGAAGAATTCACCCGTGTGTTTAATCATTCCGAGCAGAATGGGACAGCGTCTTCCCGGCTCATGACAATTCGCCAGGGGGCTAGGTCACCAGCCAAGCACTCAACCGATTTCTGGGTTCTCGCAGCCTCCGTGGGCTGGGATGACATTGCGCTATGCTTGGCATTTACCCACAGCCTAAATTCCACTCTCTGCGATGAGCTCACCCACCTTTGGGATGAACCCGAATCACTCATCTCCCTTGTTATTAAATTAGATAATAGGCTACGGTAACAATCGAAGGGACGACGGTCTGTCTCCCGGCCCCTAGCTTGTTCCCCCCTGCCGCCTAACTCACCGGAACCTATGATTGTGGGCCGGTCCAAACTTGCCCAAGCCAAACAGCAGTGACGTAGGGGGATTAGCGGGCAATACGTCCAGATCCCTGCACACACGTTTCACCTTACCCATGCACCTGTTGCTCAATCACACCGAGCATGTCAGCTCAGTCCTGACTGATTCCGGAGCTAAACAAAATTTTATTTCACAGAGTCTGGCAACCTGATTTAAAATTCTGTGAAAGGCTACAGCAGCCCATAGATGCAGTCGCCCTGTCTGGCTAACACATGTCCCAGGTTTCCAAGCAAACCATGCCAATAGCCATGTTGTCCTCTTTTTTTTTTTTTCTTTTTTTTTTTTTGTTACTTATTTGTACCCGTAGGTAGATTTGGTTTGCAGTCTGGTGACAAGCCACCGGCTGCTGGTCGCTGCGTGCGCGAGCGCCCTAAACCTACATGTTTTTTGGTATGCGGGAGGAAACCGGAGAAATCCCGGAGTAAACCCGCGCAACACGGGGAGAACATGCAAACTCCACACAGCTCACTGTTGGTCGGGGGCTGGAATCGAACCCATGATCTCATGATCCCCGCGATCCCCCGGCCGAGGGTAAACTGTACTGCCACAGTGCTAAACCACTGCGCCAGCTCTGGGCATCATCTTGAACACACTGAATTTTTTGTCCTCTCTGTTTCCACTTTGCCCATAGTTTTAGGCTATCCATGGTTAAGACTCCACAATCCAACCATTGACTGGGGAAAGGGGACTATTGGTTCCTGGAGCCCTTTCTGCATGTCCATCTCTCCCCAGTCAGCCGCCTGGCCACCACACATTCCCATCCCACCTCCCAATGCTGAGCCCCCTGATTTTGCCAGTGTACCTTCCATTTATCATGATCTGGCCCCTGTGTTTAGCAAGACCAAAGCTCTATCTCTTCCGCCACACTGTCCGTATGATTGTGCCATTGAGCTCCAGCAGGGGGCATGACTGCCCTAGGGCCGCCTGTATAACTTATCAGCCCCAGAGAAGGAGGCCATGGATAAGTATATTAAAGAGTATCTGGGTGCTGGTATTATTAACTCTTCATCATCTGCAGTGGGAGTGGAGTTTTTCTTCGTTGGTAAGAAGGATGGCACACTCCATCCATGCAACGACTTCCGAGAGCTCAGTAATGACATAATTATCAGACCCAGGGAACAAACGCTCAGACTCGAGTGAATACAATTATCCTTTTATTGTTCACAGTGAGTGTATGAGTGTGTGTATGCGCTGTGTGTGTAGTGTGTGAGGAGATGAAGGGTTGTGCAGGAATCGTGCCTGGGGGAGAGCAGAACGCCGTTCAGCCTGGCAACCGTAGAATGACAGAGCACAGATGTTAACACGGTCCATCAACAACAGGGCTTGATAATGACTGGGGCTTACTTTGCAGATGGTCGTGTGATGCTCAGGTTGGCCTAAGGGCTGCTGCCAGGGAGACAGCGTTCTGGGTCTGTGCCGGGAATAGGGCAGGTGGCCCTGTAGCAGAGATGGAAGCCTGGACCACCGCCAGGAGGAGTAGATTCCGCTGCCGGAGGAATCCACCTGTGCACAGGGGAAGACGACTAATAAGGTGAGTAATAATGAGCTTACTTGAAGCGAGGAGGAGATTTAGATCTCGGACGAAGAGGCCAGGGATTTGGCTGTAGATGAGAGGCGTATCTGCAGGCAGAATGACAGACGGCTCCGTGCCGAGTCTCAGGCAGGACCGGTTATAAAGCCCGCTGGAGATTGGCAGCAGGTGTGCGTGCAGCTGTAGCAGATGACCGCCCAGAGGGAGCCATGACAAATATTACTATCAAGGGCAAGTATGCATTGCCTCTCATTAATTCTGCCTTTGATCAACTTCAGGGCTCCACCATCTACACAAAACTGTATCTCAGGAACGCATACCACCTGGTTCTAATCCACGAGGGAGATCAATGGAAGATGGGATTCCATATCCCTACCAGCCATTTTGAGTATTTGGTCATGCCCTTCGACCTCACCAATGCCCCAGCGGTATTTCAACGATTCATTAATGATGTCCTTCAGGACTTTCTGGGAACCTTTGTATTTGTGTATTTGGATGATGTTCTTATTTTTTCTCGCACCCTAGCAGAACACAAGATCCATGTACGGGGGTACTTCAAGGGCTCCTTGAGAACCAGCTATTTGTGAAAGCTGAGAAGTGTGAGTTCCACACTGCTACTACCTCATTTCTGGGCTTCATAATCTCCGATAGCCGGATTGAACCAGACCCCAAGAAGATTCAGGCGGTCACGGATTGACCTACACCCTCCTCCAGAAAGCAACTCCAGCAATTTTGGGGATTTTCTAGCTTCTACCGGAGGTTTATCAGAAACTACAGCACTATTGCCTCCCCCCTGGCCCGCATGACATCATCTAAGCTCACTTTTATTTGGTCCAATGAAGCCAATACTGCCTTCATGCTACTCAAGGCCAAGTTCACAGAGGCGCCCATTCTTACTCAGCCTGTCCTGTCCCGGCAGTTCATAGTAGAGGTGGACACCTCATACATTGGTGTGGGGGGTAGTCCTTTCCCAGCGATCAGTCACCGAAGGAGCTAATCCACCTACTGGATCGCGTAGCTGGCTTCCTTCAATCTGCTTCTACTTCCTGCTGGCCTTCCCAGTTCCAGCTGGAGCACTTAAACCTGGAGGGATGGAGCCCTGGGCTGGGGGCATACCAGTGGCTGGGCTATTTCCCCCCTCCTTCACTCCCCGCAGAAGCCATTATTCCTGCAAGAGAACAATAGGAGAGAAAACAAGACAGTTATTATTATTATTATTATTATTATTATTATTATTATTTTATTCCATCTAGCTACAATGCTCCGCACTGTGTGTGTTTATATATCTACATATTTATTCCATCTAGCTACAATGCTCCGCATTGTGTGTTTATATACTCATATATCTATTCCATCTAGCTACAATGCTCTGCACTGTGTGTCTCTATATATATATATTTATATTTATATGTACATATGTATACTCGCTGCTCTTGTTTTCCTCTTGCCTTCTGATTGTTGCTCTGAGTGTTGCTATCCCTGTGCTGTTGCAATCCTGGAATTTCCCCATGGTGGGACTAATAAAGGCTTATCTTATCTTATCTTATCTTATCTTATCTTATTATTATTATTATTATTATTATAAACAGGCCAAAGGGCTGTTCCATGAGGTACAAGGGCGCTAGTCAGAAGACAACATAGCAATATCAGATTTCAGTTCCCACCTGTATGCAGTACCACTCCCCCACAAAAGGTGGCAAGAGTGCACTAAGCACAGGAGTGCCCAGTACCCAGACAAAGAAGATGTCTCTTTTTTTTTTTTTAGAAGACGACTGTCAGTCGAAAAGAAAAAGAGAAACAATACAGAATTAATGGCAAATTGTAAAGTGCTGTTAAAGAAGCGACTTTCGCATTACGAGTGCGCATGTGCGGTTCAAAGTTCACGACTACCAAACATTCCCGTAGCCGCCTTGATTTGGTATAGAGACAGTGCTGTCACACCTGAACAACTGCCGTTTAAAGTGCTTCAAGCTCTCAATCGCTGTTATGCCAGGTGCACATTGTGCCATAGTTAAGTGTGGGAACGGCATGTATCATCAGGAGCGGTGGAAAAAGCAAACTTGCAGCATACATGTGTGTAACTTCGGGACCAGAGTGTGCACAAGTCCGCCGCCATTCACATTATATACATTCCCCATGGAGCTGAAGGATCCGGACGGACGTAATTGTTGGATTAAAGCAGTGAGTCTATATTATAACATAATTAAATAGTGTTGTGTATTGTTCAAGTGTCTAAACCCTGAAGCAGTAGGTACGGACAGGCAGGCCTGGATCTAGGATATAGTTCTTTGTATATTGGTAATGAAGCTTGATCTACACACACATGCAATTAAGGCCATTGATAAGTAGGCTGGTATAAAATAAAACTGCAAATCATTGAAAACGTGTGGTACTTAAACTATAGTAGTATCAACCTATAGATCTAAGTAAGCAGGCTATGCCTTGTAGTGAAATTTACTCAAAATGACAAAACCAAAGTTGAGCTGTCAAACCACCCACTTACCTTCTTTGTAGTCGTTTCGGAGCCTCGCAAGTAAGGGTGCTTGGTCCTTTGACAACAAAAAATCTGCTATGTCAGCGTACATACAGGGGGGCCATTTTGGCCAATTTCTGCAAGGTGGCCACGAATAAGGCAACTAGTTGATCCTTGCGTTTGCGGGTACAACCAGGAAGACCTCTACGCATACAATATGCTCGTAGATCAGGAACTTTCCATAAATTAAATGTATCGATAGAGCATGCTTGGTAGCCACGTTCCCATGATGCTTTGCGTGAGCCGAAATGTGAAAGTCGCTTATTGTTCAGCAATTCCTGCTTGAAGAAGGCAAAATATATCACATACCCCAAGCAGATAAAGCATATAGTGTGCTGTTAAGCTATTAAACAGTTTTCTCCCTGAAGAGAAGGCAAAAAAATATATCACAAACCTTTAAGCAGATAAGGGTAGTGCATACCTCATGCTGCTAAACGATTAACAGTTCCGGCTAAAAAGAAGGCAAGTATACTGTATATTACATTCCTCTAAGCAGGCACGGACAGTGCACATCACGCTGCAAACCTTCTGTCATTCAGCAGAAAACCCAACAATTTTATGACGCTGTGGAAGATGTGTTCAATGACGAGACATGAGTGTATTTCTCACGTTCGGCTTTATTGCAGAACACATTCATCCAACATTCTCAAAAGCAAGAAGAGGCAGAATAATATTACATCACACTCTTATACCTCCAGGGGATTAAGAACTCAAGTCACATGGTGCTTCTGCAAACATTCAATCACAATGCAAGTCTCTGAAGTTTCACCCTTGTCTCTTATTCTCCGGTGTCCCGGGAAACCCCCCAGGGCCTCCTCTGAGACAAGGGCCCGACTTCACATCTCCTCGCCATCACCTGTCGGCCCCCGTCGATCCAATCTCCTGTTCCTCCAGACGTGAAGCCTCAATCCACATAAGCCATACATTTGTGGGAGATATGAACCAGACATATGTGCCACACTCTTGTGGGAAATATGAACCAAACATATGTGCCACAACGCAGCCCAAAACAGCACAGAAAACACGATGTTAAACAGACTGGTATAAACTCTTACAGACCAGGAGGATAGAAAGAGGAAGAATGGGTGGATGCAAGATATGTATATATATATATATATACTGTATATATATATATATATATATATATATATATATATATATATATATATATATATATATATGTGTGTGATTAATTTGGTATAATGCTCCTGACCCGAGGATCATAGTCACGTGGTTACAGGTTCCCTGAAATGAAATAAAACATCTTACAGCGTGAGTTGCATGTTTGCTAACTACCAGTCTGTGCTAACAACACAAACTACAAAAAGAGTCGGTATGTCACCCAGAGTTGTTTGGTTTGCTTGAATAAGGAGCAGTGTGAAACCAAACATACAGTCATGTGAAAAAATTAGGACACCCTGTATAAATAACGCAGAGACAGCAAAAAACGTGATGACCTAATAGTACTGAATGCAAAAGACGCAACAGACTTACACAAATGGTCCCCTCCTGTATACAACTAGGACAATATCAGTCGCTACAGAGGGTGACAATATGTATGGATACATATTCATACTATGTAGGATAACTAAGTAGACGGTTATGTTGTTTATTGCATCTAGCTACAATGCTCTGCACTGTGTATATATATTTATATATTTATGTGTACATATGTATATTCACTGCTCTTATTTTCTTATCTTCTAAATTATTGCTCTGAGTGTTGCTGTCCCTGTGCTGTCGCAATCCTGGAATTTCCCCATTGTGGGACTAATAAAGGCTTATTTTATCTTATCTTATGTGTGTGTTTTTTAACATGCTATTTGAACATATGGGTATTTACTGTAATATCAATGTTAAAAATACAGGGGCATCCACATAATACAACTAAACAATTAAAAATGAATTAAAGACTTTTTTTTCAAATTTTCTGTAAAATATAATTCTAAACAAATAGTGAGGAATAAATTAGGACACCCCATATCTTTTTTTTAGGACACCCCCACATTCATTCCTACTTACAATGGCTAAAATAAATTAAAAAAAAATTCAAATAGAAGCAAAAACAAGGTTAAACATAGATACCATGAACATTTCTTAATAAAGAACTGAATATTTAAAGGGGTATCCAGTGGCTTATATTAATCATATATTCCATACCTACATATGTATAGACATATTAGAATGTTTAGTGATTACATATGTGGAATGACCTCACGCCTCAGAACAGGACAAGAGGTCTCAACCACCGGCGAGGATCAAAGAACAGACTGAGTCGCAGCGGTGGAGACCGGATCAAACTTCCTGACCACCCAGGGTCAGGTGGAGGAGATGGAGGACAATGGAGGGGGATTATGTTAATGCGGGATGTCAGCTTTGATATGCAATGTTTTTTGTTGAGTGTGGGTATAAGTATGAAGGTCTGACTGCGCTCGACCTCTTGATTCTGCTTCTGCATCGAGATGAGACATGTTTGGGAGGTGAAGCTGATAATAAATCTTGATTTATAAAATCACATCGCTTCTTCATTTCAAGCTCCCTACAATCCTAATTTTTTCACATGACTGTACCTTGGTTCAGACGTTGAAGTTTGAAAAACACCTTTAATCACAAATTGACCAAAAAAGTGACTTTTTTTGGAAAAATGTCAATTTATAAGTTGAAAAATTTACAAATAAAAAAGGTCACAAAAGGTCTGAATAAAAATTTACACTTTAGAAAAAAACAGCTGCAAGTTTATTTGGGAAAAAATGTAAATTTGCAAGACAAGTCAAACATTTAAGTTTCATATTTAATGAAAATGTTGACAGTCCAGGCTATTTCGCTTGGGGACAGTGTGCAATTCCCTCTAACTGTTCACGCTCACCTAGTCGTTCATTTGTATCGTTGTTTGGACAATTATGTTAATAAACACCAAATCCTCCTGCACTTGGGTTTTTTTCTCATCTCTGCTGCCTCAGAGAGGCAGCTAAACATGACAAAATGTAATCAATAAAACTTTGTTATAATCAGTAGCGGCTCATGGGTGATGTCATAAATCTGCCGACAGCAGATATACAGTGGGGTAAAAAAGTATTTAGTCAGCCACCAATTGTGCAAGTTCTCCCACTTAAAAGATGAGAGAGGTCTCCAATTTTCATCATAGGTATACCTCAACTATGAGAGACAAAATAAGAAAAAAAAATCCAGAAAATCACATTGAAGGATTTTTAATGAATTAATTGGTAAATTCCTCAGTAAAATAAGTATTTGGTCAATAACAAAAGTTCATCTCAATACTTTGTTATATACCCTTTGTTGGCAATGACAGAGGTCAAACGTTTTCTGTAAGTTTTCACAAGGTTTTCACACACTGTTGCTGGTATTTTGGCCCATTCCTCCATGCAGATCTCCTCTAGAGCGATGATGTTTTGGGGCTGTCGCTGGGCAACACGGACTTTCAACTCCCTCCAAAGATTTTCTATGGGGTTGAGATCTGGAGACTGGCTAGGCCACTCCAGGACCTTGAAATGCTTCTTACGAAGCCACTCCTTCGTTGCCCGGGCGGTGTGTTTGGGATCATTGTCATGCTGAAAGACCCAGCCACGTTTCATCTTCAATTCCCTTGCTGGTGGAAGGAGGTTTTCACTCAAAATCTCACGATACATGGCCCCATTCATTCTTTCCTTTACACGGATCAGTCGTCCCTGTCCCTTTGCAGAAAAACAGCCCCAAAGTATGATGTTTCCACCCCCATGCTTCACAGTAGGTATGGTGTTCTTTCTCCTCCAAACACAACAAGTTGAGTTTTTACCAAAAAGTTCTATTTTGGTTTCATCTGACCATATGACATTCTCCCAATCCTCTTCTGGATCATCCAAATGCTCTCTAGCAAGCTTCAGACGGGCCTGGACATGTACTGGCTTAAGCAGGGGACACGTCTGGCACTGCAGGATTTGAGTCCCTGGCGGCGTAGTGTGTTTCTGATGTAGCCTTTGTTACTTTGGTCCCAGCTCTCTGCAGGTCATCCACTAGGTCCCCCCTTGTGGTTCTGAGATTTTTGCTCACCATTCTCGTGATCATTTTGACCCCACGGGGTGAGATCTTGCATGGAGCCCCAGATCGACGGAGATTATCAGTGGTCTTGTGTGTCTTCCATTTTCTAATAATTGCTCCCACAGTTGATTTCTTCACACCAAGCTGCTTACCTATTGCAGATTCAGTCTTCCCAGCCTGGTGCAGGTCTACAATTTTGTTTCTGGTGTCCTTTGACAGCTCTTTGGTCTCGGCCATAGTGGAGTTTGGAGTCTGACTGTTTGAGGTTGTGGACAGGTGTCTTTTATACTGATAACGAGTTCAAACAGGTGCCATTAATACGGGTAACGAATGGAGGACAGAGAAGCCTCTTAAAGAAGACGTTACAGGTCTGTGAGAACCAGAAATCTTGCTTGTTTGTAGGTGACCAAATACTTATTTTACTGAGGAATTTACCAATTAATTCATTAAAAATCCTTCAATGGGATTTTCTGGATATTTTTTTTTCTCATTTTGTCTCTCATAGTTGAGGTATACCTGTGATGAAAATTGGAGACCTCTCTGATCTTTTAAGTGGGAGAACTTGCACAATTGGTGGCTGACTAAATACTTTTTTGCCCTACTGTAGGTGGATATAAGGACCTAGGACAAACTAGAAAAGCACTCAGAAAGCGCATACCTCTGCCAAGGCTCCTTCCGTCCCTCATGCATCACCTCCAAAATGTAACGGGTCTGTGTGTTGCATCAAAGTCTATCCAGTATTGTTTTGGAGGATTCTTGCTAACATACTGTGAGAAGATAAGAGCCTTGGCAGATGTATGCATTCTCAGATCATCACCAAAGTGTTATGGGTTCCTCTGTAGGCCAAGGACCACCTCTGGTGAAAATTTCATCCAAATCCATTCAGTAGTTTTGGAGGATTCTTGCTAAAACACTGTGAGAAGATAAGAGCTTTGGTGGAGGTATGCACTCTCAGATCATCACCAAAATTTAATGGGTGCATCCTTGGCCCAAGGGCAACCCCTGGTGAAATTTTCACCAAAATCCGTCCAGTAGTTAAAATTTATCCACAGGAGGGGTGTCAGACTAAATGAACCATTGCCTGAATGCATCAGACCGAATGCACCACCAGCCTAGTCTGAATGCACCATCTGCCTAGTCTGAATGCACCACCCCTCTGGACTGAATACACCAGACTGAATGCACCACCTACCTATCTGAATGCACAACAAATCTCAAAAATGTTTTTTTTAATTTCTTTATTCAAACATCACAATTTCAAGTAATTCAATCATTCCAGCTATTTTAGTCTTCTGCATGATCAGTCAGGTTGCTGCACTGCTTCAGGTAGTCGGAAGTGATGATGTTGTGGTTTTCATTGTCACGCCGCGCCGCTCATCAACGGCGCCACCTGCTCACACACCTGTCAGTCATCAGCGGCGAGGGATATAAGCCGCCTCGCCCTGAGCTTCGGTCTGAAGCCGTAGACTTCATTTCCCTTTCATGGGCTTCTACCACATTCTCTTCAGCATCCTCGTTACCGGTAAGAAGATCACTTACCTCATCTTTCCAGTCTGCTCCCCTGTGCACAGGTGGATTCCTCGGCGGCGGACTATCCCGTCCCTTGTCTCTCCTCGCTGCTGCACCGAGCCCTGCAGGTGGCTGTCTCCCGGGCTTCCATCCTTGAAGCGCCAGTCATCTGTCCTAAACAAGTAAGCTTCTCTCCCTCGCCTATTCTCCTCCTGTGTTGGTGTGTGCTCATCACCCTGTGTCTGATTCCTCTCATAGGGTTGCCGGCTGAACGGTCTCCTGCCTCTGGGTCCGAAGCAGACGCCACCACCAACACATTAACATTCCGCAGACACGCACCCAAACATCCCTGTTGTTAATAAACGGTTTGAACTACTCTGAGCCTGTGTGTGTGCGTCTCCTGAGCCGAACGGTATGTCAGTACGGCTTCAGCAGAGCGGCTCGGCAGACGGCGGGCTCGCACACCGGTTTACCATCCTCGAGGCTCGGGTGGATCAGATTGTTTATCAGCAACAGGTGGTTCTTAATCAATTATTAGAATTAACTAACCGATTGAACCGCTTGGACCCCCAACAGCCGTTCCCCCCGACTCGCCAGGGTGGCGCGGCTCCTGCTGTTCCAGCGGCCGTCCAGCCGGCTCCGGTGGCACCGGTTCGGCTCACACCGATTCCGACCCCCGCCCGCTTTAGCGGTAAGCTCGGCGGAGCGCGGGGGTTCATTATGCAGTGTGAGTCCGTGTTCCACCGTGTGCCCGGAGATTTTCCCTCGGATCACAGCCGAATTGGTTACATAGGGAATCTTCTGGAGGGGCGTGCGTTAACTTGGACCTACGCCGTAATGGCGAGGCCCAGTTATGCCACCCTCACCTATGACCAATTCGTGAGGTGCTTTCTGGAGGTCTTTGACCATTCTCAAACCGAGACGGTCCAAGTCGATCGGCTTCTCGCTCTCCAGCAGGGAAGCCGGTCGGCAGCGGACCACTCGGTCGACTTCCGGGTAGCGGCGGAGGAATTGGGCTGGGAGGAACGCTCCCTCTGTGGCCTGTTCCTCCGCAGCCTCAATAGTGATCTGAGGGATGAACTGGCTGGTCGGGATATCCCTGGGACGCTAGCGGAGCTGACGTCCTTAGCGGTAAGTTTGGATAACAGGCTGCGCGAGCGCTCCTCGGGGCGGAAGTCTTCTTCTTCTCGCCCTCGTGGAGCCTCGCCGCACCTGTTCCAAGCTCGCCCCCTGGCGGCACCGCCAGCATCGTGCCCCGAGGAGTCGGAGCCGATGGTGACGGGCTGGACCAAACTTTCCCCTGTGGAGAAACAACGCCGCCGTGAGTTGGGCCTCTGCATGTATTGCGGAGGTGACAAACACACCGTGGAGCGTTGTCCACGGAAAGCCAGTCGGTGGGGTCCGCGAGTCACTGTTGGGGGCCTCGTCGACGTCAATCGGTTAGGATCACTCACCCAATTGAAGCTGCCCATCCGTTTCTGCCATAACCCCACTGGGCACCTCACCCACGCACTGGTGGATTCGGGCGCAGAAGGCAGCTTCATTTCACAAAGCCTGGCAACCCGATTGGGCATCCGCTGCCAGGCACTCAACACTCCCATCTCCCTAGTCCACCTCTCCCGTGCCTCTCTTGGGAGAGTGACACATCAAACTGTCCCCATACCGGTCATCGTCTCGGGAAACCACCGGGAGGAGATGACCTTCTACGTCCTCCATAAACTCTGTGTCGCCCGTCATCCTGGGGTATCCCTGGCTCCGTCTTCACAACCCGGTCATGGATTGGAGATCAGCTGGGGTATCGGCATGGAGTACATTCTGCCTGGGCACCTGCCTCCAGTCCACTGCCTGCTCTCCGTCCGCTCCTTGCCCTGCGACGGACGCTGCACCCCCGGACCTGTCCCTGGTGCCTCCGGAGTTTCACGACCTGGGTATGGTGTTCAGTAAAGCGAAAGCTATGTCTCTTCCCCCTCATCGGCCCTACGACTGTGCCATCAACCTCCGCCAGGGGGCTCCGTTACCTTCTGGTCGGCTCTACAGCCTGTCAGCGCCAGAGAAGGAGACGATGAACACATATCTGAAGGAGTCATTAAACGCTGGGATAATCCGCCCATCATCGTCACCCGTGGGGGCAGGGTTCTTCTTCGTGGGAAAAAAGGATGGGTCCCTCCGCCCTTGCATCGACTACCGGGCCCTCAATGATATCACGGAGAAGGACCGTTACACCCTGCCCCTCATGGACACTGCCTTCCACTCCCTCCAGGGGGCGACCTGGTTCACCAAGCTGGATCTACGCAGCGCTTACCACCTCGTCCGGATCCGGGAGGGAGATGAGTGGAAGACAGCCTTCCGTACCCCGAACGGCCACTTTGAGTACCTGGTCATGCCGTTCGGGTTGACCAACGCTCCAGCCGTCTCTCAGCGCCTTATAAATGACGTCCTCCGGGACTTTATTGGCCTTTTCGTGTTCGTCTACCTGGACGATATTCTCATCTTCTCCAAGTCCAGGGACGAGCACCAGGTCCACGTGAGGCGGGTCCTCCAAAGACTGCTGGAGAATCGTCTGTACGTGAAGGCAGAAAAATGTGAATTTTACGCCAGAACTACGTCCTTCCTGGGGTTTATCATCGCCCACGACAAGGTGCTCCCAGACCCAGAGAAGGTGAAAGCGGTGGTGGAGTGGCCTACACCTGCATCTCGGAAGCAGGTGCAACAGTTCATTGGCTTCGCCAATTTCTACCGCCGCTTTGTGCCCAACTTCAGCTCCATCGTTGGGCCACTGACCCGCCTCACGTCCCCGAAGGTCCCGTTCCGGTGGACCGAAGAGGTCGCTGCCGCCTTTAAGGCGCTGAAGGCGGAGTTCTCCTCCTCCCGGGTCCTTCGCCAGGTCGACCCCGCGCTGCAGTGCATCGTTGAGGTGGACGCCTCGGACACGGGAGTGGGAGCAGTGCTGTCCCAGCGGTCGCCGGACGATGGCGCCAAACGACCGTGCGCCTTCTTCTCCCGGCGCTTGTCCCCGGCGGAGAGGAACTACGATGTGGGGGACAGAGAGCTACTGGCCATCAAGCTCGCCCTGCGAGAGTGGCGCCACTGGCTAGAGGGGGCGAACCTGCCGTTTGTGGTCCTCACGGACCACAAGAACTTGGAATATTTACGATCTGCCAAGCGCCTGAACGCCCGCCAGGCGCGCTGGTCTCTGTTCTTCGCCAGGTTCCAATTTTTTATCACCTTCAGGCCTGGCTCTAAGAACGGCCTGCCTGACGCCCTCTCTAGGCAGTTCACTCCTGTGGAATCGGAGGAGACGCCCCACTCCATCCTGCCCAGGTCGTGCGTCGTGGGAGCCATCTCGTGGGATATCGAGGCCAAGATCCGGAAGGCACAGGAGGTGGAACCTGATCCTGGCGGCGGACCGGAGGGAAGACTGTTCGTCCCATCTGCGGTCCGAGGAGAGGTCATCCACTGGCTCCACACCTCCCGGCTCACCTGTCATCCCGGCACCTCCCGGATGATCACCCTCCTCCAACGGTCTTTTTGGTGGCCAGGCCTGCGGAGGGATGCAGCCCGCTACGCCCGGGCTTGCCCAGTCTGTGCCACCAGCAAGTCAGGAAATGCCCCTCCAGCGGGTCTGCTCCAGCCTCTGCCCGTCCCCGGCAGGCCCTGGTCGCACATCGCACTGGATTTCGTCACCGGACTCCCCGTTTCCAACTCCTTTAACACCATCCTGACCATCGTGGACCGTTTCTCCAAGGCGGCACACTTCGTCCCCCTGCGAGGTCTTCCTACCGCCCTGGAGACGGCGGGCCTCCTCGTCCAACACGTGGTCAGGCTGCACGGGATTCCGGTGGACGTGGTCTCAGACCGGGGTCCCCAATTTTCATCCGAGGTTTGGAAGTCCTTTTGCAACGCCATCGGAGCCAAGGTGAGCCTCTCCTCCGGCCATCACCCCCAGTCTAACGGGCAGTGTGAGAGGACCAATCAGGAGCTGGAGGCTGCGCTCCGCTGTGTTGCAAGATCCAAGCCGACGTCATGGAGCAACCATCTCGCCTGGGTGGAGTACGCCCACAACACCGCCCGCTCTTCTGCAACGGGGATGTCCCCCTTCAAGGCGTCCCTGGGTTACGACCCCCCGCTGCTTCCAGCGCAGGAGAGCGAGGTAACTGTCCCGTCAGTTAGGGCGCACCTGAGGCATTTCTGCTCCACCTGGGCCGCCGCGCGTCATGCGCTTTTACGCACAGCAGAGAGCAACAGGACCGTGGCGGACCGGCGTAGAAGACCTGCCCTGGCGTACAGAGTTGGGCAACTTGTCTACGTTTCCACCCAGGACGTCACCCTAAAAGGCGAGAGGAGAAAGCTGGCACAGCGCTTCATGGGTCCCTTTCCCATCACCCGGATCATCAACCCGGTGGCTGTGCGCGTGGCTATTCCCCCCTCCCTCCGCATCCATCCCACTTTCCACGTGTCGAAGGTGAAGCTGGCAATTACCGACCCCCTTTGCCCTCCTCCTGCAGCGCAACCCGCACCCCGGATGGTTGGTGGCCATCCGGCCTGGTCCGTCTCCTCCATCCTGGACTCCCGGCGCCGGGGTCGTGGGTTGCAATACTTGGTGGACTGGGAGGGCTATGGGCCCGAGCATCGACAGTGGGTGCCCCCGTCGTTTGTGTTGGACCCATCGCTCATCGCGGACTTCCACCGAGCGCACCCGGATAAGCCATCGCCAGGAGGCGCTGCTAGAGGGGGGAGTACTGTCACACCGCGCCGCTCATCAACGGCGCCACCTGCTCACACCCCTGTCAGTCATCAGCGGCGAGGGATATAAGCCGCCTCGCCCTGAGCTTCGGTCTGAAGCCGTAGACTTCATTTCCCTTTCATGGGCTTCTACCACATTCTCTTCAGCATCCTCGTTACCGGTAAGAAGATCACTTACCTCATCTTTCCAGTCTGCTCCCCTGTGCACAGGTGGATTCCTCGGCGGCGGACTATCCCGTCCCTCGTCTCTCCTCGCTGCTGCACCGAGCCCTGCAGGTGGCTGTCTCCCGGGCTTCCATCCTTGAAGCGCCAGTCATCTGTCCTAAACAAGTAAGCTTCTCTCCCTCGCCTATTCTCCTCCTGTGTTGGTGTGTGCTCATCACCCTGTGTCTGATTCCTCTCATAGGGTTGCCGGCTGAACGGTCTCCTGCCTCTGGGTCCGAAGCAGACGCCACCACCAACACATTAACATTCCGCAGACACGCACCCAAACATCCCTGTTGTTAATAAACGGTTTGAACTACTCTGAGCCTGTGTGTGTGCGTCTCCTGAGCCGAACGTTATGTCATTCATAGGCAGTCCAGAGTTGCTTGAGCTTCTGCTGCTTCGAGTCCTTCGAGTTGAGGGTTAGGGGTTAGGGTTAGGGTTAGGGTTCGGGGTTAGGGTTAGGGTTAGGGTTTAGGGTTAGGGCAAAGGTGTGAAGATTAAGTTAAAACCTCCTGCTTTGAGTATTAAGTTTGCATAACTGGATTTCACACCTCCTAAACTTCCATCTATGATATAATATTAACCTATTTCATTGAAAAACTAACATAGGAAAACATATTTGGGGTGGTGCGTTCAGTCCATAGGGAGTGGTGCATTCAGACTAAGTGGTGGTACATTCAGTCCAGGAAAGTGGTGCATTCAGTCCAGACATGTGGTGCGTTCAGACTAGGGGTTGGTGCATTCAGGCAGTGGTGCATTCAGGCAATGGTGCATTTAGTCTATAATTCCACCGGAGCTCACAGGAAAAACAACCTCCCATCTCCCGTATGAGAGATGCTGTTTGTTTAATAATAATAATGCATCGGTTTTATATAGCGCTTTATCATATATACTCAAAGACGCTTTACAATTAGGTACATTATTCATTCACTCCAGACAGACAGTGGTAGTGGCAAGCTACTTCTGCAGCCACAGCTGCCCTGGGGCAGGCTGACGGAAACGTGGCAGCCAATCTGCGCCAACGGCCTTTCCGGCCACCACCGAACATTTTATACATTTATACACATTCATACCCAGTGTTATGGGCACTGGAGGCAATGCGGGTGAAGTGTCTTGCCCAGGGACACAACGGCAGGATATCTGGGGAGAGCGGGATTCGAACCGCCAACCATCGGGTTATTAGACGACCTGCTCTACCTCCTGAGCCACTGCCGCCCTTGTTAATCCCAACATTTCGTTTCAGCTCTACAGAGCTTCAGTCCATTTGTCAGCAGGTGAGTGTCAGTCTTATTTTTAAATTAGTTTAATTGCAGTGTTGATATGTTTACTCTGAGGCTGATTAGTGGCTCAAATTGGAATGAATATTCCCACCAAGCTGACATGTTTCTCATCCCATTTTGAAATGGCAGACCCAGTATATTCCTTTGGTAATCTCTGCTAGCCAATGTGAATGTAAAAAACTTGTATTTTTGATTGCTACATGAGCTAGTCTCACACCATTTCGGTATTTTCTTTGTTTAAATTTAGCTAGCATTGCCATAGAAAGGCACTGAAATCGTTGTTTGTTGATACCTCGCTGTGCTGCTAAGGTTCCCCATCTTGCTTTTTCTTGTTTTTCTTGCTTCTTCTTGGCATCTTCAGATGAAAAAATAATGTCAGTCATCACATACTATGCAACTTCTGGGTTGCAGGTGGGCGTGGGCTTATGGTGTGGTGACGCACATAATTCAGTGGACACGTCTTAAAGGGGCTGTTGTGGATTTTTGCTTGTTAATAAATAGTCCCTTATTAATCTGGTGAAAGAATAATGAAAGATGAAAAATAAAACAGCTGGATGCCTTTTCTGTATTTTATTATTTTTTGCAAAAGGGAAGATTTCAGCAGAAGTTACAGTGAGCATGATTCCACAGAAATGTTCAAAACAAAAATTATGAGTGCAGGCTTTTATAGGCTTGTACAGCTGCCTGATAAGAAAGTTGTGGGAGCTCTGAACCTCCCTGAGGCTCCAACCTTGAGGATAAGCTCTGTGTCCGGAGCAGGAAGGAACTTGATAAAGGTTATTTTGAGAACAAGAGAAAAGTATCATAGAGAAAAAATATGATATAAAGAATTAAATATGATGAGAAAGAAATCTTTCATAATCCCAACTTTTTATCACATTGTGATAACCGTCTTACTACATTGCTCAAACTCAAGGAGGGCCACTCTGTGCTAACCAGCACCAATTTAGATTAAACAAAATACTGTGAGATCAAAGTGAATGTCCATCAGCCCGAGCATCCTGCCTAGCCATCAAACAGATGCCAAAAACTCTCCCAAGATCGTATAGAGAAATGCAAAGTGACAAAGAGAGACAAAAAGACACGTGTGCTATCTGACTACTCTCAGCTAGAAGGACAGCCTCAATGTCAAGAGGATAAAAGAGCTTCTCTATTCTTCAAAGTTCCTTATCACTACAAAACAACAAAAATAAGAAAAAAAATATATATATATGCATGTATATAACAAAATCATAATCATAAAAATCAAAGATTAATATAGAATAATCAAAGAGAAGATACAAATAAAGAAAAGAAAAGATACACATTGACCATCAAACACATTACAGTTTGTCAGTTTAAAATGTGTCCTCACAAACTGTGAATATGAAATAGCAAGAGCTGTTTTTGCGAGACATAGGCACCTTAGTTTTATACAGCAAGCATAAAGATGTGAAAAGTAAAACAATCATGAAATCAACATCTTCATCATCAGAGAACTCAACATTTGCATCATGTTCTGGGTTTGTGTCAGAGGACGAGTCTGTGTAACCAGGATCATCTGTTTGCTTAGGTTCTTGCAATAATTAATAGTGAATCATTTGGGTGACGATCATTGATGAAATGCATCTTCGAATCAGGGGAACAAGACAGCATGAACAAAAGGCTTGCAGAATTAGCACTAGTAACATGGATGTGAAGCGTTTAAGGAGCTATCCTCTCCATCCTCCTTTGGTTAACCAATGCCGACCAGTTACAATCTAAAGGAACTGTGCTGTCCAGAGTTTTCATATGTTTGAGCAAATTATTCATGTGATCAGTGGTGTCAGTGATATTGTCGTACATATCTGGTACAAATGTACAGTATTCTTGACACCTATAATGTGACAAACACCCCCTTGGGATGCAAGAACATAGTCCAAAGCCATCCTGTTTTGGAGGAACATTGTTCTTAACGCATGCAGATATTGTCAGACTTGTTATCCAAATGTTTGCAGGTCAATGGGGAATGACTGTGTTATGTTTCTGTTCTGTGTGTATTCCTTCCGTATAAGTAATCATAAACTGGAATACAATACTAAATGAAAATCCTAATTTTAACATGAATATATGCTGAAAAAGAATCATTTTGATTAAATGACAATCTGTAAAAGAAGATGAAGTTAATGTTGAGCAATACACAAAATAAAAACAATACAAAAATACAACAGTGTGTAGAAGTGAGAGCGCATCAAAAAAAGGTCCAGAAGTCTACTTAGCACACTTGTTTCTGTGTCCTGCAGATGAAGGGGAGGAGCTTCCTTCTCTGTCCTCCTTCATTGCTATAATGTCAATGTGAAGTGAAGAATATATGTGTGGTGATCAGGTGCAGTCAGTAAGGCGGCGCTCGGCTGTCACCTGACTGAAAGTGTATTCAGATACACTTAAACACTGCAAGGGGATTATTCTGCCCCTTTTCAAAACATTTTTAACAATTCTTTGAACCACTGCTTCAATCACCTCACCAGGTGACCAGCAAAGGAGTTCAGTAGTGGTTGGAGGGCACTGTTGATGATTCCTGGATTCGGGACCTTTTTACAATGGTTGATTCCCTGCTGTAGATCCAGATGGATCTCTCTGCAACTTTGACAGCTGTGAAGGTCATCAACAGGGCCTTTGTGGCATGGTTTCAGGCGGTTGATCCTCTTTCTATAATATAGTCATACTCGAATTGTTGCTCACTGAAATGAAGTCCTCAGCATCTTCACAAGACCCCCACGATGGCAATCTGGGCCCCTCCTTATCTTCCTCAGTCTCCTTCTACACTTTGCCTGAGATTTAAGATAGGAGAAAAAAAAAGAATATTAAGTTTCAAAATCAAATGGTGTTTTGTTTTTATTTTTCTTACAATTATAATGTTTCAAATTGATTAAAGCAGTAGCAGACAGGATCAATTTTATTCTCTTTGTTTTAAATAAATTGTGCATCAATGCAATATATAACAAATTGATCTGCACACTGATTAGTTATTCAGTTTCCTCAGTGAGTCTCCTGGTCTTTTCAAACAATGTAGTGTGCTAAGGTCACTCCTCTTGACACACACTTATTCAGCCGATAATCAGGCTTTACTCCGAACTTGACCAGATTTGCAAATGTATTATCAGATCATATTGGTTAATCAAAGCTTTATTTATATAGCACTTTTCATACAAAAACTGTAACCTAGATAACAGATCACTGGGATTAAGACAAGAACATTTAACATTGTTTAAATTATATTTCTTTCATTTTCTGTCTGTTCTCACTTTAATCTTGTAGAAATTAAAATTTAATTCACCAACAGAAGAAGAATCTTCTTAGTTTTATTTACTGCTTCTACTTATGGAGAAAGAAAAACAAAAACAACCATATCTCCAAATACTTACCACTTACCTGTATACAACTTAAACCCCATTCATTTAAAATGTGTTATTGTGAAAATAATGTTATGTTTCGACAATAGATTGGCAGTTGACAACCAGCTTATAGGTGCATTACCAAGTCTACATCACTCAATCATCATCACTCTATATATAATTCAAGAAATCTGTGTGTGTGTGTCAGTGTGTCACGATAGACATGGCAAGGCAACCTTAGTTAGTCATCACTCTATAAATTCAAGAAATCTCTGTCAGTTTGTGTGTGTGTCTGTCTATGTGTCACAATCATCCCATGCCTATGATGTTCCTATGATGTCTGCCTGATGTCCTATGATGTCGGCAATCATAGGACCGTCTACATGATGTCTATATGACGTCAGATAAACCGTTGTCTATATGGCATCAGAGAAACCGTAAGGCTGAGGTTCCTATGATCTCTGAAGGATGTCATATGACATCATACAGCCTGCAGGACTTGCTAAAACACATATATATAGACACAGGTAAGCAACAGAACAGTAACAATAGTGCAGCGGTTAATTGCATATTTCATAAGAATCCTTCAAATGGTGACACAAGCATGAAATTCTCCACAAATATGCTTTAATGTCCTCTCTTTCAGAAAAGGGTCCTGGCCACGCCAAAAATTCAAGATGGCCGCCATTTTCCAAGATGGCTGCCAGAATGTGACAATTTTTTGTTATTTTTCCTCTTTTCTTAATTTAATTTTCCAAGTGAACCATGTTTATGCTCTTATATACTAATTTTACAGATTTTGTTGTCTCTGATATAAATTTAAGAAGGTTAGCCTTCAATGTGGTGCCCAAAATGGCTGCTACTCCTTGAAAATTATGATTTATCCATCGTAAATTGAGCATATTTAACACACACATGTAATCGTTTCTGGATGTGGATCTTGGTTGGTGTGGTGCAGATCCCATTCAACCGTTTTTATAAACTACAGTTGTGACTGTGATTGCAATTAAAAAAAAACAAGAGTGATTGTCAGCACACAACCAGGGCACACTGGTGCCAATCACTGCTGTGTAACTCGGCATGGGGTTCAGTGTCAACTGATCTAGCTTTACTAACACTGCAGTATTAGACTAGTTGTAGTAGTATATGCATAGTTTAGTGTCCCAAATGCTTTCTAACAGCCCCATATCATGTAGCTACTAAACTGTAGTTTTTTAGTTATTAGATACTAGTTAGAGAGTCGCATCTGAATTGACAGGATGTGCCAGCGCGGGAGAGCCGAGCCAAGGGTAAGGGGGTTATGCATGTCTCGCCAAATGTTCATGTACTTACCCGGGTGGTGTACAGATCACACGGGACTTAAATGGCACTGGATGAATGATCGGGCTAGGTGTAGGGCAACCGAACCTAGTTGAATCCCATACAGTAATGTGTGCACAATTTGATTAGGGTGGTAAAAGGATAGCCCCTCGGCCTTAATCAAGACACATCATGGCAGAAGCGAATGAGATATCTGCCAATCGGAAAACAAATTGGAGCTTGTGTTGCCTTTGCCAGAAGGACAAAATAGGTGAGGGCCTGACATCCACTCCAAGTCATCATTCCCCAGAACATGATGGATACAAAATCCTGGCAAGGAACATTCCCATGTTCAGCGAAATCAATGACATGCCATTGAGAATAGATCCAACGAGGCTGGATGAAGGTGATGGCATAGAAGCCACACTCAGGAAAAATATGGCAAAATACCATGTGAGCTGTCGCTTGTTGTTCAACAACACTAAATTGCAACGGGCACAAAAGCGCCATTCCAGTAGTCAAACCAGTGAAACTGAGACTGGAGCTTGTCAGTCAAAACTGCGGCGAAAAAGTCATGACAGTCAGACATGCATTTTCTGTGAAAAAGTGGCACCTGCATCAGACCTCAGAGAGGCCAGTACAACGGGCCTAGACAAGAGGCTGCGCGACATTGCAGAGATGCTTGGTGATGGTAAGCTTCTTGCAAGATTGACTGGTGGTGATGTCATTGCACAGGAGTTCAAGTACCATAATGTTTGCCTTCGGGCTCTCTACAACAGGGAAAGGGCGCACCTGAGGAACCTTGAGAAACGTGACACTAAGTCACAACCAGATGTGTATCCAATGGTGATCTCAGAATTGGTTGCATACCTTGTTGAAAGCAACCTATGTTCAGAAGGACCAGTTACATTTCGCATGCCAGATATCTGCCACATGTACCAAAAGCGTCTGGAACAGCTGGGGGTGGACTCACCAAATGTGAATTCCACTAGACTGAAAGAAAAGCTATTGGCTGAAATTCCAGGACTTGAGGCTCACAGATCTGGCGCAGATCATAGAGAAGTGATACTTACATTTCAGGAAGATGTAGGCAAAGCGCTTGCTCAATCCACAGATCTTTCAGATGCACTTATCATTGCTAAAGCAGCAAAGATCCTCAGAAGATGTATACTTGACCACAAGTCTAGATTTGAAGGTACATTTTCTCAGGGTTGTGTGCAAAATGCTATACCTCCCCTTGTGCTTCAATTTGTGGGGATGGTTGAGCATGGTGCTGACATAAAATCACAGCTGAGATTCGGGGCATCAAAGTCAGACCAGGCAATTGCTCAGCTCATGCAATTCAACTGCTACACCCGCTACAAGGAAGGAGCAGCAACTCACAGGCATTCTAAAGACAGAGAGACCCCATTTCCCATGTACATGGGGCTCTCTGTTTATGCCAAAACCGCAAAGAGGAATCTGGTTGAGATGTTGTTCGATCATGGTCTCAGTATCTCTTATGACAGAGTGCTGGAGATCTCTGCTCAACTTGGAGATGCAACAGTCAGCAAGTATGTTGAGGAGGGTGTGGTTTGTCCTCCAGTGCTGCGGAAAGGGTTGTTCACTACTGCAGTGATGGATAACATTGATCACAATCCCTCTGCAACAACTGCAACTACCTCCTTTCATGGCACAAGCATCTCTCTGTTCCAACATCCCACAAAGGATAATAGTGGACAGGAACGAGGGCAACTCAGGTTTGGGCCTGAGAAAGTAAAGTCAGTTCCTGAACTTCCTGATACATTCACAAATATCTCTCCAGCTTCCTTCCGGACAACAAATCCTGTTCCACCAGGTACTGCAATGCCAAAACCACCCACAGATATTCTGGGGCCACAACTAGCACTAGAGTACCAGTGGCTGGACAAGGTCTCAGTGACACAAGAAGTTGATGATGCATTGAACCTAACATGGTCAGCACATCATGCTTCAATGAAGAGAAGCCCTGAATTTGAAGTTACCATTACTTCTTTGCTTCCTCTCCTGCGGGATCCAGCTCATTCAGTTGCTACAGTCAAACATGTAATGAACAAAGTAAAAGATGTTGTTGATTTCCTCAACCCTGGCCAGGTACCTGTCATCACAGCTGACCAGCCAATCTACGCCATAGCAAAGCAGGTGCAGTGGCAGTGGCCAGGTCAGTATGGTGAGGACAAGTACCTGGTCATGTTTGGTGGTCTGCACATTGAGATGGCAGCACTGAAGTCGCTGGGTACTATCCTCCAAGCCAGTGGATGGACAGGAGCTCTAGTTGAAGCTGGTGTGGCTTCATCTGGCACTGCAGAGTCCTTCCTGTCAGCTGCAAGTGTTACCAGGACGCGACAGATGCACCAAGTGACAGCCTCCAGCTTGTACAAACTCTTGAAAGCTGCATATGATGAGTACTG
Organism: Pholidichthys leucotaenia; assembly: GCA_020510985.1. NCBI lineage: Eukaryota > Metazoa > Chordata > Actinopteri > Cichliformes > Pholidichthyidae > Pholidichthys > Pholidichthys leucotaenia. The sequence continues at coordinate 45,322,997 of CM035838.1, read as the reverse complement.
TACTGAGCAGGAAAATCAAGATGAAGAGGCACTGGACTTTGAGAAGTGGTGTGACTCCCGAAAACAGGATAGTCCACAGTTTCACTTCTGGCACATGGTACTATCCATGGAGCTTGTTGTCTTTCTGCTGATTAGATCTTTCCGCGAGGGAAATTTTGCTCTCTACTGCCTGGCACTACATGAACTGATACCCTGTTTCTTTGCCAACAACAATACAAACTATGCTCGTTGGCTGCCCATCCACCTCAGGGACATGCTTATGCTAGAGATTTCACACCCAGAGTTAGACAAAGAGTTTAAAGCTGGCAACTTTGTGGTGCACAAGACCCGTCGTCCTTTCTCAGCAATGGCTCTAGATCAAGCCCATGAGCAGACCAATGCCATCATCAAGGCTGATGGTGGAGCCATTGGGTTGACAGAAGATCCATCTGCACTCAGGCGATGGATGTTAGCTGGCCCAGAGGTCAGTCGCTTGTTATCTGTTTATGACACAGAGGCCCAACGCAAAGAAATTCCCGAGCAAGCAACACACCATGAGCAAAACCCACAGGCACAGAAGACTTTTCTGGACAAGGTCAACAAGCTTTCTGCAGCCTTGCAAAACCTAGGCAGTCCTTTTCAGGAAGAAAGTTCTGACTTGTATTCCATTGACACCAAGGATATTGCCCACCCCAACACAGCAGAGCTTCTCAAGACACACATGAACAGAGGCCATGCCAAGTTCCAGGAGTTCTCAGATGCTCTGGCAAGCCGCCCTGCCTCCATGTATGAACCCATCAAGAAGAATGTGACCGACTTCTTCCAACAAGAATCGGCTAGTCCTGTACAGTCAAAGCAAAGGCTATTGAAAGAAGACTGTCAGTTATTCTCCTGACAGTCTCTCTCTCTTGTGAGAAACAGTTCATGATCACAATCCCATGATTTAAAGTTCATTTAAATGAAAAAAGCATGTTTATTTCAACAGATATATGGTCTCGGTGTGAGATTGCCAGATACTGATGGCGGCCATCTTGAAAAAAGGTCGCCATCTTGAATTTTCACGTGGCCAGGACCCTAATCTGAAAGAGTATATCCAGGAGGGTATCTGTGCAAAATTTCATGCTTGTGTCACCATTTGAAGGATTTTTTTAGTTATCTGCTCCACTACAAGCAGGAGAAGAAGTAACAAGCAGGGGCAGAGACGATAGGGCATGGTTACAGAAAACGGCATGGGCGGGGCTTCACAGATAATCACACACAGGGGACCAGAGAGGAGACAAGGCAATAATGATAATAATAATGATGATTATAATAATAATGCTGATAAACTTAAACTAAGAGGAAGACCAATCAAGAAATAAAGATGAGATGAGATGAGATTCAACTTTATTGTCATTGCAAGACAGAATAAGAATAATAACAATAATAGCAACCCAGGAGAATAATAATAGGGGGAAATACAGAAAATCCCAACTTAAAGCGAGGATGTGGGCTGGGACCCATGCCCTGGAGACAAGGAATATCACTCTATATATAAGTCAAGAAATCTCTGTCTGTCATGATGTCATGATGTCACGATCATAGGACTCGCTACAACACCATAGGACTTGCTATGAGATCAAAGGCAGGCTTCACTCCCGACCATAGGGCTCGCTATGCAAGCAGGGGCAAACAGAGATGGCAGGGCATAGTTACAGAAAACGGCATGGGCAGGGCTGCACAGATAATCACACACAGGGGACCAGAGGGCAGACAAAACTAAGGCAATAATGAATAACACTGGTCAACACCAAATTTATTGTCTAAGTTTTTTTTAGCTGATTTAGGACAATTTTGATGTGCTGAATCCAAAAATCACATTGGTTTTGCTCAATCAGGTCAACTTTTTGAACTATGGCCACATGTTTTTTACGTTTTTGTTTACAGTACAAATACAGGTATTTTCACTTTATGTGATGCAAAATTCTTTATTTCTTGAAATTCTCTGAATTTTGAACAATGATGACGTAACATTCAATTTACATGCACTTAAGTTAAACAAATCTACCTACGGGTACAAATAAAGTAACCTGAACCTGAACCTTACCTTTATCAATGTCTACTATTCAGTTTACAGTACACCTGTGCAACTGCTGTACAACTGCTTATAACTTAACATAAAAACCTGACCTGATCGAGAAAAATGGATGTCATTTTTGGATTCAGCGGTGCAAAATTGTCTTAAATCAGTTGAAAAAACACAGACAACTTACAAAAAAATTATTTTTGTTATGTTGTGTAATGATATGACAATAATAATAATAATGCTGATAAACTAACTAACTAACTAACTAACCTGCACTTATATAGCGCTTTTCTAGTCACAAAGACCACTCAAAGCGCTTTCATTAATACTAACCCTCTATTCTAAGGGCCTATAGGAAACAGATATCTAGGGACAATTTAGAACAGCCAATTAACCTAACATGCATGTTTTTGGCATGTGGGAGGAAACCGGAGAAATCCCGGAGTAAACCCACGCAACACGGGGAGAACATGCAAACTCCACACAAATCACTGTTGGTCGGGGGCTGGGATCGAACCCACGATCCCCACAATCCCCCGGCCAAGGGTAAACTGTGCTGCCGCAGTGCTAACCACTGCGCCACCGTGCACTTAAACTAAGAGGAAGACCAATCAAGAAATAAATATGCAAGACAGAATAAGAATAATAACAATAATAGCAACCCAGGAGAATAATAATAAGGTGAAATACAGAAAATCCCAACTTAAAGCGAAGATGTGGGCTGGGACCCATGCCCTGGAGACAAGGAATATCACTCTATATATAATTCAAGAAATCTCTGTCTGTCACGATGTCATGATGTCACAATCATAGGACTCGCTAAAACATCATAGGACTGGCTATGAGATCAAAGGTAGGCTTCACTCCCGATCATAGGACTCGCTATGACATCATCAAAAAATCAAAGGCAGGCATTACTCATGATCATAGCACTCGCTATGACATTATCAGGCATCACAGATCAAAGGCAGATTGTGGTGATCCTGAGTCACTTGTTATTTTCTCCTTTTGTCTCTTTATTTGGGGTGTTTTATGATGGTGTGTATTTGTCCTTTTATTTTGACAGCACCGCGGCAGCACTTCCAGCTGTCAGACTGCTCGCGCACTGTCACAGCTGTGGGCACTTAATTCATCATCATCTGTCTCACCTGTTTGTAATTAATTTGTGCCCTATTAAGCAGTTGAGACTCATACCCTCGCTGCTATCTCGCCCTATCAAGACTGGTTTCCCTATGTTCAAAGCTAGTTCTTTTCAGCTTAAAGTTTCGCCTCGCTATTTCTGTGTGTTTATTCTACAGCGTAGGTTTTGCCCTCGCTGCTACATATGTAAGTGACTGTGTTGTTTCCTTTATTTGCTCAGTTATTTCACCCTCCGGGTTCGTATGTTTAGTGTATTGTGTTTTGCCCCTCGTGGCACATTATTTTGTACTTTTGTTAATAAAATAACAAACTCACTGCTGGCTTCTGGCACCTCATCTTTGCCCTGCAAGGGGCAAACATAACAATTTTGGGTTTTTGTTATCTTATCTTCAAAGTATATGAACCAGAAAATCAGTACAATGTAAACAAACAAAGAAATTCATCAGACTTACCGCTGGCCAGGCAGCTCGTTTCATCCATTTTTTTTAATGGTTTATGGCCACATCACATGACAGGTGCAAAACTACGACATAGACAGTGAGGACGCTTTCCATGTCCATGAAACCAAGACACAAGAAGGGTTAAGCCCAACTAAAGACTTGTATCATTGTATGGCCATATTTTCTCAACTTTTAACTTGCCAGAATTCGGAGATAAGGCTTTGTTTTCAAAATAAACATAAATTTAACTCACCTGTACCATCAATGGAGCCGGGAAAAAAGGTATTGTAGTAACTATACTGGGCCACAAGAGGTGGCAGTACAATTTCTTTACAGCATAACACGTTTTTTAACAGCACGTGGAGCTGAACTGTTATAAAATATCAGTTACTGAAAAAAAAACACGTATTCAGCAACTACACCATTTATTCAACACATTGATTGTTTTCACACTGGTTTTGCTGCTTAGTTTCGCAGAGGAAGGATGAGGTAAAGCTCATTAATGTCATGATTAACAGTATAGACAGCCCATGTGCAGAGTGCAACAACAGGAGAACAATCCAACACACAAGAACACGTTTAAGAGTTTTATTAAATTTCAAGAAGAACTGGAGCACAGCTACAGAAAATGTCACTCGCCAGAGGAAGTGGCCTGTGGAGAGAGAGATGAGAGTTGTTAGTGAGGAACAGAGACCAGGCAGTGGGAAAACTAGATTGCCACTTACTTGGGCCGAACAGGCAAACCACCAGGAATCCCCCAGCGGGGAGAGACGAACCAGCAGGATGAAGTGGAAAGTGATGAGGTTGATGAGGTTGATAATGTCTGACCGGGTGAAGAGAAGTAGCTGCTGAGTGTGGATGATGGGGTAGGTGAGTGCACACAATCCTCGAAGATGCACCCACACAGATGGCAGCAACCTGGAGAACAGGAGAGACAAGAAAGGGTGAATACAAAAACTTCACCAAACACACAAAACAATACTTGCTTCGCTTTGAGTTGAGGCAGTATACCCAAACGAGCCAGCGCTGAAGCACCAAAGAGCAGATCCTTATAAGCGCTGGCTGATCAGAGGCAGCAGGTGCATCTAATCTCCCAAGTGTGCTGATTGCCTGAGGAGAAAACGGGAAGAAGGGGGCACGTGCTCACCAGAACATGACAGTGCCCCCCCACACACACAAGGAGCACCTCCTGGCGGACCACTGGGTTTTTCGGGATGGGCTCGATGGTAGGCCCAGACCATCCCCTTGTCATGAAAATAGGATGTGGGGATCCATGATCATTCTTCCAGGCCATAACCCTCCCAATGGACCAGATACTGCAGGCCTCGACCCTGACATCGAACGTCCAGGATCCATTGCCATTGGACCGTGTAGGTGGTGTGACCGTCGAGCATCCGAGGAGGAGGAGGCGGCATCCGAGGAGGAGGCAAATGGGACTCACAGAGACCAGCTTGATGTGGGACACATGGAAGGTAGGGTGCACTCGTAGGGTCCGTTGGAGCTTCAACCGGACCGAGGAGTTGTTGATGATGTGTGTAATGGGATAGGGTCCCAAAAAACATTGAGACAGCTTCCTTGAGTCCGTCTTCAGAGGAATCTGGTCCGCTGCCAACCATACTTGCTGCCCCTCTGTGTATTTGGGGGCAGGGACCCGCTTACGATCCGCCACCTGACAATTACGTTCAGCAGAGCGTGAGAAGGCTGCACGGGTAGACCTCCAGATCCGGCAGCAGCAGCGAGCATGGGCCCCCATGGACAGCACCGCGACCTCCCTCTCGGCCATCAGTAAGAGAGGGGGTGTATCCCATAGAAGCTTCGAAGGGGGTGAGCCCCGTGGCAGAGGAGATAGCAGAATTGTGTGCATATTCCACCCAGGTCAGGTACGTGCTCCAGGTAGACAGGTTCTCAGCTGCTACACACCTGAGGGTGGCCTCCAAGGATTGATTAGTGTGCTCAGCCTGCCCGTTGCTCTGTGGGTGGTTCCCGGAGGAGAGGCTGACGGCAGTACCCAGCGTGTGGCAGAAGGACCTCCAGACTTGTGATGTGAACTGGGGACTCCAGTCAGACACAAAGTCCAGGGGAATACCATACAGACGGATGACCTGAGAGATGAGGAGCTCAGCAGTCTCTGAGGCAGAGGAGAGTTTGGGCAGGGCAACCAAGTGAATAGCTTTGGAGAAGCGATCAACTATAGTGAGAATGGCCAACCTCCCATGGGAGAGGGGCAAACCAGTTACAAAATCAAGGGCAATGTGGGACCAAGGGTGACCAGGAATGGGTAGGGGATGCAGGAGACCAGCGGGGTAGGGGGGGTCCGACTTGCCCCGTGTGCAGGTTTGGCAGGCTTTGACATACTCCTGCATGTCCCGCCGCAGCATGGACCACCAGAACACCCGCCGGACTAGCCGAACTAGGTCGATAGTGCGGGAAATCCCAGGGTGACAGGAGAAGTGGCTGGTGTGGGCCTAGTGGATAACTTCACTGCAGAGGGCGGTAGGAACAAACAGTCTATTGCAGGAGCATCCCACTGGTTCAACCTCCCGGGACTGGGCCTGATGGACCTTCTGCTCAATGTCCCAAGTAAGGGCTCCAAGAACACGGGAAGAAGGAACAATGGGCTGGGGATGGGACGGGGGGCCTACCTGCTCTGAGTCAAAATGGCGGAAGAGCGCATCTGGTTTGGTGTTCCAATAGTCAGGACGGTAGGTGATGGTGAAATTGAATCTTTGGAAAAATAAGGCCCAGCGGGCCTGCCTGGCATTCAATCGGCAGGCCGACCGTAAATACTCCAAATTCTTGTGGTCGGTCCACATGACTATGGGATGAGTAGCCCCCTCTAACCAGTGTCTCCATTCCTCCAGTGCCAATTTAATGGCCAAGAGCTCTCTATCCCCTACGTCGTAATTCCTCTCGGCAGGCGTGAGCCACCAAGAGAAAAATGCGCACGGGCGGAGCTTCTGGTCAGAGGACGAACGCTGTGAAAGGACAGCGCCCACCCCCGAATCGGAACTGTCCACCTCGAGGATAAATTGGAGCTGAGGGTAGACCTGTGCCAAGATGGGTGTTTCAGAGAATAGACTCTTTAATTTCACAAAAGCCTGTTCAGCTGCCTCCGACCAACGAAATGGTACCTTAATGGAGGTCAGCTGCGTAAGAGGCTGTGTTGCCCCACTATAGTTCCGGATGAACCTGCAATAAAAATTCCAAACCCCAGGGAGCACTGAAGCTCCCTGCGGGAGTGGAGTGTTGGCCTATCAAGCACAGCCTTCACCTTGGCCGGATCGCCAATCAGCTCCCCTTCAGCCACTATGAAGCCCAAGAAGGAGGTGGAATTGGTGGAGAACTCACATTTCTTGGCTTTAATGTAGAGCTGGTTCTCCAAGAGCCGCTGTAACACGGTCCTAACATGGACCTCATGTTCCTCTGGCGAGTGACGTTTTCTGTAGCTGTGCTCCAGTTCTTCTTGAAATTTAATAAAACTCTTAAACATGTTCTTGTGTGTTGGATTGTTCTCCTGTTGTTGCACTCTGCACGTGGGCTGTCTATACTATTAATCATGACAGAACGAGCCAGCCCACGTGCAGGTTGCAACAACAGGAAAACAATCCAGCACACAAAAACACATTTAAGAGTTTTATTCAATTTCAAGAAGAACTGGAGCACAGCTACAGAAAACGTCACTCGCCAGAGAAAGTGGCCTGTGGAGAGAGAGACGAGAGCTGTTAGTGAGGAACAGAGACCAGGCAGTGGGAAAACTAGATTGCCACTTACTTGGGCCGAACAGGCAAACCACCAGGAATCCCCCAGCGGAGAGAGACGAACCAGCAGGATGAAGTGGGAAGTGATGAGGGTGATAATGTCTGACCGGATGAAGAGGAGTAGCCGCTGAGTGTGGATGATGGGCCAGGTGAGCGCACATAATCCCCGAAGATGCACCCGCACAGATGGCAGCAACCTGGAGAAGAGGAGAGACAAGAAGGGGTGTGTACAAAAACTTCACCAAACACACATAATACTTGCTTCGCTTTGAGTTGAGGCAGTATACCCAAACGAGCCAGCGCTGAAGCACCAAAGAGCAGATCGTTATAAGTGCTAGCTGATCAGAGGCAGCAGGTGCGTCTAATCTCCCAAGTGTGCTGATTGCCTGAGGAGAAAACGGGAAGGAGGGGGCGCGCGCTCACCAGAACAGGACAGTTAAAAACTTGCTAAAAACTCCAAGTCCCAACATTCCTCTCCCCCAAAGGGTCATAGTGAACTGTGCATGCACCCATAAACTCCCACCAGAGGGAAATAATGAGCAATCTGTCAATACTAGGTGAACAAATGTCCGTCTTTTTGCATGTCTGTTTTCTTCCTCTGCCACTAAACAGCAAAAGCTTCTATTTGTCTTGATTGTCATTGTATTCACGTACTTCCATTGCTTCCACCATTTAAAACACCTGCCACCATGCTCTTCTTTTGTTTTTGAATTACAGCTGTTCAAATGACAGGGCTTAAAGTTTCCAGCACCATACCAGATTTCCGGCATGTGCCGTTTGGCTGTGGGGAAAATGATACTCCTATAAAAACAAAAGATTTACTTCCTATTTCTGTATGCAGAACCACTTTATGTCCAAACAGAGTTGCCATATCTAGCAATACAAGATGGTGGATTGTATTCTGCTTGCACAGTGCACTCCTAATCGGGTAGTGACAACATACACAAAACCCTTAATACATTACAGGGGGCGGTTGTGGCGCAGGTGTAGTGTGACCGACTACTGATCGGAAGGTCATGGGTTCGATCCCCGCTCTGTCTGCAGTTCACATGTCGAAGTGTCCTTGAGCAAGACACTGAACCCCCAGTTGCTCCTAGTGGCCAGGTTAGCGCCTGTGTGTATGGCAACTCTGGCGCCACCAGTGTGTGAATGTGTGCGTGAATGGGTGGATAGCAGGCTCTGTAAAGCGCCTTGGTCGTCCTAGATGAGAAGAAAAGCGCTATATAAGTGAATCATCCTCCGGGATGAGGAGTAAGTTTTTGAAGCCTGAGGAAGATGACCTAATTGACAAAGGACTTAAAAACAAATGGTGCTGGGCTTGGATCGAAGAAATGGGCAGAGACGGCAAGCCTTTTGGTAGCTGGTGTAAAAAAAATAGAGAACCAGGTGCTTGTTTCTGCAGGTTATGCTCGAAAAAACTCATGTATGCAACTAGTGGTAAAAAAAAAAGTGTTACCATGTCATGACCTAGATCCAGCTGTTCGTGCTCTACAACATGATTACCCGGAGCAACAACCACCTCAGACATACCGGCATCAGTGACTGACCACATTTGTGACATGAAAATACGTGTGTGCACATTCATTGCAGAACATGGTTTGTCATTCACCAGTTATGTAAACACACATTGCATAGCACCAGAATTTTAAAAAACGTCTGTCAGAGAAGCTCAAAAACTGCATGTTATGTTTTCACTGAACATTGATGAAGCTTCTAGCCAGTGCATGGACAAAATTTTAAATGTCCTTGTTTGCTTTTATGATGATGACATGACCAGAGAAACAACCTAACATTTGACAAGCAGGAAAGTTAATATTGCCAATGTCTCAGCACTTATAGCAGAATTAAAAAATGTCCTGCAATCTGCAATCTGTATTGAATGGAAACAAGTCACCAGCACTGTACTGGTGAATTAAACTAGTTTTCTGTAGTAATCTGGCTTTGTATATTTCCTTTTTAATGTTTCATAGTCTGTAATTTCCTATTATTTCTTTTGAACAAACCAATTATGGATTTAGAGTATTATATAAAGTTCACTGTTGCTGTTCATATATATATACACACACACACACATATATATATATACTACTCACAAAAAGTTAAGTATATTTGGCTTTCGGGTGAAATTTATGGAAAATGTAAAAAGTTCACAATACAGTGATATAATATCATGAAAGTAGGGCATTTTAGTAGAAGCATGCAATGGTGATTTCCTCATCTCAAACAATTTATTGAAACAAAAGCCAACAACAGTGGTGGGTATACCACAACAAAAAAAATGTCAGTGTCTCAATAACTTGTCATGTGCCCTTGAGCATCAATTACAGCTTGACAACGACATCTCATGCTGTTCACAAGTCAACTTATTGTCTGCTGAGGCATGGCATTCCACTCTTCTTGAAAGATGGCCCTCAGGTCATTGAGGTTGTGAGGTGCAGGGTTACGAGCCTCTACACGGCGACTCTGCTGATCCCATAGACTTTCTATGGGATTCAGGTCTGGAGAAAGTGCAGGCCACTCTATTTGAGTACACGTAAATATGGTCAATTGACCGTGTTTATATGTACATGAATAAAGTAGTTATGATTGGATTTCTGGAATAATCTGATTATTCAAGTGGCCATGTTAACAGAATAATCCAATAAAGGCTATGCAACCAATGTCATTAACTCAAGTGGTTTATCCTCCAGTTATCTGTTTATTTAGTGCATGTAAACATGAGAAAACTTTATCGGTTTATTCCCAGTAATTGGTTTATTGTGACCATGGAACCGGGGTCACTGTTCAAAATACAAACAAGTTCCAAGACTAAACAGTAGATGGCAGCATATGATATCTGGTTCCTTAAATGGCATTTGTTTTTATCATAATTAAGATATTGTTTGTCAATAGCTTCAGTTCAAAACAGAGTAGAAAAGAAAAAAAAAATCAGGTTGTTCATACTTTGATGAAGATTCATCATTCAGGTTGTTCATGTTTTGTAAAAGATCATTGTAAACATTTCATAATGATACTTGTACTTTGTACTAAAACAAACAATGAAATTTGGAGTTGTAATTAGGTTGTTTTGTAGTGGAGCTGAAATAACGAGGCGGTTTTGTATTAAAAACAGGGTTTTTAATGAATAGCTCCGCTATCAAATCTCATCAGGTATAGAGCTTGGCAGAAGGCAAGAGAGAGAACTCTGCTTCGCTCGCTGGTTAAATACAAGCACGCATAGCACCACTCATTGAAACAGCTGACGTCAGAGCCACTCATTGAAAAAGGTAACATCTCCCCGTTATCTTAATCCCCATTGTCCTGCCATCCCCTCTCCCTGTCTTGGGAGGTGATGGGAACTCCCCCTCTTGCTTTAGGGGGGTAAAGGTGTCGAGTCCGTCTCCACTGCCGCGTCTTGGGAGGTCCATTGTCTTTACTCCGGCGCAGGGGATGCTCTGTCCTTACTAGGTGTGAAGCTCTTTACATATGCTGTCACAAAACATTTCCATTTGTTCTAACATATGTAGATATGGGATATAAGAGTCATATATACCACAGGCCCCCCAAACACTAGGAAAGGACATAGAAAGAATTACAGTCTAAGATAACGACTATGAAATACTACGTGTTACAACTGTTGCTACCGGAGAAATTTTCTAGCAGCTATGCTCCTAAGAAAGTTCAGTGGTAAACATAACAGCATAGTGAAATCATAAGTAGCCTTAAACTGTTGTAGCACAATTAGTGGATAATTGCGGGATGATTGGTATCAGTCCTTGTGCTGTCTGGGCTTAATCCTTCTCCCAAAACTGCTGTAGGTTGGCTTAGGTGTCCCGCTGGGACCTTCTAGTGGTGAATCTGCATTGTGGGAAGGAAAGAGATTATTTGTTCCCTGCCTGGGGGCTGAGACTTTTCCTCTGGGGGGTCTACTACGCCGAGGCGCTCGTGCCACCTGTGTAGGCTCGTCTCTCAGCAAGAAGGCAGGTTTGAGTCTGTCAACACTGACCACTTCCTTTCTGTCCCCATAATCAAGCACAAAGTGTTTGTCACCATTTTCCAGCACTCTGAACGGGCCATCATAAACTGGGCGTAACGTTGGTTTAATAGCTTCATGCTTAACAAAAACGAACTCAGCGCTTTTCAAAGTTTGAGGAAGAAAAACTCGTGGAAAAGAGTGATGAGCTGGACCGTGGAGGGAAACCGGTCCACTGCTGCCTAAAAACCTTGGGACGGGAAAGTGTCCTGGTTCTGGGTTCTCTGGTAAAAATTCTCCTGGGAGTCTGATAGGCTGGGAAAAAACTAATTCTGCAGGAGAAGCGTCTAAATCCTCTTTAGGTGCTGCACGCAACCCCAATAAAACCCAGGGAAGTTTATTAACCCAATTTGTGTCCGTTAGTGAGGCCCTGAGGGCAGCCTTTAAGGACCTGTGAAAACGCTCGCATAACCCATTGGCCTGAGGGTGATAAGCGGTGGTGCGATGAATTGTTGTCCCTAAACTGTTAGACATGGCCGACCAGAGCTCTGAGATAAACTGAGGCCCTCTGTCTGACGTGATGTCTGATGGAACACCGAAACGTGCCACCCAGTTTGCTAGAAAAACGCGAGCGACTTCCTCCGCTGTGGTTGACGCTAAAGGGACTGCCTCTGGCCAGCGCGTGGTGCGGTCTATCATAGTTAGCAGGTGTGTGAAACCTTGGGAGGAAGGTAGCGGCCCCACGAGGTCGACGTGAATGTGGTCGAATCTTCTAGCAGGAATTGGAAAAGGCTCCAGAGGGGCCTTTGTGTGTCTGTGTATTTTGGCGCGTTGACAAGGAATGCAAGTTTTTGCCCATTCTCTTACGTTTTTGCGCAGGCCTGACCACACAAACTTTTCAGCAACCATTTTTACCGAGGCGCGCACACCTGGGTGCGCGAGGGAGTGAATTGCATCGAAAATACGGCGGCGCCAAGCAGTTGGTACTAACAGGCGAGGTCGGCCGGTTGAAACGTCGCATATTAGGGGAGGCACGCCGTCGCACAAGTTTTTTTTCTCCAGCCTTAACCCTGTTGGTCCAGACAGGAGCGCGCGCACGTCTGCATCACTGCTTTGTTCTTCCGCCATGGCTGCATAATCTATCCCATCCTGGATAGGTGCTGCGTATGTGTGTGCGTTAGTGAAGAGTTCCGCTGCTGAGGCGGTGTAATCTGTCTCCTCGTGCTCTGGTGGTGTCACAGCGCGAGAGAGACACTCAGCTACTACGTTAAGTTTGCCTGCTACGTGTCGAATGTCTGTGGTGAACTCTGAAATCGCGGCTAGCTGTCTTTGTTGTCTGCCTGACCATGGTCCTGAAATTTTAGCCATAGCAAAAGTGAGCGGCTTATGGTCCACAAAAGCCGTGAAACTCCGCCCTTCTAACCAAAACTGGAAGTGGCGGATGGACAAATGAAGCGCCAGCAGCTCTCTGTCAAAAGTGCTGTATTTGCGTTCAGTTGGGTTTAGCGATTTGCTAAAGAATGCTAAAGGTTGCCAGACCCCACTGACAAGTTGTTCTACAACTGCCCCTATAGCCAGGTCTGAGGCATCTGTGGTTAGAGCAATGCGGGCTGAGGAATCTGGGTGGACTAACATTGTGGCGTTAGCTAGGGCGGTTTTTACTTCCGCGAAAGCGCGTTCGCGCTCCGGGGTCCATTCGACCGCGTTGGAAGCTTTCTTTTTTCTGAGCGCGTCATATAGGGGTTGCATGAGCTGAGCTGCGTGGGGGAGGAAACGGTTGTAAAAATTAACCATCCCCAAAAATTCCTGTAGCGACTTAACCGTTTGAGGCCGTGGAAAACTTTCTATCGCACGAACTTTGTCTGGAAGCGGAATTGCCCCTGCCGGGCAGACCTTATGTCCCAAAAAATCAATTTGTGATACGCCGAATTTGCATTTGGCTGGATTGATTATAAGTCCGTGCTCTTCCAGCCTCTGAAAAACGGTAGTGAGGTGCTGTTCGTGTTCTTCCTCGGATGAACTGGCTACCAGCATGTCATCGAGGTAGACAAAAACAAAGGGTAGGTCGCGTAGGACTACGTCCATCATCTGTTGAAAAGTTTGAGCCGCGCCTTTGAGGCCGAATGGCATTCTTAGGAATTCAAAAAGGCCAAAAGGGGTTATAACCGCTGTTTTAGGAATATCTTCAGCTTGGACTGGGACTTGGTGATAACCGTGGACTAAGTCTATTTTTGAAAAAATGCGCGCACCTGCTAAATGTAATGAAAAATCCTGAATGTGAGGAATTGGGTAGCGGTCATGCGCTGTAGCGTTGTTTAGCCTGCGGTAATCTCCGCATGGTCTCCAAGAACCGTCGGATTTCGGGACCATGTGAAGTGGTGAAGCCCAAGGGCTCTTTGAACGTCGGCAAATGCCTAATTTTTCAAGAGCTGCAAATTCGTCCCTTGCTATGTTGAGCTTGGCCGCGTCTAAGCGGCGAGCTTTGGCAAAAACAGGGGGTCCCGTTGTTGGGATGAAGTGTTTAACCCCGTGTTTGGCTACAGTGGCTGAGAATTTGGGGGTTGTGAGTGCTGGAAATTGGGTGAGGAGTTGCTCAAACTTACCTCCCGCCGTGGTGACGTTGGCCTGCACAGGTGGTGGAGAAACTCGAGCTGAGCATGGAATAGAAGCAAAAGATAGTGCATTAACTAGGCGTCTATTTGCAAGATCCACTAATAACCCGTGTGCACACAGAAAATCTGCGCCTAACAAATTAAAGCTCACCGCTGCTACGACAAATGTCCATTTGTAGCTGCGGCCGTGGATGAGGAGGTGCAGGCTCTTTTCCCCGAACGTGTCGATGTCAGAGCCGTTGGCTGCCACTGCTCCGTTGCCCTGGGTGCCCATGGCTCGATCTGCGTGGGAGGGCATGATGAAACTCAGCTGAGCTCCCGTGTCGATGAGGAACTGCTTGCCTGTGTATCCATCCGTCACGTATAACAGCTGATTCTTTACGCCGAGGACCGCTGCTGTTAATGGCCCTCGGCTTTGGCGTTTCCCGACCTCGTACTTGCAAGGAGGAACACATTTGCGGGCTCTCTCTGCAAAGCGGTGATGATAAAAGCAGACGTCGTTCTGCTTGTTGTGCTTGGGCTGCGCCGCTGTCACCGTGGGTTGCGTCTCTCCAAGGCTCGGGGTGTCAGTTCTCAGATCTGCGGATGCCGCTGTGGGTGCCCACTCTCTGCAGGCGTTGACGAGCCAGTAAGCCTCGTTGGCCAGTGTGCGGAAGTCTTGATGATTCTTGCACTTCATACTCGCTAGTGTCCCTCTCAAATGTGGTGGTAGAGTGCTGAGGAAAATGTACTGGAAAAGGAAATTATCATTGTCCTCCTCCTTGAGCTGTAGCAAATCCTCCATGAGGGTCCTTGGATTGCCCCCTCTGTGGCCGTAGACCGCCAGGATCCTTTCGGCTCTTTCCTCCGCTGACGGGACATAATTCGCCACGATGGTAGCCTTGAGTGTCTCATATTTGTCCCGGGTTGGTGGTTGCTGGACCAAGCTCCGCACACACTTCGAAGTTGCGGAGTCGAGCTTTGAGATGATGTGATAAAATTTGGTATCATCTGCTGTGATACCCGCCAGTATAAACTGGGCTTTGGCTTGCTGGAACCAAGATGCAGGGTCTTCTCTCCAGAAGTCTGGCAGCTTGACAGCGACGGCGTTCGTGCACACCATCATTGTCGCGTTCGCCGGGTGAGAGTGTGTTTCTACGGCTCTCGCGGCGGTGCTGGAGCTCGGTTGAGCTCTCTCAGTGCCCTCTGCCGTGGGGAACAGCTGTCCGCTCGTTCCCTCATCTGCGTCGTCGCTGGCGTATGCCAGAGCCACCATGGATGAGCAGCTTGAAGAACGCCTCCGGTCCATATTCTCGCGTCAGGGTCACCAGTGTAGTGGAGCTGAAATAACGAGGTGGTTTTGTATTAAAAACAGGGTTTTTAATGAATAGCTCCACTATCAAATCTCATCAGGTGTAGAGCTTGGCAGAAGGCAAGAGAGAGAACTCTGCTTCGCTCGCTGGTTAAATACAAGCACGCATAGCACCACTCATTGAAACAGCTGACGTCAGAGCCACTCATTGAAAAAGGTAACATCTCCCCGTTATCTTAATCCCCATTGTCCTGCCATCCCCTCTCCCTGTCTTGGGAGGTGATGGGAACTCCCCCTCTCGCTTTAGGGGGGTAAAGGTGTCGAGTCCGTCTCCACTGCCGCGTCTTGGGAGGTCCATTGTCTTTACTCCGGCGCGGGGGATGCTCTGTCCTTACTAGGTGTGAAGCTCTTTACATATGCTGTCACAAAACATTTCCACTTGTTCTAACATATGTAGATATGGGATATAAGAGTCATATATACCACAGTTTTGCTATTATTTTACTGGTCCGGCCCACTTTCAAATTCAAAGATTCAAAGATTTTTATTTGTCAATACTTCTATGCATACAGGACATACAGGCGAATTGAAATGCTGTTTGTCTCTCACTTAGTGGTGTGTGCAATATATAAGAAAAGAAAGAATAAGGATGAAAAACAACAAACAGCAATTTATGTAGCAGAGTCAGTCAGTGCAGGGATCTCTGTCAGCAGGCAGCAACACCCAGCAGAGCATGCCATACCCTTCATCAAAGCTGGTGAGAAGCCACAGCATTGCACAAACCCATTGGGGGGGCTTCTGGCAACAGTACAAGACTGGCAACTGAAGGTTGACCTGGGACGACAGCTGAGATTCCCTGATAACATCATAATGACCACACTTAGACCAGACATGGTTCTTGTGTCAGAATCTTCCAAGCAGGTGATCTTGTTGGAACTGACTGTGCCCTGGGAAGACCGGATGGAAGAGGCCTTTGAAAGGAAGAGAGCCAAGTATGGGGAGCTTGTTGATGATTGCCGTAGTAGGGGATGGAAGACCAGGCTCTACCCCATAGAGGATGGCTGTCGAGGTTTTGCCGGTCAGTCACTCTGCAGGGCCCTCAAGCAGTTGGGAATCAGAGGGAGACACAACAAGAAAGCCATCAAGAGCATCACTGATGCTACTGAAAGAGCATCACGATAACTGTGGATCAGAAGGAGTGATCCGTGGACATCTCGAGCCACCTAGACACAAGTCGGGGTTTGATCAACCCTGGCTGGGTCATCTGTAAGAGGGTGTATGATGTATAATGACCCAAAACACCCGATGACCGCAGGTCACTGATGATGTGTCTAGGCGGCACCGTAAGGTGTGTGTTAGAATCAATATTGACATAACGCACGGCTCAGGAGATACACACGCAGGCTCAGGGTAGATTTAATAGCTTTATTGAACAACAAGAGTGCGTGGCTGCGTGTCTGTAGGATAAGAATGTATTGGTGGTGGGCGTCTGCGTCACGCACGGGGGCAGGAAGCCGTTAGCCAGACAACCATAAGGGAGGAAGCAGAGGGAGAAGGGTAATGGGCACCACACCAATACAGAAGACTAAGACAGTTTGCTAGCTTACTTGGTTTGGGCTGGTGGCTGGCGTTAACAAGAGCGTAGCCCGGGAGACAGCAACCTGGAGCGCCTGCAGCAGCAGCGAGGAGGCAGCGGCGAGGAGACGAGGTCTGCCGCCGGGGAATCCACCTGTGCACAGGGGAGAAGACTGGGAGAAAAAGAGGTGAGGGAAGCTTACTCAGATTTCCTTGCTTGGAGAAGGGGGTTCCTTGCAGCAAGAGATGCCGATGAGAACAGACGGCTTCAGGCCGAAGCCCGGGGCAGAGTGAGTTAAATACCTCGCCGCTGACGAGGCGCAGATGTGCGCGCAGCTGGCGCCGCTGATGAGCGGCGAGTCATGACAGTACTCCCCCCTCTAGCAACGCCTCCTGGCGATGGTTTCTCCGGGTGCGCTCGGTGGAACTCAGCAATGAGGGACGGGTCCAACACAAACGAGGAGCGCACCCATTGTCTCCATTCAGGTCCATAGCCCTCCCAGTCCACCAAATACTGCAACCCACGACCCCGGTGCCGGGAGTCCAGGATGGTGGAGACTGCCCAGGCCGGATGGCCACCTATCATCTGGGGCGCGGGCTGCGCTGCAGGTGGAGGGCAGAGGGGGTCAGATGCCACCGGTTTAACCTTGGAGACGTGGAAGGTGGGATGGATGCGGAGGGAGGGGGGAATAGCCACACGCACAGCCACCGGGTTGATGATCTGGGTAATGGAAAATGGGCCGATGAATCGTTGTGCCAGCTTCCTCCTCTCACCCTTTAAATTAACGTCCTGTGTGGACACCCAGACTTGTTGGCCCACCTGGTAGGCAGGGGCAGGTCTCCTGCGCCGGTCCGCCGTGGACTTGTTGCGCTCCGCCGTGCGTAAAAGCGCATTGCGCGCCGTGGTCCAAAAGGAGCGGCACCGCCTGAGGTGCGCCTGGACTGAGGGACAGCCAACTCGACCTCCTGCGCGGGGAATAGAGGTGGATCATAGCCCAGGGATGCCTTGAAGGGGGACATCCCGGTGGCAGAAGAGCGGGAGGTGTTGTGGGTGTACTCCACCCAGGCGAGATGTGTGCTCCAGGATGCGGGCTTAGATGCAGTAACGCAGTGGAGCGCAGCCTCCAGCTCCTGATTGGTCCGCTCACACTGCCCGTTGGATTGGGGGTGATGGCCGGAGGAGAGGCTTACTTTGGCTCCCAGGGCGTTGCAGAAAGACCTCCAGACGTCCGAAGTGAACTGGGGACCCCGATTGGAGACCACGTCAACCGGTATCCCGTGCAGTCTGACCACATGCTGGATGAGGAGGTCCGCCGTCTCCAAGGCAGAGGGGAGCCCCCGTAGAGGCACAAAGTGGGCGGCCTTGGAGAACCGGTCAACGATGGTCAGGACTGTGTCGAAGTTGTTGGAAACGGGGAGACCGGTGACGAAGTCTAGAGTGACGTGCGACCAGGGCCTACCAGGGACAGGCAGGGGCTGGAGCAGGCCCGCGGGGGGAGCGTTACCTGACTTGCTGGTGGCGCAGACGGGGCAGGCCCGGGCGTAGCGGGCGGAGTCCTTCCGCAGTCCCGGCCACCGTGGGCTGCACGGTGGCGCAGTGGTTTAGCACTGTGGCAGCACAGTTTTACCCTTGGCCGGGGGATCGCGGGGATCATGAGGTCGTGGGTTCGATCCCAGCCCCTGACCAACAGTGAGCTGTGTGGAGTTTGCATGTTCTCCCCGTGTTGCGTGGGTTTACTCCGGGATTTCTCCGGTTTCCTCCCGCATACCAAAAACATGTAGGTTTAGGGCGCTCGCGCACGCAGCGACCAGCAGCCGGTGGCTTGTCACCAGACTGCAAACCAAATCTACCTACGGGTACAAATAAGTAACAAAAAAAAAAAAAAAAAAAAAAAAAAAAGGACCGTTGGAGGAGGTCGATCATCCGGGAGGACCCAGGGTGGCAAGTGAGCTTTGAGGTATGGAGCCAGTGGATAACCTCCCCCCGGACAGCAGATGGCACGAAGAGCCTCCCCTCCAGTCCGCCGCCAGGGTCCGGTTCCGACTCCTGCGCCCTCCGGATCTTGCTCTCAATGTCCCAGGAGACGGCCCCCATGACACATGACCTGGGCAGGATGGTGTGGACCGCATCTTCTGACGCCTCAGGGGCGAATTGCCTGGAGATGGCGTCGGGCAGGCCGTTTTTGGAGCCGGGCCTGTAGGTGATGTTAAACCTAAACCTTGCGAAGAACAGGGGCCAACGCGTCTGGCGGGCGTTCAGACGCTTGGCAGTTCTTAAATACTCCAAGTTCTTATGGTCGGTGAGTACCACGAATGGCAAGGCGGCCCCCTCCAGCCAGTGGCGCCACTCCTGAAGGGCGAGTTTGATGGCCAATAGTTCTCTGTCTCCCACGTCGTAATTACGTTCCGCCGGGGACAAGCGCCGAGAGAAGAAGGCGCAGGGCCGCTTGGCTCCGTTGGCTGGTGACCTCTGGGAGAGCACCGCCCCCACCCCCGTATCCGAAGCGTCCACCTCCACAATGCACTGCAGCGCGGGATCAACCTGGCTGAGGACCCGGGAGGAGGAAAACTCCGTCTTCAGCGCCTGGAAGGCAGCTGCAGCCTCTTCAGTCCACCGGAACGGGACCTTAGGGGAGGTGAGGCGGGTCAGAGGGCCGACGATGGCTCCAAAATTAGGGACGAAGCGGCGGTAGAAATTGGCAAACCCGATGAACTGTTGCACCTGTTTCCTCAAGGTTGGCGTGGGCCAATCTACCACTGCTTTGACCTTCGCTGGGTCCGGGAGCACCTGGTCATGGGAGATGACGAACCCCAGGAAGGAAGTTGTCTTGGTGTAGAACTCACATTTCTCCGCTTTCACATATAGTCGGTTCTCCAGTAGCCTCTGAAGGACCCACCTCACGTGGATCCGGTGCTCGTCCCTGGATCTGGAGAAGATGAGGATATCATCCAGGTAGACGAACACAAACAGGCCGATGAAATCCCGGAGGACGTCATTTATGAGGCGCTGAAAGACGGCTGGAGCATTGGTCAGCCCGAACGGCATGACTAGGTATTCAAAGTGGCCGTTTGGGGTACGGAAGGCAGTCTTCCATTCATCTCCCTCCCGGATCCGGACGAGGTGGTACGCGCTGCGGAGATCCAGCTTGGTAAACCAGATCGCCCCCTGGAGGGAGTGGAAGGCGGTGTCCATCAGGGGCAGGGTGCAGCGGTCCTTCTCCGTGATGTCGTTGAGGGCACGGTAATCAATACAAGGACTAAGGGAGCCATCCTTTTTGCCCACGAAGAAGAACCCTGCGCCTAATGGTGATGATGATGGGCGGATAATCCCAGCACTGAGCGACTCCTTCAAATACGCGTTCATCGCCTCCTTCTCTGGCGCTGACAGACTGTAGCGGCGTCCCGAGGGTAGAGGTGCCCCCTGGCGGATGTTAATGGCACAGTCATAGGGCCGGTGTGGAGGAAGAGACATCGCCTTGGACTTGCTGAAGACCGCGTCCAGGTCATGGAACTCCAAGGGCACCACGGAGAGATCCGGAGGCGCGGCGTCCTTAGCAGAGGGAGGAGAGGACGGGGCACAGGCAGCGGATTGGAGACAGGTGCCCATGCAAAAGGAGCTCCAGGCAGACACCCTACCGGTCTTCCAGTCCAGGACGGGGTTGTGGAGGCGGAACCATGGGTATCCAAGGATGACAGGTGTAATAGAGGAAGGCAGGACATAGAAGGTGATGTCCTCCCGGTGGTTCCCCGAGATGATAACCGGGACGGAGGACGTCCGGTGAGTCACTTTTCCCAGGGAGACACGGGAGAGATTGACTAAGCGAGAGGAGAATCGAGAGGGTGGCAACGGATGCCCAGTCGGGTTGCCAGGCTTTGAGATATGAAGCTACCCTCCGCGCCTGAATCCACCAGTGCGTGAGTGAGATGCCCTGTGGGATTGTGGTAGAAGCGGATGGGCAGCGTCAAATGTGTGAGGGGAGTTAACCGATTAGCGTCTGCGAGGCCCCCTACAGTGACTCGCGGACCTCCCCGTTTGGTTCCTCCAGACAATGCTCCACCGTGTGCTGGCTGCCCCCGCAATACATGCAGAGGCCCAACTCACGGCGACGTTGTTTCTCCGCTAGGGGGAGCTTTGTCCAGCCCGTCACCATCGGCTCCGACTCCTCGGAGGGCTCCGGCGGCGGTAACACCAGGGGGCGAGCTTGGGGCAGGCGCGCCGAGGCACCCCGTGAGCTAGAAGAGGACTTCCGCTCCGAGGCGCGCTCGCACAGCCTGTTATCCAAGCTAATAGCAAGGGAAGTCAGCTCCGCTAGCGTCTCCGGGATATCCCGGCCAGCCAGCTCATCCCTCAGACCAGAGTTAAGACTGCGAAGGAAGATGCCGCAGAGCGAACGCTCTTCCCAGCCAACCTCCTCCGCGGTAACCCGGAAGTCGATCGCGTAATCGGCCGCCGATCCACTCCCCTGCTGGAGGCTGAGAAAGCGATCGACCTGGACACTATCCATACGCGAGTGATCGAACACTTCCAGAAATTGTCGCACGAACTGGCCATAGGTGAGGGTGGCGTAGCTGGGCTTCGCCATTACGGCGTAAGCCCAGGTAAGCGCTCGACCCTCCAAGAGGTTATCTATATAGCCAATCCGGCTGTGGTCTGAGGGGAAGTCTCCGGGGACGCGGTGGAACACGGACTCACACTGCATGATAAACCCCCGCGCTCCACCGAGCTTGCCGGGGCACCCGGAGCAGGCTGGACGGCTGCCGGAGCAGCGGAAACTGCGCCACCCAGACGAACCGGGGGGAACGGTTGTTGGGGGTCCAGGCGGTCTAATCGGTTAGTAATTATTGTTAATTGATTAAGGATCACTTGTTGTTGGTGGGCTATTAGATCCCCCCGAGCCTCGAGGGTGGAAAGACGGCGTGCGAGCCCGCTGTCTGCCGAGCCGCTCTGCTGAAGCCGTACTGACATAACGCACGGCTCAGGAGATACACATGCAGGCTCAGGGTAGATTTAATAGCTTTATTGAACAACAAGAGTGCGTGGCTGCGTGTCTGTGGGATAAGAATGTATTGGTGGTGGGCGTCTGCGTCAGGCACGGGGGCAGGAAGCCGTTCAGCCGGACAACCCTAAGGGAGGAAGCAGAGGGAGAAGGGTAACGGGCACCACACCAATACAGAAGACTAAGACAGTTTGCTAGCTTACTTGGTTTGGGCTGGTGGCCCAAACCAAGTCTCCTCCAGGATGGTGAGAGTGGCCACGGCCCAGTAGTTGATGACTTTGTTCACTGGTGTGAGGATTCCTACCTGCAGCTGAATACAACAAAAACGAAAGATATGATTATTGACTTTAGGAGGAAAACTCCCAGGCACAAAGTCACCATACTAAAAGGCCAGACCACCGAATGTGTACAATCGTACAAATATCTTGGGACAATTATTGATAGTGGATTGAACTTTGAGGTGAACTGTGAAAGGGTGTGCAAAAAGGGTCAGCAAAATTTGCATTGTTTGAGGAAACTTGCACGCTTCCAAATTGACCAAACCATAATGACTATGTTCTATCGGGCTTTTATTGAATCTGTTTTATCCTTTTCTTTAATGTCATGGTTTGGTCAGATAAAACTGAAACAGAGGAAATCCTTGGATCAGGTAGTCAGATGGTCCAGTCGTTTGCTTGGTGAGTCACAGCTGAGCCTGACATCCCTGTACACCAGACAAGTACAGAGGATGGCCGACTCGATTTTAAATGATGACTCCCACCCTTTGCACTGCAACTTTCAGCTTCTTCCCACCAGACGGAGGTTTGCTGTCCCAAAAAGTAGAACCCAGCGCTACAAAAACAGCTTTGTCCCTGCTGCTGTCAAAGAGTTGAACAAGCTATAAAAATTATATTGTACATATTTTATATTTACCTATTTTGTAAGATGTGTGCCTGTGTTTGTGTCTATGTTGAATGTAATTAGTGGCTTGTAAATATGGATGTCACCAACTGCAAAACAAATCTACCTACGGGTACAAATAAAGTAACCTGAACCTGAACCTGGCTGGCGTTAACAAGGGCGTAGCCCGGGAGACAGCAACCTGGAGCGCCTGCAGCAGCAGCGAGGAGGCAGCGGCGAGGAGACGAGGTCCGCCGCCGGGGAATCCACCTGTGCGCAGGGGAGAAGACTGGGAGAAAAAGAGGTGAGGGAAGCTTACTCAGATTTCCTTGCTTGGAGAAGGGGGTTCCTTGCAGCAAGAGATGCCGATGAGAACAGACGGCTTCAGGCCGAAGCCCGGGGCAGAGTGAGTTAAATACCTCGCCGCTGACGAGGCGCAGGTGTGCGCGCAGCTGGCGCCGCTGATGAGCGGCGAGTCATGACAAATATGAACAGTAATGCTACCCATAGTGCAAATAAAGATAAAAGATAAAACCCAGCAATCCTATATACCGAAAAAGTAGAGCCAAAATATCCATAATTGCAAGTTCAATGCGGTAGTGTAGGTGCAGACAGTGACAGATTGGACTGGACATGATCAATATTGCAATACAGACATACAGCAGCAGGTATGGCTTTTGTGCAGATGGTTGCAGTAAGGCGCAGAGACATACAGCAGCAGATGTAACTACTGTTGGTGTGCCAAGTCTTTCTGTGCAAACAACTGAGATAGTTATTGTGTGGGTGAGTGTGTTACAGTCCAGGGGTGGGGGGAGGGGGAGTGGGCAGAGTTCAGGGTCCTGATAGCCTGGTGAACAAAGCAGTTTAGCAGTCTTGTGGAGTGGGCAAGGAGGCTCCGGTACCTTTTCACCAAGGGCAGGGGGCTGAAGAGGGAGTGTGAGGGGTGGGAGGTGTTGCTGCAATGCTGATGGCTCTGCGGGTGAGACGGGTGTGATAGATGTCCGGGGGGGGGGGGGGGGGGCAGAGAGGCACCATTGATCTTGCTGGCTGCTTTCACTGTGCGTTGTAGACTCGTGCTCTCCTCAGTTTGTGGAGGAAATAGAGGTGAGTTCAAGCCATCTTGGCCAGTTATGTGGTGTTGTTGGACCAGGAGAGGTCCTCAGATATGTGCATCTCCAGGAACTTGATGCTGTTTACCCTCCCCACAGCTGCTCCATTGATGATCAGAGGGAGATGCTGTGTGCGTCCTCTCCTGAAGTCAACCACAATCTCCTTGGTTTTACCCATGTTCAGGAAGAGATTGTTGTCTTTACACCACTGAACCAGTTGGCTCACCTCATTTCTTTCATTCACTTGACATTAAATCCGGCGGAATGTGGCCCCAGAGCTAAAATGAGTTTGACACCCGTGATCTAGATAGACTCTGCTACTGGTAGCAGTGTAACCCAGTACAACCTGCCGCAAGGACAGGTAGTCGTCATCTAAAACGGCTCCCCCACCAGCTTTGTGTTGGTGAGGAGGGTGGCATGACACCCAGCAGGATGAAAAACAAGACCAGTAAAAGGGCGGATGAGCTCAGCTTGAGCCAACGGCCATTAAGCAACAACAAGATACACTGCAGCTGTCTCAGCAATGCTCTCCTGTCGATGCAGTCAGGATATCTCGTCAAGAGGGTATCACATTGTGTTGAGTGGTACCAACATCGTAAGCGCAGCCACACAGATTCTCATGAAATGACACCTATAGATTTATCGAGAAATGCTACCGTGTTCGGGGTAACCGACGTGCCACCTTCTGTGGCAGTGGCGAAAAATTGGCAAAGTCCATATACTCATCCTACTTTTTTTTTTTTTTTGTTACTTATTTGTACCCGTAGGTAGACTTGGTTTGCAGTCTGGTGACAAGCCACCGGCTGCTGGTCGCTGCGTGCGCGAGCGCCCTAAACCTACATGTTTTTGGTGTGCGGGAGGAAACCGGAGAAATCCCGGAGTAAACCCGCGCAACACGGGGAGAACATGCAAACTCCACACAGCTCACTGTTGGTCGGGGGCTGGGATCGAACCCACGATCTCATGATCCCCGCGGTCCCCCCGGCCGAGGGTAAAACTGTGCTGCCACTGCGCCACCGTGCAGCCACTTGCAGCCACGGTACTTTGTACCGTGACTTTGGCGATTCATCACAAAGAAGCAGTCTTAACCCTTTAAGGTTCTGCACAACCGTTTGGTCGACCACACTTTGAGTCACAATATCTCATTGAATAATGCATTGAGCTTAACTCAACCTGAATGAGCCATCTCTGCTACTTGGTTTAGTTGCACTATGCTAAAAAAAATCCTCTAGATGGCACTGCGTGTTTGAGCAGTCCCTAACCCTAACCCTAACCCATGAACAAATTCTACTCATTTGTTGAAGAAAATTAGCAATTTATTTGACTTGTTCTCAATGTTTTTTGTATGCATTTAAAGGTATATAATACTTTTACTATGAACAGACCTCTCAACCGTTTGGTAGAGGTCTATATCTAAAAAACTGTGGGGTCTGATTTTGGAAAAACAGTTGATTGTTGTTATTGCTATCCTAAGTGAGTAAAAAATGCAAAGAAAAAATTTTTCCATTGCTTTTTTCTTGGTGCGGACCTTAAAGGGTTAAATTAGCAACTTGGAATGTTCGTACAACAAACAATAGTGATACATCTGTGAGACCTGAACGTGCAACAGCAATAATATGCAGGGAACTGAGAAAGCAGAAATAAACATATGTGCATTAACAGAAATCAGAAGACCAGGCTCAGACAACACTGTTGAGAGAAGTCATACAATCTTCTAGAGTGGTGGCCAAGAAAAAACACCTGGTATGGATTTTGCTGTATCCACTCAGTTCAAGGATATTAACTTTCTTCCAGTGAATGATCAGCATTGATATGCACAATGGAAATTTTCTGACTCTCATTAGTGCTTACTGTCATGTGAAAAAATTAGGACACCCTGTATAAGCCTGTGTGTGTGGTTTTTTTTAACATAACTGGACATATGGATATTTAATATCAGTGTTAAAAATACTAGGAGATTCATGTAATACAACTAAACAATTAAAAATGGATTAAAGACTTTTTTCAAATTTTCTGTAAAATGTAATTCTAAACAAATAGTTAGGAATAAATTAGGACACCCCCATATTTTTTAGGACACCCCCACCTTCATTCCCACTTAAAATGGCTAAAATAAATGTTTAAAAATGCAAATAAAAAGAAAAACAAGGTTAGACATACATGTAGATAAGCGAACTTTTATTAACAAAGAACTGAATATTTAACGGGGTGTCCTAATTTTTTCACATGACTGTATGCTCCAACTATGCAAAGAACAAATGAAGAGAAAGAGCTATTTAATGAAAATCTTGGAGAGTATATAACCTAGGCTAAAGATGACAGCATAATTGTTCTTGGGGATTTTAATCCACGAGTTGGTAAAGATTGAAAATCTTGGCCCTCTGTAATTGGCAAACATGGCGTTGGTAAAATGAACTCTAATGGTCTCATGCTGCTGGAGTTCTGCACTCGGTTCCAACTGGTCATAACAGGCACCATATTTCAGCTATGGAACCATCTTAAAACACTTGGATGCACATGTGTTCCAGACATTGGCATCAGTTAGACCACATATTTGTCAATAAAAAAGCTCAGTCTCTTGTGAAAGTGATTAAAGTCATCTATGGGATGCTAAAAACATTCCATCGGACTTCAGTGATGCAAATATCTCCATCCTCTTCAAAAAGGGAAACCATAGCCAGTGTAACAACTACCAAGAAATCTCTCTTCTTAGTGTCGTTGGCAAAGCCTTATCATCCTTCAGATATCATCTGCAGATATCATCCTTCAGAGACCCCAGGTCTTTGTTGAATGAATCTATGTGCAATCTCACTTTGGATATCGTAAAGGTAGAAGTACAATTGATAGTATCTTTACATTACGTCAAATTATGGAGAAAAGCAGAGAACATCAGTAGGATTTACATATAGCTTTTGTCAACTTTACCAAAGCCTTTGATTATGTTAATCATGAGCTCCTCTTTGTCCTCTTGGAAAGGCTTGGTAGCCCTGAAAAACTTACAAATGTTATCAAGGCACTATACTCAAATGTACAAGCAAGAGTTACAGTCGATGGAGAACTCTCACAAGCATTTAATTACAACTGTGTGTCATCACCCGCAGCTCACGGGCTTCCACCTCAGCTGCGCACACACCTGCTCCTCATTAGGTGCAGCTATTTATTCCATTTTGCCCTGAGCTGCAGCCTGGAGCCGTCTGTCTCCCTGCGTAGTCAACTCAGCAACTTCCTTGTCATCAGGCCTGCTGACGACTCTTCTGACACGTAAGCTGTCTATATTGCCTTACCTTCTCCCGTTCAGACTTCCCCTGTGCACAGGTGGATTCCTTGGCGGCGGACTCTCTCCCCCTCGTCACGCTGCTCCTCTACCTTGCTGCATCATCCCGGACGCACAGCAGGACGCTGTTTCCCAGGCTTGGAACTTGCCAATGCCAACCACCGCGCCGCTACAAGTAAGCACAGTACATCCTCACTCTCCCGTGTGGTTGCCCAGCTAATCCCTACTCTCCTCTCTTATAGGGTTGCCTGGCCGTACGGCGTACTGCTCTGTCCTGACTGCATCCTCCACCCACATCACACTCGTATCTCACATACACGCATCCATACACAAACATTGCTGTAAATAAAGCTTTCAAATCTGTCTGAGCCTGCGTGCGTGTTTCCTGGGCCGAACAATATGTCAGTATGGCTCCAGCAAAGCGGCCCAGCGGACAGCGGGCTCGCACGCCGTTTTTCCACCCTCGAGGCTCGGGTAGATATGATAACTCATCAGCAGCAGGTGATTTTGAACCAACTTACCTCAATTACCAATCGGTTAGACCACCTGGACCCTCCGCGGGCTTTCCCTCCGGGTCCTCTTGGCGTTGCGGCTCCGGGTGCCTCCACGGCCGGCCAGCCTAGCTCGGGAGCGCCTACCCGCCTCACACCTATCCCAACTCCTGCTCGCTTCAATGGGAAACTCGGTGGAGCAAAGGGGTTTATCTTGCAGTGTGAGTCGGTGTTTCTGCGCGTTCCCGGGGATTTCCCCTCAGGCCATAGCCGAATCGGGTACATGGCTAACCTTCTCGAGGGGCGAGCGTTAGCTTGGGCTTACGCTGTAATGACGAAGCCCAGCTACGCAAACCTCTCGTATGACTGGTTCATGCGGGACTTCTTAGAAGTCTTTGATCATTCCCGACTCGACAGCGTCCTCGCGGACCGGCTCCTTGGTCTCCAACAGGGAGCCCGGTCCGCGGCGGAATACGCAGTCGACTTCCGGGTGGCAGCGGAGGAGGTGGGCTGGGGAGAGGCTTCTCTCTGCAGCATTTTCCTCCGTAGCCTTAATTCTGGTCTGAGGGATGAACTAGCTGGTCGGGATCTCCCAGGGCGACTCTCTGAGCTGATCTTCCTCATGATTAGCCTGGATAACAGGCTGCGTGAGCGGGCTGCGGAGCGGAAGTCTGTCAGCCGCTTGTGCGGAGCTTCCCTCCGCCCTGCTCAGTCGCTTCCCCTGGCGTTACCAGCTCCGGAGTCCGCCGATGAACCAGAGGACATGGCCATCGGGCGCACTAGGCTCCCTCTAGCAGAAAGACAATGCCGGCGGGAACGGGGTCTCTGCATGTACTGCGGAGATGACCGGCATCCCGTGGAGCTGTGTCCGGTGAAGCCAAACGGGGAGGTCCGCGAGTCACTATAGGGGGCCTCGCGGACTCTAACCGATCCAATCCCCTATCTTCATGCACACTGCCCATACGTTTCTGCCACAACTCCACCGGGCATTCCACTCACGCACTGGTGGATTCTAGGGCAGAGCAGAATTTTATTTCTAAAAGCCTGGCAACCCGTTTGGGCATACCGTGTCAACTGCTGCCTAACCCCCTGAACTTGGTGACGCTCTCACGCTCTTCTCTGGGCACAGTTACACACCGCACTAAGCCAGTTCCCATCATCGTCTCCGGCAACCACCGGGAGGATTTGTCCCTCTACGTCCTGCCCTCCTTGTCGGACCGTGTCATTCTGGGTTACCCCTGGCTGCGGCTGCATAACCCTGTCCTGGATTGGAGAACCGGCAGCGTCCTGTCCTGGAGCACCTTCTGCCTGGGCACCTGCCTCCAGTCGGCGGCTTGTGCTCCATCTTCCTCTCTGCCGGCCCCGGTCTCTGAGCCCCCGGACCTGACTCTGGTGCCGCAGGAGTTCCATGACTTGGGGGCAGCATTCAGTAAGTCTAGAGCCTTGTCCCTTCCGCCGCATCGACCCTACGACTGTGCAATTAACATCCGCCCGGGGGCCCCCTGCCATCTGGCCGCTTATACAGTCTCTCTACACCGGAATGCAAGGCGATGGATACTTACATTAAGGAGTCACTCAGCGCTGGGACCATCCTCCCCTTCTCGTCCCCGCTTGGCGCGGGTTTCTTCTTCGTGGGTAAGAAGGATGGGTCCCTACGTCCCTGTATTGACTTCAGACCATTAAACGACATCACGATTAAGGACCGCTACACCCTGCCGCTCATGGACACTGCTTTCCACTCCCTCCAGGGGGCGACCTGGTTCACCAAGCTTGACCTCCGCAGCGCCTACCATCTCGTTAGGATCCAGGAGGGAGACGAGTGGAAGACGGCCTTTAGGACACCCAGCGGCCACTTTGAGTATCTCGTGATGCCGTTCGGGCTCACCAACGCACCTGCCGTCTTCCAGCGCCTTATAAACGACGTTCTGCAGGACTTTCTGGGAGTTTTCGTCTTCATTTATCTCAACAACATACTCATCTTTTCCAGATCACGGGAGGAGCACCAGGCCCATGTGAGGCGGGTCCTGTAACGTCTGCTGGAGAATCGTTTGTTCATAAAGGCAGAGAAGTGTGAATTCTACTCCCAGACCACCTCCTTCCAGGGGTTCGTGATCTCCCACAATCAAATCCTCCCCGACCCCGCTAAGGTTAAAGCGGTGGTCGAGTGGCCCACGCCTACCTCTAGGAAGCAGATGCAGCAATTCATCGGGTTCGCTAATTTCTACCGGCGCTTTGTCCCCAACTACAGCGCCATCGTCTCCCCCCTGACCCGCCTCACGTCATCGAAGGTGCCCTTTCAGTGGTCTGAGGAAGCGGCTACCGCCTTTAAGACTCTCCAGGTGGAGTTCTCATCCTCCCGGGTCCTGACCCAGGTTGACCCCGCACTTCGGTGTCTGGTGGAGGTTGATGCGTCCGACACGGGGGTGGGAGCGGTGCTTTCCCAGCGATCACCGGTGGATGGTGTCAGGCGGCCCTGCGCCTTCTTCTCCAGGAAGCTATCAGCGGCAGAGCAAAATTATGACGTCGGCGACAGGCAGCTCCTCGCGGTCAAACTCGCCCTACAGGAGTGGCATCACTGGTTAGAGGGGGCAGCCCAGCCTTTTGTGGTCTGGACGGACCATAAGAACCTCGAGTACTTGAGGTCAGCGAGGCGCCTGAATGCCCGCCAGGCGCGCTGGTCCCTATTCTTTACTCACTTTAACTTTACCATCACGTACCGTCCAGGCTCGAAGAATGGGTTGCCCGACGCCCTGTCCAGACAATTCGCCCCAGAAGGTCCTGAGAAGTCCGAGCATACCATCCTGCCCGATTTGTGCGTCGTGGGGGTGATTGCATGGTCCATCAAGGACAAGATTCTGAAGGCTCAGGAGGCGGAGCCGGATCCCGGCGGGGGGCCAGAGAGGAGGCTTTATGTTCCTTCGGCGGTTCGGGGTGAAGTGATCCACTGGGCCCACACCTCCAAACTCTCCTGTCACCTAGGCATCACCCGCTTGGTGAGTTGGCTGCAACGCTCGTTTTGGTGGCCGGGTCTTCAGAAGGACGTTACCAACTATGTCCGGGCCTGTCCCCAGTGCGCTACCGGCAAGTCCCAGAACTCTCCACCTGCGGGTCTACTCCAGCCCTTGCCGGTTCCGGGCAGGCCCTGGTCACACATCGCCCTTGACTTCGTCACCGGACTCCCTGTCTCTAACACCTATGACACAGTTCTGACCATTGTGGACAGGTTCTCCAAGGCCGCTCATTTTGTGCCTCTTCAGGGTCTTCCTTCGGCGCATGAGACGGCCGATCTCCTGGTCCAGCATGTCGTCAGGCTGCATGGGATTCCGCTGGACGTGGTCTCGGACCGGGGTCCGCAGTTTGTCTCCCAGGTTTGGAGGAGCTTCTGCAGCGCCTTGGGGGCTACAGTCAGTCTCTCTTCTGGTTATCACCCCCAGTCCAATGGGCAGTGCGAGCGCACGAACCAGGAGTTGGAGGCCGCCATGCGCTGCGTAACATCGTCCAACCCTTTGTCTTGGAGCTCCTACCTGACCTGGGTGGAATACGCCCATAACTCGGCCCGGTCCACTGCTACTGGGGTGTCGCCTTTTCAAGCATCCTTGGGGTACGACCCCCCTGTTTTCCCTGAGCAGGAGGGTGAGCTGGCCGTTCCTTCTATCCAGGCGCACATCAGGCGCTGCCGGAGCGTGTGGACCAAGACCAGAGACGCACTTTTATGCACAGCGGCGCGCAACAGCTCCACCGCCAATCGCCACAGAAGGCCGGCTCCTGCCTACCAGGTGGGTCAGCGGCTTTGGCTCTCCTCCTAGGACATCAGCCTAAAAGGTGAGAAGAAGAAGTTGGCACCGAGGTTCCTCGGCCCCTTCACCATCTCCAAGATTATCAACCCGGTGGCTGTGCGTTTGGCCCTCCCCCCCTCCCTTCGTGTGTGTCCCACTTTCCACGTCTCTAAGATCAAACCTGTCCTTTCCAATTCACTCTGCCCTCCTCCTAGGTCCCCTCCTGCGCCTAGGATGATCGACGGTGACCCGGCGTGGGGTGTTACTGCCATCCTAGACTCCCGGCGTTGGGGTCGTGGGCTGCAATATCTGGTGGATTGGGAAGGTTATGGTCCGGAGTGGAGATCCTGGGTGCGCTCTTCATGGGTGTTGGATCGTGACCTCATCGCGGAGTTCCACCGGACACACCCAGGTAAGCCAGCGCCAGGAGGTGCTGGTAGGGGGGGGAGTACTGTCATCACCCGTAGCTCACGGGCTTCCACCTCAGCTGCGCGCACACCTGCTCCTCGTTAGGCGCAGCTATTTATTCCATTCTGCCCTGAGCTGCAGCCTGGAGCCGTCTGTCTCCCTGCGTAGTCAACTCAGCAACTTCCTTGTCATCAGGCCTGCTGATGACTCTTCTGACACGTAAGCTGTCTATATTGCCTTACCTTCTCCCGTTCAGACTTCCCCTGTGCACAGGTGGATTCCTTGGCGGCGGACTCTCTCCCCCTCGTCACGCTGCTCCTCTACCTTGCTGCATCATCCCGGACGCACAGCAGGACGCTGTCTGCCAGGCTTGGAACTTGCCAACACCAGCCACCGCGCCGCTACAAGTAAGCACAGTACATCCTCGCTCTCCCGTGTGGTTGCCCAGCTAATCCCTGCTCTCCTCTCTTATAGGGTTGCCTGGCCGTACGGCGTACTGCTCTGTCCTGACTGCATCCTCCACCCACATCACACTCGTATCTCACATACACACATTCATACACAAACATTGCTGTAAATAAAGCTTTCAAATCTGTCTGAGCCTGCGTGCGTGTTTCCTGGGCCAAACAATATGTCACTGTGGCGTAAAACAAGGCTGCAAACTTGCTCCAACACTTCATGGTATCTACGCAGCTGTGCTTCTCCAGTTATCCTTCAAATCCATTGACACCAACTACAATGTAAAAGTGTGATGCCGCTACGATGGTGACCTCTTCGATCTGCGAAGATTGAAGGCCAAGTCAAAAGTTCAGTACATGTACATACAAGAAGCCCAGTATGCAGATGACATAGCTTTGTTTAGCAATAGTGAGGAGGGTCTCCAAAGTCTACTCATTGCCTATAATGAAGTATCTAAGAGAACGGATCTCTGTATAAATACCTCCAAGACCGACACTATGAGTACTGGCACCCCAAATGACTTCTTTGTAGATGATGATAAGCTGGCACAAGTAGACCATTTCTCGTATCTCGTATCTCGGTAGCTATACAGTCATGTGAAAAAATTAGGACACCCTGTATAAGCCTGTGTTTTTTTTAACATATTTGGACATATGGATATTTAATATCAATGTTCAAAATGCTAGGAGATCATGTAATACAACTAAACAATTAAAAAATGGATTAAAGACTTTTTCAGATTTTCTGTAAAATGTAATTCTAAACAAATAGTGAGGAAAAAATTAGGACACCCCCATCTTTTTTGGACACCCCCACGTTCATTCCCACTTAAAATGGCTAAAATAAGTGTTAAAAGATGCAAATAAAAAGAAAAACTAGGTTAGACATAGATATGTGAACTTTTATTAATAAATAACTAAATATTTAATGGGTGTCCTAATTTTTTCACATGACTGTATATCCAAGGACTGCATGATGAATGAAGAGATTATTGTAAGAATACAAAGTGTCATGATTCCTCGTGCGCCCCAACAGCAGGACTAGAATGTGCCATTTATTAACTTAAACCACAATGAAATAACCAGTCCAGTTAACCACAAAAATACAGAGAGTTGTAATGGTGAATTAACGGCCACCAGACACACAGGGAAGCCACCTGGATGTTCACAGTCTGAAGAAATGCCTAGTGCCGACGTACGCTGGGCACACAGAGAAAGGCAAACGTACTTACGGCTGGAATGATCTGAGGCTGTCCGTGTCGTCTGGTGAATGGGGAAGTAAGGCTGAGTCAGACGCTAACATCAAGGAATCCTCCGTCTTGAAATGTCAGGCTGAATACACGAAGGTGGTGAGACTCCAATGGCCTCTCCCTGCCAAAGCAGCGTTAATGTAATGATGAAACTGATGAGGGAAGAGGCCGCTGGAGTGTGAATGCGTGGGATGAACATAATTGATCCCTGGTGTGAAAGAGTGAGTGTATGAACATTTGAATGGGAATGAATGGAGTGTGTATGTGTATGTGTGTGAAAGCACCGGTAATGAGAAACAGCTGATGGCACTGACAAGAGAAGGAGGCGTGCCCAAGCTGTCAGGGAGCGAAGGACCCAACAGCTGCCTGACGCGCCTGATGGAAAATAGGGCAAATAAATAATAAGTCAGAACTGGGTTTGGAACCACCAAACCCAGATTCATGACAACAAAGTACATCCTGTACCGTTGGACGCTTACAGAATACAGTATTTGATTGTAGAGAACTGACTGCAGCTAAAAATATTAAAGTCTATGATCAGTGTATTACCCCTCTCCTGCTGTATGGCAACGAGACATGGACCCTTCACAAAAAAACAAATTAATCAGTTGAGAACTATTCGACAACGTCATCTCAGGTTTATACTGGGAATTAAATGGGACCATTTCATCTCAAATGAGGAGGTCTTAGAAAAAGCCAATGTAGAGGACATAGAGACCAAATTGATTAGAAATCACCTTCGCTGGTTGGGCCATGTCTGCTGCATGGATGATGACAGACCACTCAAAGCTCTGCTTTATGAAGAGTCAGCAGAAGGAGCAAGAAAAGTTAGTCGTCCACTTCTTCGTTACAAGGACACCTGTAAAAGTGTGTGAATGTAATTAACGATTGGAATGACTGGAATTTTAATGTGAAGGATAGAAGCCGGTGGAAAACTTTAACTCTCAATGTGGGTCAAAGAACTAACAAAAAAAGGAAAGACGACCATGCAATAAAGCGTGCAAAGTGTCATAACAGGAAGAATGAGCATGAATAACACTCCATGAACTATAGACTGCTCAATTGTGTCACAATGCTGAGCAAGGGTGGAGAGCTGTGATTAGGCTTTAAGTTCTTTCTGATTAGTTTCTGTATTTTCCTTATCTGAATTTTATTTTTGTATCTGACTATGGTTGTCTGTATATGTTATCTGAGTTTGTTTTTTGTTTCTGTTTGCTTGGTCCCGTTATCTCATCTTAGTTTGGTCATTGTTATCGTGTCTATTATTATTATGTATTTTTGGATCTTCTAGCATTTTATATTATCTTCCTGTATTTATATTTCTTGGGGGCAATGGATCAGCGTTCTCGTCGCGCCCTCCGCCAGTACCCGGGCTCGCCTGGGGAAGCTAATGATCCTACCAGCAGACTAAATTCGAAGAGACGACGCCTCTGTGTCAAGTCAAAGAAGAATCCTAGTCACAGTCCTAAAGCCGAAAGCAAACAGCCCCAAGAGCACTTTGTGGTAGGATCTGCCCTTCGCATATTACAACTAAACGTTGAAGGCCTATCTGCAGCCAAGCGAAGCCTTATTGAAGTCCTCGCCTTCCAACATTCAATTGATGTAATCTGCCTCCAAGAGACTCATATTGGCACAGAGGAAGCTGGCCGCTTCACCATCAAAGGCTTTGACCTCCTGTGCTATGTTCTACATGCTAAATCCATCCATCCAGACTAAAACCTCCCGTCACATAAACAGCTTCTTCCCCTCTGCCATTAGACTGCTGAACACTAAGTGACTCTCGTGCACCATGTACAGCAGCTCAACCAGACTCATGTCAATCATCACTGTTTTCTTCCTGCATTACCGACTGCACTATATAGTTCTCCACAGTATCTGCTGCTGGCTAATATATATTTTAACTGTTGACCAGTATCACTTAATCTTATCCTACACTTTATTACATGTATAGTTTATTTCTCTTATCTTATCATGTTTAATGTTGCAGCATTGTACCGAGACAAATTCCTAGTTTGTGTACTACATGAACAATGGCAGTAAACCTGATTCTGATTCTAAACATGGACGTGCCACCTATGTGCGTTCTGACATAGTTGAAGCAAATCACCTGATAACAACACATTTCTCAGACACCATAATCATTGGTGGCTTCCATATTGTCAATGTGTACAAGCCC
This sequence comes from Pholidichthys leucotaenia, assembly GCA_020510985.1. Lineage (NCBI taxonomy): Eukaryota > Metazoa > Chordata > Actinopteri > Cichliformes > Pholidichthyidae > Pholidichthys > Pholidichthys leucotaenia. The sequence continues at coordinate 45,287,367 of CM035838.1, read as the reverse complement.
CCTAATGCCAACTGGGATCTGCAGGTCTTACCCACCCTACCCCACCCTGCCATCTATGTGGGGGACTTTAACAGCCATCACCCTGACTGGGGGTACCCAGCAGTGGACAGTGATGGGGAGGCACTTTCAGACTGGGCATCCAGAAATGACCTCGCTTTGATATACGACCCCAAACAAAGAGGAACCTTCCACTCTGCTAGGTGGAAGAAGGACTATTCTCCTGACCTGTGTTGGGTCAGCTCTTTGAATGGGGAGCCATATCCTACACAGATCCTCATTCTTGATGATTTTCCACACAGCCAACACCGGCCCCTGCTTGTACACATTGGCCTACAACTTCCAGTCATATACAGCCCAAGGAAGATGCGCTGGAACTTCCGCAAAGTCAACTGGAAGAAATTCAGTGAAACTCTGGACCGGAGCGTTGTTACCATCCCACTCCACACCATCACTGTAGATGAAGCATACAACCGCTTCTGCAGCGCAATCTTCAAGGCTGCCCATACTGCAATCCCACGAGGCTACCGACCCCTCTATGTCCCATGTTTGGACGGAGAAAGTGCTGCCCTCCTACAATCCTATCAAACATCAGGGGACCCAGAGATAGCAGACCATCTCATTGAATCGCTAAATACAGCCCGGCGAAAGAAATGGGAGGAGACAGTTGCTGACCGGAGCTTTACCCACTCTAGCAGGAAATGTTGGAGCCTCATCCGTCGCCTAGGAGCTGCACAGAAGCCCCCTAGCCAAAGCCGAGCATCCGTCACACCCAACCAAGTTGCATCCCACCTACTGACTATCGCCAAAGCACCCCAAGACAAAGACACCAGAAGAGCAGTTACAACTGAGCTAAAAAAACACCAAAAAATGCCTGTAGAGGAAACGAACCCTGAACCCTTCGAGGCTGCTGAACTGGAGAAAGTCCTACAGGGCCTGAAATGTGGAAAGGCAGCAGGATACGATAACATCTTCCCAGAATTCATGAAAAATCTTGGCCCCCGAGCCCTAACCTGGTTGACACAATTCTACACAAGGATCACACAAACGAACTCGATCCCAAAGAAATGGCGGGCAGCAAAGGTCATTGCCATCCCAAAACCTGGCAAAGACCACAAACTACCAGCAAGCTACCGCCCAATCTCCCTACTCAGCGTTCCTTACAAAATCATGGAGCGCCTAATACTGCAACGCATTTCCCCAGAAATAGAGGATATTCTAAGTGTGGATCAAGCAGGTTTCCGCAAGGACCGCAGTACAGGAGAACAAGTACTGGCCCTAACCACCTTCATTGAAAATGGCTTTGAGAGCAGACTGAAGACAGGGGCTGTGTTTCTCGATCTTACAGCCGCCTATGATACGGTCTGGCACAAAGGCCTCCTCCTGAAACTTATAAAGGCGATCCCTGCTTGGGCAACAGCAATTATAAAAACCCTGCTGACCAACCGAAGGTTCAGAGTCCACCTCAGTCAGAACACAAGTGCATGGAGAATGCAGAAAAACGGACTCCCACAAGGCTCAGTTCTAGCTCCAACTCTGTTCAACCTCTACATAAACGACCTGCCTACTGAAGCGGCATGAAAAAATAAGCAGCAGTGCACTACTACAAAATCCCGCAAATTCATCTATGCAGACGACATCTGTTTGGCATTCCAAGCACCAGACTTTGAACCACTGGGACGGGTGCTCACGGAAGATCTTGCTAAACTGGACCAGTTCTGCAAAATCTGGCGCCTAAAACCAAGCCCAGCAAAAACCGTCTCCAGTGTATTTCATCTCCACAATGCAAAAGCTGCCAGAGAACTAAACATCCACCTGAGCGGACTCAAGCTTAAGCATGCCCCAAATCCAACTTATCTTGGAGTGACCCCTGATAGGACCTTATCCTTCAAGGAACATCTAAAGGGGACGGCTGCTAAGGTGAAAGTACGAAACAACCTGCTCTGCAAGCTCGCTGGTGCAAAATGGGGGGCGGCAGTCTCCACCCTGCGCACCTCAGCACTGGCCCTTTCATACTCTGTAGCAGAATACTGTGCCCCTGTCTGGTCCAGGTCATCTTACACACACCATGTAGACACCCAGCTCAACTCAACCATGAGAACTATAACTGGAACAATCCGCTCAACACCACTCCCCTGGCTCTCTGTACTGTCAAACATAGCCCCTCCACACATCCGGCGAGCAGCATTAACTCAAAGGATGCTCCAAAAAGTTAAAGATTTTCCTCACTTACCAATCCATGCAGATATCTACACCCCACCCACTGCCCGACTTTCATCCAGACGGCCGATTTGGAAAAACCCTCCCCCAGCTGACTTTACCATCCAGACAGCTTGGCAAGAGGAATGGGAGACCAAGGAGGTCCCAAACAAACAGCTGGTGATAAACCCCAACCAACAGGTCCTGGGCACCAACCTCCCAAGGAGACAGTGGTCTACACTCAATCGCTTCAGGACTGGACATGGCCCCTGCTTGGCCAGCCTTCACAGATGGGGCAGTAGCCCTAGCCCACTGTGCGCATGTGGAGAGGAGCAAACTATGGAACACATCATAGAGGCTTGCCCGCTCCAAAGACTGGAAGGAGGATTATACACCCTCCATACAGCAAACCAGGAGGCAACTGCTTGGCTTAAGGACTTTGCATTCGCTAAATAAATAAATTTATATTTCGAGCCTTATCCGTCCTTGCCTTCAGTTCTTATTTTGTACCTCAGTAGTCATTAGTTTTGCATTTGAGTACTTCTTGGTTTTTGTATTTCCTCTTGTCCTCGTCTTGGCGGTTGTTATTTTTTTCTCTTCATGTATTCTGGTCTGTTCCATTTCATATGTATAGTCAGTTACCTTTTGTTCTCCTGTGCTTTTACTTTGACAGTTGTCTTTCTTACTTCCAGTATTTCAAGTTTTGTTTGCGGGCTGTCATGCCTGTCACTCGTGGTATTTGATTATCCTCGCTCCTTTGACCCACACCTGTAATTGTTTATGTTCATTTCCTTTTGCCTATTTAACGACTGCTGCACCGCTACTCGGTGCAGCGTTGTTCTCCATGCTCAGACGGGAGTCTTCCATCTAATTTTCTAAACATTATTCTCTCTATGCTCAGACAGGAGTTTCCCGTCTTATTTCATCCATGTATCCCATGTGCGTTCCACACTTCATTTTTATATCCTGACATGCGTCCCACGTCTCAGCCGCAGCACTGTTCTTCTCTGTCAATTCCTGCATTGTAAGTTTTTGTGTTTTGTTATATTTTGTGTTCTTTATTATTAAACTTCCAGCAAACTCATTGTTGGCGTTTGGGTCTTCATCCTGCCCTGAAGGGCATTTATGACCAGTGTAGACACCAGCAGCTGTGAGTTTGCTTCTTTGTCCCCCCCCCCTTCCTGTTTATTTTGTTCAAGTCCGTTTTTTTTTGCTGTAATGTCAGCTCACACGGACTTTAGTATTTTCGGCCTGGACGAGGTGGAGTGTTGGGCGGTGGAGTTACTGGAGGACACTGTCTCGGACGCTCGTGCTGCCCACACTCCCGAGGAGGTGTTGCAAGTTCTGGACAGTGTGGCACAGGTTACAGAGGCATACCCCAGCCTGTGGAGCTACCCGAAACTCACAGCTCTCCTCGTTTCAATATCCAATTCACAATGCATGCTCTGCAGGCTGGAGAGAAGCTCCCTACCGTCTGCACCTGAGCCAACAAGAGAGCATCCCCGGGTGCAGACGCTTCCAGCATCAGCCTCTGCTCCACACAGCGTTCCGTCTGTACCTGTGCCAACAAAGAAGCGTCTCCGGATACAGAAGCACCCAGCCTCTCACCGCCACCCAGCTACAGTCCATTAGAGGAACGCCTCTGCCACAGCAGCTGTTTTGGCCAGTGACGTGCCTGCAGTGCTGGCTCCTCCTGAGTATCCATGGGTGCCCTTGCCTACTGCAGCCATGGAGAGGGATTTGTCTGGGCCCACAGCAGCAGCTACCATCATGCCCCGGAAACTAAGGCAAGTACCTTTCATTTTTTAACACCTATGAATGAATTGTCTTGCCTCATTCCCAGTGGTGAGGCTCAGCAGCAGCTATCTATTTTAGCTGATCCCTCACCGCCTGCTGCTGCTACTTTATCCTCACCTGCTTCTCCCATGTCCTTCTTCGTTTCCCCTGGGGGTCTGCTGGTCCTGGGAGGTAGCCGCTGGACGACGGAGAGGCCTGCGGCCCTGGAGAGTCCTGTTTCAGCCCCGCAGCCACGTCCTGGATGGGAAGAGCACCCCCTGTGTCCTGAAGCCTGAGCCGACAGAAGAGTGTCCCCTGGTTTCAGCATCACAGGACTCAGTGCCAGCCTTGAGACTATCTCCAGTTCCAGCCACTGCCTCTGGAGGTTCGACAGCTGCATCCACCATCATGACTGCTGCAAGGGTCGCTGCAGCAGTCACTGGAGTCCTGGACTGTGGTGGAGCTCGACTCTAGGCAAGTACTCTGTTTTGTTTTTACACGTTTAGATCTAGAGAAATTTTGTCTTGTTCATGGTGGGGAGAATGAAGTCCAGATGCCCTCTTCTCCTGAGTTCTCCTCGCTGGACTCCACTGCTGCCTATAACTGTGTTCCGGTGCTTTTTCCTTCCTCCCCATCTGAGGTGGCCGTGTCGGGGTTGGAGCCTTAGGCGAGTGGATTTGAGACACCCCAGCCTGGATTGTCAGAGTCCTGGACGGCGGTGGAGCTCGAGCTAAGGCAAATCCTCTTTTTTGTCATCACTATGTCGGTATTAGAGAGGTCTTGTTTTGCTCTTGGTATGGAGAGCCAGTTGCAGCTGCCAGATGCTTCTGAGCTTTCCTCGCCAGGCTCCACTGCTACCGGTGATACTGACCCGGTGTTTGTCTCTGTTCTCTTGCCCAAATCTTTGCCTTAGATCACCAAGGATTCACCGCCTCTGTCTGAGGTCTCTGATGGTCGTCAACCTTCACCTGAGGCCACCGAGGGTCCTCCATGTCTGCTTGAGGTCACTGTGGGTCCTCTGCCTTCACCTGAGGTTGCAGAGGGTCATCCGTCTTCGCCTGAGGTCACCGGGGGTCCTCCGTCTCTGCCTGAGGTCATCATGGGTCCTCTGTCTTCTCCTGAGGCCGCTGAGGGTCATCTGTTCTCACCTGAGGTCGTCGAGGGTCATCCATCTTCGCCTAAGGTTGCCAAGGGAAATCCATCTTTACCTGAGGTCACCAAAGGTCCTTTGTCTTCACCTAAGGTCGCCGAAGGTCATCCGCCTTTGCCTGAGATCGTCACTGGTCATCAGTCGTTGCCTGAGGTCACTGCCGATCAGCCATCATCGCTGCATGGTTTTCTAGCTGGGCAGCAATCCTCCTCATCTTGTTTCTCCACTGATCAGTCATCACCTTTGCCTAATTTCCTCGCTGGTCAGTCACCCTGGTCAATTATCCTCTTCGCCTGGCTTTTTTGCTGGTCAGCCATCTTCTTTATCTGGTTTCCTCGATGGTCAGCCGTCCCTTCGTTGGGTTTCCCCACTGATCAGCCATTCTTCTCATTTGGTTTCCACCCCTCAGCTTCTGCGGTCCGCGAAAGGCATGGATTCCTGCTGCCGCCTCCAGGAGGGGACGCATCATGCCCCGCAGCCCATTGGCTCAGGGATACTGGGAGACCACCAGATGTATCACATCGTCTGCTTGGGTTTCTTAAGAACTCTGGGAGGCCGCCGGACTTGTTCCATTGGGGGATCTGGAGGTCTTAGGACTCCAGCAGGCTACCTAAACCGCCTCACTTTTTCGCCCGGTGGTCCTAGGGCTCTGTAGATCACCTTATCTGTTCTGGTTGTGGGTCATGAGCATATGTTTTTGTTTTGGTCCCTCCTAACCTGGGTTACCCCACTGCCCTCCCGGGGTGGGTTATTTTTTCCTATTTTCTGTTTGGTTGGTCCCGTTATCTTAGTTTGGTCATTATTATTGTGTTTATTATTATTATTATTATTATTATTATTATTATTTTGTATTTTTGGATCTTCTAGCATTTTATATTATCTTCCTGTGTTTATATTTTGAGCCTTCTCTGTTCTTGCCTTCAGTTCTCATTTTGTACCTCGATAGTCATTAGTTTTGTATTTGAGCACTTCTTGGTTTTTGTATTTCTTCTTGTCCTCATCTTGGCGGTTGTTATTTTTTTCTCTTCATGTATTCTGGTCTGTCCCATTTCATATGTATAGTTAGTTAACTTTTGTTCTCCTGTGCTTTTACTTTGACAGTTGTCTTTCTTACTTCTGGTATTTCAAGTTCTGTTCGTGGGCTGTCACACCTGTCACTCGTGGTATTTGATTATCCTCGCTCCTTTGACCCACACCTGTAATTGTTTATGTTCATTTCCTTTTGCCTATTTAACAACTGCTGCACTGCTACTCGGCACAGCATGGTTCTCCATGCTCAGACGGGAGTCCTCCGTCTTATTCTCTAAACATTATTCTCTCTATGCTCAGACAGGAGTTTCCCATCTTATTTCATCCATGTATCCCGTGTCCGTTCCACGCTTCATTTTTATATCCTGACATGCGTCCCACGTCTCAGCCGCAGCGCTGTTCTTCTCTGTCAATTCCTGCATCATAAGTTTTTGTGTTTTGTTATATTTTGTGTACTTTATTATTAAACTTCCAGCAAACTCACAGTTGGCATTTGGGTCTTCATCCTGCCCTGAAGGGTATTTATGACAGATTGTTAGGCTGTGCTATGCCTCTATTGGGTTTAAAGACAATCACTTAGACGAAGCATTTTTGGTGACATAACTATATACAGCGCTGGCACCTCTGTAGTATTGAGACAATCAGGACACTGGTCTAACTGAAGTTAGCCTTCAGGCCAGCTAGCATTTTTGGACAGCTGCTTTGAAAACTTGACACAAAGATGGGTTTTACCATTAAACTGTTTTTAAGGACCAGTGCAGTTTCAGTTATTACCCTCGGTCACTGTGCATACAAGCGGGCATGTCCTTCAACTGGTAAGTCTTTTTATCACAGGATTTATTCTGTTTAATGTAGCACTAGCCACTATTAGTCTTGTGGTATGTGGATGGACCTAGTCAGAGAACGTGGCGTTTGAAGGAGGGGAAAAAGTGAAAAGATTTTGACAAGAAACTGTAAGACAATGAAAGGTTTTGTTTGTAGAAAAAAATGGCACAAGATACCATTTTATACAATGCAGATTTGTTTGTATAGGGGATTTACAGTATATCCACCAGAGTGCGTCTTTAAGTCAATTGTCCAATAACTTTTGAGCCCCCTGAAATTAGGAGATTTTGTATAAAAAATAGTCACAATTCCTAAATCGTAACTCGAATCTGGATGTGAATATCGTCAAATTAAGGCTGAGAGTCTGCACTTTAAGCCCATGTTGATTATATACAATGGTGTGAAAAAGTGTCGGCACACTTCCTGATTTCTCTTTTTTTTGTATGTTTATCACACTTAAATGTTTCAGATCATCAAACAAATTAAATATTAGACAAAGATAACACAAGTAAACACAAAATGCAGTTTTTAAATGAAGATGTTTATTATTACATCATCATCACAGCAGTCTGTCGGGTGCGACAATGACTGTTTCATTTAGGTCTGATCAGATTCCTCCACGCATCTCTGCCCTTCGCCCTCCACTGCCAGGAACTCCTGGCCTTTCTAAGCCGGGCGACGTTCAAGCTGGTATGAATTGCTTTCTGACTGACCATTTCATGAAACTGCTTGCAAAGTATTTGAGTACCGCTAGCTTTTGCTGGACTAGTGGCACATTCTTCGCAGATAGTGATATTATCAGTGGCAAGGACAGGCCAAGACAAACTGACTCCAGTATCTGTTACAGTGACTGACCAGATGATAGGTTTGTTTATCTCTGCTCTTTGTGTAGTGCATGTCATGATGCACCGACTGGCAAAAGTCCACCACAGACCTTGCGACAGAGGTGTTTATCTGCCAGGATGTCCAATCTCACCCCATGTAACTGGGAGTGGTCCACCACAGACCTGGATAGGTGCGTCGTAATTCCAGTTCATGCACTTTGCCTATATTGGTTATTTCGGTTTTTCTTCCCTCTCTCTCGCTCTCAGTGTGCGTGTGTGTGCACGCGTGCGTGTGTGTGTTCATGCACTGTCGCCTTACATGTGCGGCTTCAAATTAACGCTTTATTAAATTCAGCATGAAATTATAGTGCTTTGTGACAGTGATTTGGTATAAGCTGAAATTTAATGTATTCAGTGAGTCTCTTGAGTTCACCTGTCTTTTCCTTTAGAATTATACTGATAAAACAAATGCAAATTCCAGACTAGCAGGTCAGTTGATGCAGTGTAAGGCTGTTTTAGTGTTAGTGACAGCTGGTTCAGCTTCATTGTCCTTAAGGGAAACAAAAATCCAAAACTACATGACCCTGTGTGAAAAAAGTGATTGCCCCCTAAACCTAATAACTGGTTGGCCCACCCTTAGCAGCAACAACTGCAATCAAGCATTTGAAGTAACTGGCACTGAGTCTTTTACAGCGCTGTGGAGGAATTTTGTCCCACTCATCTTTGCAGAATTGTTGTAACTCAGCCACACTGGAGGGTTTTCAAGCATGAACCGCCTTTTTAAGGTCATGCCACAGCTTCTCAGTTGGATTCAGGTCAGGACTTTGACTAGGCCACTCCAAAGTCTTCATATTTGTTTTTCTTAAGCCATTCAGAGGTGGACTTGCTGGTATGTTTTGGATCATTGTCCTGCTACAGAATCCAAGTGCACTTCAGTTTGAGGTCACGAACAGATGGCCAGACATTCTCCTTCAGGTTTCTTTGGTAGACAGCAGAATTCATGGTTCCATTTACCACAGCAAGTCTTCCAGGTCCTGAAGCAGCAAAACAGCCCCAGACCATCACACTACCACCACCATATTTTACTGTTGGTATGATGTTCCTTTTTTGAGATGGTGTGTTACTTTTACGCTGGATGTAATGGGACACACACCTTCCATAAAGTTCAACTTTTGTCTCGTCAGTCCACAGAGTATTTTCCCAAAGTATTGGGGATCATCAAGATGTTTTCTTGGTCAGCAGTGCTTTTCATCTTGGAATTTGCCCAGTCTCTTTCGAGAGAGAGGTTTCAGTTCCATCAATAGGGGCCCAGCGCTGCTGGTGTGTCTGGAAATCTACTTGGGCTGCCCTGGCCCGCGCCACAGAATGCACCTGGGCAACTGCTGACCGGAAGTGGGTTCCGGCCCCCGAGTACGTCATGGGACAGAAAGTCTGGCTGGCGACTAGCCAGATTCCCCTCAAGGAGAAATCAAAGAAACTGTCCCCTCGCTTCCTTGGGCCTTTTTCCATCGTCCGGGTGATTAACGACGCATCGGTCCAGCTTAAGCTGCCCCCATCCCTACGGGTGAACCCAACCTTCCACATCAGCCACATCAAGCCCCTCTCGACCAGGCCCCTTTGCCCCCCCCCAGCCTCCTCTCCTAGGCTCTCCCCTGTGCACAGGTGGATCCCCCAGGCGGCGGAACCAATTCTCCGTGGCGGCGGAACGTTCCCCTCGCCTCGCCAAACGACATCGCTCATCACCGGGTGTGCCTCGCAGACGCTGTCTCCCTGGCTGGAGGCCTCGAGCTGAAACCTGTGCCAGCATCAGACCACCTGCAAGTAAGTCCCAATCAATATCCAGCTCATTGTGACTTGGCTGAAACCTAACATCTGTGCTTTGGCTCTGTTTAGGGTTGCCAGGCTGTACGGCGCTCTGTCTCGCCCCCGGCTGCAGCATGCTCACCATCAATACATTCACACAACGCACACATGCACTCATATACCCTCTGTTGGTCACAATAAAGATTATTGAATTGCACTTGAGCCTGTGTGTGTGTTCTCTGGGTCCAACAATATGTCAGTACGGCTCCGTCAGAGTGACCCAGCGAACAGCGGGCTCGCACACCGGCTTAACATCTTAGAGGCTCGAGTGGACCAAATTACTCACCACCAGCAGGTCATATTTAAATCAGTTAGTGCAGATCAACAGCCGGTTGGATCGTCTGGAAGGACAGCGGGCTTTCCCTCCGGCTCAGAGCAGTAGGCCAGCTCCCGTTAGCTCCCCGCTTAGCCAGGCTAGCCCGGGCTCGCTAACCCGTCTCACTCCGGTCCCCACTCCCATGCGCTTCAGCAGTAAGCTCGGGGAGGCTCGGGGCTTTATCCTCCAATGTGAGACGGTGTTTCAGCGAGTTCCGGGGGACTTCCCCACCGATCACAGCCGAATAGGTTACGTGGCTAATCTGTTAGAGGGGCGAGCGCTAGCTTGGGCTTACACCATTATGGCAAAGCCCAGCTACGCCAATCTAACCTACGCCCAATTGGTGCACGATTTCCACGAAGCGTTTGACCATTCGGACCATGATAGCGTGCTTATCACCCGACTGTTAAACCTTCATCAGGGTGGCCGGTCAGTGGCCGACTACGCTGTCGACTTCCGGGTGGTGGCAGCGGAAGTAGAGTGGGAGGATGCCTCACTTTGTAGCATCTTCATTAGAAGCCTGAGCCCGAGTCTACAGGACGAGCTGGCCCACTTAGATAAACCTGAGCGTCTCACTGAGCTAATTTCATTAACAATTAGTCTTGACAACAGGCTGAGAGAGCGAGCAGCCGAGCGGAGGTCTTCCAGCCGCTCATGCAGACAGTTCCAGCACTCCTCTCACTCCTCATCTTTAGCGTTGCCCGCGCTAGAGGCTCCAGACGACCCTGAGGCAATGATAGTGGGGTGGACTAAACTCCCGCGGGCTGAGAGACAGCGCTGCAGGGAGTTAGGTCTGTGCATGTATTGTGGGGAGGATGAGCACAAGATCGAGTCCTGCCCAATTCAGCCAAAAGACGGGGTCCGCGCATCGCTGTAGGGGGACTCGTGGACTCATCTCAACCAAACCCCCTATCAAAATGTCTCCTTCCAATTAGGTTCTGTCATAAACGCACCGAGATTCTCACGCATGCACTGGTGGACTCGGGGACTGAGCAGAGCTTCATTTCGGGGAAACTGGCAACCCGACTGGGGCTCCCCTGCCATGCCCTGCTGACCCCCCCAAACCTCGTCACTCTGTCAAAGGCTCCCCTGGAGACAGTGACACATCAGACAGCCCCGGTCTGGGCTATCATCTCAGGTAACCATCGAAAGGACCTCCGGCTGTTTGTGCTGTCCACCTCGGCTGCCCCGGTCATCTTGGGCTACCCCTGGCTTCGCCTCCATAACCCGACCTTTGACTGGCGTTCGGGGAGCGTCCTCGCTTGGAGCCCTTTCTGCCTGAGTGTGTGCCTACAGTCTACAGCGTGTTCTCCCTCAGTCCCCCTCTCCTCCTCCACCCCCCTTCCTCCCCCTGACCTGTCCAGAGTGCCACCGGAGTTCCATGACCTTGGAGCGATGTTTAGTAAGTCCCAGGCGCTGTCTCTTCCCCCCCACCGCCCGTACGACTGTGCCATTAATCTCTGCCTGGGCGCCCCCCTGCCGTCGAGCCGCCTTTACAGCTTATCGGCTCCGGAGCAGGAGGCTATGGACGCTTATATCAAGGAGTCGCTCAGCTTGGGCATCATTCGGCCTTCTTCATCGCCGGTGGGGGCGGGCTTCTTCTTCGCCGGAAAGAAGAATGGATCTCTTCGCCCTTGTATTGACTTCCGGGCACTGAACAACATCACAATTAAGGACAGGTACACACTGCCGCTCATGGATTCTGCTTTTGACTCCCTCCAGGGGGCCTCCTGATTCACGAAGCTGGACCTCCGCAGTGCTTACCACCTTGTGCGGATCCAGGAGGGCAACGAGTGGAAGACGGGATTCCGGACCCCAAGCGGCTACTTTGAATATCTTGTTATGCCATTTGGGCTCACCGGCGCTCCGGCCATCTTCCAGCGTTTGATTAATGATGTTCTCCGGGACTTCCTCGGGTCCTTCGTCTTCGTCTACCTGGACGACATTTTGATCTTCTCCCAGTCACGGGAAGAGCATCAGGTCCATGTGAGGCGGGTCCTTCAACGGCTCCTGGAGAGTAAATTATTTGTCAAAGCAGAGAAGTGTGAGTTCTACACTGAGAAGACCTCCTTCCTAGGATTTATTATCTCGCACAACCAGGTCATTCCGGACCCCGAGAAGGTGAAGGCGGTGGTGGATTGCCCCCCCCCCCCCACAATCGAGGAAGCAGCTGCAACAATTCCTGGGGTTTGCCAATTTTTACCGACGATTCGTGCCCAACTACAGCTCGATCGCCCTTACCCTTACCCATCTCACCTCTTCCAAGGTGACGTTCCGGTGGACAGATGAGGCTGAGGCGGCGTTTGCGACCCTGAAGACCGAGTTCTCATCCTCCCGGGTCCTGATGCAGGTGGACCCTGCTCTCCAGTGTCTGGTTGAGGTGGATGCCTCTGACTAGGGGGTGGGGGCAGTCTTGTCACTGCGCTCTCCGGTGGACAGGGTGATCCGCCCCGCGCATTCTTCTCTCGGCAGCTGTCCTCCGCGGAGAGGAATTATGACATCAGCGACAGAGAACTCCTTGCGGTGAAGCTCGCGCTGGAGGAGTGGCAGCACTGGCTGGAGGGGGCCGCACAGCCCTTCGTGGTGTGGCCCGACCACAAAAACGTGGAGTACCTGAGAACGGATAAATGCCTGAATGCCCGCCAGGCTCGTTGGTCCCTGTTTTTCGGGCACTTCAGGTTCACCATCACCTACTGTCCTGGGACGAAGAACACCAAACCTGACGCCCTGTCCAGGCAGTTCGCCTCGGAGGTCTCTGAAGGGCATGAGCACACCATCCTCCCTGCCTCGTGCGTCGTGGGTGCCCTCTCGTGGGGCATCAGGGACAAGGTCCTGAGGCCGCAGGGGCTGAGCCGAATCCAGGCGGAGGGCCTACAGGGAGACTGTTCACTCCATCTTCTGTCTGGGATTATGTGATCCACTGGGCCCACTCGTCCAAGCTCGCCTGCCACCCTGGGATCACCCACCTGGTGGAGCTGCTTCAGAAATCGTTCTGGTGGCCGGGCCTCCGGAATGATGTCATCAGCTATGTCCGCGCCTGTCCGCAGTCCGCCACCGAGAAGACATCATCATCGCCGCCGGCAGGGCTCCTCTATCCATTGCCGGTCCCTGGAAGACCATGGTCCCACATTGCTCTAGACTTTGTAACGGGTCTCCCGGGATCCAACAGTTTTGACACCGTTCTCACCATTGTGGACCGTTTCTCAAAAGCCGCCCATTTCATCCCCTTACATGGGCTCCCCACGGCACGAGAGACGGTGGACCTATTGGTGCAGCACGCCATGCGTCTGCATGGGATCCCCAAGGACATTGTCTCCGATCGGGGTCCTCAGTTTGTGTCCCGCGTATGGAGGAGTTTCTGCAACACGTTGGGGGCTACAGTAAGCCTGTCCTCTGGTCATCACCCCCAGAGTAATGGACAGTGCGAGCGGGCCAATCAGGAGCTGGAGGCCACTCTGCACTGCGTCATCGCCTCCAGTCCGTCATCTTGGAGCAGCCATCTGCCATGGATTGAATACGCTCATAATTTGACCCTGTCCTCAGCTACTGGCATGTCACCCTTCAAGGCATCACTAGGCTACAATCCCCCGTTGTTTCCCGAAGAGGAGGGGGAGGTGGCCGTGCCTTCCATCCATGCCCACCTGAGGTGCTGTCGTCAGCTCTGGGCTGCTATGCGTCGGGCTCTTTTACACATGGCGGAGCGCAACACAAGAACAGCAAACCGGCGCAGGAGGCCTGCTCCTCAGTATCAGGTGGGTCAGCAGGTATGGCTATCAACCCAGCACATTAACCTGAAGGCTGAGAAGAGGAAGCTGGCCCAGCGTTTTATTGGGCCCTTCCCAATTGTCCGTGTGATTAATCCTGTGGCTGTGCGTCTGGCTCTCCCCCCCTCTCCATGTTTGCCCCACGTTCCACATTTCACAGGTCAAGCCCGTCATCTCCAACCCGCTCTGCCCCCCCCCCCAGGGCTCCACCCCCGCCAGTGTTGATCGACGGCGACCCGGCATGGAGAGTCAACTCCATCTTGGACGTCCACCGCCGGGGGCACGGCCTGCAGTACTTGGTGGACTGGGAGGGGTATGGCCCCGAATGGAGGTCCTGGGTGTGTCCACCGTTCGTGCTGGGCAAACGTCTCATCGAGGACTTTCACCAGACGCACCCAGGTAGGCCAGCGCCAGGCGGTGCTGCTCGGGGGGGGAGTACTGTCATGACTCACTCTGGGCCGTCACCTGCCTCAGCTGCGTGCACACCTGCGGCCAATCACTCTCGGGCTTTATAGCCTGCCCTGCCTGAAGCCTCGGCACAGAGCCGTCTGTCTTTCTACTTGACCTTCGTCTCCCGCATGTCTGTTTCCACACAGACCAATGCTCGTCTGAAAGACCTTCCTACTACAAGTAAGCATCACCGCTACTTACCTTTTCTCCCAGGCTCTCCCCTGTGCACAGGTGGATCCCTCAGGCGGCGGAACCAATTCTCCGTGGCGGCGGAACGTTCCCCTCGCCTCGCCAAACGACATTGCTCATCACCGGGTGTGCCTCGCAGACGCTGTCTCCCTGGCTGGAGGCCTCGAGCCGAAACCTGCGCCAGCATCAGACCACCTGCAAGTAAGCCCCAGTCAATATCCAGCTCATTGTGACTTGGCTGAAACCTAACATCTGTGCTTTGGCTCTGTTTAGGGTTGCCAGGCTGTACGGCGCTCTGTCTCGCCCCCGGCTGCAGCAAACTCACCATCAATACATTCACACAATGCACACATGCACTCATATACCCTTTGTTGGTCACAATAAAGATTATTGAATTGCACTTGAGCCTGTGTGTGTGTTCCCTGGGTCCAACAATATGTCACATATATGCATGCATGCATACATACCTTTCTTTAAACCTATTGTTGTTGTTGTTGTTGTGGTTCCATGCAGTTTGCATTTGAACACAAATTGGGAAAAAAAGAACAAAAGTGTTCTTTCCATGGTTGGCTAGAAGTTGCCGACCCTTGTTTTATGAAATTCTTGAATGTCACACAGATATAAACATGAATGAATGAATGAATGAATTGAATGAATGAATGAATGAATTTATTTCGGATAATACAGTACAGGTTAAAAGAAACTGTATAATATAACAACAAGGTCAAATTAGACAAAGACTCCTTCTACTAAACAATTTCACGTGAGTTATCCGAAATGGGTGATGGCTGAAGCCGCAGCTTATATTGCCCACCCATATTCCATCCAAGAATTCAAAGAAAAAAGGGTAAACAAGACAAGAGTGATTACAATTTAGAACAAAGCTAAGACAAAGTGTGACTGAGAGAAAAGAAAAAAAGAAAAGAAAACTAAGCTAAGCTAAGTTAAGCGGTTACTATTCAAGACAAATCTAAGACAGAATGTCACAGAGAGAAAAAAAAAAAACAAACAAAAAAAAACTAAGCTACAACACAACACAGGCTGGATAAGTCAATCCTTATGTGATTTTACATGTCATCTTGTAAATATGTTTGGAGTATTTCTTCCTTTAGTTTTTGTTTAAATTGTCCAAGCGTTGTACATGATTTTAATTCAGGTCCATAATCGTTCCATAATCTGACTCCTTGCACTGAAATACAGTGTTGCTTGGTGGTTGTTCTCACTGTAGGCTTTTGAAATATACATGTTCCTCTGAAGTGATATCGTTTCTCCCTTGTTTGGAACAACTTTTGGATATTTGCGGGCAGTGATAAATTCTTCACTTTGAACATTATTATTGCGGTTTTAAAGTCAACCAGATCTTTCAACTTGAGAGTTTTTTGTTTAAGAAAAAGTGGGTTTGTTGGTTCCCTGTAAGCTGCTTTGTTTATTATTCTAATAGCTCTCTTTTGAAGCATAAAGAGTGGATATATGTTTGTTTTGTATGTATTTCCCCATACTTCATTACAATATGTCATGTATGGGAGTATTAATGAATGATACAAGGTGTATAGTGTGGGTTGATTCAGCAAATATTTCACTCTGTGTAATATTGCAATTGATTTGGAAACTTTACCTTTAATATAATTAATATGTGACTTCCAACACAGTTTGTTATCAATTATTACTCCAAGGAATTTAGTTTCAGATACCCTTTCAATCTCTACACCATTTACACTGAGTTTGGGTACTGGATTGTTGTGATGGTTGTTAAAGACTATAAATTTTGTCTTACTTAAATTGAGCGTTAATTTGTTTGAATCAAACCACAGTTTAAGCTTTTCTAATTCCTTCCCGAGTGTATCCAGAAGTTGTTCCAAATTGTTTCCACTGCATAGCAGATTAGTGTCATCGGCAAACAATATTAAGTCCATTTTTTCTGAGACTTTACATATATCGTTTATATACATATTGAATAATAATGGTCCCAAAACTGAACCCTGTGGGACTCCACAGGTGACCTTCAGCAACTCTGAGTTTTTGTTGCTAACACATACATACTGATATCTATTCTTTAAGTAACTACTTAACCAGGACAGTGCTACCCCTCTAATACCACAATTTTGTAGTTTCTTTAATAATAAATTATGATCTACTGTATCAAATGCTTTTTTAAGATCTAGGAATACTCCAACTGAATACTCTTTATTTTCAATGGCTGTTGATATTTTTTCTGTAAATTCCATTAGGGCATATGCAGTTGTCCTCTTGTGTCTGAACCCATATTGCTGCTCACATAATAAATCATTCTTCAGTATGAAGCTGTCAATTCTCTCATAGAATATTTTTTCAAGTATCTTGGAAAATTGCAGTAATAGTGAAATTGGTCTATAGTTTGAGAGTTCCCCTCTGTCGCCCGTCTTGTATATCGGAATTACTTTAGCTATTTTCATTGCATTGGGAAATATACCTGATTGGAGAGACAGGTTGCAGATATACGTCAGTGGTTTTACTATGCATTCGATAACAGTTTTGACTAGTAGCATGTCGATACCATCACAGTCAGTAGATGTTTTACTTTTGAACGATTTAACAATTTCAATGACCTCTCTTTCGTCTGTGTTCTTTATGAAGATGGAGTCTTTTACAGCAGTGTTATTGCATATTGTATCACCTGTTGGCACCGTAGTGGGTATTTCTCGGGCCAGTTTAGGTCCAATGTTAACAAAAAAATTATTAAATTCATCTGCAGGTGAAGCAATATTCACACTCTGAGTCGTTTTATTATTTTTTGGAATATTAGTTGGGTAGCTTGTATTTCTGCTTTTATTTCCAAGGATACTGTTGAGTATTGTCCATGTATTTTTAATATTGTCTCTGTTTTTCTCCAGTTCTTTACTGTAATAGTCTCTTTTACTACATCTTATTATATATGTTAACTTATTTTTGTATGTTTTATACCGCTGCTCTGCTTCTTTTGTTCTTTTCTTTAGGAAAGCTTTATATAATAAATTTTTCTTTTTACACGCCTTTTGTAGTCCTTTGGTTAACCATGGCTTATTAGCAAATTTGTGTTTAAGCTTTTTTATTACTAATGGGCAGTTTTTTTTCATAAAGAGTGGTTACAATGTTTATAAATGTGTCATAGGCTTCATTTGCATCTGATACATAGACTTCTGTCCAGTCTTGCTTCAGCAAGTCCTCTTTAAGAGAACTGATTGCATTTGGTGATTTGTGTCTGAACGATTTGAACATGGTGCAATGTATGAAGTTCCTGTTGGGGACATGTAGTTATGTTTGATTGTGTCTGTAATTTCTCATAACCAGTGGAGGCTTGTGGCAAAGGAGGCGGAGCTTCCTCAGAAATTTGAAAATTAAAAGAGAAGGCATGATTCATACATTGTGTTAATTGATGTGATGTGTAGAGAGTATGGTGAGAGTATGTGGCCCTTAGGGCTTGCCGTACCCATCCTGGGTGTGATGTCAGGCGGGCTACGGCCAGACTGTATATAGTTGTGTGTGTCCTTAATAAAGTTCAGTTCGCTGAGTTCACTGCATGGCATAAGACTGACTTCAGCCATTATTTACAGACATAACTGACTTCAGCCATTATTTACAGACATAACATTTTGGCAACGAGAGAAAAACCATGGAGGCGTATGGGCTACCTCCACCTCTGTCGTCATTTCTGGAGTGTTCAGGGGAGCCAGCGACCTGGTGACCAGATTGGATGGCTATGCTTGGGGGACACATCACTGGGCTGGGCCTGGGTAGACTCGACGGAGAATGAGGACGGGTGCTTCTGGTCCGTCGTCTCAGCACAGAGGGTTGGAGAATTTTCGGCATGTTGGGAGAGACGGAGCTTTATGCAGATGCTGTTGGGCGGCTGGCTGGCGATTTTGCCAAATATCCAAGGAACAAGAAGCTGGGGCTGTGGGTAGTGAGACTGTTGGCACCAAGAGGAGCTAAGCTAGTTAGCTCAGAGGAGCTAAAGGCTCAGTCTGTGGCAACGGGAAGGTTAACCACGACACTAGGCGATGCGCCAAAATCAAGCTACAAGCTACCAGCTCGGAATCCAGGGGTGACCTGAGCTCCTGGTTATTGGAGACGGCGAGCCAGCCGAGGAGCTCAGCACGGTGCGTGACCGTAGCGCTGGTGATGTTGAAGGCACGGTGAGCAGCGGCAGCATGAAGAGAGAGCAGCGACCGGACTCAACTGAGTCTTCCCCGCAGCTGGAGTCCAGGCAGCGGGAAAGCGGGAGCAAGCAGGCTGAAAACCCCAGGAAGTAACAGTGACAGCCAGGCACAAAGGCAGTGCAGCAGAGTGCCTTGGATGGAGGTGCTGGGCGCAGCAGTGAGGTGCCTAGGTCGAAGAGTGATGCCAACGAGAGTAATGCTGTGAGCCCCGGGAGAGAGCTGTGACAGTCGGGCGCAGTGGGAGTGCAGCGGCGCGCCTTGGACAAGGGTGCTGGGCGCAGCGGCAAGGCGCCTAGGTCGACGAGCGATGCCGATGAGTGGGCTGCAGTGTTCCCCGGAGTTCAGCCACAGGGGGCCGGAGTGTCTGGGGATACAATGGCGGCAGCTGCAACGGTGTTGAAGGTGGTCGGAGGTGGACCGACAGGCACCGAGGGGCTGCGTGCCGGGCAGTACCACTGCGGGTCCAGACAAGAGAAGCGGCCAAGGGTGAGGAAAAGAGACATTTTTTCTGGGGAGGTCAGCTTTGACCCCGGGGGAAGGCGGCTTCCAGGGACACGCATGCCGTGGGGCTGCCCTGGGCCTCCGAGCTGGCTTTACCCCCGGCTGCCATTGGACATTGGCGCAATAAGAACGCTTTAATGTAAATATGTTTAAGTAGTGTGTGGTGTGAATGATGTGTGTGGTACGGGATTATTTTGTTATTTAGTGTAAGACACACAGTGCTATTTTGGTTGTTTTTGGGCGAATGTGTTACGTCGTTATGGTTCACTGTTCCCTGTTGTTTCTTAGTGTGTGATTCGGGTCCTAAATTGGGGTGGGTCTGAATTGTGTGTATGTGTTTTGCACTTTTGTAAGGGGGAGGGGAATGATGTGTAGAGAGTATGGTGAGAGTGTGTGGCCCTTAGGCCTTGCTGTACCCGCCCTGGGTGTGACGTCAGGGGAGCAACGGCGAGACTGTATATAGTTGTATGTGTCCTTAATAAAATTCAGTTCGCTGAGTTTGCTGCATGGCATAAGACTGACTCCGGCCATTATTTACAGACATAACAAAATGTATTTTATATTATATGTATATTTCTCTCTACATGTCTGTTCTTTTCTTCTTCTCTGTCCCCTCACCCCCCAGCCAGTCGCAGCAGATGACTGCCCCTCCCTGAGCCTGGTTCTGCTGGAGGTTTCTTCCTGTTAAAGGGAGTTTTTCCTCTCCACCGTCGCCAAGTGCTTGCTCACAGGGGATCGCCTGATTGCTGGGGTCTTTCTGCAACTGTGGGGGTCCTCCCTACAGTTGATAGTGCTATGAGATGACTGTTGTTGTGAAATGGCGCTATATAAATAAAGTTGAATTGAATTGAATTGAATATTATTGTGTAACATGTTGTCAGAGTTCTGTCAGAAGTCCACAGGAGGAAAAAACGGGCATGCCACTGTTCCCACAGTGGCATGTCCGTTTAGTTTATTTAATTAGTTTGTTTTTGTTGCTATGTAAAATGTAAGGAGGCAATCATACTTTCTGAAATTATTTAGCCAATCAGAAATCACTTTATATTTGTTGCTCTGGAAAATTCACTATCTCTTTCCACTGAAGAAAAAAATGAACCGATCACAGTCAGTCTTTTGACAACATCACCCTATCAACGCATTTCAACTCGCTGATTACTTCCGGTGAGCATCGAGTGGATATCCTGCAGTATTTACTTGCGAACAGTTTTGGAAACTACAATTTGAACACCACCAGTTTTGAATAAAAAATAGAACCAAGTGACATCAAGGCAACAAACAGGACATTTTTACAAATACTTGTAATACATTCCTTTTAATTTAATTATTTTGGTGTTTTTGTGTCCCATTTAGTCCCGTTTGTTGTTTGTGCTGGGGTTAGGATGTGTTGTCAACTTTCTTTGATCAGATGTTATCATGCTGAGTGAAGCTGGTGTAGTGTTGTCTTGAATAGCGTGTTGGTCAGCATCGTGATGTTTTCTTGGGGCTTTGCAAGAGCTGCATTTAATATCTGTGGAGCTAAAGACTTGGGGTCCTCGCAAGTGTAGGTGTGTTCATGAGTAATTTGCCTCCTCAGTGGGCTCACCTGTTATGATCTGGGCAGGGCCTGGGGATCATGCCCAAGCTTTGTTTGTTTCATTGTTTTTGTGTTTTCCTTGGTATTATTTGCCCTCTGTGTCCCTTGTGATTATATTTTGTTTATTTTCATTATCAATCTCATTGTCCTATTCTTCCCTGGTCTCTAGTCACGCTGTGTCATCCCTGTTTGTCTTTAATGTCAGTGTTGATGTCTCTGTGTTTTCCCTTCTGTGTTTCCCCTGGTCCGCTGTGCTCATCCCCTCTTTGTCTCTATTGTCATTATTGTGGTCTGGTGTTTACCTATTGTTCCCAGCTCCTCATGTTTTCCAGACCTGTAGACACTGTCCCTCATCTGTTATCGCTTGATTGTTCTCGTATCTGTCCTGTGTTTGTAATTAGTAGTCTACCTTATGCAGTGAGGAAAATAAGTATTGAACGCATCAACATTTTTCTCATTAAACATATTTCTGATGGAGCCATTGACCTGAGATTTTCACCAGATATCAGTAGCAACCCAAGTAATTCATACATACAAAGAAATCAAGGCAACTGTGTTCACAAAACAAGTTACATTTAATAAAGTGGAATGGCACAGGGAATAAGTATTGAACACATGAGGAGAAAGAGGTACAAAATGCATAGAAAGCCAAGAAACCAGCTGAAATTCATCAGAATTTAGGAAGCCATCCCATCCCCCATCAGTGCAAATTAATTTCAGCTGATTAAGTCCTGACTGAAAGCCTTTTTTTCCAAACTCTTTTTATTGCATTTAAATACCACCACAGCTCACACTACAAATCCAGTTTCAGGGGTTTCCACAGTGCCTGTCAAGGATCAAATACAAAGTATCTGCCCAAACATCAAAAACAGTGTGGCATTGCAAACAAAACCCAAAACAACAAAAATAAGGTCCCTCTACTAAAATATCATTGAGATCAGTGGCCCCATGAAACAGCATTACATATTTAAAACAGAGAAAGAGAGGGGGAAAAAAAGGGGAAAAAAAACACAAATAAGGGGAAGGGGAAGCCAGTTTCACTGCGATTTCCATGTAGTGGAAAATTTTACAATTGAGCCACAAAGAGTATTTTTTTATCTTCTCCAACTTACTAAAGTAAAGGAAATCTCTAACCCAGGACTCATATGAGGGAGGAGAGGATGATTTCCACTTCAACAAAATCAGTCGTCTGGCTAATCTGACTGATAGCCTTTAAAAAGGTCTGTGAATATCAGATTGCCACACCACAAAGAACTTATGATGGGTAGAAGCAAAGAACGCTCTCTAGACCTTTGCAACCTTATTGTTGCAAAACATAATGATGGCATTGGTTACAGGCGCATTTCTAAACTGCTGAATGTTTCAGTGGGCACTGTTGGAGCCATCATTCAGAAGTGGAAAGAACATCATTTTACCATAAACCAGCCATGACCAGGAGCTCCTTGTAAGATTTCTGACAGAGGAGTCAAAAGAATTATCAGAAGAGTTATCCAAGAGCCAAAGACCACTCGTAGAGAGCTCCAGAAAGACCTGAAGTTAGCAGGTATTGCTGTTTCAAAAAAAAAAACAAATGATGCATTCAATTGACATGGGCTGTATGCCTGCTCACCTCACAAAGCGCCATTGCTGAAGAAAAAGCATGTTGAAGCTCATTTAACCCCTGAGCAAACCTGCCAATTTACAGCCAATGTGAAATGTTCTACAGGTGGAAAACTTTTTTTTATTTAATTTTAAGAGGCTAAGAAAGAAATCTTTCATTATTCACTATTACACATTGTTGTCTGTCACACAGATAAGATGAAAACATTGCATGGCCGGATTAGAAAAATTAATCTAAATATTTTTGTAACTACAATGTAGTGATTCATTGCATCAAAATATTTTTTTTTTAGGTTCAGTAAAATGGCTCCCACAACCTGACCTTGATCTATTGACTTTTTTTTTGTTTTTAATTTGTTTAATCAAGTAGGAGTTAGCACTCTCAGCTGAATAATCAACATTTTTTTTCTAAAACTTTGGAGAAAATTGGTAATATACTAACAGACACACCTGATTTACAGCTGTAGATTTAAATCCCTTACCATTTCAGCCAGTGACCCTAGCCCTAAAACGTCCCACCGGTGGGGTAACGGAATGCTTAAAGGCTAAAGTTTGCTGCACAACATTTGGACAAGCCAGTAAAATACTGGGAGAATATAGTCTGATCAGATGACACCAAAACTGAACATTTTTGAATGCCACAAGACACAGCATGTTTGGAGGAGAAATGGCACAGCGCATCCTATCATGGTGTGGAGGTGTTTTTCAGCACATCGTACAGGCAGACTTCATATAACTGAAGGAAAGATGAATGGACAAATGTACAGAGACATCCTTTATAAGAACCTGTTGCCATCTGCCAAGATGCTGAAGATGAAACAAAGGTGGACATTTTAGCAAGACAATGATCCCAAACACACAGAAAAGGAAACTCTCAGCGGGCTCCAGAGAAGAAAAATAAAGCTGTTAGAATTGCCCAGTCAGTCACCTGACCTGAATCCAATTGAAAATCTCTAGAACGAACTGAAGATCAAAGTTCACAGAAGACACCCATGGAACCTTCAAGATTTAAAGACAGTTTGTGTGGAAGAATGGGATAAAATCACTCCTGAGCAATGCCTGTGCCTGGTTTTTCCATACAGGAGGTGTCCAGAAGCTGTTATTACCAACAAAGGCTTTTCTACTAAATATTAAATGAATTTCACTAAGCGTGTTCAATAATTATTCCATGTGTTACTCCACTTTATCAAATATAACTTGTTTTGTGAACACAGTTGCCTCGATTTCTTTGTATGTATGGATTAGTTGGGTTGTTATTGATATGTCGTGAAAATCTCAGGTCACTGGATCCATCAGAAATATATTAATGAGAAAAATGTTGATGTGTTCAATACTTATTTTCCCTGCTGTGTATGTTAGTCCTTGATTGTGCTCCTTGTGGTGTGACTACTTATGTGGTTCCTGGTTGTGTGTTCCCGTGCTGTGTTCCCGAGATTCTTCTGTGAATTTATTTGGTCTTTCGGTCCTTTGTGTTTTCAGCCTATGTGTTGCTTTTTGTTTTGCCTCAGCTTTCATGTTTTTTTTTTACATCCGCCAAGGGAGGAAGTTGTCATAAATTGCCCTGTCAAAGGGCAGGACTGAAGACACCAGGCACAAGCTGTAAGTTTTGCAAATTTAATAAACACAAATAACAGACACAAACACTTACAGAAAAACAGCGAGATAATGGGGAACACCTGGAGGATACAGAAAGGCGGGGACTCCGTCTGGTGATGACCAGGACGTAACACTAACATCTGGATGAGGAGACCGCTGCGATGAGAAAGTCTAACAGCCGGTCTTAAATAGCCCCAAACAAATGAGAACAGCTGTGGGATCATGAGTCAGGATGATTAACAAACTGGAGGCAGCTGTGACACCCGCAAATACAATCTGACACCCGGAAATGATGCACGAGCTGTCACAGTACCTGCACAGATTGGGAACTAAACAAGGAAAGGATAAAATAAACACAACCCCCAAAAATACAATAAATACAAAATGAAACAAAGACAAGACTATAACTAAGAATACAGGACAACTCATAAATAAACAAAGGCTAATAAGAACCCCAAAACAAGCTACAGGAATACATGAAAATCAGGAAACAAATCATTGAACAAGAATACACTAGAAACGATGACTAAGACAAGAACCGGAGATGAACTAAATAAACACTTAAGGAGAAACTGAGGAGAAGATAATAATACAAACTGATAATACTACAAAGGAGATCCTTGGACAGTCTGAAGTGTGCGCCCGGTGCTCCCCCCAGGCTCCATTTCATGACAGAGCCCCTCCCTCAAGGGGTGGATCCAGACACCCCAACGTAACATCAAAAAGGAGAAGGGACCCACCCACACAGAACCCCCCAACAAGAACAAGAAAAAAAAAACCCACCCCAGGAGGAAGGAGGGGGAACCCGGGACCGAGACCAAAACAAAACAAAAAAAGGCTTACTCATCACCCACAACTAAAACAGATAGTGTGACAGATATTATGGACGGGAAAAGGAGAAGCAAGACAGTTCAGTTGGCCTCCAGTGCCACCAAAGCAGATGGAGCAGTTCATCGGGTGGTCTTTCAGGATTCCAGAGCCAACGGACTGCAAGGCATGACCCCCCCCCCTTCCCCCCCAGAGGCGGTAACTGGAACCTATGCCTTCCACGGACCCCAGGGGCAGAGGGGAGGAAACCTGATGAGAAAGGTGACTGACTAGTGAGGAACCCAGGCGGCAATGACAACCGACCAGCGGGGACCCCCAGCGACACCCAATGACTCTCGATGATCACTGACGGAGGCAAAGAAATCACAACGACCTCTGGTGAAGGTGGGGGACCCACAACGACCTCCAGTGAAGGTGGAGGACCCAGGACGACCTCCGGTGAAGGTGGAGGACCCATGATGACCTCCGGCGAAGGCGGGGGACCCTTGACCGTCTTGGGTGGAGACAGATTACCCTCAATGACCTTATGCGGAGGCGGAGGACCCACAACGACCTCAGGCAGAGGCAGAGGACCCACAGCAGCATCAGGCGGAGGCAGAGGACCCACAGCAACCTCAGATGGAGACGGAGAACCCACAGCAACCTCAGGTGGAGACAGAGGGCCCACAATGACCTCAGAATCAGAATCAGAATCAGAAGGCTTTTATTGCCAAGCATGTTTACATAAAAAACATAAACATACGAGGAATTTGACTTGACATTGGGCGCGGTGAATAAGCGCATCTCAATGACGCGGCAGCCATGGAGGTGCCTGTCAGCAGTAGAGGGTAAAGAAGGGAATGAGGGGAAAAGGGAAGTGACACAATGGGCAGAGAGAAAAAAGTATTGTTAATCAAAATAAAGCTCATTTTATGACCAAAATTGTGATTACATAGAAAAAAACTCTCCAATGCACAATTAGCAGACAATAGATCACACAAAAACAAAAGTTGAGAGAGACAGTGTGTGTGTATATGTGTCAGTGTATGTATCAGTCATGTGATGTTGTATGCAGTGTGTAGTGTGGGTGTGTCAGTTGCTAGTGAACAGCAGAGGGCGCCTCCTGGCAGTGGATGGATGTTATAATCATGTGATCTATAAGCAAGTCCAGAGTCTCTCTCGTGCTTGCAGATGGCAGAGTTTGAAGACACATGGTAACACTGTCCTTGAAGAGTTCAGTCTGCTGAAACAACAGCAATTGTTTGTCGATTGTTTGGGTTAGCAGAGCCGCCTCTTCCACCTTATCTTCATCGAGGAGGAATGTAAACAGGGCACCAAAAAAAAACAAGGTCAAATCTGCACAGTGCACTCAGAGAATAGAATTTTCCTCTCTCATGCGATTCTGTGCTTCATAATTCCATGTACAGGCTTAAAAAACATTCCCTGGAGAGCACTAGCAACTCGAGATGTATTTCACCATCTGAATCAATTACCATTCAGTTCACCATGCCGCCTCGTGCACTCCCCAACTGGTCGAATTTGGTGAAGGAGCTTGCCTGGGACCGCATTTGAACAGCTCTCCACCTTCCTCAATTTCTGAAACATCAGGAAACTCCAAAAGCCAAAGTAGAAGTCCTGTGATCATAGCCAATAGATGTCTTCTGCATCTCCAGTCGAATCATACAGATGCATGAGTTCCCAATGTCCATGAGTCTTCCCCTTGGGTCCCCCCTGACCCGATCTTCTTTTAAAGTGGTGACAATCTCATTTAAGCCGCTTTCCAGATCCATAATTTCCGTTTAGATTAAGATTCAGCAGAAGAAGAGCGACTAAACACAGACAAAAACGCAACATTGGGAGGGAGTTTTTCCTCTCCACCATCACCAAGTGCTTGCTCACAGGGGATCGCCTGATTGCTGGGGTCTTTCTGCAACTGTGGGGGTTCCTCCTACAGTTGATAGTGCTATGAGATGACTGTTGTTGTGAAATGGCGCTATATAAATAAAGTTGAATTGAATTGAATTGAATTGAATTGAATTGAATTGAATTGAACATTGCAAGCTGGGATCAGAAGGAAGAGGATTAGGAAGGAGAGGAGGGAGAAAAACGTCTGCTCTCTCTGAATGCCGGAAGAAGAAGAATGCCGGAAGAAGAAGAAGAAGACCTCAGACGGAGGACCCACGATTACCTCCAGCAATGATAGAGGACCCGTGAGAAACCCAGGTGAGACAAAATGGCTGACCCGTGAGAACGCATGACAAAGAAGATGGTCGATCAGCGGGGAGCCAGACGAAGGCAGAGAAGGGGGCCCCACGGTGACCTCTGATGAAAGCGGAAGATGACCATCAGTGGACCCAGGCGAGGACTCGAGCAGGGGAGGAAAATTAAAAACCGGGTCAGTATCACTGGAGGCAGTGGAACCCGACGGGGAGAACTGTGGAGCAGAGTGCATCTGCAGCTGATTCTCCTTGCCACGAGCAAGACAAGATTTCTCTAACACTGATAATTTCGAAACAGGAAAGAGTACTTGCCTCGACTCAGGCTCCACCACCGTCCAGGATTCCTGCGACTCCAGCTGAGGCATCTCGAGTTCCATTGTCTGGGCATTTTCGCCCGACACAGCCGCCACAAACCGGGAGGAAGGAACAAACACCAGGTTACTACCACCGGCAGCAGTGGAGCCCGGCAAGGAGGACTCCGGAGCAGAGGACATCTGCAACTGGTCCTCCTTGCCAAGAGCAAGACAAGATTTCTCAAAAACAAATAATGAGGAGACAGGAATGAGAACTTGCCTTAACTCGGACTCCACCGCGGTCTACGACTCCGGCGAACCTGCTGCGTCGACTCTGGCAGCAGGCATGATGGTAGGTGCAGCTAACGGGCCTCCAGGGGCGGCAACCAATGCTGTTGGAACCTCCAGCGTGGCAGCTGATGGTGGAGATCGCGTCACCGATGGCACTGGGTCCCGCGATACTGGGGGACACTCCGTAGTCGGTGCAGGCTTTGGGACACAGTGGGCGCTCTTCTCCCCCTGTGTCTGGGGTGTGGGTTAAGCGAATGTCTGAGATTATATCCTCTAAAAACTCTGCCGCCCAACACTCCACCTCGTCCAGCCCAAAAGCAGTAAAGTCCGTGCGGGCAGCCATACCACAAAAGAACGGACTAAAGTAAGAGAAGAAAATATACACAAGAGGAAAAGAAAAAAGGCAAACACTTACAGATGCGGGTGTCTCACTGGCAGCAGTCTTCTATCATACAGTGGGGAAAAAAGTATTTAGTCAGCCACCAATTGTGCAAGTTCTCCCTCCCACTTAAAAGATGAGAGAGGTCTCCAATTTTCATCATAGGTATACCTCAACTATGAGAGACCACTTCCGGTTATGGCTGCCACGTAGGACGGACGTGTCTCGCTCTGCTCTGCTCCTGGAGAAAAAAAATCGGCAAATAACTCTCTCATTTGGGACAGAACGTATCCCAGCATTTGGGCGAGGATATGTCGGCGAAGCCTAAGGCTGGAAAACCAGGAAAAGGAAAAAGCGAGCCGCCGAAACAGTCCAAATTAACGGACTTTCAGGTCTGTGACGCAGCAAACAAAACTCCATATATGGCGGAGGAGGCTGGCAACGGTGCGATATCTGCGGGGAATGGCGCAGATGCGCTGATGGCTGCCATGAGTTCAATGAGAGCGGACTTTTCCTCTAGATTTGATGGGATTATGACAGCGTTGGAAGGAATAAGAAAGGAATTGGGTGACTGTGTAGAACGAACGGCGCAGATGGAGCTCCGTCTCGCTAGTGCTGAAGATGACGTCACCCGTCTTCAATTAAAGGTGCGCACTTTGGAAAAAAAAAAAAAATCTCTGGAAGATAATATTTTGGATTTGGAATTTCGGTCGAGACAGAATAATTTGAGGCTGGTGGGTCTTCCAGAGGAATCAGAAGGTCGGGACGTATGTTCCTTTCTGGAAAAGTGGATTCCGGAGGTGCTGGGCAGCGAGGAGTTGCAATCAGCAGTGGTTCTGGAAAAAGCACATCGTATTGGCCCACGGAGAGATAAGGGACCGCCGAGGACCTTAATTATGAAGTTTCTTAGCAACAGAGACAGGATGAAGATCTTCAACGCTGCACGTGCTAAAGGAGAGATTAAACACCAGGACCAGCAGGTGCGGTTCTACCCAGATTTGGCCACAGGAATCCAGCAATTGAGGAAGCAGTTTGATCCCGTACGTAAGGAGCTGCGCAACCTTGGGATTCGTCATGGTGTAATCTATCCTGCGAGACTGCTGACCACGTATGAGGGCAGAACCCACATCTTCAAGACCCCAGAGGAGGCGCAGGAGTTCATCAAGAAGATCAAAGAAGAAGAAGAGACTGGTGGGAGCTAAGCATGAACAAAATATAAGGTAGAATAATTAAGCATTTGCACAGGCATCTGACTGACTTGAAGTAAATAGTAAGTTTACAAAATATAGATTGTATTATATATTAAAAAAACAAAACAAAAACAAAACAAACAAACAAAAAAAAAACTATGATGTACAAAGTTGTTAAAAATTTTGGAGTTAAGTTGGAAAACTACAGAGGAGAGTTAATGTTACGTCATTAAAAGCAGTAGAGTTAGGGTGATTGGGAGGATGAAGAAGGAGTGGCTTAGGCTGTTCCCCGTGGGTGTGGAACGGTCGATGGCTATATCGGGAGACAGAATTTTTCTTTTGATTTTGGGGGGTTTGCCACAAGTGTGGGAAGGGGAAATTTGTTTGTGTGTAGTTTGTAGGATGAATGTTCAACCACTCATGTTTTTGCTTCTCTGTATGAGCATGTTTACACTGCAAGGTAATCCCAAACTCTCTATTGATCATGGACCAAAGTGTTAATCTTAATTTAACTTCATGGAATTGCAGAGGTCTACAAAATTTAAAAAAACTTAAACAAGTTATGAATAAAATAAAGGACATGGGTTCAAGAATTGTGTTTTTACAAGAAACTCATCTGATAGAGGAGGATGTTAAAAGAATTAGGAGTAGATGGCAGGGAAGTGTATTCACCTCTTCATTTTCATCCCGAGCCAGGGGAGTTATGACTCTCATACATAAATCAGTTCCTTTTCAAGTGAAAAATGTAATTGGAGACAAATTTGGAAGATATGTAATCATTCAAGGTTCTTTGCTATTAGAAAATATAAATCTTGTGAACTTATATGGTCCCAATATAGATGATCAGAAGTTCTTTGCTAATTTATTTCTCATCTTATCATCACTTACAGGGCAACATATAATAGCAGGGGATTTTAATTGTACATTGAATCCAGGTGTGGATAGATCAACAGGACTGGATTGTACGCACATTGGATGTAGGATGACTATTAATCATTTTATGAAAGAATTGAGATTGTTAGATATATGGAGAGAAATGAAACCACAAGTTAAAGCCTATTCTTGTTATTCCAGTACCTACAAGACATTCTCACGTATTGATTATTTTTTGATTTCCACAGAATTAAGGTCCAAGATTCAAAACTGCTTTTATGATAACATCGTGATCTCTGATCATGCACCCTGTTGTCTAATATATGTAGATAAAAAATTGACAAAGGAATCAGGTAGATGGCAATTTCAGCATAAATGGCTTCAGGATGAGGAATTTGTCAAGTATATAGAAAAACAGATAGACGAGTTCTTTGACATCAATACTACACAAACATCAGCATGTGTAAAGTGGGAGGCTTTCAAAGCTTTTATTAGGGGACATATTATTAGTTATACAGGATCAAAATCTAAGAAGACTCGAGAGGAGAGAGCTAAATTGGAACATAAAATAAAAAGTCTTCAGGAAAAAGTGTATGCAGGAAGTGACCCAAGGTTGGAGAATGAATTACTGATTTTGAGAGCTGAATACGACAAAAAATCAGCGAATAGAGCTGCCTCGAGTCTTCTAAGATTGAAACAATCTTTTTATGAACAAGGTGAAAAATCAGGAAAATTATTAGCATGGCAGATTAAACAATTGGAAATTAAAACACCAATTACCAGTATTATAAGTAACGGACAGGTAGTTATAGATCCTTTAGAAATTAATAGAGCCTTTAGAGATTACTATGAAAAATTATATGATACCAAAAATGAACCTGATTTAACAAAACTAAATGGGTTTTTGAACGAACTATCTATACCGTGTATTCCAAATGAAAACAGGGAGATATTGGAGTCTAAAATTAGTCAAGAAGAAGTTGGGCTAGCCATTGATAATATGAAATCAGGAAAAAGTGCAGGACCAGATGGTCTTCCAGTTGACCTTTATAAAAAATTTAAGAATAAATTAATAAAACCTTTTTTGGAAATGGTTTTAGAAGCATTTCAAAATAATAATTTACCATCATACATAAATAATGCCTTAATTATACTGCTGCCAAAACCAGGTAAGCCCTCTAATAAATGTGAAAATATGAGACCAATAAGCCTATTAAACGCCGACCTTAAGATAATCTGTAAAATTTTAGCAAGACGAATACAAGAAATTTTACCAAATATTATTAATCGAGATCAGAATGGCTTTATAAAGGGTAGACAAGGCTTCCATAATGTAAGAAGACTATTTAATATTATTTATTTTAATAAAGAAGCACCGGATACAGCTCTCCTATCATTAGACGCCGAAAAGGCCTTTGATAGAGTTGAATGGCCCTTTCTTTTTGAAGTCCTACAAAGGTTTGGACTTGGAAATAATTTCATAAAATGGGTTCAAATAATATACAATAATGCTACAGCAGAAATCCTAACAAATAACAATATTTCAAAACCAATAAAAATCAATAGAGGATGTCGACAAGGCTGTCCACTTTCACCTTTACTGTTTACTATGGCAATTGAACCTTTAGCGATAGCGATACGTTTACATTCACAAATATATGGAATTAAAGTTGGACCAACAGAACATAAAATCTCCCTGTACGCCGATGATATAATTTTGTTTATGTCGAATCTAAAAAAATCAATTCCAACCTTGTTGAATTTAATAAAGAATTTTGGGGAAATATCAGGATATAAAATAAATAAAACTAAATCTTCAATATTAATGCTAAATGAGACCCAGAGGGGTCACCCAGCCCCTGAGGTAAATCAATTCAATGTTGTAAATCAGTTTAAATATTTAGGAATCCAAATTATGCCTAAGCTAGAATCAGTCGCCAGTGTCAACTATGAAGCCTTAATGTCAGATATCAATGAGTTAACTCAGAGATGGATGTCACTACCAATGTCGATGATCGGGAGAATCAATATACTTAAAAGTAATATTTTACCTAAAATACTTTATTTATTTCAATACATTCCCTTATCACCACCTTTAGATCTATTCTCAAGAATAAAAAAAAAGTTAGTGGAATTTATATGGAACAACAGGAGGGCTAGATTACGTTTGTCTTTATTATATTTACCATTTGATCGTGGAGGTCTGAAATGTCCAAATTTTATGTTGTACTATTGGTCGGCACAACTGAGGTCTATGACATATTATTTTTCATCAAATGATCTCCCTCACTGGACTGAAATGGAATCATACAATTTACCTTTACCTCTTCCCATATTCATATACTCAGATTCGGCAAAAAAATTACAAAAACAAGTTAAAAATCCATTTGTAAAGCATATGATCAAAATATGGTGTGAAGCTAAAAACTATTTAAAAGAACCACAGTTATTGTCACAATTTAGTCCAATATGGGGTAATCAATATTTTAAACCAGGGAGAGCGGACACTGTATTTAAAGTATGGAATTTAAAAGGGATACAAAAGATTCAGGATTTATATTTGCCATGTGCAGACAACATAATGTCTTTTGAAGAGCTGAGGATCAAATTTAATCTCAATAGAACACATTTTTTTAAATGTCTTCAACTTAGAAACTTTATTCGATCAAATCAAAATAAAGCTCTCACTCGACCTATTTATTCATCCTTGGAAAAAATGATGATGAAAGATAGTAAAAGAAAGGGTATTATTTCAGAGTTTTATAACTCATTGACACTATCTTCAAGTGAAAATTCACTGAAAAGATTAAACTACTGGAAAGAAGATCTGCAAATTGAAATTTCAGAGGAACAATGGGAATTGGCTTGTACAGAAGCTCAAACCAAATCAATAAATGCACGCCTTAAATTGATACATTCCAAATGGTTAATGCGGATGTATGTTACACCGGAGGAGTTAAATAGATATAACAAAAATATACCAGATACATGCACAAAATGCATGGAAAGTAAAGGAACCCTATTTCATTGTTTATGGGAATGTAGATTAATAAGAATGTTTTGGGAAGAGGTGAGGGTAACAATTGAAAAAATAATCTCAAAACAAATCATATTGAATCCTAAACTGTTTTTGTTGGGTCTGTACCCAGAAAAGCATAATTTTAATAAAAGTGAAAGAACATTCATAGACCTCAGTTTGCTTAATGCCAAAAAATGTATTGCACTATTATGGAAAAAGACTCATAGACCAGATGTGACTCAGTGGTTAAGACAGATGTTAACAAACCTTCCATTAGAAAGAATAACATATATACTAAAATCAAAGGAAATTGTGTTTGAGAATATATGGAGACCTTTTATTGATTATGTAAAAAATTTAAACATAACTCTTGAAGAAGAAGGTGAATGAAGTGTGTGGACCTTGTAAATTCCAAACTGGTGAACATAATATGTATACTTATGTATTGGATTGTCTAGACTAAACAGAGGAGCATTGTTGAAGACTTGATTTTGTTGGTGGTTGTTGGTGTTTTTAGTGCATTTTTTTTTTGTAGTACTTTAGTGTTAGTGTTTGATTGTTTGTATCATGTTTGTTAAAAAAAAAAAGGTTCAATAAAGATATTGTGGAAAAAAAAAACTATGAGAGACAAAATGAGAAAAAAAATCCAGAAAATCACACTGAAGGATTTTTGATGAATTAATTGGTAAATTCCTTGGTAAAATAAGTATTTGGTCACCTACAAACAAGCAAGATTTCTGGCTCTCACAGGCCTGTAACTTC
Source organism: Pholidichthys leucotaenia (assembly GCA_020510985.1). Lineage (NCBI taxonomy): Eukaryota > Metazoa > Chordata > Actinopteri > Cichliformes > Pholidichthyidae > Pholidichthys > Pholidichthys leucotaenia. The sequence goes on along the minus strand of CM035838.1, from coordinate 45,253,708 downwards.
TTCTTTAAGAGGCTCCTCTGTCCTCCACTCGTTACCTGTATTAATGGCACCTGTTTGAACTCATTATCAGTATAAAAGACACCTGTCCACAACCTCAAACAGTCAGACTCCAAACTCCACTATGGCCAAGACCAAAGAGCTGTCGAAGGACACCAGAAACAAAATTGTAGACCTGCACCAGGCTGGGAAGACTGAATCTGCAATAGGTAAGCAGCTTGGTGTGAAGAAATCAACTGTGGGAGCAATTATTAGAAAATGGAAGACATACAAGACCACTGATAATCTCCCTCGATCTGGGGCTCCACGCAAGATCTCACCCCGTGAGGTCAAAATGATCACGAGAACAGTGAGCAAAAATCCCAGAACCACACGGGGGGACCTAGTGAATGACCTGCAGAGAGCTGGGACCAAAGTAACAAAGGCTACCATCAGTAACACACTACGCCGCCAGGGACTCAAATCCTGCAGTGCCAGACGTGTTCCCCTGCTTAAGCCAGTACATGTCCAGACCTGTCTGAACTTTGCTAGAGAGCATATGGATGATCCAGAAGAGGATTGGGAGAATGTCATATGGTCAGATGAAACCAAATAGAACTTTTTGGTAAAAACTCAACTTGTCGTGTTTGGAGGAGAAAGAACACCATACCTGCTGTGAAGCATGGGGGTGAAAACATCATACTTTGGGGCTGTTTTTCTGCAAAGGTACCAGGACGACTGATCCGTGTAAAGGAAAGAATGAATGGGGCCATGTATCGTGAGATTTTGAGTGAAAACCTCCTTCCATCAGCAAGGGCATTGAAGATGAAACGTGGCTGGGTCTTTCAGCATGACAATGATCCCAAACACACCGCCTGGGCAACGAAGGAGTGGCTTCGTAAGAAGCATTTCAAGGTCCTGGAGTGGCCTAGCCAGTCTCCAGATCTCAACCCCATAAAAAATCTTTGGAGGGAGTTGAAAGTCCGTGTTGCCCAGCGACAGCCCCAAAACATCACTGCTCTAGAGGAGATCTGCATGGAGGAATGGGCCAAAATACCAGCAACAGTGTGTGAAAAGCTTGTGAAGACTTAGAGAAAACGTTTGACCTCTGTCATTGCCAACAAAGGGTATATAACAAAGTATTGAGATGAACTTTTGTTATTGACCAAATACTTATTTTACAGAGGAATTTACCAATTAATTCATTAAAAATCCTTCAATGTGATTTTCTGGAATTTTTTTTTTCTCATTTTGTCTCTCATAGTTGAGGTATACCTATGATGAAAATTGGAGACCTCTCTCATCTTTTAAGTGGGAGAACTTGCACAATTGGTGGCTGACTAAATACGTACTTTTTTCCCCACTGTAAATTGCCCTGTCACGGATAAGGATAAGCCATCTTTATTGTCATTCAAATCTATACAGCCAATCATGTACAGTAGAATGAAATTATGATTCTCTTATCTACAATGTTAATCACACACATATATAGAATCAGAGGGGTCGCTGCCATGCAAGGCACTGCCACAGATTTCCCTCCTCCATTCCATTATTGCTGAGCATCAAGGTGGATGGCAGGAAGTTCCACTTTTATATGGTCTTCGGCATGACCTAGCCAGAATTTGAACCCCAGCCTCAAGGGTTTGAGGCGGATGCTTTATCAACTGAGCCACCACTCCAGGCAGGACTGAAGACACCAGGCACAAGCTGTACATTTTGCAAATTTAATAATAAAACACAAATAACAGACACGAACACTTACAGAAAAACGGTGAGATAATGGGGAACACCTGGAGGATACAGAAAGACGGGGACTCCATCTGGCGATGATCAGGATGTACCACTAACGTCTGGATGAGAAGACCGCTGCGATGAAAAAGTCTAACAGCTGGACTTAAATAGCCCCAAACAAATGAGAACAGCTGTGGGATCATGAGTCAGGATGATTAACAAACTGGAGGCAGCTGTGACAGCCCGCAAATACAATCTGACACCCGGAAATGACGCACGAGCTGTCACAGTACCTGCACGGATCGGGAACTAAACAAGGAAAGGATAAAATAAACACAACCCCCCAAAATGCAATAAATACAAAATGAAACAAAGACAAGACTATAACTAAGAATACAGGACAACTCATAAATAAACAGAGGCAAATAAGAACCCTGAGACAAACTACAGGAATACATGAAAATCAGGAAACAAATCACTGAACAAGAATACACTAGATACGATGACTAAGACAAGAACTGGAGATGAACTAAATAAACGCTTAAGGAGAAACTGAGGAGAGAGACATGGTGGTTTGACCCAGGGGACAGAAGACAGACTCGAGTAGTACAATTAACTCTTTATTTCACCCAAGTGTGTTGTGTGAGTGCGTGTATGTACAAGTGTGGGATGTGCTGAGTGCGTGCTGGAACTGAGCAGGTCTCGCTGCTGCCTGGCAACCCTAGGGAGACAGAGCAGAGGGATTAGTACTGCACAGTAGCGGGGAGTGTAATAATGGTTGCCGCTTACTTGCAGGTGGCGATGTTGAGCCTCTGCTCGCTCAGTGAGCGACTGCCAGGAGGGGAGAGTGCTGTTCGACGTCGTGAGGCGGAGGGACGACTCCAGTGCTGGGGAGGAGCTGAGCCGCCGCCGAGAAGGGTTGATCCGCTGCCCGGAGGATCCACCTGTGTACAGGGGAGAATTGCTTGGCAAGGTAAGTGCGAGAGTTGCTTACGTGGCGTGGCAAGAAGAGCAGGGTCAGGCGTAGCATCAGGCTGTGGCTGAGAACGCGGGACGTGGCTCCGTAATGCTGACAGACGACTCCGTGCTGGGCTGTCAGCCGGTCTGGCTCTTATAGCCCACTGAGAATTAATGGCAGGTGTGCGCGCAGCTGGTATTGATGATGGCCCAGCGGCCGCCATGATAGTACTCCCCCCTCTAGAGTTGCCTCCAGGCACCTGTCCCATCCTACCTGGATGCGCCCGATGGAAGTTGCGGATGAGCTGCTTGTCAAGGATCAACGCTGGGCGAGTCCAGGTCCTGTGTTCGGGACCGAATCCCTCACAATCCATCAAATACTGAAAGCCCCGACCCCGCCGGCGGACATCCAAGATGGCAGTAACCCCCCATGCCGGGTGGTCGTCGATCATCCTCGGAGGGGGAGGCACCGCAGGGGGCGGGCAAAGGGGATCGGTAGTGATGGGTTTCATCTAGGAAACGTGAAAGGTAGGGCAGATGCGCATGGAAGGGGGGAGAGCTAGGCGCACAGACACAGGGTTAATTATGCGGGCAATGGGGAAGGGCCCGATGAAACGCTTAGTCAGCTTGCGTTTCTTGGCCGGCACATTAATATTGCGAGTGGAGAGCCAAACCTGCTGACCCACCTTGTATTCAGGTGCTGGTCTCCTGTGGCGGTTGGCCATCCTTGTGTTGCGCTCAGTGGTCCTGAGGATGATGGTCCAGAGCCGGTGGCAGCGCCTGACATGGGTCTGGACAGAAGGCACTGCCACCTCCCTCTCCTCCTCTGGAAACAGTGGCGGGTCGTACCCCAACAATGCCCTGAAGGGGGACATCCCAGTCACCGAGGACACCATGGAGTTGTGGACGTTTTCGATCCAAGGTAAGAAGCCGCTCCAAGAAGAGGAGCTGGATGAAATGACGCAGTGAAGGGTGGCCTCCAGCTCCTGATTCGCCCGTTCACACTGACCATTGCTTTGAGGATGGTAACCCGATGACAGGCTCGCCGTCGCTCCCAACGGCTGACAGAACGCCCTCCAAACCTGGGACACAAACTGGGGGCCCCGATCCGAGACAACGTCCGAGGGAATTCCGTGGAGGCGGACCACATGCTGCACCAGAAGGTCCGCCGTCTCCCGCGCTGTCGGCAGCTCCCGAAGGGGCACAAAGTGGGCTGCCTTGGAGAAGCGATCGACGATTGTCAGGACTGTGGTGAACTGGTTGGATGGGGGGAGGCCTGTCACAAAGTCCAAGGCCATGTGAGACCACGGGCGGGTAGGGACCGACAAAGGGTGGAGCAGCCCGGCCGGAGGAGAAGAGGAAGATTTCCCGGTGGCGCACTGAGCGCAGGCCCAGACGTAGTTGGTTACGTCCCTCCTCAGCCTCAGCCACCAGAATGCCCTTTGGAGAAGCGTTATGGTGTGAGAAACCCCAGGGTGGCATGCTAATTTTGAGGCATGGGCCCACTGGATGACTTCGCCCCGGACTGACGTGGGAACAAACAATCACCCCGGGGGGCCACCTCCCGGACCGGGCTCTGTTTCCTGTGCCTTCACCACCTTATCCTGGTTCTCCCACACGAGGGCGCCCACAACGCAGGATGGAGGGAGGATGGTTTCTTCCTGATCCTCGGAAGTCTCCGCTAAGAACTGCCTGGAGAGGACGTCTGGCTTCAGATTCTTGCTCCCGGGGCGGTAAGTGATTGTAAAATTGAATTGCCCAAAGAAGAGGGACCAGCGGGCTTGACGAGAGTTCAGTCACTTCGCCGTCCTCAGGTATTCCAGGTTTTTATGATCAGTCCATACGACGAACGGCTGAGCAGCCCCTTCCAGCCAATGCCTCCACTCCTCCAAGGCGAGCTTAACCGCCAGCAACTCCCTGTCACCGATGCTGTAATTCCTCTCAGCAGGTTGCAAGCGGCAAGAGAAGAAGGCGCAGGGCCAAATCACCCCATCAACAGGCGAGCGTTAGGATAGCACCGCCCCTACTCCGGAGTCCGAAGCATCCACCTCCATCAGGCACTGGAGATTTTGGTCCGCCTGAGTCAGAACACGGGATGAAGCAAACTCCTCCTTGAGCTTCATAAATGCCGCAGCAGCCTCCTCGGTCCAGCAAAAGGGGATCTTGGGGGACGTGAGGCTGGTCAGCGGGCGAGCAATTATTCCAAACTTGGGCACCAAACAACGATAAAAGTTAGCAAACCCCAGAAACCCCTGCAGTTGCTTTCTGGACGAGGGGGTGGGCCAATCCACTACCGCCTTGACCTTGGCTGGGTCGGGGATCACCTGATTGTGCGAGACCACAAACCCCAAAAAGGGCATCTTCCTGACGTGGAACTCGCACTTCTCGGCCTTGACATACAGTTGGTTCTCCAGGAGGCACTGAAGGGCCCGCCTCACGTGTACCTGATGTTCCTCCAGGGACCGGGAGAAGATGAGAATGTCATCAAGGTACACAAAAACAAAGGCGCCTAGGAAATCCCAGAAGACGTTGTTGATGAGACGCTGGAAGACGGCCGGAGCGTTGGTCAACCCAAATGGCATCACCAGATATTCAAAATGGCTGCTTGGGGTCCAGAAGCCCATCTTCCATTCGTCGCCCTCCTTGATTTGTACGAGGTGGTACGCGTTCCGAAGATCCAACTTGGTGAACCAGGAGGCCCCCTGAAGAGAGTCGAAGGCCGAGTTCATGAGGGGCAGCGTGTACTTGTCTTTAATTGTGATATCGTTGAGAACCCTGAAGTCAATGCATGGGCGCAGGGAGCCATCCTTTTTACCCACAAAAAAAAATCCCGCCCCCACCGCCGAAGAAGATGGGCGGATGATCCCAGAGCTGAGCGATTCTTTGATATAGGTGTCCATCGCCTCCCGCTCCGGAGCAGACAAGCTGTATAAACGGCTCGACAGAAGCGGGACACCGGCCCGGAGATTGATGGCGCAATCATAGGGGTGGGGGGGGGGGAGGGAAAGCGCCCGTGACTTACTAAAGGCAGCCCCCAATTCGTGATAAACCTCCGGTACCTTGGACAGGTCGGGGGGGGGGGCGACACTGGTGGGGTCACAGACACCGACGGGGCACACGCTGCCGACTGCAGACATGCGCTGATGCAAAATGGGCTCCATGAGATGATGCTCCCCAACTGCCAATCGAACGTGGGGTTATGCAACTGCAGCCAGGGGTAGCCCAAGATGACTGGATAGGTGGAGGTGGGCAGCACCAGGAAGTGGAGGTCCTCCCGATGGTTTCCTGAGATAATTACTGACACCGGGGCAGTCTGCTGAGAAACAGCCGTTAGTGGGGCTTTTGACAAGGTGATCAGGTTGACAGGAGGCCGGAGAGTTTGACAGGGGAGGCCCAAACGGGTTGCCAGGTCTCCTGAAATGAAACTCTGCTCAGCCCCTGAGTCAATGAGTGCATGAGTGTAGTGTTAGATGTGTTTGGAAATCAGCCAAATGGGAACGAGGCAGCTAGTGAGGGGCTTTGACTGAGCTACGTCCGTGAGTCCCCCTACTGTGACCCACGGACCTCCTCTTTTACCCGATTCGTACATTTGGCCACTTCATGGGAAGCACTACCACAATAAAAGCACAACCCCAATTCCTTGCGGCACTGTCTCTCAGCAGCCAAAATCCCAGCGCGCCCGATTATCATATCCTCCTGCCCTGGAAGTTCCTCCGGAGGGGGCAGAGCCAGCTGGGACGGCCAAGAGGAGCGAAGGCGTTGCACGCTCAAGCAGCTGGAGGCTCTTCGCTCGGCGGCATGCTCCCTCAGCCTGTTGTCCAAGCTGATGGTGAGGGAGATTAGCTCATTTAAGCGGCCAGGCTTGTCTCGGGTTGCTAATTCATCCCTCAGCTCAGGGCTTAAGCTACGGATAAATATACTGCACAGCGAAGCGTCCTCCCACCCGACCTCCGCCGCCACTACCCGGAAATCGACAGCATAATCGGCAGCAGCCCGGCTGCCCTGTCGGAGATTTAATAGCCGAGTAGTGAGCACAGAGTCCCGGTCGGTGTGGTCAAACACTTCGGTGAAATCTGCTAGGAATTGCTGGTAAGTCAAATTGGCGTAGCTGGGCTTAGCCATTACCGCATAGGCCCAAGCTAGCGCTCTACCTTCTAGCAGGTTAGCTATATAGCCTATCTTGCTATGGTTGGTGGGAAAGTCCCCAGGAACCCGATGAAAAACTGTCTCACATTGCAGCAAAAAACCCCGTGCCTCACCGAGTTTCCCACTGAAGCGAGCGGGTGTTGGCACGGGAGTGAGACGGGTTGGGGGAGCCTGGCTAACCTGGCTAGGTGAGGAGCTAGCAGGGCCTGGTGGCACTCTGGCAGCCGGAGGAAATGCCTGCTGTCCTTCCAGGCAATCCAACCGGCTGTTAATCTGAGTTAATTGGGTGAGAATTACATTCTGTTGATAAGCTAGCTGCTCTACTCGAGCATCAATGATGTTAAGACGGCGCACTAGCGCGCTGTCTGCTGGGTCGCTTTGACGGAGTCGTACTGACATGGTGGTTTGACCCAGGGGACAGAAGACAGACTCGAGTAGTACAATTAACTCTTTATTTCACCCAAGTGTGTTGTGTGAGTGCGTGTATGTACAAGTGTGGGATGTGCTGAGCGCATGCTGGAACTGAGCAGGTCTCGCTGCTGCCTGGCAACCCTAGGGAGACAGAGCAGAGGGATTAGTACTGCACAGTAGCGGGGAGTGTTATAATGGTTGCCGCTTACTTGCAGGTGACGATGTTGAGCCTCTGCTCGCTCAGCGAGCGACTGCCAGGAGGGGAGAGTGCTGCTCAGCGTCGTGAGGCGAAGGGATGACTCTGGTGCCGGGGAGGAGTTGAGCCGCCGCCGAGAAGGGTTGATCCACCGCCCGGAGGATCCACCTGTGTACAGGGGAGAATTGCTTGGCAAGGTAAATGCGAGAGTTGCTTACGTGGCGTGGCAAGAAGAGCAGGGTCAGGCATAGCGTCAGGCTGTGGCTGAGAACGCGGGACGTGGCTCCATAATGCTGACAGACGACTCCGTGCTGGGCTGTCAGCCGGTCTGGCTCTTATAGCCCGCTGAGAATTAATGGCAGGTGTGCACGCAGCTGGGACTGATGATGGCCCAGCGGCCACCATGACAGAGAGGATAATAATACAAACTGATAATACTACATAGGAGATCCATGGACAGTCTGAAGTGTGCGCCCGGTGCTTCCCCCGGGCTCCACTTCATGACAGAAGTAATGTTTTTGGAAGCATTGGTTGGTTGGTTAGTTTGTTGGTTGGTTTGTCTGTCTGTCTGTCTGTCTGTCTGTTAGCAACACTACTCAAAAAGTTGTAAACGGATTTTGAAACAAAATTTTCAGGAAAGGTGTGTATTGGCACGGGGAACAGATGATTAGATTTTGGTGGTGATCCGGATCACAGTCTGGATCCGGGAATTTTTTGAAAATTGTTTTTATGTTAATATAGCGCTTTTCATGTACTGCCCCTGTGAAAGATTTTTTTCTCCTCATATTTAATTCTTTATATCATATTTTTTCTCTATGATACTTTGTTCTCAAAACAACCTTTATCAAGTTCCTTCCTGTTCTGGACACAGAGCTTAGCCTTAAGGTTGAAGCCTCAAAGAGGTTTAGAGCTCCCACAACTTTCTTATCAGGAAGCTGTACAAGCCTATAAAAGCCTGCACTCTTTATTTTTCATTCTTTATTTTTTTTATTTACTTAATGTTTTCAACATTTCTGTGGAATCATGTTCACTGTAACTTCTGCTGAAATCTTCCCTTTTGCAAAAGATAATAAAATACAGAAAAGGCATCCAGCTCTTTTATTTTTCGTCTTTCATTTTTCTTTCACCAGATTAATAAGGGACTAATTATTAACAAGTAAAAATCCACAACAGTTCTTTGGTAGCAGAGGATGGTTGGATCGTGAGTCTCCTTCCCTGGATTCTGGAATCCTTCGACAGGCTGATAACCCCACCGGTGAACTGGTGGCTCTAAACCTCATTTAAATTCTGTTTTGAGAGAAGCAGAGAGTTTTTGGATCCATCCAGGGAGGATTCCATGACTCCAAGCCGAAAGGATCCCTTTTTTTGTGGAAAGTCTGGTGATAGTATATATTTCTATGACCAATTTCAAATTTGTTGAATAAGAAAGCTATTTTTCAAGCATTTTATTTATTTATTTATTTTTTTCCGCTGTGTTTGCTGCTTCCGAAGAGCACCAACTGCACAGCTTCTTTGTGCAGAGTCATGACTGCACAAAGAAGTCATGACTCTCATGGACTCTCATGGAAAGTCATCCCCCTCATGGATTGTCACCTTATCGTGGTGGGGGGGGGTTTGCGTGCCCCAGTGATCCCAGGAGCTATGTTGTCCAGGGCAATTTGCCTCTGATAGGGTCACCCAAGGCAAACTGGTCCTGGGTCAAGGGCCAGACTAAGAACGATCCAACAGACTCGCATGATAAATTCTAGATCAAGGATTCAGTGTACCCCGCCCGGTATGGGGTTACCGGGGCCACACCCTGGAGCCAGGCCTTGGGGAGGGGCTCGATGGCTAGCGTCTGGTGGCCGGGTTTCCACCCATGGGACCCGGCCGGGCTCAGCCCGAAGGAGTTACATGGGTCCGCCCTCCAGTGGGCTCACCACCTGCAGGAGGGATCATGGGGGTCCGGTGCTATGTAGATTAGGTGGCGGTCAAAGGCAGAGACCTTGGCGGACTGATCCCAAGCTTTCTAAACTGGCTTTTGGTACGTGGAATGCCACCTCTCTAGTGGGGAAGGAGCCTGAGCTGGTGTACGAGGTTGAGAGATACCGGCTAGATATAATCGGCCTCACCTCAACACACAGCTCCGGTTCCGGAACCAGTCTCCTGGAGAGGGGCTGGAGCTTGGCCTTTTCTGGAGTTGCCCCGGGCGAGAGGCGACGAGCAGGGGTGGGTATTCTTGTATCCCCCCACCTTGCTGCCCCTATATTGGAGTTTTTCCCGGTGGATGAAAGGGTTGCTTCCCTGCGCCTTCGGGTTGGGAAATGGGTCCTGACCATCATTTGTGCCTATGCACCAAATGATGTTTCATAGTACCCACCCTTTTTGGAGTCTCTGACTGGGGTGCTGGAGGGTGCTCCTCTTGGAGACTCCATTGTCCTACTGGGGGACTTCAATCCACACGTGGGCAACGACAGTGAAACCTGGAGGGGGGTGATTGGGAGGAACGGCCTGCCCGATATGAACCCGAGTGGTGTTCAGTTATTGGACTTCTGTGCTAACCACAGTTTGTCCATAACAAACACCACGTTCAAGCATAAGGGTGTCCATATGTGCACCTGGCACCAGGACACCCTAGGTCGCAGGTCGATGATCGATTTTGTTATCGTGTCATCAGACCTGCGACCATATGCCTTGGACACTCTGGTAAAGAGAGGTGCAGAGCTGTCAACTGATCACCACCTCGTGGTGAGTTGGATCCGATGGCAGGGGAAGAAGCCATTCAGACCTGGTAGACCCAAACGTATAGTGAGGGTGTGCTGGGAACGTCTGGCTGAGGCCCCTGTCCGGGAGGTCTTCAACTCCCATCTCCAGAAAAACTTCAACCACATTCTGAGGGAGTCAGGAGACATGGTGTCTGAATGGGCCATGTTCTCCACTTCTGTTGTTGAAGCGGCGGCCCAGAGCTGCAGCCGCAAGGTGGTCGGTGCGTCTCGTGGTAGCAACCCCCGAACCAAGTGGTGGACACCAGTGGTGAGGGGGGCCATTAAGCTGAAGAAGGAGTCCTATCAATCTTGGTTGGCTTGTGGGACTCCCAAAGCAGCTGAGGTGTACTGGCAGGCCAAGCGGAGTGCAGCTCGGGTGGTTGCTGAAGCAAAAACCCGGGTATGGGAGGAGTTCGGTGAGGCCATGGAACAAGACTTTTGGTCGGCCTCGAAGAGATTCTGGCAAACTGTCCGGCGGCTCAGGAGGGGAAAGCAGCTCTCTGTCCACACTGTGTATGGCGCGGATGGGGCGCTGTTGACTTCGACTGGGGATATCGTCGGGCGGTGGAAGGAATACTTCGAGGATCTCCTCAATCCCACTGATACACCTTCCACAGAGGAAACAGGGTTTGTGGACGAGGGGGATGACTCACTGAACAGGGGCTGAGGTCGCCAAGGTGGTTAAAAATCTCCTTGGTGGCCGGGCCCCGTGGGTGGACGACATTCGCCCTGAGTACCTCAAGGCCCTGGATGTTGTTGGGCTGTCATGGTTGACACGCCTCTACAACATTGCGTGGAGGTCGGGGGCAGTGCCTTTGGCATGGCAAACCAGGGTGGTGGTTCCTCTCTTCAAAAAAGGGGACCGGAGGGTGTGCTCAAACTTTAGAGGGATCACACTCCTCAGCCTCCCTAGGAAGGTCTATGCCAAGGTACTGGAGAGGAGAGTCCGGCCGTTGGTCGAACCTCGGATTCAGGAGGAGCAATGTGGTTTTCGTCCTGGCCATGGCACATCAGACCAGCTCTTTACCCTCTCGAGAATTCTCGAGGGTTTGTGGGAGTTTGCCCAACCAGTTTACACGTATTTTGTGGACTTGGAGAAGGCATTTGACCGTGTCCCTCGTGGTTTTTTGTGGGGGGTGCTTCGGGAGTATGGGGTATCGGGCTTGTTGTTACGAGCTATTCGGTCTCTGTACGACCATTGTGAGAGTTTGGTTCGTATTGCCAACACTTGGTCAGACTCATTCCCAGTGAGAGTTGGACTCCGCCAGGGCTGCCCTTTGTCACCGATCCTGTTCATAATTTTTATGGACAGGATTTCTAGGCACAGCCAGGGAATAGAGGGTGTCATGCTTGGTGACAACAGGATCTCATCTCTGTTGTTTGCAGATGATGTTGTCCTGTTGGCTTCATCCAGCAATGACCTACAGCTCTTGCTGGGACGGTTTGCCGCTGAGTGTGAAGTGGCTGGGATGAAAATCAGCACCTCCAAGTCTGAGTCCATGGTTCTCAGCCAGAAAAAGGTGGATTGTCATCTCCAGGTTGGGGACAGGGTCCTGCCCCAAGTGGAGGAGTTTAAGTATCTTGGGGTCTTATTCACGAGTGAGGGGAAAAATGGAGCAAGAGATTGACAGACGGATCGGAGCAGCATCTGCAGTGATGCGGACGTTGTACCGGTCTGTTGTGGTGAAGAGGGAGCTTAGTTCTAAGGCAAAGCTGTCGATTTACCAGTCAGTCTACGTTCTTCCTCTCACCTATGGTCACAAGCTTTGGGTAATGACCAAAGCGGCTGAAATGAGCTTTCTCCGTAGGATTGCTGGACTCACCCTCAGAGATAGGGTGAGGGGCTCAGTCATCCGGGAGAGGCTCAGAGTAGAACCACTGCTCCTCCACATTGAAAGTAGTCAGTTGAGGTGGTATGGGCATCTGATTAGGATGCCTCCTGGATGCCTCCCACTTGAGGTGTTTCGGGCACGTCCCACTGGGAGGAGATCCCGGGGCAGACCCAGGACTCGGTGGAGAGACTATGTCTCCCAGCTGGTCTGGGAACCCCTTGGTATCCTCTCTGAAGAGCTGGAGCAGGTGGCTGGGGAGAGGGAAGTCTGGGCTTCTCTGCTTGAACTGCTGCCTCCGCAACCCGGACCTCCGGAAAAGCGGTAGAAGATGGATGGATGGAAGAAAGCTATTTTTTTGTGGGAAATAGGAAAATTGTGGTATTGGGGATAATCACTGTTTGTTACTGTATAACATATTTTTGCCTCAAAAGTTGGGTTAGAGGTCTTTAGATAAACCACTGCAAAGGTATATCTATAAACTAGGGTTTAAATTCCCTCAAATATATAGTTGTCTTTCCCCTTAGACACACACACACACACACACACACTGCATTCATCACTGATATATAAAACATAGGCTTTCAATCTCCAGAAAATCATACTTGACTTTGGGCTGCACGGTGGCGCAGTGGTTAGCACTGCGGCAGCACAGTTTACCCTTGGCCGGGGGATCGTGGGGATCGTGGGATCGTGGGTTTGATCCCAGCCCCCGACCAACAGTGATCTGTGTGGAGTTTGCATGTTCTCCCCGTGTATGCGTGGGTTTACCCCGGGATTTCTCCGGTTTCCTCCCACATGCCAAAAACATGCAGGTTAGGTTAATTGGAGACCCTAAAGTGGCCCTAGGTGTGAATGTGTGTGTGAATGGTTAAGGGATAGCGCCGTATCGTGGCTGTTTCATCCATCCAGGTGGTGGATGACCCTCAATTTCCCCTCTGGGGATCAATAAAGTATACTAAATCTAAAAAAAAATAAATAGACGATTTATCTGTTGAGGGTACAGGCAGATGGGGCTCTGACCTGTGTTTCACTTTAGGATTGTGAGACGCCAGCTTTTTTACGATGGTTTAGCTGACGGTAAAACCCCTACACCCGGGACATATGCAACTATAGCATTTGTAAAAGCTCCAGTCAGTCGCACAAGACTACTAGACTGTTGAGGAGGCCAACTGGTAAAGGATAAGTAAACCGGAGGGTGGGTTTCCCTGCGCCAGGTTGGGATTCTCCGCTTTAACATGGCATTGAGAGATGAGGTTTTTTATGGTCGTTTTTACTCTTGGAAAACCCACTACCCAGGGAGATGTCTCTAGGGTTTTATATTGATGAAATATGGGAAAATCTGAAAGTAAGAGTGTGAGCCCTTACAGTGATTCCCATTTGTGAAAATATATGTGTTAAAAATATGGTGATGAAAGTGTCTGGCTGGTGCCTATCTGGTCTGAAATGGGTTTTCCAGATTGAGGATCATTTAGTCTCCATCAATTACATTATCTGAAAGAAAAGTTAGATGAGAAAAAGCAGGAAATAAGAATCTATGATAAATAAAAGAGAACTTCTTCCATTTAAATAAATTATGACATCATGCACATGAAAAGTAAATTAGTTTCATAGGGCATTGTGTGAGAATGTGTTTGTATGAAAATGTGTGAGAACTGTACACAACAAGCTATAAAAGTGAAAACAAATGCCTATTTGCTAACTATATAGTTGATATTTATTTTGCCAACAGTATCTGGTTTGAATCAATGAGAGGTGTGGGCTATTAAAATGCTCTTATGACCCCAAGCATTAGATCAAAGTCAGAAGGATTTGAAATAAATAAATAAATAAATATAAACAAAAGCAGAAAACAGAGCCCTATGGATGTATTTTTTTTTTAAACGAATGTGTTTTCTTCTTTTGATTTTTATTTTTCTCTCCTCAACATACCTTTTTGCTGGATTTGAATTTTTTTTAGGAATAATTCTGTGGCTCACATTTTACATTTTACTTAAGGTTTTACTTTCATTGTTGAACTTGTGACTTTATCTAAAGTCCAAGGTTGCAGAAATTCATATGGCCCTACATATCTAAGCAGAAAACATGCTTTGTTTTATTTTATTTTATTTTGATTTATTTTGTTTTATTTTAGGTTCAGTTTAGTTCATTGTGGTTCATAAAGCAAACATTATAATATCATTTATCAAGGTATATATCACAACCTAATTTACGCTTTTCATTGTACTTAATACTCTTATAATTCTACTGTGGAGAGTATGGGAAATGAGGAGGCAGGTTTACGAGCAGACAAAGTTTATTAACACTCTCTCATCAGTCATACACATAAAAACATGAAGCAGCCAAGCACAGTTTCTCCTTATATCCCAACAGATCATCTCACATCTGCATGACATTTCACATCACACTGCATGACATCTAACAACACAATACATTCCCCTTGAACCTCCTTCTCCCTCTTCTTGCCAACTCCCCATGACGTCCCTGGCTATTGTCCTCTTATGTTTAACCACTGCATCCTGGCTGAGACGATGTCTGACTCACCCTAGTCTCTACAATATGCATTTTCTGTCTGTTACACTACATATTTTTTAATCACTTTCAAGGAATTACACATTTTAATTGCATCAGGAAAGTAATCTCACAGACTGACACCTAAAACAGAGAAACAGTGACATTTTATTTAAATCCTAGTTTTAATTTCCACGTGAATGATATATGAACAGAACATACTTCTCAGGAATCTTTTTCTCCTTTGTATTTTTTAGGGGCAAACTGAACCATGGCAGACCAGTGCTATCTTTATTTTGCCTCATCGCCTTCCTGACCCCAGCATCATCACCCAGTGTCAACACCGACGTCATCACCAAATCCATCAATCAAACCAGCACTAAAGCATGCATACCTTAATGAGCAGCTCTCCCTCACACGATGAACTAAGAACTCTTCTGCTAGTCACCGGCGGGTGACCGAAGACAACAACAGGCCACTATTGTGTTGTTTGTGGCAATCACCTGTAACCAAGAACTGCTGAGTGACAAATATTACTCCACCTTTGTGTGTGGGTCATGAACACTCTCTGCTCTATGTGTGTGTGCCGAAGACATGATACCATCTGAGAGCCGAAGAATGGACAAAGACAACAATAAGATGGACATTCTCTGTTTGCCAAAGAGAGAGAAGAATGGACACTGTTTCTTGGGTTTACTAGCCTAACAGATAGGATAAAAAAAAAACACAACTGTGGTAATATGCATTTACACCAACAAATTTTTTTCTCATCATGACGTTTTTTAAATGTAGGACAATAGTCAGACAAAGTACCTACACATTTGAGATATAGTTTAGTTACTATGAGTACACAAGTGTACTAGCACACAGTAATAAGTATTTTTTAAATAATTACAGCTTTACTAGTACAAAAGAATGATAATAATAACACCCTCACACTTAATTGATTACACACCAGACAGATTACAGACCAGGACTGAAGTCGACAGATGAGTGAATGTGTGAATGACTGAATGAATGCTTGACGAGCTACAAATTAGAGTGAGAAAAGTTTTTAAACCACCGGTGTTGATAAATTTCCATCAAAAGTAAAGTGCAACATTATTTAAAATGGCAGCCAACAAGTTTGAGACAATGGTTAACCTTTTAACATCTAAATATACTCCTAAAGTGTAAAAGTATATGCTTATGTTTGAATTTTAAAATGATAATTACTAAAAGTTTTGTCTAAACCATGCATGGAATAAATATATTTTGAGATCAAAATGACAAAAATATAAACTGAAGAGTTCTTCCATTGCCTGAAAATTAAAAATCTTACTCATACCCTTCTCAGATTTCTACCTTCAAGGATGACTACAAAATAAATTTAGATAATTGACCGTTTTTCTCATTACAGGGCAAAATTGAGCATGGATTATCGAGAAAATCTTGAAAACTGGCATCCAGAGGAGACAGTCCTGTGAACTGTATGATTAATTAATTTCATAAAATGTTGATCAACAAAATAGAAACTACAAAGTCTAACAAGCAATTAGAGTATTTTCACTACATGGCCATAAATTGAAATAAGAAAATTATATGTTATGAGTCCTCGTGCGCCATTATGCGGCGCACGGAGGACAGGATGAAACACCCAAACACAGGAGTAGATTCGTGCAATTTATTAACAGACCCCAAAAATAATAAGTCCAGCAAATAGTCATGCAAAACACAGAGTGTTGAAGTGATTGGCTAAAAGCCACCAGACTTGCAGGGACGCCTCCTGGAAGCTCTACTGCCCTGCTACAGGAATGCCTAGTGCCACTGAGCTGCAGTTGGCATGGGGTGAAAGACAAATCTGAACTTACGGTGCAGGAGCTATCCGGAGCAGTCTGTGCAGTCCGGTGGATGGAGGTGAAACAGACTGACAGCGTAACGAAGGTAATGGCATACACGGACGAACACGCTGCCATGTATGAATCTCAATGCTCCAACGGCCTCTTCCTACTGACACAGCATTTAAGTAATAATAATATTAACGAGGGAAGAGACCGCCGATGTGACTGAGTGTGGGCTGGACATAATGGGAATCACATGTGTATGAGTGAGTGAAAGAGTGTGTGAATGGGAATGAATGAAGTGTGTGTGTGTGTGTGTGTGTGTGTGTGTGTGTGTGTGTGTGTGTGTGTGTGTGTGTGTGAAACACCCAATAATGAGACACAGCTCATGGCAATGACAGGAGGAGGGGGCGTGGCCAAGCTGTCAAGAAGCGAAGGACCCAAAGGGCTCCCTGGGGAAAACAGGTTAAGAGGGAAGCAACATATAAAAAACACAACACATAATATGCATATATAATAATGTGCACCTCCTAACACCCCCCCCCCCCCACCTGGGAAACTCACCACTACCCTCAGGAGTCCAAAGTTCAGGGGGTTGACCAGAGTCCCAGGCCCCCAGCATGGTGAGGGGTGACTGATCGGGTGGCCTGCCCGAGTCCCACGTCCAGCAGGCAGCTCGTAGAACAGCGTCCGGCGGCCTGCCCAGACCGATGGCCCTCCGACCTGAAGGCTAAGTCTTTCGGGTGGCCGACCAGCATGGTGGAGCCACCAGGACTGAAGGAGAAGGTGGTGAGGCAGCCTACCCACCGGGGAACCTCGGTAGCCAAACTGGGGGACAGGAGGTCCCCTGCCCTCCGAAGCTTGGAGCAGGGGGACCGTAGCACCTGTGATGGTCCTGGTCTGGGATGTGGCTGCACCCGCGATGGTCTCGGCCTGGGACTTGGCTGCACCTGTGATGGTCCCTGTCTGGGACGTGGCTGCACCGGCGGTGGACTCCGACTGAAGCTCTGCTGCACCAGCGGTGGACTCTGGCTGGAGCTCTGCTGCACCGGTGGTGGACTCCAGCTGGAGCACCATTGCACCTGTGGTGGTCCCCATCGGAGGCCTCATTGCTCCCACGGTGGCCTCCCCAACAGGGGAAGTAGGCCTCTCTATGACCCCTGGCGCTGAACCCAGATCCTCAGCAGCCTCTGGTAGGATCAGCTGCTCTCCGGCGACCCTTGCAGGGGGCTTCGAACCCAAAGGGAGAGAGAAAGAGACCGAGTCAGGGTCACCGGCAGCAGCAGAGCCCGGTGAGATGGCCCTGAGAGCTACTGTGGCGTGCTCCGGGCTCTCCCCACCTTGAGCCGGGCAGTGTGACTTCAACATGGACATACATGACTCTGTGGAACACACTTGCCTGAACCCAAGCTCCACCGCCGTCCAGGACTCCAGTGATCTAGGTTGCGCTGGTGCCTTGAGTCCGTTTAGTGCTGCACCCTCGTCGACCACTCCCGGGGTGGCTGGGCTCATGTCGCCATCATCTGCGGACATCCCAGGTTGCGGCGGCTCTTCTCCGGCGACCCTAGAATGGAGCTCGGAGAAGACAGGAGAGGCAAGGTGGTTAGGGTCATCGGCAGCAATGGAGCCATGAGGGGAGTTCAGATGCAGCTGAGGGTTGCACCCGACTCTCCTTCCCAAGAACCAGGCAAGATCTCTCCACAACTGGCAAGAGAATTACAGGAGAGGTTACTTGGCTGTACTCAAGCTCCACCGCTGTCCAGGACTCTGACGATGCTGATGACGATGTCCCGGGCCAAGTCGGCTGGAGGTCTGGTCCAGAGTGTGACTCTGCTGTGGCAGACTCCGCAGCAGGCGTGATGGAGATTGCAGTCTCGGTGCTCCCCTGCGCAATCTTCCATGCCTCCGGCTCCTCTGGCATGGCAGCCGGGAAAGGCCTCACCGCTGGCCCGCGAGCCGGCCCCTCCTGGACCTCCGGTTCCTTTCCCCTCGAGCGACCTGGTTCCTGAGCTGGCGAGCTCGTAGGGGCACACAAAAAAGGTTTGGTGAGGTTAGGTGAGGGACTACCATATGCCGCTGGGGCGGAACACTCAGGGGACTGCAAACCCTGAGTCTCCTCACCAGAAGGCAGGCAAAATTGTTCATCCAACAAGAAAGTTAAATGAGGAAAAACTTGCCTGTTCTCCTGGCTTTGGATATCCCCATCGGCCTCCGCGGCTTCTCCTCTCCGCCCAGAGCATTCCTCCTCAATTAGATTCAATTCAATTCAATTCAATTCAACTTCATTTATATAGCGCCATTTCACAACAACAGTCATCTCATAGCACTATCAACTGTAGGGGGGACCCCCACAGTTGCAGAAAGACCCCAGCAATCAGGCGATCCCCTGTGAGCAAGCACTTGGTGACGGTGGAGAGGAAAAACTCCCTTTTAACAGGAAGAAACCTCCAGTAGAACCAGGCTCAGGGAGGGGCAGTCATCTGCTGCGACTGGCTGGGGGGTGAGGGGATAGAGAAGAAGAAAAGAACAGACATGTAGAGAGCAAACAGCACGATGGGGACTCAATCTATGGGAGAGAACAAACAAATATTAATGACCAGCAAAAAAAAAAAATATTTCATAGAGAGTGAGGAAAGGAGTGAGGCCCAGTGCATTACTGGAGGTCCCCCGGCTGACTAAACCTATTAGCAGCATAACTAAGGGAGGGTTCAGAAACACATGATCCCTCCCTAATTGTAGGCTATATCAAAAAGGTAGGTTTTAGCCCTATTCTTAAAAACAGAGATCGAGTCTGACTCCCGAATCCAGATTGGCAGCTGATTCCACAGGAGAGGAGCTTGATAACTGAAGGCTCTGCCTCCCATTGTACTTTTGGAGATTCTAGGTATTACAAGTAATCCTGCATTTTGGGAGCGTAGTGCTCTGTTAGGATGATACGGTAGTATCAGATCTTTTAAATAAAAAGGAGCCTGATTGTTTAGAGCTTTGTAAGTAAGAAGAAGGATTTTAAACTTAATTCTAAACTCTATGGGAAGCCAATGAAGGGAGGCCAGAACCGGAGAGATATGATCTCTCTTTCTAGTACCTGTCAAAACTCTTGCTGCAGCATTTTGGATCAGCTGAAGACTTTTTAAAGATGTTTTAGGACAGCCTGATAATAAAGAATTACAATAATCTAATCTCGAGCTAACAAAAGCGTGGATCAGCTTCTCAGCATCACTCTGAGACAAGATGCTCCTAATCTTGGCAATATTACGCAAATGATAGAAGGCAGTCTTAGAAACAAATTTAATATGTGAATTGAAGGACAAATCCTGATCAAAAATAACTCCAAGGTTCCTCACAGAGCTATTAAGAGAAAGAGTAACTGCATCCAAACTGAAAGTTTGATTTGGAAAGGAATTTCTAAGGTTTTTTGGACCAACAAGAATGACTTCAGTCTTATCTGAATTTAATAGCAGGAAATTACAAGTCATCCAAGCTTTGATTTCCTTAAGACAGGCTTCTAACTTGGCTAATTGATTAGTATCATCTGGCTTCATTGACAGGTATAATTGTGTGTCACCTGCATAACAATGAAAATGTATACAGTGCTTTCTAATAATGTTGCCTAACGGAAGCATATATAAACTAAAAAGAGTAGGACCTAGCACAGATCCCTGTGGAACTCCATGACTAAGCTTTGAGCTGAAAGAAAACTCATCATTTACATGAACAAACTGGAACCTATCAGATAAATAAGATCTAAACCACTGCAACGAAGTTCCATTAAGTCCAACATAGTGTTCTAATCTATCAAGTAGAATATTATGATCAATAGTATCAAAAGCTGCACTAAGATCTAAAAGGACAAGTACAGAAACTAGTCCATTATCAGATGCAATGAGGAGGTCGTTAGTGACCTTCGCTAAGGCTGTTTCAGTACTATGATGGATTCTAAACCCAGATTGAAACTCTTCAAGTAAACCATTTCCCTGCAGGTGGTCAAATAATTGCGTAGCAACAACTCTTTCTAAGATTTTTGAAATGAAAGGGAGATTAGAGATTGGTCTATAGTTAGCTAAAGCTCCTGGATCTAGCGTTGGCTTTTTGAGTAAGGGTTTAATTACAGCCGTTTTAAAAGCCTGCGGTACATGGCCTAAAGTTAATGAAGAATTGATTATATGAAGAATAAAGCTACCAATAAGTGGGAAGACTTCTTTAAATAACCTGGTAGGAATAGGGTCTAAAAGACAAGTTGAAGGTTTGGATGAGGAAACTATTTTGTCTAACTCACAAAGGTCGATTGGAGTAAACTCATCAAGACAGACATCAATAGAAGGAGTTGTAGTAGTTACAGTATTTAAGTTAACTGTGGGAAGAATCTGATTGATTTTATCTCTGATGGATGAAATTTTATTATTGAAAAAGTTCATAAAGTCCTGACTAGTAAGCTCTAAGGGGATGCTAGGATTGACAGAGTCCTGACTCTTTGTCAACCTGGCTACAGTACTGAAAAGAAACCTGGGATTATTCTTGTTCTCTTCTATTAATGCAGAGTAATAACTCGTTCTAGCTTTTCTAAGAGATTTTTTATAAATTAAAAGATGATTTCTCCAAGCTAAATAGATTTCATCTAAATTAGTAGAGCGCCATTTTCTTTCTAATTGACGAGTCTTCTGTTTTAAGCTACGAGTTTCTGTGTTGAACCAAGGAGTTAAAAATCTCTGATTAGACTTTTTCTTTTTTAAGGGGGCCACCAAGTCTAGAGCCTGATGCAGAGAAGCTGAAACACTATCCACCATGTTATCAATTACAGAAGGAGCAAGCTGTCTATAGCTTATTTCCGTTGTGTTGACACATGGCATAGAGGAAACAATCTGCATAAATTTGGAAACAGCATCATCTGAGAGGCATCTACTGTGATAATATTTTTCTTTAGGAGCCAAATAGTCAGAAATAGTAAAATCAAAGGTTAACAGACAATGGTCTGACAGTACAGGGTTATGAGGAGACACTACAAGATTTTCTATTTCTATGCCATATGTCAGAACAAGGTCCAATGTATGGTGGAGGTAATGAGTAGAATTTCCTACTTTCTGAGAAAACCCAATCGAGTCTAATATTGAATTAAAAGCCACATTAAGGCAGTCACTATCTACATCCACATGTATATTAAAGTCCCCTACTATAATTATTCTATCAGATTTCAGCACTAAATCAGCTAAGAAATCAGCAAATTTGGATAAAAATTCTGAATAGGTTGATGAGGGACGATAAACTATGGCAAATAAAATTGGGTTTAGCCTGAAATTGCTAAAGTGCCCAACACTGAGGACCAGGCCCTCAAAGGAATTATAACATGTTTTTTGCTTTACATTAACTAGTAATTTGGAATGGTAAATTGTTGCTACTCCTCCTCCACGACCAGAACTTCTGGGATTTTGACAGTTTAAATAACCAGAGGGAGTTGATTCATTTAAACCAACATAATCCTCTTGCCCTAACCAAGTCTCTGTAAGGGAAATTAAATCAATCTGATGATCAATTAACAGATCATGGACTAACAGAGACTTGGGAGTTAGAGACCTAATATTTAATAAACCACATTTAATTTTTAAATTATGAGGAGGAACAGAGGCCAAATCATTCAATTTAGAGGCTTTATGTTTAATTTGAGTTTTACCAATATTTTGCTTTATCACTTTGGGACGCTTATACATTATATTTTTATTTACTTTGGAGGGAGCAGACAGTGATTCTCTGATGGGGAAGACAGGGGCTCAGTTGAGGGGTGGCGGATGAAGAGGAGCTGCAGAGAGGCGTGTAAGACTGCGACTCTGCTTCCTGGTCCCAACTCTGAGTAGTCACGGTTTTGGAAATTTGGATAAAAAAGATGCCAGATTGTTAGATAAATGAGAAGCACCATCCAAAGTGGGATGAATGCTGTCTCGTCTCATAAGACCAGGTTTTCCCCAAAAAGAGCTCCAATTGTCAATGTAGCCCACGTCATTTTTAGGACACCACACAGACAGCCAGCGGTTCAAGGATGACGAGCGACTAAACATGTCATCACTGGTCAGATTGGGGAGGGGCCCAGAGAATACTACAGTGGCAGACATCGTTTTGGCAAACTCACACACCGATTCTATATTAAGTTTCGTGACTTCCGACTACCGGAGACGGATGTCATTAATGCCGGCGTGAATAACAATTGTGGAGTATTTACAGTTACTTTTAGCCAGCATTTTCAAATTTGACTCGATGTCGCCTTAGATTAGATGGTCAATGAGGGCGAGCAAAGCCAGTCTCTCCTCCTCCATCATCACGTCAGGAGATGAAGCATGCCCAGGCTTGAGGGATGGCACAGGAGCAGGCGAGCCGTGGGAGGAAGATGTCTTCTTCCACCAGGAGCGCTTCTTCTGACGGGAGGATGGCTATGGCTCTGCGTCTGGCTGGGGAAAGAAGAAGGAGAAGATGACATCCACCCTAGGAATGATCCGGAGGCTGGGATGACGCCGCTTAACGTCCTCAGCGACGAGCCGTGCCCACACAACATCCTCGGGGAACTTCAGCCACTGAGCAGAGAAGAGCACTTCTTCCAGGAGGTCCTGTGCTCTCTGCTCCTCGTCCATCCAGACCATGTTGTAGTTCGGGAGGAGAGAAGAAAAAAGCAGGTGAAAAGAAAAAAAAATGCACGTCTACTCCGCTGGGTTTTTTCTTGCTGGTCGGAGCATTCTGTTATGAGTCCTTGTGTGCCATTATGTGGCGCACGGAGGACAGGATGAATAACCCAAACGCAGGAGTAGATTCATGCAATTTATTAAGAGACCCCAAAAATAATAAGTCCTGCAAACCATAGTGCAAAACACAGAGTGTTGAAGTGATTGGCTAAAGGCCACCAGATTTACAGGGATGCCTCCTGGATGCTCTACTGCCCTGCTACGGGAATGTCTAGTCCCGCTGAGCTGCAGTTGGCACGGGGTGAACGACAAACCTGAACTTACAGTGCAGAAGCGATCTGGAGCAGTCCGTGCAGTCTGGTGGATGAAGGTGAAACAGGCTGACAGCGTACCGAAAGTAATGGCATACACGGAGGAACACGCTGCCGTGTATAAATCTCAATGCTCCGACGGCCTCTTCCTACTAACACAGCGTTTAAGTTAACAAGTGAAGAGACTGCCGGTGTGACTGAGCGTGGGCTGGACATAATTGGAATCATGTGTGTATGAGTGAGTGAAAGAGCGTGTGAATGGAAATGAATGAAGTGTGTGTGTGTGTGTGTGTGTGTGTGTGTGTGTGTGTGTGAAACACCCAATAATGAGACAGCTGGAGGCACTGATAGGAGGAGGGTGCGTGCCCGAGCTGTCAAGGAGCGAAGGACCCAAAGGGCTCCCTGACGCACCAGATAGAAAATAAATAGGGAGACGGGCCAAACAGCCACGGGTCAGAACTGGGTTTGGGACCACCAAACCCAGGTTCATAACATTATAATTTAGTGCGATGTGATCACATACAAAATTTAAAAGAAAATGATTATTAAATGACTGTATTTCAATTTTTTTAAAATAAATAAAATGACGTCACAATAACAACAACTATGATACTTGGATACAATAATAATGTTTTTCTTTTTCAGACACTGAGACCTTAGTTTTATTAGAATTCATGTCCTATGTGACAGTGATATTCAGTGTTTCACGAGATGTTTTGACACCATGGTTAACTAAAGATAATATTGATGAAGGATCCTTTCTATCAGCATGCTTAATCAAAATGCAGGCACCCCTGATGACACACTGTCAGTGGGAGAAGGCCTCAAGACCTGACTGAAATATAGTTTGATTCTAAAGTAAACTGACTACTGATGTTTTGAAGTTTGATATTTAGAGACTGGACTTAGATTACCTGATTATTATCTCCTACATTTAGAATGACTTCAGATGACACCGATAATCTACCTTCTTCTACCTTTTCTGTTTTTCTTCTCTCTTCTGTTGTTTAATGTTTGTTTGTTTGTTTGTTTTGTCCTGAATTGTTTATTTGGTCTGTGTTTGTCTACCTGTCCTTGGGGTATGTAGAAAGAGAAAAGAAAAAGGGGAGAATATCTGGGATATACTTTATGTACAGTTTCCATATTTGTTGGCAAATTTTTCATTATTCCCTATATATTCACTTTGAGACAATAATATATGTTTGACAAATTTCATTAATTTAGAAAGAAAATTGATTAAATTCTGGTTGGTTTAAAATACATTGTTATAAAGGAAGACACTTAATGTTTGAAGAATAAAAGTTATTGGGGAATAACAATTATTGATATAGCTTAAATTATTTGACAAGCAAACTAACCCATCTATGAAAATAATTTTTGCATGCCCGATAAGAATGGAAATTTCTAAATTAATAAATTAGTAAATTAAGAAGGTATTTTACTGAATCCATTGATAACTTGGTTGAATGAATGAGGTACTTTGTTGAATTTAAACCAAAGTTGATTAATTTAATTACCTTTTAACAGTTTGGTATACACAGGAAAAAATGAAGCTGAAGAAAGTGAAAGTTAAATACTGACATAAAAGGTGAGTATATTATGGGTAAATTAAATCCAGAAAATTACTGGTTTAAACATTCATTATATGTCTGAGGAAAATGCAGACCAAGGGACCATGAAGCAGGTAATTAAGTGTCTATTTTTCTTTGAGGTAAACTCTTACTGGTTGCATGAACACTGACTGAAATACTGAGCTTAATCTGCCACCTTTAATCCATACCTTCATAGGCGCAACTAACATGTGAATGACTAGTGCATATCTGTGCATGCCCGTGCATACCCGTGCATGCCCATAGAAAGCAAGTGTAAGCAAATATTTCTGCATGCCCATAGATAGTTACTGTTACCATGGCAACAGCAACCATGGTGAAGCCTGCCTTGGATCTTTGACATCACCACTCGTTCGTTGATGCCTGTGTTATGTTTGCCCCTTGCAGGGCAAAGATGAGGCGACAGAAGCCAGCAGTGAGTTTGCTATTTTATTAACAAAAGTACAAAATAATGTGCCACGAGGGGCAAAACACAATACACTAAACATATGACCCCAGAGGGTGAAATAACTGAGCAAATAAAGGAAACAACACAGTCACTTACATATGCAGCAGTGAGGGCGAAACCTATGCTGTAGAATAAACACTTACACAGAAATAGCGAGGACGAAACCTTACGCTGAAAAGAACTGGCTTTGGACGTAGGGAAACCAGTCTTGATAGGGCAAGATCGCAGCGAGGAATGTATCTCAACTGTGATCTTAAATAGTGCACAAACTAATTACAAACAGGTGAGACAGATGATGATGAATTAAGTGCCCACAGCTGTGACAGCCCACAAGCAGTCTGACAGCTGGAAGTGCTGCCGCGGCGCTGTCAAAATAAAAAACACAGAAACACACCATCATAAAACACCCCAAATAAAGAGACAAAAGGAGAAAATAATAAGTGACTCGAACGCGGAGCAGACCCGTGCTCGGGTTCACCACAGTGCCCCCCATTTAACGGATGGATTCCAGACATCCCCCGTAACATCCAGGGAGAACAGAACCCCCCCCAACCAGAAGTAACTACCAAGAAACAGCCTCGGGAGGGTGGAGGGGGAATCCAGGTCTGGAAGGAGGGACACTGGAAAGTAAGAAAGAAAAAAGAAAACCCAAAATGCTCAGCTACACTCGCAGAGCATCAATGTACCAGACACAAAACAATATAGAAAACCCCCAAATTAAACTAATAAAAAGGGGGAAAACACCACGAATACTTCATGCAGGTAGCATTCACTAAATCATGTAACACTGACTCATTGGCTCGTCCAGCAGGAAGCTCGTTTCTCTTCATTGGTCCGTGCTCGCTTTCTGTGCTTTTCCTGCCCATTAGGCCTCTGTTTTTCTTTAGTCCCATCCAGGGCTAAGCAGGACAGGGTAACAGAAAAGAAAAAAACTGCTCTGGTGGCCTACCAAAGTCCCACCACAGGCGGCCTGCCCAGGAAAATGGGCCACCCAACCCAGCGGCACAGTCTATCAGGCATCCGGCCTGGATGCTTCAGCCACCAGGCGAGAAGAGGCGGCCCAGGAGGCGACTCCCCCACAGCAACACCCATCGGGACCATGACGGCGTCAAAAGGTGGAGGGCAAACAGTAGAACCCATGGCGGTCCCCGTCTGGGACCTAGCTGCATTCGCAGTGGACCCCGGCTGGGCCTTCACTGCACCCGCGGTGGCCCCGGACTGAGGCGTGGCTGCACCCGGAGGAGACCCAGGCTTGGAGGGCATCTCCACCACAACCTCGGCCAGAAGAGCTGGACCCCCGGAGACTACAGGTGGCAGACCAGAACCCACGGAGACCTCTGGAGAAATAGGGTGTTCCTCAGTGACGCTGAGAGAAGTCTCAAGAACAAGAGGAACAGAAACAGAGTCAGGGTGACCGGCAGCAGTGGAACCCAGCAAGGTAAGCGCAGATGCTGCTGATGGCAGCACCCGGCTCTCCCAACCAAGAGCTAGGCAAGATCTCTCCAACACTGAAATAATGAAAACAAAGGAGAGTACTTGCCTGAGCTCAAGTTCCACCACCATCCAGGACTCTGTTGAGCCAGATGGCAAAAACTCGGGTCCGGCCTCCTGAAGGTGCAACTTGAACTCTGCGGCAGTGGCCCCAACAGCAGGCATGATGGTCCAGGCAGTCTCAGAATCCCCTGGTGCTGTAACCCCCACCGATGGCTCGCTCGATGGTGCGACCAGAGGTCCGTCTCCAGCAGGGGTGGAACTGTGCTCAATGGAGACCCGGGGATGCTTCCTCATTGGCACAGGCTCCAGATGACAGTCCACCTTCCTCCTCTGCCCACGTTGTGGCTGCCGGACTGGAACTAGGCTCTCCAGGGCCGCAGGCTCCTCCTCCATCCAACAGTCTAACCCTGTCACCGATGGACACTCAGGGAATAAAGGAGGAGACACAGAGGAAGCAGGAGATGTAATAATGGCTGCAGCAGGTGGTGGGGGCTCAGGGGACTGCGTGACCTGAGTCTCACCCCCAGGAATTAGACAAGGTAATTCACCAATTAGAGATAAGGAAAGAAAACACACTTGCCTATTTTCCTGGGGAGCGGTGGTCACTGCTGCAGCAGGCTCTGTTTCTTCTTCTCCCGTTATAACGATGAAGGTGGGCCCCTTGGGAATACAAGGAGGAGCCGCTCCTGACGGATCGAAGATGGAAGCAGCTGGAGAAGAAATCCCTGGGCTTGCAGGAGCTGGAGGAAGTGCCGTAGCGGGGGGAGGAGCAGCTGAAGCAGTCTGGGGTAGGGGAGCTGGTGAAACAGCTGACAATGAAAACCTGGAGGCTGAAGCTGCTGAAATACCTCTCTGCCGTGGCGAGGAAAAAACAGCTAGCTGGGAGACAGGGGAGTTTTTCCGGTGGCCCGTAGCTGGATCCGAACGGAAACCTTGCGGTGTATTGACCCGGTCATTATACTCCCTCCGCTTCAGAATGGCCATGTTCCGGGGAGGAGATGGGTTCTGTGCAGGGTGATGATGTCTTCTGGCTGGAGACGAGATTAAATTCAAGTTAGGAAAACGCCACTGCTGAGCGGAAACAGTGGCCAGCAGCTCGGCAAACTCTGGATAATTGTTTAACCCGGGATGTGTCTCCACAACCTTAACTGCTGCCACCATGTTCTTAAGAACTTTGTCCGGGATAACGGAAGAGAGCGCTTCAGCCATCCGGTACCCGATGAAATCAGCTGCCCGCTGTTCATCTTTGCTGGGACCCCTGGCTGCCCTCCTCCTCTGCTGCGCAGGAAGACGGTCTTTCAGCGGAGCAGATACGGGAGCTGGAACCGTGGCAGGAACCTCATAAAGAGCCAAAGAATGAGAGTGCTTCACCGTCGGCCCCCTCTTAGGCTTCCTGGAGAGTTTCTGGTCCAACTCACAGTTCTTCTGTAGAAGCGTCAATAGCTCAGCCATCCTCTCCCTGCCCTCAGCGTGATCAGCAAGGTGAGGATGACGTTTGACAGCTGCCTCCGTGAGGCCCAGGTACCATAATGCGTCTTTGGGGAAACGATCACGAGCTATGGCTAGGAGGTCATCTATTTCCATTAGAGCCTGGACAAGCTCAAACCCCAGGCTCATAGGATACCATCTCATGAATGACGCCATAAGCTCCCCCCTCCCAAAAAAAAACACTGGCAGCCAATGAAGAAAAAAAAATCAGAGCCAAAAGAAACAAAACTCACTGAGGCTGGCACCTCGTTTGGCTGTGATCTACTGTTATGTTTGCCCCTTGCAGGGCAAAGATGAGGCACCAGAAGCCAGCAGTGAGTTTGCTATTTTATTAACAAAAGTACAAAATAATGTGCCACGAGGGGCAAAACACAATACACTAAACATACGACCCCGGAGGGTGAAATAACCGAGCAAATAAAGGAAATAACACAGTCACTTACAGATGCAGCAGCGAGGACGAAACCTACGTTGTAGAATAAACACTCACACAGAAATAACGAGGACAAAACCTTACGTTGAAAAGAACTGGCTTCGGACGTAGAGAAACCAGTCTTGATAGGGCAAGATCGCAGCGAGGAATGAATCTCAACTGCAATCTTAAATAGTGCACAAACTAATTACAAACAGGTGAGACAGATGATGATGAATTAAGTGCCTACAGCTGTGACTGCATGCAAGCAGTCTGACAGCCAGAAGTGCTGCTGCGGCACTGCCAAAATAAAAGCACAAATACACACAATCATAAAACACCCCAAATAAAGAGACAAAAGGAGGAAATAATAAGTGACTTGAGCGCAGAGCTGACCCATGCTCGGGATCACCATGAAAACAAAAAACGGTGACAAAAAACAAAACCATCCTTTGTGTAAATATGTCTAAAGTCCACTTTTGACTGAAAGTTATGTAATTCGATATGGCTGCCGTGGCATTATGTAAATTAGATGCATAAATTTACTCCTATCTCAAACTTTGGATCATATTCTACATCTTTCTAATTGACAGTAGTAGATTAGTTTATTTGTAAGACATTATTTCTTACTACTTTCAAGTTATAGCCTTGGAAAAAATCTCTGACATCTGAACTGAATATTTTCTTGAAAAAAATCTTGACCACAAGGGGGGGAGGTTGCTGGAGCAAACGTGTGCCACAGACAGTCATTTTTTGACTGGGCGAGCTGAAACAGACAGGTGGACAGACGGACACACACACACACACACACAACCATCCACACGCAGACGCATTGAGTGATTACTGTATGCCTCTTCTTTCACTGAGACATAAAAACACTGCAGTAACCTATGCACAGTAGAATGAAATTCTCACTCAAGTAGGTTCATTTTGTCTTTAATAAGAACAAAAGGTAAAGAATGAAATTCTGTTTATCTTATCTGCAATGTTTATCACATCCTGGAATCAGAGGAGCTGCTGCCATGCAAGGCACTGCCATTAGCATGTCTTTGAAGGAAACCAGAGCACCTGGAGAAAACCCACACATCACAGGGAGAACATGCAAATGCCACACAGATAGCAACATGGTCTTGACCATGAGTTGAATCAGCAGCATAAACCAATGAGTCACTTAACCACTTTTTTCCATTTTTTTTTTTTTTTTTAGAAAAAACCCCAAAGTGTTGGTCCTGTCTTGGTCTCGTACACTCTGGGCTCAGTCTGGTCTTGATGCAGTCTTGACAGCCACACTTGTGTTATATATATAAAAAAGCTTTTTTTAATGTTAAAAGTGCCCCAGGCATTGCAATTTTTATCCATACAATGTGTTGAATCCATGCATAAATTGAGATTTTCTGTCATATGTAAGATGAAGTCTTCAGATCAGTCAATATGTAGCAAACTAGCTGTGAATTAAACTCAGTGTGAAAGTGTGTTTGCTAAAAATGACCTCTCATGCAGTGGGATCATGTGGAGACTTGCAATCGTGTCTTCAGCTTTGGTGGCTGTTTTATTAGACAGATGGCCTATCCTCATTCAGACTGCAGGCTATTTACATTTCTGGGCTTTTCATTATGCAATCAGTGTGATGTGTGAGGATGCTTGACCTGGCTTGATTGCTATTTAGCATCTTGCCTCTCTCTCGCTCTCTGTCTCTCTCTCCGCTTCGGGCAGCTTCAGGAGCCAAGGTTGCCTGAATTGATTCATTTTCATCAAACACACATGGATTCTCAAGCAGAGCTTTAATTGCATTTCGGTACCAGTATCTCACAAACTGGCTAACAAACTGTACACACAACTCTTTTTTTTTAAACTTGGAAACCTCAGCTAATTTGACTGCAGGGATCAATGAGGAACAAGGAGATAAATGAAAATTACACAAGTGTTGTATCTTTTTTGGATGTTGCATCAGTGCTCAGTTGTGTAAATCATATAAACCTGCATTTTATCATTATTGTGGAGTAGACTCTCCAAAATCTTAACATTGTTAACATCTGGCATTTATCGTTTATCTTTATTTGCACTATGGAATGTCTGGGTTTTAGCTTTTACTGTTATTTGCACTATGGGTAGCATTACTGTACATACAGTGGGGTAAAAAAGTATTTAGTCAGCCACCAATTGTGCAAGTTCTCCCACTTAAAAGATGAGAGAGGTCTACAATTTTCTTCATAGGTATACCTCAACTATGAGAGGCAAAATGAGAAAAAAAAATCCAGAAAATCACATTGAAGGATTTTTAAAGAATTTATTTGCAAATTATGGTGAAAAATAAGTATTTGGTCAATAACAAAAGTTCATTTCAATACTTTGTTATATACCCTTTGTTGGCAATGACAGAGGTCAAACGTTTTCTGTAAGTCTTCACAAGGTTTTCACACACTGTTGCTGGTATTTTGGCCCATTCCTCCATGCAGATCTCCTCTAGAGCAATGATGTTTTGGGGCTGTCGCTGGGCAACACGGACTTTCAACCCCCTCCAAAGATTTTCTATGGGGTTGAGATCTGGAGACTGGCTAGGCCACTCCAGGACCTTGAAATGCTTCTTACAAAGCCACTCCTTCGTTGCCCAGGCGGTATGTTTGGGATCATTGTCATGCTGAAAGACCCAGCCACGTTTCATCTTCAATGCCCTTGCTGATGGAAGGAGGTTTTCACTCAAAATCTCACGATACATGGCCCCATTCATTCTTTCCTTTACACGGATCAGTCGTCCTGGTCCCTTTGCAGAAAAACAGCCCCAAAGCACGATGTTTCCACCCCCATGCTTCACAGTAGGTATGGTGTTCTTTCTCCTCCAAACACAACAAGTTGAGTTTTTACCAAAAAGTTCTATTTTGGTTTCATCTGACCATATGACATTCTCCCAGTCCTCTTCTGAATCATCCAAATGCTCTCTAGCAAACTTCAGACGGGCCTGGACATGTACTGGCTTAAGCAGGAGGACACGTCTGGCACTGCAGGATTTGAGTCCCTGGCGGCGTAGTGTGTTACTGATGGTAGCCTTTGTTACTTTGGTCCCAGCTCTCTGCAGGTCATTCACTAGGTCCCCCCGTGTGGTTTTGGGATTTTTGCTCACCGTTCTTGTGATCATTTTGACCTCACGGGGTGAGATCTTGCGTGGAGCCCCAGATGGAGGGAGATTATCAGTGGTCTTGTATGTCTTCCATTTTCTAATAATTGCTCCCACAGTTGTTTTTTTCACACCAAGCTGCTTACCTATTGCAGATTCAGTCTTCCCAGCCTAGTGCAGGTCTACAATTTTGTTTCTGGTGTCCTTTGACAGCTCTTTGGTCTTGGCCATAGTGGAGTTTGGAGTCTGACTGTTTGAGGTTGTGGACAGGTGTCTTTTATACTGATGAGTTCAAACAGGTGCCATTAATACAGGTAACAAGTGGAGGACAGAGGAGCCTCTTAAAGAAGAAGTTACAGGTCTGTGAGAGCCAGAAATCTTGCTTGTTTGTAGGTGACCAAATACTTATTTTCCACCATAATTTGCAAAAAAATTCTTTAAAAATCAGACAATGTGATTTTCTGGATTTTTTTTTTCTCATTTTGTCTCTCATAGTTGAGGTATACCTATGATGAAAATTGGAGACCTCTCTCATCTTTTAACTGGGAGAACTTGCACAATTGGTGGCTGACTAAATACTTTTTTGCCCCACTGTAGACTGCTGTTGTTGTTTTCCAGCCTTATTCCTTTTTTTTTTAATTGCACACACCACTGAAGAGAGAGAAACGGCAATTCAATTCTCCTGTATGTCCTGTACCTATAGCAGTATTGACAAATAAAATCTTTTAATTGAATCTTGAATCTCTCAATAAACACTGAATTAATATTGCAGGGGTAACTTTCAAATCCAGTTTACAAGGTTGATGAATAGATGTACTTAAAACTTCCCCCTACTTTCTTACAAATGAATAAATGGTTAATAATTAAATGACCAAATTTAGTTTAATAGCACACTTAGCTAGAAAAGCACTCAGAGCACACATACCTCTGCCAAGGCTCCTTCCCTCCCTCCCTTTGTCCATCCATCTGTCCATACCTCCCTGCCTCCATCCCTCCATACATTGCAAGATAGGGCCTTGGTGGAGGTATGCACTCATGGATCACCAGTAAAATCAAATGAGTTCATCTGTAGCCCAAGAGCCACTTCTGGTGAAAATTTCATCAAAATCCATCCTCTAGTTTTTGCTACACAATATTGCTCCAGTAATCTGGTCACTGAGAGTGGGAGCTGGTGTGTGTGCTGCCCGCTGCCTGTCTGTTCATTGTTTACTTGTCTTCCTCCAGACCAGCCACAAAGTGAACCCCTCATGGATGGAGTTGGGCCCTGCAACAGGCCCAGTACAGGAGAAACTGTAGATTTGGGGTCTCAAACTCAACTTACCTGGGGGCCGCTGGAGGTAGAGTCTGGGTGAGGCTGGGCCGCATCAAGTATTCCACAAAAAAAGGGTTTCAAGTATTCAAAAAAAAAAAAAGTACAACTGATTCAATCTTCCCAGTCTTTGATAATAACAGTTCAGAACATGAACAGTTCTTCAGAACAAAGGCTTCTCTTATCTACTCCTTGCTACCAGAGACCTGGCAGCGCTTCCTCTTACACAGCTGAGCCACATTTGGCTTGAGCGAGGAAGCAACCGAGACCCTCAGTATGGCTTGAAGATGCTCATCAGTAAGTTTGGACCTGTACTTTGACTTATTGAAGTTCATGGTGAAGAGCTTTTCACACAGATATGTGCTCTCAAAAAGGCACATGGTCCGCTTGAACATCCTGGAAAGCTCAGGGAAGGTGGGGGCAGTTCTCTCAAAAATTGTCCAAGCTTGACTGCTTTTCCACTTACTTCTCTGAACCTGGCTTTGAGTTCAGAATTGCACTGAAGGTCAATTAGCTCCATTTGAAGCACAGGAGGGGCATCTTGCACATCAAAGGAGAAAGGGTCAGCAAAAATTTGAAAATTGGCTCTGTGTGTCTTGAAGTCTGCAAACCTGTGATCAAATTCCACCTGTAGCTTTACAATGGCATCAGCATACTTCTCACCACTGAATGGTGTGCCCGCATCCATGAGTGCCTTGCGTGCTGGGAAATGGCAGAGGTTTGTCTGAGAGAGCTGGGCTTTCCATAACACAAGTTTTGTGGAGAATGCTCTGACCTTGTCATAGGCAGCATTGACAAGCTGCCCCTGGCCTTGTAAATTCTTGTTCAGTACATTCAGCTCCTGTGTGATACCAACAAGAAAAGCTAAGTCCATGAGCCATTTGGGATCACTTAGCACAGGAACAGCTATTCCATCCTTCTCCATGAAGGCTTTCACTTCTGCTCTCAACTCAAAAAACCTCTTCAAGACATTTCCCCTGCTGAGCCAACGTACCTCAGTGAAGTAGAGCACATCCTCATATGCTGACTCTATTTCCTCCAAAAAGGCGCAGAACTGCCGATGCTTTAAGCACCTGGATCTGATATGGTTGATGCATTTCACAGCGACAGACATCACATTGTCAAACTTCAAGTATTTGCTGCAAGGGGCCTGCTGATGGATAATGCGGTACAGAGCAATGACCTCCTCCACATCCTTCTCTTCCAGTTTCCTTTGAACAAGTGCCACCAGTCCATTTCTCCTCCCTGTCATTGATGGCGCGCCGTCGGTTGTTATTCCAGCAAACCTCTTCCGTGGTAAATCGGCATCCACAATGGCATCACACAGCTGGTGGAATATCTCCTGAGCAGTGGTCTGGCCATGCATTGGAATCACTTTGAGCAACTCCTCCATCACTTCAAAACCACAGACATATATTGCGAGCTGCACAGTATTAGTGTTGTCTGTGCTCTCATCAAGAGCAACTGAGTGTGTACTGAAATGTTTGGCTTTCTCACGCAGTTGTTCGTATATGTTACCTGACAGGTCAGAAATGCGTTCTGCCACTGTGTTGGCTGAAAGGCTGATGTTGCTAAACTGACCCTTCTTTTCCAGACAGACTATACTCGCAGCCTGTAACATGCACTTTTCGATTAACTCACCGTCTTTGAATAGCTTTCCTACCTTAGCAATCATCTCACTCACCACGTAGCCTAGCTTTGACTGCCACATCATTCTCTTTGCTTGCTTTCTTGAAAAAATCTTGTTGCCTCAGTAGACATGTTTTAGGATTGGCGACCCGGTGCTCTCTCTCATCTTCCTGGTATTTTGCATACTCCTCAGCATGTCTAGTTGAGTAATGACGTCTGATGTTGTATTCTTTGTGCACCACAACTTTCTCTGTGCATATAAGACACATCGGGGTGCCCCTGTGCTCAACAAAAAATATTCCATCTCCCACTTTTCCTGAAATTGTCTGAGCTCGTCGCCAACTTTTCTCTTCACGGCAGGTTTTGAGAAAGACTTGACTGGGGCTGGATGACAAAAAAAGCATTATAGGATATATTTTCCTTCCACTTGGTGTCACTCCGGAATCACGTTTCAACCAAGTGAAGTCGTGTTGTCAACTTGTCAACAAACACCACCGGAAGCTGTCACAAGCCTGAGCTATGGTATCCCATAAGTACTAAAAAAAATATATATAAAACGCCCAGGACAACAAGTCGTGCAACAACTCGGCAAAAAGGTGCTTGTGAAAAATGTGAAAAAAGAAAAAACGCACAGGCCACACTAACTCTAAACTTTGATGTCAAGTAGGGGGCCACAAATAGGGGGCCCGCGGGCCTCAATTGGCCATGAGTTTGAGACCCCTGCTGTAGATGGTCTCTGCCGTCGGTCAGCCTCCTGTCCTGCCCCAGATGTTCATCACACCGCAGCCCAGCGAGGAGAAATGTGTGCATCTTCCTGTAAAATCTAAACAGATCGATTTTGGTATTGAATTCATTTGCAGGGCAAGTAGGAGCAAAAGACAGTCCTTTGGAAAGAACTTGAACAGCATCTTCTACATACAAAAAGAAATACTGGAGGTGAGAAAGACAATTGAACTCTCAGATCATACAAGCAAAGTAGGACTTGAGGAGAAACTGAATGCTGACCTTATAAAGTACATACAAAATTTGAAACAAGAAAAGATCAGAAAGTTTCAGAGAGATAAAACTGACTATGAGGAAGATGAGGTCTATAGCTGGAAAAGGAGGACACCCCAGAATATACAAAGACAACCACCAGCTAAAATAAGACCCAAGTCAGTTTCTTTTGGCTTCACAAGCAATGAGGAAGAAGAGAATTCTGAGCTAAATTCTGCCCAAGTGTCACAGGATTTTTAAAGTATCCAGAAAGCTCACCTTTCCAAATCAAAAGAGGGAGAGGACGTGGACCAGAACAGATCAGAAAAAGAGGTGGATGCAAAGGGGGAGAAAGAAACCAAGAGCACAGATATACAAGAAGCAGAGCCAAATATGGGCTGTGGTCAATATCTCAGGAAAACCCTTGTCTGAAGATGCTGTTCAAGTTCTTTCCAAAGGACTGTCTAATTATTTAACCTTTATTTATACAGGGTAGTTCCATTGAGAGGCAACCTCTCTTTTTTCAAGGACGCCCTCTTCACACTCACACCAGGAAGCTGCCCAGTCCAACCACAGACTGACCTGTGGCCACTGAGCAGCTCCACTGGAGCAGTTGGGCTTAAAGGCCTTGCTCAAGGGCACCACAGTGGGGTTAAGGAGGGTGCGGCAAACACTGCTATGTTATCTGTTCCACCCAGATCTAATCCTGCCAGTCCAGGGATCAAACCCAAAAAATCAATCTGTTTAGATTTTACAGGAAGATGCATCTCAAAGCATAGCATAAGCAAAGTTCTACAAACTCTACAAGTTCTACAGACACAGGTCAGACCGTATCTTGTGATTCTAGAGCTCAGTTTAAACCCAGATCAAAATGTTGCCCTTTATTTCAGAACACTGCATTAAACCCATTTGAAAAGAAAGTTAATTTTGACATAGAGAATCTATTTAAGAAAAAAGATCATCAGTACACAATCTTTCTTTCAAAGAGAAAAGTGCATTAGAAGCATTGGCAAAACATGATTAAATTGTCATTAAGAAAGCAGATAAAGGTGGTGCTATTGTGGTTGGGGCAGAGACTTGTATATCAGTGAGGACTATTGCCAATTAAATAATACAAAGTTTTACCATCCTTTGACACATAATCCAACTTAATCTCTCAAAACAGAACTAAAAGAGATGTAGATACAGGCTAAAGATAATGGCTGGATTTTGGACAGTGACTGGAATTTTTATACAATGAGAATCCACATAGTGCATCATTCTATATGCTTCCAAAGGTTCATAAATGTGTTGAGAATCCTCCAGGACGACCAGTTTTATCAGGCAATGACAGACACACTGAACCAGTATCAAAATATATTGACTTTTTCATTAAACCTTTTTTGCCCTTACTTCTTGCATACATTCAAGATACCACTGATGTGCTCAGCAAGATTAAACAACTGCAAAATATTAACAAAGAGACAATTTTAGCTACTATAGATGTTGAATCATTGTATACAACCATAGAACATGATCAGGGACTGGCAGCACTAAAATATTTTCTGAGGATGTGACCGAGTAAGAGATGCCCCCCGAATTATTTTCTGCTCATGTTGACAGAATGGATTTTGACTAACAATGTTTTTTACCATCATCATCATCATCATCATAGCAGTCTGTCGGGGGCAACAATGACTGTTTCTGTCATGGATGGCCCTCACAAGCCATCAGTAAGACGCCACATATCAGCGGGTGAGTTTACACAGTTTATTAAAGGAAAGGATAAATGACAAAATAACAAGCCACAGGGGGCTAAAACACACTATAACGATAACTCAGGCTATGGCAAGGAAGAACAGACTCACAATGAAATACACTTACAGTAACAGATAGTTACTGGTAGTTAACGTCTGACCAGGGAAGCTCGGTGAGGAACGCTCGACGATATCAGATGGGGGGTTGTCCGACGAGACTGCAGTGATGCTCAGCCCTCAGCTGATCCCTTAAATAGGGCTCAGGATGGGACAGCTGATGGCAATCACTAATGCAGCTCAGCTGTCAGAGAGCTCCGCTCTGACAGCCGGAAGCCCCTCCGAGCGCTGTCACAATAAGAGCTCGGAGAGCCATCGGGGACACACACACACCAGCTGGGAGGAAAATACTGCATGGCCCGAGCGCGGACGAAATCGGCGCTCGAACCATGACAGTTTCATTTAGGTCTGGTCAGATTCCTCCACGCAGCTCTGTCCTTCACCCTCCGCTGCCAGGAACTCCTGACCTTGTTAACCTGGGCGACGTCCGAGCTGATATGAGTTGCTTTCTGACTGACCACTTCATGAAACTGCTTGCAAAGTATTTGAGTACTGCTAGCTTTTGCTGGACTAGCAGCACATTCTTGGCAGATAGTGGTATTATCAGTGGCAAGGACAGGCCAAGACAAGCTGACGCCAGTATCTGTTGCAGTGACTGACCAGATGATAGGTTTGTTTATCTCTGCTCTCTATGTAGTGCATGTCATGATGCACCAACTGGCAAAAGTCCACGACAAATCTTGCGACAGATGTGCTTATCTGACAGGATGTCCAGTCTCACCCTGTGTAACTGAGCATGGTCTACCACAGACCTGTGACAGATACTATTTTTAGTTCTGCCAGGATGCCCAGTTTCACCCTCGGAAGGGCGGATTTGCCGGTTGAGTCGCCGATGGCCCGACCAATGAGATAGGTAGTACCGGTTTTCATGGTTATCCGGTAGCAAGCAAACCAATTTTCCCGGCTAAAATGTTAAAGCAGATAAAAGGATGTGCTATGGGAGCTTGTTATAGTCCCTCATATGCAGGTCGCTGTTTGGGTAAATGGGAAGAGGATTCTGTGTTTAACAATGAAAAAAACAGTTTTTTGAAACATACTGCTTGATGGGGACGATGGATTGATGTTATTTTTTTTGGTGTGGTCAGGATCAGAAAATGAGTTACCGGTTTTTCATGCATTTTTGAATAATATTAATCCTAACATCAAGCTTACTTTGGAGTATAGTAAAGAGAGTATTCATTTTTTTTAGCTCTTACCATCTTTAAGGATCAACAAGGGGTTTTCCATACATCTACAGTATATAAAGGAAATTAACAGATAGAAATACCATTCTCCATGCCAGCAGCTTCCATCCTAAGTGGTTTAAAGAGAATGTGCCTTTGGGACAGTTTCAACGAGTACATAGAATTTGTGATCTGGAGGAGTTTGAAGCTAAATCTGCAGAAATTATATCACGTTTTCAGAAACGGGGATATAAAAGTTCAGCTATTCAGACAGCATATACCAGACTCAAACAACTGGACAGACAACGCTTGCTACAAAAGAGAAACGCTACTAAACAGAAAAAAGAAAGGGTGGTATTCATAACAACATATCGTACAGAAGCAGAAAACATCAAACAGATAATCAATAGAAACTGGCGCATTATTCAAAGTGATAAAACACTGAGTCAGATTTTTCTTGAACCACCTTTAATTAGTTTTAGAAGATGTCCCACATTACAGGATAAATTGGTCCACAGTCATCTTCAACTACAAACCCAATAGACATGGTTGGGTCTAAAACCAAAGGGGTCCTATAAATGTAATTATTGTAACCACTGCACAAATGTTATACAAACCAAAATGTTTAAAGATTTTACCGCTCAGAAGGAGTACATCATTAATCCTTTTATCAAATATAAAACATCTTTTGTCAACTATAGATTAGAATGTCCAAAATGTAAAGTTTTTTACATAGGTAGGACTAAAAGAAGACTACAAGACAGACTGGTAGAACACAAGTATGTGATTCGCACAGGGAATACTAATTATCTGATGGCTAGACACTATATGGATCATTATAATAGTGATCCATCTTCACTACAAGTTTTTGGTATTGATCACATTCCTGTTTCTATTAGAAACGGTGATGGACAAAGGAAACTCAGCCAAAGAGAAGCCTTTTGGATTTATAAACTACAGGCCACAAAATATCCAGGCCTAAATGAAGATTTAGATTTTGCTGTTTTTTAGTTAGTTTTCTGGAGGATGTTTGGTGTGACCTTTTTTGGGGGGGTGGGGGTGGGGGTGGAATTGCGATGTGTTCCTTCCCATTTGTATTTATATACATTTTTATACTTATATATGTATCCATGTATCCTTTTCTGTGATCTCTGTGGGAGGAGTCTCACTGATTGGGGCTCTGTTACAGGTGAAGATCTATTGGTGATACACCACTATAGAAGAACTAATGACTCATTGAGGTCTGTTTCACTCCCTGATGAAGGCTTGTATGCCAAAACACACTGGAGTTTTAAAGTCAATTATGACCATGCCATGATAATAAAGGCATTTTAATTTTTTAAAAGAGAGTGCCTTGGAAAGTTCTTTTGATATTTATGTCTTTCCCATCCAAAGCGCGCCTCCAACAAACTCTGTGAATCCAGGAACCTCCTACACTGCAATTTTTAACACAAAATAATAACCAGCATGGGGGCTGAACATAAAGTGAGCCGTGAGAGGCTGAACAGTCACAAATACAGCAACAACATGGGATCAGAAGCCAGAGGGTAATCTGTTATGTCTGTAAATACCTTGGTACAAGGATGAGGCCAGGTGAACGGTCGAACTCAGCTTTATTAATGGTTGGACATACAATACAGCCACTAGGCAGGGGTATCGGCAAAGAGGCCCTAAAATGGATACCCCCTGGTATTTATAGGGCGGTGCAGCAGCGGAACCGGAAACGGCCGCCACTACGCCGCACTTCACAATAATGGTATTAACCACAACATCACATAATCCACGGTATGACACCACACAAAATGAACACAGAGCAGGACATATAAAGGGAGACAAAGGATCAGGGGAAATACGGGACAGCTGGGGATAGTAATCAGAGATTAATCAGCAACACATGAGGAGAAGTGGCTATGACTACGGAAGACATGAGGGACTGAGAATGATAGAAAAAGGAGTATGGGGAACACACACACACGAGACTTACACGGAGGACCAAAGGGGGACACAGAACAACAATAAATATATGCATGTGAAAATGGAGGGAAAATGATTTTTGTTCAGGAAATAAAGAAGGAACGTTAAAAACAAACTAGTGGGACTTCCGGTTATGGCTGCCGCGTAGAAGGACATGCTTTACTCTACTCTGCTCCTAAAAAAAAAAAAAATCGGCAAATAACTCTCTCAATTGGAACAAAATCTATCCCAACGTTTGGGCGAGGACATGCCGGTAAAGCCTAAGGCTGGGAAATCAGGTGGAGGAAAAACCGAATCGCCGAAACAGTCCAAGTTAACGGACTTTCACGTCCGTGACGAAGCAGAAAAACCCCCAAATATGGCGGAGGAAGCTAGCGGAGAAGCGGTGACTACTGGCGACGGCACAGGTGCGGTGCTCGCTGCCATTAGTTCAATGAGAGCAGACTTTTCCTCTAAACTTGACGGGATTATTGTAGCGATAGAAGGAGTGAAAAAGGAGTTAAGTGACTGTATGGAACGAGTTTCGCAGGTGGAGCTCCAAATTTCCAGTGCTGAGGATGACGTCTCCGGCCTACAATTAAAGGTGCACACACTGGAATTAAAAAATAAACGTCTGGAAGATAATGTTCTGGATTTAGAATCCCGGTTGAGACGGAACAACCTGGGGTTGGTGGGTCTCCCGGAGAGAACGGAGGGTCTGGATCCATCTTCCTTTTTGGAAAAGTGGATCCCAGAAGCGCTGAACAACGCGGAGCTGCAGTCATCAGTCATCTTAGAAAGCGCCCACCGAATTGGCCCACCGAGAGATAGCAAGGCATCACCGAGGAGGCTGATTATGAAGTTCCTCAGCTACAGAGACAGGATGACGATCTCCAACGCGGCGCGAGCCAAAGGAGAAATTAAATACCAGGATCAACAAGTGCGGTTCTACCCAGATTTGGCCACAGGAATCCAACAATTAAGGAAACAGTTCGACCCCGCCCGTAAAGAGCTGCGCAACCTTGGGATTCGTCATGGAGGGATTTATCCTGCAAGACTGCTGGTCACGTATAAGGGCAGAACCCACATCTTCAAGACCCCTGAGGAGGCGCAGGAGTTCATCAAGCAGATCCAAGAAGAGACTGGTGGGAGCTAAGCATGAACAAAATATAAGGTAGACTATTTAAGCATTTGCACAGGCATCTGACTGATCTGAAGCATATAGCAAGTTTACAAAATATAGATTGTATTATATATTAAAAAAAACCCTATGATGTACAAAGTTGCTATAAAATTTAGGAGTTAAGTTGGAAAACTACAGAAGAGAGTTAATGTTACGTCATTAAAAGCAGTAGTTAGGGTGATTGAGAGGAGAAAGAAAGAGTGGTTTTGACTGATCCTCGCAGGTGAGGAGCAGTCAATGGCTATAGCGGGAGACGGAATTTTTTTTTTGATTTTGGGGGGATTACCACGAATGTGGGAAGGGGGAATTTGTTTGTGTGTAGTTTGTAGGATGAATGTTCAACCACTCATGTTTTTGCTTCTCTGTGTGAGCATGTTTACATTGCGAGGTAATCTCAAACTTCTTATTGATCATAGACCAAAGCGTTAATCTCAATTTAACTTCATGGAATTGCAGAGGTCTACAAAATTTTAAAAAACTTAAACAAGTTATGAATAAAATAAAAGACATGGGTTCAAAAATTGTGTTTTTACAAGAAACTCATCTAATAGAGGAGGATGTAAAAAGAATTAAGAGAAGATGGCAAGGAAGTGTATTCACCTCATCATTTTCATCCCGAGCCAGGGGAGTTATGACTCTCATACATAAATCAGTCCCATTTCAAGTGAAAAATGTAATTGGAGAAAAATTTGGAAGATATCTAATCATTCAAGGATCTTTGCTATTAGAAAACATAAATTTGGTGAACTTATACGGTCCCAATATAGATGATCAAAATTTCTTTACTAATTTATTCCTTATTTTATCTTCACTTACAGGGCAACATATAATAGCAGTGGATTTTAATTGTACATCGAATCCCGGTATAGATAGATCAACAGGACTAGACTGTACGCACAATGGATGCAGGATGATCATTAATCATTTTATGAAAGAATTGAGATTGCTAGATATATGGAGAGAAATGAAACCACAAGTTAAAGCCTATTCTTGTTATTCTAATATCTACAAGACATTCTCACGTATTGACTATTTTTTGATCTCCACAGAATTAAGGTCCAAGATTCAAAACTGCTTCTATGATAATATTGTGATCTCTGATCATGCACCCTGCTGTCTAATATATGTAGATAAGAAATTGACAAAGGAACCAGGTAGGTGGCAATTTCAGCATAAATGGCTTCAGGATGAGGAATTTGTTAAGTACATAGAAAAACAGATAGATGAGTTCTTTGATATCAATACTACACAAACATCAGCATGTATAAAGTGGGAGGCTTTCAAAGCTTTTATTAGGGGGCATATTATTAGTTATACAGGTTCAAAATCTAAGAGGACTCGAGAGGAGAGAGTCCAATTGGAACATAAAATAAAAATTCTTCAAGAAAAAGTGTATGCAGGAAGTGTCCCAAAGTTAGAGAACGAATTACTGATTCTGAGAGCTGAATATGACAAAAAATCAGCAAATAGAGCTGCCTCGAGTCTTCTAAGATTGAAGCAATCTTTTTATGAACAAGGTGAAAAATCAGGAAAATTATTGGCATGGCAGATTAAACAATTAGAATTTAAAACACCAATTACCAGTATTATAAGTAACGGA
Organism: Pholidichthys leucotaenia; assembly: GCA_020510985.1. Taxonomy (NCBI): domain Eukaryota; kingdom Metazoa; phylum Chordata; class Actinopteri; order Cichliformes; family Pholidichthyidae; genus Pholidichthys; species Pholidichthys leucotaenia. Next base: position 45,210,185 of record CM035838.1, on the reverse strand, counting down.
CAGCCAGTTGTAGATCCTTGAGAAATTAATAGTGCCTTTAGAGATTATTATGAAAAATTATATAATACAAAAAATGAAACTGACTTAACAAAACTAAATGGGTTTTTGGACGGATTATCTACACCATGTATTCCAAATGAAAACAGGGAGATACTGGAGTCTAAAATTAGTCAAGAAGAAGTTGGGCTAGCCATTGATAATATGAAATCAGGAAAAAGTGCAGGACCAGATGGTCTTCCAGTTGACCTCTATAAAAAATTTAAGAATAAATTAATAAAACCATTTTTGGAAATGGTTTTAGAAGCATTTCAAAATAGTAATTTACCACCATACATGAATAATGCCTTAATTATACTGTTGCCAAAACCAGGTAAACCCTCTAATAATGTGAAAATATGAGACCAATAAGCCTATTAAATGCTGACCTTAAGATAATCTGTAAAATTTTAGCAAGACGACTACAAGAAATATTACCAAATATTATTAACTGAGATCAGAATGGCTTTATAAAGGGAAGACAAGGCTTCCATAATGTAAGAAGACTATTTAATATTATCTATTCTAATAAAGAAGCACCGGATACAGCTCTCCTATCATTGGACGCCGAAAAGGCCTTTGATAGGGTCGAATGGCCCTTTCTTTTTGAAGTTTTACAAAGGTTTGGAATTGGAAATAATTTCATAAAATGGGTTCAGATAATATACAATAATGCTACAGCAGAAATCCTAACAAACAGCAATATTTCAAAATCAATAAATATCAATAGAGGATGTCGACAAGGCTGCCCACTTTCACCTTTACTGTTTACTATGGCAATTGAACCTTTAGCGATGGCAGTACGTTTACATCCACAAATATATGGAATTAAAGTAGGACCAACAGAACATAAAATCTCCCTGTATGCCGATGACATAATTTTGTTTATGTCGAATCTTAAAAAATCAATTCCGACCTTGTTGAATTTAATAAAGAATTTGGGGGAAATATCAGGATATAAAATAAATAAAACTAAATCTTCAATATTAATGCTAAATGAGACCCAGAGAAATCACCCAGCTCCTGAGGTAAATCAATTCAATGTTGTAAATCAGTTTAAATATTTAGGAATCTAAATTGTGCCTAAGCTAGAATTAGTCGCCAGTACCAACTATGAAGCCTTAATGACAGACATTAATGAGTTACTTCAGAGATGGATGTCACTACCAATGTCGATGATCGGGAGAATCAATATACTTAAAAGTAATATTTTACCCAAAATACTTTATTTATTTCAATACATTCCTTTACCACCACCTTCAGATCTATTCTCAAGAATTAAAAAAAAGTTAGTGGAATTTATATGGAACAATAGGAAGGCTAGATTACGTCTGTCCTTACTATATTTACCATTTGATCGTGGAGGTCTGAAATGTCCAAACTTTATGTTGTATTACTGGTCAGCACAACTGAGGTCTATGACATATTATTTTTCATCAAATGATCTCCCTCACTGGACTGAAATGGAATCATACAATTTACCTTTACCTCTTTCCATATTCATATACTCAGACTCGGCAAAAAAATTACAGAAACAAGTTAAAAATCCATTTGTAAAGCATATGATCAAAATATGGTGTGAAACCACAAAATATTAAAAAGAACCACACTTACTGTCACAATTTAGCCCAATATGGGGTAATCAATATTTTAAACCAGGGAGAGCGGATGCTGTATTTAAAGTATGGAATTTAAAAGGGATTCAAAAGATTCAAGACTTATATCTGTCACGTTCAGATAACATAATGTCTTTTGAAGAACTGAGGATCAAATTTAATCTTAATAGAACACATTTTTTTTTAAATATCTTCAGCTTAGGAACTTTATTCGATCAAATCAAAATAATGCTCTCATCCGACCTACTTATTCATCCTTGGAAAAAATTTTGACGAAAGATAGTAAGAGAAAGGGTATTATTTCAGAGTTTTATAACTCATTGACATTATTCTCAAGTGAAAACTCACAGAAAAGATTGAATTATTGGAAAGAAGACCTGCAAACTGAAACTTCAGAGGAACAATGGGAATTGGCTTGTACAGAAGCTCAAACCAAATCAATAAATGTACATTTTAAATTGATACATTTTAAATGGTTAATGCGGATGTATGTTACACCGGTGGAGTTAAATAGATATAACAAAAACATACCAGATACGTGCACAAAATGTATGGCAAGTAAAGGAACCCTATTTCATTGTTTATGGGAATGTAGAAAAATTAGAATGTTTTGGGAAGAGGTGAGCGTAACAATTGAAAAAATAATTTCATAACAAATCATATTGAATCCTAAATTGTTTTTGGTGGGTCTGTATCCAGAAAAGCATAAGTTTAATAAGAGTGAAAGAGCATTCATAGACCTCAGTTTGCTTAACGCCAAAAAATGTATTGCACTACTGTGGAAAAAGACTCATAGACCAGATGTGACTCAGTGGTTAAGACAGATGTTAACATACCTTCCACTAGAAAGAATAACATACATACTGAAATCAAAGGAAATTGTGTTTGAGAATATATGGAGACCTTTCATTGATTATGTAAAGAATTTAAACATAACTTTTGAAGATGAAGGTGAATGATGTGTGTGGACCTTGTAAATTCCAAACTGGTGAATGTATAATATGTATACTTATGTAATGGATTGCCTAGACTAAACAGAGGAGCATTGTTGAAGACCTGTCTTTGTTAGTGGTTGTTGGTGTTTTTTAGTACAATTTTTATTTTTATTTTTTTTTAATTACTTTAGTGTTAGTGTTTGATTGTTTGTGTTGTGTTTGTAAAAAAAGGTTCAATAAAAAATATTGTGGGAAAAAAAAAACTAGTGATGGTGTGTTTTAGTAAAAGTGATTTTGAGTGATTAGTTTTCTGATTCTCTGCCATCACACTTTTACTTGTGGATGTGGTTCCTCTTAAGTTTAAATATTCTAAACATACCCCCAATATAACCTGAACATAACCTACTCAGGAGCAGGTTATGTTCACAGCGTCTGTTGCCATGGTTACAAACCTAGTTTGACTTTTTGGAACCAAAAACTCTTACTCACCACAAACTCAGAGTTAACTTACCCAGGTAAGCCACTAAACCTGCTTTCTGGAATACCACCCAGGTATTCTTCAATCACTGATTCACTGGTTTTAGTTCATCAACAGGATGGACTGATGAATGAAAGAATTTTTCAGCTTATTGCATCTAAAAGGAGGAACTCTGAACTGTCTGTTAGAGGGGAGAAGTTGGTATTTGCCATTTAAAATATGGGAAGAGTCAGATGAGATATTGTTTGCCAATCTAAGGACTCTCTTTTGATGAGCTTCCTGAAAATTGTCTATTACTGGTTGTCCAATGATCATTGCACAAAGTTTTATTTGACTGAAGAGTTTGGTTTTAAGTTTTACAGTAAGGCTGCTGAACCAGTACTGCAGTACAACAACACACTCTGAACCACTGACTGGTAGAAGAAAAGAAAAATCTGACTACTTACGCCAAAAGATCATCGTCTGCAGAGGAAGTAAATACAATATTGGATTTTCTCACAAATATATTCAATATATGGAGTCCATGACAGGGTGGCCTAGATAATGACTCCCAAATATTTGTGAGAAGACACCTGTTTCATCTCTTCATGTTGACAGTTAAGTGAAGGCAGCTGAGAATTTAAACTATTATTATTATTATTATTATTATTATTATTATTATTATTATTATTATTATTATTATTATCCCCTCATGGATCGTCATCTTATCGTGGTGGGGGGTTTGCGTGCCCTAGTGATCCCAGGAGCTATGTTGTCAGGGGCAATTTGCCTCTGGTAGGGTCACCCAAGATAAACTGGTCCTGGGTGAAGGGTCAAACTAAGAACGATCCAACAGACTCTCATGATGAATGCTAAAACAAGGATTCAGTGTACCCTGCCCAGTATGGGTTTACCGGGGCCCCACCCTGGAGCCAGGCCTGGGGGAGGGGCTCGATGGCTAGCGCCTGGTGGCTGGGTTTCTGCCCATGGGACCCGGCCGGGACCAGCCCGAAGGAGTTACATGGGTCCACCCTCCAGTGGGCTCACCCCCTGCAGGAGGGACCATGGGGGTCTGGTGCAATGTCGATCAGGTGGCAGTCGAAGGCGGAGACCTTGGCAGGCTGATCCCAAGCTTCCTAAACTGGCTTTTGGGACATGGAATGTTACCTCCCTGGTGGGGAAGGAGCCTGAGCTGGTGCATGAGGTTGAGAGATACCGGCTAGATATAGTCAGCCTCACCTCAACACACAGCTCCGGGACCAGAACTAGTCTCCTGGAGAGGGGCTGGAGCTTGGCCTACTTTGGAGTTGCCCCGGGAGAGAGGCAACGAGCAGGGGTGGGTATTCTTGTATCCCCCCTCTTTGCTGCGTCTATGTTGGAGTTTTCCCCTGTAGACGAAAGGGTTGATTCCCTTCACCTTCAGGTTGGGAAATGGGACCTGACCATCATCTGTGCCTATGCACCAAATGATGGTTCAGAGTACCCACCCTTTTTGGAGTCTCTGACTGGGGTGCTGGAGGGTGCTCATCTTGGAGACTACATTGTCCTACTGCGGGACTTCAATGCGCATGTGGGCAATGACAGTGAAACCTGGAGGGGGGTGTTTGGGAGGAACGGCCTGCCCGATCTGAACCCGAGTGGTGTTCAGTTATTGGACTTCTGTGCGAACCACAGTTTGTCCAAAACGAATACCATGTTCAAGCATAAGGGTGTCCATATGTGCACCTGACACCAGGACACCCTAGGTTGTAGGTCGATGATCGATTTTGTTATCGTGTCATCAATTCAGTTCAATTCAGTTCAATTCAATTCAATTCAATTCAACTTTATTTACAGTGGTGTGAAAAAGTGTTTGCCCCCTTCCTGATTTGTCATGTTTTTGGATATTTGTCACACTTAAATGTTTCAGATCATCAAACAAATTTAAATATTAGACAAAGATAACACAAGTAAACACAAAATGCAGTTTGTAAATGAAGGTGTTTATTATTAAGGGTAAAAAAAATCCAAACCTACATGGCTCAGTGTGAAAAAGTGATTGCCCCCCCCATTAAAACATAAATTAACTGTGGTTTATCACATCTTTGGAAAGCTGAGTTCAATTTCTCTAGCTACACCCAGGCCTGATTACTGCCACACCTGTTCTCAATCAAAAAATAGGACCTGCCTGACAAAGTGAAGTACACCAAAAGATCCTCAAAAGCTAGACATGATGCAATCCAAATTCAGGAACAAATGAGAAACAAAGTAATTGAGATCTATCAGTCTGGAAAAGGTTATAAGGCCATTTCTAAAGCTTTGGGACTCCAGCGAACAACCGTGAGAGCCATTATCAACAAATGGTGAAAACATGGAACAGTGGTGAACCTTCCCAGGAGTGGCAGGCCGACTAAAATTACCCCAAGAGCGCAGCAACGACTCATCCAAGAGGTCACAAAAGACCCCATAACAACATCCAAAGAACTGCAGGCCTCACTTGCCTCAGTTAAAGTCAGTATTCATGATTCCACCATAAGAAAGAGACTGAGCAAAAATGACCTGCATGGCAGAGTTCCAAGATGAAAACCACTGCTGAGCAAAAATAACATAAAGGCTGGTCTCAGTTTTTCCAGAAAACATCTTGATGATTCCCAAGACTTTTGGGAAAATACTGTGTGTACTGATGAGACAAAAGTTGAACTTTTTGGAAGGTGTGTGTCCCATTACATCCGTTGTAAAAGTAACACAGCATTTCAGAAAAGGAACATCATACCAACAGTAAAATATGGTGGTGGTAGTGTGATGTTCTGGGGATGTTTTGCTGTTTCAGGACCTGGAAGATTTGCTGTGGTAAACAGAACCATGAATTTTGCTGTCTACCAAAAAATCCTGTCCAGCCATCTGTTCGTGACCTCAAACTGAAGTGCACTTGCACTCTGCAGCAGGACAATGATCCAAAACACACCAGCAAGTCCACCTCTAAATGGCTTAAGAAAAACAAAATGAAGACTGTGGAGTGGCCTTGTCAAAGTCCTGACCTGAATCCGATTGAGATGTTGTGGCATCAGCAGTTTAAAAAGGCGGTTCATGCTCGAAAACCCTCCAATGTGGCTGAATTGCAACAATTCTGCAAAGATGAGTGGGCCAAAATTCCTCCACAGCACTGTAGAAGACTCATTGCCAGTTATCACAAATCCTTGATTGCAGTTGTTGCTGCTAAGGGTGGCCCAACCAGTTATTAGGTTTAGGGGGCAATCACTTTTTCACACAGGGCCATGTAGGTTTTGATTTTTTTTCCCCCCTTAACAATAAACACCTTCATTTAAAAACTGCATTTTGTGTTTACTTGTGTTAGCTTTGTCTAATATTTAAATTTGTTTGATGATCTGAAACATTTAAGTGTGACAAATATACAAAAAATTGAGAAATCGGGAAGGGGGCAAACACTTTTTCACACCACTGTATATAGCGCCATTTGGCAACAACAGTCATCTCATAGCACTTTCAACTGTCGGGGAAACCCCCACAATTGCAGAAAGACCCCAGCAATCAGACAATCCTCTGTGAGCAAGCACTTGGCGACAGTGAAGAGGAAAAACTCCCTTTTAGCAGGAAGAAACCTCCTGCAGAACCAGGTTCAGGGAGGGGCAGTTATCTGCTGCAACTGGCTGGGGGGTGAGGGGATCGAGAAGAAAAAGAAAAGAAGAGATATGTAGAGAGCAAACAGCACGACGGGAACTCAGTCTATGGGAGAGAACAAACAGATGTTAATGACCAGCAAAAATATTTCATTGAGAGTGAAGAAAGGAGTGAAGCCCAGTGTATTGTTAGAGGTCCCCCAGCTGTCTAAACCTATTAGCAGCATAACTAAGGGAGGGTTCAGGGGCACCTGAGCTCACCCTAACTATAGCCTATATCAAAAAGGAAGGTTTTAACACTATTCTTAAAAACAGAGACCGAGTCTGAGTCCCAAATCCAGATTGGCAGCTAGTTCCAAAGGAGAGGAGCTTTATAACTGAAGGCTCTGCCTCCCATTGTACTTTCAAAAATTCTAGGTATTACAAGTAATCAGTTCAATTCAATTCAATTCAACTTTATTTGTATAGCGCCATTTCACAACAACAGTTATCTCATAGCACTTTCAACTGTAGGGGAAACCACCACAATTGCAGATAGACCCCAGCAATCAGGCGATCCCCTGTGAGCAAGTCCTGGCGACGGTGGAGAGGAAAAACTCCCTTTTAACAGGAAGAAACTTCCTGCAGAACCAGGCTCAGGGAGGGGCAGTCATCTGCTGCGACTGGCTGGGGGGTGAGGGGATAGGGAAGATGAAAAGAACAGACATGTAGAGAGCAAACAGCACAATGGGGACTCAATCTGTGGGAGAGAACAAACAGATATTAATGACCAGTAAAAAAAAAATATATATATATATTTCATTGAGAGTGAAGAAAGGAGTGAAGCCCAGTGCATTATTGGAGGTCCCCCAGCTGTCTAAACCTATTAGCAGCATAACTAAGGGAGGGTTCAGAGACACATGATCCCTCCCTAATTGTAGGCTATATCAAAAAGGAAAGTTTTAACCCTATTCTTAAAAACAGAGATTGAGTCTGACTCCTGAATCCAGACTGGCAGCTGGTTCCACAGGAGAGGAGCTTGATAACTGAAGGCTCTGCCTCCCATTGTACTTTTGGAGATTCTAGGTATTACAAGTAATCCTGCATTTTGGGAGCGTAGTGCTCTGTTAGAATAATAGGGTAGTATCAGGTCTTTTAAATAAAAAGGGGCCTGATTGTTTAGAGCTTTGAAAATGACAAGAAGGATTTTAAACTTAATTCTAAACTCTATGGGAAGCCAGTGAAGGGAGGCCAGAACCGGAGAGATATGATCTCTCTTTCTAGTACCTGTTAAAACTCTTGCTGCAGCATTTTGGATCAACTGAAGATTTTTTAAAGATGTTTAAGGACAACCTGATAATAAAGAGCTACAATAATCTAATCTAGAGCTAACAAAAGCGTGGATCACTTTCTCAGCATCACTCTGAGACAAGATGCTCTTAATCTTGGCAATATTACGCAAATGATAGAAGGCAGTCTTAGAAACAAATTTAATATGTGAATTGAAAAACAGATCTTGATCAAAAATAACTCCAAGGATCCTCACAGAGCTATTCAGATCCCTGTGGAACTCCATGACTGAGCTTTGAGTTGAAAGAAAACTCATTATTGACATGAACAAACTTGAATCTATCAGATAAATAAGACCTAAACCACTGCAACAAAGTTCCATTAAGTCCAACATAGTGTTCTAATCTATCAAGTAGAATATGATGATTGATAGTATCAAAAGCTGCACTAAGGTCTAAAAGGACAAGTACAGAATCAAGTCCATTATCAGATGTGATAAGGAGGTCATTAGTGACCTTCACTAAAGCTGTTTCAGTACTATGATGGATTCTGAACCCAGACTGAAACTCTTCAAATAAACCATTTCCCCACAAGTGGTCAAATAATTGCGTAGCAACAACTCTCAGATTTTTGAAATGAAAGGCAGATTAGAGATTGGTCTATAGTTAGCTAAAACTCCTGGATCCAGCATTGACTTTTTAAGTAAGGGTTAAATTACAGCAGTTTTAAAAGCCTGTGGTACATGGCCTAATGTTAATTAAGAATTGATTATTTGAAGAATAGAGCTACCAGTAAATGAGAAGACTTCTTTAAATAACCTGGTAGGAATAGGGTCTAAAAGACAAGTTGAAGGCTTGGATGAGGAAATTATTTTATCTAATTGTAAAAGGTCAATTGGAGTAAACTCATCCAAACATATATCAGTTGAAGGACTTGTAGTAGTTAATGTATTTAAGTTAATGGTGGGAAGAACCTGACTGAGTTTATCTTTGATAGATGAAATTTTATTACTGAAGAAGTTCATAAAGTCCTGACGAGAAAGATCCAAGGGAATGCTAGGTTTGACAGAGTCCTGACTCTGTCAGCCTGGCTACAGTGCTGAAAAGAAACCTGGGATTATTCTTGTTCTCTTCTATTAGTGCGGAATAATAACTTGTTCTAGCTTTCCTAAGAGATTTTTTTATAAATTAGAAGTTGATTTCTCCAAGCTAAATAGATTTTATCTAATTTAGTGGAGCGCCATTTTCCTTCTAATCGACGAGTCTTCTGTTTTAAGCTACGAGTTTCTGTGTTGAACCAAGGGGTACCTCAAGGCCCTCGATGATGTAGGGCTGTCATGGCTGACATACCTCTGCAACATTGCATGGAGGTCGGGGTCAGTGCCTTTGGCATGGCAAACCGGGGTGGTGGTTCCTCTCTTCAAGAAAGGGGACCGGAGGGTGTGCTCCAACTTTAAAGGGATCACACTCCTCAGCCTCCCTGGGAAGGTCTATACCAAGGTACTGGAAAGGAGAGTCTGGCCGTTAGTCAAACCTCGGATTCAGGAGGAGCAATGTGGTTTTCGTCTTGGCTGTGGCACATCGGACCAGCTCTTTACCCTCTTGAGAATCCTTAAGGGTTCTTGGGAGTTTGCCCAACCAGTTTATATGTGTTTTGTGGACTTGGAGAAGGTGTTTGACCGCGTCCCTCATGGTTTTTTTGTGGGGGGTGCTTTGGGAGTATGGGGTATCGGGCTTGTTATTACAAGCTATCCAGTGTCTATACGACCGTTGTGAGAGTTTGGTTCGTATTGCCAACACTCAGTCAGACTCAATCCCAGTGAGAGTTGGACTCCGTCAGGGCTGCCCTTTGTTACTGATCCTGTTCATAATTTTTATGGACAGGATTTCTAGGCGCAGCCATGGAACGGAGGGTGTCATGTTTGATGACCACAGGATCTCATCTCTGTTGTTTGCAGATGATGTTGTCCTGTTGGCTTCATCCAGTAATGACTTACAGGTCTTACCGGGACAGTTTGCTGCTGAGTGTGAAGCGGCTGGGATGAGAATCAGTACCTCCAAGTCCAAGTCCATGGTCCTCAGCCGAAAAAAGTGGATTGTCCTCTTCAGGTTGGGGACAAGCTCCTGCCCCAAGTGGAGGAGTTTAAGTATCCCGGGGTCTTATTCATGACTGAAGGGAGAATGGAGCAAGAGATTGACGGTTCAGAGCAGCATCTGCAGTGATGCGGACGTTGCACCGGTCTGTTGTGGTGAAGAAGGAGCTAAGCTCTAAGGCAGAGCTATCGATTTACCAGTCAATTGATATTCTACCCTCACCTATGGTCATGAGCTTAGGGTAATGACGGAAAGAACAAGATTGCGGATGCAAGCAGCTGAAATGAGCTTTTTTTGTAACATTTCTGGACTCACCCTCAGAGATAGGGTGAGGAGCTCAGTCATCCAGGAGAGGCTCAGAGTAGAACTGCTGCTCCTCCACAATGAAAGGAGCCAGTTGAGGTGGTTTGGGCATCTGATCAGGATGCCTCCTGGATGCCTCCCACTTGAGGTGTTTCGGGCACGTCCCACTGGGAGGAGACCCCAGGGCACACCCAGGACTCGCTGGAGAGACTATGTCTGTCAGTTAGTCTGGGAACGCCTTCGTATTCTCTCTGAAATGCTGGAGCAGGTGACTGGGGAGAGGGAAGTCTGGGCTTCTCTGCTTGAACTGCTGGCTCCGCGACCCGGACCTCTGGAAAAGCGGTAGAAGATAGATGGATGGATGGATGATTGTTATTATGTGCAGGGCTTGACATTAACTTTGTGGCTGTGGCCCGTGATTTTCCAAAGTTACTAGCCACTCAGCCTTTTCACTAGCCACAATTTTGTGGTTGGAAAATTATGTCTAATATGATCAAATTTGACTATTGCATGCTAAATTTTACTTGATCTAAATTTACAACCTTTTTAAATGTAAATAACCCTTATATTTACACACAACATAAAAAATAGCAAGGGAAACACTGTTTAATTATTAACAGCAGTAAATACTGTAAAACAGTCGAGAAAGATATTTGCAATATGAGAGTGAAGTACAGGCTGTCAGGGCATGGGATGGGTCTCATGCCCTCATCAAAATTTATAATAGTAATATCTTGTCTTCAGGGCATGGGCCCCAGCCCTTGCCCTTGCTTTAAGTTCATTTTGGGGATTTTCTATATTTCACTCTTGTGGTTCTTATTCTGGATTGCCATTATTATTCTGTTTTGTGCAGTTATTTCTCTGTGGGTCAGTCTCTTAGTTTATCAGTATTATTATTGTTATTGTTATCCTTATGTGCCACATTCTTTTTCTCTCCTCTGATCATGTTTTTGCGCATCCTGTATATTATTGTCCACTCAGCCCCGCCCAGCCTGTTTCTTTGTTACTATGCCCTGCTGTCTCAGTTTTGCCCTGATTATGCCGCCTGTTCTGTACTGTGCTTGATTGCTCCTGCATGTATTTATATCTGCCCCATCTGTGTCTCGTTATGTGTGTCGTAAGTCATATTGCGTGAACAACACACTTCTGATCCAATCTGATCTGACGTGTAATCTTGCCTGATCTTGCCTGTTTTGGATATTTTTGTTACAGCCCCTGAGCTGCCTGTTATTTTTGTATTTTTGTGTTTTTTGAGCTGCGCCCATTTGGCCAGCTCATTAATAAATGTACGCCAAACTTTAAATGCTGCATTTGGGTTCAGGTTTCCACCAAACTGTGACAATACAACACACATCAAATGGATCCAGTGTATTAAAGTTTAGGCAAATAGGTCTCAGAATAGGTCTCAGTGAAAGGGAAGCCTGGGTGGCCACCAACATCGGGGCCTACTGTATATAGAGGATGCCTGCAACTCCCGCTCGCTGGAGGAAGTCCTCCACTGCCTGGAGTGTGCCAAGAAACAGGGTGAGGCATTCCCAGCTCTTCAACGATTCCCTTAGCTCGCCCATCTGCATGAGCAGAGTGTCAACATGCAGATTATCATCTACGGGTTGATGAAATCGTTTCCGGCACCGGGAGAGGCACGGAAGGAGGAAGGACTGGATCCATCTGGGGGAAGACAAGGTCGTCACCGGCGCCGTGGGACACAGCGGCCTGGTTTCTCATCCCTGGTGAGGAAACACCAGGCTTCCATTTCATCCTTCAGCACATCACCAGCACATCATCATGGATGCATCCTCTCCCCGTCTGACATGTCACAGCTTCTCCAGGAAGGGCTTGCCAGATGGATCAGCGGAAGCAGAGGGGGGATACAGGCAAGTACCCGCTCACTTTTTAACATCATTTAATGAAGGGGCTTGTCTGGTTCCTGGTGGGGAAACAGCTGCGGCTGCCTTCTGCTACTGAGTTCTCGCTGCCTCCCTATGCAATAAACTCTGCTGCCCTTTCCATCCACCCATCGTCACCTGCTTCTCCCCCTTCTGTTTGTTTTTTCAGAGCATTTGCCAATACTGGGTGGAAAATGGATTATCTGGGAGGAGTCTGCTATTCTGGAGGGCCCACTAGCAGCAGCTTCTTCCACATCAACACCACAGGATGCCGAGGTTTGTCAAATTGGGGCTGCAACTTTGGAACCCCTGAGTGAGGGTGACGAGGAGGAACAGGAGGAGCGTTGGCAGGTAGTGCTAGCCCAGGAGGAGCTAATGCTGGACTACAAGCCATGGCTCCTTCCAGAGGATGTGTCCCAGCTGGGTCAGATCCAGCTGGTAATGGACATTCCAGCTTCAGTACCTGCTTTACGGTGCCTCTCAGCCCCGGTGCCTGATCCACGGCACTTCTCAGCTACAGTACCTGCTCCACGTCGCTCCCAATCTCCAATACTAGCACCACATCTCTCCCCAGCTCCACCATCTGCTCTGGCTCCTTTTCTGACTGCTCCAGCTGCTCAGAAGGTGCACATTACTACTCCAGCCATCCGTGAGGTGCACACAACAACTCCAGCCAACCCTGAGGTGCATATAACAGTTCTAGCCACCCCTGAAGCGCACATAACAGCTTTAGCCACATCCCTGAGGTGCACACAAAGGCTCCAGCTGTCCCCGAGGTGCACATAATGGCTTCTGCTGTCTCTGAGGCACATGACACAGCTCCAGCTGTTCCCACAGTACGCACTTCTGCTCCTGCTCTGCTGGAGGTGGACATTCCTGTTCAGCTCAAGGTCCACGCTGCAGCTCCTGTGGCTCATCCTGAGGAGTTCACCCCTGCAGTAGAGGATCAGGAGCTCAGGCAAGTGCTTTTTATTTTTATAACATCAATACTTGCCTAGTTCGGGTGGTTCTGGTACTTTGGGCGGCCAACGGACACGTTTTGCCCTATGCTCCGGTGGTTTTGGGACTCTAGTAGGCCACCCGAACTGTCTTAGCGTCCGTCTGAGGTCCCTGGAGTCTGGGTCACCTCAGTGTTCAGGTTGTGGATCTTGAGTGTTTTCTTTTGGTTTGTTTTTTGTTTTTTGTCTCTGTGGGTCCCCCCCCCCCCCAAGGTGGGTTGTTTTTATGATTTGTTTCATATTATATGTTTTTCTATAGGTGCAATGTTTTTTTTTTCTGAGATATCTTTTGCTGAAAATGCATAGTTCTCATTTTCTTTTTGCCTATGAGATGTGGAATCCCTGCTCAGGACAATGAACTTTTTGTTTTGTTTTGCTCTTGTTTGGGGGGGGGGTGTCTTCTGTGTGTGTGTGTGGGGGGGGGGGGCATTTTTCATTTGATTTTGCCTGGGGATGTCTGGGATCCACCCCTTGGGGGGGGCACTGTCATGATCCTGTGGCACGGGGGGGGGGGGGGGGGGGTGGCCAGTTTCCGGTCTAGTTTAGTGTTTTTCTGTCCGCTTGTTCCTTGATGTCTGTTGTATTTTGTTCCTGTTTTTATTTTTGTCATTTTGCATCTGTAGTATTATTATGTACATTTGGGGTTCTGTTGTGTTTGTATCTTTATGGTTTCCAGTTGTGTTTCATTTTGACAGTGCTGTGCAGCTTCCGGCTGTCAAACTGTTCGGAGCTACACAGCTGCTATTCATTCTGTTACTCATGGATCCACACCTGTGTCTATTTATGTATTGCATATAAGGGCACGGCAAACCTCTGGGGTTTGTCGTATCCTTCTTCCACGTATGCCCGTCCTCAGGAGCAGTACTGTGAGTCCTGAGTGTGTTAGGGTCCTATTGTTGAGGAAGGTAGGTGTGCTCCGTCCAGCTATCTTTTTTCCTTATTTCCAGCCGTGAGCCCCACTGCCTCTGGGTGTGCTCCGGCTTGATTCTGCCCCCTTTGCTTTTTTTTTTTATTACTTATTTTGTACCCGTAGGTAGATTTGTTTTGCAGTCTGGTGACAAGCCACCAGCTGCCGGTCGCTGCGTGCGCAAGCGCCCCTTATCCCTAACCTGCATGTTTTTGACATGTGGGAGGAAACCGGAGAAATCCCGGAGTAAACCCACGCAAACACGGGGAGAACATGCAAACTAAACACAGATCACTGTTGGCCGGGGGCAGAGATCTCACGATCCCCGCGATCCCCCAGCCGAGGGTAAAACTGTGCTGCCACAGTGCTAACCACTGCGCCACCGTGCAGCCCATTGCTTGACATTCTGGCTTCATATCCCCCTGGACGTTGAGCCCCGCTCTCCCCCAGAGTTTACCGTGTTTGTATTTGTATGTCAGTGCTCAGCACTTTATGGTTTAGTATGTTAACGGTCGTGTCTGTTTTTACGTTAATAAGATAAGATAAGATAAGCCTAAGTCCCACAATGGGGAAATTTCAGGATTGCAACAGCACAGGCATAGCAACACTCAGAGCAATAATTAAGAAGATAAGAAAATAAAATAAGAGCAGTGAATATACATATGTACACATAAATATATATACACAGTGCGGCGCACTGTAGCTAGATGGAATAAACTGCATAACCGTCTATTTAGTTACCCTACATGGTATGAATATGTACCCATATATATTGTCACCCTCCGTAGCGACTGATATTGTCCTAGTTGTATACTGGAGGGGACCATTTGTGTAAGTCTGTTGCGTAATAAATGTGCATAAACCACAGTGTGCATTTGGTGTCCTTCAATAGCCCTTGAAAAGGGCTGTTCATGACAAGAAGTGGTTCAGGGGAAATCTTTAATGAGCAGCCCTTGTATCAAAGGGACAGCAGAGGATGAGTGGTTTGGAGACAAAGTAAGAGAGGAAAGATTGAGGTGCTTTGGACATGTTCAGAGGAGGGCATAGTGGGTATATTGGACAAAGGATATTGAAGATGGAGCTGTCAGGCAGGAGGAAAAGAGGAAACCACAGAGAAGATTCATGGATGTATAAGGAGGACGTGGAGAGGGTTGGTGTTACAGAGGAAGATGCAAGGGCTCGAGTGAGATGGAAGCTGAATGAGCCGCTGTGGTGACCTCTAAAGG
Source organism: Pholidichthys leucotaenia (assembly GCA_020510985.1). Classification (NCBI taxonomy): domain Eukaryota; kingdom Metazoa; phylum Chordata; class Actinopteri; order Cichliformes; family Pholidichthyidae; genus Pholidichthys; species Pholidichthys leucotaenia. The sequence continues at coordinate 45,194,842 of CM035838.1, read as the reverse complement.
GCTGAGGAGAAGAAGAAGAAGACGACAAAAGCTGTGCCTGTGCGTAAATGTGCACACTGTAAAAAAAAAAAAAAAAAGTTGTCTCAACTTAAAAAAGTTATTGTTCAGGCTGCCATAAAATTTTAAGTTGACTGAACTTGAGAAGACAAGTGGTAAAGACACATAAAATACAAAAACACATTAACTTAAGTAGTCAACTTGAAATTTTAAGTCAGCCAGTAGACTAACTTTTTGAAGTAGAAAAACCCTAGTTATTTTTTACAGTGCAGTATTTCACACTGGAGACGACCTTTGACTCTTATGTTCCAGTCAGCAGCGAGAGGACAGGTGGGCGGTGCGTAACTTTGGAGCATGGCTGTAGGTTGTCCACTCACACTATTTGAAGTTAGAAGTCTTTATTCCCCCTACTTACAAAAAACAAACAAACAAAAAAAAAACTTTTGACTAGGTGGGCGCGACGGCCCACTGCTGCCAGAAGATGATATATATATATATATATTTTTAATTCTTCTGTATAGAACTGCTGCATTGACTTAATTCATAAAAAAGTCTATGATGTGGCTGCAGATCACGGCCAAACAAAACCCAAGATTTAGTTACAAATAGTGCATTTTATGAATGAATGAATTCATTACAGCGTATTAACCCTTAATTATTAATTAAAGTGGTGTATGAGTGAAAACACAGAGGACACACAAACAGGGACTATGAAAGGCACCGGAGCCTGCCGTTTCTCACCAGTCTAACTATTCCGTGAGCGCTCAGCCTTTTCCGGTGGAACCCCACATGAGCATCTGTCCACGTACCCTGGCAGGTATTTAGTCCCACGAATCGCAGCCTGTTGACATTACCACTGCTGCCCCCCCCCCACCCACCTCCTCTGCGTACGTGCGCACGCGTGTGTGCCCATGTGCGCGCGCATTCCTTCATCCAGCGGCGCGGCAGTTGGAGATTGAGGGTTTGCGCAGCGAGAACACGCTTGACAGACACCAGGCTTCCGTGTCGTCGTTACATCCTAGGGAAACATGCAGGTAAGACAAACTTCATCGTCTTCCCCTCCCCTGTTTATCGGTAAACCGGCGGGATAAAGTACAGACGCCCCCCCCCCCCCTCCGCGCGGGTATCAAAAGCGCAAACGCTCCTAAGTTAAATGAACAGCCTGAATCTGCTCGCCAAGCTACTTCTTTTCCTTTCTTTGTCATAGAAATCTTCTTTTTTCTGTCCCTTCACGACCCTCCCCTGGTCGTTTGTTCCCACTTTGCGTAAAAGCTGAGTTTGGGAGCGAAGTTATGTAATTGCGGCGCCGTGGCAGCCTGTGGAGGAGACGCTTGGCTCTCAGCGCGCAGCGGAAACCCCGCACACACCAAATGTCACCGGGCATCACGTCTCGCACCCACTACTCCTCTCTCATTAGGTCGCTGTTTACCCGCGTGGTTTGTTTATTTTCTTTTTTTTCTTTTAAGTCACGTGAAATATTTTGAGACCTCCTCCACGTGATTTACGCGTGACTTGGAACATGTAGTCTGCTTCATAGCCGCGGTCATCTGTCATTGTGTTTGAATAGGGCACGTTTGCGCTCCCCTCATCCGCTGCCGCGTCGGTTTACGCATCAGACCTCAGCAGAGCAGTGCGCGAGCCTAAATCTGAGGTAATAGACTGTAAAGGGAAAGCCCAGCAGCCCCAAAGTAACTCCCACCACCTTACAAGCCGGCAAATCCCCTAGAAAGAGAGAATTTCAACATTTTGTGTTTCCCATAAAAATAAGAACACCCTCGTGCGAGCAAGATTATTTTAGGAAGAAGCTCGTTTTTTTCTTGACTGCACATTATTCACCAGGGGAAGGGAAGCTGCATTATTTGTGTACTTACTGGAATCTCAGAGTTGTCTTGGGTGTTTGTGCATATACTGTATATACTGTATATATAGACATGCAATCACATGTGTTGTAGAGAATGTTCTGACTACTTCAGGCTGAAAAGAATCAGCAGCTCTTGCTCTCAAACGTCTCACGTGCAGCCGTCGGTGGTGCGAGTGTGGTTGGAGGTCGGAGTAAAATCAGGAGGTTGAGGCAGAGCTTCTTTGTGATTGATGACGGTCATCATCAGCCACTCTGTGGGTCAATAAGTCAGTCAGTAAATTGGTCAATAAATCTCACAAACATCAGATGAACAGCTGAGGTCTGTGGGTCAAGTGCTTTGGTGGAGGGTTTTTTTGTGCATTAGTCGTTTGTGACACACTGGTGCGTCCATTGTAATGGAATATGTGTGTGCAAATTATCTTTTAATTTACGCACTTGTTTAATTACTTTCACAAAAGATTCTGTTTGTTCAGTAACCCGACAACACAAAACTTATTGAAGGATTTCTATGAAAATTGTCCGGCTCCGCCTTTCAGGTCAAAATGAAATAATAAATTTAGCTGCAAGCAGTTATCATCGGGTTGCAAGCAGCTGTACAATTCAAGATGTTGTACTGTTTACCAATAGCATTTAAAACCTAAAGTGTCTTATATGTTTGGTTTTAATATAGCTGTTTCCGTCCTTGAGCAATGTATGCAAATGCTACGGGCCCCCTGCAGCTGAGGGGGGCCCTCAACTATAAGGTCACTCTCAGTATTGTAACGTTAAGTGCTCTAGTCATTGACATAGTAGTATTTCTAAAATTAGGCTATTATTCACCTGTCACTAGGGACAATTTTTGTGTCAGAAAGCAGTTCAATGAGGGGGGGGGGGGGTCTCTCCATCAGAGAGCTTCCTACAACTCAACCAGGACAAAAAAGAAGTTTTAATCGTTGGACCTGAAGACAAGAGAGAGAAACTTTTACCCAAATTGCTAGGTCTAAAACCTACACATTGTGTCAAGGACCTGGGTGTTCTTCTAGACTCTGACTTTAATTTTATTTCACACATTAAAAATGTAAAAAAATCAGATTTTACTATCTTAGGAATATAGCCAGAGTCCGCCCTTTTCTCTCTCTTGCCAGCACAGAGGTCTTGATGCATGCTTTTATTACCAGTCGTATAGACTGTTGTAATGTCCTGCTCTCTGGTCTTCCCCAGAAAAGGATATCACATCTCCAACTGCTCCAAAATTCAGTTGCACAAGTGTTGACAAGGACCAGGGAGCGGGTGCATATTACACCAGTTTTAGAGTCATTGCATTGGCTCCCCGTGCATTTTAGAATCGATTTTAAGCTTCTCTTAGTAGTTTTTAAATGCCTCAATGGGCTTGGGCCTTCTTATCTATCTGAGCTGCTTTTATCTTATTAGCCCTCGTGGACCCTGAGGTCCTGTGGTATTGGCCTTTTAATGGTTCCCATAGTCAAGACCAAGACCTTTGGTGAAGCTTCCTTCCACTATTATGGTACTCGTCTGTGGAACAGCCTGCCAGAGAACCTCAGGGCTTCAGAGTCAATAGATGTTTTTAAGAACAGGCTCAAGACCCACCTTTTTAATTTGGCTTTTAACAAACCTGTTTTGAAGTAGTCATTTATGTTCCATTGTTTTATGTTCTTCTTGACGCCATTTGTTTTTAGATTTTCTCATCTTTTCTTATTGATGTGCATACTGTTCCACTGCTAGACGCGGTGGAACAGTATGCATAGTACCATTACACTACTAGTTACATAACATATACCATGTGGGAAATCTATTCAAAAGCTTTGTCGAATAGGAAAGTTTTCAGTTTTGTTTTAAAGCTAGAGAGGGTATTTGCCTCATGGGCATGGACCCAGGGTGGTAATTGGTTCCACAGAAGAGGGGCCTGATAACTGAAAGCCCTACCCCCCGTGGTACTTTTAAGGCCCTTTTCCACTAGGGTCACTTCGGCCCATTTCGGTACGTTACAGTACAAATCAGCCCGCTTGTGTTTCCACTGCACTTGGTCCCACTTGATGTGGGTGGGACAGGGAGGCGGTGCCACCCTCCTGGGACAGCACGTGCATCACAATATCAAAACACAAGATGGAGGATCAGGAGAGGATGATTGTAATGGTCGCTCTGTGGCTTTTTGTCAAGGCCAAACAGCAGAGCCAGCGAAAGGTGCGTGTGGTGAGACAAAACACGGAGGAAAAGTACAGGAGACTTTTGCGTGCCATAGCGGACCTACAGTATGCACCAGAGTCCGAAGGGGAATCTCCAACATTTGAATCCGGTGGCATATGGACAAGGACGAGGAGCAGGATGAGGGTAAGCTAACAAATGCTAAGGCTGGCCACAGTCATTATAATCCCCACGTAGTACATTGTAGTGGCAACAGGTTATCGCTAATAAGGCATTAAAATGTGTATGCTGTCTGTGTGTTCCAGATGGCTGCTACGTTACCAAATAATCGCTGCAAACCATCGGCCTGGACATTGGGCTGTGCCTCGCAGTGGTGGGAGGACATTGTTTCTGGCTTCACAAACACGCTGTGGTTGGAGAACTTCAGGATGTTGGAGGACACTTTCACCTTCCTCTGCAACAAAGTGCGTCCAGCCATGGATCATCGAGATACGACATTCTGCCAGTGCGTGCCTGTAAGAGTATAGTGGCTATTGTACTATGGAAGCTTGCTACCAGCTCAGAGTACCGCACTATTGGCCATCTGTTTGGGGTCAGCATCACAACTGTGTGCAGGTGTGTGCAGGACTTTTGTGCTGCAGCAGAGTCATTGCTGGTGCCAGAACAACGTTTTCCTGATAAAGGGAGGTTGAGAGAAATGTCGGCCTACATCGAGAACAGGTGGGGGCTACCGCACTGTGTTGGTGCTATCGATGGCTCCCACATCCCCATCATAGCACCACAACAATATCACACTGAATACTTCAACCGTAAAGGCTGGCACTCCATAATCCTTCAGGGTGTTGTTGATAGAAAGGGGCTGTTCTGGAATGTGTTTGCAGGGCTTCCAGGGAGCATGCATGACGCTAGGGTGCTGAGACTGTCCACACTGTGGGACTTAGCCAGCCGGGGAAGCCTCTTCCCACCTCACATCAGGAACATTGGTGTGGTAAGTGTGGGCTATTATATCCTCGGAGACTCAGTTTATCCCTTGCAAAACTGGCTCTTAAACCCATTCCAGGACACTGGACAACTCACAGAAGAACAGCACATGTTCAACATAAACATCACTCAAGTACGGGTCGCTGTGGAGAATGCTTTTGGCAGGCTGAAGGGAAGGTGGGACTGCCTTCTGAAAAGGAATGACTGCAACATCGAACTGGTGAAAGCTATAATGCTGACTTGTTGTGCTCTGCATAACCTTTGTGAAAATCAGGGAGAGACTTTTGACACCATGTTGGATGATCCAGCAGCTGCAGCATGTGACCCAGTGGAGGCAGCGGCACAGGGTGTAGAGGAGCGGGGCAGAGATGTCTGAGATGCTGTGATGCAGTACTTGTGTAGGAATAATAACTAGAAATGTCATTGCCTTCCTATTCATGTGCATATACATGTCAAACATCTGTATTTTGTAAATAAAGTTTTGTACCCTTTTCAGATACGTCTTCTCTGTTATTTATATTGGGTTAATTATGAAGGTATGAGTGATTAAATCCTAAAAGACAGGAAGCTGTCTACAAGTCATCATCAGCAGTTGCATTTAACACTTTTGGTCTGATGCAAGTGTCATATATCATACACAAGTATCAGGGCATATACTGATAACATGGTGTTTTTTTGTGAGGAATTTGGACATGTGGGTATTTAATGTCACTGTTACAAATACTGGGATATTCACTTAATGCAACTAATTAAAAATGAAACTTTTTTCCAAATTTTCAGAAAAAATGTAACTCTAAGCAGTGAGGAATCCAGTAGCTATATCACTTTTGGTGTGATGCAAGGGTGTGCAATTATGCATTGTTCATCCCATGTATGTCTTGACCTCCTCGTGTGCTTTTGCATAGCGCACGGAGGAGGAGATAAGGACAAGGATTTAAGCGTAGGGTTATGCACCACATACATTTATTAAATACAATAACACTGACACACAGTTACAATAATGGTTTCCTTAGAAGCTCAAGGAGTCCTCCACAACGCCCGACAGTCGACTGCGGCAGCCCCCACAGCAGGCATGATGGTGGTTGCAGTCGTGGTATTCCCATGCGCCGTTCTCCACACCACCAGCTCATCTGGCGTGGCGGCCGAGGACGACCTCTCCGCTGGTCCATGGGCAGGATCCCCCTGGGCCTCTTCCTCCCCTCCGCCTGAGCGACCTGGATCCAGAACCGGTGGGCTCATAGTGGCATACAGAAAGGAGTTGGTGAGGTCAAGTATGGGAGCACTACATGCCACTGGGGCGGAGCACTCAGGGGGCTGCTCACCCGAGTCTCCTCGCCAGGAGGCAGGCAAAATTGTTCATCAAACATAAAAGTTAAATGAGAAATAACTTGCCTGTCCTCCTGACACGAGATGTCCTCAGCGGCCTCCGAGACGTCTACCCCCTCCGGGCATTCCTCCTTGTGCTGCGCCGGCGAGACCGGAGGCCTCTCCCAGCGGGAGTTCCTCCTCTTCATCCCGGATGGCTCAGAGACCAGATAGTCCAGGATGCGAAGCGCCGCGCTGGGCAGCGAGTCAACTGTGCCGAGAAGCTCCGTCTTCTCCGGAGAGGGAAGTGGAGTAGTCACGAGGAGCTCGAGCGCTGGGGAATCCTCATCCAACTCCTCCTCGACCCGATGGTTGAGCGTGGCGAGCAGGTTCGACCACTCCTCGTCTGTCGGCACAACCAGGGATTGAGCAAGTGTGGGGGGTGGAACCTTCACAGCCGGGGAAGCGTGTCCTCGGGCCTCCCTCTTGCGGCGCTCCTCCTCCATCCAGCAGTCGAGCAGGGCCAGTCTCTGCTCCTCCCTCTCACGACGCTCCTCCTCGACCTGGTGGTTGAGCATGGTGAGCAGGTTCGACCACTCCTCATCCGTCGTAATGCCTGCGGATTGGGCGGGCGCCAGCCTGGGAGAGGAAGCAAGGGACTCTACTGGCGTGGCCGCAGGGAAACAGCACTGTGCTGGCTCCGGATCAGGATCATCCAAAGCCACTGGCTCCCCCACCGTCCGACGGCTCCGATCCTGGACCAAAAGACGCTCAGGAGAAAATGGAGGAGACACAGAGGGGGAAGGAAAAGAGTTATAAGCTACAGCTGTTGGAGGGAGCCCAGCGGACTGCTGAAACTGGGTCCCTCTCCCGGGAGACAGACAAGGTTTATTATTATCAAAATGAGTTGAATGAAAAAACACTTGCCTGTCATCCCAGTCTTTGATGTTTACTGCTGCAGCTGGAAGGCTGTCATCCCTCTCTGCGTCCACGGTGATTCAGCGCTCTTCAACGGGTGGAGGGGGAGCCGTCTCCATGGCAGTGGAGGTGGGCATTCCCAAGGCGGCCCTGGCAGACCTCACGACAGCTGTAGGACAGTGATGGCTGCCGAAGGCAAGGAGGGCCTCTCCCAGTGTCTTGTCACGGGATGACACCACGTCTGGGTGGCCGACGCTGATGGCGAAGCGGGTAAGAGAACGGCTGCAGGCTGTGGAGCACGTTCCTGCTTAGGCTCTGCGAGGAACGCCGCACTCCCCACACCAGGAAACATGTGCTGGAGCGCGTAGACCAAAGCGATTAGGTCTGCGTACTGATGGTGATCCCAGAGAGCAGGATGCGCATCCAGGATTCCCTCCGCTGCGTCCAGGCTGCTCCACTTTGCCTTGGGTCCATGGGTTTTGTGGGCCTCATACATTAAGTCCTGGATGAAGGTCACCGCCATTCCTCTTCCACCGTGGGATGCCTCACCGCTAGTTTCCTCTGGCCGGCGTGGAAGCGGCGTGCCAAAGGCATAGTGAGGCAAAAACCGGTGAGTGAAAGAACAGTTCAGAAAACAGAAAAAGAGTGATGTGTGGGTGTACCTGCTAAATCCTTTTTTTCGGCTGGGTCATTCTGTCATGACCTCGCCGTGCACTTTTCCACAGCACATGGAGGAGGAGATAAGGACGAGGACTTAAGTGCAGGGTTATGCAACACACACATTAATTAAACACAACAACACTGACACACAGTTACAATAATGGTTTCCTTAGAAGCTCAAGGAGTCCTCCAGGACGCTCCACAGTCCGCAGGTGAGGATGACCGGGAAAAACACACACAGAAAATACTCACAGAACTGGAGCAGTCCGAATTAGTCCAAACAGGCGTTGAGGGAAACACAGTCCTTAGTGACTTTGACTACCATACGGTGACTAACGACCGCATGGCTAGTGCAATGACCCAGTAATGCATGACTGGAAAAAGGCTCCTACAGTATACACATTGCTGGGGATGGTCGATTGGAGGCACCTGGGCGAGGACCGGAAAAGATGATCAACAGGGCTGGGAACATTCATTCATCTTCTTCCACTTAATCCTTTTTGGGTCGCGGGGGGGCTGGAGCCTATCCCAGCATCTTTGGGCGAGAGGCAGGGTTCACCCTGGACAGATCGCCAGTCCATCGATGGTAATCAGTGAGGGGGCGTGGTCGGACCGGCAGACTGTCAGCAGTACACACAGCTGCCGGCCCCAGAGCAGTGGCTATGGATAAGGTAACACACTGGAAAAACATACTATACATGCATACACAACGGCACCGAGATCCACAGAGAGATCAGGACTGAGCCGAGGGAGCCCAAGCCGGCTCGGCTCCTGACAATGTAACCTTATCCCATTATAATGGCCTTGTCTTACCCCATAACATTCCTGGCAATTTTCCAGTATGGGAAGAGTGATTGGTTAAGAAGGAACCTTCAGTAGTCACCGTATCATACTGATAACATGGGGGGTGGGGTGGGGTTGTGTGAAGAATTAGGACATGTGGATATGTAATATTACTGTTAAAAAATACCGGAGAATCACTTAATACAACTACAGTAAAACTCAAAACCTTTTCCAAATTTTCTGTTAAGTGTAATTCTGAACAGTGATGAGTCTGGCAGTGACATGTATCACTTCTGGTGGGAGGAAAGTAAGTGCAATTATGCATTTTACATCCCATGTTACCTTATCCAGTTTCTAATTTTTTAATAGCCTTGTCTTACCCCGTAGCATTCCTGGCAATTTTCCAGCATGGGAAAAGTGATTTTTGACTAAGAAAGAACTTTCAGTATTCACCATACCATACAGATAACATGAAAACATTGTACTGCTTGAATTCCAATTAGTATAAGTATTTTGTTACCACAATGTGAGGATAAACTGCATGACAGGATTTTGTTGGCCCAAAACTGTTCCCACAACCTACAGCCACGTGAAAACTTTAGGAAACGCTGTATTAGCCTCTGTGGTTTTGGGTGGGGAATTTGGACATGTGGATGGTTAATATCACTGTAAACAATTCCACATTTTCTGTACAGTGTAATTGTAAATGGTGAGGACAAAATTTGGAGACCCCCCCAAGCCCTTTTTTAGTACATCCCCACATTCAACCCCATTTACAATGGCTAAAGCGAATATTTTGTGCAAATAAAAACATTACCAGGGTTAAACATATGAACATTTCTTAATACAGAACTGACAATGTAATGGTGTCCTAAATATTGCACATGGCTGTAAAGCTTGGGCTCGAGCTATTGCCTTTTAACGTATGTGTAAGTAGTTATTACACTCCATAACATACTCCAATGGCATAGTTTTCCAACCCTTTTTTGTGGAACGACCTTGAAAAAATTGGTAGTAACAAACAACACATGATGTCAACAGTCACTGGTTTATTAAAAATTTTCCACAACACTACACATAGCTTTTCATGTATACATGTTATACGACACTGTGGAGAGACTGAGTCACACACGCTGGCCGAGGTTGTCAACGACAGCCAGGAGAGCCTGGTGGAAGACAGTATTTTGTGCAATCTCCTCCTTTCGTAGGGCGAGTTCGTCCTGCCTGGCCTCACGGGTCTCATCAGCAAGCCGGTATACAGTCTGCATTTGCAGGACAAATACTTCGGCCTGCTGTTCAAGCTGTTTATGCTGCAGTTCAAGCTGTTCACGGTGCTGTTCCTGTTCATCATCTCGCATCTCGGCAAGCACAGTGGCAAGCTCTGCTGTGGGGTTGCTCCTCTTCCTCTTGCCTGCACCAAAGACAGAAATCGGCGGTGGTCAGTAAAGGCAAGAGCAAAACATTTAGAGGTGCGTCTCCAAAAATTAGAATATCATGAAAAAGTTCAATATTTTTTGTCACTCATTTCAGAAAGTGAGACCCATATATTATACAGATTCATTACACAGAGAGTGATATATTTCATGTGTTTATTCATTTTAATTTTGATGATTATGGCTTACAGCCCATGAAAACCCCAAATTCAGTTTCTCCAAAAAATAGAATATTACATAAAAATAATTTTAAAAAATAATTTTCTAAAATTTATGGAGCTTTATGGACAAGCTTTATGGAGAAGCTGATTTCATTTTCAAGCAGGACCTAGCATTCCCCCCACACTGCCAAAAGTGTCAAAACCTGGTTTAATGACCCCGTTGAGAATCTATGGAGTATTGTCAAGAGGAAGATGAGAGACACCAGACCCAACAATGCAGACAAGGTGAAGGTCACTATCAAAGCAACCTGGACCTTCATAGCACCTCAGCAGTGCCACAGGCTGATCACCTCCATGCCACGCCACATTGATACAGTAATTAATCCAAAAGGAGCCCCGACCAAGTATTGAGTGTGTACATGGACATACTTTTCAGTCGTCCAACAGTTCTATTTAAAAACTATTTGTTACAATTAATTTTATGTAATATTCAAATTTTCTGAGAAACTGAATTTGGGGTTTTCATGGGCTGTAAGCCATAATCATCAAAATTAAAATGATGATAGTTTTATCAATTTTTCATGATCAATATACTGTATGTTGATGATTCATGCTTAAGTTGAAGCAATTTGTGTGAATAACTTTTGAGAAGTTCATTTTAATTTCACTTCCACATTTTTGAAAGTATGCTGCAGAAAACTTCATTTTTAGAGCATAAGACCAATGGACAAAAGTAAAAGAAGATGTAAGAGATTAGAATGATGAACGAATTTTGAGTCTAGGCCCAGTTTGTCACGCGGTGGCCCTCGTGAGCCACTATAAGACGCCAAAAGTCGCCAGTGAGTTTTGCAATGATGTTTTAATTCAATTCAATTCAGCTTTATTTATAATGCGCCACATCACAACAAAAGCCGTCTCGTGGCGCCACAGTGCAAATAAAAAATTCACACAGTCACGGAAAGACCCAGCAATCAGACGATCCCCTATGAGTAAGCACTACTATTTTAATATACGACACAAGACACAAATACAAAACAATGAGCCGCTGTGGGCAAAAACACACTACACATGATACATGGGACCGTAAGGCTAACCTCAGCTACGTAAGTAGCCTTACGGTCCAAGTCTTCAGTCTATGGTACGAGGAAAGGGTGACGTCTGAGACGAGAACCGCTCGCTCAATGTCTGGCACAAAGTCATCACAAGAATCACACAAGGAATGATTGACGAGACTGCTGCATTCTACTGCTGTCAGCGCCCGTATAAATGCTGGCCGCTAACGAGCCGTAATGCAACACAGCTGATCAACCTTGACAGCAGGAAGCCCCTCCGAGCGCTGTCACAATAAGAGCTCGGGGAGCCACGAGGTAAACACTGCTGTCAAAGCCGGCAGAGATGATGTATGGCCCGAGCGCGGACGAGATCGGCGCTCGAACCATGACACAGTTGTTCTTGAGATATTTGCAACAATGTAAGAATGATAATTATAGTGCCACCTATGGGTGCAGTACATTGATTTTTTTGGTCTCTTAGTAGTGGGGAGAATAATCAGAGTGTAAAAATTTCATGTTTCTGTGTCTTACAGTTTTTGCAAAGCACACACTTTCAGTGGAAAAAACAATATGATGAAGAATCCGAACAAAAACAATAGTTTCCCCACAGCTGTGCTGCTTGGAAACCTAAAAATGTGGAGAGAGTTTATATATATATACACCGTTACTACTCCTGCGGGGTGAGGGTTGGGTGGCCATCACCATTCGTAGAGCCATTCAGGTTAACTAGTGCATGCCACCATTGCCGGTTTAGGGCCAGCTCCTCTGCATCGTCAACAGTGACTCCCGAGTTGTTGGAGGTCTGTCTCCACCACATCGAACCATCTGGTGCGTGGCTTGCCCCAAGGTTTTTACCACCCTGAGGCCCTGGGGTCGAACATGAGGATGGCTTTTGTCGGTTGTTCTGGTGGGAAGTGGAGGACTTGGCCAAACCAGTGGATGCACCACTGTGTAATAAGGTGAGATGCTGCAGGAGTGCATCATTAGAAGTGCGCTCGGGCCACGTGATGTTCTCGATGGTTCTGATGAGCGGATCCTCCTTAGTCATGCCCTTCCAGCCATCAGAGCCGGCTGTCGCCCTCAGCGGGCAGGCTTCCTGCCCAACCACTCGACCTCAGACCTCATCTCTGCTGTTCGCCTGTTAATAGAGAAGGCCTATGAATTCCGCAAGGAACACCATCGCTATATAGCCTTTATAGATCTTAAGGCTGCCTTCGACACCATGGACCATGCTTCTCTTTGGAGAATCCTGGAGACCCTCGGAGCGCCAGCCAAGATCGTAGCCCTGTTCAAGCGGCTCTACAGCAGCTTGGAGAGCTGTGTCCGTGTGAACGGAAGGGAGTTCGACTGGTTTTCCATCAACAGCAGAGACCGACAAGGTTGTCTGGCCACTCCTGAACTCTTCAATTGTGTCAATGTTGGACGAATAAAATTATTAATCACGATTAATCTTTTGGAATGTTGAGTTAATTGCGATTAATAACATGTTAATTGCGTGTTTTTCCATACAGATACCATGTACCTTAAGTTGGTAATTTTTCAAATTTGTCATACTGTTATGAATGTGGGAGTGGACAAATATGCTTGCTATCTTCACCTGCAGGTTTATTAAAACTCTCAACATATTCAAAATGACAAAAATTATCCAGAATATTCTCCAGAAAATTCTCAAAAGTAGACTGCATGTGCAAACAACGGAATGCCAGGGCTTATTACTGCAACACAACTATCAGCAGCCACAAATGGAGCTTTCTCTTTCTCCCATAGCAAACATCCACAGCTTTTAAGTAGATCAACACAAAACCATGGACCTCGTGTGTCACAACAGCCACAATTTCCCTTTTAGCAGAAAAATTGCAAACATAAACAAACAACTATCTTGCCCGTGATGACACCCCACCATGCTGCAAAAACGGCGGGAAGTGAGTGGACATTACGAACATCCATCCATCCATCCATCTTCTACTGCTTTTCCGGAGGTCCGGGTCGCGGAGGCAGCAGTTCAAGCAGAGAAGCCCAGACTTCCCTCTCCCCAGCCACCTGCTCCAGCTCTTCAGAGGGGATACCAAGGCGTTCCCAGACCAGCTGGGAGACATAGTCTCTCCACCGAGTCCTGGGTCTGCCCCGGGGTCTCCTCCCAGAGGGACGTGCCTGAAACACCTCAAGTGGGAGGCGTCCAGGAGGCATCCTAATCAGATGCCCGTACCACCTCAACTGACTCCTTTCAATGTGGAGGAGCAGCGGTTCTACTCTGAGCCTCTCCCGGATGACTGAGCTCCTCACCCTATCTCTGAGGGTGAGTCCAGCAATCCTACGGAGAAAGCTCATTTCAGCCGCTTGTATCCGCGATCTCGTTCTTTCGGTCATTACCCAAAGCTCGTGACCATAGGTGAGAGTAGGAACGTAGATTGACTGGTAAATCGACAGCTTTGCCTTAGAACTAAGCTCCCTCTTCACCACAACAGACCGGTACAACGTCCGCATCACTGCAGATGCTGCTCCAATCCGTCTGTCGATCTCTCGCTCCATTCTCCCCTCACTCGTGAACAAGACCCCAAGATACTTAAACTCCTCCACTTGGGGCAGGAGCCTGTCCCCAACCCGGAGAGGACAATCCACCTTTTTCCGGCTGAGGACCATGGACTCAGACTTGGAGGTGCTGATTCTCATCCCAGCCGCTTCACACTCAGCGGCAAACCGTCCCAGCAAGAGCTGTAGGTCATTGCTGGATGAAGCCAACAGGACAACATCATCTGCGAACAACAGAGATGAGATCCTGTGGTCACCAAGCATGACACCCTCCATTCCCTGGCTGCGCCTAGAAATCCTGTCCATAAAAATTATGAACAGGATCGGTGACAAAGGGCAGCCCTGGCGGAGTCCAACTCTCACTGGGAATGACTCCGACCGAGTGTTGGCAATACAAACCAAACTCTCACAACGGTCATACAGAGACTGAATAGCTCGTAACAACAAGCCCGATACCCCATACTCCCGAAGCACCCCCCACAAAAATCCATGAGGGACGCGGTCAAATGCCTTCTCCAAGTCCACAAAACACATGTAAACTGGTTGGGCAAACTCCCACGAACCCTCGAGAATTCTCGAGAGGGTAAAGCGCTGGTCCGATGTGCCACGGCCAGGACGAAAACCACATTGCTCCTCCTGAATCCGAGGTTCGACCAACGGCCGGACTCTCCTCTCCAGTACCTTGGCATAGACCTTCCCAGGGAGGCTGAGGAGTGTGATCCCTCTAAAGTTGGAGCACACCCTCCGGTCCCCTTTTTTAAAGAGAGGAACCACCACCCCGGCTTGCCATGCCAAAGGCACTGCCCCTGACCTCCACGCAATGTTGCAGAGGCGTGTCAACCATGACAACCCAACAACATCTAGGGCCTTGAGGTACTCAGGGCGAATCTCGTCCACCCCCGGGGCCCGGCCACCAAGGAGATTTTTAACCACCTTGGCGACCTCAGCCCCTGTGATAGGCAAGTCATCCCCCTCGTCCCCAAACCCTGCTTCCACTGTGGAAGGCGTATCAGTGGGATTGAGGAGATCCTCGAAGTATTCCTTCCACCGCCCGACGATGTCCCCAGTCGAAGTCAACAGTGTCCCATCCGCACCATACACAGTGTGGACGGGGAGCTGCTTTCCCCTCCTGAGCCGCTGGACAGTTTGCCAGAATCTCTTTGAGGCCGACCGAAAGTCTTGTTCCATGGCCTCACCGAACTCCTCCCATACCCGGGTTTTTGCTTCAGCAACCACCCGAACTGCACTCCGCTTGGCCTGCCGGTACACCTCAGCTGCTTCGGGAGTCCCACAAGCCAACCAAGCTTGATAGGACTCCTTCTTCAGCTTAATGGCCCCCCTCACCACTGGTGTCCACCACTTGGTTCGGGGGTTGCCACCACGAGATGCACCGACCACCTTGCGGCCGCAGCTCTGGGCCGCCGCTTCAACAACAGAGGTGGAGAACATGGCCCATTCAGACTCCATGTCTCCAGACTCCCTCGGAATGTGGTTGAAGTTCTTCCGGAGGTGGGAGTTGAAGACCTCCCGGACAGGGGCCTCAGCCAGACGCTCCCAGCACACCCTCACTATACGTTTGGGTCTACCAGGTCTGAATGGCTTCCTCCCCTGCCATCAGATCCAACTCACCACCAGGTGGTGATCAGTTGACAGCTCTGCACCTCTCTTTACGCGGGTGTCCAAGACATACGGTCGCAGGTCTGATGATACGATAACAAAATCGATCATCGACCTGCAACCTAGGGTGTCCTGGTGCCAGGTGCACATATGGACACCCTTATGCTTGAACATGGTGTTCGTTATGGACAGACTGTGGTTAGCACAGAAGTCCAATAACTGAACACCACTCGGGTTCAGATCGGGCAGGCCGTTCCTCCCAATCACCCCCCTCCAGGTTTCACTGTCATTGCCCACGTGCGCATTGAAGTCCCCCAGTAGGACAATGGAGTCTCCAAGAGGAGCACCCTCCAGCACCCCAGTCAGAGACTCCAAAAAGGGTGGGTACTCTGAAACATCATTTGGTGCATAGGCACAAATGATGGTCAGGACCCGTTTCCCAACCCGAAGGCGCAGGGAAGCAACCCTTTCGTCCACCAGGGAAAACTCCAATATAGAGGCAGCAAGGTGGGGCGAAACAAGAATACCCACCCCTGCTCGTTGCCTCTCGCCCGGGGCAACTCCAGAAAAGGCCAAGCTCCAGCCCCTCTCCAGGAGACTGGTTCCGGAACCGGAGCTGTGTGTTGAAGTGAGGCCGACTATATCTAGCCGGTATCTCTCAACCTCGTACACCAGCTCAGGCTCCTTCCCCACCAGAGAGGTGACATTCCACGTACCAAAAGCCAGTTTAGAACGCTTGGGATCAGTCCGCCAAGGTCTCCGCCTTTGACCGCCACCTGATCCACATAGCACCGGACCCCCATGATCCCTCCTGCAGGTGGTGAGCCCACTGGAGGGCGGACCCATGTAACTCCTTCGGGCTGAGCTCGGCCGGGTCCCATGGGTGGAAACCCGGCCACCAGACGCTAGCCTTCGAGCCCCTCCCCCAGGCCTGGCTCCAGGGTGGGGCCCCGGTAACCCCATACCGGGCGGGGTACACTGAATCCTTGATATACAATTCATGCGAGTCTGTTGGATCGTTCTTAGTCTGGCCCTTGACCCAGGACCAGTTTGTCTTGGGAGACCCTATCAGAGGCAAATTGCCCCGGACAACATAGCTCCTGGGATCACTGGGGCACGCAAACCGCCCCACCACGATAAGGTGACGATCCATGAGGGGGATTACGACATTACGAACACATTACGACACATTACGAACACATTACGACATTACGAACACAGCTTGAGAATTTTTTTTAGACTGGTACGTACCAACAGTTGGACCCAAAGCTATAAGGATGAAAACAGGTGAATTTCTGACCGTGTCAGCTGCTGAAGGTCAGCGATAACCTAGTATGTAGCTATTAGCCAGCTAGCTAGCTTCCACAGAAGAAGAACAACCCAACATCCAGGTGAAGTTTTGGAGGAGGCTAGAACAATTATCCAAATGAGAGCTCCGACAGATAATGTTGTAAACTTAAACATGACAGCACTTTGGGGATTTACATGCCTGTAATCTAGCTTGTTTGACTTTGCAGTGTCTGCATGGCGCGCACATTGTCTGTGGCCAGAGCGGCTTTGGTACGGAGAGCCTCTGGGCCAAAAGGTGCTGTTTGTGCTTTCTGCCGTTAACTGCCATTAACCGTGATCACAAAATGTGTTGCCATTAAGGGGCCAAAGTGTTAACGGGTGATTAATGCGATAACCACTGGAGTGGTGGCTCAGTTGGTAGAGCATCTGCCCCACACTCGGGAGGCAGGGGTTCAAATCCCGGCCGGGTCATGCCGAAGACCATATAAAAGTGGAACTTCCTGCCATTCAGCTTGGTTCTCAGCATTAATGGAATGGAGGAGGGAAATCTGTGGCGGCGCCTTGCATGGCAGCGGCCCTCTGATTCTGCACTGGGGTGTGTGTGATTGACACTGTAGATAGGTAAAGCACAATCTCGTTCTGCTGTACATGATTGGTTGTACGGTTGAATGACAATAAGGGTGATTTCATTAATTTAATGCCAACACCACTAATACATATATTTAAAAAAATCTGGATTCAAGTATTTTTCTGGATCAGATAATTAAATTTGATGGCAATTTTATGCCTTTGCAGAGGTATGCAGTCTTAAATTGTGTTCTTATAATAAATTATTAGGAATTCATGTAAATGCTCATAACAGTTTTCTCATGTTTGATCTGAAGAATGTCAAACATTTATAATTAAAAAAACAAATACATTTAATGAGACATTTTATGGACATGAATATTAGGCTTCCATGTTATCAACTTTTTCACCTGCAACTTATGTAACTATGTTTTTTATTTTGACATTATCAGTGTCAGCTGACATTTTTAGCACTATTTTGGTGTTTCCCATCAGCTGTTATATCTTGTCTTCAACATTAGATTTCTGTTCTCAAACTATTGACATGCAGGTGCCTGAATTAAGTCATGCTGTGAGGCAGCAGGGTGTGCAGTGTCAGTGGGTGACTCACTTCATTTCTTGTTTTTATGAAGAATGACTACGTGATCAATATTGTGTGTACATAGTTCTCTCATTCTGAGTCATTTTGACAGAGACAGGAGTGTCTGTTGGAAAGACTAAAGCTTTTCCTTCTTTTATTTAAGTAATATGATTAGATTTTTTTCAATTTAAAAATACTCATAATTACTTAAATTTGAAAGCACTAATTGTTTTTTTAAATTTATAATCTTTCACTAACTATTATTCTATTTCCCTGAAAGAATAACTCAGTTGATTTTCCAAGAAGGAATAAAATGATCTGACCAGCAAACTCATACATTTTTCCTTTGTGCCACAAGAGCTTGGTGGCTGTACAAAATTCAATAAAAGAACCACACAACAGCTAGACCTTAAGCCTAACTTAACCTTAAGTTCTAACTGAACCAGAAAATGTACTGGTCAATTCATGGCTCAAACACCTGTTGTGAATTTTGCCATTAAGCACCTTGTTAGAGAACAGCAAGTTATGCAAAAAATACTTAAACACTGAACAGTGGGACTTCAATCCACCCATCCGTCTTCTTCTGCTTAATCCTTTTCGGCTCTTTGAGGGGGGTGGGGGGGTGGAGCCTATCCCAGCATCTTTGGGCGGGAGGCAGGGTACACCCTGGACTGATCGCCAGTCCATCGCAGGGCCAACACAGAGAGACAGACAACCATTCACTCTCACAGTCATACCTAAGGACAATTTAGAATCCCCAGTTTGATGCCAGTTAACCTAACTTGCATGTTTTTGGCATGTGGAGGGTGTCACCATGGGTTGAGATGCCGTCTCGGCACTCAGCCCATGTTTTCCCTCATCCCTGCTTCCCATTGAGCAGCGTCTCAGCTGGCCCCCAGCTGGCAGCATTATGGACGGCTGGGGCCAATTAGTCTTCATCAGCTGGGGCGCTGCCAATGAGGATAAATAGGAGCAGCCTCGATGACTCGGGGCTGCGACATAAACACATTGCTAAGCTGAAGCCCCTTCGTCTGGTGTCAGCTTATACTCCTCTTGCAGCATTCCTGTGTTTGTATCCCGCTGTGGGTATGTACGTCTTGCTACCCCCACGTCCGGTACGAGCTGCTTACCTCTGCGCTGTGCAACCTGTGAGTGTACCTCTGCATGAGTATCTGTGCTCTCCTCATCCCTTCCCCTTTACCCTGAATAAAATATCACGACTCACTGGCTTGCCCCTGGCTCTGATTGCCCGGCTCCCTAGAGCCGGATATGACAGTATGTCGCAGACCAAAGAGTTGCCGGCGGCCGTGAGTCGCTGTGGAAATGTACCTTTCTGTCCGAGTGTCAGCGCTGCTAGCATGCCGTTTCCCAGGAGTCACTTCCGGCGCCAGGGCGACGAGCTAAGGTCCATCTCGGAGGCTGTCGACGGGACATTCTTCACCCTGCACAACGCCTCCAACGCGAGACGCTGGCATCCGGGCCGTGCTGAGGAACTCCTGGACTGTCACCCTCACTCTCTGTACCATCTGGAGGACAGTGCCAGGATAGACGCTGCAGGTACACAGCGAGAGAAGCTCCACGGGGTGGATGGAAATCCCGGCAGGGAGTCGAAGTGGGCGACGTCTTTCCCCGCTTCGGAGTCCCGTTCCTGCCGCCATTCCAGTCCGGGAGTTCGCGCCAACCAGAGGACTTCCCCCGACCTGCGCCACGTCACTCGGGATTCCCTTCTAGGAGCCGCAGCTGACAGTAGTTATGTCCAGGGTCGAGTGGCTGTCGCGAGCTCTACTGTGTTTCCTGTCACCACCTTAAGGCATGTGGCGGTGGCAGTGAGATTGATGGTGAGGACTTCAGGGCTACGAAGCTTTCCCGTGCTCGACGCCATCCTCGTCTCGATCTCCGATCTGGAGCGGCGAATCCTGGGTTTCCCCCTCGCTTCGTCCCCTGGGAGTAGTCGTCATCACATCGCCGAGTCACCTCTGCACGAACCTCGTCCGGATCCAGTTCTGGGTCATCGTCAGGACCGTTCCTCCCACGCAGCTGTCATCCCTTCGCCTCGTCAGTGTGAAGATTCTACAGCCTCGTCCCCTGAGCCTCGTTCCCCCGCTGTCATTCCTGGACATTCGGGCTGGCTCACCCCGGCTGTTTCCCCCTCCTCCTCGACGCGCTTCCTGACCGCTGTGTGTGCCTGGAATCCCGGCCTGGTGAGCTTTCTGCTGGAGACAACGCGAGCGACCCTCAGACGAATTCCCGGGGGGTCCTCCGTTATCGCCGGGCGGGGAGAGGAAGAAGCAGAATCCACTACAGCAGGCGATACTCAACCTCCAGGGGGCAGGCAAGTCATTGTTTTTTCACACCTGCTTAATGATTTGCTCTGTCACATCCCTGGAGAAGTTCAGGGTTCGCAGCTCCCTGAACTCTCCCCACCTGCTGTAACCTGTATGCCTAATCCCGCATCCTCTGTGTCTCTCTCCGCCGAGCGGTCCCCGGCTCCGGGTCAACGTGGTGGGATATGGAGAGGGCCTGTGGTTCCGCAGCTACATTGCGGACGGAGGAGGGGGACTGACTGCTGCGTGGAGTCTACGCCGACGACTGAGCGTCCCCGGGTCTCCACGGAGGAGCGGTTCGGTCCGGCGGGACGAGATTCTTCTGGCTTCACGCCGAGTGGATCGTCGGCGGGGTCACCTGAGCTGGAGGAATCTCAAGCTGCGCTGACCATCGTGCTGGCTGCGGGGCCCGACGCGGCTAGATGGGAGCCTGACAACGACCTCCTGACGACGGATCCTGGATCTTCGCAGTCCTGGACGGCGTCAGAACCCGAGATCAGGCGAGTGCTCTCCTTTCTTTTCTCTCTTTTTATCCCCGAGCACTTCAGCCTACCTCCAGGGGAGACGAGCCGGGTGCAGCCGTCCGCTGCGTCTGAGCTCGTCTCGCCGGGTTCTGGCGCTGCCGGTGATCCTGATCCCGGTTCTGTTTTCTCTTCTGAGCCTTCTTCCAGGGTCACCGGCAAGGAGTTGCTGTTCCTCGTGGTGCTGGAGGGTCCGGGTTCAACGTTGGAGGTCGGTTCTGGTGCAGTATTCAACGTGGGTTCGCCCGAGACCCAGTCGGGGTCCAACGTGGGTTCGCCTGAGGCCCGATCGGGGTCCGACGTGGGTGCTGCCCCAGTATTGTCCAGGTCCGGTGAGGAGGTGGCCGTGTTCCTGCGGCCTGACGCCCGCCGCCCTCGTAATCGGCTCTCCCCTGAGCCTCTTCCTCCGGGATCCGCTCTGATCCTTCGCCCGTCTCAACGGTCCTGGTGGTTGAGTGATGCGGGTCGACGACCCGACCCACAGAACTTTCGGTTCGGTGATCTGGTTCCCCCCACTGGTCTGTGTTTCCCTCTGGGCAGCCTGGTTCGGCTGCCGGTGGACTGGATTCCTGGGATCTGGGTCCAGAGTTCGCCGTCCGAACACTTTTCTTCCCCTGATTCGCCAGCTGGACAATAGGCGGGGAGATCTCCGGAGCCATCTCGGCTATTTTTGGACTCTGCCTGCCATTCACCTCGGGTGTCACTTTTTCTTTTGTTATTAAGGTCACTCGGGTGTAATGTTTTGTCCTATTGGTGGATTCATTTTTATAGTGCTGTTTTCCATCGCTCATGCTCAGCATTTTTACTTGTTGTACTATGTTTTTAGTCCCGTTTTTGCATTGTAGAGTTATGTTTTGTTTTCCGTAACACCATGCTCTGCAGTTATCCATTTATTCCAGTCACTTTCATTTCTTTAGGTGACTGGGTATTTATATATTCGTGTGTGTGGGGGTTTTTCTTTGCCTGCACTCAGTATTTCTTTTTTGTCCTGTTGGTTCATTATAGAGTCATGTGCCTTGTTTTCCGTAACACCATGCTCTATAATTGTCATTTGTTCCAGTCACCCTCACTTTTCTTGGTGACTGTGTGTGTATGTACTTAAATTAGCGCTGTGTATAGGTTCCCCTTTATTTAACCGTACTCAGCATTTTTTGCCCTGTACCTTTTTGGTGGTTCTCTTTTCCTTGCTCTGGGTCACGCATGGTTGGTACTCTCTGGGTAGTATGTAACCGGCGTGCTGACCCAGTTCTTCTCCCCATCTGTACCTGGGTTAATTATTCTGTTTTGTCAGTATTGTATTTGGGTTTTTCTTTCCCGCTACCCTACATTGCCCCATTGGTGTTGTCCTTCCCTTGGCTTCTTCCCCTCCGGTCCGCCTCCCTTCCTCCCACCCTAGGTGGGGGGGGGGGGGGGCTGGGATGTTCCTGGTCGTTCAGGAGCCCGACCTTGAGGGAGGGGCTCTGTCACCATGGGTTGAGATGCCGTCTCGGCACTCAGCCCATGTTTTCCCTCATCCCTGCTTCCCATTGAGCAGCGTCTCAGCTGGCCCCCAGCTGGCAGCATTATGGACGGCTGGGGCCAATTAGTCTTCATCAGCTGGGGCGCTGCCAATGAGGATAAATAGGAGCAGCCTCGATGACTCGGGGCTGCGACATAAACACATTGCTAAGCTGAAGCCCCTTCGTCTGGTGTCAGCTTATACTCCTCTTGCAGCATTCCTGTGTTTGTATCCCGCTGTGGGTATGTACGTCTTGCTACCCCCACGTCCGGTACGAGCTGCTTACCTCTGCGCTGTGCAACCTGTGAGTGTACCTCTGCATGAGTATCTGTGCTCTCCTCATCCCTTCCCCTTTACCCTGAATAAAATATCACGACTCACTGGCTTGCCCCTGGCTCTGATTGCCCGGCTCCCTAGAGCCAGATATGACAGAGGGAAACTGGACAAATGCTGGAGTAAACAGACACGGGGAGAACATGCAAACTCCACACAGATCACTGTTGGTCGGGGGCTGGGATAGAACCCAGGATCCCCCGGCCAAGGGTGAGTTGCTGTGCTGCCGCAGTGCTAACCACTCCGCCACTACGCTGCCCACAGTGTGACATGTGCATTCATAAGGTTAGAGAAGGTCAAATTAAGTTCACCTGTAAAGATTATAGTGCATTTTAGGTGCATCTTGAAATTTCACCCGAAAGCCAAATATCTCTAACTTTTTGTGAGTAGTATATATAAGCCTTTTTTAAATTATGGTATTACTTTCTGAAATAAGTACAAATCATGATATTCTAATTGCACCATTAAATGTACAGTTACTCACCTATTTTTTTGTTTAGAGATTTTTTTAAGCAGTGCTATGTGGAAAAAGCCATGTACATGTTTACTAGTCCTAATCCCCAAGTGGGTCTACATTCAGGTCAACACATCTGTTAAGCTGGAATGGGCTAATATGCCACTGACTGTCTGTTGAGTACAGTTTACTGATATATTTAGCTTTAGCTGAAGCAGTTGATAACAGCATTTTTAAGGATAACCTCTTATGACCAATTTGTTATAATTTCAGGGTAGTGAACACATTTGGTTTTGTACGTAATATAGAAAGAACCAAACAAGTATTGAATCATGGATGAGCAGTCCTCAGACTAATGTTGCAGGTTGTACAGAGAAGCTTGTCAATCATAGAAGTCACAACTGCACAGATCAGTGACGCTTAGGCAGACAGGCTGCACATTGTGCCGTGCCTGATATTGTGTCCAGGGATCCACCTGTTCAATAGATGGAGCGATTGGTAGATTTAAAGTCATTAAATAATTGAACAGGTTTGGTAACTGCATCCTTTAAAGGGGGAACAGGGAGGGGCACTTCTCTCTTTAGATCTAACTTTCTGCGCCAAACACACAGAAGAGTCTATTGCTTCAGTGCCACACGGAAAAAAAGCCCTTATTACACTGTGGAAAATTGTTGTTTTACAGAAATATTTGTATCAAAGTGTCGTTTTATTTTTTCAGAATGTTTTCAGTTTTATTATCGTCTGTTATTTTGACTTTGGTGAATTGATACAAAGATTTTGTCATTATGTTATCTATCTATCCCATTGAACAGCAGTTTAAATAAAGATGCTCATACTTCCCTCTCTCCAGTCACTACCTTCAGCACTTCCAGGGGTATAATGAAATGTTCTCATGCCAGCTGAGAAAAATAATTGCCCCACTTTGCCTTAGACCTGCCCTAGGATGTCGTCCTGGTAGGGCATGTTCAAAAAGTCTCACCTTGCAGGAGTTCAAGAGACATTCTGTCAAATGTGTGAATGACCTCACCCGCTTCTTTTGACGAGCCCCTTTTGAATGACTGAACTACTCACTATTTCTAAAGGTACTTGTCCAACTAGGCCTGTGTTTTCATGCTTTGTATTCTTTGTGTATGTAGCACACTCCAAATGCACTCTGGTAGCATGGCGTCAAGAATCCCAAGCCGGTACATGGAGGTGCCCGCTTCTTCTCCTCCTCCTGAATATCTGTGCCAGTCTCCATTATGCAAATGAGGAGCAGACGCATGGCTCTGATTGCTTCTTGGAGCTCATGCTGAACTTTTAAAATAGCAACTGTTAGTAAAAAGCAAACACATATACGGTAAGTACACCTTTATTTCTCGCTTCGACCATTTTCAGAAAAATGTTTTGCTGTTTACTTTTGAAGATATAGGCAAAAGATTAACGTTTGGATTCGTCGTGAACAGACTAGAACAGCGCACCTACTAAGAGTTGCATCGACGAATGATGTGCAGGCTGTGCAGGTCGAGGAGGGTAGCGCAGGTTGGGGTGGACAGAATAAGCTCATCAAACTGCACTTTTGTAGCTGAAAATACTGCTTGAACACTGGCTGAAGTTCTCTGACCAGGCATTGATACTCACCATGCAGTTTGCGATTGCAGAGTATTGACTCATGACTCTCACCTGGTTACGCCCCTGTCATGCTCCCGGCGAATCCCAATGTGGAGGACTCGTGAGGACCTTCTGTCAACAGAAGCCTAGGTGGACACGTACCATAAGTTTGACCCCTGTCTTGCTGCTGTGAAAGCTAATTTTAGCTGTTTGTATCCATGATCTTTCAGTGAGGAAAGAAGATAGATTAACAGTTTAGCTTAGAAATTACACATGACTCTAGAGTCTAGAGTCATGACACTGCTCAGATTCATCTGCCCGTGTTCTGCTCCATTTTCTCCTCACTGCGCAAGGGTGTAATTTATGGGAGGTTACGGGGATTATAACCAACTCAAAATCAAATCCAGCAAATATATCCCGTCCAGTAATTATTGTATAATTGCAATGAATAAATATATTTACAAGCTGTTGTGAAGAAGTTGTCATTTTTATCCTCCGTTGGTCCAACACCAAAGGGGTTGAAGACCCCTTTAGATGAAGACTAAAGGGGGATTATGTTATGGAGCTGTCCGCCCATCTGTCTATTCCACTTTTGTGAAATCAACTCCTCGAGTTTTGTTCCGATTGTTTTCAAACTTGGTACCGGGGTTTGATATACACTGGTGATATGCATATTGCAATTTGGCTCCAGTCGGATCATTTTTGCAAAAATTATAAACCTTGAACTCAAAGTCAGAGGTCAGTTTTCCCCTAAATCTTGTAAACGCAATAAGTACTGAAAGAAATGATGTAGGCTTTTCAAATTGATACCATAGTTGTATCTAAGACAAATCTTGGATGGCTTACACACTAACCTGACTGTGGGTTTGGGGTCAACAGGTCAAAGGTCAGTGTTTACATTGTATTTGCACTGTTACTATAGAACAAGTAAAGCTAGGGTCACCAAATTTGGTACACATGGTCACCCTGAGACCTTGATCTCTGACTATGGGTTTGGGATAAAAAGGCAAAGGTCACCATCAAAATGCCATATCAATCAATCAATCAATCAATCAATCAAAGCTTTATTTATGTAGCACTTTTCATACAAAAAAGTTGGAGCACAAAGTGCTTCACAAATTAAAAATATGAGCCAATTACAACCCCTCCCACCCCACCCCTTTGCCCACCCAGCATGCGCTCGCACACACACACACACACGCACGCACGCGCGCGCGCACACACACACACACACACACACACTCATCAATGTGAGACATGGCCGAGCGCAGAGTATCCAAGTGTAGAAGCACCATCCTAGGGAACTGTCAACATGAGGGAAGCGCCAAGTCTGCAGCAACAGGGACACCACCTCTACGACCGCCCAAGACCAATCATTGGGTGGGCCAGGGCAATCATGGGTCACCGCCCTCCAGCCAGAACCAGGCAACCCCCTGTGGAAGGGCCCCCTGTGAGGAAACACTGGAGTTAGGACAGGAAAATAAGATGAATAAAACTGCTAATCATAAACACACCCCCATTTAAACTCAAAACAGTTTTAAATGTAATAGTATTTAATAACAACGTGACTAATTATAGCAAGAACAACATAAAATGAGTTTAAAATCAGAAATTAAGAAAACTAAAATAGGAACTAATCAAAAGCAAAGTTAAAATAGTAGGTCTTGAGCCTGCTTTTAAAAACATGAACATTTTTGGCAGCCCTGATGTTCTCCGGCAGGCTGTTGACATGATTAAGTGTTCAGACCCAGAAGCAGACGACAGACTAGGTTAACAGTGATTTTATTGTGTGCAGGTGAAAATGATGAGAGGAGAGTCTGACAGCCCTGTAAGGGAAGAGAGGGAGAGGAGCAATCTGCAGAGAACAATTGGGCAATGACTGTGTTAATTATGGTCTTACGGGTTGAAGAGCGACAGGCCGTGGAAACTGCCCAAAGCTCCACGTCTTCTTCCCGATTATAGAAGTCCAGCGATGGTGAGTGAATCTTCCTTGCAGATATTTACAGTGAGAGGTGCGGGGGGAAGCCTAGGTGAGAAGGGGTGACAGTACAGTTCAGTTACCACAGTCTCTTACAGGGAGGTGCATGAAGAGACGGGGGCTCCTGTCCAATGAGAGGGAAGGTCCCGGTCCGCCAGGAGAATGGGTCCACCTGTGCACAAGTAAGTCCTAGGAAACACAGAGGAGAAAAGGGAGTTGAATAATGGCTGGGGTATTGCTTACAAGATCTCACGTAGGAGGAGAGGGTCGTAGCGAGGAGCGAAAGAGACTGTACACAGTGGAGAGGAGCACTCTGCGCTGCATGCAGTAGTTCACATCTTCATGCAAGGGTGAAGGGCCCCTCTCAACTTAAAGTCTTCTTGATTGGAGAGAGCAGGTGTGGATGAAACCACAGCTGTGGGAAATGAGAATAATGAGAGAGGAGAACAAAAACAGTGTGCAGCCTGGATCACTACAGTGCCCCCCTTCTTCAAGAGATGCCTCCTGGCGTCCGAACCAGCCTCCCTGGATGGGCAGGATGGAACGCCCGGACCATCTCATGATCCGTTATAAAGGACCCCCGTATTCAGGATCTCTCTTCTGGTCCGTACCCAGCCCAGTCCACAAGATACTGGAGGCCTTGCCCTATGCGTCAAACATCCAGAATGCGGTTGATCTTATAAACAGGACCGCCATCTACCATCTCAGGATTTGGTGGCGGCTTGGATGATGGGCAGAGGGGGCTGGTGGAAAACTGCTTCGCCTGTAAGACATGAAAGGTAGGACATATGCGGAGAGAATGGCGAAGGGAAAGGCGTACAGCAGCCGGATTGACAATTTGAGAGATGGGATAAGGACCAATGAAGTGGGGAGAAAGCTTCCTGGATTCGGTTTTAAGGTTAATGTGTCTGGTGGACAACTATACCTTCTGCCCCACCCGGTTGGGAGGGGCCGGGGTCCTCCAACATTTATCGATTTCGAAGTTTCAGTCCGCGGCGTGGAGAAGAGCAGCCCTGGTAGCCCTCCAGAGGTGGTGACAACGTCTGATGTGTGATTGAACAGAAGGCATGGCAATCTCCATCTCAGCGTTGGGCAACGGAGGCGGGTTGTAGCCCAATGATGCCTCAAAGGGGGAGAGACCAGTCGTAGCAGAGGTGGCAGAGTTTTGGGTATACTCGATACATGGTAGGTAAGCACTCCAGGATGCAGGATTGGTTGCCGTGACACAACTCAGGACTGCCTCCAGTTTCTGATTGGCTCGCTTTCACTGACCGTTACTCTGGGAGTGATATTCGGATGTCAAGCTGACTGTTGCTCTGATGGCCTTACAGAAAGATCACCAAACCTAGGAGACAAACTGGAGACCCCGGTCCGAAACCACATCCACTGGAATACGGTGGAGGCAGACCACACGGAGGACAAAAAGGTCAGCTGTCTCTTTGGCAGAAGGAAGGTTGTTCAGGGGAACAA
Organism: Pholidichthys leucotaenia; assembly: GCA_020510985.1. Taxonomy (NCBI): domain Eukaryota; kingdom Metazoa; phylum Chordata; class Actinopteri; order Cichliformes; family Pholidichthyidae; genus Pholidichthys; species Pholidichthys leucotaenia. Next base: position 45,166,798 of record CM035838.1, on the reverse strand, counting down.
AGTGTGCTGCTTTCAAGAATCTGTCCACAATCATGAAGATGACCATGTGCCCAGCAGAGGGGAGAAGACCAGTCACAAAATCCAGCGCCATGTGGGACCATGGCCTGCTGGGGATTGGTAGGGGATGTAAGAGTCCAGAAGGTGAAGAAGATGATGATTTACCTGTGGCGCACTGGGGGCAAGCCTTGATGTATTCATTCATGTCTCTCCTCATGGATGGCCACCAGAAAGTCCTCTGCAGGTGGTAAACAGTGCGAGACATGCCTGGATGGCACATAACCTTGGCTGTGTGCAGCCAATCGATGACCTCCCCATGGACCGAGGAAGGAATATAAATACGGCCCATAGGACCCCTACCTGGATCAGGCTCAGTGCTTTGTGCTCTCTTGACCCTGTCCTCAATCTCCCACGACAGCATTCCCACCATACATAAGGAGGGGATGATGGGATGCAGCTCCGGCAACACCGAGTCAGAAACAGATTGCCTGGAGAGGGCGTCGGGTTTGGTATTTTTGGACCCCAGGCGATAGGTGATGGTAAAACAAAATCTGTCCAAGAACAAGGACCAGTGGGCTTGTCTGGAGTTTAATCGTTTAGCTGCCCTGAGATACTCTAGATTTTTGTGATCGGTCCAAACCACAAATGGCTGAGAGGCTCCCCCCAACCAGTGGCGCCAGCAGCTCTCGATGACCAACATCATAATTTCTCTCAGCTGGGGACAAGCACTGAGAGAAATAAGTGCAGGGATGAACCTTATGGTCAGCGGTGAGCGCTGTGACAGAACCGCCCTGGAGTCTGATGGGTCCACGTCCATCAGGAACTGCAGCTCCAGATCTACCTGGGCAAAGGTAGGGGAAGAGGAGAAGCGAGAGTTCAGTTCATTAAATGCATCATCGGCCTTGTTAGACCACTGAAATGGAATCTTGGTGGACGTGAGTCGGGTGAGAGGCTGGGCAACCAAACTGAAATTGCGGATGGAGTGCCGGTAGAAATTGGCGAACCCCAAAAATTGTTGTAACTGTTTGTGGGAGGAGGGGACAGGCCAATCCGTAACCGCTTTCACCTTGCCTGGGTCAGCCCTGATCTCTTTATGAGCAATGATGAACCCCAAGAAGGTCATGGAGGATGTGTGAAACTCACACTTCTCTGCTTTGATGTACAGCTGGTTCTCCAACAGCCGCTGCAGGACAGTCCTGACATGCACCCGATGCTCATCTAGAGAACGAGAGAAAATCAAAATATTATCCAGGTAAACGAAAACAAGAGTTCAGAAAGTCCCTAATAACATCATTGATGAGCCGTCGGAAAATGGGTAGTGCATTAGTTAACCCAAATGGCGTCACCAGGTACTCAAAATGGCCCCTAGGCGTACGAAACCCTGTTTTCCACTCATCACCCTCTTTTATTCGGATCAAGTGGTAGGTGTTGCGGAGGTCCAATTTTGTGAAAACAGTGGCACTTTGCAATAGATCGAATGCAAAGTTGATGAGCGGTAAAGCATACTTGTCCTTCACGGTGCTCTTGTTAAGTTCCCTAAAGTCAATGCAGAGCCAGAGAGTTGACAAAAAACCCTGCCCCTACTGCAGACAGTGAAGGTCTGATGATGCCAGAACTTAGTGACTCCTTGATGTACTTGTCCATAGCTTCCCGTTCAGGGACTGACAGACTATACAGTCTACTAGATGGTAGCGTTGCCCCAGAGTGAAGGTTAATGGCACAGTCGTATGAATGGTGGTGGATGGGGGGTAAGGAGAACGCCTTAGTTTTGCTAAAGACCAAGACGAGGTCATGATACTCGGGGGAACTTGAGTGAGATCCCTAGAGACGGCTACCAAACTTAACTTAACCTCCAGGTCATGACGTGGAAGCTTTAACCAGGTTGCCAGACTCTCTGAAAGAAAAGCTTTGCTCCGCGCCAGAATTGATGAGAGCAGTAGTGCAAAATTCAGTGCGATCGTGGTCAAAATGAATGGGTAACAAAAGGCGAGTAAGATATTTAGACCTTTTTTTGTCAGTTAGACCCATACTGTGACGAACGGACTCCCCACCCCCCTTCCTTTGGCTGATTGGGACAGTGGGTAACCTCATGTTCGGAGCTGGCACAATACATACACAACCTGAGGTCTTGAGGGTGCTGGCGTTCCAGCAGGAGGCAACCTAGACCGGCCCAACAGCATGGGCTCAATGATATCAGCAGATTTGGATGAATGGAGGGCTGGGAGGTGGAGCCGGGTAGGGGAGCGTGACTGAGAAATCGAGCTGCTGGTGTGACGGAGCTCGTTAGATCGTTCCCTAAGGCAATTATCTAACTTGATGGCCAGGGAAATTAGCTTGTTCAGTGAAAATGGTTTATCTAACCAAGCAAGTTCGTCACGAAGACTGGGTCTGAGACTACGTGTGAAAATACTGCAGAGAGACGCATCCTCCCACCCCACCTTCGCTGCTACAACCCGGAAGTCCACCGAGTAGTCAGCCACGGACCTGGCCCCCTGTCGGAGATTGAGAAGGCGGGTGGTGATAATGTCGTCCCAGTCAGAATGATCAAACATTTGAGTGAATTCTAATGCGACCTGATCATAAGTGTAATTTTGATAATCGGAGCGGTCCATTATAGCATATGCCCAAGCTAGGGCCTGCCCCTCCAGCAGATTTACTACGTAGCTAATTTGACTGTGGTTGGTGGGAAAATCCTCTGGTACGCGCTGAAAAACGAGGCTACACTGAAGGAGGAAACCCCGAGCTTCACCCATTTATCGCTAAAACAGGCCGGTGTGGGAACCGGTGCTATGTCCTGGGGGCGTGCCGATGGAGGAGAAGGAGGCAGCGGAACAGCCAGCACTGCAGGACCGGTCTGCCGGTCTGCGCATGATGGGCAGTGGTGAGTTAGTCAAGCCATTGATTTATTTGTGTGAGTTGATTCAAAATTACCTGCTGCTGGTATGTAACCTGATCTAACCGAGCCTCAACGGTGTCAAGACGGCATGCGTTAGCACCATCTGCAGCTTCTGCTGGGTCTGACTGATGGAGACGTACTGACATGATTTAGTGTTCAGACCCAGAAGCAGACAACAGATAAGGTTAACAGTGATTTTATTGTGTGTAGGTGAAAATGACTGGAGGAGAGTCTGACAACCCTGTAAGGGAAGAGAGGGAGAGAGATGAGCAATTTGCAGAGAACAGTTGGGCAATGACTGTATTAATTATGGTCTTAGCGGTTGAAGAGCGGCAGGCTGTGGAAACTGCCCGAAGCTCCACGTCTTCTTCCTGATTATAGAAGTCCAGTGATGGTGAGTTAATCTTCCGTACAAATATTTACTGAGATAGGTGTGGGGAGAAGCCTAGGCAAGAAGGGGTGACAGTGCAGTTCAGTTACCACAGTCTCTTACAGGGAGGTGCATGAAGAGATGGGGGCTCCTGTCCAACGAGAGGGAAGGTCCCGGTCCGCCAGGAGAATGGGTCCACCTGTGCACAGGTAAGTCCTAGGAAACACAGAGGAGAAAAGGGAGTTGAATAATGGCCGGGGTATTGCTGATGAGATTCAATGTAGGAGGAGAGGGTCGTAGTGAGGAGCGAAAGAGGCTGCACACAGTGGAGAGGAGTGCTCTGTGCTGTATGCAGTAGTTGACGTCTCCGTGCAGGAGTGAAGGGCCCCTCTCAACCTAAAGGCTTCTTGATTGGAGAGAGCAGGTGTGGGAAATGAGAATAATGAGAGAGGAGAACAAAACAGTGTGCAGCCTGGATCACTACAGCTGTTACACAAGAGTGGGCTGTAGTAACTAAAAGCAGCCCCACTGTGGGTACGTGTTCTGATGGTAGGGATAATTAAAAGACCAGTGCCAGAGGACCTCAGGGGCCGTGGGGGCTCATATGTTAACCCTTTGAGTGTGAGAATTTGCGTGTCCCTAGTGGCAGAGTGCGGCATTGTACCTGCCTTCTCACTCTGACTTTGTCAAAAGTAAGTGAGAATTTTTTTTTTTTTTAAATGTACTGGTTTCTTGTTCAAATACTTTGAAGATAAGATGATGAGGTACCTCTGTACAAAAAACAGTGTCAAAAGACTGACTCATTTTTTGTGTAAATACGTCCAAAGTCCAGTTTTGACTGAGTTATGGAATTTAAAGAGGTGCCGCGACATTATGCAAATTGGATGCATAAATTTATTCCTATCTGAAACTTTGGATTATATTTTACATCTTTCTTATTGACAGTAAGCCATTTTCTCTTACCACTTTCAAGTTATAGGCTTGGAAATCTGAACTATTTTATTGACAAAAAATATTTACCACTCTTGACCACTAGGGGTTATGTCGCAGTTCTGCAACATACACACTCAGAGGGTTAAACGTAGTTCTGATAAGTAAGAAGGCCCAAGACGGACTTCCGGTTATGGCTGCCACGTAGGACGGACGTGTCTCGCTCTGCTCTGCTCCTGGAGAAAAAAAATCGGCAAATAACTCTCTCATTTGGGACAGAACGTATCCCAGCATTTGGCCGAGGATATGTCGGCGAAGCCTAAGGCTGGAAAACCAGGAAAAGGAAAAAGCGAGCCGCCGAAACAGTCCAAATTAACGGACTTTCAGGTCTGTGATGCAGCAAACAAGGCTCCATATATGGCGGAGGAGGCTGGCGGCGGTGCGATTTCTGCGGGGAATGGCGCAGATGCGCTGATGGCTGCCATGAGTTCAATGAGAGCGGACTTTTCCTCTAGATTTGATGGGATTATGACAGCGCTGGAAGGAATAAGAAAGGAATTGGGTGACTGTGTAGAACGAACGGTGCAGATGGAGCTCCGTCTCGCTAGTGCTGAAGATGACGTCACCCGTCTTCAATTAAAGGTGCGCACTTTGGAAAAAAAAAATAAATCTCTGGAAGATAATATTTTGGATTTGGAATCTCGGTCGAGACAGAATAATTTGAGGCTGGTGGGTCTTCCAGAGGAATCAGAAGGTCGGGACGTATGTTCCTTTCTGGAAAAGTGGATTCCGGAGGTGCTGGGCAGCGAGGAGTTGCAATCAGCAGTGGTTCTGGAAAAAGCACATCGTATTGGCCCACGGAGAGATAAGGGACCGCCGAGGACCTTAATTATGAAGTTTCTAAGCAACAGAGACAGGATGAAGATCTTCAACGCTGCACGTGCTAAAGGAGAGATTAAACACCAGGACCAGCAGGTGCGGTTCTACCCAGATTTGGCCACAGGAATCCAGCAATTGAGGAAGCAGTTTGATCCCGTACGTAAGGAGCTGCGCAACCTTGGGATTCGTCATGGTGTAATCTATCCTGCGAGACTGCTGACCACGTATGAGGGCAGAACCCACATCTTCAAGACCCCAGAGGAGGCGCAGGAGTTCATCAAGAAGATCAAAGAAGAAGAAGAGACTGGTGGGAGCTAAGCATGAACAAAATATAAGGTAGAATAATTAAGCATTTGCACAGGCATCTGACTGACTTGAAGTAAATAGTAAGTTTACAAAATATAGATTGTATTATATATTAAAAAAAACAAAACAAAAACAAAACAAACAAAAAAAAAAAAAAAACTATGATGTACAAAGTTGTTAAAAATTTTGGAGTTAAGTTGGAAAACTACAGAGGAGAGTTAATGTTACGTCATTAAAAGCAGTAGAGTTAGGGTGATTGGGAGGATGAAGAAGGAGTGGCTTAGGCTGTTCCCCGTGGGTGTGGAACAGTCGATGGCTATATCGGGAGACAGAATTTTTCTTTTGATTTTGGGGGGTTTGCCACAAGTGTGGGAAGGGGAAATTTGTTTGTGTGTAGTTTGTAGGATGAATGTTCAACCACTCATGTTTTTGCTTCTCTGTATGAGCATGTTTACACTGCAAGGTAATCCCAAACTCTCTATTGATCATGGACCAAAGTGTTAATCTTAATTTAACTTCATGGAATTGCAGAGGTCTACAAAATTTAAAAAAACTTAAACAAGTTATGAATAAAATAAAGGACATGGGTTCAAGAATTGTGTTTTTACAAGAAACTCATCTGATAGAGGAGGATGTTAAAAGAATTAGGAGTAGATGGCAGGGAAGTGTATTCACCTCTTCATTTTCATCCCGAGCCAGGGGAGTTATGACTCTCATACATAAATCAGTTCCTTTTCAAGTGAAAAATGTAATTGGAGACAAATTTGGAAGATATGTAATCATTCAAGGTTCTTTGCTATTAGAAAATATAAATCTTGTGAACTTATATGGTCCCAATATAGATGACCAGAAGTTCTTTGCTAATTTATTTCTCATCTTATCATCACTTACAGGGCAACATATAATAGCAGGGGATTTTAATTGTACATTGAATCCAGGTGTGGATAGATCAACAGGACTGGATTGTACGCACATTGGATGTAGGATGACTATTAATCATTTTATGAAAGAATTGAGATTGTTAGATATATGGAGAGAAATGAAACCACAAGTTAAAGCCTATTCTTGTTATTCCAGTACCTACAAGACATTCTCACGTATTGATTATTTTTTGATTTCCACAGAATTAAGGTCCAAGATTCAAAACTGCTTTTATGATAACATCGTGATCTCTGATCATGCACCCTGTTGTCTAATATATGTAGATAAAAAATTGATAAAGGAATCAGGTAGATGGCAATTTCAGCATAAATGGCTTCAGGATGAGGAATTTGTCAAGTATATAGAAAAACAGATAGACGAGTTCTTTTTTTTTTTTTTTTTTTTTTTTTGTTACTTATTTGTACCCGTAGGTAGATTTGGTTTGCAGTCTGGTGACAAGCCACCGGCTGCTGGTCGCTGCGTGCGCGAGCGCCCTAAACCTACATGTTTTTGGTATGCGGGAGGAAACCGGAGAAATCCCGGAGTAAACCCACGCAACACGGGGAGAACATGCAAACTCCACACAGCTCACTGTTGGTCGGGGGCTGGGATCGAACCCACGATCTCATGATCCCCGCGATCCCCCGGCCGAGGGTAAAACTGTGCTGCCACAGTGCTAAACCACTGCGCCACCGTGCAGCCCCTTTGACATCAATACTACACAAACATCAGCATGTGTAAAGTGGGAGGCTTTCAAAGCTTTTATTAGGGGACATATTATTAGTTATACAGGATCAAAATCTAAGAAGACTCGAGAGGAGAGAGCTAAATTGGAACATAAAATAAAAAATCTTCAGGAAAAAGTGTATGCAGGAAGTGACCCAAGGTTGGAGAATGAATTACTGATTTTGAGAGCTGAATACGACAAAAAATCAGCGAATAGAGCTGCCTCGAGTCTTCTAAGATTGAAACAATCTTTTTATGAACAAGGTGAAAAATCAGGAAAATTATTAGCATGGCAGATTAAACAATTGGAAATTAAAACACCAATTACCAGTATTATAAGTAAGGGACAGGTAGTTATAGATCCTTTAGAAATTAATAGAGCCTTTAGAGATTACTATGAAAAATTATATGATACCAAAAATGAACCTGATTTAACAAAACTAAATGGGTTTTTGAACGAACTATCTATACCGTGTATTCCAAATGAAAACAGGGAGATATTGGAGTCTAAAATTAGTCAAGAAGAAGTTGGGCTAGCCATTGATAATATGAAATCAGGAAAAAGTGCAGGACCAGATGGTCTTCCAGTTGACCTTTATAAAAAATTTAAGAATAAATTAATAAAACCTTTTTTGGAAATGGTTTTAGAAGCATTTCAAAATAATAATTTACCATCATACATAAATAATGCCTTAATTATACTGCTGCCAAAACCAGGTAAGCCCTCTAATAAATGTGAAAATATGAGACCAATAAGCCTATTAAACGCCGACCTTAAGATAATCTGTAAAATTTTAGCAAGACGAATACAAGAAATTTTACCAAATATTATTAATCGAGATCAGAATGGCTTTATAAAGGGTAGACAAGGCTTCCATAATGTAAGAAGACTATTTAATATTATTTATTTTAATAAAGAAGCACCGGATACAGCTCTCCTATCATTGGACGCCGAAAAGGCCTTTGATAGAGTTGAATGGCCCTTTCTTTTTGAAGTCCTACAAAGGTTTGGACTTGGAAATAATTTCATAAAATGGGTTCAAATAATATACAATAATGCTACAGCAGAAATCCTAACAAATAACAATATTTCAAAACCAATAAAAATCAATAGAGGATGTCGACAAGGCTGTCCACTTTCACCTTTACTGTTTACTATGGCAATTGAACCTTTAGCGATAGCGATACGTTTACATTCACAAATATATGGAATTAAAGTTGGACCAACAGAACATAAAATCTCCCTGTACGCCGATGACATAATTTTGTTTATGTCGAATCTAAAAAAATCAATTCCAACCTTGTTGAATTTAATAAAGAATTTTGGGGAAATATCAGGATATAAAATAAATAAAACTAAATCTTCAATATTAATGCTAAATGAGACCCAGAGAAATTACCCAGCCCCTGAGGTAAATCAATTCAATGTTGTAAATCAGTTTAAATATTTAGGAATCCAAATTATGCCTAAGCTAGAATCAGTCGCCAGTGTCAACTATGAAGCCTTAATGTCAGATATCAATGAGTTAACTCAGAGATGGATGTCACTACCAATGTCGATGATCGGGAGAATCAATATACTTAAAAGTAATATTTTACCTAAAATACTTTATTTATTTCAATACATTCCCTTATCACCACCTTTAGATCTATTCTCAAGAATAAAAAAAAAAAAAAAAAAAAAGTTAGTGGAATTTATATGGAACAACAGGAGGGCTAGATTACGTTTGTCTTTATTATATTTACCATTTGATCGTGGAGGTCTGAAATGTCCAAATTTTATGTTGTATTATTGGTCGGCACAACTGAGGTCTATGACATATTATTTTTCATCAAATGATCTCCCTCACTGGACTGAAATGGAATCATACAATTTACCTTTACCTCTTCCCATATTCATATACTCAGATTCGGCAAAAAAATTACAAAAACAAGTTAAAAATCCATTTGTAAAGCATATGATCAAAATATGGTGTGAAGCTAAAAACTATTTAAAAGAACCACAGTTATTGTCACAATTTAGTCCAATATGGGGTAATCAATATTTTAAACCAGGGAGAGCGGACGCTGTATTTAAAGTATGGAATTTAAAAGGGATACAAAAGATTCAGGATTTATATTTGCCATGTGCAGACAACATAATGTCTTTTGAAGAGCTGAGGATCAAATTTAATCTCAATAGAACACATTTTTTTAAATATCTTCAACTTAGAAACTTTATTCGATCAAATCAAAATAAAGCTCTCACTCGACCTATTTATTCATCCTTGGAAAAAATGATGATGAAAGATAGTAAAAGAAAGGGTATTATTTCAGAGTTTTATAACTCACTGACACTATCTTCAAGTGAAAATTCACTGAAAAGATTAAACTACTGGAAAGAAGATCTGCAAATTGAAATTTCAGAGGAACAATGGGAATTGGCTTGTACAGAAGCTCAAACCAAATCAATAAATGCACGCCTTAAATTGATACATTTCAAATGGTTAATGCGGATGTATGTTACACCGGAGGAGTTAAATAGATATAACAAAAATATACCAGATACATGCACAAAATGCATGGAAAGTAAAGGAACCCTATTTCATTGTTTATGGTAATGTAGATTAATAAGAATGTTTTGGGAAGAGGTGAGGGTAACAATTGAAAAAATAATCTCAAAACAAATCATATTGAATCCTAAACTGTTTTTGTTGGGTCTGTACCCAGAAAAGCATAATTTTAATAAAAGTGAAAGAACATTCATAGACCTCAGTTTGCTTAATGCCAAAAAATGTATTGCACTATTATGGAAAAAGACTCATAGACCAGATGTGACTCAGTGGTTAAGACAGATGTTAACAAACCTTCCATTAGAAAGAATAACATATATACTAAAATCAAAGGAAATTGTGTTTGAGAATATATGGAGACCTTTTATTGATTATGTAAAAAATTTAAACATAACTCTTGAAGAAGAAGGTGAATGATGTGTGTGGACCTTGTAAATTCCAAACTGGTGAACATAATATGTATACTTATGTATTGGATTGTCTAGACTAAACAGAGGAGCATTGTTGAAGACTTGATTTTGTTGGTGGTTGTTGGTGTTTTTAGTGCATTTTTTTTTTTTTTTGTAGTACTTTAGTGTTAGTGTTTGATTGTTTGTATCATGTTTAAAAAAAAAAAAAAGGTTCAATAAAGATATTGTGGAAAAAAAAAGAAGGCCCAAGACTGTGCAGACCTTTATAAACCAGAAAAAGAACCTTAAAATTGAAAACTATATCTCACCAACAAAGAAAGATAGAGTCACCAAACTTACTTCAGAGCTTCACCTTGTGATTGTGACCTGCATCTATGGGTTTGGGGGTCAAAAGATCAAAGGTCAACATTAATTTTCCCTTTGCACTATTACCATAGAATGAATAAAGCTACAGTCGCCATACTTGGTACACAGGTTCACCCTGAGACCATGACCTTTGACTATGGATTTGGCATCAAAAGGTCAAAGGTCAAGATTAGCATTCCCTATGCCCTCTTACGATAGAATGCGTAAAGCTAGGATCACCAATCTCGCTACACAGGTTCACCTTGGGATCCTGACCTACAACTGTTGGTTGTATACAGCTATTTTTGTTGTGTATCCATTCATCCATCCATCCATCCATCCATCTTCTACCGCTTTTCCGGAGGTCCGGGTCGCGGAGGCAGCAGTTCAAGCAGAGAAGCCAGACTTCCCTCTCCCCAGCCACCTGCTCCAGCTCTTCAGAGGGGATACCAAGGCGTTCCCAGACCAGCTGGGAGACATAGTCTCTCCACCAAGTCCTGGGTCTGCCCCGGGGTCTCCTCCCAGTGGGACGTACCTGAAACACCTCAAGTGGGAGGCGTCCAGGAGGCATCCTAATCAGATGCCCATACCACCTCAACTGACTCCTTTCAATGTGGAGGAGCAGCGGTTCTACTCTGAGCCTCTCCCGGATGACTGAGCTCCTCACCCTATCTCTGAGGGTGAGTCCAGCAATCCTACGGAGAAAGCTCATTTCAGCCGCTTGTATCCGCGATCTCGTTCTTTCGGTCATTACCCAAAGCTCGTGACCATAGGTGAGAGTAGGAACGTAGATTGACTGGTAAATCGACAGCTTTGCCTTAGAACTAAGCTCCCTCTTCACCACAACAGACCGGTACAACGTCCGCATCACTGCAGATGCTGCTCCAATCCGTCTGTCGATCTCTCGCTCCATTTTCCCCTCACTCGTGAACAAGACCCCAAGATACTTAAACTCCTCCACTTGGGGCAGGAGCCTGTCCCCAACTCGGAGAGGACAATCCACCTTTTTCCGGCTGAGGACCATGGACTCGGACTTTGAGGTGCTGATTCTCATCCCAGCCGCTTCACACTCAGCGGCAAACCGTCCCAGCAAGAGCTGTAGGTCATTGCTGGATGAAGCCAACAGGACAACATCATCTGCAAACAACAGAGATGAGATCCTGTGGTCACCAAGCATGACACCCTCCATTCCCTGGCTGCACCTAGAAATCCTGTCCATAAAAATTATGAACAGGATCGGATGTATCCATTCATACATCAGCCAACAATTTTAAACTGTTGGTTGTCATATAAAAGGAGAAAACGCTCTGTTCAAAAAGCCATATCATTGAGTTAGCAAGTGAATTGTTGTCTGAAGTTAGCCGGTTGCTCAGTTGCTAGTATGAGGTGAAGCTAGGGGGAGACATTACAGAATAAATGTGCTGGTAAGATTGAGCTGATCTGAGAATTGATCAACTTTCTTTTTCAAGCAAATTTCGTCTTTACATTGTATTAATGACAAGGTGTGGTGTGCTATGTCCATAATGCTTCTGTAGGCTGGCTAAATGTTACCTCTGTCATAGCCTAGCTGCCTAAATCACAAATACATAGTGTCCTTAGTTCATCTGCTTGGTAAGAAATGGCTACATGGTGGCAAGTGGTGATAAGATAATTAAATGAATAAGCATTAGTCCTGTCAGAATAAATGTGTTAATAAAACAATTGATTAATAACAAAATAAGATGAGTTGAGAATAATGGTGGCTAATCAGGGGTGACCTGATTAAGCCTCATCCACATTCAGCGGCTGCATTAACCTCAGTTCTGTGCCTAGAATGAACTTCATGGTTTCTAAATAAACTAGATGAGCTATTGCACCTGCTGATGGCAGTGTTAAGATACTGTTAAAAGAGAAGGAGGGGTAAAAAACATTTTGCATCTTTCCGAGTTTTTGGCATAGGAAAATCTAGAATGAATTACATCCTCTAAAATTGTTGGTGAAGTACCTCTCTTAAACCATTTGAACATTAACTGAGCTTATTTTATATCAGGAGCAAGGATGTGAATGTGACAGCAGCAGGGTGAACAAAGAAGGAGAGAGGCGACACAGGTGACCAGAGGGGGAGAGAGGAAAGCAGTGGTGGAGGCACAGGTAGCCAGAGGGAGAGAGAGAAAGTGACAGAGGATGCACATGCGTCCACTAGTGATGGGATCCACAGTTCACTAAAACATGCTTAGTAATTTCTAGTTCATAAGTTTAAAAAAAATCAGTTTGAAAGATCCGTACACAGAATCACGCAATGGTGTACTGGAGCTCTCACTGCCTACCACTCACTGAACCGAGAATCAGCTGTGCAGAGTGGGTGGGGCTCATTTGCTGTTCTCCAGTCTGTTCACTGAACTGAGAGTTGGCTGAACGGAGCGGGCGGGGCTCGTGCACTGCCTATGCGGGTGATTCAACTGGTCATACCTGGCTTCCAGTACAGTTCCAGTAAATGATTCCGTACACTATGTTCACCCATAAAAACTAGTACTATTTTCTATTCATTCTCTATGTAGCCCAGCGTTTACAGCGCTGAGCGCCCTCGGTGCTGAAATGCTTTGAGCTGTGGTTGCTTTTTGTCACAGTGCTCAGGCCTGAAAAAAGTTCAACTTGTCAAACTACTGTACAGCTGCGCTCGTCAATGTCAGATCTTTCTAAGCAGCCAATCAGAATTAAGGAAGGGTGGGACATAGGACACCAGTACAGGAAGACGAGAACAGGAGGTGACGATGGAGGAGGTGGAGGCTGGCCTTTGCTGCATCAAACAGTGTGAATTTGTAGTTGATAACTGCAAAAAAATGGTATGATACCGCACTGTTGTGTAATATTGGTTAATAATTATGAACCTTCTCAGTAAACTGTAATGGAGAAGAGAGGAGGGGGAAAAAAAAGAAGAAAACTGATCTGAAAGATTCAATAAATCATGATGTTGATTTAAGGTGGAATTGCCCAGCCCCAATGCATGGTCAATGCAATTATGACAGTCATTATTATAATGTTGTATATAATGTAGTCATATTGTTTTTGCTGTCATTGCTCTGTCTGATAATAATAATAATAATAATAATAATAATAATAATAATGGATTGCTTTTATATAGCGCCTTTCATTCAAATTTTCAGGAAAGGTGTGTAATGGCACACTGAACACATGATTAGATTTTGATGATGATCTCAAAATGCATACCTCCACCAAGGCTCTTATCTTCTCACAGAGTGTTAGCAACAATACTCCAAAACTACTGGATGGATTTGGATGAAATTTTCACCAGAGGTGGCCCTTGGTCCAAAGATGAACTCATTTGATGTTGGAGGTGATCCGTGAGTGCATACCTCCGCCAAGGCCCTATCTCGCAATGTACAGATGGATGGCGATATGGATGGACAAAGGGACGGAGGGGAGGACAAAGGGATGGAGCCTTGGCAGAGGTATACACTCTCTGAGTGCCCTCTAGTTTTTTCTAAATTTTAATAGCTCACATGTATATTAATGAAATGTTTATGACTTCTAAGAGACAGAGAAGAGAAGCCAACTTTATTGTCAGTCAGTCCATACAGCCAATTATGTACAGAAGAACGAAATTACATTTCTCCTATCTACAATGTTAATCATCAGAATTAGAGAGGCCACTGCTATGCAAGGTGCCGCCACAAACAACTTATTTGTTCCATTTTTCTTTAATTGTTTAATTTTTGCAGCAAATTTGTTTTTTGTTTTTTCTGGCCTTTCTGAGAACGGCCTTGAGTGTATATCACTTTAAATCTTCTCACTGGATTCAACTCTGCCCTCCCACTTATTCATGCTGCACCTCCGCTGTCTGCATCCACTGGACCGCGAGGCTTGTGTAATAAAGACTATGTCATCGTCTCCAGTCTGCGGATGTCCGCAGAGCCCCTCCATGGGTGTCCGTGTGCAGCCCAAATTTTCTGTCCGCACGGCCTGACCACGTTAACTGCACATGCAGAAGATCATTCACAAGGTGGCGCTGGCAACACAGCATACAAATTCAAAGTAGACGGAGAAAACAAAGAGGAAGAGGAAGATGAGAACAAACATACATGAATCGTTTTGCAGCAGCTTGAGCAGAGAAGAGCACTGAAAAACGATTCCTCTGTTTCCTTGAAATGACGCCATTGTTGTTGCTACAAAAAATGTGTGTCACTCTTGCGTTTATAGCCGGTGAACAAACTGGCATGTTCCTGCATTTGCGCTACCCATAGGGCTGGGGTGAAACTACAAATAACAGTTGTCTGCATGCGTCAACTGCTTGGCCTGGTGGACAAAAAAAGGGAAGCATATACTGTACACAACTGCGTGTGCACCGACCTCGTCCAAAGCGGACACGCACTTCAGCGGACCAGAGCGGAAAAGTACCCTGAATCCAGCTTTACATCACTGTTGCTAACATTAGCTGGCTAGCTCCTAGCCTCTAGTGTTGCAAACTTAACCACTTTGTTGTTATATTTAGTGAGTATTCAGACCCCACTAGCAACTTTTTCCCAAAAAGTGACTAGCGACAAATCTAGCAACTTTTTCTGGTGTAATTGGAGACTTTTGGAGACTCCTGATGTGAAAGTACATATCATTCTTAAGGTGCCTCACACCAAATGCGAATGGGCGGCACGAATACATACAGTTAGGCCCAGAAATATTTGGACAGTGATACAATCTTCATGATTTGGGCTCTGCATGCCACCACATTGGATTTGAAATGAAACAACTACAACGGAATTGAAGTGCAGACTTTAAGGTTTAATTCAAGGAGTTGAACAAAAATATATGATTAAACATGTAGGAACTGTAGCTATTTTTATACAAATGCTCCTCATTTCAGGGGCTCAAAAGTAATTGGACAAATAAACATAACCCTAAGTAAAATGTTACTTTTCAATATTTTGTTGAGAATCCTTTGCAGGCAATGACTGCCTGAAGTCTGGAACCCATGGACATCACCAAACGCTGGGTTTCCTCCTTTGTGATGCTTTGCCAGGCCTTTACTGCAGCTGTCTTCAGTTGTTGCTTGTTTGTGGGTCTTTCTGCCTTAAGTTTTGTCTTGAGCAAGTGAAATGCATGCTCGATTGGGTTGAGATCTGGTGATTGACTCAGCCATTGCAGAATATTCCACTTCTTTGCTTAAAAAAACTCCTGGGTTGCTTTTGCAGTATGTTTTGGATCATTGTCCATCTGTACTGTGAAGCGCCGTCCAATCAACTTTGCTGCATTTGGCTGAATCTGAGCAGAAAGATGTCCCTATGCACTTCAGAAATCATCCGGCTGCTTCTGTCTTTTGTCACATCATCAATAAACACAAGTGACCCAGTGCCATTGGAAGCCATGTATGCCCATGCCATCACTGCCTCCACCATGTTTTACAGAAGATATGGTGTGCTTTGGATCATGAGCTGTTCCAATTCTTCTCCAAACTTTCTTCTTCCCATCATTCCGGTACAGGTTGATCTTAGTTTCATCTGTCTGAAGAATGCTGTTCCAGAACTGGGCTGGCTTCTTCAGGTGTTTTTTGGCAAAGTCAATTCTGGCCTTTCTATTTTTGAGGCTGATTAATGGTTTGCACCTTGTGGTGAATCCTCTGTATTTACTCTCATGAAGTCTTCTCTTTATGGTAGACTTAGATACTGATACACCTACTTCCTGGAGAGTGTTCTTCACTTGAGTGGATGTTGTGAAGGGGTTGTTCTTCACCATGGAAGGATTCTGTGATCATCCACCGCTGTTGTCTTCGGTGGACATCCAGGCCTTTTTGAGTTCCCATGCTCACAAGTGCACTCTTTTTTTCTCAGAATGTACCAAACTGTTGATTTGGCCACTCCTAACATTTCTGCTATCTCTCTGATGGATTTCTTCTTTTTTTTCAGCCTCAGGATGGTCTGTTTCACCTCCATTGAGAGCTTCTTTGACCGCATGTTGTGTGTTCACAGCAACAGCTTCCAAATGCAAACGCCACACCTGGAATAAACTCCAGACCTTTTAACTGCTTAACCGATGACAGGTTAACGAGGGAAGAGCCCATGCAGCCTTGTTATTTTTTTTGCAGCCTTCTGAGTCAATTGTCCAATTACTTTTGGTCCCTTGAAAAAAAGGCGGCTACGTATTAAAGAGCTGTATTTCCTAAACCCTTGCTCCAGTTTGGATGGGAATACTCTCAAAGTACAGCTGAGAGTCTGCACTTTAAGCCCATATTGATTATATAATTGTATCCTGAATATGTTTTTGTAAACAGCTAAAATAACAAAACTTGTGTCACTGTCCAAATATTTCTGGGCCTAACGGTACAAAGTCAATGGAAAGAGGCGAGCACATGTGAATCTTGCACATTCACACATTCACGTTCAATGGATAGCACTAGCTAGTAATGGCTTTGAGATTCTGCCGTCACTAGAGTATGAACACTGGAGAGTAAACTAGTTTGAAAATGAGACTGACACTCACCTGGAGACAGAAGGACCGGGAGCTCTGCAGCTGAATAGGCGTGTCAAAGTTTTTTACCCATGGACTCCTGCACGGACGTACTAACAAGCCTAGCATGCTAGCAATGTAAACAACCCATCATCCAGATGAAATTTTGGAGGCAGGGAGAATTTTCTCAGGCGAGACCCCGTTGGATAATGTAAACAAACCTAAGTATGATGACATTTTGGGCATTTCCACAGCAGGTTGAACACAGCTGCAGAAGTTATAAAGGCAACTTCACCTGTCTGCATCTAGCTCAGACGGTGAATTCATATCTGTTTGCGTGTTTACACTGAGTTATAATATAATCGCACCACACAAAAAATTTGCCCGCTCATGTTTGGTCTGGATGCACTTTTACTCTTCTCAATAAGCAGTGAGTGCTGCCGTGGGCCCCTCCCCTGTTCCAAAGCACTCACAGGTGGCCCAGTCTTGGAGCAGCAGTCCCTCTCAGCTGCAGTCACAGCAGGTGTTCTCCCCTCTGCATCCAGACTGCAAATCAATGACGTGCAAAGCCGCCATTGGCTGATCATGAATGTTGTAAAATTTTATTTAAAAAACCTACATAACTCCACCAGAGTACCTCTTTTTGGTCACTTTTGCCAGTCCCAGTAATTGATAAAGGAGGAGGGTTGGAACTGGGACAAACCCCCCCCCCCCAAAAAAAACAACCCAAGAATCGACAGAAGTTCTTTTGTTGTTCTAAACATACTGTATATGCAGTGGGGTAAAAAAGTATTTAGTCAGCCACCAATTGCGCAAGTTCTCCCACTTAAAAGATGAGAGAGGTCTCCAATTTTCATCATAGGTATACCTCAACTATGAGAGACAAAATAAGAAAAAAAAATCCAGAAAATCACATTGAAGGATTTTTAATGAATTAATTGGTAAATTCCTCGGTTAAAATAAGTATTTGGTCAATAAGAAAAGTTCATCTCAATACTTTGTTATATATCCTTTGTAGCATCATCGTCTCCTCAAACCAAGACAGAAGATCACTTCTCTCCAGTTTACAGGAATTTCATTTTATTCATTACACAGGAATATCACTTTTCTGCCTTTTCAGGAATATCACTGGCTTTTATGTCGACTCATGCCAGGCCTCTTCCGGGCCTGACCAGAGATGCTTGCTTTCCCAGGACCCCAATGTAAACAGTTGCCTCTTGCAGAGATTGTAAGGATCAGAATTTGCTTTTAAAGGCTGAAAGGAACATAAAACTCAGGAGACCAGACCTCTCAACGTGAACACTGCATTTGATAACGTACCTTTTCACAGGAAACCAATGTTCTTAAGAGTCATAAACCACTTAATCTGACGGGTTTATAGCCGATGCTGTCCAGGTTTCTTCGCCCAGATACTAAAGGAAATCATCTACAGCTCAACAGTACCTCCTAGCGGATACCTACGGAATGTGTTTTCAGTATGTAGGATGACTTTTAATTTGTTCTAAACATTAAGTTTCTTTCAGCTTATCCTCTGGATCCTAAGGACACTGAAAATCATCCCTCTTTTATCACCAACCATGGTTTGCTGCATGTTTTGCTGCATTTTGATCTAAATGTGAATGCATGTATTATAATTATGTATAAGAAATGTTATATTCATGAGTGTTATTCAAACACATATTGGAGTAGTGATATAAATGCATGATCACCAAATATTAAGCCAAGTCATTTAATTTAGTTAGATTTTATATTGAGCATTTATTTCATAAGAACTGACTGAGTGTTAATTTTCCCTCTGAAATTTCATGGGATGGTGTCTTCATTTGATTGGCTGCTCTCAAACAAAGAAGTGTTCTCACATTGGATAGCAGCCATTTCAAACTGCTTCTGAAAAAGTAGATTGGTCAGTCTTGCGACTGACATCATCAGTTTTACGACCCGGCGAGGTAACTTTAAAAGAGAGAAGTTAGATTTGAGTTTAGTTAAGAAAAAGAGGTGGAAAAAGTAAGAGTTAAGAAAAAGAGTAGAAAAGTAAGAGTTAGATGGAGAGAACAGTAGAGACAACAGGCAGGAAGATTAGCAAGAAGCAAAATAGAAAATGGTGATAAGATTAAGAATTAGAAACACAGAAAGAAGAAAGAAAGAGATTTTGAGAAGGATTAGGAACTAAATTAAGATTAAAGAAGCAGAATAGTAATCTAGATCTCAGAAGAAGATTTTATTCCACCGTTTCAAGGCCCTGTGAAGTTTTAATTTATTCTCTGTGAAGTTTGTCAAGTCTTTCTGGTTACTGAGGAGAAACCACCTTTTTCTTTAGAGCTCGTCCTTTTAGAGAATCAAATTCTCAAACTTTTTCCTTCACCTCAGGAGCCATTCTTATCCTAGTAAATGTTTTTCTCATTTTTTCATGACTTTTCACGCCATTAAAGTGGACCTTTAATTTGCCTAATTTAAAGTGAACAGAGACTGAGAAGTTTCTCCTTCAGTTTTTTTGGTCTATCCCGCTACAAGAGACCCCAAATTTGGACTCTTTTTCAAAGGACTTTTCACGCCGCCCTGAGACAAACTATCCACGGCTGCAACTGTCTGCTTGAAGGGCCCCCAGCTGAGTTATCACCTCCACGGCTGTGAGTGAGGACAGCAGCCGCTTCCGCCGATGTCCTAACTTCAAAACCTAGCGGTACCGACCCGCGGAAACGTGGACCTACGGCTGTTGTGTGAGTGAAACTCTTATTTCTCCTATCTGCTGGGTTAAAACGTGATGTCCTAACAATTAAATTACAGTTGAATATGGCCCGTATTTCAGGGCTCAATTAGTCTCTCAGCCGCAAGATAGAGCTGTAAACTGAAGGAAAACTCTTAGTCATTTTTAAGTAACTGCCCTTAAATTTTTGTAGATTAATTCAGGAGTCATTTTTAGATAATTAGCTTATGAATTTTCCCCATAAAATTGCGTTGTTTTGTTAAAACATTCCAGCCTCATTTACCGTTGAAACATAAGTCTAGTTCCTCCGTGGTTCTGCAGAGGTGTAACGCTGGATTTTATGCTCAGGAACCCAATATCAGTTGATGTGATATATTACGCTGTTATCATCTGAATCTGTTTATTCATCATTTGAACGCCATGCCATGTAACCTGAATGAGTTTAATAAAAGAGTGAATGAGAGCAGTTGAAGCGTTTTCCTTTCGCATATACAGGTTTCCTAATCACGGCAGGACAAAAACTCACTGAAACTTTGAGACTGATTCATTAAGTAATTTAAGGTACAAAGTTAATTAAAATTAAAGTTAATATTATTGTCCGTTAGGACTGGTGCCCCTTTTACGAGTGCTTTTATTTAATTTAGCGGGTGTAGAAGTGACGGTTTAACTCCGCCCCCCTTTCACACCCACTATTAAATAAAATAAATAATTCCTGTACCTTATGACAAATATTTTATAGGCAATTCACGCTACACCTTTGTTGGCAATGACAGAGGTCAAACGTTTTCTGTAAGTTTTCACAAGGTTTTTACACACTGTTGCTGGTATTTTGGCCCATTCCTCCATGCAGATCTCCTCTAGAGCAGTGATGTTTTGGGGCTGTCGCTGGGCAACACAGACTTTCAACTCCCTCCAAAGATTTTCTATGGGGTTGAAATCTGGAGACTGGCTAGGCCACTCCAGGACCTTGAAATGCTTCTTACGAAGCCACTCCTTCGTTGCCCGGGCGGTGTGTTTGGGATCATTGTCATGCTGAAAGACCCAGCCACGTTTCATCTTCAATGCCCTTGCTGGTGGAAGGAGGTTTTCACTCAAAATCTCACGATACATGGCCCCATTCATTCTTTCCTTTACACGGATCAGTCGTCCTGGTCCCTTTGCAGAAAAACAGCCCCAAAGTATGATGTTTCCACTCCCATGCTTCACAGTAGGTATGGTGTTCTTTCTTCTCCAAACACGACAAGTTGAGTTTTTACCAAAAAGTTCTATTTTGGTTTCACCTGACCATATGACATTCTCCCAATCCTCTTCTGGATCATCCAAATGCTCTCTAGCAAACTTCAGACGGGCCTGGACATGTACTGGCTTAAGCAGGGGGACACGTCTGGCACTGCAGGATTTGAGTCCCTGGCGGCGTAGTGCATTTCTGATGTAGCCTTTGTTACTTTGATCCCAGATCTCTGCAGGTCATTCACTAGGTCCCCCCATGTGGTTCTGGGATTTTTGCTCACCGTTCTCGTGATCATTTTGACCCCACGGGGTGAGATCTTGTGTGGAGCCCCAGATCGAGGGAGATTATCAGTGGTCTTGTATGTCTTCCATTTTCTAATAATTGCTCCCACAGTTGATTTCTTCACACCAAGCTGCTTGCCTATTGAAGATTCAGTCTTTCCAGCCTGGTGCAGGTCTACAGTTTTCTTTCTGGTGTCCTTTGACAGCTCTTTGGTCTTGGCCATAGTCGAGTTTGGAGTCTGACTGTTTGAGGTTGTGGACAGGTGTCTTTTATACTGATAATGAGTTCAAACAGGTGCCATTAATACAGGTAATGAGTGGAGGACAGAGGAGCCTCTTAAAGAAGAAGTTACAGGTCTGTGAGAGCCAGAAATCTTGCTTGTTTGTAGGTGACCAAATACTTATTTTACTGAGGAATTTACCAATTAATCCATTAAAAATCCTTCAATGTGATTTTCTGGATTTTTTTTTCTCATTTTGTCTCTCATAGTTGAGGTATACCTATGATGAAAATTGGAGACCTCTCTCATCTTTTAAGTGGGAGAACTTGCACAATTGGTGGCTGACTAAATACTTTTTTGCCCCACTGTAGGGTGTTTTGTCTTTCCCAATGTTATTCCTTTTTCCTACAGCATCCAATTACATACACAGGGCAAGTTATGTAAATTAGGTGATGATATCATTGAGCAACTTCTAGCGACTTTTAAGACAGCCAATGGCTACTGGCAACACTGCTAGCCTCTAGCTCGGATGTATCCTGAGCTGAGTATGGGTCAGGGCCACCCTGTGGTTTTTTGTGGCACGGGTGGAGAATTTCTGTAAAGCACCTTTATGCAGTGGATATAAAAAGTCTACACACCCCTGTTCAAATGTCAGGTTTTTATGATGTAAAAACATGAGATCAAGATAAATAATTTCAAAACTTTTTCCACCATTATTGTGACCTATAACCTGTGCAACCCAATTGAAAAACAAACAAATCTTTTAAGGGGAAAAATAAAAAACTTACAATAATCTGTTTGCATAAATATGCACACCCTTAACCTGTTGCACTTCGGTGTACCACGGGCGGGCACGTCTCTGCGTTCTAGAGCGCACGAGGGCGCCCTAGGACGCACACTGTGCATCCTAGGGCGCATTGAAGAAAAAAAAAGCTGCATTTCCGTTCTTCCACTACAGACACAGCCGCGAACAGAAAGCCAAAGGAGTGCTTTGATTGGTTTAGATGTGATTGACCTCTCATTCGACTAATAAGAGCCTTGAATTGGGTTTCTGAAACCTTGAAGAACCAATGACTGAAAACCTAGCAAGAAGGACCCGCCTACCAACGGCTGCGAATACAGCCAGCCAATTGAAGCACAGAAGTTCGAAAGCTGTTTTGTGTAAGGCTGGGTGACACACAGGCGTTTGCCAGTCTTTTTTTCTTACTACTGTTTTTATTTGTTTTGAAAAATCATTCGCCAAAACCGCAATCATGGAAGCGCAAAACCGCAATAATGGAATTATGGTTTGACCGGGTCACATGACCAGAACCACGAGTCCGTAACAAGCGGACCAGCTTCATGTTCGTCTGACAATGAGGAAGAGAAGTTCGCCAGCTACGCTGCTGTTGTGGACAGGTAAGTGTTATAAGCTAAATTATTCTTTATCCCTGAAAATTGTAATCCAAATGACTTTTGACCGATCGGTAAATTACAACTGTGCGTTATCGCAACATGTCCGTCATGTTGCGAACGCCCTCCCCCCCCCCGCTACTCTTCTGTAGCGGATTGCAGATATTATTGCAGATATTTTAGTCCAACTGTGTGTAGTAGACCGCGGCGCACAGAGTGTGTACCGCGGTGCACGGACTGGACGCGGTTCGTGCGCCGCGTCCGGACCGTGAATGCCTCCCCCCCCGCTACTGTTCTGTAGCGGATTGCAGATATATTGCAGATATTTTAGTCCAACTGTGCGTATTAGACCGCGGCACACCGTCACCACTTTCCGTCATGTAGCGATGGGCAATGTCCCTCCTCTGTAGCGGGGGGTGGGTGGGGTGGGGGGGTGGGAGTTGTTATCTTCTACATTACAAATATTCTAGTATAAATTTTAGTGCACTGTAGGTTATTTTTTCTTGTAAAAAAAAAGCCACACATTTTTTACGTGGCATGCATCTTTGTGTGTGGGGGGGTTGTTTATTCATTCATGAATGAATGAATGAACAAACAAGCCCCCCCCACACACAGCCCTTCACCTTTCATTAGAGCCCAAGATGAAGCTTCTATATTGAATCATTCAAAAGTTACAGACGTTTTTCCAAACTGTGCCATTTGGCACAATTTGGCACAGTTCAAAAACGCCTGGGAACAACCTAAGAAAAAAGCTGTGTAATATATTCATTTTTGTGGTATTGTTACAAAATTTTGACCTCAGCTGGATAACACTTGGTTCTACATTTCTGTTGCATTTTCCAGCCCGGATCTGAAGCTGTGTGTTATTTGCAAGCATTTGAATCCAAAAAAACACCCAGGCGAAATTTATTTTCTTCAAGTTCAGTATGTTTAGATGGCTGTTACTCAGTGGCAGGAGCACTTAGAGAGATTGACTGTTTTGCCAAAAAAATTCAAAGTGTTTTCTTTTAAATGAGACCAACCCCATGAAGATGCTGCAAAGGGTTGAAGAACAGCTTCTGATTTACTTTGGGTACGTTATTTTTTTGGCGTTTTTAGGGAAATTGACTAGAGTGCAAAGGGTTAAACTAATATTTTGTTGCAGCACCTTTGGCTTTTATTACAGCGCTCAGTCTTTTTGGGTAGGAGTCTATCAGCGTAGCACATCTTGATGTGGCAATATTTTCCCATTCTTCTTTGCAAAAACGCTCAAAATCTGTCAGATTGTGAGGGCATTTCCTGTGCACAGCCCTCTTCAGATCATCCCTCAGATGCTGGATCAAATTCAGGTCTGGACTCTGGCTGGGCCATTCCAAAACTTTAATCTTCTTCTGGTGAAGCCCTTCTTTTGTTGATTTGGATGTGTGGTTTGGGTCATTGTCATGCTGAAAGATGAAGTTCCTCTTCATCTTCAGCTTTCTAGCAGAAGCCTGAAGGTTTTGTGCCAACACTGACTGGTATTTGGAACTGTTCATAATTCCTCTACCTTGAATAAGGCCCCAGTTCCAGCTGAAGAAAAATGGCCCCAAAGATCGATGCTGCCACCACCATGCTTCACTGTAGGTATGGTGTTCTTTTGGTGATGAGAAGTGTTGTGTTTGCGCCAAATATACCTTTTGGAATTATAGCCAAAAAGTTCAACCTTGGTTTCATCGGACCATCACACATTTTTCCACGTGCGTTTGGGAGATTTCAAATGTGTTTTTGCAAAATGTAGCCGGGCTTGGATGTTTTTCTTCATAAGATAAGGCTTCCGTCTTGCCACCCTAGACGGGAGATTGTTGTCACATGTACTAAACAGCCAGTACTTGCTAGAAATTCCTGCAGCTCCTTCAGTGTTGCGGCCTCTTGGCAGCCTCCCTGACCAGTTTTCTTCTCATCTTTTCATCAATTTTGGAGGGATGTTGAGTTCTTGGTAATGTCACTGTTGTGCCATATTTTCTCCACTTGATGATGACTGTCTTCACTGTGTTCCATGGTAGATTTAATACCTTGGAAATTCTTTTGTATCCTTCTGCTGACTGATACCTTTGAACAATGAGATTCCTCTGATGCTTTGGGAAGCTCTATGCGGACCATGGCTTGTGCTGTAAGATGTGACTACAAAAATGTCAGGAAAAGCCTACTAGAACAGCTGAACTTTATTTGGGGTTAATCAAAGGCACTTTAAATGGTGGCAGGTGTGTGCTGACTCCCATTTAACATGAGTTTGAATGTGATTGGTTAATTTTCAACACAGCCACATCCCCAGTTATAACAGGGTGTGGATATGTATGCAAACAGGTTATTGCAAGGTTTTTTTTTTATTTTTCCCCTTAAAAGATTTCAGTTTGTTTTTCATTTGGGTTGTACAGGTTATAGGTCACATTAATGGTGGAAAAAGTTTTGAAATGATTTATCTTGGTCTCAATTTTTTACATCACAAAAACCGGGCATTTGAACAGGGGTGTGTACTTTTTATAGCCACTGTATTTTGTTGGTGGCTAAGAAAAGTGTTTTTTACAGTTTTGCAGGGGTTCTCTTCTTGTGCTGTTGGGGATACCGGGGATGACGTGGGGGCCAGCTGTGTCACGGCCGACTTGACCAGAGCTAACTAGTGTTTGTCTTAAAGAATAAATGAAATCATGCATCAGTGGTTGACAGGGGTGTGTGGTTTCAGTGGTCGATAGTATATAACCGGTCCATGGACTACAATAAGCACAGATACAGTGGTGTGAAAAAGTGTTTGCCCCCTTCCTGATTTCTCATTTTTTGTATGTTTGTCACCCTTAAATGTTTCAGTTCATCAAACAAATTTAAATATTAGACAAAAATAAATCAAATCAAATCAAACTTTATTGTCATATTGCTGTACATACAACTGTAGTGCAGGCAAGATGAAATTGCGTTTCTCTCGGCATCCATATAAATAGAAGCAGCATGATATAAGACACACTCACACATATCTCTTCACCCCCCCCACCCCCACCCCCCCATCCATTCACACATCCCTGAGACATACTTGGGAAAAACTAACTAGCTATAATATACAAATAATATACATAATGTCCGTAGGTGCAGTAGTGTGTATGAGAGATTCCGGGTCAACTGTTCAGCATCCTGACAGCTTGTGGAAGGAAGCTGTTGATCAGTCTGGTGGTTCTGCCTCTGATGCTCCGGAATCGTTTACCAGATGGCAGAAGTAACACAAAATAACACAATAACACAAGTAAACACAAAATTCAGTTTTTAAATGAAGGTGTTTATTTTTAAGGGGGAAAAAAATCCAAACCTGCATGGCTCTGTGTGAAAAAGTGATTGCCTCCTAAACCTAATAACTGGTTGGGCCACCCTTAGCAGCAATAACTGCAATCAAGTGTTGCTGCTAAGGGTGGCAACACTTGATTGCATAACCTTAAAATGGTCATGCCACAGCATCTCAATTGGATTCAGGTGAGAACTTTGACTAGGCCACTCCAAAGTCTTCATTTTGTTTTTCTAAAGCCATTCAGAGGTGGACTTGCTGGTGTGTTTTGGATCATTGTCCTGCTGCAGAACCCAAGTGCGCTTCAGCTTGAGGTCATGAGCAGATGGCCGGACATTCTCCTTCAGGATTTTTTGGTAGACAGCAGAATTCATGGTTCCATTTACCGCAGCAAGTCTTCCAGGTCCCGAAGCAGCAAAACAGCCCCAGACCATCACACTACCACCACCATATTTTACTGTTGGTATGATGTTCCTTTCTGAAATGCTGTGTTACTTTTATGCCGGATGTAATGGGACACACACCTTCCAAAAAGTTCAACTTTTGTCTTGTCAGTCCAGAGTGTTGTCCCAAAAGTCTTGGGGATCATCAAGATGTTTTATGGTAAAACTGAAACAAGACTGCAGTTCTTTGGATGTTGTTGAGGGTTTTTTGTGACCTCTTGGGTGAGTCGTCACTGTGCTCTTGGGGTAATTTTGGTCTGTTGGCCACTCCTGGGAAGGTTCACAACTGTTCCATGTTTTCACCATTTGTGGATCATGGCTGTCACTGTGGTTCACAGGAGTCCCAACGATTTAGAAATTGCTTTATAACCTTTTCCATACTGATAGATCTCAATTACTTTGTTTCTCATTTGTTCCTGAATTTCTTTGGATCGCAGCATGATGCCTAGCTTTTGAGGATCTTTTGGTCTATTGACTTTGTCAGGCAGGTCCTATTTAAGTGATTTCTTGATTGAGAACAGGTGTGGCAGTAATCAGGCCTGGGTGTGGCTAGAGAAATTGAATTCAGCTTTTCAAAGATGTGATAAACCACAGTTAATTTATGTTTTAACGGGGGGGGATCACTTTTTCACACAGGCCATGTAGGATTGGATTTTTTTTTTTTTACAATTACCTTCATTTAAAAACTGCATTTTGTGTTTACTTGTGTTATCTTTGTCTAATATTTAAATTTGTTTGATGATCTGAAACATTTAAGTGTGACAAACATACAAAAAAAGAGAAGTCAATTAGGCGCAAACATTTTTTCACACCACTGTACATTTTTGAATGAGTGGCTAAACTGCTAGCTTGAAGGCGGCTAGCTGACATTAGCAGCTAGCTGATGCTAGCTAGCTGCCAAAATAATTTTTAATAATAAGAAACAGGTACCTCTCACCAAATTAGAATGTCATCGAAAAATTAATTTAGTTCAGTAATTCAATTCAAAAAATGAAACTCGTATATAGATTCATTACACAGAGAGTGATGTGTTTCAAGTGGTTATTTCTTTTAATTTTGATGATTACGGCTTATGGGTGCGGTCGGGGCTACGTCACTTCCGGTTAGTAACACATCGCCGCCATCTTAACTAGGTGAAAACAAACCCGTTACCAAGCCTTGTCTAGTGCAGTGTTTTGACTTTTTGTCATGGCCTGTGACTACATAGAAAAGCTTGATGAGTCAGCCAGGCTACGTTATCAGGAGAAACTGACAGCAAGTGGACTGACAGATTGCCCATACAAGCTACCAGCCGGAAAATGGGTTAATGACCCGACCAGGTGGCCAGCTGTGCAGTGGCCGGACGTGTACAGCTACTTGATCGACACCCCTGGTAAGCATATTTGCTTCGACCCATATTAACATGATTAACCCTCTTACATGTTTTGAATGTTTTTAAGGAAAGGCCCCTATGGGTAACATGACCAATCCATTAAATATCAGGGCAGCACAGGAGTAATTCTTAAAAGAAATAATTAAATGATCCAGGGATCTTGAAAATCATGAAAATATGGTATATTCTCAAGACCCTGAGTTTCAAGTATTCAACTATTGTTGTCAAATGCAAAGTTGGCCCAACAGGTCTTGTTAAGTAATTGAACAATTAAGGCCACATGGTTGCCTTTGTCACCTCTTTCATTAATGGCCTGCCCCTTTGTTGCACTATTTACTACAGTCTACAGTTAAATTAGTCAGGCTGACTGCACATAGAGAGGTCTGTATTGTTGGATGAAAACGGAATCAGTCATGCATTTCCACAGACGAAATGTCCGTCTCTGTTTACAATACGATACGGTCGAGTGCAAGCATGATGTTTGTGTCTGTGAACATTCCGTCTTTTGGCGAACTGATACGTAAGAATGTTTACAGTTTTATGAGAAGGTTGCTGGCATGTAACAATCATCTTATATCAGCAATTGTCAACTCGTCACTCACACTTCACTCCAGCATTTGGAAGTGGTGGCGCTCCATATTATACTGAGCCCATTACTGTATGTTATTGTTGTTACAAGATTGCCGAGTGTCTGCTGATATGTATATACTTTTATTTTATCTGTTTATCTTTTTTCTACTTGTTTTGGTTTTGCTCTTGCTATGAACCCTGAGTTTGAAATAAATGTTTGAATTTTGAATTTGAATTTACAATACAGAGAGGCTTGTGTCGGCGGCTAGCATTTTCAAAACGGGACCCATCAAGTGGCAACTAATTAAACTAACACAATATCACTCAATTACCTGATATAGGACGTGATGAGCTGAATATAATGCACTACGACGGGCTGGACAAGCTTGACTGGGTCACGGCAGCTGCCTGGGACTAGGTCGCCACTGAATTGTTTTCACCTAGTACGGCGTTGCCATGTGGGTTGCTAACCGGAAGTAGGCCAAATGCCCGGATGCCCGACTGCGCCCATAGCTAATGAAAACCCCAAATGCAGTTTCTCCAAAAATTAGATTATTACATAAAATTAAGTAAAAAAAATGGATTTTTAATAGAAATGTTGGCCGACTGAAAAATATGTCCATGTACACACTCAGTACTTGGTTGCTGCTCCTTTTGCATGAATTACTGCATCAGTGCGGCGTGTCATGGAGGTGATCAGCCTGTGGCACTGCTGAGGTGTTATGGAGGCTCAGGTTGCTTTGATAGCGGCCTTCAGCTCGTCTGCATTGTTGGGTCTGGTGTCTTTCATCTTCCTTTTGACAATACACCATAGATTCTCTATGGGGTTTAGGTAAGTTGAGTTTGCTGGCCAATCAAGCACAGTGATGCTATGGGTGTTTCTCAAAGTCAAGGATCCTTCCTTGGTAGTACATGTCCTTCCATGTTGAATCCTTGGTTGAATCCTTCCTTGATGTCAGAAAATGGCAAGGAATGGAACAGCTCTTACAAGTGTACGATCTGTGTCATTTCTGCTTTCAGGCTACTGGCAGTTTTTGCTCTTTTTCAACGTTTTACCCCTCAACTTCATGAAAATAAAAACAAATCATCATCACAAACAGGCAGCAAGATATTCGGAGGAGACAGCTGTACCTCTGCAGCCGATGTGGTCAGGTAAGTTAAATATATTGTATAAATGGCTAACTACCTCATTAGTTATTAATTAGCGTACTGGAAGGTTGTTAAATATTACTACAGCAGCTGAATGTTTACCGGAGTGGTGGCTCAGTTGGTAGAGCATCCACCCCACACCCGGGAGGCAGGGGTTCAAATACCGGCCGGGTCATACCAAAGACCATATAAAAATGGTACTTTCCGCCTTCTAGTGTGGTGCTCAGCATAATAGAACAGGGAAAGTAAAGTTACACACAGAGCTACCAGAGGACTGACCCCCCACTGTAGCGTTCACTACTTACAGTAGCTGTGTGGCCTAGGGTCAATGAAACGGAGATAGGCGCCGCCCCATACACCAATGGTGTTCCACAAATGTGGAAGGGGAACTAACTAACTAACTAAGCTGAATGTTGCTCTAAACAACTATGAAACACCATAGGTTTTTGTAAAAATCTTATAGCCTCCTTTTTAAAATTTCTCACAATTGCCATTGTTACAGCCCCAAGGCCAGAAATGCCTATATATATATACACTAGCCTCAGCCTGGGATCACAAATCACATTTCGACCTTCACGTCAAGGTGGACTGACCTCGTCATTTTCGCCCTTAAGTAAGGTAGACCACACCTTGTCATTTCTGCCTCCAAGGCAAGGTAGACCACACCTCACATGTCACTTTCACCCTTGGGCAAGGTAGACCGCACCTCATCATCCAGGCTGGGAACTGAACTCATGCCATCAGAGTCCCAACCACCTCCTGCTCTACCACTGAGCCAAAGAGGAATTCCTCCCTAGCATCTTGACTAGGAGTGGAGGTATACCCTAATGGTTCATGACCTGCACCATTGACTAATTTCCAATGGAGGGGGTCGTCACAGCCATTGTTGTTAGAAAAAACTATTCTGATATTAGCAGATCTGCAAGTTATTTATTTAATATGCGGCAATATTACTACATCAGATATTACACAATTGGCAAAGTATAAATTATAGTAGATGAGATGATCAAAACACAAAAAATAAATCGTTACAGCATGAACTTTGTTTAAAGAGTGTGGAAAAAAACTCTTAGCCATCTCCCTGTGTTGTTGAATTACTGCTACATTTTGTCATGATTTGCCCTTCGGGACAGAGAGTCGACTCCCACGCGCCGTGGACTGTGAGTTTGTGAAATTTATTGAAATAGCAACAAACATACAGTAAAGTCCACACAGTGATCTAAGCGGAAAATACAAACAGATGGGTAAACTTACTGACAAGGCACCAGAGCGAGGCAGGGCTCTGGTGGAGACGAGGAGAACTCAAACAAGACTGCGGCAACAAGAAATGAAAATGACTGCCCTTAAATAGGGTCAAAAACAATTTACATAAGTAACGGCAGGTGTGGGTCACATGAGCGAGCAGGAGAAAACAATGATACAGAATTGGACCAGCTGGGGGCAATGAGAAGAGAGGCTGAAGCTGACAGCTGACAGGAGCAACACCCACACAAAGCACGAAACCTGGAAACGCCCTTGACAGCTGTCTGACATAACGTTCAGCTCAGGAGATGCACACACACAGGCTCGGAGTAGTTCAAACTGTTTATTAACAACAGGGATGTATGGGTGTGTGTCTGCGGAATGTTAATGTGTTGGTGGTGGCGTCTGCTTCGGGCACAGAGGCAGGAAACCGTTCAGCCGGCAACCCTATGGGAGAGAACAGACACAGGGTGATGGGCACACACCAACACAGGAGGAGAATAGGCGAGGGAGAGAAGCTTACTTGTATGGGACAGATGACTGGCACTTCAAGGACGGGACCCCGGGAGACAGCCACCTGCAGGACTCGGTGCAGCAGCAAGGAGGGACGAGGGACGGAGTTGTCCGCCGCCGAGGAATCCACCTGTGCACAGGGGAGCAGACTGGAAGAGATGAGGTAAGTGATCTTCTTACCGCTTAGTGTCGTGCTGAAGAGAAAGTAGTTTGCTTCGTGAAGAAGGGGGGAAGAAGTCTGACGGCTTCAGGCCGAAGCTCAGGGCGAGGCGGCTTATATTCCTCGCCACTGATGACTGACAGGTGTGCGAGCAGGTGGCGCCGCTGATGAGCGGCGCGGCGTGACAGTACTTCCCCCTCTAGCAGCGCCTCCTGGCGATGGCTTGTCTGGGTGTGCTCGGTGGAAGTCAGCGATGAGCGATGGGTCCAACACGAACGACGGGGGCACCCACTGTCGATGCTCGGGCCCATAGCCCTCCCAGTCCACCAAGTATTGCAACCCACGACCCCGGCGCCGGGAGTCCAGGATGGAGGAGACGGACCAGGCCGGATGGCCACCAATCATCCGGGGCGCGGGTTGCGCCGCATGAGGAGGGCAAAGGGGGTCGGAGACTGCCAACTTCACCTTTGACACGTGGAAGGTGGGATGGATGCGGAGGGAGGGGGGAATAGCCACGCGCACAGCCACCGGGTTGATGATCCGGGTGATGGGATAGGGACCCATGAATCGCTGTGCCAGCTTTCTCCTCTCGCCTTTTAGAGTGACGTCCTGGGTGGAAACGTAGACATGTTGCCCAACTCTGTACGCTGGGGCAGGTCTTCTATGCCGGTCCGCCACAGTCCTGTTGCGCTCCGCTGTGCGTAAGAGCGCATTGCGCGCGGCAGTCCAGGTGGAGCGGAACTGCCTGAGATGTGCCCTAACTGAGGGGACAGTTACCTCACTCTCCTGCTCCGGGAACAGCGGGGGGTCGTAACCCAGGGACGCTTTGAAGGGAGACATCCCTGTAGCAGAAGAGTGAGCGGTATTGTGGGCATATTCAACCCAGGCAAGATGGTTGCTCCAGGACGTAGGTTTGGATCTGGTCACACAGCGGAGCGCAGCCTCCAGCTCCTGGTTGGTCCGCTCACACTGCCCGTTGGATTGGGGGTGATGGCCGGAGGAGAGGCTCACCTTGGCTCCGATGGCGTTGCAGAATGACCTCCAAACCTCAGACGAAAATTGGGGGCCCCGGTCCGAGACCACGTCCACCGGAATCCCGTGCAGCCTGACCACGTGTTGGACGAGGAGATCCGCCGTCTCCAGGGCAGTAGGGAGGCCTCGCAGGGGAACGAAGTGCACGGCCTTGGAGAAGCGGTCCACGATGGTCAGGATGGTGTCATAGGAGTTGGAGACGGGGAGTCCGGTGACGAAATCCAACGCGATGTGCGACCAGGGCCTGCCAGGGACGGGCAGGGGCTGGAGCAGAACCGCTGGAGGGGCATTTCCCGACTTGCTGGTGGCACAGATTGGGCAAGCCCGGGCATAGCGGGCTGCATCCCTCCACAGGCCTGGCCACCAAAAGGACCGTTGGAGGAGGTCTATCATCCGGGAGGTGCCAGGGTGACAGGTGAGCTTGGAGGTGTGTAGCCAGTGGATGACCTCTCCTCGGACCGCGGATGGCACGAACAGCCTCCCCTCAGGTCCGCCGCCAGGGTCAGGTTCCACCTCCTGTGCCTTCCGGATCTTGCTCTCGATGTCCCACGAGATGGCTCCCACGACGCACGACCTGGGCAGGATGGAGTGGGGCATCTCCTCCGACTCCACGGGAGTGAACTGCCTAGAGAGGGCGTCAGGCTGGCCGTTCTTAGAGCCAGGCCTGAAGGTGATTGAAAATTGGAACCTGGCGAAGAACAAAGACCAGCACGCCTGGCGGGCGTTCAGGCGCTTGGCAGGTCGTAGATATTCTAAGTTCTTGTGGTCCGTGAGGACCACGAACGGCAGGTTCGCCCCCTCTAGCCAGTGGCGCCACTCCTGCAGGGCGAGTTTGATGGCCAAGAGCTCTCTGTCCCCCACATCGTAGTTCCTCTCCGCCGGGGACAAGCGCCAGGAGAAGAAGGCGCAGGGCCGTTTGGCGCCATCGTCCGGCGACCGCTGGGACAGCACTGCCCCCACTCCCGTGTCCGAGGCGTCAACCTCTACGATGCACTGCAGCGCGGGGTCGACCTGGCGAAGGACCCAGGAGGAGGAGAACTCCGCCTTCAGCGCCTTAAAGGCGGCAGCGACCTCTTCGGTCCACCGGAACGGGACCTTCGGGGACGTGAGGCGGGTCAGTGGTCCAACGATGGAGCTGAAGTTGGGGACAAAGCGGCGGTAGAAATTGGCGAAGCCAACGAACTGTTGCACCTGCTTCCGGGATGCAGGTGTAGGCCATTCCACCACCGCCTTCACCTTCTCTGGGTCTGGGAGCACCTTGTCGTGGGCGATGATGAACCCCAGGAAGGACGTAGTCCTGGCGTAAAATTCACATTTTTCTGCCTTCATGTACAGACGATTCTCCAGCAGTCTTTGGAGGACCCGCCTCACGTGGACCTGGTGCTCGTCCCTGGACTTGGAGAAGATGAGAATATCGTCCAGGTAGACGAACACGAAAAGGCCGATGAAGTCCCGGAGGACGTCATTTATGAGACGCTGAAAGACGGCAGGAGCGTTGGTCAGCCCGAACGGCATTACCAGGTATTCAAAGTGGCCGTTCGGGGTACGGAAGGCTGTCTTCCACTCATCTCCCTCCCGGATCCGGACGAGGTGGTAAGCGCTGCGTAGATCCAGCTTGGTGAACCAGGTCGCCCCCTGGAGGGAGTGGAAAGCAGTGTCCATGAGGGGCAGGGTGTAACGGTCCTTCTCCGTGATATCGTTGAGGGCCCGGTAGTCGATACAAAGGCGGAGCGACCCATCCTTTTTTCCCATGAAGAAGAACCCTGCCCCCACGGGTGACGATGATGGGCGGATTATCCCAGCACTTAATGACTCCTTCAGGTAGGTGTTCATCGTCTCCTTCTCCGGCGCTGACAGGCTATAGAGCCGACCAGAAGGTAAGGGAGCCCCCTGGCGGAGGTTGATGGCACAGTCATAGGGCCGATGAGGGGGGAGAGACATAGCTTTCGTCTTGCTGAACGCCATACCCAGGTCGTGAAATTCCGGAGGCACCAGAGACAGGTCCGGGGGTGCAGCGTCCGTCGCAGGGCAAGGAGCGGACGGAGAGCAGGCAGCGGACTGAAGGCAGGTGCCCATGCAGAATGTACTCCATGCCGATACCCCAGCTGATCTCCAATCCAGGACCGGGTTGTGAAGACGAAGCCAGGGATACCCCAGGATGACGGGCGACACAGAGTTGGGAAGGACATAGAAGGTCATCTCCTCCCGGTGGTTTCCCGAGATGATGACCGGAACGGGGATGGTTTGGTGTGACACCCTCCCAAGGGAGGCACGGGAGAGGTTGACTAGGGAGATGGGATTCCTCAGTGCCTGACAGCGGATGCCCAAACGGGTTGCCAGGCTCTGTGAAATGAAGCTGCCTTCTGCGCCCGAATCCACCAGTGCGTGGGTGAGATGCCCAGTGGGGTTGTGGCAGAAACGGATGGGCAGCTTCAATTGAGTGAGTGGATCTAACCGATTGACGTCCGCGAGGCCTCCTACAGTGACTCGCGGACCCCACCGTTTGGCTTTTTGTGGACAAAGCTCCACCGTGTGTTGACTGTCTCCGCAATACATGCAGAGATTCAACTCACGGCGGCGTTGTCTCTCTGTCGGGGAGAGCTTTGTCCAGCCCGTCACCATCGGCTCCGACTCCTCGGGGCACGATGGTGGCGGCGCCGCCAGGGGGCGAGCTTGGGGCAGGCGCAGCGAGACTCCCCGAGGGCACGAAGTAGACAACTTCCGTCCTGAGGAGCGCTCGCACAGCCTGTTGTCCAAACTGATGGCTAAGGAAGTTAGCTCCGCTAGCGTTTCAGGGATTTCCCGTCCAGCCAGTTCATCCCTCAGATCATCATTGAGGCTGCGGAGGAACAGGCCGCAGAGGGAGCGTTCCTCCCAGCCCAATTCCTCCGCCGCTACCCGGAAGTCGACCGCGTAGTCCGCTGCCGACCGGCTTCCCTGCTGGAGAGCGAGAAGCCGATCGACCTGGACTGTCTCGGTTTGAGAATGGTCAAAGACCTCCAGAAAGCGCCTCACGAATTGGTCGTAGGTGAGGGTGGCATAACTGGGCCTCGCCATTATGGCGTAGGTCCAAGTTAACGCACACCCCTCCAGAAGATTCCCTATGTAACCAATTCGGCTGTGATCCGAGGGAAAATCTCCGGGCACACGGTGGAACACGGACTCACACTGCATAATGAACCCCCGCGCTCCGCCGAGCTTACCGCTAAAGCGGGCGGGGGTCGGAATTGGTGTGAGCCGAACCGGTGTCACCGGAGCCGGCTGGATGGCCGCTGGAACAGCAGGAGCCGCGCCACCCTGGCGAGCCGGGGGGAACGGCTGTTGGGGGTCCAGGCGGTTCAATCGGTTAGTTAAATTTACTAATTGATTTAGGATCACCTGTTGCTGATAAACAACTTGATCCACTCGAGCCTCGAGAGTGGAAAACCGGTGTGCGAGCCCGCCGTCTGCCGAGCCGCTCTGCTGAAGCCGTACTGACATAACGTTCGGCTCAGGAGACGCACACACACAGGCTCGGAGTAGTTCAAACTGTTTATTAACAACAGGGATGTATGGGTGTGTGTCTGTGGAATGTTAATGTGTTGGTGGTGGCGTCTGCTTTGGGCACAGAGGCAGGAGACCGTTCAGCCGGCAACCCTATGGGAGAGAACAGACACAGGGTGATGGGCACACACCAACACAGGAGGAGAATAGGCGAGGGAGAGAAGCTTACTTGTATGGGACAGATGACTGGCACTTCAAGGACGGGACCCCGGGAGACAGCCACCTGCAGGACTCGGTGCAGCAGCGAGGAGGGACGAGGGACGGAGTTGTCCGCCGCCGAGGAATCCACCTGTGCACAGGGGAGCAGACTGGAAGAGATGAGGTAAGTGATCTTCTTACCGCTTAGTGTCGTGCTGAAGAGAAAGTAGTTTGCTTCGTGAAGAAGGGGGGAAGAAGTCTGACGGCTTCAGGCCGAAGCTCAGGGCGAGGCGGCTTATATTCCTTGCCGCTGATGACTGACAGGTGTGCGAGCAGGTGGCGCCGCTGATGAGCGGCGCGGCGTGACACTGTCAACCCAACAGAAAAGATCTAAAGAATAAAATATCAACAAATGCAGACTGAAATATAACTGTAAATTAATACAAAATAAAAGTGTCACAAAACTAAAATATAAACAGGAAAATGGCAAACAGTACAAGAATACACAAAAATACAGCAAATATATAAATATAAAGAAAAGGCCATGAGACTGAGCCAGGCGGAAACCTCCTGTGCTCAGTTCATGACACATTTCACTTATAAGGATTTCATATTCACATTTTTACTCACACTATTTCCCAGAGAATATATTTAAAATAAAATAAACAATTAATAGGGTAAGAAGGGTTAAATTGGGTAGTTAAATCTGTTATTTTTAAAAATGAA
This sequence comes from Pholidichthys leucotaenia, assembly GCA_020510985.1. Lineage (NCBI taxonomy): Eukaryota > Metazoa > Chordata > Actinopteri > Cichliformes > Pholidichthyidae > Pholidichthys > Pholidichthys leucotaenia. The sequence continues at coordinate 45,130,031 of CM035838.1, read as the reverse complement.
CACATTTTCACTTTTGTAAAATCTGATTAAAACAACAAAATTGCAAACATTACTTATACTAAATGTTTTGGCGTACTTATGAGATTTATAACTGTAATGTAAGCAAAAATTTCTCCCCATTTACTTGAGGCAGAACCTAAAAAAGGAAAATAAACTTTCGGAAAACATTTTAAATGGTGTTCCATTTATAATAATTATTTGGAGGTAATTGTATGATGTAATTCTGTACAAGATGATGTTCCATCTCATCTTGTTCTGTCCTTTGTTGTGCAGGTCTGTGATTGCTGCTGACTGAACCTTGTGGTACCAGTTCTGCAGAGGAACTTCAGTGGAGAAGACACACATCCTGACTTCTGACTGAGTCGTGCTGACTTTAACCAGCTCCTGGTATCTGTGGTGATGAACCAGCACCAAAAACTTACTTCTACTGCCTTATCACCATCATCGGACAGTTTACACAAACACTCCTCGTTCACACATACTGGTTCAAAGACGTGCACATTTGCTCTTTAATTAAATACATTTTAAATATACATTTTCATTTTTCTTAGTAACATTTCATGCACATTTGTAACTGAAGTGTTTAACAAATTTACCAGATGTATTCTTATTTGTTATATATTTATAACTCCAGTTTCAAACTAGTTCATTGTGTTAATGTTTTAAATTTGTAAATATCTCTTCATCACCTGTATGTGTCTATGATTTTTATATAAAGTTTGAATCATTGTCGTCTGTTGTCTGTCTTGCTTCTTTTCCATGCCAGTCCACATCGTAGCACACATTACAAAAATCAGGTAACACAGTTGGACTCATGACATTTTATTCAACAGTATAAGCAAAAACCATTTCAAACAACAATACCAGAACAAAAATAACAACAATTATTTCTCAATTACCCGTTCCAGCAAACAAAAATATTTATCAGCTCTCTGCCTGACCTCTTCCTGCTTGTTCCCTTATACCTGTGAAAAACACATAAAATACAAAGTTTATCTAAGAGAATGTAATTTACTATGTAGTGTAATTAATATAATATGCATAATTTTAGTAATTTTGCTGTTTAAGGACAGAGGTTGGGAGAAATATTTGGATTATATTAAAAGGAACATGCTTATATTCTCCTTAGACTAATGCACTGAAAAAAAAATCAAAAGAATAAAGTAAAAAATGGTTGGAAAAAGTTGTAAATTTGCTTCTCAATAGTTACAGATGTAAAAGGGAAAAGCTGCAATAATATTTGCAAATTTAAGGGCAAAAAATTTAAATTTTCCATAAAATAAGCCACAAATGTATCTCAGAAACGAGCAGAAAAACTGCTGAATTAAGGGAGAAAAGAAAACAAAAGGAAAATCCCACGTTTAACACTAGAAGTCCCAGAGAGGGGCCATTTGGCCTTTTTGGCTAGAAAACCCATAGGGGGACCATCAAGTGGCTACAAGAGGGCTAATGTCTGGGACTTCTAGTTTAAAAGACAAACGTATTGAATTTAAAAGAAGGAAAGTCACACATTTATGAGGAAAAGAATCGGATTTAGCATTAAGGTTATACAGCTCCATGGATTTAGGAGAAAGCCATAACCTCATACTCAAGTATTTTTTCAGTAATTAGTAAGTACTTTTTTGCTATTTAAATGACCGTTTCTTCATACATCAGGTATCTTAACTTGAGTAAAATTTCTGACAACTTTTGGTTGTGTGAGGTGGAATGAAATATTACTTTTAAACGTATAATATTTAACTGGATTACTTTGCCGTCAGACAGTTCTTTTCACCGGGTATTTAAATGTCTGAGAACATTTTAATTTCAGTCAGAAAAGCCACAATTTAATCGGTCAAACGGTAAAGTATTTTGTATAGTAACTCATTGTGCAGTAAATATGTAAAAATACTTACATTTAAAAGTGTGCTGCGGTTCCTCTCCCACTTAACAAAACCATTTAATATTCGCAAAGCATTGTGGGGATTTCAAGAGCGCGAAGGATCCACTTGTGCATCCTCGAAAATTGAGAGAAAGAAGGACTCTGTCCGAGCAAGGATCCTCGACTTTGGAACAGTCCTTCAATGAGATGTGATGATGTCACATCCTTGATTTGCGGCCTTGGAAGGATGCATCCTTGGTTTTGAGAAACACCACATGGTCGTGTTAGTATTTTTGGCAGTGTGGACAGTTGACAAGTACTACCATTTGGAAATCAAGGTCCCAGAGTCTGGAGGAAGAGTGGAGAGGCACAGAATCCAACTTGCCTGAGGTCAAGTGTGAAGTTTCCACGGTCAGTGTTGATTTGGGGAGCCATGTCATCTGCTGGTGTTGGCCCATTGTGTTTTTTCAAGTCCAAAGTCATCAACCAGGAAATTATAGGGCACTTCATGCTTCCCTCTGCTGACAAGTTTTATGGAGATGTTCATTTCATTTTCCAGCAGGACTTGGCACCTGCTCACACTGCCAAAAATACCAATACCTGTTTTAATGACCTTGGTATTGTCACGCCGCGCCACTCATCAGCGGCGCCACCTGCACGCACACCTGCACATCATCAGCGGCGAGGGATTTAAGCCGCCTCGCCCTGGGCTTCGGCCTTAAGCCGTCAGACTTCCCTACGCATCGCTGTGAGTTTCCTTTCATTCTCAGCTGATCATTCCGGTAAGAAGATCTTACCTTTTTTCTCCTCCAAGTCTGCTCCCCTGTGCACAGGTGGATTTCCCGGCGGCGGACTACTCCTCCCATCGCCTGTTCCTCGCTGCTGCACCGGGCCTCCCAGGTGGCTGTCTACCGGACCTCGTCCCTTGCTGTGCCAGTCATCCGTCCTGTCCAAGTAAGCTCCTCTCTCGCTCATTTATCTCCTGTGTTGGTGTGTGCCCGTCACCCTTCTCCCTGTGCTTTTCCCATAGGGTTGTCCGGCTGTACGGCCTCCTGCCTCTGTGCCCGAAGCAGACGCCGCCACCAACACATTTACATCCCGCAGACACACATTCATACACGCCTGTTGTTAATAAAAGCTGTCTGAACTACTCTGAGCCTGTGTGTGTGCGTCTCCTGAGCCGTGCGTTATGTCAGTACGGCTTCAGCAGAGCGGCTCGGCAGACGGCGGGCTCGCACACCGGCTTACCACTCTCGAGGCTCGAGTGGATCAGATAGCCTATCAGCAACAGGTGATCCTCAATCAGTTGGTTAACATCACTAACCGGCTGGACCGCTTGGACCCCCAACAGCCGTTCCCCCCGGCTCGTCAGGGTGGTGCGGCTCCTGCTGCTCCAGCGGCCATCCAGCAGGCTCCGGCGGCACCGACTCGGCTCACGCCCATTCCAACCCCCGCCCGCTTTAGCGGAAAGCTCGGCGGAGCGCGGGGGTTCATAATGCAATGTGAGTCCGTGTTTCACCGTGTGCCCGGAGACTTTCCCTCAGATCATAGCCGAATTGGTTATATCGGGAACCTCCTGGAGAGGCGAGCATTAACCTGGACCTACGCCGTAATGGCGAGGCCCAGTTATGCCACCCTCACATATGACCAATTCGTGAGACGCTTCCTGGAAGTCTTTGACAATTCTCGTACCGAGACGGTCCAGGTCAATCGGCTTCTCGCCCTCCAGCAGGGAAGCCGGTTGGCAGCAGACTACGCGGTCGACTTCCGGGTAGTGGCGGAGGAATTAGGCTGGGAGGAACGCTCCCTCTGTGGCCTTTTCCTCCGCAGTCTCAATGATGATCTGAGGGATGAACTGGCTGGGCGGGATATCCCTGAGACGCTAGCGGAGCTAACATCCCTAGCGATTAGTTTGGACAACAGGCTGCGCGAGCGCTCAGGACGGAAGTCGCCTTCTTCTCGCCCTCGTGGAGCCTCATCGTGCCTGCCCCAAGCTCGCCCCCTGGCGACGCCGCCACCATCGCGCCCCGAGGAGTCGGAGCCGATGGTGACGGGCTGGACAAAGCTCTCCCCGGCGGAGAGACAACGCCGCCGTGCGTTAAATCTCTGCATGTATTGCGGAGATAGTCAACACACGGTAGAGCTTTGTCCACAGAAGCCAAACGGCGGGGTCCGCGAGTCACTGTAGGGGGCCTCGCGGACGTCAATCGGTTAAGTTCCCTCACACAATTGAAACTGCCCAACCGTTTCTGTCACAACTCCACTGGGCACCTCACCCACGCACCGGTGGATTCGGGCGCGGAAGGCAGCTTTATTTCTCAAAGCCTGGCAACCCGATTGGGCATCCGCTGTCAGGCATTAAGGAACCCTATCTCCCTGGTCAACCTCTCTCGTGCCTCCCTTGGGAGAGTTACACACCAGACCATCCCCGTCCCGGTTATTGTCTCTGGAAACCACCGGGAGGAGATAACCTTTTACGTCCTTCCCAACTCTGTGTCGCCCGTCATCCTGGGGTATCCCTGGCTACGCCTCCACAACCCCGTTTTGGATTGGAAGTCCGCCGGGGTGTCGGCATGGAGCACGTTCTGCATGAGCACCTGTCTACAGTCCGCTGCCTGCTCTCCGTCCGCTTCTCCCTCACCTACGGACGCTGCACCCCCGGACCTGTCCCTGGTGCCATTGGAATTTCACGACCTGGGTATGGTATTCAGCAAATCCAAGGCGATGTCTCTCCCTCCTCATAGGCCCTATGACTGTGCAATCAACCTCCGCCAGGGGGCACCCTTACCCTCTGGGCGACTCTACAGTCTATCGGCGCCGGAGAAGGAGACAATGAACTCTTACCTCAAGGAGTCGCTGAGTGCTGGGATAATCCGCCCATCATCATCACCCGTGGGGGCAGGATTCTTCTTCGTCGGTAAGAAGAACGGATCCCTCCGTCCTTGCATTGACTATCGTGCCCTTAACGATATCACGGAGAAGGATCGCTACACCCTGCCCCTCATGGACACCGCCTTCCACTCCCTCCAGGGGGCGACTTGGTTCACCAAGCTGGATCTACGCAGCGCATACCACCTCGTCCGGATCCGGGAGGGAGATGAGTGGAAGACAGCCTTCCGTACCCCGAACGGCCACTTCGAATACCTGGTGATGCCGTTCGGGTTGACCAACGCTCCAGCCGTCTTTCAGCGCCTCATCAATGATGTCCTCCGTGATTTCATCGGCCTGTTTGTGTTCGTCTACCTGGATGACATTCTCGTCTTCTCCAAGTCCAGGGACGAGCACCAGGTCCACGTGAGGCGGGTCCTCCAAAGGCTGCTGGAAAACCGGTTGTACGTGAAGGCCGAGAAATGCGAGTTTTACGCGAAGACAACATCCTTCCTCGGGTTCGTCATCTCCCACGACCAGGTGCTTCCGGACCCAGAGAAGGTGAAGGCGGTGGTGGAATGGCCCACACCTGCGTCAAGAAAGCAGGTGCAGCAGTTCGTTGGGTTTGCGAACTTCTACCGCCGCTTCGTCCCAAATTTTGGCACCATCGTCGGCCCACTGACCCGCCTCACGTCCCCTAAGGTCCCGTTCCGGTGGACCGAAGAGGCCGCGGCTGCCTTCCAGGCGCTGAAGGCAGAGTTCTCCTCCTCCCGGGTCCTTAACCAAGTCAACCCTGCGCTGCAGTGCATCGTGGAAGTGGACGCTTCGGACACAGGAGTGGGGGCGGTGCTATCCCAGCGGTCGCCAGATGACGGAATCAAACGGCCCTGCGCCTTCTTCTCCCGGCGCTTGTCCCCGGCGGAGAGGAACTACGACGTGGGTGACAGAGAGCTCCTCGCCATCAAGCTCGCGCTACAGGAGTGGCGTCACTGGCTAGAGGGGGCGGACCTGCCGTTCGTGGTCCTGACGGACCACAAGAACTTGGAGTACCTTAGATCTGCCAAGCGCCTGAACGCCCGCCAGGCGCGCTGGTCCTTGTTCTTTGCCAGGTTCCAATTTTCCATCACCTTCAGGCCTGGCTCCAAGAACGGCCTGCCCGACGCCCTCTCTAGGCAATTCGCCCCTGAGGAGTCGGAGGACACGGTCCACACCATCCTACCCAGGTCATGCATCGTGGGAGCCGTCACCTGGGACATTGAGAGCAAGATCCGGAAGGCGCAGGAAGTGGAACCTGACCCTGGCGGCGGACCGGAGGGGAGGCTGTTCGTGCCAACCACGGTTCGGGGGGAGGTCATCCACTGGTTACATACATCCAAGCTCACCTGTCACCCTGGCTCCTCCCGGATGATTGACCTCCTCCAGCGGTCCTTCTGGTGGCCGGGCCTGCGGAGGGACGCTGCCCGCTATGCCCGGGCCTGTCCAGTTTGTGCCACCAACAAATCGGGTAATGCCCCTCCAGCGGGTTTGCTCCAGCCTCTGCCCGTCCCTGGCAGGCCCTGGTCGCATATCGCCCTGGATTTCATCACCGGACTCCCAGTCTCGAACACCTACGACACCGTCCTGACCATCGTGGACCGCTTCTCCAAGGCGGCACACTTCGTCCCCCTACGAGGTCTCCCCACTGCTCTGGAGATGGTGGACCTCCTAATCCAGCACGTGGTCAGGCTGCATGGGATTCCGGTGGACGTGGTCTCGGACCGGGGCCCCCAATTTGTGTCAGAGGTTTGGAGATCGTTCTGCAACGCCCTGGGAGCCAAGGTGAGCCTCTCCTCTGGCCATCACCCCCAAACCAATGGGCAGTGTGAGCAGACCAACCAGGAGCTGGAGGCTGCGCTCCGCTGTGTCACGGCATCCAAACCGACGTCCTGGAGTAACCACCTCGCCTGGGTTGAATACGCCCATAACACCGCTCGCTCTTCTGCTACTGGGATGTCCCCCTTTAAGGCATCCCTGGGTTACGACCCCCCTCTGCGACCGGCGCAGGAGAGTGAGGTAACTGTCCCCTCAGTACGGGCGCATCTCAGGCAGTTCCGCTCCATCTGGGCGTCAGCGCGCAATGCGCTTTTGCGCACGGCGGAGCGCAACAGAGCCGTGGCGGACCGACACAGAAGACCTGCCCCGGTGTACAGAGTTGGTCAGCAAGTCTACGTGTTGACCCAGGACGTGATTTTAAAGGGCGAGAGGAGGAAGCTGGCACAGCGCTTTATGGGCCCATACCCCATCACCAGGATCATCAACCCGGTGGCTGTGCGTGTAGCTATTCCCCCCTCCCTCCGCATCCATCCCACCTTCCACGTGTCCAAGGTGAAGCTGGCAGTCTCCGACCCCCTTTGCCCTCCTCCTGCTGCGCAACCCGCGCCCCGGATGATTGATGGCCATCCGGCCTGGCCCGTCTCCTCCATCTTGGACTCCCGGCGCCGGGGTCATGGGTTGCAGTACTTGGTGGACTGGGAGGGCTATGGGCCTGAACATCGGCAGTGGGTACCCTCGTCGTTTGTGTTGGACCCATCGCTCATCGCTGATTTCCACCGAGCGCACCCAGAGAAGCCATCGCCAGGAGGCGCTGCTAGAGGGGGGAGTACTGTCACGCCGCGCCGCTCATCAGCGGCGCCACCTGCACACACACCTGCACATCATCAGCGGCGAGGGATTTAAGCCGCCTCGCCCTGGGCTTTGGCCTGAAGCCGTCAGACTTCCCTACGCATCGCTGTGAGTTTCCTTTCATTCTCAGCTGATCATTCCGGTAAGAAGATCTTACCTTTTTTCTCCTCCAAGTCTGCTCCCCTGTGCACAGGTGGATTTCCCGGCGGTGGACTACTCCTCCCATCGCCTGTTCCTCGCTGCTGCACCGGGCCTCCCAGGTGGCTGTCTACCGGACCTTGTCCCTTGCTGTGCCAGTCATCCGTCCTGTCCAAGTAAGCTCCTCTCTCGCTCATTTATCTCCTGTGTTGGTGTGTGCCCGTCACCCTTCTCCCTGTGCTTTTCCCATAGGGTTGTCCGGCTGTACGGCCTCCTGCCTCTGTGCCCGAAGCAGACGCCGCCACCAACACATTTACATCCCGCAGACACACATTCATACACGCCTGTTGTTAATAAAAGCTATCTGAACTACTCTGAGCCTGTGTGTGTGCGTCTCCTGAGCCGTGCGTTATGTCAGGTATCACTGTGCTTGATTGGCCAGCAAACTCTCCTGACCTAAACTGTCAAGAGGAAGATGACAACATTTCTATTAAAAATCCATTTGTTAAAATTAATTTTATGCAATATTCTATTTTTTTTTTTTTAGAAACTGAATTTGGGGTTTTCATTAGCTGTAAGCCATAATCATCACAATTAAAAGAAATAAAGACTTGAAATATATCACTCTGTGTGTAATGAATTTATGTAATATATGAGTTTAATCTTTTTGAATTGAATTACTGAAATAAATCAACTTTTTGATGGCATTCTAATTTATTGAGATGCACCCGTATATGGTCAAGTGCTGGTAGATGAACAACAATTCCAGTGGGGGTGAATAGAATTTATAGAAAATAGCAAATCCAAGCCAGATTACATGACCAATAGATGCGTTTTGAAAGGTTAAAACCTACAAAAACACAATTTTTCAGTCAGTAACCCCTTTAAAATTAAAATCTCACTTTTTTAAAACTCATCTAGTATATATACTCATCTATATAATATTTATTCATTATTGATTATAAAATACCCATTGACAGCCACAGTGTGTGTGTATGTGTGTGTCAGATAAAGAGGATGAGGATGAGCTGATAATTGAAACATGACTCGTCTATAGCCCAGAGCATCCCTAGAGGATTAATTCTTTCTCCACATGCAGGCTCACACATCAATACAGCACTCACTTTGGCTCTCTCTGGCTCTGTCTCTCTCTCTCACACACACACACACACACACACACACACAGCATGTCGTCCATATGGATGTGCCATCCACCCACAGACAATGATTTGCACAGACAGCCATACTGAGAGGCTCGAGCATTCACGACACAAATAGTATCAGCGCTCGACCATCGGTCTTATCGCATATTTTTTTCATTGTGCAGCTTAGTTCACATATGGAATCTCACTGTGCCATGGGTCATATATGTTAATGTATATATTTTCTCTTAAATGACAGTAAAGATTAGATGTGTTTGCTACATTATGTAACAGTCTGAAAATAGAATGTGGTTAATTTAGAAAGCATATGCCACTGTCTTTAACCTGTGGCTTGTTTTTTAATAACATATTTGCTTCAGATACACTTTGTCAACTCAGTGTATTCATACATTGGTCATTTATTTGCCAGGATTATAAAATAGAGCTTATTGTGACTCTTAATATCTGTGAATTACAGTGGTGTGAAAAAGTGTTTGCCCCCTTTTGACAGAGGTTGACAGGGGTGTGTGGTTTCAGTGGTCGATAGTATATGACTGGTCCATGGAGTACAGTAAGCACAGATACAGTGGTGTGAAAAAGTGTTTGCCCCCTTCCTGATTTCTCATTTTTTTGTATGTTTGTCACACGTAAATGTGTCAGATCATCAAACAAATTTAAATATAAGACAAAGATAATACAAGTAAACACAAAATTCAGTTTTTAAATGAAGGTGTTTATTATTCATCATCATAGCAGTCTGTCGGGGGCGACAATGACTGTTTCATTTAGGTCTGCTCAGATTCCTCCACGCAGCTCTGTCCTTCGCCTTCCGCTGCCAGGAATTCCTGACCTTGTTAACCCGGGCGACGTCCGAGCCGGTATGAGTTGCTTTCTGACTGACCATTTCATGAAACTGCTTGCAAAGTATTTGAGTACTGCTAGCTTTTGCTGGACTAGCGGCACATTCTTGGTAGATAGTGCTATTATCAGTGGCAAGGACAGGCCAAGACAAACTGACTCCAGTATCTGTTGCAGTGACTGACCAGATGATAGGTTTGTTTATCTCTGCTCTTTGTGTAGTGCATGTCACGATGCACCGACTGGCAAAAGTCTACCACAGACCTTGCAACAGATGTGCTTATCTGCCAGGATGTCCAGTCTCACCCCGTGTAACTGGGAGTGGTCCACCACAGACCTGTGACAGTTATTGTTTTTAGTTCTACCAGGATGCCCAGTTTCACCCTCCACGCCCTCAGAAGGGTGGGGTTGCCGGTTGAGTCGCCAACAGTCCGACCCATGAGACAGGTAGAACCAGTTTTCATGGTTATCCGGTAGCAAACAAACCAATGCCTGACCTGACATAAATTATTTATTAAGGAGGGAAAAATCCAAACCTACATGGCCCTGTGTGGAAAAAGTATTGTGCAAGTTCTCCCACTTAAAAGATGAGAGAGGTCTCCAATTTTCATCATAGGTATGCCTCAACCATGAGAAACAAAATGAGAAAAAAAAATCCAGAAAATCACATTGTCTGATGTTGAAAGAATTTATTTGCAAATTATGGTGGAAAATAAGTATTTGGTCAATAACAAAAGTTCATCTCACTACTTTGTTATATACCCTTTGTTGGCAATGACAGAGGTCAAACGTTTTCTGTAAGTCTTCACAAGGTTTTCACACACTGTTGCTGGTATTTTGGCCCATTCCTCCATGCAGATCTCCTCTAGAGCAGTGATGTTTTGGGGCTGTCGCTGGGCAACACGGACTTTCAACTCCCTCCAAAGATTTTCTATGGGGTTGAGATCTGGAGACTGGCTAGGCCACTCCAGGACCTTGAAATGCTTCTTACGAAGCCACTCCTTCGTTGCCAGGGCAGTGTGTTTGGGATCATTGTCATGCTGAAAGACCCAGCCATGGTTCATCTTCAATGCCCTTGCTGATGGAAGGAGGTTTTCACTCAAAATCTCAAGATACATGGCCCCATTCATTCTTTGCTTTACACGGATCAGTCGTCCTGGTCCCTTTGCAGAAAAACAGCCCCAAAGCATGATGTTTCCACCCCCATGCTTCACAGTAGGTATGGTGTTCTTTGGATGCAACTCATCATTCTTTCTCCTCCAAACACGACAAGTTGAATTTTTACCAAAAAGTTCTATTTTGGTTTCATCTGACCATATGACATTCTCCCAGTCCTCTTCTTGATCATCCAAATGCTCTCTAGCAAACTTCAGACAGGCCTGGACATGTACTGGCTTAAGCAAGGGGACACGTCTGGCACTGCAGGATTTGAATCCCTGGCGGCGTAGTGTGTTGTTGATGGTAGCCTTTGTTACTTTGGTCCCAGCTCTCTGCAGGTCATTCACTAGGTCCCCCCGTGTGGTTCTGGGATTTTTGCTCACCATTCTCGTGATCATTTTGACCCCACGGAGTGAGATCTTGCTTGGGGCCCCAGATCGAGGGAGATTATCAGTGGTCTTGTATGTCTTCCATTTTCTAATAATTGCTCCCACAGTTCATTTCTTCACACCAAGCTGCTTACCTATTGCAGATTCAGTCTTCCCAGCCTGGTGCAAGTCTACTATTTTGTTTCTGGTGTCCTTTGACAGCTCTTTGGTCTTGGCCATAGTGGAGTTTGGAGTCTGACTGTTTGAGGTTGTGGACAGGTGTCTTTTATACTGATAACGAGTTCAAATAGGTGCCATTAATACAGGTAACGAGTGGAGGACAGAGGATCCTCTTAAAGAAGAAGTTACGGGTCTTTGAGAGCCAGAAATCTTGCTTGTTTGTAGGTGACCAAATACTTATTTTACCAAGGAATTTACCAATTAATTCATTAAAACTCCTTCAATGTGATTTTCTGGATTTTTTTTCTCATTTTGTCTCTCATAGTTGAGGTATACCTATGATGAAAATTGGAGACCTCTCTCATCTTTTAAGTGGGAGAACTTGCACAATTGGTGGCTGACTAAATACTTTTTTGCCCCACTGTAACTGGTTGGGCCATCCTTAGCAGCAACAATTGCAATCAGTTGTGTGCGATAACTGGCACTGAGTCTTTTACTGTGGAGGAATTTTGGCCCACTCAACTTTGCAGAATTGTTGTAATTCAACCACATTGGAGGGTTTTCAAGCATGAACTGCCTTTTTAAGGTCATGCCACTGCATCTCAATCGGACTCAGGTGAGGACTTTGACTAGGCCATTCCAAAGTCTTTATTTTGTTTGTCTAAATCCATTCAGATGTGGACTTGCTGGTGTGTTTTAGATCATTGTCCTGCTGCAGAACCCAAGTGCACTTCAGCTTGAGGTCACAAACAAATGGTCGGACATTCTCCTTCAGGATTTTTTTGGTAGACAGCAAAATTCATGGTTCCATTTACCACAGCAACTCTTCCAGGTCCTGAAGCAGCAAAACAGCCCCAGACCATCACACTACCACCACCATTTTTTACTGTTGGTATGATGTTCCTTTTCTGAAATGCTGTGTTACTTTTATGCCGGATGTAATGGGACACACACCTTCCAGAAAGTTCAACTTTTGTCTCGTCAGTCCATAGAGTATTATCCCAAAAGTCTTGGGGATCATCAAGATGTTTTGTGGCAAAACTGGAACGAGCCTTTATGTTCTTCCTGCTCAGCAGTGGTTTTCGTCTTGGAACTCTGCCATGCAGGCTGTTTTTGCCCAGTCTCTTTCTTATGGTGGAGTCATGAACACTGACCTTAACTGAGGCAAGTGAGGCCTGCAGTTCTTTGGATGTTGTTGTGGGGTCTTTTGTGACCTCTTGGATGAGTCATTGCTGCACTCTTGGGGTAATTTTGGTTGGCCAGCCACTCCTGGGAAGGTTCACCACTGTTCCATGTTTTCGCCATTTGTGGATCATGGCTCTCATTGTTGTTCGCTGGAGTCCCAAAGCTTTAGAAATAGCTTTGTAACCTTTTCCAGACTGATAGATCTCCTTTACTTTGTTTCTCATTTGTTCCTGAATTTCTTTGGATCGCAGCATGATGCCTAGCTTTTGAAGATCTTTTGGTCTACTTCACTTTGTCAGGCATGTCCGATTTAAGTGATTTCTTGATTGAGAACAGGTGTGGCAGTAATCAGGCCTGGGTGTAGCTAGAGAAATTGAACTCAGCTTTCCAAAGATGTGATAAACCACAGTTAATTTATGTTTTAATGGGGGGGAGGGCAGCAATCACTTTTTCACACAGGGCCATGTAGGTTTGGATTTTTTTTTTACCCTTAATAATAAACACCTTCATTTAAAAACTGCATTTTGTGTTTACTTGCGTTATCTTTGTCTAATATTTAAATTTGTTTGATGATCTGAAACATTTAAGTGTGACAAACATACAAAAAAATGAGAAATCAGGAAGGGGGCACACACTTTTTCACATGTCACACGTGTGACATATGTAGCACTTCACACTTTTTGTTCTGTGATGAATGCAATCCTAAGAAAATGTCACTGAAAGACTTGGTTGCAAACAAGTAAGAATACAGTAAATGAAGGAAGGGAAGTTGCTGGGAGAAGTTTATTGCACTGATTTCATGTTATCGTGATAGGATAGTTCTGTACAAAAGTATTTCACTTCCATGTAGTTCATATTGGATCTTCAGAGCTGGACAGTGGTGCTACATATATACAGTATAAGGTCCTGTACATTTTTTATGTTATGTTAAGACAGCAAATGGGTGTGCAGACTTAAGCAGAAGGTTGCTATTTTTTGCTTTTGCTCAGTACCATTTTTGTTCAAGACTGCTCTTTTAATTTGTATCAGTTGTTTGGCTAAAAGTACATTTCAGTAAGCTGTTCAGCTTCAGTTTCATATGTGTTTCATGGGTTATTTTATTTAGCTCAGGAAACTGCTTATAAAATGTCATATTGCAGGGACTGATAACGAGGGGATTTTCACAGGTGTGCAATCTTAAACAGGTGAGGTTAAACAATACACTAGAGCCCCGAACAAGAGCAGTGCCAACAGGAAGCAGAGATGGTGGATATGACTGAAATAATTGCGGTAAGTCGACTAATCAAAAAAATAGTTGTCAGATTAGCCGACTACCAAAATAATCGTTTGTTGCAGCCCTATTCATCACAATTCATCATACCTGACCCAGAACTGTGATTGGCTGAAATGAAACTCTAACTCTAAACTCTAATACCATACACACCATAATGGGGTGGGACAAAAGATTTATTCAGTCATGGATTGCAATACTTGACACTAAAGGTCCCTTCACACCAAATGTGAACGGGCAAATTTTTTACGTGGCGCGATTGCATTATAACTCAATGTAAACACACGAATAGACATGAATTCACCGTCTGAGTGAGATACAGACAGGCGAAGTTGCCTTTATAACTTCTGCAGCAGTGTTCAACCTACTGTGGAAATCCCCAAAATAATGTCATGCTTTAGGTTTACATTATCTGACGGGGAGCTCACCTGAAAAAGTTGTCCCTGTCTCCAAAACTTTACAAGGTGATGAGTGTTTCCGTTGCTAGCTTGCTAGCCTTGTTAGCACGTCCATGGCCTGAATCCGTGGGTAAGCAACTCCGACATCCCAATTTAGCTGAAGAGCTCCTGGTCCTCCTGTTTCAAGGTGAGTGACAGTCTCATTTTAATAGTTTACTCTCCAATGGTGATACTTTTATTCCAGTGACAGCAGAATCTCAAAGCTAGCATATTCCCTTGGACGTGAACGCGCAAATGCGCAATTTCATGTGTACTTGCCTCTTTCCATTGTCTTTGTATGGATTCACACCGCCCGTTCGCGTTTGGTCTGAATGCACCTTAATGACGATGCACCAATCCTTAAACGCATGGATTGATGTTTTATGTATATCCATCTATCCATCTTCTTCCACTTAATCCTTTTTGGGTGTATATACACACACACACACACACACACACATATGTATATGTACATATACATGTATACACACACACACACACACACATATATATATATATATATATCATTATATTCATGCAAACGTTGCATACTCTCTTGGGTATTCAATCAATTGAATTTTCAATCCACTAGGTGGTGCCTTGCCCCCACCCCCCGCCTGCAATTTTGAAGTTGTTGTACTGTGGGAGGCGACAAAATTATGATCCAGTGATAAAGGGAAGAAGATTGATTAAAAAAAGAGAGCACAAATCAGCTGTCTGCCATGCCTGTGGCATCCTCAACAGCAGAATTGTCACATCTGTCTCACTTCAATGTGGAAAAAGTCATACGGCATGCGACATGACTGTTCAGACTGAGGTCGCTTTGGAAAATATCATACGTATTGGAATTAGGACCACATATGAAAGTGGCTTGGGTCTGGTGTGAAAAAATCAGATATGTGCCATTCAGACTGTCATTAAAAAATCAGATATGGGTCACATTTGTGCAAAAAAAAAATCGGAATTGAGCATTAACACCTGCAGTGTGACCATAGCCATTTAGGCTACGGTCACACTTCAGGTGTTAATGCTCAATTCCGATTTTTTGCTGAGATACGATTTTTTTTGTGTGGGTGTTCACATTATAATTTAACCTCTTGCACTCCGGTGTACCGCGGACGGGCACGTCTCTGCGTCCCAGAGGGCACGAGGGCGCACGAGAACGCACTGAAAAAAAAAAAAGCTGCATTTCCGTTCTTCCACTACAGACACAGCCGCGAACAGATCAGATGTGATTGACCTCTCATTCGACTAATAAGAGCCTTGAATTGGGTTTCTGAAACCTTGAAGAACCAATGACTGAAAACCTAGCAAGAAGGACCCGCCTACCAACGCTGTGAATGCAGCGAGCCAATTGAAGCACAGAAGTTCGCAAGCTGTTTTGTGTAAGACTGGGTGAAGACAGACTGCTGCAGCAGATGAAAAAAAGGACCCGCAGGTAGAACCTGCCACAGACCCAGCAGCACGGAGACCACCCACAAGTGCGACCTGTGTGACAGGGACTGCCATTCGCACATCGGCCTGTTCAGCCACAGGCGGTGCTTTTTTTTTTTTATTCCAGCAGAATAGACGTTTAGGATTCTCTTCCATGGTCATCATAGACCGACGGAGGCCGGCGACGAAGGTCGTAAATCATTCGCCAAAACCGCAATCATGGAAGCGCAAAACCGCAATAATGGAATTATGTTTTGACCGGGTCGTGAGACCAGAACCACGAGCGGACCAGCGTCGCGTTCATCTGACAATGAGGAAGAGAAGTTCGCCAGGACACTGCTGCTGTGAAGAGGTGTTATAAGCTAAATTATTCTTTATCCCTGAAAATTGTAATCAAAAATGACTTTTGACCGATCGGTAAATTACAACTGTGCGGCGCACGAAGTCTGAAGTCCGTGCGCCGCGGTACACGGTTCATGCGCCACGTCCGGACCGTGAACGCCTCCCCCCCGCCCCGCTACTCTTCTGTAGCGAGGGGGGGGGAGCCGCGGTGACTGCGCCGCGGTCGCCACATTGCCACATGAGTCTATTCCGTCATGTAGCGATGGCCGATGTCCGTCCTCTGTAGCGAGGGGGGGGACAAACCCCCCCCCCCACACACACACAGCCCTGAGTGTCACCTTTCATTAGAGCCCAAGATGAAGCTTCTATATTGAATCATTCAAAAGTTACAGACGTTTTTCCAAACTGTGCCATTTGGCACAGTTCAAAAACGCCTGGGAACTACCTGAGGAAAAAGCTGTGTAATATATTCATTTTTTGTGGTATTGTTACAAAATTTTGACCTCAGCTGGATAACACTTGGTTCTACATTTCTGTTGCATTTTTCAGCCCGGATCTGAAGCTGTGTGTTATTTGCAAGCATTTGTATCCAAAAAAACACCCAGGCTAAATTTATTTTCTTCAAGTTCAGTATGTTTAGATGACTGTAACTCAGTGGCTGGAGCACTTAGAGAGATTATGACTGTTTTGCCAAAAAATTCAAAGTGTTTTCTTTTAAATGAGACCAACCCCATGAAGATGCTGCAAAGGGTTGAAGAACAGCTTTCGATTTACTTTGGGCACGTTATTTTTTGGCGTTTTTAGGGAAATTGACCGGAGTGCAAGGGGTTAAATGTGACCCCCATCAGACTCCAGTGTGAACGGTCTACAACTATGAAGTGACCCGCATGTGCAGAAGAAAATGTAACGTCAGACACAGTGTTGTGTTGACGGAAGTACATATGAGCCCCGAACAATTGACAGGGACAGAACTTCTTCACCTTGACGCAGCACAGCAAAATAAAATGTTAAAATCATTCAGAAATGATTATGTACAAAATAAATGAGACCAGCTTCATTCTTCTACATGCCAGATGACCGCTGTGATCAGCTCTGCTTTAACAGAACTGATCAATTAAACAGCTCTCTTGAAAATGAGACCCCGTGTCTCAATGGGATTACCTGTATAAATAAGGTTCATAATAAATAGTCCTAGCAATTACAATAGGGCTCTCACCCACTGACGTTGTCAGTGGCTCGGGCCCTTCATAATCAGCGTGGCTTGTACCGGCGTAACATCGGTCCTGCACAGGAAGGAGAAGCCACCACAGACTGCCCCCCCCCCCGGACTGTGTTTCCTCGTATCCCCATGTTTGGCCATTCTGCTCCACACTCATGTCAGTATTCACTTTACATTTTAGATATTACAGCGGCCAGGACCCACAGTGTGCTGTTTACAGGGAAAAAGGAATTTGCAGCCTCCAGTAAATGTACCATTACTGTGCGCCTGCTTGTCTAACGGTTTCAGCCTCGAACCCCCCCCCCCCCCCAAAAAAAATTTTTTTTTAAGTTGTTGTGCAGTTGGAGCCGACAAAATTACGATCGTATGAAAAAGGGAAGAAGATAGATTAAAAACAGAGCACAAATCAGCTGTGTCTGCCATGCTTGCTGCGTCCTCCACCGCAGAATTGTCATGTCTGTCTCACTTCAATGAGGAAAAAGTTGGATGAAATGCAACATGACTGTTCAGACTGAGGTCGGTTTGGAAAATATCAGATACGTATCCGAATTAGGTCCACATATGAAAGTGGCCTGGGTCTGATGTGAAAAAATCAGATGTGTGCTGTTTAGACTGTCATTAAAAAATCAGATGCGGGTCATGTGTGCAAATAAATTGGAATTGAGCACTAAGGCCTGCAGTGTGAATGTAGCCTTAATCACAAAGTGCTGCACAATAATATGGAATAAAAGGAACTTGGTAATTGTTTTTTTTTTATGTACTTTATTGCAACTCTATCATCTGGTCAGTCACTGCAACAGATACTGGAGTCAGTTTGTCTTGGCCTGTCCTTGCCACTGGTAATACCACTATCTGCCAAGAATGTGCCGCTAGTCCAGCAAAAGCTAGCGGTACTCAAATACTTTGCAAGCAGTTTCATGAAATGGTCAGTCAGAAAGCAACTCATACCGGCTCAGACGTCGCCCGGGCTAACAAGGTCAGGAGTTCCTGGCAGTGGAAGGCGAAGGACAGAGCTGCGTGGAGGAATCTGATCAGACCTAAATGAAACAGTCATTGTCACCCCCAACAGACTGCTATGATGATGATGATTGATCCCCAGAGGGGAAATTCAGGGCATCCACCTAGATGGATGAGGCAGTCACAGTACGGCTCCATCCCTTCACATTCACACCTAGGGCCACTTTAGAGTCTCCAGTTAACCTATCTTGCATCTATTTGGCCTGTGGGAGGAAACCGGACTCCCCGGAATAAACCCACACAGACATGGGGAGAACATGCAAACGCCACACAGAAGGGTCACTGATGGTCAGGGGGGGGATCGATCCCATGACCTTCTTAATGTGCTGCCACTGTGCTAACCACTGCACCAAAGTGCTGCTCAGTAAATAAAAATATTTTCAAAAATACAAAAACAAGTTAAAACACAAGATTAAAATAATTTAAAAATATCAGACTTATGGCAGCTGATAAAATAAAGGCAGCGAAGTGAGGTTTTAAGCAGGTTTATTAAATCACACCACCATCATAGGAACTCCGCTCCAGCCCTAAGTGTGAGCAGACTGGAGCGGGGTCCTCAGGCTCTCCAGCAAAGAGACACAAGATGTGTGTGTCAGCAGCAGCAGTTGAAGAGAGAATGAGTTACAGAATATGTGCGGTATTTATACCAGTTACAGACAATGCATGAAAGGGCATTCACAGCAGTGGGTATGGCATTTGCATTTGAGAGACAAAGTGAGAACAGGAAGCATGAACACAATGCATGAATGGGACATTAACATCACAATACTGAGCCGAAACAAGCCAGAAGGAGTGGGGCTGCCTGTAGACATTAATACACACATTTCACTGTTCTGTTATTTGCTCTAGCCGAGCGCTGTGTCTGTCTCAGTCTGTTGTGGGGGTTATCTCAAACCGCCATATGCTCCCCCCCAGAGGGCTCGGCAGGGGGCCGAGACCTCGATAGTTCCGCTTTGGCAGCGAGCAGGAAAAGCTCTGTGCAGGCGAAGGTGGAGGGGGGTGGGGGGTAGTAAATGCCGGCCGGGGACGGTGAAATCGTCCGGGCCGCGCAAAAATTGCTTGTTGTTCCGCGATGTCGAGGGGCTGTCCCGTTGAACGTGCGGAGATCACAAGAAGAAAAATTAGTCACTGGCTCCTCTCGCGATTAAGTCCTGCAAGGATTAATAGCGGCCGTGAAGAAAAGACGAGGCTGCGTGGCGGCTGTAATAAAAGCAGAGGGACTGGCGTGTTGACTTTAGGTGCAGGCACAACCATAAAGCTCTCGGAAACCGCAAACCGCTGAATTTCCCTTGTGCGCCGTGGCTGAGGCCATTAGCAAATCCTTCGTGCATGCTGCGTGCGTGCCTCAGGTGTATGAGCAAGCCTGAAGGGCCAGTGTGCAGCGGCGAAAAAGGAAGGTGGTCCGTGGAGCCGTATGTGTCCCGTGCGTGGTGCGCCGTCCTCGTAACTCCCCGGTGCGTGTGCCGGGGCTCTGTGCGTTGTTGGGCCAGCTGGAGAGGAGACAGGGTCAGGGAGCGTAATCATCCCTGTTCAATGTGTTGGAGCGGTGAAAGGAAGTAGACGATCTTTGTCCCTCGCGCTCGTGCAGATGCGTTGGAGTGGTGAGAGGGGGGAGACGATCTTTGTCACTCGCTCGGCCATGGTGCGTTCAGGTCCATGCGCTGCATTCTCCGTCGGCCATGGAGGTCGCCGTCGTGGAGAGGGTACAAAGTGCATGCGCTCTCGTGTGGAGGAGCTGTGAGCGCGGCCGGTCCAGCATGGATGTGCCGATCTAGGCATGCAGATCCCACCATGGAGTTTACTGCGGCTTTCCCGGTCATGGGTGATGTCCTGAGAGTTCACTGAAGCAGAAGGCAGCTGCTGCGTTGGCTTGTTGCCGGAGCATCACCGCCGGGTGCTGCGTTCGCCGGCAGCGTGTTTTTTTCAGCGTTGGGTCACCAATATGGCGGATGATAAAATAAAGGCAGCGAAGTGAGGTTTTAAGCAGGTTTATTAAATCACACCGCCATCATAGGAACTCCGCTCCAGCCCTAAGTGTGAGCAGACTGGAGCGGGGTCCTCAGGCTCTCCAGCAAAGAGACACAAGATGTGTGTGTCAGCAGCAGCAGTTGAAGAGAGAATGAGTTACAGAATATGTGCGGTATTTATACCAGTTACAGACAATGCATGAAAGGGCATTCACAGCAGTGGGTATGGCATTTGCATTTGAGAGACACAGTGAGAACAGGAAGCATGAACACAATGCATGAATGGGACATTAACATCACAATACTGAGCCAAAACAAGCCAGACGGAGCGGGGCTGCCTGTAGACATTAATACACACATTTCACTGTTCTGTTATTTGCTCTAGCCGAGCGCTGTGTCTGTCTCAGTCTGTTGTGGGGGTTATCTCAAACCGCCACACGCTCCCCCCCAGAGGGCTCGGCAGGGGGCCGAGACCTCGATAGTTCCGCTTTGGCAGCGAGCAGGAAAAGCTCTGTGCAGGCGAAGGTGGAGGGGGGTGGGGGGTAGTAAATGCCGGCCGGGGACGGTGAAATCGTCCGGGCTGCGCAAAAATTGCTTGTTGTTCCGCGATGTCGAGGGGCTGTCCCGTTGAACGTGCGGAGATCACAAGAAGAAAAATTAGTCACTGGCTCCTCTCGCGATTAAGTCCTGCAAGGATTAATAGCGGCCGTGAAGAAAAGACGAGGCTGCGTGGCAGCTGTAATAAAAGCAGAGGGACTGGCGTGTTGACTTTAGGTGCAGGCACAACCATAAAGCTCTCGGAAACCGCAAACCGCTGAATTTCCCTTGTGCGCCGTGGCTGAGGCCATTAGCAAATCCTTCGTGCATGCTGCGTGCGTGCCTCAGGTGTACGAGCAAGTCTGAAGGGCCAGTGTGCAGCGGCGAAGGAGGAAGGCGGTCCGTGGAGCCGTATGTGTCCCGTGTGTGGTGCGCCGTCCTTGTAACTCCCTGGTGCGTGTGCCGGGGCTCCGTGCGTTGTTGGGCCAGCTGGAGAGGAGACAGGGTCAGAGAGCATAATCATCCCTGTTCAATGTGTTGGAGCGGTGAAAGGAAGTAGACGATCTTTGTCCCTCGCGCTCGTGCAGATGCGTTGGAGTGGTGAGAGGGAGGAGACGATCTTTGTCACTCGCTCGGCCATGGTGCGTTCAGGTCCACGCGCTGCATTCTCCGTCGGCCATGGAGGTCGCCGTCGTGGAGAGGGGACGAGGTGCATGCGCTCTCGTGTGGAGGAGCTGTGAGCGCGGCCGGTCCAGCGTGGATGTGCCGATCTAGGCATGCAGATCCCACCATGGAGTTTACTGCGGCTTTCCCGGTCGTGGGTGATGTCCTGAGAGTTCACTGAAGCAGAAGGCAGCTGCTGCGTTCGCTTGTCGCTGGAGCATCACCGCCGGGTGCTGCGTTCGCTGGCAGCGTGTTTTTTCAGCGTCGGGTCACCAATATGGCGGATGATAAAATAAAGGTAGCGAAGTGAGGTTTTAAGCAGGTTTATTAAATCACACCGCCATCATAGGAACTCCGCTCCAGCCCTAAGTGTAAGCAGACTGGAGCGGGGTCCTCAGGCTCTCCAGCAAAGAGACACAAGATGTGTGTGTCAGCAGCAGCAGTTGAAGAGAGAATGAGTTACAGAATATGTGCGGTATTTATACCAGTTACAGACAATGCATGAAAGGGCATTCACAGCAGTGGGTATGGCATTTGCATTTGAGAGACACAGTGAGAACAGGAAGCATGAACACAATGCATGAATGGGACATTAACATCACAATACTGAGCCGAAACAAGCCAGAAGGAGCGGGGCTGCCTGTAGACATTAATACACACATTTCGCTGTTCTGTTATTTGCTCTAGCCGAGCGCTGTGTCTGTCTCAGTCTGTTGTGGGGGTTATCTCAAACCGCCACAAGACTTACCATTAAAAAGCAGTTGAATTGAAACTCAACGGAAAGCCTCATTAAACAAAAAAGTTTTCAGCTGCTTTTTATCCCCCACCGGATGAAGCCCAAAGGAGGATTATGTTATGGGTCCATCCGTCCGTCCATCCATCCGTCTGTCCCACTTTTGTGAAATCAACTCCTTCTACAGTTTTGTTACAATTGTTTTGAAACTTGATTCCATAATTTGATACACAGTGAGGATGCTGATATTGCAATTTGGTTCTGATCAGATGATTTTTGCAGGAGTTGTAGCCCCTGACCTGTGACCTCCTGTTTCACCTCACTTCATAGACAGTAACTGTCTTGGGAAATCAGCTTCTCCTACAATTTGGTTCTGATTGTTTTGAAACTTGATACCATGGTTTAATATACTCTGATGATGCACATATTGCAATTTCACTCTGATCAAAATGACCTTGAGGTCAAAGGTCAGATTTTCCCTAAATCTTCTGAACACAATAACTACTGATAGACATGATGTAGGCTTTTCAAATCGATACAGTAGTATCTATTACACATCTTGGACCAATTACACCCTGACCTAACTATGGGTTTGGGGTCAAAGGTCAAAGTTCAGAGTTAACATTGCAGTTGCACTATGGTAAATGGTAAATGCTACATTTACTATAAAACAAGTAAAGTTGGGGCCACCAAACTTGGTATACAGGTTCACTATGGGATGCAGACCACTGACTATTGGTCTGGGGTCAAAAGGTCAGCATTAACATTTCTTAGACCTTATTACTGTACAATGAGTAAAGCTACGGTCACCAAACTTGGTACACAGGTTCACTTGGAGCTCTGACTTCTAACTACAGGTTTGGGGTCAAAAGGTCAAAGGTCAAGGTTGGTCCTCCCTATGCTGTCTTTCTATAGAAGGTGTAGAGCTCTCTTGGGTCACCAGACTTGCTACACGGGTTCACCTCGGTATCCTGCCCTACAGCTATGGGTTGTGTGCTTTGTAGGGCTGCACAGTTAATCAAATTTTGATCTCAGTCACGATTTTGGCTGCCACGATTAAATTAATGTGATTGTCGGCAATATTAACATTTAAAATGCGGGCTCTGCTGCATATCAAATCAAGCATTTTCTCAACCAACAGCCAGCCATACCAGGGGGGTGAACGCACGTTAGGGCAACATTAAGCTGCAGAACTGACAAGCGAGTGCACCCTGTAGCGGCAGCTGTAAGTTTTCAATAAGATAAGATAAGATAAGCCTTTA
Source organism: Pholidichthys leucotaenia (assembly GCA_020510985.1). Classification (NCBI taxonomy): domain Eukaryota; kingdom Metazoa; phylum Chordata; class Actinopteri; order Cichliformes; family Pholidichthyidae; genus Pholidichthys; species Pholidichthys leucotaenia. The sequence goes on along the minus strand of CM035838.1, from coordinate 45,106,731 downwards.
TTAGTCCCACAGTGGGGACATTCAAGGATTGTAACAGCACAGGGATAGCAACACTCAAAGCAATAATTCAAAAGATAAGATAATAAGAGCAGTGAATATACATATGTACACAGAAATATACACAGTGCGGAGCATTGTAGCTAGATGGAATAAACAGCATAATGGTCTATTCAGTTACCCATCTAGTATGAATACAGTATGTACCCATACATTATATTAAGTATCTGAATCAGCCTAGTAGTCACCCTCTGTAGCAATTGATATTGTCCTAGTTGCATAATGGAGGGGACCATTATTATGCAAGTTTGTTACGTTTTGTGTATTCAATACGGCCTCTACTAGCAGCCCTGCTTAGGTTTTAAAGTCTGACAGCCGTGGGTAGGAAGGCCCTGCGAAACCAATCGGTCGCAATAGCGGACTGTAGAGCTGTGCGATATGACGATACACATCAGATGACGATATAAAAATGTCTATCGTTTCATAGAATACTCTATTGTTTATATTGTTATTTAAAATGCACATACTGCTGTTTCTTGAGCAAAGCTCCTCACACTACTTGTCAGTGCCCCGCCTCTCCCCCACAGTGTGTGTGGTGAGTGGCTCTCAGGTGGTTGCTAACTCTGAACTCCCAGTTTGGTCAAATAGCCGCTACTCCTGTTTGTCAGGGATGTGGGACTGTTTTCCATTGTGCTGCATCAGAGAGGATAGTCCGCTAACCTCCTTTTAGTAAGAGGTATGTGACGTTAACACTATGGCTGTGTTCAGAATGTTCACTCACTCATTCCCTCCCTACTCGCTATATAGTGAATTTAGATATAGTGGACTATACAGTAAACTCAATAGAACAATAAAATTAACCGCTTTCGGACACTACTGTGCCAGTAGTACTACTGTGACAGTAAAACATAACAGACTAACAGTGGTAAAAAAAAAATGAATACTTGCATGCAGTTTGTAGTAAATATGTGGCTCTCTTGTAGTAAATATGGCTGCACGGTGGCGCAGTGGTTTAGCACTGTGGCAGCACAGTTTTACCCTCGGCCGGGGGACCGCGGGGATCATGAGATCGTGGGTTCGATCCCAGCCCCCGACTAACAGTGAGCTGTGTGGAGTTTGCATGTTCTCCCCGTGTTGCGCGGGTTTACTCCGGGATTTCTCCGGTTTCCTCCTGCATACCAAAAACATGTAGGTTTAGGGCGCTCGCGCACGCAGCGACCAGCAGCGGTGGCTTGTCACCAGACTGCAAACCAAGTCTACCTACGGGTACAAATAAGTAACAAAAAAAAAAAAAAAAAAAAAAAATATGTATTAAATCAAATCGTTTTTGCTGAATTAATAAATATAAACACCTTAAGGTAGTTTATGTTGTGATGTGAAGCTCTCCTCTCACTGCTCCATTAGCTGCGCATTACATTATGGGATATATTGGGTAATGTAGTGACCATCCGTTGTACACTAGTTTTCAAAATGCATTGTGGGATATTTTGAGTGTACTATATATTAAATGAAATTTTCAGTTAAGATTTTGAACGTCCATCCATCCATCCATCCATCTTCTACCGCTTTTCCGGAGGTCCGGGTCGCAGAGGCAGCAGTTCAAGCAGAGAAGCCCAGACTTCCCTCTCCCCAGCCACCTGCTCCAGCTCTTCAGAGGGGATACCAAGGCGTTCCCAGACCAGCTGGGAGACATAGTCTCTCCACCGAGTCCTGGGTGTGCCCCGGGGTCTCCTCCCAGTGGGACGTGCCTGAAACACCTCAAGTGGGAGGCGTCCAGGAGGCATCCTAATCAGATGCCCATACCACCTCAACTGACTCCTTTCAATGTGGAGGAGCAGCGGTTCTACTCTGAGCCTCTTCCGGATGACTGAGCTCCTCACCCTATCTCTGAGCGTGAGTCCAGCAATCCTACGGAGAAAGCTCATTTCAGCCGCTTGTATCCGTGATCTCGTTCTTTCGGTCATTACCCAAAGCTCGTGGCCATAGGTGAGAGTAGGAATGTAGATTGACTGGTAAATCGACAGCTTTGCCTTAGAACTAAGCTCCCTCTTCACCACAACAGACCGGTACAACGTCCGCATCACTGCAGATGCTGCTCCGATCCGTCTGTCAATCTCTCGCTCCATTTTCCCCTCACTCATGAACTAGACCCCAAGATACTTAAACTCCTCCACTTGGGGCAGGAGCCTGTCCCCAACCTGGAGAGGACAATCCACCTTTTTCCGGCTGAGGACCATGGACTCGGACTTGGAGGTGCTGATTCTCATCCCAGCCGCTTCACACTCAGCGGCAAACCGTCCCAGCAAGAGCTGTAGGTCATTGCTGGATGAAGCCAACAGGACAACATCATCTGCAAACAACAGAGATGAGATCCTGTGGTCACCAAGCATGACACCCTCCATTCCCTGGCTGCGCCTAGAAATCCTGTCCATAAAAATTATGAACAGGATCGGTGACAAAGGGCAGCCCTGGCGGAGTCCAACTCTCACTGGGAATGACTCCGACCGAGTGTTGGCAATACGAACCAAACTCTCACAACAGTCGTACAGAGACCGAATAGCTCGTAACAACAACCCCAAAACTGGCTTTTGGTAAGATTTTGAACAGCACTACAAAATGGTTGATTCACTATATAGTACACTATATAGGGAAGGAGTGAGCATTTTGAACACAGGTTCAGGTTCAGGTTACTTTATTTGTACCCGTAGGTAGATTTGTTTTGCAGTTGGTGACATCCATATTTACAAGCCACTAATTACATTCAACATAGACACAAACACAGGCACACATCTTACAAAATAGGTAAATATAAAATATTTACAATATAATTTTTATAGCTTGTTCAACTCTTTGACAGCAGCAGGGACAAAGCTGTTTTTGTAGCGCTGGGTTCTACTTTTTGGGACAGCAAACCTCCGTCTGGAGGGAAGAAGCTGAAAGTTGCAGTGCAAAGGGTGGGAGTCATCATTTAAAATCGAGTCGGCCATCCTCTGTACTTGTCTGGTGTACAGGGATGTCAGGCTCAGCTGTGACTCACCAAGCAAACGACTGGACCATCTGACTACCTGATCCAAGGATTTCCTCTGTTTCAGTTTTATCTGACCAAACCATGACATTAAAGAAAAGGATAAAACAGATTCAATAAAAGCCCGATAAGAACATTGTCATTATGGTTCGGTCAATTTGGAAGCGTGCAAGTTTCCTCAAACAATGCAAATTTTGCTGACCCTTTTTGCACACCCTTTCACAGTTCACCTCAAAGTTCAATCCACTATCAATAATCGTCCCAAGATATTTGTACGATTGTACACATTCGGTGGTCTGGCCTTTTAGTATGGTGCCTTTGTGCCTGGGAGTTTTCCTCCTAAAGTCAATAATCATGTCTTTAGTTTTTGTCGTATTCAGCTGCAGGTAGGAATCCTCACACCAGTGAACAAAATCATCAACTACTGGGCCGTGGCCACTCTCACCATCCTGGAGGAGACTGACAATGACTGAGTCATCAGCATACTTTATAATGTGTCTGTTGTCATGTCTGCTCCGACACATGTTTGTGTACAGGATGAAGAGTAGTGGTGACAACACACACCCCTGAGGAGAGCCAGTAGAAGAGCACTTTAGGTCAGACAATGTGCCATTGACCCTTACTCTCTGCGTCCTGTTGGTTAAGAAATCTAGAATCCAACCCACCAGATTATTGCTTAAATCAAATTGTTGCAGGAGCCTTTCAACTAAAACATGAGGTTGGATTGTATTAAAGGCAGAAGAAAAGTCCACAAATAAAAGCCTGGCGTGTGTCCCATTAAAATCCAGATGTTTAAAAAGCATGTCAAACAGAGTGACAGTGGCATCCTCCACTCCTCTGTGAGGCCTATAGGCAAACTGCAGAGGATCCAATGCATGTTCAGTCTGCCTTAGGACCTCACGTCTGACCAGTTTTTCAAAAATTTTCATTAAAATTGAAGTCAAAGCAACTGGTCTAAAGTCATTTACCGTTTTAGGACAGCTGGATTTTGGAACGGGAACAACCACGGCATCTTTCCAGATCTTAGGCACATGTTGTGTCTGTAAGGACTTATTGAAAATATAATGAAATATAGGACTCAGTTCATGTGCACAGGACTTTACCAGGCGTCCACATATATTATCAGGGCCCTGACTTTTGTTCACTTTTACAGCGTGGAACTCCCTTTTAACATCCTGCATCTCAATATTAAAGTGCTGATTGTCTTTGAGTTTCTGTTTCAAATCTTGGATTTCTGTGCTAAAATCAAAGGAGTCAAAACGACCATAAAAACAGTTAAGAGCATTAGCCAGCTCTGTGTCTGAACTAAAACCATCTAAAAACACACGATTACTGCGCTCTGTGCTCTGAAGGCCTGCAATAGTTTTCATACTGGCCCAGGCCGAACCAAGTTTATTTGCTGCCATCTTGCTTTCCAACTCTGATTTATAATTCTGTTTTGCTCTTAAAATTTCGGCCTTCAGCTCCTTGGTGGCAACCTGTAGCTCAGAAACAGACCCCTGTTTAAAGGCAGGAGCTTTCCTCTGTAAGCAGGATTTAACTGATTTAGTTACCCATGGTTTGTTGTTGGGGTATATTTTGACACGTTTACGTGGAACAATCTTATTTTGACAGTAAGCCATGTATGAGCATGTGAGCTCAGCCAGAGAGTCCAAATCATCCCCGCAGGCCATTATGAACATCTTCCAGTCTGTACAGTCAAAGCATTCCTGGAGGCTGTGCTCTGAATCTTCTGTCCACACATCAATGTCTCTCATCTCCACCTTGCCTCTTCTGAGAGCAGTTTTATATGTGGGCAGCAAATGAACACAGTTGTGATCTGATGATCCTAAAGGAGGAAGGGGGAGTGATTTATAGGCCCTCTCTATGGATCCATAGCACAGGTCTAATGTCTTTTTTCGCCTGGTTGGGCAGGAGACATACTGATGAAAGTTTTTAAGTGTCTTCTTTAAAGAAACATGGTTAAAATCCCCAAGAATGAAGTTTGGCGCCTCTGGAGAAATTGACTGCAGCCGCTGCACCACATCAGAGATGGTGCTGGAGGCGGAGTCAGCGTCTGCCCTCGGATGAATGTACACAACTGTGATGAAAAGTTGGGGAAACTCTCGAGGCAAATAAAAGGGGCGAAGCGACACAGACAGCAGCTCCACATCGGGTGTACAGATGCGCTCTCTGACCGTGACAGATGTGCAGTACTGCTTATTAATGTATAAACATACTCCGCCCCCCTGACGCTTCCCCGTTACCTCTTCCTGCCGATCCGAGCGCAGCGGAGCTCCAAAGCCATCAATCCACAGGTCTGCATCTCGATCATGCGCAGTAAGCCAAGATTCAGTGAAAGCCATGACGCAGCAGTTCTTAAAATCCTTCTGGTAACGTATGTTGCCTTGAATTTCCTCCACCTTGTTTCTCACAGACTGTGCATTCCCAAAAATGATCGAAGGAAGAGGAATGTTACCAAACTGACGTCTCCTAAGGCGCAATTTCACACCTCCACGTCTTCCACGCTTCCTCCTGCCGCTTCTTTTTTCACCGCTGTGTCCGTCTCTCAAAATAAAGTCCGGCAGTTCAAGTTTGGGCTCAATCACAGACGCTGCATCAGCTGTGTTAAAGCGTAGCAACACGTCCCTGGAATATTGTATTCTGCCCGCTATTCTGCTCGCCATGGAGCTGAACGCGTTTACCTCAGAGACAAAGAGCCACAGCACAGATAGCAGCAGTGCGAGAGAGGAGAGGAAATCCATGTTGCAGATACCAGGGAGCTCTTCGCCATATATTCCACAAACGCTCCAGGGCAGAAACGACACAGAGGATTTTCTAAAAATGTCAAAAAGTACAAAAAACACACACACGCACACACGCACTATATCATCAAGCTGCTGGTCGCTGCGTGCGCATACGCCCTAGACAGCATATGTCTAATTATAAAAATGGCAAATGCTAAATGATGGTGCTAAGTTGTGCTAAATGGAAACATTATAATGTATCAGACCATTGTTTCTATAGTTTAAATTAGTGCTGAGTTTCTTAGTTTTGTTTGAAATTTTTTTATTATAGCTGCAAAAGTGCATGATGATGACACATATACGCAAAATAAATAATACGTTGTCATAACCCGAGTGTTGGTTCTGGCCACACTCGGGTCTCATATCTTTTTGTTCCCTGGCTTTGGCAGCTGAGGGTTCCTTCCAGCTCCTTGGGCTCTTATTGTGAAGGCGCCCGGGGGAGCTCCCTGCTGTCAAAGTCAGCTGCTGCTCTGCTGTCATTAGCAGCAGCTGTGCCGCGTTGGGGTCATTAGCCGCCAGAGATATAAGCGGGTGCTAAATGTCCTCCAGCGCGGCAGTCTCTGTTATATCCTGTTATGATCACCTGCTATGCTCTTCTGTATGTTCAGCCACGTTCCGTCGTGCTCCTGTTATTCTCAGGTATGTTCCTTTGAGACCTTACTCTCACTGTTGTCCGTCTGGCGCATCGGGTGTCCCCCGGTTCAGACGTCACCCAGCCACTGTATGTGTTCTGTGAGTGTTCTGCCTTATCCTCAATAAATTACCACTGCAAACTCTCTGGTGACTGAGGCGTCTTGTGACGGTCCGTGAGGGCCGTCGTGACATACGTAAGTAAATTAAAATGGGTCAGAGGAGCAAGTTGGCTCTTCATGTAATTTATTTGATTTCTAATAATTTTAATCAGTCAAGTAATGATAATGAATAAAGTTAAACTCATCTCATGTATTTTATTACATTACCTTTTATGTCTTGATTTTCAGATCACGACCAATATGAAATATTTTTACTAAGAAACAAACAGGTTAAATCAGGCCGGAATAGCAGTCATCAGGCTGGGGTTCTACACTTACATTTTCATTGATTTAAACTAACAGCTAATTTATATCTGTAGATGGCAACGATGGGTAATTTCCTCATTTTCAGACATTTTTTGATGTTATGGTTTGTTTGTTTGTTTTTTGTTTTTTTTTGCCATTCTTCTCTGGCTCAGGAAATATTTAACTTATTGATGTTAGCTTGTTATTCATATGATATGATTTAGAAGAAAAACCTGAAATTTTTGAGAATCAAGTCTCAAATGCACTGTCATAAACCGGCCCGACGGGGCGGACAGAAGACACCAAACGCAGACTGTGAGTTTTGCACATTTAATAATCAGAAACACAAAATAACAAACACAAAAACTTACGAGGACAGGCAGGAATAATAAGGACTCTGACGAATGGGGAACACCCGGAAATACAGTGAGACGAGGGATAGCCTTGGGTTACAAAATAAACAGAGACACGGGGATTCTGTCTGAAAAACGACTATAAAAACGACTAATAAACGAAATAACGACTAATAAAACGACTCAGAGTGTGAATATTGCTTCACCTGCAGATGAATTTAATAATTTTTTGTTAACATTGGACCTAAACTGGCCCGAGAAATACCCACTATGGTGCCAACAGGTGATACAATATGCAATAACACTGCTGTAAAAGACTCCATCTTCATAAAGAACACAGACGAAAGAGAGGTCATTGAAATTGTTAAATCGTTCAAAAGTAAAACATCTACTGACTGTGATGGTATCGACATGCTACTAGTCAAAACTGTTATCGAATGCATAGTAAAACCACTGACGTATATCTGCAACCTGTCTCTCCAATCAGGTATATTTCCCAATGCAATGAAAATAGCTAAAGTAATTCCGATATACAAGACGGGCGACAGAGGGGAACTCTCAAACTATAGACCAATTTCACTATTACCGCAATTTTCCAAGATACTTGAAAAAATATTCTATGAGAGAATTGACAACTTCATACTGAAGAATGATTTATTATGTGAGCAGCAATATGGGTTCAGACACAAGAGGACAACTGCATATGCCCTAATGGAATTTACAGAAAAAATATCAACAGCCATTGAAAATAAAGAGTATTCAGTTGGAGTATTCCTAGATCTTAAAAAAGCATTTGATACAGTAGATCATAATTTATTATTAAAGAAACTACAAAATTGTGGTATTAGAGGGGTAGCACTGTCCTGGTTAAGTAGTTACTTAAAGAATAGATATCAGTATGTATGTGTTAGCAACAAAAACTCAGAGTTGCTGAAGGTCACCTGTGGAGTCCCACAGGGTTCAGTTTTGGGACCATTATTATTCAATATGTATATAAACGATATATGTAAAGTCTCAGAAAAAATGGACTTAATATTGTTTGCCGATGACACTAATCTGCTATGCAGTGGAAACAATTTGGAACAACTTCTGGATACACTCGGGAAGGAATTAGGAAAGCTTAAACTGTGGTTTGATTCAAACAAATTAACGCTCAATTTAAGTAAGACAAAATTTATAGTCTTTAACAACTATCACAACAATCCAGTACCCAAACTCAGTGTAAATGGTGTAGAGATTGAAAGGGTATCTGAAACTAAATTCCTTGGAGTAATAATTGATAACAAACTGTGTTGGAAGTCACATATTAATTATATCAAAGGTAAAGTTTCCAAATCAATTGCAATATTACACAGAGTGAAATATTTGCTGAATCAACCCACACTATACACCTTGTATCATTCATTAATACTCCCATACATGACATATTGTAATGAAGTATGGGGAAATACATACAAAACAAACATATATCCACTCTTTATGCTTCAAAAGAGAGCTATTAGAATAATAAACAAAGCAGCTTACAGGGAACCAACAAACCCACTTTTTCTTAAACAAAAAACTCTCAAGTTGAAAGATCTGGTTGACTTTAAAACCGCAATAATAATGTTCAAAGTGAAGAATTTATCACTGCCCGCAAATATCCAAAAGTTGTTCCAAACAAGGGAGAAACGATATCACTTCAGAGGAACATGTATATTTCAAAAGCCTACAGTGAGAACAACCACCAAGCAACACTGTATTTCAGTGCAAGGAGTCAGATTATGGAACGATTATGGACCTGAATTAAAATCATGTACAACGCTTGGACAATTTAAACAAAAACTAAAGGAAGAAATACTCCAAACATATTTACAAGACGACATGTAAACTCACATAAGGATTGACATATCCAGCCTGTGTTGTGTTGTAGCTTAGTTGTTTTTTTTTTTTCTCTCTGTGACATTCTGTCTTAGATTTGTCTTGAATAGTAACCGCTTAACTTAGCTTAGCTTAGTTTTCTTTTTTTTTTTCTTTTCTCTCAGTCACACTTTGTCTTAGCTTTGTTCTAAATTGTAATCACTCTTGTCTTGTTTACTCTTTTTTCTTTGAATTCTTGGATGGAATATGGGTGGGCAATATAAGCTGCGGCTTCAGCCATGACCCATTTCGGATAACTCACGTGGAATTGTTTAGTAGAAGGAGTCTTTGTCTAAATTGACCTTGTTGTTATATTATACAGTTTCTTTTAACCTGTACTGTATTATCCGAAATAAATTCATTCATTCATTCATTCATGTAAAATAACGTCTGATTACAGGAGACCGCCGCGAGGAGTAGTCTCACCGCAGCTTCTTAAATAAGGAGACACAAATGAGATCAGGTGTGGGTACAAGAGTGAGGAAATAATCAAGACAATCTGACTCAGGTGTGACAGCCCGTGAACGTGATTGACAACTGGAAGTGAACACAGACAGCTGGCACACTGAGAGAAATAATGACAACAAATTACAACTAATGAACCCCAAAACAAAGACCAGATAACTATAAATGACAACCCTACCAAAAATACAACAAAAGGGAACTAAAGTGAGGACAAGATAACAAGAGATGACAAAATAATACAGCTGAATATCACAATAGACACAGGAGGGCAAAAGGCAGAGATGAGGGTGGGCTCAATGTAAAGACAAGTAGGTAAATATAAGCCAAGGATGCAAACAATATAATAACCATGAAACCAAAACAGCAGGAGAGGTGAGGATAAAATAAACACAAACCCCAGAAAAAAATAATACATAAATACAAGATGATACACCAACTCATAAACAAGATGCAGCAAAGCATGAAAACCCCCAAACTAAGATAACTATAATAAATACAAAATAAACAGAAATGCAAAATACAGAAAAAGACTGAAATAACTTAGAGGCTGAGCAGGGCTCCCCACCTGTGCTCAGACTCATGGCAGTGCCCCCCACCCCCCCACCCCAAGGGGTGGATTCCAGACACCCCAGGGTAACATCAGAAAAGAGAAGAAAAATCCACCCACAAAGAAAACTCCTCCCAACAAGAATTAAAAAAAATTAAAAAATAACCCACCACAGGAGGGAAGAGGAGTAACAGAGGCTAGGAGGGACTGAAACTATAACCACAATGCTCCCTCATGACCCACAAACAGAACAGATGAGGTGCCCAGAACTCTGGAACATTTAGGTGGCCAAATAAAGCAGTTCAGGTGGTTTATAAGAGTCCCAAAGCCACCCGATCACCAGGGGGAACAAATCGGGTGGTCTCCCAGAGTTCCAGAGCCACACCAGCAGCCACCGAGGTCTGTCGGGTGGCCTTCCAGAGTTCCAGAGCCACCCAAGCAGACGGCACAGTCCATCGGGTGGTCTCCCTGCGTCCCTGAGCCAACAGACTGCGGGGTACGACGTGCCCCCACCTGGAGGCAGCAGTTGGAACCCGTGCCTACCGCGGACCGCAAGGGCCACACCAAGGATGAACTGAGTCAGTGGCTGCGGGGAGCTGACATCTGACAATGACGGCTGACCAGCGGGGACACCAAACAAAGAGGACAGCTGATCAGTGGGAAAACCAGGCGAAAAGGATGGCTGACCAGCGGGGAACCCAAACGAAATGGACGGCTGACCAGCGGCAACCTCAGGTGAAGACAGATGACCTTCAGCAATCTCCAGCGAAGACAGATGACCTTCGGTGACCTCAGGCGGAGAAGGAGGATCCATGAGGAACCCAGGTGAAACCAGACGGAAGACCCATGAGAAAACCAGGCAAAGGAGGCAATTGATCAGCGGAGAACCAGACGAAAGCGGAGGAGAAGGACCCACGGCGACCTCGGGCAAAAAAGGAGGACCCACAGCAACCTCAGGCGGAGAAGGAGGACCCACAGCGACCTCGGGTGGAGAAGGAGGACCCATGGCAACTTCAGGCGGAGAAGGATGACCCACGGCGACCTCAGGCAGAGTTAGAGGACCCACGGTGACCTCAGGCGGAGAGAGAGGACCCATGGTGACCTCAGGCAGAGAGAAAGGACCCACGGTGACCTCAGGTGGAGATAAGAGGACCCACAGTGACCTCAGGCAAAGACTGATGACTTTTGGCAACCTCTGGTGGAATGGACTGAAGACCATCAGTGGAACCAGACAAGAACTCGGACAAAAGAACAGAGACAGCCACCGGATCAATACCACCGGCAGCAGTGGAGCCCGGTGAGGAGAACTCAGGAGCAGAGGGCATCTGTAACTGATTCTCAATACCACGAGCAAGACAAGATTGCTCTAGAACTGATAAGGTAGAAACAGAACAGAGTACTTGCCTCAACTCGAGCTCCACTGCCGTCCAGGACTCCGGCAATTCAGGCAGGGATGTCTCGAATCCAGTCATCTGGGGAACCATCCCCAACATGGCCACCTCAGACGGGGAGGAAGAAACGGACACCAGAATACTATTACTGGCAACGGTGGAGCCCGGCAAGGAGAACTTAGGAGCAGAAGGCATCTGCAACTGATTCTCCCCACCACAAGCAGGACAAGATTTATCTAGAACTGATAATGTGGAAACAGAACAGAGTAATTGCCTAGACTCGAGCTCCACTGCCATCCAGGACTCCGGTGACTCTGCTGCGGCGGCCCTAGCAGCAGGCATGATGGTAGATGAATCTGGCGGACCCCCATTCATGGCAGCTGGCGCTGGTGGAATTCCAGGGGTGGCGGCTGACACCAGCGGGACCCCAGATGAAGTGGCTGAAAAAGGTGGAACCCCAGACATGGTGGCTGACGCTGGGGATCGTCTCACCGATGGCGGTGGGTCCTGCGATGCTGAAACCAGGGGACACTCGCTTGTCGACATAGGCTCCTGGACGCAGGAGGCGCTCTTCTCCCATCCAGGATGTGGCAGCGGGGCCGGAACAGGACCCTTCAAGACCACAGGCCCCTCCAATAAGATAAGATAAGATAAGATAAGCCTTTATTAGTCCCACAACGGGGAAATTCCAGGATTGCAACAGCACAGGGATAGCAACACTCAGAGCAACAATCAGAAGGCAAGAAAAAAACAAGCAAGCAAGAGCAGCTAATATACATATGTACATATTACTATAAAATATATATATACACACAGACACACAGTGCAGAGCATTGTAGCTAGATGGAATAAATATGTAAATATATATAAACACCCACAGTACGGAGCATTGCAGCTAGGTGGAATAAATATGCAAGTATATAAACACACACAGTGCGGAGCAATGTAGCTAGATGGAATAATATGTAGATATATAAAAACACAGTGCGGAGCATTGTAGCTAGATGGAATAAATATATAGATATATAAATATAAACACACCCAGTGCTGAGCATTGTAGCTAGATGGAATAAATATGTAAATATATAAACACATACAGTGCAGAGCATTATTGCTAGATGGAATGAAACAGCATAACCGTCTACTTAGTTATCCTACATGGTATGATTATGTGCCCATACATATTCTCACCCTCCATAGCGACCGGTATGTTCCTAGTTGTATGCCGGAGGGGACCATTGTGTAAGTCTATTGCATCTTTTGCATTCAAAAAACTATTAGTTTGTTACGTCTTTTTGCTATCTCTGCGAGCAGCCCTGCTTAGGTTATACAGTCTGACAGCCGTTGGTAGGAAGGACCTACGAAACCTCTCGGTTGTGCACCTGGGATGATGTAGTCTGCTGCTAAATGAGCTCCTCAGTAACAGTTTGACAATAAGCTCCAAGAGAGCTTATTGTCAAACAGGTAAGCTAACATAAACAACATGTACTTACAGTATAGTAATTTTTCTAAAGCCTGAAATAGTTGGCCATTGATATATATATATATATATATAATATATATAATATATATAATCAGTAAAAGCTCGATCCGTGTGTTTAGGGATCGGTGCATCGTTGTTAGTGTCAAGTATCGCGATCCATCACTGAATCGATCTTTTGTTCCACCCCTACCTTTTAAACATCTGCAAGATATTTCACATCTGTTAAAAAATAGACAAGCTGGAGTTGGATATATTGTCTCACTTACCAAACCACAATACCTTTGTGGTGATGGACCCTTCTTTTCATCTGAAAATGCAAAAAAAAAAAAAAAGTGAACAAAGTGTGCCAAAGCCAAATCACTAGCATACCAGCTAGCCACCGGTGCGATATCATGATGACCACAACCCTACTGAACAGGTGACCGGTATGTATTATAAACACTGACTTCTGCACTGGCCATCCATCCATCCATCCATCCATCTTCTACCACTTTTCTGGAGGTCCGGGTCGCGGAGGCAGCAGTTCAAGCAGAAAAGCCCAGACTTCCCTCTCCCCAGCCACCTGCTCCAGCTCTTCAGAGAGGATACCAAGGCGTTCCCAGACCAGCTGGGAGACATAGTCTCTCCACCGAGTCCTGGGTGTGCCCCGGGGTCTCCTCCCAGTGGGACATGCCTGAAACACCTCAAGTGGGAGGCGTCCAGGAGGCATCCTAATCAGATGCCCATACCACCTCAACTGACTCCTTTCAATGTGGAGGAGCAGCGGTTCTACTCTGAGCCTCTCCCGGATGACTGAGCTCCTCACCCTATCTCTGAGGGTGAGTCCAGCAATCCTACGGAGAAAGCTCATTTCAGCCACTTGTATCCACGATCTCGTTCTTTCGGTCATTACCCAAAGCTCGTTCCGTCTGTCAATCTCTCGCTCCATTTTCCCCTCACTCATGAACAAGACCCCAAGATACTCAGGGATGAGAATCCTCCGCGGATCCGCGGAATTCCTTGGATTTGATCATGTCTAGGGTCATTCCCGTGAATCGTCTAAATTCGAGGAGAAAATTTCAGGGGGGGAGGGGGGGTTGGAGGTATGTTATGAGCGGCGAGTCGTAATTTCGATCGGCTGCTAAAATCCACCGCGCAGAACGCGCTATCCAGCGAGATCAGTAATGTAATGTAACAAGGCCACTGATTGGCTGATACTTATTGAAGCAACCAATCGGCGATTTTGTTATTCCTTTGTCATATCCAACACGCGGAGCGAAATGCAAATGGCGGACAGTTCAATCAACTGAGTTTTCCCGATTTCGTGAAAATGGTGAACCTAAAACTCACGAAAGACAACAAAGCAAGAATTTTAGAAATTGACAAAGGGATAAGGAACAAGTTTCGTTGGGAATGGCTCGAAAAAACTGTCAATGACTGTAAAGATCGGTAAAAATACCGAAGTTGTGGTTGAAAAAATGGCCGACCTCATAGCGAAATGCGAAGTACCAGGGAAAGCCCAGTGTGTTTATTGCAACGATTTCTTGAGTTATGGATCTCGTGGTTGTGTTGCCTTAGTTGAACACTGTTCAAAACAGAAACATCTCAAAATTGTGGCTACAAGGAGATCGAACTACTCGCTCGTGCTGCATTCAAAACGATTGATGGACACAGTCAAATTCAGATGCCAGTCAATCAAAGTTCATCACAATCGGCCCCGATTACAGCAATTAGTGATCGGAAGACACATTCCGAGGTAAGATTTTTTTCTCGTTATAAGTAATGTACTTGAGAATTTTCGCGTAATGACTTTGTTATGAAATAGCATGTGTAAGTTGTGACGTCATGCCTGTTTTGAAACACTAATTGCATTTGAATGCTGATGATCGATTGTTAAGAGATAAATGTTATTATATATTTTCTCACAATTTAAAATGCAGTCTAAGAATTTTGAATATAATTTATCATTTTTTGTTTCACTAGGAGGAGTTACATAATGCATGTGTAAGTTTTTGTTGTCATGGGTGGTGATGGGTTGCCTTTCCTAAGATATCTTTGCTTTTATTAGTAAACATAATTTCTTTATGGTCATTGCATAAAAATATTAAACATCTTTTAGGTTGGGACTTCCGGTTATGGCGGCCACATAGGAAGACGTGTTTCACTCTGCTCTGCTCCTAAAAATAAAAAGTAGGCCAAAACTCTCTCAACTGGAACAAAAACCTATCCTAGCGTTTAGGCGCGGATATGGTTAAAACCAAGGCTGTGAAATCAGGCGGAGGAAAAACTGATTCGTCGAGACAATCCAAGTTAACAGACTTCCACGCTAGTGACGAAGCAAGAAAATCTCCAGGGACAATGGCGGAGAAGGGAGCTAGCAGCGGAGCGGTGATTGCCGAGGAGGGAACGAATGCGATACTTGCTGCTATCAGCTCTTTGAGAGCAGACTTTTTGGCTAAATTTGATGGGATTATAGCAGCGATAGAAGGAATGAGAAAAGAAATAAGCGACTGCATAGAACGAGTATTGCAGGCCGAGCTCCGAATCTCCAACGCTGAAGATGACGTCACCAGCCTACAATTAAAGGTCCAAACATTGGAATTAAAAAATAAACGTCTGGAAGATAACGTCCTGGACTTAGAATCCCGGTCGCGACGGAATAATTTAAGGCTGGTGGGCATCCCGGAGGGTACGGTGGGATGGGATACATGTTCCTTTTTGGAAAAGTGGATTCCAGAGGCGCTGAACAACGCGGATCTGCAGTCATCGGTCGTCTTGGAGAGCGCTCACCGAATCGGCCCACTGAGAGATAATAAGACACCGCCAAGGACGCTGATTATGAAGTTCCTCAACTACAGAGACAAGATGACGATCACCAACGCAGCGCGTGCTAAAGGAGAAATCAATTACCAGGATCATCAGGTGCGGTTCTACTCAGATTTGGCCACAGGAATTCAACAATTAAGGAAACAGTTTGACCCCGCCCGTAAAGAGCTGCACAACCTCGGGATCCGTCACGGAGTGATTCATCCAGCAAGACTGCTAGTCACATATAAAGGGAGAACCCATATCTTCAAGACCCCTCAGGAGGCGCAGGAGTTTATCAAGCAGACCCAAGGAGAGACTGGCGGCAGCTAAGCATGAAGCAAGAACAAGATATAAAGGTAGAATATTTAAGCATGTGTACAAGTATCTGACTGATCTGAAACATATAGCATGTCTACAAAATATAGATTGTATTATACATATATAAAAAAAAAAAGCTATGATGTACAAAGTTGCTATAAAATTTTGGAGTTAAGTTGGAAAAACTACAGAACAGAGTTAATGTCATGTCATTAAAAGTAGCAGAGTCAGGGTGATTGAGAGGAGGAAAGAGTGAGTGGTTTTGACTGATCCTCGTGGGTGAGGAGCAGTCACTGGCTATAACGGGAGATGGAATTTTTTTTTTTTTTGATTTTGGGGGGATTACCACGAATGTGGGGAGGGGGAATTTGTTTTTGTGTAGTTTGTGGGATGAATGTTCAACCATCCATGTTTTTGCTTCTCTGTATGAGCATGCTTATTTTGCAAGGTAATCTCAAACTCTTTATTGACCATAGACCAAAGCGTTAATCTTAATTTAACTTCATGGAATTGCAGAGGTCTACAAAATCTAAAAAAACTTAAACAAGTTATGAATAAAATAAAAGACGTAGGTTCAAAAATTGTGTTTTTACAAGAAACTCATCAAATAGAGGAGGATGTAAAAAGAATAAGGAGAAGATGGCAGGGAAGTGTGTTCATCTCATCATTTTCATCCCGAGCCAGGGGAGTTATGACTCTCATACATAAAACAGTCCCATTTCAAGTGAAAAATGTAATTGGAGATAAATTGGGAAGATATCTAATCATCCAAGGATCTTTGTTATTAGAAAATATAAATCTGGTGAACTTATACAGTCCCAATATAGATGATCAAAGCTTCTTTGTTAATTTATTTCTTACTTTAGCATCACTCACAGGGCAACATATAATAGCAGGGGATTTTAATTGTACATTGAATCCCAGTATAGATAGATCAACAGGACTGGACTGTACGCACAATGGATGCAGGATGACCATTAATCATTTTATGAAAGAATTGAGATTGCTAGATATATGGAGAGAAATGAAACCACAAGTCAAAACCTATTCTTGTTATTCTAATACCTACAAGACATTCTCACGTATTGACTATTTTTTGATCTCCACAGAATTAAGGTCCAAGATTCAAAACTGTTTCTATGATAATATCGTGATATCTGATCACGCACCCTGCTGTCTAATATATGTAGATAAGAAATTGACAGAGGTTCCAGGTAGGTGGCAATTTCAGCATAAATGGCTTCAGGATGAGGAATTTGTTAAGTACATAGAAAAACAGATAGATGAGTTCTTCGATATCAATACTACACAAACATCAGCATGTATAAAGTGGGAGGCTTTCAAAGCTTTTATTAGGGGACATATTATTAGTTATACAGGTTCAAAATCTAAGAAGACTCGAGAGGAGAGAGTCCAGTTGGAACGTAAAATAAAAATTCTTCAAGAAAAAGTGTATGCAGAAAGTAATCCAAAATTAGACAACGAATTACTGATTCTGAGAGCTGAATATGACAAAAAAATCAGGGAATAGAGCTGCCTCGAGTCTTCTAAGATTGAAGCAAACCTTTTATGAACAAGGTGAAAAATCAGGAAAATTATTGGCATGGCAGATTAAACAATTAGAATTTAAAACACCAATTTCCAGTATTATAAGTAACGGACAGGCAGTTGTAGATCCTTTAGCAATTAATAGTGCCTTTAGAGATTATTATGAAAAACTATATGATACAAAAAATGAAACTGACTTAACAAAACTAAATGGGTTTTTGGACAGACTATCTATACCGTGTATTCCAAATGAAAATAGGGAGATACTGGAGTCAAAAATTAGTCAAGAAGAAGTTGGGCTAGCCATTGATAATATGAAATCAGGAAAAAGTGCGGGACCAGATGGTCTTCCAGTTGACCTCTATAAAAAATTTAAGAATAAATTAATAAAACCATTTTTGGAAATGGTTTTAGAAGCATTTCAAAATAGTAATTTACCACCATACATGAATAATGCCTTAATTATACTGTTGCCAAAACCAGGTAAACCCTCTAATAAATGTGAAAACATGAGACCAATAAGCCTATTAAATGCTGACCTTAAGATAATCTGTAAAATTTTAGCAAGACGACTACAAGAAATATTACCAAATATTATTAACTGAGATCAGAATGGCTTTATAATGGGAAGACAAGGTTTCCATAATGTAAGAAGACTATTTAATATTATTTATTCTAATAAAGAATCACCGGATACAGCTCTCCTATCATTGGACGCTGAAAAGGCCTTTGATAGGGTCGAATGGCCCTTTCTTTTTGAAGTCCTACAAAGGTTTGGACTTGGAAATAATTTCATAAAATGGGTTCAGATAATATACAATAATGCTACAGCAGAAATCCTAACAAATAGCAATATTTGTTAACACACACACACAATATTAACACACAGCCCCCCATCCTGACCCTGACCAGGACCCAGGTGAGGACGGAGCTGAGGAAGATCAAGGCGAGGAAGGTGCCGGGACCGGACGGCATCAGCGCAAAGCTCCTCAAGTCCTGTGCAGACCAGCTGTGTGGGATTGTGACGTATATCTTCAACATGAGCCTGAAACTGGGGAGGGTACCACAGCTGTGGAAAACATCTTGTGTGGTACCTGTACCAAAAACTTCCCACCCCAAAGACCTGAACAGCTACAGACCGGTGGCCTTGACGTCCCACTTGATGAAGACCCTGGAGAGACTGCTCCTTGCTCACCTCCGCCCCCTGGTGGAACCAGCGATGGATCCACTCCAGTTCGCCTACCAGCATGGCATTGGGGTGGAGGATGCGGTGATCTTCCTCCTTCACCGTTCTCTGTCCCACCTGGAGAAGCCCGGGAATATGGTGAGGATCATGTTCTTTGACTTCTCCAGTGCTTTCAACACCATCCAACCGATGATCCTGAAGGACAAGCTGCTGCGCGCAGGGGTGGACCAGCACCTGTCATCATGGATCCTGGACTACCTCACAAACCGGCCTCAGTTTGTGAGAACCCGGGACTGTGTGTCCGACACGATCATCAGTAGCACGGGGGCCCCCCAGGGAACGGTGCTGGCTCCCTTCCTGTTCACTCTTTATACTGCGGACTTCTCACACAACACAACACACTGCCATCTACAGAAGTTCTCTGATGACTCTGCGATCGTTGGCCTCATTTCCAATGGAGATGAAGCTGAGTACAGAGGGCTTATCCAGGACTTCGTGGACTGGTGCCATCGGAACTGCCTCCAGATCAACGCGAGGAAAACTAAGGAGCTGGTGGTGGACTGCCGCAGGCATGGGCAGCCCCTCACAGTACCAGTAAATATACAGGGAACAGACATCGAGATGGTGACATCCTATAAGTACCTGGGTATTCATCTGAACAATAAACTAGACTGGTCACACAATACTGATGCACTCTACAAGAAGGGACAGCGCAGGCTGTTCCTGCTGAGGAGACTCAGGTCTTTTGGTGTACAAGGGGCGCTGCTGAAGTCATTCTATGACACGGTGGTGGCATCAGCCATCACTTTTGGAGTGGTCTGCTGGGGCAGTGGCATTACTGCAGCCGATAGGAAGAGACTGAACAAACTGATTAAGAAAGCTAGCTCTGTCCTGGGGCAGCGCCTTGATCCGATGGAGGAGATAGGAGAGAGAAGGACGGTGGCTAAACTGTCATCTCTGCTGGAGTCCGAGTTCCACCCTATGCAGGACATACTGAATGCACTGAGGAGCTCATTTAGCAGCAGACTACATCATCCCAGGTGCACAACCGAGAGGTTTCGTAGGTCCTTCCTACCAACGGCTGTCAGACTGTACAACCTAAGCAGGGCTGCTCGCAGAGATAGCAAAAAGACGTAACAAACTAATAGTTTTTTGAATGCAAAAGATGCAATAGACTTACACAATGGTCCCCTCCGGCATACAACTAGGAACATACCGGTCGCTATGGAGGGTGAGAATATGTATGGGCACATAATCATACCATGTAGGATAACTAAGTAGACGGTTATGCTGTTTCATTCCATCTAGCAACAATGCTCTGCACTGTGTGTGTTTATATATTTACATATTTATTCCATCTAGCTACAATGCTCAGCACTGGGTGTGTTTATATATTTATATATCTACATATTATTCCATCTAGCTACATTGCTCCGCACTGTGTGTGTTTATATACTTGCATATTTATTCCACCTAGCTGCAATGCTCCGTACTGTGGGTGTTTATATATTTACATATTTATTCCATCTAGCTACAATGCTCTGCACTGTGTGTTCATATATTCATATATTTATTCCATCCAGCTACAATGCTCTGCACTGTGTGTCTGTGTGTGTGTGTATATATATATATTTTATAGTAATACGTACATATGTATATTAGCTGCTCTTGCTTGCTTGTTTTTTTCTTGCCTTCTGATTGTTGCTCTGAGTGTTGCTATCCCTGTGCTGTTGCAATCCTGGAATTTCCCCGTTGTGGGACTAATAAAGGCTTATCTTATCTTATTTCAAAATCAATAAAAATCAGTAGAGGATGTTGACAAGGCTGTCCACTTTCACCTTTACTGTTTACTATGGCAATTGAACCTTTAGCGATGGCAGTACGTTTACATCCACAAATATATGGAATTAAAGTAGGGTAGGACCAACAGAACATAAAATCTCCCTGTATGCCAATGACATAATTTTGTTTATGTCAAATCTCAAAAAATCAATTCCGACCTTGTTAAATTTAATAAAGAACTTTGGGGAAATATCAGGATATAAAATAAATAAAACTAAATCTTCAATATTAATGCTAAATGAGACCCAGAGGGGTCACCCAGCTCCTGAGGTAAACCAATTCAATGTTGTAAATCAGTTTAAATATTTAGGAATTCAAATTGTGCCTAAGTTAGAATCAGTCGCCAGTGCCAACTATGAAGCCTTAATGATAGATATTAATGAGTTACTTCAGAGATGGATGTCACTACCAATGTCGATGATCGGGAGGATTAATATACTTAAAAGTAATATCTTACCCAAAATACTTTATTTATTTCAATACATTCCTTTACCACCACCTTCAGATCTATTCTCAAGAATTAAAAAAAAGTTAGTGGAATTTATATGGAACAATAGGAAGGCTAGGTTACGTCTGTCCTTACTATATTTACCATTTGATCGTGGAGGTCTGAAATGTCCAAACTTTATGTTGTATTACTGGTCAGCACAACTGAGGTCTATGATATATTATTTTTCATCAAATGATCTACCTCACTGGACTGAAATGGAATCATACAATTTACCTTTACCTCTTCCCTTATTCATATACTCAGACTCGGCTAAAAAATTACAGAAACAAGTTAAAAATCCTGTTGTAAAGCATATGATCAAAATATGGTGTGAAATCAAAAAATATTTAAAAGAACCACACTTATTGTCACAATTTAGCCCAACATGGGGTAATCAATATTTTACACCAGGGAGAGCGGATGCTGTATTTAAAGTATGGAATTTAAAAGGGATTCAAAAGATTCAAGACTTACATTTGTCACGTTCAGATAACATATGTCTTTTGAAGAACTGAGGATCAAATTTAATCTTAATAGAACACATTTTTTTTAAATATCTTCAGCTTAGGAATTTTATTTGATCAAATCAAAATAATGCTCTCACCCGACCTACTTATTCATCCTTGGAAAAAATTTTGACGAAAGATAGTAAGAGAAAGGGTATTATCTCAGAGTTTTATAACTCATTGACACTATCCTCAAGTGAAAACTCACAGAAAAGAATGAATTATTGGAAAGAAGACCTGCAAACTGAAATTTCAGAGGAACAATGGGAATTGGCTTGCACAGACCAAATCAATAAATGTACGACTTAAATTGATACATTTTAAATGGTTAATGCGGATGTATGTTACACCGGTGGAGTTAAATAGATATAACAAAAACATACCAGATACATGCACAAAACGTATGGAAAGTAAAGGAACCCTATTTCATTGTTTATGGGAATGTAGAAAAATTAGAATGTTTTGGGAAGAGGTGAGGGTAACAATAGAAAAAATAATTTCAAAACGATTCATATTGAACTCTAAACTGTTTTTGTTGGGTCTGTATTCAGAAAAGCATAACTTTAATAAGCGTGAAAAAGCATTCATAGACCTCAGTTTACTTGATGCCAAAAAATGTATTGCACTACTGTGGAAAAAGACTCATAGACCAGATGAGACTCAGTGGTTAAGACAGATGTTAACAAACCTTCCGCTAGAAAGAATAACATATACAGTGGGGAAAAAAAGTATTTAGTCAGCCACCAATTGTGCAAGTTCTTCCACTTAAAAGATGAGAGAGGTCTCCAATTTTCATCATAGGTATACCTCAACTATGAGAGACAAAATGAGAAAAAAAAAATCCAGAAAATCACATTGAAGGATTTTTAATGAATTAATTGGTAAATTCCTTGGTAAAATAAGTATTTGGTCAGTAACAAAAGTTCATCTCAATACTTTGTTATATACCCTTTGTTGGCAATGACAGAGGTCAAACGTTTTCTGTAAGTCTTCACAAGGTTTTCACACACTGTTGCTGGTATTTTGGCCCATTCCTCCATGCAGATCTCCTCTAGAGCAGTGATGTTTTGGGGCTGTCACTGGGCAACACAGACTTTCAACTCCCTCCAAAGATTTTCTATGGGGTTGAGATCTGGAGACTGGCTAGGCCATTCCAGGACCTTGAAATGCTTCTTACGAAGCCACTCCTTCGTTGCCCGGGCAGTGTGTTTGGGATCATTGTCATGCTGAAAGACCCAGCCACGTTTCATCTTCAATCCCCTTGCTGATGGAAGGACGTTTTCACTCAAAATCTCACGATACATGGCCCCATTCATTCTTTCCTTTACACGGATCAGTCGTCCTGGTCCCTTTGCAGAAAAACAGCCCTAAAGTATAATGTTTTCACCCCCATGCTTCACAGTGGGTATGGTGTTTTTTCTCCTCCAAACACGACAAGTTGAGTTTTTACCAAAAAGTTCTATTTTGGTTTCATCTGACCATATGACATTCTCCCAATCCTCTTCTGGATCATCCAAATGCTCTCTAGCAAACTTCAGACGGGCCTGGACATGTACTGGCTTAAGCAGGGGGTCACGTCTGGCACTGCAGGATTTGAGTCCCTGGCGGCGTAGTGTGTTACTGATGGTAGCCTTTGTTACTTTGGTCCCAGCTCTCTGCAGGTCATTCACTAGGTCCCCCTGTGTGGTTCTGGGATTTTTGCTCACCGTTCTCGTGATCATTTTGACCCCATGGGGTGAGATCTTGCGTGGAGCCCCAGATCGAGGGAGATTATCAGTGGTCTTGTATGTCTTCCATTTTCTAATAATTGCTCCCACAGTTGATTTCTTCACACCAAGCTGCTTATCTATTGCAGATTCAGTCTTCCCAGCCTGGTGCAGGTCTACAATTTTGTTTCTGGTGTCCTCTGACAGCTCTTTGTTCTTGGCCATAGTGGAGTTTGGAGTCTGACTGTTTGAGGTTGTGGACAGGTGTCTTTTATACTGATAATGAGTTCAAACAGGTGCCATTAATACAGGTAACGAGTGGAGGACAGAGGAGCCTCTTAAAGAAGAAGTTACAGGTCTGTGAGAGCCAGAAATCTTGTTTGTTTGTAGGTGACCAAATACTTATTTTACCAAGGAATTTACCAATTAATTCATTAAAAATCCTTCAATGTGATTTTCTGGATTTTTTTTTCTCATTTTGTCTCTCATAGTTGAGGTGTACCTATGATGAAAATTGGAGACCTCTCTCATCTTTTAAGTAGGAGAACTTGCACAATTGGTGGCTGACTAAATACTTTTTTGCCCCACTGTATACTGAAATCAAAGGAAAATGTGTTTGAGAATATATGGAGACCTTTCATTGATTATGTAAAGAAAGTAAACATAACTTCTGAAGAGGAAGGTGAAGGATGTGTGTGGACCTTGTAAATTCCAAATTGGTGAATGTATAATATGTATACTTATGTAATGGATTACCTAGGCTAAACAGAGGAGCATTGTTGATGACTTGCTTTTGTTAATGGTTGTTGGTGTTTTTAGTACATTTTTTTTCTTTTATTTTTAAATTACTTTAGTGTTAGTGTTTGACTGTTTGTGTCATGTTTGTTAACCCCTTGCACTCCGGCCAATTTCCCTAAAAACGCCAAAAAATAATGTGCCCAAATTAAATCCAAAGCTGTTCTTCAACCCTTTGCAGCATCTTCATGGGGTTGGTCTCATTTAAAAGAAAACACTTTGAATTTTTTGGCAAAACAGTCATAATCTCTCTAAGTGCTCCGGCCACTGAGTTACAGTCATCTAAACATAGTGAATTTGAAGAAAATAAATTTGGCCTGGGTGTTTTTTTGGATACAAATGCTTGCAAATAACACACAGCTTCAGATCCGGGCTGGAAAATGCAACAGAAATGTAGAACCAAGTGTTATCCAGCTGAGGTCAAAATTTTGTAACAATACCACAAAAAATAAATATATTACACAGCTTTTTCCTCAGGCTGTTCCCAGGCGTTTTGGAACTGTGCCAAATTGTGCCAAATGGCACAGTTTGGAAAAACGTCTGTAACTTTTGAATGCTTCAATGTAGAAACTTCATTTTGGGCTCTAATGAAAGGTCACACTCAGGGCTGTGTGTGTGGGGGGGGAGTTGTCCCCCCCCCTCGCTACAGAGGATGGACATCGGCCATCGCTACATGACGGATTAGCCTCATGTGGGATGTGGGACAGCAGCTCAGTCACCGCAGCTTCCCCCCCCCCTCGCTACAGAAGAATAGCGGGGGGGGCAGCGTTCATGGTCTGGACGCGACGAACGAACCGTTTACCGCAGCGCACGAACTTTAGACTTCATGCGCCGCACAGTTGTAATTTACCGATCGGTCAAAAGTCATTTTGGATTACAATTTTCAGGAATAAAGAATAATTTAGCTTATAATACCTTACCTCTTCACAGCAGTGTCCTAGCGAACTTCTCTTCCCCATTGTCAGACGAACGCGACGCTGTTCCGCTCGTGGTTCTGGTCTCGCGACCCGATCAAAACATAATTCCATTATTGCGGTTTTGTGCTTCCATGATTGCGGTTTTTGGTGAGCGCCTTTTCAAAACAAATAACAGTAGTAATTAAAAAAAGACTGGCGAAGGCGTGTGTGTCACTCAGCCTTCGTCGTCAGCCTCCATCAGTCTATGACCTTGGAAGAAATCATAACGTCTACTCTGCTAGAACAAAAACAAAATAAGCACCGCCTGTGGCCGAACATGCCGATCCGCGAATGGTACTCCCTGTCACACAGGTTGCATTTGTGGATGGTCTCCGTGCTGCTGGGTCTGTGGGGTTCTTCCTGCGGGTCCTTTTTTGATCCGCTGCAGCAGTCAGTCTTCACCCAGCCTTAAAAAAAACAGCTCGCGAACTTCTCTGCTTCAATTGGCTCACTGCATTCACAGCGTTGGTAGGCGGGTCCTTCTTGCTAGGTTTTCAGTCATTGGTTCTTCAAGGTTTCAGAAACCCAATTCAAGGCTCTTATTAGTCGAATGAGAGGTCAATCAGATGAACTAATTTGTTCGCAGCTGTGTCTGCAGCTTTTATTTTCAGTGCGCGCTTGGACGCCATCACCACATACATCACCATTTCCATCATGCGTCCTAGAGCACTCTAGGACGCAGAGACTTGCCCGTACGCGGTACAACGGAGTGCAAGAGGTTAAAAAAAAGGTTCAATAAAAAAATATTGTGAAAAAAAAACATCTTTTAGGTTTTACTTACTTTCTTAGATTATCTTTCAAATATTAAAATATACTAATATGCAACTTTTTTATATTCCTAGTAACACTAACAAATGCACACATTAATAAATCAAAATGTTTGCAGAATGTCAGTATATTTTAATAAATGGGTGATGGACTTGGTGATGGAATTTTGTTAATATTTATAATTTATTTTACTTGTTTAAATTATTTTGTCTGTTCTAGAACTATGTAAATGTAATTCTGTGTCAGTTCTTAACATATTAAATAGTAGTAAAATATAATTTAGTATTATTACATCAACATACCATTCAGATATCATAAATTTACACATGTGATGCAGCAGCAGATTAAAAAGGTAAACTATAAATGCATTTGTACTTACTTCTAACTTTAAATATAAGACCACATTTGAGCATTCTAAAACACCAGATATCGTTAGCTTCTGGGGGGCGTTGCTCCCCAGACCCCCGACCAAGGCTCCGCCCAAGACCCCCGGCTTAGTTTCCTCTTTTTTTCCCAAACCCCATTCTCATCCCTGGATATTTAAACTCCTCCACTTGGGGCAGGAGCCTGTCCCCAACCCAGAGAGGACAATCCACCTTTTTCCGGCTGAGGACCATGGACTCGGACTTGGAGGTGCTGATTCTCATCCCAGCCGCTTCACACTCAGCGGCAAACCGTCCCAGCAAGAGCTGTAGGTCATTGCTGGATGAAGCCAACAGGACAACATCATCTGCAAACAACAGAGATGAGATCCTGTGGTCACCAAGAATGACACCCTCCATTCCCTGGCTGCACCTAGAAATCCTGTCCATAAAAATTATGAACAGGATCGGTGACAAAGGGCAGCCCTGGCGGAGTCCAACTCTCACTGGGAGTGCACTGGGCCTTCTGCACTGGCCAATATTTTATTTATTTATATGTGTGTGAAATGACAATATGGCTATTCTTTTCTATATTATGCTTATTGAGGTGCTTATCAACAGTTAGCAACTGGGTACCATTTAGAAGGGACTATTTTTCTTGGCGGAGCAAAATAACTGCTTAAATGAACAAGTCATATAATTTGTCCTGTATTGTTGTCACTAGTACATACTCGTGCATACCCATCCATGCCCGTAGAAACCAAGTATAAGCAAGTATTTCTGCATGCCTGTTGCTGAAGGGTCTCCTCCTGTCTGAGACGGCTGTGTTGTTCACAGTCATGCCTGTGGCGTACTGCTTGAACCTGAGGTATTTCATCTTCACAGAATCTTTTCTGACGTGTAGCAGTTCTCTTCACTGTATTGCTCTCCATCTGGTGGAACTTCTTGTTCTTCTTCTTTGTTCAGACCGCTGGTTGAGGGAAGGTGCGTCATAATTCCAGTTCATGAACAGGATCATGGAAATAGATCTGAGCAAAAAGTGGCTTTCGACCCTGTTCAGGAAGACCCGTGCATGCCCGTCGAAACCCAGAAACTGGAGCCCCCGGAGAAAATCAGTGCTTTGTTTGCCATTTTACACATTTGTAGTGTAGATTGCCATTCTTCATGGGTACTGCTTCGAATGGGTGTGGTTTATAGTATTGTGTCCTATTCTTAATCGGGTGACAGACTGACACACTGACAGATTTCTTGAATATATAGAGTGCCTTCTGCGTTACTGAGTGAGATTTCCAGATTTACTGCTTGGAATGGGTGTGGTTTAAAGTAGTGTGTCCTATTCGGTCTGAGCTTCTCTGTGCCTTGCCTGGTGTGCAGCATTGGCGGCCAGTCAACTATTCCACATCTCCTGGGTCTCAGCTTGTCTGTGCCTTGCCTGGCGTGCAGCGTTGCTCACTTGTCTGTCGCACCCTATGCTGGTGAAGGGTCTCCTCCTGTCTCAGACGGGTGTGTTGTTCACAGTCATGCCTGCGACGTACTGCTTGAACCTCAGGTGTTTCATCTTCACGGCATCTTTTCTGACGTGCAACACAGTCATGCCTGCAATGTACTGCTCAAACCTCAGGTGTTTCATCTTCACGGCATCTTTTCTGACGTGCAACACAGTCATGCCTGGGAGGTACTGCTCGAACCTCAGCTGTGACATCTTCACGGGGTCTTTCCTGACGTGCTCGAACCTCAGGTGTTTCATCTTCATGGCATCTTTTCTGACGTACAACCCAGTCATGCCTGGGAGGTACTGCTCGAACCTCAGCTGTGTCATCTTTATGGGATCTTTCCTGACATGCAGTAGTTCTCTTCTTCTTCTCTCGGTTACTGGCCAATAGCAAACAACTGAAAGGTGCATACTGCCACCTACTGTACAAGAGTGCGCACTCTATTGCTCTCCATTTATGTAGCGTCTGGTTGGTCTATATGACATCATAAAGACATCAAGGCAGGCATCATAGGACACTACATCACAGGTAGCCAGTCATAAAATACATCAAGGCAGGCATCGTGAATGATGGTCTATATGACATCATAAAGACATCAAGGCAGGCATCATAGGACACTACATCATAGGTAGCCAGTCCTATTGCCTATATGACAGCATTGCTTATATGACAGCATTGTGAGTCCTATGTAGCCTGAGATCATAGGATCATCATAGGACATCATGCAGACATCATAGGCCATCCTATGACAACAGCTCCTTTCTTGTAAAGCTGTTGTATAAATTAATATTACACCAGAGGGAATGCAGTACCGGTATCAGTGAATATAGTAACTGCTGTGATTCATCGTAGGCCCAACGCAAAGTGTCTGCCTCCATACAACATCAGCAGAAATCAACAACTCAGTTCTCTGAAGAACTATAATAAGGTATGCAAAGCACCATCCTCGAAATAAAGAGGTTCTTCAGTACCGTAAGTGCTGACTCTTAACTACATAGCTCTGTGACAAGCCATTTAAGGACCATTATTTTTCTGTGTGTAGACTATATAGATATGAGTTTGCTGTGAAGCTGTGAAGCTGTAATATTTTTCTCCTTTGTTTGATTATGACCTTAATTCTCTGTCTAAGGTGCTCCTTTTATACCAAATCTGGCATGTTGCCTGTTAACATAATTAACTTTTCTTCCAGATCTTTTTTAGTACCACTTACTTTTCCATACTTTATTTGTGCCTGTCCCAACACTTTTGAGACATCCTTCTACCATCAAATTTAAGATGAACTAATATTTTTCATGAAATAGTAACATGTCTCACTTTCAACATTTTGATGTTTGTTTTTGATAGATAGATGGATGGATGGATGGATGGATGGATGGATGGACTTTATTGATACCAAACTGGGAAATTACAGTGCAACAGCAGCATGACACAGTAGACAACCAAAACGACAGAAACACGCAGTATAATAGCAAAAGGAATTACCCAAGGAAAGCAAAACTGCCTAAATAACTTTATATACATCGCAGATGAATAAATGATGACCTGTATAGATACATGGATCATACTAGCTGTACAGTGCAGGACTATCGGGCGCAGGGTGAAATGTGAGGTACCAATTAGACTGTAAGGTGCAATATGGCTGCATTGATATGACCAAGATTCAACATTACAGTGAGTTATTGTACAGTGAAATGGCATGTAGCTGGAAAGATTTCTGGTACCTGACCATTCAGCAGTGGAGCTGTAGCAGTCTGCTGGAGAAAGTGCTCCATTGTCTGTCCAGTGTGTGGTGGAGGGGGGGATCAGGGTTGTTGCTTGATGGATAACAGTTTGTTCAATGTCCTCCTCTCCATCACTTTCTCACAAGTCTCCAGCCTGAGACCAGTTACAGAGCCAGCCTTCTTGATAATCTTGTTAAGTCTGTTGGTGTTGCTGGCTCTGATCCTGCTACCTTAACAGACAGCAGCTAAGAAGATGGCGCTGGCAACAAGGGTCTGGTAGAAAAGCTCCAACATCTTGTTGCACACATTGAAGGATCTCAGCTTCTTCAGGAAATAGTCTGCTCATCCCCGCCTTGTACGCAGATTGTTAGATATCCAGTCCAGTTCATTGCTGATCACAACACCCAGGTATTCGTAGTCCTCCACTACTTCCACATCCTTCCTCCTAATCCGCAATGGCTGTGTAGGTGTCCTCTTCTTCCTGAAGTCAGTCACCATCTCTCTGGTCTTGCTGATGTTCAGCGTCAGGTGATTCTGCTCGGTCCACTGCACACATCTGTCTACTCGTGCCCTGTACTCTCCCTCCTCTCCCCCTCTTATACACCCAACAACAGCCAAGTCACCAGAGAATTTCTGCAGGTGGCATGACTCAGAGTTGTACTGAAAGTCAGTAGTGTATAAAGTGAAGAGAAAAGGAGAAAGCACAGTCCCCTGTGGAGCTCCCGTATCACTAACCACCACATCAGACAAGACACTGTTCAGCCGGACAAACTGTGGCCTGCCTGTTAGGTAGTCAGTAATCCAGATCACAGAGCTGTCAACCCCCATCACCCGCAGCTTCTCACCCAGCAGCAGTGTAGTGTTAATTTTGGCAGCTCTTTTTTATTTTAATTTTGTCAAATGCTCATTTTAGTTTTTATTATATTTAGTCATGTCCATCCTTTTTTAGTTTAGTCACATTTTAGTTGACTAAAAGTGTGTATTTTAGTCTAGTTTTAGTCAGAGTTGATCAGTACTATTTTAGTCTAGTTTTAGTCAGCGAAAACTGTTGACATTTTAGTCTAATTTTAGGCAACACAAACTGATGACATTTTTGTCTAGTTTTAGTCAATGAAATTTGTATTTTAGTCTCTTTTATTTATGTAACATAAATTAGGCAAAACCAACATTTTCTTTTGTCTTAGACCCATTTCAAAATTCACACAATAAGGGCAGCATGGTGGTGGAGTGGTTAGCACTGCGGCAGCAGAGCAACTCACCCTTGGCCGGGGGATCCTGGGTTCAATCCCAGCCCCTGACCAACAGTGATCTGTGTGGAGTTTGCATGTTCTCCCTGTGTCTGCGTGGGTTTACTCCAGGATTTCTCCGGTTTCCTCCCACATGCCAAAAACATGCAAGTTAGGTTAATTGGTATCAAACTGGGGATTCTAAACTGTTCTTAGGTATGACTGTGAGAGTGAATGGTTGTCTGTTTCTCTGTGTTGGCCCTGCAATGGACTGGCGATCTGTCCAGGGTGTACCCTGCCTCTCGCCCAAAGATGCTGGGATAGGCTCCAGCCCCCCGCGACCCGAAAAAGGATTAAGCAGAAGAAGATGGATGGATGGAAGTTA
The DNA here is from genome assembly GCA_020510985.1 of Pholidichthys leucotaenia. Lineage (NCBI taxonomy): Eukaryota > Metazoa > Chordata > Actinopteri > Cichliformes > Pholidichthyidae > Pholidichthys > Pholidichthys leucotaenia. The sequence continues at coordinate 45,075,659 of CM035838.1, read as the reverse complement.
TCTTACCCTTATCTGATCACGTTTTGGCCGCATTTCTCCCCCTCTATTTCCACAACACATTCTGTTGTTTTTTCCTCATCAACATATCGAAAATATGTCCAAAGATCCACTTCCGCTGAATCAGAAGCAACTGGATTTTAGCATTTTCCAAATGGCGCAGGACAGGAAAAGAAACCAAAGGCACCCCAGAGTGCCTGTGCCACACACAGTTAGGAAGGAAATGGAATTGCTGCAAAATAATAATCTAACGAAATAACTTTATAATATTTGATCTCATCATTTTTTGTCAACGAAAATGATGAGAGTTCGGCAAAGTTTTTATCTCTTAAACTAAATTTAGGCTCGTCTTTATTAGTCAGCAAAATTGCATGTGATATTTAGTCACGGTCAGTGTCACATGACCTCTATTTACATCCCGTCTTGTATTACTCTTGTAAAAAAGGTTCGTTGATGAACATATTTTGTCACGCTTTTCACTGACGAAATTAATACTACAGCAGTGGCTGAATGGTATTAAAGGCACTGGAGAAATCAAAGAACATGATTCTCACAGTGTCTCCTCCACCATCCAGGTGCAAATGGGCTCGTTGCAGCAGGTAGATGACGGTGTCTTCAACTCCTAAATGGGGTTGATACTAAATGGGGCTGGACCCTCTGCAATTTTCAGAGGGTCCAGCCACATCACCTGCAGCCTCAGGTGGGCTAAGACAAGTCTCTCCAGGACCTTCATCACATGAGATGTGAGGGCAACTGGTCAATAGTCATTCAGGTCCAATGGAGACAACTTCTTGGGGACAGGAACCAGGCAGGACGTCTTCCACAGCACCGGTACTCTCTCCAGACTCAGGCTGAGGTTGTACAGGTGTTTCAGTAAAGGAGATAGGTGGTTGGCACAGGTCCTCAGGATCCTGGCGGAGATGCCATCAGGGCCCGCAGCCTTCCGCTGGTGGAGTCTCTCCAGCTGTTTCTTAACCTGGTCTGTAGTCACAGTGATGTGGGGGTTGGTGCTGATGTCTTTGGGGGGGGGGGGGGTGCTGCTGCACAGGAGAGTGAGGGGGAGGGGTGTGTGAGGGTCTGGCTGTGTTGTGGGAGTGACATATGGTGAGGTATTTTTTTTGGGGGGGGGGTTGCTCCGTTGTAAAAAAAATATTGGTTTATGAGATTTTCAAATCACTGCATTCAGTTTTTATTTAGATTTTACTCAGTGTGCCAACCTCTTTGGAATTAGGGTTATAAGATCTTCATTACCATTATCTTACTGCCAAGGTGTAAAACAGCTTCTATAGCCTTTATAGGAGATCAGGGTGTGATAATACCCAACCGCTAGCTCAGCTGACTGGATAAATTTGAATTTGCCTTTGTTTAAAAAAAAATGCACCACTGTTTTATCTTTGTGCTGCCAATCTTTTTTTTTTTTTTTACTTAAGGTGTTTCTTGTTTTGGAACACGTCTGCCGTGTCTTTGACAACACTCTGCCAACAAAGTGAACTAACTCCCTATAAATCCAATTTATTCTCATGCTGGTTCACACCTGTATGTTAGAGATTTGAGATCATCTCACTCAGCTGGAAATCCAAAATTATGTGCAATTAAGCATTTACTGTCCTTGTCCCCCTTTGTGCTGTCGTTCGTTGTCACTGCGCCCCTCCTCCCACCTGCTCCTCTCATTTCTCTGTTTGTGGGTACACATGGGCTTGCAGAAGCTGAGTCTGTCTGCCTCCTGTTTAGTTCCCAGGTGATATTTCAGCTTTACCCCGAGGGAAACCCTGGTGAGGGGTGACATTAAGGGGAAGAGAGAATAATGCTCGCCTGTGTGAGGGGGGAGATGGAGAAGGAGTGACTGACTGTGAAATAAATTGGAGAGAATGAAGAAGTGATGAGCTGGAGCGATTAAGAACTGATTGGCACAGACACCTGGTGAAGGAAGTGAAACAATAAATATTATGAGTGACTAATGAAATGACTGGCTGTCCAGTGTTTGCGTGGTGTTGCAGTGTGCGTTCTGAGTTTTATATCATGTGAAATCAGATTAGGGTTTTGGTCAATTTGATCTCCCCAGAGTTCTATAAAGGGTTCTTGAGGAATGAATGGGTAGAGGAAGTAACACAGAGCAGAGGGAATAAATCCATTGTCATTGGGGGGTATGATTTGTATCATGCCCCACCCTTTAAGTTATTTTGTTATTTTGAACTTCTTGTTATTAAGAATATTCTTGTCTAGTTCCAGGGATGTGTTGAAAGTATTTGTCATGTCCTTTTCTATGTTAGTTTCCCTTGTTCTTGGTTTATTCTGAAAAATATTTCTTGATTTATTCTTGTCTAGTTTAGTTTCTCTTGATCTTTAGTATTTTGGAAGCACTGTTTTGGTTTTGTTTAGTCTTAAGTAACATGATTTCTTGTTTTATTCTGAAAGGTTATTCCTGCTGTCCCTTTTTAGCATTATGCCCGGCACCAGTTTCCTCAACTCTGTTCCTGTCACGTGGATGAGACGCCGTCCCATCCGGCGCTCAGACCGTGTTCACTCAGCCCTATCCTTTCTGTGGCAGCATCTCAGCGGGCTCCCAGCTGTCAGTTACGGGATGGCTGGAGCCCAATTAACCTCATCAGCTGAGGCGCTGCTGAGGAGTATAAGAAGGAGCAGTTCCGATCACTCGGGGCTGCGACTTAGCACACTGAAGGCTGGAACCCCTATGCCCGGTGCCAGCTCTCTACTCGTCTTGCTGCATTACTTGTGAGTGTATACCCTGTATGAGTATTTGTGCCTTTTGGCCCATGAGGCTGTGTTCCTTATCCCCTGTCCCTTATTATCAATAAATATCGCAACTCACTGGCTTGCCCTCGGCTCTCTTTGTGTGGCTCGCGAGGGCCACACGTAACAGTAAGTCGCAGCCGAACGAGTTTCCGGCGGCCGTGAGTTTGCTATTGGACTTGTACCTTCCTGTCTGGGTGTCAGCTCTTTCAGTATGCCGTCTCCCCGGGGTCACGTTCGGCGCCAGGGCGACGAGCTGACGGCCATCTTGGAGGATGTCGACGGGACGCTCTTCACCGCCACCCTGTACGACACCTCCACCGAAAGATGCTGGCATCTGGACTATGCTGAGAATCTCTTGGACAGTCTCCCTCGCTTTTCCAACCACCCTGAGGTCTGTGCCAGGAGGGACGCCATCGCTGCACAGCTTGAGGAGCTCCGTCGGTTGGAGGGAAATCCCGGCAGGAAGCCAAAGAGGAAGAGACGTCGCCCCTCGCATCGGGATCCCGTTCCTGTCTCTACTCCAGCCCGGGAGTTCGCGCCATCCAGAGGGCTTTCCCCATTCGGCACAACGTCACTCGGGATTCCCCCGGAAGATCTGCAGCTGACAGCTGTTAAGGTCCGGGACCGAGTGGCTGCTGCTAGCTCCGCTGTGCACCCGTCTACCATCATGAGGCATGTGGCGGCAGCGGTGAGATTGGTGGAGAGGAGTCCAGGGCTACGAGACTACCCCGAGTTCAACGCCCTCCTCGCCTCGGTCTCTGCTCAGGAGCGGCGATTCCCGGGTCTCTCCTTCGCTTCGCCCCCTGGGAATAGCTGTCGTCACATCGCCGAATCGTCTCAGCATGAACCTCGTCCGGATCCAGTTCCGGGCTGTCTCAAGGTCTCTTCCTCCCACGCAGCTGTCACCTCTACGCCTCGTCAGAGAGGAGAGTCCACAGCCTCGCCTCCTGAGCCACTCCCTTCCGCTGTTACGCCAGCACTTCAGGGCCGGCTCATCTCGGCTGTCACCTCCTCCTCCTCGACGCGCTCCCCGACTGCTGTGTGCGCCTGGAATCCCGGCCTGGCGAGCCCTCTCCTGGAGACAACACGAGCGGCTCCCCGACGTCCTCTCAGGGGGTCCTCCGTTACCGCCCGGCGGGGAGAGGGAGTAGCAACGTCCACTGCAGCAGGCACCATCCAGCCTCCAGGAGACAGGCAAGTCCCAGTTTGTTCACATCTACTTAGTGATTTGCTCTGTCAAACTCCTGGAGGTGGAGTTCGGGGTTCGCAGCTCCCCGAACTCCCACCACCTGCTGTAGCCTGTGTCATTAATCCTGCACCCTCTGTGTCTCCCTCCGCTGAGCGGTCCCCGGCGCCGGGCCAACGTCGTGGGATGAGGAGGGGGCCTGCGGTTCCGGTTCCGCAGCTACGCCGTGGATGGAGGAGGAAGACTGATTGCTACGTGGAGTCCGCGCCGACGACCAAGCGTCCCCGGGTCTCCACAGAGGAGCGGTTCGGTCCAGCGAGATGAGGTTCTCCTGCCACCACGCCGTGTGGACTGTCGGCGGGGTTACCGGTGCCGGAGGAATCTCAAGCTGCGCTGTCCATCATGCCAGCTGCGGGGCCCGACGCAGCTGAGTGGGAGCCTGACGACGACCTTCTGATGCCGGATCCCGGATCTTCGCAGTCCTGGACGGCGTCAGAACCCGAGATCAGGCAAGTCGTTCGTAGTCCGACCGTGAGGGGGGCGCTGTGTCACGTGGATGAGACGCCGTCCCATCTGGCGCTCAGACCGTGTTCACTCAGCCCTATCCTTTCTGTGGCAGCGTCTCAGCGGGCTCCCAGCTGTCAGTTACGGGACGGCTGGAGCCCAATTAACCTCATCAGCTGAGGCGCTGCTGAGGAGTATAAGAAGGAGCAGTTCCGATCACTCGGGGCTGCGACTTAGCACACTGAAGGCTGGAACCCCTATGCCCGGCGCTAGCTCTCTACTCGTCTTGCTGCATTACTTGTGAGTGTATACCCTGTATGAGTATTTGTGCCTTTTGGCCCATGAGGCCGTGTTCCTTATCCCCTGTCCCTTATTATCAATAAATATCGCAACTCACTGGCTCGCCCTCGGCTCTCTTTGTGTGGCTCACGAAGGCCACACGTAACAGTTCCATTGTTCGTCTCTCCTCTATAAGTATAGACCAAATCTCAATCTCTTCCCTAAGCCCTCAAACCTTGAGCCCTTGTAGACTTACATTACCGTTCAAAAGTTTGGGGTCACTTAGAAATTTCCTTATTTTTGAAAGAAAAGCACTTTTTTTCAATGAAGATAACTTTAAACTAATCAGAAATACACTCTATACATTGCTAATGTGGCAAATGACTATTCTAGCTGCAAATGTCTGGTTTTTGGTGCAATATCTACATAGGTGTATAGAGGCCCATTTCCAGCAACTATCACTCCAGTGTTCTAATGGTACAATGTGTTTGCTCATTGCGTCAGAAGGCTAATGGATGATTAGAAAACCCTTGTGCAATCATGTTAGGTCTGCAATGCTGTAATTGCTGCAAATGGAGGATTCTTTGACGAAAGCAAAGTTTGAAGGAAAAAAATATTATTTCAAATACAAATCATTATTTCTAACCTTGTCAATGTCTTGACTATATTTTCTACTCATTTTACAACTCATGGTGGTAAATAAGTGTGACTTTTCATGGAAAACACAAAATAATTGTCTGGGTGACCCCAAACTTTTGAACGGCAGTGTAGGCTGCCGCCATCAGTAGTGCTCGAGTGTACGAGTCTATGAGGGCATGAAGTGGCTGAAAATGGTAGAAAAGGGACACACTTTGTTACCTTGGCAACTCTAAAAAATTCTTTATTTAATTTACTTTATTAAAAGGATTAGGAAACAAAAATACTGTATATAAGAGATCACAAAAATAATGTAACAGGGCAAAATAAAAACAGATTCCAGACAAAACTAAAATCATAAATAAACAGGGTTTATTGACAAATGATTAAAGAAAATGATCCTGAAAGTTCAAGGCTGTGTGTGTTTCCAGGGTCTTTAGAGGTTTTTGTGTAACTTCTTCAAATAAAATCCCAATTCTTTTTTAAATTATTGCATTCGCCTTCATTTTTGCCCATCTATATTTATAATTGTAATATTTTCTTATTGAAATAAAGGGGATGAAATTATGTCTTATTTAATTTTCAGTGTTGCCATATTAATAGAAATATATCTTTTTAACCTATTTATTTTTACCATACTTTTAATTTTATGACATGAAAACGTGACCAGCTATTGTGTCTCAGAATTTTTATTTCAGACTTACTACCTTCTTCAGGATTCAGCTGAATTAAATGTGCTGCAGCCTCTTAAGATGATTTAATTGATTACAACTGGAAATCATTTTTTTCAAACTGCATAATGAACCAAAATGTAATTACATTGCTTAAATGGTGTGTATTTCAGCATAAACTCAAAGTTTTTATGCCACATATTTTTTATTTTGGCAAAGATCTTAAATTCTTGTCAATGCAGTATTTTTTTTTTGGGGGGGGGGACAGGGGTGAAGGGGTGGTCAGTGATGAACAGGTGACCAATCAGGAGCTTTCCCTTGAGAAACCCCGACATGGCACTCTGAACTGTGGATAATTCCCTTGCCTTAAGTCATGCTGACTTAGAGAAAGGGTCATTTAAGGGCTCATAAAGTCAGTGAGTGATCAGTCAGCCACTTCCTGATTTCAGATTGGGACAGCCCTAAACCCTCAGCCACTTAACGTAAACGTGCCTAAAGTCAACAAGTCTGCAAGGGAGGAGAATGAGATTTGGCCTTAGTTTCGTCTCTCCCCTCCTCACAGCAACATTAGTAGAGATGTGATGGGGCTCTCCTCGTCCCCCGTGTCTCCCGGTTACAGTTAGGCCCAGAAATATTTGGACAGTGACACAAGTTTTGTTATTTTAGCTGTTTACGAAAACATATTCAGGGTACAATTATATAATCAATATGGGCTTAAAGTGCAGACTCTCAGCTGTAATTTGAGAGTATTCACATCCAAATTGGAGCACGGGTTTAGGAATTACAGCTCTTTAATACGTAGCCGCCTCTTTTTCAAGGGACCAAAAGTAATTGGACAGTTGACTCAGAAGGCTGCAAAAAAAAAATAACAAGGCTGCATGGGCTCTTCCCTCATTAACCTGTCATCAATTAAGCAGTTAAAAGGTCTGGAGTTGATTCCAGGTGTGGCGTTTGCATTTGGAAGCTGTTGCTGTGAACACACAACATGCGGTCAAAGGAGCTCTCAATGGAGGTGAAACAGACCATCCTGAGGCTGAAAAAAAAGAAGAAATCCATCAGAGAGATAGCAGAAATGTTAGGAGTGGCCAAATCAACAGTTTGGTACATTCTGAGAAAAAAAGAGTGCACTGGTGAGCTTGGGAACTCAAAAAGGCCTGGACGTCCACCGAAGACAACAGTGGTGGATGATCACAGAATCCTTTCCATGGTGAAGAACAACCCCTTCACAACATCCACTCAAGTGAAGAACACTCTCCAGGAAGTAGGTGCATCAGTATCTAAGTCTACCATAAAGAGAAGACTTCATGAGAGTAAATACAAAGGATTCACCACAAGGTGCAAACCATTAATCAGCCTCAAAAATAGAAAGGCCAGAATTGACTTTGCCAAAAAACACCTGAAGAAGCCAGCCCAGTTCTGGAACAGCATTCTTTGGACAGATGAGACTAAGATCAACCTGTACCAGAATGATGGGAAGAAGAAAGTTTGGAGAAGAATTGGAACAGCTCATGATCCAAAGCACACCACATCTTCTGTAAAACATGGTGGAGGCAGTGTGATGGCATGGGCATGCATGGCTTCCAATGGCACTGGGTCACTTGTGTTTATTGATGATGTGACAAAAGACAGAAGCAGCCGGATGAATTCTGAAGTGTATAGGGATATACTTTCTGCTCAGATTCAGCCAAATGCAGCAAAGTTGATTGGATGGCGCTTCACCAATGATCCAAAACATACTGCAAAAGAAACCCAGGAGTTTTTTAAAGCAAAGGAGTGGAATATTCTGCAATGGCCGAGTCAATCACCAGATCTCAACCCAATTGAGCATGCATTTCACTCGCTCAAGACAAAACTTAAGGCAGAAAGACCCACAAACAAGCAACAACTGAAGACAGCTGCAGTAAAGGCCTGGCAAAGCATCACAAAGGAGGAAACCCAGCGTTTGGTGATGTCCATGGGTTCCAGACTTCAGGCAGTCATTGCCTGCAAAGGATTCTCAACAACATATTGAAAAGTAACATTTTACTTAGGGTTATGTTTATTTGTCCAATTACTTTTGAGCCCCTGAAATGAGGAGCGTTTGTATAAAAATAGCTACAATTCCTACATGTTTAACCTCTTGCGCTCTGTTGTACCGCAGACGGGCAAGTCTCTGCGTCCTAGAGCACACGAGAGCGCCCTCGTGCGCTCTCGGACGCATGATGGACATCCTGATGGAGATTGTGATGTAGGTGGTGTATGGCGTCCAAGTGGGCACTGAAAATAAAAGCTGCAGACACAGCCGCAAACAGATTAGTTCATCTGATTGGCCTCTCATTCGACTAATAAGAGCCTTGAATTGGGTTTCTGAAACCTTGAAGAACCAATGAATGAAAACCTAGCCAGAAGGACCCGCCTCCCAACGCTGTGAATGCAGTGAGCCAATTGAAGCAGAGAAGTTCGCGAGCTGTTTTTTTTAAGGCTGGGTGAAGACTGGCTGCTGCAGCGGATCAAAAAAGGACTCGCAGGAAGAACCCCACAGACCCAGCAGCACGGAGACCATCCACAAATGCAACCTGTGTGACAGGGAGTGCCATTCGCGGATCGGCATGTTCGGCCACAGGCGGTGCTTATTTTGTGTTGGTTCCAGCAGAGTAGACGTTATGATTTCTTCCATGGCCATAGAGCGATGGAGGCTGAGTGACACACACGCCTTCGCCAGTCTTTTTTTAATTACTACTGTTATTTGTTTTGAAAAATCATTCGCCAAAAACCGCAATCATGGAAGCACAAAACCGCAATAATGGAATTATGTTTTGATCGGGTCGCGAGACCAGAACCACGAGTGGACCAGCGTCGCGTTCGTCTGACAGTGAGGAAGAGAAGTTCGCCAGGACTCTGCTGCTGTGAAGAGGTAAGGTGTTATAAGCTAAATTATTATTTATCCCTGAAAATTGTAATCCAAAATGACTTTTGACCGATCGGTAAATTACAGCTGTGCGGCGCACGAAATACGAAGTGCGTGCGCCACGATAAACGGTTAATTTGCCGTGTCCGGACCGTGAACGCCCCCCCCCCGCTCCTCTTCTGTAGCGGGGGGGGGGAGCCGCGGTGACTGCGCAGCGGTCGCCACATAGCCATATGAGTCTATTCCGTCATGTAGCGATGGCCGATGGCCGTCCTCTGTAGCGAGGGGGGGGGGAACCCCCCCCCCCACACACACACAGACAGCCCTGAGTGTGACCTTTCATTAGAGCCCAAAATGAAGCTTCTACATTGAATCATTCAAAAGTTACATATGTTTTTCCAAACTGTGCCATTTGGCACAATTTGGCACAGTTCCAGAACGCCTGGGAAGTACCTGAGTATAAAGCTGTGTAATATATTCATTTTTTGTGGTATTGTTCCAAAATTTGGACCTCAGCTGGATAACACTTGGTTCTACATTTCTTTTGCATTTTCCAGCCCGGATCTGAAGCTGTGTGATATTTGCAAGCATTTGTATCCAAAAAAACACCCAGGCGAAATTTATTTTCTTCAAGTTCACTATGTTTAGATGACTGTAACTCAGTGGCCGGAGCACTTAGAGAGATTATGACTGTTTTGCCAAAAAATTCAAAGTGTTTTCTTTTAAATGAGACCAACCCCATGAAGATGCTGCAAAGGGTTGAAGAACAGCTTTCAATTTACTTTGGGTACGTTATTTTTTGGCGTTTTTAGGGAAATTGACCAGAATCCGATCAATTTTCCTAAAAACCATAACTTTCCTAAGAACCATAATTCCATTATTGTGGTTTTGCGCTTCCATGATTGCGGTTTTGGCGAACGATTTTTCAAAACAAATAAGAACAGTAGTAAGAAAAAAAGACTGGCGAACGCGTGTGTGTCACCCAGCGGCTCAGACAAAACAGATTTTATGCAAGGGACGCATGCTTTCGAACTTCTGTGCTTCAATTGGCTCGCTGTATTCGCAGCCGTTGGTAGGCGGGTCCTTCTTGCTAGGTTTTCAGTCATTGGTTCTTCAAGGTTTCAGAAACCCAATTCAAGGCTCTTTTTAGCTGAATGAGAGGTCAATCACATCTAAACCAATCAAAGCACTCCTTTGGCTTTCTGCTTCCTGTTGGCACTCTAGTCAGTCCCTCCAGGATTTCGCGGGATGTTTTTATGATTGTTGCGACCCAAAAAGCCTGAATTTGCTGGAGCTTTTTTAAAAAGTTGTCATAAAAGTTACAATGTTTTTAGAGTGTTTTTTGCACTAAAAGATGTGGGAAGAATTGCAAATTTTAAAGCAGATGCTTTTTTCCAGTTTACCACAGTGATATTCTATATATCAGGGTGGCAGTGGCTCAGGAGGTAGAGCAGGTCGTCCAATAACCGAATGGTTGGCGGTTTGAATCCTGTTCTCCCCAGATATCCTGCTGTTGTGTCCCTGGGCAAGATACTTTACCCACCTTGCCTCCAGTGTCCATAACACTAGGTGTGAATGTGTATAAATGTTCGGTGGTGGCTGGAGAGACCGTTGGCCCCAGGGCAGCTGTGGCTACAGTAGTAGCTTGCCACAACCATTGTCTGTGGAGTGAATTAATAATGTATCTGTTTGTAAAGCGTCTTTGAGTGTCTATGATGAAGCGCTATATAAATCTGATACATCATTATTATTATTATAACAATACAAGAAAAGCACAGGATTGTCAAAAAAAATCCCATTACAGTGATTTGTAAATTAAGCAGAAACTTATGCTGTAAGAAAAACTCTTTTGTGTAACAGCAAATACAAACATTAACATAATGAAGTCATCATGAAGTCATTCTATGACACGGTGGTGGCATCAGCCATCACTTTTGGAGTGGTCTGCTGGGGCAGTGGCATTACTGCAGCCGATAGGAAGAGACTGAACAAACTGATTAAGAAAGCTAGCTCTGTCCTGGGGCAGCGCCTTGATCCGATGGAGGAGATAGGAGAGAGAAGGACGGTGGCTAAACTGTCATCTCTGCTGGAGTCCGAGTTCCACCCTATGCAGGACATACTGAATGCACTGAGGAGCTCATTTAGCAGCAGACTACATCATCCCAGGTGCACAACCGAGAGGTTTCGTAGGTCCTTCCTACCAACGGCTGTCAGACTGTACAACCTAAGCAGGGCTGCTCGCAGAGATAGCAAAAAGACGTAACAAACTAATAGTTTTTTGAATGCAAAAGATGCAATAGACTTACACAATGGTCCCCTCCGGCATACAACTAGGAACTTACCGGTTGCTATGGAGGGTGAGAATATGTATGGGCACATAATCATACCATGTAGGATAACTAAGTAGACGGTTATGCTGTTTCATTCCATCTAGCAACAATGCTCTGCACTGTGTGTGTTTATATATTTACATATTTATTCCATCTAGCTACAATGCTCAGCACTGGGTGTGTTTATATATTTATATATCTACATATTATTCCATCTAGCTACATTGCTCCGCACTGTGTGTGTTTATATACTTGCATATTTATTCCACCTAGCTGCAATGCTCCGTACTGTGGGTGTTTATATATTTACATATTTATTCCATCTAGCTACAATGCTCTGCACTGTGTGTTCATATATTCATATATTTATTCCATCCAGCTACAATGCTCTGCACTGTGTGTCTGTGTGTGTGTGTATATATATATATTTTATAGTAATACGTACATATGTATATTAGCTGCTCTTGCTTGCTTGTTTTTTTTTTTTTGTTTTTTTTTTGTTTTTTTTTTCTTGCCTTCTGATTGTTGCTCTGAGTGTTGCTATCCCTGTGCTGTTGCAATCCTGGAATTTCCCCGTTGTGGGACTAATAAAGGCTTATCTTATCTTATCTTATCTTATAATATCCATTACAACAGCTAAATTGCATTGAATGCATGTTAAAGAGTATAAATTTGGAAATTATTGGCACCACATTCATTTCAAAACTCCCTACGGTCCTCAACCACTCGGTACCGAGCGGAGAGGAAAAATAAATAATTTATTCTGTTGCTCTGTATTGTCTATTGGAGTCTGTGTTTTTCTAAAAAAAAAATTACAGACGATATTCTCTCTCTTTCCGTGCCTAATTCCTACCTGTGTATCTGCTGCACATCGGTCTTGACACACATACATCTTTCATTTACGGTGGGGAAGGGGGGAGCCGTTTGTCTGTGTCCAGACCAGAGATTCACAGCTTTAAAGCTCATTGACCAGATGTAGTAATGATTTTACCTCTAAAGATGTATAAAATGTTCAGACACTGGCTGTAGTGTTAGATTTCCTCGCTGTATTTGTGGTTTTACGATGACTCTCCCCCATGCGCTCCCGCGATGGGGTGCTTTTAGGGCAGGCGGATGTTTTTGAACACAAACGTAGTGCTTCGTACACGCGGTCAGGATGGAGATGTGGCGAGACGTCCACCAGCAGGCTGGGGGAGACAGAGTAAGGGACGGTGTTGGAAACCTTGCGGGTGAGTGGTTTTTTTTAAATCACACACTCTGTTTGCTGATGTGTTCTGTTAACACTCCTGTAAACACAGAAGTGAACGTGGTGCAGTAATGTATTTGATTGGTTAGACTGAGTGTTTCCGTGCCAGTCAGAGACAAATTTTATTGGTGAAATTGGCAGAAGTTGACAAGTATTGGCCAAAATTGCAGGAAAGTTGCAGTGATGGGACAAAGTTGCAAGGTCATGCAATAGTTGCGCTGATTGGCTGATTTCACGTGAATTGATGCGATCGCAACATCGCGAAATCCTGGAGGGACTGTCTAGTGCATGTTTTACCTCACCCCCTGTTTAAGTCTGCACACCTGTGAAACTCACCTTGTTGCCAGTCCCTGCTTTAATATAACGTTTTACAAGCAGTTTCCAGAGCTAAATACAAAAAACAAGAAAGCTGTATTAATTATCACAAGTTTAAGGTTATATATCAGTTTATCACAGACAGTATAATGCCTAATGTCAATTAAACAACTGATTAAATATTTTACAACTGAATTACTGATCTTCTCCAACCCACAAACTAACATTAGGTGGAAGTTTTCTATAAGTGCATTTTTAACAATATAATTCAGAAAAGTAAACCTTCATATTCAGTATTCACTGCACTTAAAAATGATATTTCAAGCTGTTTGATTTAATTTTGATAGTAGTAGTAGAAGTAGTAGTAGATTAGTTTATTTGACAGGGACAGTGCAATAAACATAGACAATTAATCAAAGACAATCAATCTGATGTGTTGCACATAGAGTGTATAGCTATTAGCTAATTTGCAACTCTTGTCCCTGGATGGGCTTTAGAAAAAAGAATCAAGATAAAAAATATACACAATAACCACATACATCAATGCAGAAAAATTATAAATACACAATTATAAATATTATAAATATTATAAATACACAAATATAACAGCCTGACTCACATTTAACATAAATATTATAAATATTATAAATACACAAATATAACAGCCTGACTCACATTTAACACATATAACATAACTCACATTTGCCTATTTCAGGCCTTCCTCCCTCCGTCACTCACTATAAACAAACACATTTATTCCTTCCCTTCATTCACTCTCACTTTGCAGACAATTAATTCATACATGAGTACATTCTTGTTTATTTTTCAGCCAGTTTTTAACATTTTTAGTGAATGTTTTAAAGTCCGTTATTATTTTAATTTCATTTGGCATTGTGTTCCAGATGTGACTGCCCTTTATAGAGAAAGCTGTTTGTCCAAATGTGGTTCTGCGGTGGAATATTTTACAGTTATTGTTAACAGAACTCCTGGTGGCTCTGCTGCTGTCCTGTCTTTGGACGAAACCAGCAAGTGGCTCGGGTGCTGATTTATGGAAACATTTGAACATTAATTTCAGAAGACAGAGGTCAATGAAGCTCTCAAAACTCAATAGGTTGTATTTTTTTAAAACATTACAGTGATGCCACCTAATGGGCTTTTTGTCCAAGATTTTTAGGGTTTGATTATATAATGAACCTATATGTCTTATTGTGGAAGGGGCTGCTTGAGCCCAGACTGTCAAACAGTATGATATATGAGAAAAAACCATAGAATGCATATACAGTGCAGCTGCTTCGTAAGGTATGTAATATCTAATTAATTTAAAGCAGTTCAGATTTTTTTTTACTGTTTTTTAAATTTTCTTTATATGAAGATTAAATTTGAGTTGAGGATCTAGTACAATGCCAAGGTATTTGAATTCTGTAGCTAAACTGATGTCATGATCATGTATATTAACTTTAAAATGTTGCAGGTTACATTTTTTGATTGAAAAGCACATTGAGACTGTTTTCTGAAGGTTCAGCAATAGATGGTTCTTGAGGAGCCACTCTTGGACATCAACCATACTTGTAGACAGTACATCTGCAGCCTGTGCTGGAGTCTTGGCAGCTGTGTAAATAACTGCATCATCTGCATAAAGTTGGCATGTTGCAGCTGAGCAGTGTAACGGCAAGTCATTAATAAAAATGCTGAAAAGTAAAGGACCAAGAATGGACCCTTGTGGGATACCCATGCATTGGTGATGATGATGATTATGGATGTAGGTTTTTGTTTATTAAATTACAACTTGGGATATTCTAATTAACCCAGATGCGCTAATATTCAGAATGAGGGCTAATATTAGCGAAGATGAAAAAGACATAGCGACTCTTGTAATTCAGTCATTTACTGCATTCAACACTTTAGCCATGTCTTAAACAGCTCAGCCCTCAGCAATCAGAGAGCTTATTGTCAATCATGTAAGCTAACATAAATGGCACGTACTAATAGTATTATCATTTTTCTAAAGCTTGAAACAGTTGACCATTGAAAATAAGCGGCACTGACTTTCTTTACTTGCTAAAACTTGCCAGACAGAAGCAGCCATTAATGTCGTGGCTCCCGGGTGCTGTCGGTTCAGATGCTCATGCATCATTGTAGTGCTGCCATGATAGGAAAGGTCTGCCTTGCAAAGTCTGCTGCATTTTACTTGTTTTGTTTTTTTGTTTTCTATGAAATGTTCCCATACTACAGAAAGTTTGGGTCTGCCTTTTTGTTTTTTAGCTCCGCTTTTATGTGTTTATCCTTCCACTTCGCCATGCTGTGGTCCTCATCTCCTTCACTGGAAATTGTTCACACATGCCAGACACCAGAGGTGCTATTGCCCGCCGCAGTTCTGGTCATGCATTGCAGTTACAACTGAACATTTCTGTGACATGCATATTAACTTTATAATTAAATGATTTGTCGACAATAAAAATCTTTGGTGCCAATTTTTTATTATCGACAACGTCGACTAATCGTTTCAGCTCTAGTAGTCAGAACCACCGGTAGATAGCCAGTAGCTAGTAATTAGCCTGCTAGCGATTTAGCACATTTTTCTTGCTTTTCTTTGCATTTTCAGATGAAACAAAGAGTCCATCACCACAAAGGTATTGTGGTTTGTTAATCAAGACAATAAATCAAACTCTAGCACTGCCTGTTTTTTTGAACGGACGTGAAATAGCTTAATGAGCTTAAAGTGACAACAGGGCCGGGGTACACGGAAACAGATTTTTCAAAAGGGTGGGATTTCCGGGTCACAGATGTATAATTTCTTGTCAAACAGTGCCTCACTGTGGAAATTAAGGTATCCAAAACAGTACTTCAGTTGTCAGAGAGTTTGGTTTGAAGCGAAGTGATACATATCCAGTGAAATTGGAGTGCAATATAGTAACTCCTGGAATCCCTATTGTCCAATCAAATTGCTTGGTTGGAACTAACTGTTGTATAACTGGAAATTAATGCAAGTCAAAGTAATAGAGAGCCTAAGTCATGTCCCCTCTACTTCTGCACATGGGACCTTAAATTGGAAAAAATCTCCTTTGGAAATTAATGGCAAGAGCGAAATTATCTTTTGATCCTTATCGAATTTTGCCTCAAGTTACACATATATTTGTCAATTTAAAAGATATTTTTTCCACGTAAATAAAGGTGTAGGTTGTTGTCTAACTGTTAAGGTATAAGCAGGTGTAAACATACAGTAAGTGGTGCACAGGTGCACATGAGCGCCAGATCAAATGCTGTAATGGGCATTTGTGTACCTAGGGATAGATAAATTCTAAACATTGGACTGCAGTGCAGAGTATGAGCGACTGCTTTTAGGATTTTCTCCTTTCATGTCCAAGAAGCAAGCTCCATTAAGCAATTACTTTGGTGTTCCTCCACCTCCAAAGAAACGCCAGACTGAACCTGAACTGCAAAAGAAGCATGTGTTCTCGGAAAAGTGGCTGCAGGAGGTCAGTTGGCTTTCAACAAATAATGCCCACACCAAGCTGTGGTGCAAACTATGCTGTGAAAATCCTACTCTGGTGAATAAAAACAGCACCTTTTATACAGGTACTAAAAACTTTAATCATCCAGCTTTTGGTAAGTATGCGGATAGCAGAGAGCACCGGAAAGCAGTGCAAGCAATTGATATTGCTAGCAGGCGCAGCCAGGGCCAGAGGCCCAGTGGTCTACTCAACAGATAGCAAGATGAACTGAATGAAGAACAGCATCAAGCACTGAGTAATGTTTTTCTGTTGGCCGTTCACAAAGCGAAACATGCGTTTCCTATGCATTCATATGAGGAGGATATTCCACTTCTCAAACAGCTTGGAGTTAACATCGGGACCACTTATCATTCTCGAGAATCATTCCGTGTTTTTAAATAGCAATAACTGTTGTCAGTGCTTAAAAAGCTGTCATTTCATTTGGTTTTCATTGTTTGAAAACAGACATTTGTACATTTAGTTTTCAGTTCTTCAAGCATAGTCATTTCATTAGAAAGTTACATACTATGGAGCTCGAAAGAACAGACATTTTGTTGTAATGCATTCATTCATTTTCACTTGAAATTAAAATGTGTGTTACGTTATCCACATATTCCTCTATTTTGTGAGGTGGGTCAAGGAAAAAAAAATGAGGACCAAGCAACAACCTCAGGTTCTCCCCTGAGAACAAGACCAAAAAAGTTATGTGCACCCCTGGGTATAAGGTTGTGAAAATATGTACATTAAAAAACTACAAACACCGGCATCTTAAGCTGCGTCACTTTTTCAAAGAGCACCCAGGGGGAAGTAACAAACAGTCCTCAGGATCAGCTCCAGCTCTCAAAATACAAAACAATACATTTGTGTTGTTTTTCTCCTCTTTGGATTGTTCTTTCATCAATCAGGAAACAGGAGGTGAGGCTTTAGTAATCTCCCGCCATGATCGTGTTTGGTGATGTGGAATGATGGGAGATGTTTTCTGTTAATCATTTTCACAAAAACTAAATATTACTCTGTTATTATACAACAGCCGACAACTTTAATTATGTGGAAAATTTTCTTTTAAATTGACAAACATCATATGTGTAACTTGTGGCAAAATTCGATCGGGATCAAAAAATAATTTCACTCTTGCCATTCATTTCAATGGAGATTTTTTCCAATTTAAGGTCCCATATGCAGAATTTGGATTAATGGTGAAACATTTCAGAAGTAATACTTCTTCTGCCGCCCCTGACGCTGCTGAGCTCATTCTGCATGGGAGTGAGTCCTTGGCTGCGCAGTGCGCAGTGAGTCTTCAGCTCTGACATCTGGTAGGCTGCCATAATCACGTGACACGGCAGACCACACATAAATTTAATGCCTAAAACTGTCAGAAGTGAAAACAAATTGCATATTTTGTATTAACACAGTGGCATCGCAATATTTTAAAAAGTATCGACTCCAAAGTATCGACCAGCTGTTATCAAAGTATCGATACTTGAGTATCAATACGACCATCCCTAGCTAGCAAGCAGCAGCTGACAGCTGCCGGTGTTGTATAATTCTGTGCTACTTATCGAGATGCACTACCACATGAGATGCACCTCATGAGATGCACTACCACTTATCGAGATGCACACAGTACAGAGGCGGAGCAGAAGAATGGCAGAGAGGAAGAGGAGCACTGTGTCGAGTGGCTATATTCCCAGGCCGAAAATGAAACAACGGCAAGCTGTACAATTTGTAAAAAGGTTGTGAAATGCAGTGGTAGCACAACTAATCTATACAAGCATATGAAAAATCATCCAAAAGACAACGCCGGGCTGCAGAAATGGAGAGAGGAGAGAAATACCCCACTCCCAGATCCCGACAGACCCAGACCCTGACCCTGACCCAGAGGCAGAGATCATTGGCAGAGGCCTTTCAGTATGGCAGAGAATATCCAGGTATTTTAGTCATCTTCGACATTAGTTAATATTAATTTTCAAAGTGCAACTGGTCATTTGTTACCTTAGCCAACTCAAAAAGTATAAATTATGTTAAGACCTTGGCATAATACATTTATCCTATTGAAATGCTTTATTTAAATGAATACATTTACTGAAATTGAAACAAATATACTGAATATAATATGGCTCAAATTTGATTGAATATAATTACCATTTTGTGTTAACTGTGAAAGTGATTGTCATGAGCTGAGCACTGGGTTTCCGCCATGCTCAGTCTCATGGCTTTTTCTCTATATTTGTATATTTGTTGTATTTTGTGCCTTTTTGGTTTTTGTATTTCTCGTACTGTTTCTTATTTTCCTGTTTATGTCATAGTTTTGTTACACTCTTATTTTATATTAGTTTGTACTTATTTCTCAGTCTGTATTTGTTGATATTTAATTCTTTTTATCTCACTGTTGTGTTCTCCCTCTGGGTTGACAGCTGTCAGTGGCGCTTCCGAGTTTTTGCTCCGTGGTGGGCGGTGTCTCTGTCAGTTGTTAGCCTGATCTCTCCCTTCTCATTGCTCCCAGCTGGTCCAAATTGTAATCTTTGTTACCTTCTGCCTGCTCATGTGACGCACATCTGCCATCACTTGTATCATTTGTTTCTGACCCTATTTAAGGGCTGTTATTTTCATTTCTCCTTGCCGGAGTCTTAAGTTAAGATTCTTTTCCTCACCAGAACCCCTCCCCTGTTCTGGTGAGTTTGTTCCAATTCTTCTGAGTGTACGTTTGTATTATTATTTGTTTGGATTTTTGTGTTGGTGCGCTATTTTGGGCTTTGCTTTTTGTTAATAAATACCACAAACTACAGTTCAGCATCTGGGTCTTTCTCTCTGTCCCGAGGGGCAATTCATGACAGTGATACTGTATGTCCATCCATCTTTTTCCGCTTAATCCTTTTCGGGTCGTGGGGGGGCTGGAGCCTATCCCAGCATCTTTGGGCGAGAGGCAGGGTACACCCTGAACAGATCGCCAGTCCATCGCAGGGCCAACACAGAGAGACAGACAACCATTCACTCTCACAGTCATACATAAGGACAATTTAGAATCCCCAGTTTTGATGCCAATTAACCTAACTTGTATGTATTTACCTCTAAACTTTGCCGGAATTCTGTTCTGGGTTTTAACTAATTAATAATCTTTTAGAAAAATCCTGCTTAACCTTCAGTCAAAAACCAGGCTGGATCACAGTTTCAGCGAATTTAATTACACTGGCCAGTGGAGAACAATACAGAAATAGTCTCAGCCTATTCACAGCCTATTCTGACACGAACACGCATCGCTCAGTTCTTTAAGCCCTTTGTTATCTGAGAGGTGGAGAATGAATTGTCCATCATGATTGGTCCAGTACATCTGGTCAAAACTTGGTGTACAAATTATCTCTTTCTTAAGTATCATGACGCTCACTCAGTACCAGTCACACAGGAGCCACACAAAATGAACAAAAACAAGATGATAACTAATGCAGCTGCATCCTTGACACTTTTGCACAGACTCTGAGACAAAGCAAAAGACAAATATGAAACTTTTCTCTCATTCTCCCCCCTTTGATGCCATGCAAGGCATCAAAAAAGGACGATTTATGGCATCTAAAACCCCATCTGGCAGCTATGCTAAGCTCCAATGCATTTGCGTGCAACAGATCCTAACTAACTAACTAACGACGGGGAAAGTCTGCCATTGGCCCTGCTGCCCCAGGCACCGGCTAAACGTTTTAGTCCTTTAGGAGGAGAAATGGAACAATAAACTCATTAATTAATGATGAAAGTAATCAATGGTGAAAACAGTGAAAAACAGAATGATAATAAAATAATAATAAAGATATAATAAGGGTATATGTGTGTTATAGTTGTTTCTTTGCAGCTTATATAAAAACAAGCATAAAGGATAAAGCAAAACAATAATAATAAAGTGTAATAATAAAAAGTAATTTTCCCTTGTTGACCTTGCAGCCTTGTTCTGCTAAAAACTCCAGTAAGGCAATGGTGTCTTGTTTGCATGTTTCTTCATCAGGTGATGCCAGCAAAATGTTGTCAGTGTAAAGGAGCAACTGGCTCCCATTGGAAGGAATAAACTGTGCCAAATTTGCTGACATTGCCTGTGAAAAAATGGTTGGTGATTCACAGTAACCTTGTGGTAGCCTGGTGAATGTGTACCTCTTGTTTTCAAATGTGAATGCAAACCAAAATTGATGATCTGGATGTATTGGTATGCTGAAAAAAGCATTGCTGAAGAAACAGCTCTTAGGTTAACTGCTTTGTTTACCGCCTGAAGGTCTTGGACCATTCGCCATCGCGCAAGATGGCGGCGCGTGCACAACGCGAGGCTCTGCGTCCTATCAGATTCTGGGGACTAGCAGTGTTATTTCTGCTCATTTCGGGTATGTTCGTTCAGAACAGCTCTGCTTTTACATCTTACACCCGAGATGAGCTTTTGGATATTGGATTACAAGGCAACGATAATGACCTTTTTATCAGCAACCTACGTCTGAATCAACGTCTCATCCCGGAGCTCTGGAGAACTCCCGACGCTCGGCAGGCTTCCCGGCCGACTGGAAGTGCTCGCAGGCGGCGTAAAGATCGTAAACAAAGGAGGGGTAAGCGTGGTGGGCTAAGAGCTAAGCTAAAGCTAACACCGCATCGGCTATCGCTACCCAGTATTTTCCTTGCTAATGTACGGTCTCTGGCGAGCAAAATGAGTGAACTACGGCTTCGGATCACCAACAATAAGAGACTTATGAACTGCAATATCATGATTTTTACGGAAACATGGCTTCACAGTGGAATACCCGACAATGCTATCGAGCTAGCCGGCCTACACACGCTCCGGGCAGACAGAGCAGCAGTTGACTCCGGTAAGACAAAAGGGGGGGGAGTGTGCATTTATATTAACAAGGCTTGGTGCACGAACTCTGTCACTGTTGAGAGATACTGCTCAGCTAACCTGGAGTTTCTCATGGTTAAATGTAGACCTTTCTATCTGCCACGCGAGTTCACTTGTACCATCATAACAGCCGCTTACATTTCTCCGGATGCTAATGCTAAGCTTGCTATGAACTGCATGCAGCTATTAGCAAACAACAAACTGCACACCCAGAGGCAGCATTTATTGTGGCGGGTGATTTTAACCATTCTAATCTCAAGACAGTGCTTCCTAAATTCTACCAGCATGTCTCCTGTCACACAAGAGGGGACAAAACATTGGACCATGTTTACACCAATATTGTGGGAGCCTACACAGCAACTCCCCTCTCCCACATAGGTCAGTCTGGTCACTTATCCTTGTTCCTTGCCCCCAAGTATGTACCGCTCATCAACCGGGTGAAGCCATCAGTGAGGACCATCAAAGTGTGGCCAGAGGGGGTTGACTCTGTACTCCAGGAGAAGTTTAGGAACACAGACTGGAGTATGTTTACCTCTCAGGCTACCTGTGGCTCCCATATAAACGTCAACTCTTACACCTACTCAGTCCTGGACCATATCAACACCACTATTGACAGTGTCACCACGGAAAGACAGATCACCACGTACCCAAATCAGAAGCCGTGGATGAACAGAGAAGTGCGGCTTCTGCTAAAAGCACGTAACAATGCCTTTAGATCTGGTGATGCACAGGCCTACAGTTCATCCAGGGCAGATCTGAAGAGGGGCATCAAGAAGGCCAAGCACAGCTACAAGCTGAAGGTGGAGGAACATTTTGGGGACTCTGACCCCCGACGCATGTGGCAGGGCATTCAAGCTATCTCTGATTATAAGCCCAGCAACTCCATACCTATAGCCATGACTGTGCCCTTTCTCAATGAGCTAAATGACTTCTATGCTCGTTTTGACAAGGACAACAACGAAAAGAACATCAATTTCCCACCCTCTGATGACCTCCACCACCTCACACTCACCCACACCGACGTCCGTAACGCACTGAGTCATGTCAACGTACGTAAGGCTGCTGGCCCTGATGGCATTCCTGGGCGTGTGCTGACGGCATGCGCTGAGCAGCTGGCAGGGGTCTTCACAGACATCTTCAATCTGGCCCTGGCCCAGGCCGTGGTACCAGCGTGCTTCAAGACCACTTCAATAGTACCAGTGCCGAAACATTCAACACCACTGTGCCTAAATGACTATCGCCCTGTGGCACTGACACCCATAGTCATGAAGTGCTTTGAGCGACTGGTCTTGGCACAGCTCAAAAAAGGCCTGCCCCCTACACTGGACCCTCATCAGTTCGCCTACCGGAGCAACAGGAGTACAGAGGATGCGGTTTCTACAGCGATGCACTATGTACTCTCACACCTGGATGACAAGAACACCTACGCAAGAATGCTGTTTGTTGACTTCAGCTCAGCATTCAACACAGTTATCCCCTCCAAGTTGCTCACTAAACTTGGGGACCTGGGAATCAGTACCTCCACCTGCAACTGGATCATGGATTTTCTGACCAACAGACCCCACCCAGCATGTTAGGTCAGGCCCCAACCGTTCTTCCGTCATCACACTCAACACTGGTGTACCACAGGGCTGTGTGCTCAGCCCATTCCTCTACTCCCTCTACACCCATGACTGCAGGCCTATGTATGGATCCAATTCCATCATAAAGTTCGCAGATGACACCACGGTGATTGGACTCATCAGGGACAACGACGAGTCAGATTACAGGGCAGAGGTTGAGCACTTGGCTACTTGGTACGCTGACAATAACCTGCTCCTTAACACCAGCAAAACCAAGGAGCTCATAGTGGACTACAGGAAGGAGAGGGGAGAGACACGTGACCCCAACCATATCAATGGCATAGCTGTTGAACGTGTCCCCAGCTTCAAATTCCTGGGGACCCACATCAGCGGGTGGTGAAAACCTCCCAACGCATCACAGGGACTCCACTTCCAGTTATAGAGGACGTCTACAGGAAAAGATGTCTGCGCCGGGCACGCAGCATTCTTAGGGACTCCAACCATCCTGCTCATGGACTGTTCCAGCTTCTCCCCTCCAGAAGATGTTTCAGAAGCCTTCAGACTAGAACCAGCAGGTTTAGGAACAGTTTCTTTCCAACAGCTGTCACGTTATTGAACTTAGTTCCCCGCTGACTCTCTTACCATCATCTCTTACCATCCTCACCTGTACATAACTGCATAACTACATAACTACATCTATCTTATTGCACATTATTTGCACATAACAGTACTCTTAACTTTCTGCACTGCTGCATATATTTGCATATATTTGCTTAAATTGCACATACTGTTAATTACCGTATATACTGCACTGCTGTCCTTTGCACTTCTGATTGGATGCTAAACTGTGTTTCGTTACCTTGTATTCATACATGTGTAATGACAATAAAGTTGAATCTAATCTAATCTAATCTAAGATGGTCCAGCCTTCCTCACAGGAAACAAAGGTGTGTTGCATGGAGAATTTGGGCATGGGACAATGACACCTGCTGCTTTCAGGTCCTCTATGACTGGTTTAATGCTTTCTTGGGCTTCAGGACGTAGAGGATGATGTCGTTGGTAAGGCCTATAATGAGATTTAGCATTTATTTTAACCAATTCTGCATTTTTTATTAAGCCTACATCTGCCTTTCCTGTTGACCATAGAGAATTTGGAATTTGTGAGAGTGTGTGTTCCTCTCCTTCTGTTAATGTAAAAAGTGATCACATGGGTGAGTTGGGAACGTCATTGTGGACCTCTTTCTGCACTGTGGTCACCCAGTTCAAAGGCAGTAAGTAGGTGTCCGGTTTTAGGGAATATTGAACTCTTGGATCAGGAGTTTGTTTCCAAGACTGACCACATTCCTCTGCGGAATGTTTTTTCATAATTTGGATCTGGGCCACTCAGATGTCTGTCATACATACTGCAACAATATTGGTATGTGGCCTGCTGTGTAGTAGGGATATTGGACTCAAAATATTGCATAGCTTTTGTCTGCAGGTCTGATGTCATTGAGCTTGGTCCGGCTGAAACCAAACACAGGGAGTAGCAGTACCTTGGCACATTGAAATCCTGCATTACATTTACTTCTGTCACATGTGGAAAATGTGATGCTCTCATACCGTTCTCCGTTCTCCGTTGGGAAACTCTCTTAGAATATCCTGAACCTGCAATGTCACTTAAGGTAAACACTGCATTGTTAACATCAAGTCACAGTCAGGTAAATGAATATCTGTTATGTTAGTGTTAGCGTCAACAGTTATACTTAGCTTCGGTGCGGTCAGTCAGGTAGTTGGCCCGTGAGGTCCTCCACCCCGTCTCCGCTGCTGCTGGCGTCTAGGACATTGCCTCCGCCAATGGCCCTTTTGTCCACATTGATGACAAACATCATGCTCCCCTTGCTGCGGCCAGCTCGTCCCACGCCCCACTTCGTCCCCCCTCCACCACTGGAATACAGTTCCGGTGCAACCCTGAAAAATAGAACTGGGGGGGAGGCCCCCCCCCCCCCCGTGCCAACAATCACACTAAGAGGAGTTGGTTTTTCTTTCAGGTTGTTTTTTTTTTTTTCCTTTTTCTTTCCTTTCCTCCTCTATTATCTCTGCATGTTTGGAATAAGTTAACACATCGCCAAATGCACAGGTGCGGTATGTGACCAAATGTTTGCGGATGTAATCAGCTAGGTGTGGGTGCATGTTTTGCAAAAAGACACTTTTCAAATGCTGCCAATAAGGTTCTACACCTGAATCATTAGCAGCCTTAGTTAAATCAGAATGCCCATCAAACCTCTTGTAACCTGGGTCTATAAGCTTCAACACTTTCATCGTTTACTTTGTTTGTGGTTGGGATCGTCCCATATAAGATGTATTTAAAGTTCAATCATACGATATTGCTCAGTGACAACATTTTTCATAATCTTAAATTTTATTTATCGTATTGATGGTGAGTGTAGTGTGGACATGTATGCATATCTGCTTAACTCTTGGGTGCCCCGGTATGGCTGCTCCGGGTAGAGGGGTGGAGATGAGCGGAGGCAAGGTGACGTCAGCCGTAGTCTCTCCAGCCTGGAGTTCTGTGAGATCGGGGTATGGGCTGAGCAGTGGGGGAGTGTGGAGTTGGAGGAGCAGAAGCATGACTCCCTGTCCTCACGTCAGACTCGTCATTCACCATAAAAGAGGTAAAACATGTATTAGTCAACTCTTTTTTCCTTCCTTTTACCATGGTCAGTTTTTCAGATTTATCATCAAATTTTGATTTTACCGTCCAAGTCAAGTCCAAGTCAGCCTGTCGCCCTTTTTTTCCTTTTCCATCTGAAGCCACTGTTAAGTTGGAGAGATAATGCAACTGTGAGCTAGGGACTACAACTGTACTGCAAAAGTCAAATATAAGTCAAATGAAATAACCTAATGCTGTTTACCTGCCTTCAGGCATCCCAACCAAAAGAAAAATCAAATTTTCTTGCTCTGCTGGCAGGTAATTTTACTTAAAATAAGTGAAAAATTCTGGCAATTGATAATGCTAGTTAAAAATAAAAAGACATCTGCCAATAAAGCAAAATTCAATTGCTTAACACAAGTAACTATCATAAAGCCAGCAAAACCCCACACAAAAAACAAAACAAAACTGCATAACAAAAGAAATTACTGCCAAAACTATCTTGAGATAAAAGCAGGCATCTAATACCTTTCATCTTACCAAAATCCCCAGTTCAGTGTGACCTTATTATTGCTTCAGCACAACACAGGTTAGTCCTTTCACACACACACACACATAGCAAGCCCCAGATAAGCACACATGTTAGTGAAACAATCCCAAAGTTGCTTAATAATAAGCAGATCTGGCAACCCAAGGTTCTCTTCGTCAGTCATCTTCTGCAACTCTGAAAACACATTCATTTTTTTCCCATCTATGTCATTTACCAATCTCCCGTGCACAAATCTGCCGTTTCCCGTGAAACAACAATCTCATTGTCCTTTTGCACTTCACAACAAGAAAAAACAACCTCAACTTCTGTCCCGCTGCCTGACTTCTGCGTTCTCACATTCTTTTTTTCTCTCTTTTTCTCACCATAGTAACCCGTAAAACATTAAAAACACACATGAACAAGCACACGAATGACCAGACAAACAAACTGCAGTTATTTATTTGATGTATTTATTTTATTTTATTATAATTTGAGGTTATATTATCATGTATATATTTTTAAAGGTTATTTAATTTCATTTCAGACCTGTTTTAAATGATGCCTTAAAGTATTTTGGTTGTTATTATCACACTAAAGTTTTATCCTTATTATATTAGCACTATTTTCTTCTTTCTATTTCATTATTTTCTAACTTTTATTCTCTATTTTTTCTCTTTCTTTTCCCTTTTTATATTACTCCTGTATTACTCACTCAATTAAATTTGAGAATCTTGTAATATATATAGGAGTACTTTATCGATGCTCACTTGTGATGTAAAGAAGGTCTTGCATTGATATTTTTTCTCAATCTATGCTCACTTGTGATGTAAAAAAGGTCTTGCATTGATTTTGCTCTATGCTTACTTGTGATGTGAAAAAGGTCTTGCATTGATTTTTTTTTTATCCATACCCCTGCGCGCTCTTTGTGGGTCCACTTTATGCAGCAGAAATGCATTTCTCCACGAACTCGAACCGGGGCCCCTAAGCTTCTACCATGTCCGCACCTATTTGGACTTTGCGGTATCTAACACTTGGCTTACAACTCTTTCATACGTATCTTCAGACCGACCGTAGACTGTAACCGGACGTCATTAATAATTACATTTACTCACTGCGATCTGCCTGTGGGTTGGCTCCGCCACTCTCTGGCTCCGCTTCCAGTGTCTCCGGACTGTGCCTGACTTCCACAAAGCTGACCCACTGGGGACGCTGTGTGTGTGTGTGGGGGGGGGGGCTTTCCGCAGCTGTGCACTAGCTGTCTGTGGTCCAAAAATGCTGTGGAAGCAGGAGGAGAGATATATGGAGTCCCTGTGGTTCGGGTGCCAAGTATGTTAGAAGAATCCTTCTTAATCTTCGTTCAAATACCAGGCTGGATCACAGTTTCAGCAAATTTAATTACACTGGCCAGTGGAGAACAATACAAAAATAGTCTCAGAGCCTATTCACGCACCATTCTGACTTGAACACACATCGCTCAGTTCTTTAAGCCCTTCATTATCTGAGAGGTGGAGAATTCAATTCAATTCAATTCAGCTTTATTTATAATGCGCCACATCACAACAAAAGCCGCCTCGTGGTGCCACAGTGCAGATAAAAAAAATCACACAGTCACAGAAAGACCCAGCAATCAGACGATCCCCTATGAGCAAGCACTAGGCGACAGTGGAGAGGAAAAACTCCCATTTGGAAGGAAGAAACCTCTAGCAGAACCAGGCTCAGGGAGGGGCAGTCGTCTGCTGCGACTGGCTGGGGATGAGGGGATAGGGAGGATGGAAAGGACAGACATAAAGAACATAGCAGTAAGATGCCAAGTACAATATTGGAGAACAACCAGCAGTATGGATCAGATAACAATAGAACAAGAGTGGGGTTAAAAGACACAAATACCCTCCTTAAACGAAAGCAAAATTAAAAAGGAAGGATTTTACCCTGTTCTTAAAGACAGAGACCGAGTCTGACTCCCGGACCCAGAGTGGTAACTGGTTCCAGAGAGAAGGGGCTTGGTAGCAGAAGGCTCTGCCTCCCACCGTACTTTTGGAGATTCTGGGCACCACAAGTAAGCCAGCATTTTGGGAGCGTAATGCTCTGTTAGGATGGTAAGGTGATATCAGATCTTTTATAAATTGGGGGGCCAGATGGTTAAGAGCTTTGAAAGTAAGAAGAAGGATTTTAAACTTGATTCTGAATTCAATGGGAAGCCAATGGAGGGAGGACAGAACCGGGGAAATATGATCTCTTTTTCTAGAACCAGTTAAAACTCTAGCAGCAGCATTTTGAATCAATTGAAGACTTTTTAAAGATGCTCTAGGACAACCAGATAATAGCGAATTACAATAATCTAATCGCGAACTGACAAAGGCGTGAATCAGTTTCTCAGCATCACTCAGAGACAAAATGCTCCTGATCTTAGCAATATTGCGCAGATGATATAAGGTGGTCCTAGAAACAGTTTTAATATGTGAATTAAAGGACAAATCCTGGTCAAAAACCACTCCCAGGTTCCTCACACTACTGTTCAGAGTGAGAGTGGCAGCATCTAAATTAAGGGCATAATCTGAAAAGGAATTTCTAAGATGTTTTGGGCCAATAACAATGACTTCAGTCTTATCAGAGTTCAATAGTAAAAAAATTACAAGTCATCCAAGCTTTGATGTCCTTAAGACAGGCATCTAGCTTGGCCAACTGATCACAATCATCGGGCTTCATTGACAGGTATAGTTGTGTGTCATCAGCGTAACAATGAAAATGTATACAGTGCTTTCTGATGATATTGCCCAGCGGGAGCATATATAAACTAAAAAGAGTAGGGCCCAACACAGATCCCTGTGGAACTCCGTGAGTGAGCTTAGAGCTGGAAGAAAATCCATCACTGACATGGACAAACTGAAATCTATCAGACAAATAAGATCTAAACCACTGCAACGGAGTTCCACTGAGTCCAACAAAGTGTTCCAATCTATCAAGTAGAATGGCATGATCGATAGTGTCAAAGGCTGAACTGAGATCTAAAGGAACAAGAACAGAGACAAGTCCATTATCAGATGCAGTCAGGAGGTCATTAGAGACCTTCACTAAGGCAGTTTCAGTGCTGTGATGAGCTCTGAACCCTGATTGAAACACCTCAAACAAACCAACTCCCTGCAAATGGTCAGATAATTGCACAGCAACAACTCTTTCCAGGATTTTTGAAATGAAAGGCAAATTGGAGATTGGTCGATAATTGGCCAAAACTCCAGGATCGAGCATCGGTTTTTTAAGTAAAGGTTTAATTACAGCAGTTTTAAAAGCCAGTGGAACATAACCCAGAGTTAAAGAAGAATTAATGATAAGAAGAATACGGCTACTAATAATTGGGAAAATAATTTTAAATAACCTGGAAGGAATAGGGTCCAGAAGGCAAGATGAAGGCTTAGAAGAGAAAACTACCCTATCCAACTCCAAGAGGTCGATTAGAGTAAATCTATCCAAGCAGATATCAATTGAGGGAGCAGCAGTAGTTAATGTACTAGAGTTTACGGTAGGAAGAATCTGACTAATTTCATCTCTAATAGATAAAATTTTAAGATTGAAATAGTTCAGAAAGTCCTGACTAGAAAGCTCAGGGGGGATGCGAGGATTGACCGAGTCATGGCGCTTTGTAAGCCTGTGACATAACGCACGGCTCAGAAGACGCACACACACAGGCTCAGAGTAGTTCAAATAGTTTATTAACAACAGGAGTGAATGAATGTGTGTCTGCGAGATGTAGATGTGTTGGTGGCGGCGTCTGCTTCGGGCACAGAGGCAGGAGACCGTACAGCCGGACAACCCTATGGGAAAAGCACAAGAAGAAGGGTGACGGGCACACACCAACACAGGAGATATGAGAGCGAGAGAGGAGCTTACTTGGATAGGACAGATGACTGGCACAGCAAGGGACGGAGCCCGGTAGACAGCCACCTGGAGAGCCCGGTGCAGCAGCGAGGAACAGGCAATGGAGAGGCGTAGTCCGCCACCGGGAAATCCACCTGTGCACAGGGGAGCAGACTGGAAGGAAAAGGAGGTAAGGTCTTCTTACCGGAATGATTGAGGATGAGGTTGAACTCACAGCGAAGCGTAGGGAAGTCTGACGGCTTCAGGCCGAAGCTCAGGGCAAGGCGGCTTATATCCCTCGCCGCTGATGACGAGCAGGTGTGCGAGCAGGTGGCGCCGCTGATGAGCGGCACGGCGTGACAGTACTCCCCCCTCTAGCAGCGCCTCCTGGCGATGGCTTCTCTGGGTGCGCTCGGTGGAAATCAGCGATGAGCGACGGGTCCAACACAAACGACGAGGGTACCCAGTGTCGATGTTCAGGCCCATAGCCCTCCCAGTCCACCAAGTACTGCAACCCACGACCCCGGCGCCGGGAGTCCAGGATGGAGGCGACGGACCAGGCTGGATGGCCATCGATCATCCGAGGCGCGGGTTGCGCAGCAGGAGGAGGGCAAAGGGGGTCGGAGACTGCCAGCTTCACCTTGGACACGTGGAAGGTGGGATGAATGCGGAGGGAGGGGGGAATAGCTACACGCACAGCCACCGGGTTGACGATCCTGGTGATGGGGTAGGGACCCATAAAGCGCTGTGCCAGCTTCCTCCTCTCGCCCTTTAAGGTCACGTCCTGGGTCGACACGTAGACTTGTTGCCCAACTCTATACGCCGGGGCAGGTCTTCTGTGCCAGTCCGCCACGGCTCTGTTGTGTTCCGCCGTGCGTAAAAGCGCATTACGCGCTGATGCCCAGATGGAGCGGAACTGCCTGAGATGCGCCCTTACTGAGGGGACAGTTACCTCACTCTCCTGCGCCGGGAACAGCGGGGGGTCGTAACCCAGGGACGCCTTAAAGGGAGACATCCCTGTAGCAGAAGAGCGAGCGGTGTTATGGGCGTATTCAACCCAGGCGAGGTGGTTACTCCAGGACGTGGGTTTGGATGCCGTTACACAGCGGAGCGCAGCCTCCAGCTCCTGGTTGGTCCGCTCACACTGCCCGTTGGATTGGGGGTGATGGCCGGAGGAGAGGCTCACCTTGGCTCCCAAGGCGTTGCAGAACGATCTCCAAACCTCAGAGGAAAATTGGGGCCCCCGGTCCGAGACCACGTCCACTGGAATCCCATGCAGCCTGACCACGTGTTGGATGAGGAGGTCCGCTGTCTCCAGGGCAGTTGGGAGACCTCGTAGGGGGACGAAGTGTACCGCCTTGGAGAAGCGGTCCACGATGGTCAGGATGGTGTCATAGGTGTTTGAGACTGGGAGACCGGTGACGAAATCCAGGGCGATATGCGACCAGGGCCTGCCAGGGACGGGCAGAGGCTGGAGCAAACCCGCTGGAGGGGCATTACCCGACTTGTTGGTGGCACAAACTGGACAGGCCCGGGCGTAGCGGGCAGCATCCCTCCGCAGGCCCGGCCACCAAAAGGACCGCTGGAGGAGGTCAATCATCCGGGAGGAGCCAGGGTGACAGGTGAGCTTGGACGTATGCAACCAGTGGATGACCTCCCCTCGAACCGGGGATGGCACGAACAGCCTCCCCTCCGGTCCGCCGCCAGGGTCAGGTTCCACTTCCTGCGCCTTCCGGATCTTGCTCTCGATGTCCCAGGTGACGGCTCCCACGACGCACGACCTGGGTAGGATGGTGTGAACCGTGTCCTCCGACTCCTCAGGGGCGAATTGCCTAGAGAGGGCGTCGGGCAGGCCGTTCTTGGAGCCAGGCCTGAAGGTGATGGTAAATTGGAACCTGGCGAAGAACAAGGACCAGCGCGCCTGGCGGGCGTTCAGGCGCCTGGCAGATCTAAGGTATTCCAAGTTCTTGTGGTCCGTCAGGACCACGAACGGCAGGTCCGCCCCCTCTAGCCAGTGACGCCACTCCTGTAGCGCGAGCTTGATGGCGAGGAGCTCTCTGTCACCCACGTCGTAATTTCTCTCCGCCGGGGACAAGCGCCGGGAGAAGAAGGCGCAGGGCCGTTTGATACCGTCGTCTGGCGACCGCTGGGATAGCACCGCCCCCACTCCTGTGTCCGAAGCGTCCACTTCCACGATGCACTGCAGCGCAGGGTTGACTTGGCTAAGGACCCGGGAGGAGGAGAACTCCGCCTTCAGCACCTGAAACGCAGCTGCGGCCTCTTCGGTCCACCGGAACGGAACCTTAGGGGACGTGAGGCGGGTCAGCGGGCCGACGATGGTGCCAAAGTTTGGGACAAAGCGGCGGTAGAAGTTCGCAAACCCAACGAACTGTTGCACCTGCTTCCTTGATGCAGGTGTAGGCCATTCCACCACCGCCTTCACCTTCTCTGGGTCCGGAAGCACCTGGTCGTGTGAGATGATGAACCCAAGGAAGGATGTTGTCTTAGCATAAAATTCACACTTTTCAGCCTTCACGTATAACCGGTTCTCCAGCAGCCTTTGGAGGACCCGCCTCACGTGGACCTGGTGCTCGTCCCTGGACTTGGAGAAGATGAGTATATCATCCAGGTAGACGAACACAAAGAGGCCGATGAAATCCCGGAGGACGTCGTTGATGAGGCGCTGAAAGACGGCTGGAGCGTTGGTCAACCCGAACGGCATTACCAGGTATTCGAAGTGGCCGTTCAGGGTACGGAAGGCTGTTTTCCACTCATCTCCCTCCCGGATCCGGAAGAGGTGGTATGCGCTGCGTAGATCCAGCTTGGTGAACCAAGTCGCCCCCTGGAGGGAGTGGAAAGCGGTGTCCATGAGGGGCAGGGTGTAACGATCCTTCTCCGTTATGTCATTAAGACCTCGGTAGTCAATGCAAGGACGGACGGATCCATCCTTCTTGCCGACGAAGAAGAATCCTGCCCCCACAGGTGATGACGATGGGCGGATTATCCCAGCACTCAGCGACTCCTTGAGGTATGTGTTCATTGTCTCCTTCTCTGGCGCCGACAGACTGTAGAGCCATCCAGAAGGTAAGGGCGCCCCCTGGCGGAGATTGATTGCGCAGTCGTAGGGCCAATGAGGAGGGAGAGACATCGCCTTGGATTTGCTGAATACCATACCCAGGTCGTG
This sequence comes from Pholidichthys leucotaenia, assembly GCA_020510985.1. NCBI lineage: Eukaryota > Metazoa > Chordata > Actinopteri > Cichliformes > Pholidichthyidae > Pholidichthys > Pholidichthys leucotaenia. The sequence goes on along the minus strand of CM035838.1, from coordinate 45,042,746 downwards.
AAATTCCAGTGGCACCAGGGACAGGTCCGGGGGTGCAACGTCCGAAGGAGGGGGAGAAGCGGACGGAGAGCAGGCCGCGGACTGAAGACAGGTGCCCATGCAGAACGTGCTCCATGCCGACACCCCGGCGGACTTCCAATCCAGAACAGGGTTGTGGAGGCGTAGCCAGGGATACCCCAGGATGACGGGCGACACAGAGTTGGGCAGGACGTAAAAGGTCATCTCCTCCCGGTGGTTTCCAGAGATAATAACCGGGACGGGGATGGTCTGGTGTGTAACTCTCCCAAGGGAGGCACGAGAGAGATTGACTAGGGAGATGGGGTTCCTGAGTGCCTGAGAGCGGATGCCCAATCGGGTTGCCAGGCTTTGTGAAATAAAGCTGCCTTCTGCACCCGAATCCACCAGTGCGTGGGTGAGATGCCCAGTGGGGTTGTGGCAGAAACGGATGGGCAGCTTCAATTGAGTGAGTGAACTTAACCGGTTGACGTCCGCGAGGCCCCCTACAGTGACTCGCGGACCCCGCCGACTGGCTTTCCGTGGACAAAGCTTCACCGTGTGTTGGTCATCTCCGCAATACATGCAGAGATCCAACTCACGGCGGCGTTGTCTCTCCGCAGGGGAAAGCTTTGTCCAGCCCGTCACCATCGGCTCCGACTCCTCGGGGCACGATGGTGGCGGCGCCGCCAGGGGGCGAGCTTGGAACAGGTGCGGCGAGGCTCCACGAGGGCGAGAAGAAGACGACTTCCGTCCCGAGGAGCGCTCGCACAGCCTGTTGTCCAAACTGATCGCTAGGGATATTAGCTCCGCTAGCGTCTCAGGGATATCCCGCCCAGCCAGTTCATCCCTCAGATCATCATTGAGACTGCGGAGGAAAAGGCCACAGAGGGAGCGTTCCTCCAAGCCTAATTCCTCCGCCGCTACCCGGAAGTCGACCGCGTAGTCCGCTGCCAACCGGCTTCCCTGCTGGAGGGCGAGAAGCCGATCGACCTGGACCGTCTCGGTAGGAGAATGGTCAAAGACCTCCAGGAAGCGTCTCACGAACTGGTCATATGTGAGGGTGGCATAACTGGGCCTCGCCATTACGGCGTAGGTCCATGTTAATGCTCGCCCCTCCAGGAGATTCCCGATATAACCAATTCGGCTATGATCTGAGGGAAAGTCCCCGGGCACACGGTGGAAAACGGACTCACACTGCATAATAAACCCCCGCGCTCCGCCGAGCTTACCGCTAAAGCGGGCGGGGGTTGGAATGGGCGTGAGCCGAACCGGTGTACCCGGAGCCTGCTGGACGGCCACTGGAGCAGCAGGAGCCGCGCCACCCTGACGAGCCGGGGGGAACGGCTGTTGGGGGTCCAAGCGGCCCAACCGGTTAGTTATATTTAACAACTGATTAAAAATCACCTGTTGCTGATAGGCTATCTGATCCACTCGAGCCTCGAGAGTGGAAAACCGGTGTGCGAGCCCGCCGTCTGCCGAGCCGCTCTGCTGAAGCCGTACTGACATAACGCACGGCTCAGGAGACGCACACACACAGGCTCAGAGTAGTTCAAATAGTTTATTAACAACAGGAGTGAATGAATGTGTGTCTGCGAGATGTAGATGTGTTGGTGGCGGCGTCTGCTTCGGGCACAGAGGCAGGAGACCGTACAGCCGGACAACCCTATGGGAAAAGCACAAGAAGAAGGGTGACGGGCACACACCAACACAGGAGATATGAGAGCGAGAGAGGAGCTTACTTGGATAGGACAGATGACTGGCACAGCAAGGGACGGAGCCCGGTAGACAGCCACCTGGAGAGCCCGGTGCAGCAGCGAGGAACAGGCGATGGAGAGGCGTAGTCCGCCGCCGGGAAATCCACCTGTGCACAGGGGAGCAGACTGGAAGGAAAAGGAGGTAAGGTCTTCTTACCGGAATGATTAGCTTGAGGATGAGGTTGAACTCACAGCGAAGCGTAGGGAAGTCTGACGGCTTCAGGCCGAAGCTCAGGGCGAGGCGGCTTATATCCCTCGCCGCTGATGACGAGCAGGTGTGCGAGCAGGTGGCGCCGCTGATGAGCGGCGCGGCGTGACAGCCTGGCTACAGTGTTGAAGAGAAACCTGGGGTTATTCTTGTTTGCTTCTATTAATGCAGAATAATAGCTTGATCTAGCTTTTCTAAAAGATTTTTTATAGATTAAGAGATGATTTCTCCACGCCAAGTAGAAATCATCTGAATTAGTTGAACGCCATTTTATTTCCAATTGACGAGCCTTCTGTTTCAAGCCACGAGTTTCTGAGTTAAACCAAGGAGTAAGAAATCTCTGGTTAGACTTTTTCTTTTTTAAAGGGGCTACCAAATCTAGAGTCCGATGCAGAGAGACAGTAACACCATCAACCATGCTATCAATCACGAATAGAGCAGACTCTCCATCACTTATTTCAGGTGTTTCTGTTGTGTTGACCCATGGCATAGAGGAGACAATCTGCAAAAATTTAGCAACAATGTCATCAGAAAGACATCTGCTGTAGTAGTATTTTTCTTTAGGAAATAAGGAAATAAGTGATCAGAGATAATGAAATCAAAAATTAACAGACAATGGCCAGACAGTACAGGATTATGAGGAGACACAACCAGATTTTCGATATCTATACCATATGTCAAAACAAGGTTCAATGTATGGTGGAAATAATGGGTAGAATTTTTTACTTTTTGGGAAAACCCCATTGAGTCTAAAATTGAATTGAAAGCCTTATTAAGACAGTCACTCTCAACATCAACATGTATATTAAAGTCACCTACAATAATTATTCTATTGGCTTTCAGCACCAAATCAGCTAAAAATTTGGCAAATTCCGATAGAAACTCTGAATAGGCCGTGGGAGGACGATAAACTATGGCAAAGAGAACTGGGATCAAGCCAAGATTGCCAACAGGCCCAACACTGAGGACCAAACCTTCAAAGGAATTAAAACATAATTTCTGCTTAACATTAACCAGCAATTTAGGATGGAAAATTGCCGCCACTCCACCACCACGACCAGAACCTCTGGGGTTATGACATTTTAAATACCCAGAGGGAGTTGATTCATTCAGACCAACATAATCATCAAGCCCTAGCCAGGTCTCTGTGAGGGATAGTAGATCGATCTGGTGATCGATTAATAGATCATGGACCAGAAGAGACTTAGAAGATAGAGACCTAATGTTTAATAAGCCACATTTAATTTTTAAACTTTGGGGGGGAAGAGAGGCCAAATTATTAATTGTATTAATTTTAGAGACTTGAGGCTGGATTAGAATTTTCCCAACATTTTGTTTAATCAATCTGGGAAGTTTATGCATTCTATTTTTTTTTTAACTTTTTTATTAACCACTTGCACTCCGGGCAATTTTCCTAAAAATGCCAAAAAATAACGTGCCCAAAGTAAATCAAAAGCTGTTATTCAGCCCTTTGCAGCATCTTCATGGGGTTGGTCTCATTTAAAAGAAAACACTTTGAATTTTTTGGCAAAAAAAACATAATCTCTCTACGTGCTCCGGTCACTGAGTTACAGTCATCTAAACATACTGAACTTGAAGAAAAAAAAATTGGACACAGTGTTTTTTTGGATACAAATGCTTGTAAATAACACACAGCTGTCCGATCCGGCTGGAAAATGCAACAGAAATGTAGAACCAAGTGTTATCCAGCTGAGATCCAAATTTGGTAACAATACCACAAAAAATGAATATTTTACACAGCTTTGTTCTCAGGCTGTTCCCAGGCGTTTTGGAACTGTGCCAAATTGTGCCAAATGGCACAGTTTGGAAAAACGTCTGTAACTTTTGAATAATTCAATGTAGAATCTTCATTTTAGGCTCTAATGAAAGGTCACACTCAGGGCTGTGTCTGTGTGTGTGTGTGTGGGCGGGGGGTCGTCCCCCCCCCTCTACCAAGGACCAAATTCGGCCCTCGCTACATGACGGATTACACTCCTTGCATGTTTTCACAGCGGCTCCCCCCCCCCCGCTACTGTGTGTGTGTGTGTGTGGGGGGAACCGTGAACGGACCGTGAACGCCCCCCCCCCCCTCGCTACAGAAGAGGGCCATCGCTACATGATGGAATAGACTGATATGCTTCCCCCCGCAGACCGGGGGGCGTTCGGACCGTGAATGCCCCCCCCCCCCCCGCTCCTCTTCTGCAGCGGGGGGGATGGCGTTCACGGTCCGAACACGGCAAATGAACCGTTTATCGCGGCGCACGCACTTCGTACTTCGTGCGCAGTATAGTTGTAATTTACCGATCGGTCAAAAGTCATTTTTGGATTACAGTTTTCAGGGATAAATAATAATTTAGCTTATAACACCTTACCTCTTCACAGCAGCAGAGTCGTGGTGAACATCTCTTCCCCCATTGTCAGACGAACGCGACGCTGCTCCGCTCGTGGATCCCGATCAAAACATAATTCCATTATTGCCGTTTTGGCGAATGATTTACGACTTTTGTCGTCGGCCTCCGTCTATTCTGCTGGAATGAGTGCAGGTCCCACTTGTGGGTGTTCTCCATGCAGCTGGGTGAGCCTGGGTCTGTAGTAGATTCGTCCAGCATCCTTTGTTTTCATCTGTTGCAACAGTAAATCTCTCTTCGCCCAGCCTGAATTTCTGTGCTTCAATTGGCTCCTGCGTTCACAGTAGGCGGGTCCTCCTTCCTAGATTTTCATTCATTGGCTCTTCAAGGTTTCAGAAACCCAATTCAAGGCTCTTATTAGTCGAATGAGAGGTCAATCAGATGAACTAATCTGTTCGTGGCTGTCTCTGCAGTTTTTTTTTGAGTGGCGCTTGGATGCCACTACATCACCATCACCACCATCATGCGTCATGCGTCCAAGCGCGCACGAGGGCGCTCTCGTGCGCCCTCGTGCGCCCTAGGACGCAGAGACTTGCCCGCCCGCGGAACAACGGAGTGCAAGTGGTTAACTTTAAAGCAGAAAAAGGTTCTGTAAGGGAGGAGAGAGGGGCAAAGTTGAAGGGTGGTGGATGAGGAAGAGCTGCAGAAGTGCGTGTGTTTTTCAGGTTGTGTTGTATTTGTCCTGGGTTACAATATTTAGGGCAACAGGAGACAGACTCAGTCTCTGAAGGATTATAAATCAAAGGCTGATCCAAACGGTAAAGACCACCCGAGTTAACGGGATCGATACAATATGTGGGAACAGGACCAAAAAAGGGCAGATTGGCAAACCCAGAAACTTCAGAGTGAGTAAACACACCAAATGAATGTAATTGTGGCTTGTAAATATGGATGTCACCAACTGCAAAACAAATCTACCTACGGGTACAAATAAAGTAACCTGAACCTGAACCTGAACCTGAAATTTCAGTCACTGTACCAGAAAACACAGAATAAAATAGAAAAGATTGTCTGTTAAAACACGTGCACCAAGTCTATTTGGGTGGATGCCATCAGGCCTCATAAGTGATGGGCGGTTCCAAAATAAATTAAAATTGTCAACAAAACCAATGTTAAAAATAGGACAAGTAAAACACAGCCAAGAATTAAGGCTGAGAGTTCTGCTAAAACGATTACAGCCTCGTCTGAGAGGTGCCAAAGGCCCAGAGATGAGCGCACGTCTGCCACAGTTCATAAGAGTGGACAGAAGGCTCCTAAAGTCACTTTTTAAAATCTCAGAATGAATTGTCCATCATGATTGGTCCAGTGCATTTGGTCAAAACTTTCTGTACAGATTATCTCTTTCTCAAGAATCATGACGCTCACTCAGTACCAGTCACACGGGAGCCGCACAAAATGAACGAAAACAAGATGATAACTAATGCAGCTGCATCCTTGACACTTTTACACAGACTCTGAGACAAAGCAAAAGACAAATATGAAACAAACATGAAACTTTTCTATCATAATCCAACGGAAAAATCACAAAACACTTATAGTTATGAACATTCATTCAGATTTAGTAATTTGATGATGCCATCCACTTTAATGATTAAAAAGTATCGGTATCGTATCAGCAATACTGGCCCTGTATTTACTTGGTGTTAGATCGATACCAAATCTTGCATTATCGCACACCACTATTTCTCAGCAATCCACCAATACTAGGTGAACAAATGTTCATCTTTTTGCCCGTCTGTTTTCTTCCTCCACCACTAAACAGCAAAAGCTCCCGTTCGTTTTGATTGTCACTGTATTCACGTACCTTCATTGCTTAAAACCATTTAAAATATCTGCTACCATGCTCTTCTTCTGTCTTTGGATTGCAGCTGTTCAAATCAGTTTGGTGGCTCTTGGCTGCCACCGACAGTATGGGCATGTGAACTGCAGATTATTTTCACTGTGTATGCTTGTACTCCAAAACTACTAGATGGATTTGGATGAAATTTTTACCAGAGGTGGTCCTTGGGCTAGAACCCATAACATTTTGGTGATGATCCGGGAACGCATACCTCTGCCAAGGCTCTGGCACCGAGGCATCAGCACCTTGGTGCTTTCATCTTAGGCTGCACTCAGACCAGGATAGTCCGGTGGTCTTGGTTCGACTGGGTGGGGAATGCTGAGAATTTTCACACCTTTGTTTGGTTTGGTTTGCATTCACACTGCAGCAGACCAAAGTGCCTAGATAACATCATGCAGTTACAACTGCTCGTTTGGGGTGCTGCAACCGAAACCACCACTGACCAGGAAGAAAAAATCTCAGCAAAGAAGAAAAATGAGGCTCATTGATTGGCCAGGACCGAAAACGAAAATCTGTTCCCTTCAGCCGGGGTGTTTGTCTGCCACAAATGAGACATTTTTTAACTTTTCTCCTCAGCTTTCTCTGGTAAAAGGATTTCTCAGATTTGTGTGGTTGTCTTGATTGTTATTTTCTTCCCAAAATGTACTACGGTAAACGCCACTTCCTCTTCTCGGACTACATGCTGCTATGGTTACACAGATGCTGAGGGGCACTTCTGCCCTTTGGGCCGCTGGATAGTCCGTTTGGATTCAGACTGCAAGCGGAGCACACCAGCCTTTGTTTGTAAGTGAACTGAGACCCCCATTTTCAAGGGGACAAGACTTTGCTTGTTTGGTGCCCAACAGAGTTCCAACACATGTTCACACTGCACCAAATGAACCAAACTATCCGCGGAAGTCACTGTTTGCTCCTTTGGTCCGGACCAATCAGTGGCCGTCTGAATGTGCCCTTAGTGTATTTATAGCCCGTGCATGTCATGATCTGGGCGCTGTCAGGGACCGTGCCCAAGCTTTATGTTCATTTTTGGTTTTTCTGTGTCATCCCCTGTTGTTGTTTTGTGGTTGTCTTTTTTAATTTGGTTATTATTATTATTTGCCCTCATGGATCACCACCTTATCGTGGTGGGGGCTTTGCATGCCCTAGTGATCCCAGCAGCTATGTTGTCCTGGGCAATTTGCCTCTGGTAGGGTCTCCCAAGACAAACGTCCTGGGTGAAGGGCCAGACTAAGAGTGATCCAATAGACTCCCATGATGAACAAAAAAATCAAGGATTCAGTGTACTCTGCCCTGTATGGGTTAGCGGGTCCCCGCCCTGGAGCCAGACCTGGGGGACGAGCTTGATGGCTAGCACCTGGTTGCTGGGTCCACCCTCCAGGGGCAGACTGGGCCACCATGAGTCTGCCCCTGGAGCAGAGGGCGGACACTGGAGAGCGGACCCATGGACCATGGGTCCGCCTTCCAGTGGGCTCACCACCTGACAGGTGAAGACAGACACCTTTGTGGTCTGATCCCAGGCTTTTGAAACTGGCTTTTGGGACTTGGAATGTCACCTCTCTGGTGGGGAAGGAGCTGGAGCTTGAGAGGTTGAAAGGTTGAGAGATACCGGCTAGATATAGTTGGGCTCACCTGAACATACAGCTCCGGTTCTGGAACCAGTTTCCTGGAGAAGGGCTGGAGCTTGGCCTACTCTGGAGTTGCCCCAAGTGAGAGGCGGTGAGCAGAGGTGGGTATTCTTATATAGCCCCGCCTTGCTGCCTCGACATTGGAGTTTTCCCTAGTGGACGAAAGGGTAGTTTCCCTGCGCCTTTGGGTTGAGAGATGGACGAGTCCTGACCGTCATTTGTACTGATGCACCAAGTGATGGTTAACTCTTTAGCTGTCAGTTAAAGGGTGGTCAAGACCCTAGTGGTCAAGAGTGGTAAAAAAAAATTTTGTCACTAAAATACTTCAGATTTCCAAGGCTATAACTTGAAAGTTGCAAGAGATAATGGCTTACTGTCAATTAGAAAGATGTAGAATATGATCCAAAGTTTCAGATAGGAATAAATTTATGCATCTAATTTGCATAATGTCACGGCAGCTATATAAATTACATAACTCAGTCAAAAGTGGACTTTGGACACATTTACACAAAGAATGGTTCATTTTTTTTGACACCGTTTTGTCTACAGGGGTATGTTTTTATCTAATCGTCAAAGTATATGAACCAGAAAATCAATAAAATGTAAAAAAAAACATATATTCATCTCTTACCTCTGTGTGTGTGTGTGTGTGTGTGTGTGTGTGTGTGTGTGTGTGTGTGTGTGTGTGTGTGTGTGTGTGCTCGCTTGCTCACGTGACCAGTCCGTTTTCGGCCATTGTGGTCGTTGTTTTGCATTTTGTCGGTCATTTACGCTCTCGACCACATCTACAAACTCTTATGATTATCCCACGTGAATTTTGTTTGTAATATGTGGCTATTTTTCCCATTTGATGCATTTTTTCTGTGAGGATCCATGACGATGTGGGCACCGCCATCTTGGCTCTGGATGTTGTAGGGCTGTCATGGTTGACACGCCTCTGCATTGTTGCGTGGAAATCGGGGACAGTGCCTTTGGCATGACAAACCGGGGTGGTGGTTCTTTTTTTAAAAAAAGGGGGACCAGAGGGTGTGTTCCAACTTTAGGGGATCACACTTCTCAGCCTCCCTGGGAAGGTCTATGCCAGGGTACTGGAGAGGAGAGTCCGACCGCTGGTTGAACCTTGGATTACGGAGGAGCAATGTGGTTTTCGTCCTGGCCGTGGCACATCAGACCAGCTCTTTACCCTCTCGAGAATCCTTGAGGATTCATGGGAGTTTGCCCAACCAGTCCACATGTGTTTTGTGGACTTGAAGAAAGCATTCGACCGTGTTCCTCGTGGTTTTTTGTGGGGGTTGCTGCGGGAGTATGGGATATTGGGCTCGTTGTTACAAGCTATCTGGTCCCTATCCAACCATTGCAAGAGTTTGGTTTGGTTTGCCAACATCCAGTCAAACTTGTTTCCACTGAGAGTTGGACTCCGCCAGGGCTGCCCTTTGTCACCAATCCTGTTCATAATTTTTATGGACAGGATCTAGGTGCAGCCAAGGATTGGAGGGTGTCATGCTTGGTGACCACAGGATCTCATCTCTGTTAAGATAAGATAAGATAAGATAAGCCTTTTTTAGTCCCACAATGGGGAAATTCCAGGATTGCAACAGCACAGGGATAGCAACACTCAGAGCAATAATTCAAAAGATAAGATAATAAGAGCAGTGAATATACATATGTACACAGAGATATACACAGTGTAGAGCATTGTAGCTAGGTGGAATAAACAGCATAACAGTCTATTCAGTTACCCCTCATAGTATGAATATGTACCCATACAATAAATTTCGTATTTGAGTCAGCCTAGTTGTCACTCTCTGTAGCGATTGATATTGTCCTAGTTGTATAATGGAGGGGACCATTATTGTGCAAGTTTGTTACGTTTTGTGCATTCAATATGACCACTACGAGTAGCCCTGGTGAGGTTATAAAGTCTGACAGCCGTGGGTAGGAGGGACCTGCGAAACCTCTCGGTTGCGCACCTAGGATTGTACAGCCTACTGCTAAATGAGCTACTCAGTGTGTTCAGTGTGTCCTGCATGAGGTGGGACTCGGACTTCAGCAGAGGTGACAGCTTAGCCACCATCCTCCTCTCTCCTATCTCCTCCACTGGGTCGAGGCGCCGGCCCAGGACAGAGCTAGCTTTTTTGATCAGTTTATTCAGTCTCTTCCTGTCGGCTGCCGTGATGCTGTTGACCCAGCAGACCACTCCAAATGTGATGGCTGATGCCACCACCGAATTGTAGAAGGTCTTCAGGAGCCGCTCTTATACACCAAAAGACCTGATCCTCCTCAGGAGGAACAGCCTGCGCTGTCCCTTCTTGTAGAGCGGGTTGGTATTGTGTGACCAGTCCAGTTTATTGTTCAGGTGAACACCCAGGTACATGTGGGATGTCACCATCTCAATGTCTGTTCCCTGGATGTTTACTGGTGCTGTGGGGGGTTGTCCTCGCCTGCGGCAGTCCACCACCAGTTCCTTAGTTTTCTTCGCATTGATCTGGAGGCAGTTCCGATGGCACCAGTCCACGAAGTCATGCATAAGTCTTCTGTTCTCCGCATCATCTCCATCAGAGATGAGGCCAACGATCGCAGAGTCATCAGAGAACTTCTTTAGATGGCAGTGTGGTGTGTTGTGTGAAAAGTCTGCAGTATAAAGGTGAACAGGAAGGGAGCCAGAACTGTTCCCTGGGGGGGGCCCCGTACTGCAGATGATAATGTTGGACACACAGTCCAGGGTTCTCACAAACTGTGTCCGGTTTGTGAAGTAGTCCAGGATCCACGATTACAGATGCTGGTCCACCCCTGCACACAGTAGCTTGTCCTTCAGGATCACTGGTTGGATGGTGTTGAAAGCATTGGAGAAATCAAAGAACATGATCCTCACCCTGCTCCCAGGCTTCTCCAAGTGGAACAGGGAACAGTGTAGGAGGAAGATCACTGCATCCTCCACCCTGATGCCATTCTGGTAGGCGAACTGGAGTAGATCATCACTGGTCCCACTAGGGAGCGGAGGTGGGGACTCTTTCCAGAGTCTTCATCAGGTGTGATGTGAGGGCCACAGGTCTGTAGCTGTTCAGGTCTTTGGGGTGGGAGGTCTTTGGTATGGGTACCACATAGGATGTTTTCCACAACTATGGTACCCTCCCCAGCTTCAGGCTCAGGTTGAAGATGTGCTTCACAATCCCACACAGCTGGTCTGCGCAGGACTTAAGGAGCTTCGAGCTGATGCAGTCCGGACCTGAGGCCTTCCTCGCCTTGATCTTCCTCAGCTCCGCCCTCACCTGGGTCTTGGTGAGGGTCAGGTTGGGGCAGGGGAGTTGTGTGCGGGGAGTGGGGGGTGTTGGTGGGGGGGGCGTGGACAGTAGGACCATATGACGGAAGAGGCAGCAGTGGTTGTTGTGCAGGTGGAGGGGAGGGTGGTTGGTTCAGGTTGTTCACCCACTCCCTGTCCCCCGTGGCCTGGGAGGAGGTATTCTGGAGCCCAGAGATGGTTTTGAGGCTTCTCCAGACCCCGCTGACATCACTGTTGCAGCTTGTCCTCCATGTTCTTCCTGTAGCTGTCCTTACCCTCTCTAATCCTCCTCCTTAGCTCCCTCTGTACGGACTTCAGCTCCTCCCTGTTTCCAGACCTGAAGATCCTTTTCTTTTCTTTCAGTAGGGACTTTATCTCAGGGTTGATCCAGGGTTTGTTGTTTGAGCAACACCGTATGGTCTTGGTAGGTACGATCTTGTCCACACAGAAGTTGATGTAATCTGTGATGTGTTGTTTGCATGTCGTGATATTCCTTGTCGGTTTTTGCCTGCTGGTTATGTTTTGTTTTCAGCCCTCATGCTATTGTTTATTTTTCCTTGTTTAAGTCAATAAATTACTAGTGATGGGCAGATGAGGCTTTCTTGAAGGCTTGAAGGTTTTCATCAAATTGGTTCATATGGACGAAGCTTCAAGTGAAACTTCATTTGCTCTACTAAGCCATCTACTGGACCAAAAGTATACACCATGCAAATTTTTACAAGGGTATTATTGGTTTATTGTGTATTTTTTTCCATTTCAATAAATGTACTGTTTTTTAAGAAATTCAATTCAATTCAACTTTATTTATATAGCGCCATTTCACAACAACAGTCATTGCATAGCACTTTAAAATGTAGGGGAAACCCCCACAATTGCAGAAAGACCCCAGCAATCAGACGATCCCCTGTGAGCAAGCGCTTGGTGACGGTGGAGAGGAAAAACTCCCGTTTAACAGGAAGAAACCTCTAGCAGAACCAGGCTCAGGGAGGGGCAGTCATTTGCTGTGACTGGCTGGGGGGTGAGGGGATAGAGAAGATGAAAAGAACAGACATGTAGAGAGCAAACATTAAAGGAGTGAAGCCCGGTACATTATTAGAGGTCCCCCGGCTGTCTAAATCTATTAGCAGCATAACTAATGGAGGGTTTAGAAACACATGATTCCTCCCTAATTTTAGGCTATATCGAAAAGGAAGGTTTTTTACCCTATTATTAAAAACAGAGCTCGAGTCTGATTCCCGAATCCAGATTGGTAACTGGTTCCACAGGAAAGGAGCTTGATAACTGAAGGCTCTGCCTCCCATTGTACTTTTGGAGATTCTAGGTATTACAAGTAATCCAGCATTTTGGGAGCATAATGCTCTGTTAGGGTGATAGGATAGTATCAGATCTTTTAAATAAAAAGGGGCCTGATTGTTAAGAGCTTTGTAAGTGAGAAAAAGGATTTTAATCTTAATTCTGAACTCTATGGGAAGCCAGTGAAGGGAGGCCAGAACCGGAGAGATATGATCTCTCTTTCTAGTACCTGTTAAAACTCTTGCAGCAGCATTTTGGATCAACTGAAGGCTTTTTAAAGATCTTTTAGGACAACCTGATAATAAAGAGCTACAATAATCTAATCTAAAGCTAACAAAAGCGTGGATCAGTTTCTCAGCATCACTGTGAGACAAGATGCTCCTAATCTTGGCAATATTATGCAAATGATAGAAGGCAATCTTAGAAACAAATTTAATATGTGAATTGAAAAACAGATCTTGATCAAAAATAACTCCAAGGTTCCTCACAACTATTAAGCGAAAGAGTAACCGCATCCAAACTAAAAGTTTGGTTTGGAAAGGTATTTCTAAGGTTTTTTGGACCAACTAGAATGACTTCAGTCTTATCTGAATTTAATAGCAGAAAATTACAAGTCATCCAAGCTTTGATTTCCTTAAGACAGACTTCTAACTTGGCCAATTGATTCCTATCATCTAGCCTCATTGACATGTATAATTGTGTCATCTGCATAACAATGAAAATGTATACAGTGCTTTCTAATAATGTTGCCTAACGGAAGCATATATAAACTAAAAAGAGTAGGGCCTAGCACAGATCCCTGTGGAACTCCATGACTAAGCTTTGAGTTGGAAGAAAACTCATTATTGACATGAACAAACTGGAGCCTATCAGACAAATAAGATCTAAACCACTGCAGCGAAGTTCCATTAAGTCCAACATAGTGTTCTAATATATCAAGTAGAATATTATGGTCAGTAGTATGAAAAGCTTCACTAAGGTCTAAAAAGGCAAGTACAGAAACAAGTCCATTATCAGATGCGATAAGGAGGTCATTAGTGACCTTCACTAAGGCTGTTTCAGTACTATGATGGATTCTAAACCCAGATTGAAACTCTTCAAATAAACCATTTCCCTGCAAGTGGTCAAATAGTTGTGTAGCAACAACTCTTTCTAAGATTTTTGAAATGACAGGCAGATTAGAGATTGGTCAATAGTTGGCTAAAACTCCTGGATCCAGCGTTGGTTTTTTGAGTAAGGGTTTGATTACAGCAGTTTTAAAAGACTGTGGTAAATGGCCTAATGTTAATGAAGAATTGATTATTTGAAGAATAGGTCTACCAATAAATGGGAAGGCCTCTTTAAATAACCTGGTAGGAATAGGGTCTAAAAGACAAGTTGAAAGCTTGGATGAGGAAATTATTTTGTCTAACTTTAAAAGATCAATTGGAGTAAACTTATCCAAACAGATATCAATTGAAGGAGTTGTAGTAGTTACTGTATATAAGTTCACGGTGGGAAGAATCTGACTGATTTTATCTCTAATAGATGAAATTTTATGATTAAAAAAGTTCATAAAGTCCTGACTAGTAAGCTCTAAGGGAATGCAAGGATTGGCAGAGTCCTGACTCTTTGTCAGCCTGGTTACAGTGCTGAAAAGAAACCTGGGATTATTCTTGTTCTCTTCTATTAATGCAGAGTAATAACTTGCTCTAGCTTTTCTAAGAGATTTTTTTTTTTTAAATTAAAAGATGATTTCTCCAAGCTGAATAGATTTCATCTAAATTAGTGGAACACCATTTTCTTTCTAACTGACGAGTCTTCTGTTTTAAGCTATGAGTTTCTGTGTTGAACCAAGGGGTTAGAAATCTCTGATTGGACTTTTTCTTTTTTAAAGGGGCCACCATGTCTAGAGTCTGATACAGAGAAGCTGTAACACTATCTACCATGCTATCAATTACAGAAGGAGCAAGCTTTCCATAGCTTATTTCCATTGTGTTGACACATGGCATAGAGGATACAATCTGCATAAATTTTGGTAACAACATCATCTGAAAGAAATCTGCTGTAGTAATATTTTTCTTTAGGAATCAAATAGTCAGAAACAGTAAAATCAAAGGTTAACAGACAATGGTCTGACAGTACAGGGTTATGAGACACTACCAGATTTTTTATTTCTGTGCCATATGTCAGAACAAGGTCCAATGTGTGGTGGAGATAATGGGTAGAATTTTATTCTTTCTGAGAAAAACCCATTGAGTCTAATATTGAATTAAATGCCATATTAAGACAGTCACTATCAACATCTACATGTATATTAAAATGTATATTCTGATTTCAGCACTAAATCAGCTAAGAATTCGGCAAATTCGGACAAAAACTGAGTAGGCTGAGGGAGAACAATAAACTATGGCAAAGAAAATTGGGTTTAACCTAAAATTGCTAACATGCCCAATACTGAGGACCAGGCCCTCAAAGCAATTAAAACATGTTTTTTGCTTTACATTAACTAGTAATTTCGAATGGTAACTTGTCGCTACTCTTCCTCCACGACCAAAACTTATGGGATTTTGGCAGTTTAAATAGCCAGAGGGAGTTGATTCATTCAAACCAACATAATCCTCTTGCCCTAACCAAGTCTCTGTAAGGGATATTAAATCAATCTGATGATCAATTAACAGATCATGGACTAGCAGAGACTTGTGAGTTCAAGACCTAATATTTAACAAACCACATTTAGACAGACCGGCAGACAGACCGCCCGTAAATCTACTGGAGGAAAAGCCCCCAGAAGCAGCTGGCCACCAAGGCTGCTCGGAAAAGCGCTCCGGCCACCGGCGGAGTGAAGAAGCCTCACCGTTACAGGCCCGGTACCGTGGCTCTGAGAGAGATCCGTCGCTACCAGAAATCCACGGAGCTGCTCATCCGTAAGCTGCCCTTCCAGCACCTGGTGAGGGAGATCACTCAGGACTTCAAAACCGACCTGCGCTTCCAGAGCTCCGCCGTCATGGCTCTGCAGGAGGCCAGCAAGGCCTACCTGGTGGGTCTCTTCGAGGATACCAACCTGTGCGCCATCCACGCCAGGAGGGTCACCATCATGCCCAAAGACATCCAGCTGGCCCACCACATCTGCGGAGAGAGAGCTTAGACTTTCTGCTGCACATCCACCAACCACAATGCTCCGCACTGTGTGTCTATATATATATATATATATATATATATATATATATATATATATATATATATATATATATATATACATATATATATATATTTATATGTACATATGTATACTAGCTGCTCTTGTTTTTTCTTGCCTTCTGATTGTTGCTCTGAGTGTTGCTATCCCTGTGCTGTTGCAATCCTGGAATTTCCCCATTGTTGGACTAATAAAGACTTGTCTTATCTTATCTTATCTTAATTTTTAAATTATGAGGAGGAAGGGATGCCAAATCATTAAATTTAGAGACTTGATGTTTAATTTGAGTTTTACCAACTTTTTGTTTAATCACTTTGGAATGCTTTGGAACCTTATATTTTTATTAACTTTGGAGGGAGCAGACAATGATTCTCTGATGGGGAAGACAGAGGCTAAGTTAAGGGGTGAAGAGGAGCTGCAGAGAGGTGTGTATTTATCAAGTTATGTTGTATCTGTCTTGGGTTATAATGTTTTGGGTAACGGGAGACAGACACAATCTCTATGGGGTTATGAACTGAAGACTGATCTAAACAGTGAGAATTATTTGGATTAATAGGATTAATATGAGAAGTGGAAGCAAAAAAGGGCTTGTTGGCAGACCCAGGTGCTTCGGGGTGAGTTAACATACCAGCTTTCAGTCACTGTACTAAAAAATGCTCAATGGAATAAAACAGATTGTCCCTTAGAACACGTGCACCGAGTCTATTTGGATGGATGCCATCTGGCCTCATAAATTATGGGCGGTTCCAAAACAGGTTGAAATTGTCTATAAAACCAATGTTAAAAGTAGGACATGTTGAACACAACCAGATATTAAGGCTGAGAGTTCTGCTAAAATAATTGCATCCTCTTCTTAAAGGAGCACGTGGCCCAGAAATAAACACACGTCTGCCACAATTCATAAGAGTGGACAGAAGGCTCCTGAAGTCACTCTTTAAGATCTCCGACGTTTCATCTGGGATGTTGTTGCATCCAACGTACACAATAACAGTTTTAGCGTGGGGGTATTCATTTAATAGGTCAGGGGTAATGTCTGACACTTTAGCCCCGGGAAGAAATTTTGTAACACAGTACCTGCTTCTGACGTTCCTCATTATTGAATCACCAATTACCAGTGTCATCTGGGATGGGGGGGGGGGCGCGCTTGTGAAGTGGTGGATAATTTTGCCATTGTTGCAGCAGTGGCGGCAGGATGCCGATGCGGGGGGATGCGTTCTCTTCTTTTTGGAGCTGGTGTATAGTTTAGCACACCTAAGGTAGTTTTGATCCGGGGCTTGTGGGTTTGGGCCGCTGCTGAAGGAGTAGGGGCGACCATGGGAGGAAGATCGACGTCCAGGTGGGGGAAATCTTCCAGGGAAAGGATGTCGAATCTGTTTTCCAGCAAAAGGGGAAGGGAGAAGGAGGGCATGTCTGGTCAATCCCCGACGTTTGCTATTTGGCCCAACCATGGTCCAGGGCGCGCATTGAGGCTGTGACGAACCACCCGGGGCTTTGGGTTTAGCTCTGAGCTGAAGCCAGTGTTTGATGCTGGAGTCCTGAACAGCTGAGGTGACCAGAGCAGGGGTGGAAGTGGATGGTGATGTGCTAATTTCACCCAGGTAAGTAGCTGTCTCTGCTAGCTGCGAGTCCGTCGCTGGGGCCGATGTCCGTCCAAAAATAATAGTGTCCAGGTGGTTTTCAGCCTCCTGACTCTTATAAAGGTAGAGAGTCTCAATTCCAACTCAGAAATCTTCTTAGAGAGGGAAACACAGCTGATACAAGTTGGGGATGGAGCCATGGCTTTCCAGGACAGAAGTGGCTAGCTAGCTAGCTAAAACAGGTTAGCCTAATCCAGTGAACAGCCCTGCCTGGGGTCTGATTCACCTGTGTGCCTGATCGGGCTGTCGTATTTACTAAGCTAACACTAAGTAAAAAGTTAATATCAGTAAAAGAGATAAAGAGATAAAAATTTAAAACAGAGCTAATACAACAAACAAAAACAGACAAGATAACACTTTGACAGTGTCATGACAGTTTACAAACAGACGTTGACACATGCGCAGAAAGTGTCGGTGAAATATCGGTGATCATAAGGGAAAAAAAATAAATAATCAGACTGGGGTGACTGGGTGAATGTGCTTGTGTTACTTGGTGTGCTTGTGGTACTTATCCATTTTTATTAAGAAACAATAACTTTTCAACAGTCTTTGGTAGGGGTGGGAATCATGAGGAAACTCCCTATTTGATTCGAATTGCGATACTTGGGTCACGATTTGATCCTGTCACGATTCAACAATAATCACAATATTGCGATAATCGAGTATCACAGTCCCATATATTTCAAATTTTGTTCAATCTCAAATCATGTCACAAAGTAAAACTGTTGACATCTCTTTCATATAATAAAGTATTCTTGAGGCTTTATTTTCTGTGGAGACGCATCTCTGCACACAGAGAGGGTGGTGGATGGTGTTTGGAATAGACTCCCACGCCAGCTACGTTTAGCTGACTGTGAACTCTTTTAAAAGCAGCTAAAAACTTTTTCGTTTAACGAGAATTTCCATGAGTTTCAGCTGCTTTTTAAAGGCGTCTGATATTTTAAAATTATTTTAATCTTGTGTTTTAACTTGTTTTTGTATTTTTAAAATTATTTTTATCTATCAACTTCCTTTTATTCCATTTTATTGTACAGAGCTTTTCGACTATATCTCTGAAAAGCGCTTCATAAATAAACTTTACTTACTTGGTCATCGGAGAAGAAGCTCCATGCCGGAGTCTCGTTAGCATAGCCATTGCTAATGCTGCTCCAAGACATGTGTTGGCCCGCTGTATTCCGAGTAATTTTTCTTTTTTTTCATGCAGCGCTTCTTGCAGGTTGTGTGTCATGTCAAGGTCTTTCCTTCTATGTTTATTATAAAATCCAATAAAGGCCCAACATTTGAGCTAACTTTGAGCCAACTGTTTCCTAACTTTCAAAACTGGCTGGAAATCTCCGAGACAAGCTATGACTTTACTTGATTAGGTGCTTGCTTGGCACCATCTAGTGGACTAAAAATGCCATTGATTAACTGATAACCCCAAAGTAATTGTGTGTGCATTTTTTAAAATAAAAGATTGATCTGTGCATTTATGGATTGATGCATTGTCGCCAGTGCCAAGTATCGTGATCCATCACTAAATCAATCTTTTTTTCCACCCCTAGTCTTTTGACTAAGGCAATTTTTTTTTAATTATTTCACCACCTTTGGACAATACTCTCTCACAGGGCACAGAGGATGCAGGTGTGCAAAGGAAGGCTACTGCAGGTTTGTACAGTGTAGGGTAGACACATCTCGGATTCAAGAGGAGCAATGTGGTTTTTGTCCTGGCCGTGGCACATCAGACCAACTCTTTACCCTCTCGAGAATCCTCGAGGGTTCGTGGGAGTTTGCCCAACCAGTTTACATGTGTTTTGTGGACTTGGAGAAGGCGTTCGATTGTGTCCCTCGTGGTTTTTTGTGGGGGGTAATTCGAGAGTATGGGGTATCGGGCTTGTTGTTACGAGCTATCTGGTCTCTATACGACCATTGTGAGAGTTTGGTTCGTATTGCCAACACTCGGTCAAACTCATTCCCAGTGAGGGTTGGACTCCGCCAGGGCTGCCCTTTGTCACCGATCCTGTTCAAAATTTTTATGGGCAGGATTTCTAGGCGCAGACAGGGAATGGAGGGTGTCATGCTTGGTGACCACAGGATCTCATCTCTGTTGCTTGCAGATGATGTTGTCCTGTTGGCTTCATCCAGCAATGACCTACAGGTCTTACTGGGATGGTTTGCCACTGAGTGTGAAGCTGCTGGGATGAGAATCAGCACCTCCAAGTCCGAGTCCATGGTCCTTAGCCGGAAAAAAGTGGATTGTCCTCTGTGGGATGGGGATAAGCTCCTGTCCCAAATGGAGGAGTTTAAGTATCTTGGGGTCCATTCTCCCCTCACTTGTAAAGTGAGGGGAGAATGGAGCAAGAGATTGACAGATGGATCGGAGCAGCATCTGCAGTGATGTGGATGTTGTACCGGTCCGTTGTGGTGAAGAGAGAGCTAAGCTCTAAGGCAAAGCTATTGATTTACTGGTCAATCTACGTTCCTACCCTCACCTATGGTCATGAGCTTTGGGTAATGACCGAAATAATGAGATCACGGATGCAAGCGGCTGAAATAAGCTTTCTTCGTAGGATTGCTGGTCTCACCCTTAGAGATAGGGTAAGGAGCTCAGTCATCCGGGAGAGGCTCAGAGTAGAACTGCTGCTCCTCCACATTGAAAGGAGCTAGTTGAGGTGGTTTGGGCATCTGATCTGGATGCCTCCCGGATGCCTCCCACTTGAGGAGTTTTGGGCACGTCCCATTGGGAGGAGACCCTGGGGCAGACCCAGGACTCGCTGGAGAGACTACATCTCCCAGCTGGCCTGGGAACATCTTGGTGTCCTCTCTGAAGAGCTGGAGAAGGTGGCTGGGGAGAGGGAATTCTGGGCTTCTCTGATTGAACTGCTGCTTCTGTGACCCAGGCCTCCAGAAAAGCAGTAGAAGATGGATGGATGGATGGATGGATGGGTAGACACGTTTCTGTCTTTCCCAGTACATTCACGTCTGTTGTCCTTATTCTCATGCAGGGCATGATAGTGCCTCAGCATAATGATGTGTTATTGTTGTATTCAAGCTCTTTGAAACACAACAGATACTTCACCTTGCAAATAAAAATAAATTACAAGAATGGCATGACCTGGCGGGGACTTGAACCCTGGCCTCCCAGTTGTGGGGCAGATGCTCTACCTCTAGGCCACCACTCCAGTTACAGCAAATATCCACTATTTGTGAAAAATGCACCAACTTAATAACTGTATATACCTTATTGGGAGAAATGAAATCAAAATATTCCCAAATGGGAGAAGTCCGTCTTTTTAGTGCTGGCTCCATCTGAAAATGAAGATTGGCTGTGACAAATCACATACACAGTCAAAGATCTGACAACACAACACATGAGGGACGGGGATTTCCATTGTGTATCGCTGCTCACTTTATTTCATGTTGCCTGCAAAATCATTAACCGCTGCCTGACA
Source organism: Pholidichthys leucotaenia (assembly GCA_020510985.1). Taxonomy (NCBI): domain Eukaryota; kingdom Metazoa; phylum Chordata; class Actinopteri; order Cichliformes; family Pholidichthyidae; genus Pholidichthys; species Pholidichthys leucotaenia. Next base: position 45,022,098 of record CM035838.1, on the reverse strand, counting down.
CAGTAATGTGGTACAACTGGCCGGCGAGGCTTCTGAAGTCATCACATACGTCACCAGTACATGCCTCGAAATACACTTCGCCAAATATTTCCCAGATTACTCAGTGCACACTCCAAAGCTCCGGAAGTCCCATCACTATAAATTACCTTCATTACACTGCACCCTAGCCTGCGTCTGAGTTCAGCTTTCAACTGTATATCTGCCTGGAAAGCAGATTATGACAGTGCACAGTAGTTTGCTTTATGTCTTTATGTCTTCTATAGATGCCTTATGGTTGCATCTCTTTTACTGAAGTAAGTTTGCTGGTTAGAGAGGCTTAAGCTTAAATAGCAAGAAGGATAGGAAGATAAGCATACGTGGTCAGAATATCAAACTTCAGAAATGCAACCACATGGGTAATAGCTTATAAATGTATAGATTAACTAAAAATATTTAAACAGTCAACAATATGTAATTTATTTGTGTACAACCATGAAAAATGCATTCACATAGTGTGAAATTTTATGTTTGTATTGAAGGTTTTGTTTGATTAAAGAATGGAAATAAATAAAAAAAAGTTATTTTGACTGGAGTGTTTGGTGTCTTCAGATAAAATATACTCAACTGGATGATACAGATCAGGTTTGAGGTTGGATGCGCAATTAGTGCAGAGCTGTTCAGAAATAACTATCGTCTGTTTATATTTAGAACTTGATAATAACACTTTCAGGACTAGCATTGATACCTTTATTCAGTTTTGATTGTGATTAATCTTTGCCTTTTCTTTTAAATAGTTTGATATCATTATTATTCAATAGAAAGAAAACCCAAAGTGGAAGCTGTTTTTGTTCCGTGAATGTGTCAGTATCAGGAATAACAAGTCTGATATTTCCTAAAACAGCTCCCTCTAATATGTGTTTGTTTGACAGAATCTCTTTACAATCTTCTGTTGGGTTGACTGATTCTCATATTTTCTTTTTCACATTGTAACACACCATCTGCTATGCACTTCCAGAATGTAAATGCACATATGAAACAACTTTGTAGGATGGGTGTCATGGGGGGGCCCTCGCGGGCCATTAATGAAACGCTGTAGGCCAACCAGTGAGTTTGCATGTTTTATTAACACAAGATAAAAGGACAAAATAAACAGCCACGTGGGGCAAAAACACGGACTATGACTATGGTAATGACTAAGGACACAAGATAACAGACTTTGAACAACACACTTACTGAGACTGAGAATCAAAGGGTGACTGGAGCCGGGGTTTAGGGACTCCAGCCGAAAGTTGTACGGATGCAACGTTGTGCGAGGTCGCAGCCAGGAATAACCTCAGCTGCTCCCTTAAATAGGGCTAGATGACTAATCAGGCAATGAGAAACTAATCAGTGGAATGTTGATCAGCTGTCATGGCGCAGCTCAGCTCTGACAGCCGGAAGTCCCGCCGTGATGCTGTCACAATAAGAGCCCTGGAAGACCATAAGGAAAACAACACAGAATAATGGGAAAAATACTGGATGATCTGAGCGCAAACAATATCAGCGCTCAGACCATGACACTACTCCCCCCTTAAAAGGCGCATTCCAAGCGCAACATAATATCGAAGCCCCCACCCACAAGGCCACCAGGACCGCCCCAGGGAGGGGGGAGGGGGAAACAGGTCAGGAGGGCAAGAATCAACACAACACCGTAACAAGGAGATGAGAAGAGGAAAAAAAAAAACCCCACACACACAAAGGAGGGCAACAACGACAATCAAAATGATGAGGCTCAAACATGGAAAAAATAATGACAGGCTACAAAAATCAAAGACCATGGTAGAATACACAAGAACTAAAATACAGGTACATACACACTGCACCCAAAAAATACCAAGAGGAAAAAAAACCCAAACCGCTACAAGCAGCGCAGCATGCTATGAATACAACGAAATCACGAAACAGGAAAGGAAAACAAACAAACAAAAACCAAAGGAACGTCTCTCAAATCACAGAGGGACAGTGGAAACTGAAATACAGGCACATAAAAATACAACGTACCCTATAATGCCAGAGAGGAGGAAAAAAAAACCTAACACGCTGCAGAGTGGTGATATACAAACACAGTTCAATACAGTCCACAGACAAAAACAAAAGAGCATCCCTAAAACTACAGAGGAGGGAAAAAAAAAAACACTTACAGTGATGTCAGCAGGCAGAGCACAGAAACAAAAAACAAACAGTTCGGGAGGTCTACCCGCATCCAGTTTCCAAATCACTAGCTGGGGAAAAAGAAAGAGTTCGGGCAGTCTACCCCAGTCTCAGGCCCGGAAAAACAGTACCTCTGGCGGCCGGACCAGGTCACCAAACAAAGAAAGCAGTCCGTCGGGTGGCCGTCCCAGAACGCTGAACCGGCGAAGCAGTTTCCCGGGCGGCCGATTCGCGTCATTAGGCCACTGGGACCGAAGGGGAGAACTCGGAGGCGGCCTCCCTACCGAGAGGGCTAGTGAGGGGAAGCAGAGCTGAATACGGGGAATCCCAGCGGCACCCAGTAGAGGAAAAAAGGGATTGGGGAAAGGATGAGGGGCCAGTCCGGCGTCGAACAACGGAGGATCTGCAGCTCCTTCTCCGAACTTCACTCGAACCGGCGCTGCGCCCTTGCTGGACCTCGATCGGAACAGTGCTGCACCCACAACGGATCCCGACTGGGCCGGAACAGCGCCCACGACGGACCCCGATTGGGTCAAAGCTGCACTCATGACAGACCCGGACTGAGCCGGAACAGCGCCCACGACAGACCCTGACTGGGCCGGCGCAGCACCAGGGATGACCTCCAAACATGAACCTGGAACTTCCAGGACAGCGACCGGAACCGACTCGTCACCGGTGACCCTGGGACAAGGCTCAGAAGAACAAAGAATACCAGGGTCAGGATCACTGGCAGCGGCAGAGCCCGGCGAGACAAGCTTGGATGCAGCAATCGGCTGCACTCGGCTCGTTTCCCCGAGAGACAGGCAATGATGCTCAAGAATGGAAGAGAGAAAAACAAAATAGAACACTTGCTTGATCTCGGCTCCACCGCCGTCCAGGACTCCGACGATCCAGGTTCCATGATCTGGAGGTCCACTTCTGGCCCCCACTCGACTGCGGCGAGCTCCGCAGCCAGCATGATGGTCCTCACAGTCTGAGGATTCCCTGGCGCTGAAGTCCACGCCAAAGGCCCGTACAGCGTGGTGACAGGGGATCCGTGGCCTGCTGGGTCAAACTGCCCTTCAATGGGGACCCGGGGACGCGTAATCGTCAGCGCAGGCTCCAACCTGCAGTCCGCTCTCCTCTTCTGCCCATGATGTGGCTGCGGGGCTGGTACCAGGCTCTCCAGGGCTGCAGGCTCCTTCCTCATCCGGCGGTGTAATCCTGGCACCGGGGGACGCTCAGGGGAAGGAGACACAGAGGATGCAGGTTCACAATTAGTAACTGCAGCAGGTGGAAGAAGCTCGGGGAACTGTGAGCCCCGAACTCCACCCCCAGGAGTCAGACAAGGCAATTCACACAGTGAAGGAAAAGAATGAAAAAGCACTTGCCTGCTCCGCTGAGGGCCTATGGGAACTGCTGCAGCGGGCTTGGTTCTCTCCTTCTCCCTCTGGATGATGAGCCGCTCGCAAAGGATCAGGAACGGGGACAGCCGTAGTTAGACTCATGGAGCTCACCGCTGGCTGGGAGGCAGGGTTCCTATGGCTCCCCAGAACTGGATCTGGACGGGGATCTCGCTGAGGCTAGAGTTGAGCAGGGTGATGGCGCTTATCGGCAGAGAGCGAGGCTTGAGTCAGGTCTGGGAAATGCCGCTCCTGCACGGAGACAGACGCTAGGAGCTCAGCATATTCGGTGTAATCATGAAGTTCGGGATTGATCTTCACCAGTCTAACTGCCGCCATCACATTCTTTTGGATGTCTCTGGGATTGGAGGAAGAGCGAGCTTCAGCCAAGTGGCCCCTGATGAGCTTAGCTACCCACTGTGTCTCTTCATGGGGTTCCCGGCTGACGTCCTCCTCCGCTATGGATGGGAACGGCCTTGGGGTGACGTGAACTCCTGGACTGGATGGGCGACAGGAACTGGATCCCGAGGCGAGGAACAGGGATGCCTCATCTTCGGCTTCCTGCCGGAGTTCCCCTCTGGTCCATGGGTCTTCTCCCAGAGAGCCGTAATTTCCACCATCCTCTTCCTGACTTTGCCGTGGTTGGCAAGAGGAGGATTGCGGTTAATAGCCGCCTCAGCGAGGTCCACAAGCCAGCGTGCATCGAAGGGAGTGAAGGTCTTATGAACGGCGTCGAGGAAGTAGTCTACCTCTCTGAGAGCTATGATCAGCTCGTAGCCCAAGTCTAAGGAGTAGTCCGCTCCTGGTGACGCCATCTTCGACACGCTGGTACGCGGAAAACAAGGAAAAAACTACAAACCCAAAAAGCAAACTCACGGTGACCGGCGTCTCGTTTTGGTTGCGACCTACTGTCATGGGTGGCCCTCGTGGGCCATTAATGAGACGCTATAGGCCAACCAGTGAGTTTGCATGTTTTATTAACACAAGATAAAATGACAAAATAAACAGCCACGTGGGGCAAAAACATGGGCTATGACTATGATAAAGACTAAGGACACAAGATAACAGACTTTGAACAACACACTTACTGAGACTGAGAATCACAGGGTGACTGGAGCCGGGGTTTAGGGACTCCAACCGAACGTTGTACGGATGCAACGTTGTGCGAGGTCGCAGCCAGGAGTAACCTCAGCTGCTCCCTAAAATAGGGCTAGAGGACTAATCAGGCAATGAGAAACTAATCAGTGGAATGTTGATCAGCTGTCACGCTGCAGCTCGGTTCTGACAGCCGGAAGTCCTGCCATGACGCTGTCACAATAAGAGCCCTGGAAGGCCAAAAGGAAAACAACACGGAATAACGGGGAAAATACTGGATGATCCAAGTGTGGACAATATCAGCGCTCAGACCATGACCATGGGATACAATGCGTAAACTCCAAAAAACACACAGTAATCTAATCAAAGCATCAAACTTTTATTTTGAATCAGAGATAATACCAATTATTAGGGTTGGGGAAATAATAGGTTTTTTTTTTATGCAAATCACCATATTGACATACTGAACGGCTCAGGAGACACACACACAGGCTCAGGGTAGATTTAATAGCTTTATTAACAACAAGTGTGTATGCGTGTGTGTATGCGAGATGTATATGTGTTGGTGGTGGCGTCTGCGTCAGGCACGGAGGCAGGAGGCCGTTTAGCCGGACAACCCTATGGGAGAAGCAGAGGGAGAAGGGTAACGGGCACCACACCAACACAGGAGATATGACAATGATCGTAGGCTTACTTGGTTTGGGCAGGTGGCTGGCACAGCAAGGGCGTAGCTCGGTAGACAGCGACCTGGAGCGCCTGATGCAGCAGCGAGGAGGCGGTGGCTGTAGGAAGTAGTCCACCGCCGGGAAATCCACCTGTGCACAGGGGAGGAGACTGGAAGGAGAAGGTAAGAGATTCTTACTTGTAATCTTGCTCGTTGAAGGGGATTCCTTGCAGCAAGGGAAGCCAACGAAGACAGACGGCTTCAGGCCGAAGCCCAGGGCGAGACGGCTTAAATCCCTTGCCGCTGACAAGGCGCAGGTGTGTGTGCAGCTGGCGCCGCTGATGAGCGGCGAGGCGTGACAGTACTCCCCCCTCTAGCAGCGTCTCCTGGCGATGGTTTCTCCGGGTGCGCTCGGTGGAACTCAGTAATGAGAGATGGATCCAACACAAACGACGAGGGTACCCATTGCCGATGTTCGGGTCCATAGCCCTCCCAGTCCACCAAGTACTGCAACCCGCGACCCCGGCGCCGGGAGTCCAGGATGGAAGAGACTGGCCAGGCCGGATGACCACCAATCATCTGGGGCGCGGGCTGCGCAGCAGGGGGAGGGCAAAGGGGGTCGGAGACTGCCAGCTTCACCTTGGAAATGTGGAAGGTGGGATGAATGCGGAGAGAGGGGGGAATAGCCACACGCACAGCCACCGGGTTTATAATCCTGGTAATGGGGTATGGGCCCATGAAACGCTGTGCCAGCTTCCTCCTCTCACCCTTTAAAACGACGTCCTGGGTAGACACATAGACACGCTGGCCTACCTGGTAGGCTGGGGCAGGTCTTCTGTGCCGGTCCGCCGTAGATTTGTTGCGCTCCGCCGTGCGTAAAAGCGCATTGCGTGCTGACGCCCAAATGGAGCGGCACCGCCTGAGGTGCGCCCGAACTGAGGGGACAGTTACCTCACTCTCCTGCGTAGGGAACAGAGGGGGGTCGTAGCCCAGGGACGCCTTAAATGGGGACATCCCCGTGGCAGAAGAGCGGGCGGTGTTATGGGCGTACTCAACCCAGGCGAGATGGTTGCTCCAGGACGCAGGCTTGGATGTAGTGACGCAGCGGAGCGCAGCCTCCAGCTCCTGATTGGTCCGCTCACACTGCCCGTTGGTTTGGGGGTGATGGCCGGAGGAGAGGCTTACCTTGGCTCCCAGGGCGTTACAGAAGGACCGCCAAACCTCTGAGGAAAACTGGGGACCCCGGTCCGAGACCATGTCCACCGGAATCCCGTGCAGCCTGACCATGTGCTGGATAAGGAGGTCCGCCGTCTCCAAGGCAGATGGAAGCCCTCGTAATGGGATGAAGTGAGCAGCCTTGGAGAAACGATCAACGATGGTCAGGACTGTGTCGAAGGTGTTAGAGGCCGGGAGACCGGTGACGAAATCCAGGGCGATATGCGACCAGGGCCTGCCAGGGACGGGCAGAGGCTGGAGCAAACCCGCTGGAGGGGCATTACCTGATTTACTGGTGGCGCAGACGTGGCAGGCCCCTGGCGTAGTGGGCAGCGTCCTTCCGCAGGCCTGGCCACCAGAAGGATCGTTGAAGTAAATCGATCATCCGGGAGGAACCAGGGTGGCAGGTGAGCTTTGATGTGTGCAGCCAGTGGATGACCTCCCCCCGGACCGTGGACGGCACAAAAAGCCTCCCCTCCGGTCCGCCACCAGGGTCTGGTTCCGACTCCTGCGCCTTCCGGATCTTACTTTCGATGTCCCAAGTGACGGCTCCCACGATGCACGACCTGGGCAAGATGGTGTGGACTGCGTCCTCAGACGCCTCAGGGGCAAATTGCCTAGAGAGGGCGTCGGGCAGGCCGTTCTTGGAGCCCGGCCTAAAGGTGATGTTAAAGCGGAACCTGGCGAAGAACAGGGACCAACGCGCCTGGCGGGCGTTCAGACGCTTGGCAGATCTCAAATATTCCAAGTTCTTGTGGTCAGTTAGAACCACGAACGGCAGGTCCGCCCCCTCTAGCCAGTGACGCCACTCCTGCAGCGCGAGCTTGATGGCGAGGAGCTCTCTGTCCCCCACGTCGTAATTTCGCTCCGCCGGGGACAAGCCGTTTGACCCCGTCGTCAGGTGACCGCTGAGATAGAACCGCCCCCACCCCCGTGTCTGAAGCGTCCATCTCCACGATGCATTGCAGCGAGGGATCGACTTGGCTGAGGACCCGGGAGGAGGAGAACTCCGCCTTCAGCGCCTGGAAAGCAGCTGCGGCCTATTCAGTCCACCGGAACGGGACCTTAGGGGACGTGAGGCAGGTCAGAGGGCCAACGATGGTACCAAAGTTCGGGACAAAGCGGCGGTAGAAGTTGGCAAACCCAATAAACTGTTGCACGTGTTTCCTTGATGTAGGAGTGGGCCATTCCACCACCGCTTTCACCTTCGCTGGATCCGGAAGCACCTGGTCTTGGGAGATGACGAACCCGAGGAAGGACGTAGTCTTAGCGTAAAATTCACATTTCTCAGCCTTGACATATAACCGGTTCTCCAGCAGCCTTTGGAGGACCCGCCTCACATGGACCCGGTGCTTGTCCCTGGATCTGGAGAAGATGAGGATGTCATCCAGGTAGACGAACACAAACAGGCCGATGAAATCCCGGAGGACGTCATTTATAAGGCGCTGAAAGACGGCTGGAGCATTGGTCAACCCGAACGGCATAACCAGATACTCGAAGTGGCCGTTTGGGGTACGGAAGGCTGTCTTCCACTCGTCTCCCTCCTGGATCCGGACGAGGTGGTATGCGCTGCGAAGATCCATCTTGGTGAACCAAGTTGCCCCCTGGAGGGAGTGGAAGGCGGTATCCATTAGGGGCAAGGTGTAGCGATCCTTCTCCGTGATGTCATTCAGGGCGCGGTAGTCAATACAAGGACGGAGGGAGCCGTCCTTCTTGCCCACGAAGAAGAATCCAGCGCCTAATGGTGATGACGAGGGATGGATGATTCCAGCACTCAGCGACTCCTTGAGATAAGAGTTCATGGCCTCCTTCTCCGGCGCAGACAGGCTGTAGAGTCGCCCTGAGGGTAAGGGCGCCCCCTGGCGGATGTTTATCGCACAGTCGTAAGGCCTGTGCGGAGGAAGAGACATCGCCTTGGACTTGCTGAATACCATACCCAGGTCGTGAAACTCCGATGGCACCAGGGTGAGATCCGGAGGCGCGGCGTCCTTGGGAGTAGGAGGAGAGGACAGGGAGCAGGCAGCGGATTGAAGGCAGGTGCTCATACAAAAGGAACTCCAGGCGGATACTCTGGCAGACTTCCAGTCCAGGACAGGATTGTGGAGGCGGAGCCATGGGTATCCCAGAATGACGGGTGACACAGAGCTAGGTAGGACGTAGAAGGAGGTTTCCTCCCGGTGGTTCCCAGAGATGATCACAGGAACAGGGACGGTCTGATGTGTAACTTTCCCCAGGGACACATGGGAGAGGTTGACCAGGGCGAGAGGAGATTTAAGGGCTTGGCAACGGATGCCCAGTCGGGTTGCCAGGCTTTGTGAAATAAAGCTGCCCTCCGCGCCCGAATCCACCAGTGCGTGGGTGAGGTGCCCTGTTGGGTTGTGACAAAATCGGATGGGCAGCTTCAATTGAGAGAGGGGAGTTAACCGATTGGCGTCCGCGAGGCCCCCTACAGTGACTCGCGGACCTCCCCGTTTGGCTTCTGTGGACAAAGAGAACGTTTTCCCCAGCCAACCTCCTCCGCCGCTACCCGGAAGTCGATCGTGTAGTCAGCTGCCGACCGACTTCCCTGCTGAAGGCTGAGAAGCCGATCGACCTGAACGCTCTCTGTACGCGAATGATCAAATACTTCCAGAAACAGTCTCACGAATTGGCCATAGGTGAGGGTGGCGTAACTGGGCTTCGCCATAACGGCGTAAGCCCAGGTAAGCGCTCGCCCCTCCAAGAGGTTCCCTATATAGCCAATCCGGCTATGGTCTGAGGGAAAGTCTCCGGGCACACGGTGAAACACGGACTCACACTGCATGATAAACCCCCGCGCTCCACCGAGCTTACCGCTAAAGCGGGCGGGGGTCGGAATGGGTGTGAGCCGAGTTGGTGCCGCTGGAGCAGGCTGGGCGGCCACTGGAGCAGCAGGAGCCACGCTGCCCTGACGGGCCGGGGGGAACGGCTGTTGGGGGTCCAAGCGGTCCAATCGGTTAGTGATTATGGTTAACTGATTTAAAATCACCTGTTGTTGGTGGGCTATTAGATCCACCCGAGCCTCGAGGGTGGAAAGACGGCGTGCGAGCCCGCTGTTTGCCGAGCCGCTCTGCTGAAGCCGTACTGACATAATGCACGGCTCAGGAGACATACACGCAGGCTCAGGGTAGATTTAATAGCTTTATTAACAACAAGTGTGTATGCGTGTGTGTATGCGAGATGTATATGTGTTGGTGGTGGCGTCTGTGTCAGGCACGGAGGCAGGAGGCCGTTCAGCCGGACAACCCTATGGGAGAAGCAGAGGGAGAAGGGTAACGGGCACCACACCAACACAGGAGATATGACAATGATCGTAGGCTTACTTGGTTTGGGCAGGTGGCTGGCACAGCAAGGGCGTAGCCCGGTAGACAGCGACCTGGAGCTCCTGATGCAGCAGCGAGGAGGCAGTGGCTGTAGGAAGTAGTCCACCGCTGGGAAATCCACCTGTGCACAGGGGAGGAGACTGGAAGGAGAAGGTAAAAGATTCTTACTTGTAATCTTGCTCGTTGAAGGGGATTCCTTGCAGCAAGGGAAGCCAACGAAGACAGACGGCTTCAGGCCAAAGCCCAGGGCGAGACGGCTTAAATCCCTCGCCGCTGACGAGGCGCAGGTGTGCGTGCAGCTGGCGCCGCTGATGAGCGGCGAGGCGTGACACATATGTGGAAGATTCTGAATTGATATACAAATCTCAAAGAATGGATTTTTAAATGTTCAGAGTTCAGCCAGTTCTGAACAGGAAGTAACCAGGTACTGTAGCATCTGTGCTGGGTGATTTGCTTTGAAAGTACCAAATAGTCAAATAGTGAGGAAAAAAAGAATTCTGAATGTATTTTTAAAAAAGATGCATCAAGAATCATTATATATATATATATATACATGTATATACTGTATATATACTGTATATATACAGTATATATACGTATATATACTGTGTATATATATATATATATATATACACACTACCGTTCAAAAGTTTGGGGTCACCCAGACAATTATTTTGTGTTTTCCATGAAAAGTCACACTTATTTACCACCATGACTTTTAAAATGATTAGAAAATATAGTCAAGACATTGACAAGGTTAGAAATAATGATTTGTATTTGAAATAATAATTTTTTCCTTCAAACTTTGCTTTCGTCAAAGAATCCTCCATTTGCAACAATTACAGCATTGCAGTCCTAACGTGATTGCACAAGGGTTTTCTAATCATCCATTAGCCTTCTGACGCAATGAGCAAACATATTGTACCATTAGAACACTGGAGTGATGGTTGCTGGAAATGGGCCTCTATACACCTATGTAGATATTGCACCAAAAACCAGACATTTGCAGCTAGAATAGTCATTTACCACATTAGCAATGTATAGAGTGTATTTCTGATTAGTTTAAAGTTATCTTCATTGAAAAAAGTGCTTTTCTTTCAAAAATAAGGAAATTTCTAAGTGACCCCAAACTTTTGAACGGTAGTGTATATATATATATATATATATATATATATATATATATATATATATATATATATATATATATATATATGATCATTTTATAAATGCATCACATCCCTCTCAATCATAACCAAATGGAACAGTGAGGTGGCTAGAGATTCCCTCCCTTACTGATAATATTTAAAAGAGAGATTATTAGTTTGATTCTTTACTTTTGGGGTTCTGGAATTATTCTTGTCTGAACTAAGCATACATTGAAGTTAGATCGTCTGCCCTCTTCTTTAATTAACCTTCAGATGTTGTCAACCGGGACTTGATGTTAACTTTTGTTCTCACCATCCACTGTCGTCAATAGTTTTCCTGAGGGAGCAACCACTCAGCCCTTTGACCAGCCAAATGGAAAACATAACTGTTTCTCAAAAAAATATATACAGTGCCACAAAGCATGCTAGATATTAAAGTAAATGTGAAAGAGTTCTAGAGTTTTTATTTGTACAACTGAAATATTTGTATCCATTCTTATTATAAAAGTATATTGGCCCTTCAGCAATAGTTGTAAGGTATTTTTGCTTCTTAAATATGCAATTTTTGGTGTAAAATTAGATTTTTTTCTTGCAAATTTGCAGACTTTTTCATATAAATTAGAATGTTTTTCATGTGAATTTGCATTTTTGTCTTATAAATTTTGTCTTTGACTTTTTAAATCAAAAATTTGCTACTTGTTTAAATTTGTGAGGTTTTCTGTCTCACAAATTTGTAGGTTTTTTTTTCTGTGAATTTGCATTTTTTGTATCAAAAATATTCTACTTGTAAATTTTAGACTTTCATTTTTTCCATACCTCATTCTAAGCTTTTTCCTCGTTAAAATAGATTTGTGACCTTTTTTCCTAAAAAAAAAAAAAAAAAAAGTTGGTGACTGTCCTGTAATATTTATTTTTTTTTAATTTGATGCAGTGACTTTATTACTTCAGGGTTTTTTTTTTGACAATACAGTGGTATCAAAAAATGTAGTCACCCTCCATATTTTTTCATTGAAACATGTAAACACAGTCTGTAGGACATGGAAAATATTACAATATTACCAGCTAATATTAATGCAAGACAACAGCAGCAAAAATAAATATTTGTGAAAGTGCAAAGGTTTGTGAGCTATACAGTACACTTAAAGAAGCACTCCAGTGGTGATAAATCACCTGTAAAAACAAATGTTCATTGTTTAAAATGGTATCTTATGCCCTTTTTTCTGCAAACAAAACCTTTCATTATCTTACAGTTTCATGTCAAAATCTCCCCCCCACCCCCACCCAGCACCAGAATGGAGAGCCTAAATCACGCCCCCTCTGCTTCCACATATGTGACCTTAAATCGAAAAAATTCTCCATTGAAATGAATGGCAAAATTCCATCTGGATCAAAAGATAATTTCGCTCTTGCCATTCACTTCAGTGGAGATTTTTTCTGATTTAAAAAATTTTTAATTTCGGGGTAAAACAAACAGCTGTAGCTGTCTGTTTTACTCCAACATTAAAACACCCAAGCACGGTGTTGTGGTTCTTAGTGGCTCTGACTAGATTCTATATCTGCTCTGAAGTAAATCTGACCATGTCCAACATCTTTTAACAAAATGCATCCGACGACTGCTAATTTGTGACACCTGTGTGCATACCTGCCTGTCATCATCCTCTGCCTATTTATACTGTCAGGTCCAGTGCTCTGTGCGGAGTTGTCTGTTTCTCTCTCCAGAAACCTGCTACGCCTATCACCGAGCTTCCTAGCCTCGTTGAGCTTCTCCACATCGGCTTCCCAGCCTCCTCCATTCCCAGACCGGGCCTGCGCCCCCTGGACCTTCCAGCTACCAAGTAAGCTACCATCATTCCTTCTCACCTTGTCCGATTCCCCTGTGCACAGGCGGAGATCCGTGGCGGCGGACCCCTTCTCCCTGGCGGCGGATCCACCTGCTTCCCACACCAGCATTCAGCTCTCTGGCTGTCCTGTGGGCACTGGCAGTAGCTTCAGTGCTAACCTGGGCATCTCTCCACCACCTCTGACAGTAAGCGCTGAACTATCTGGTGCTCTTCTAGCCTGAACTGCATCTAACGCTCCTTCTGTCTCTTCCTAGGGTTGCCAGGTTGTATGCTGCTCTGCTCGCCCCAGCTGACTCGCCTGCTCACACTACACACACAATCACACATACATGCGCCCGGAACATGGCGATGTTCCGGGCCGACAGGGAAACGGCGAGCTCCGGTAAGAGCCGGGGGGGTGGACTATGCATCTATGTTAACAAGAACTGGTGCGTTAATGCCACGTCAGTGTCTAAACACTGCTCTCCGTTGGCGGAGTTCCTTATTGTTAATTGTCGGCCTTTTTATCTGCCGAGGGAATTCAGCAACGTGTTTGTAGTTGGTGTTTACATAGCGCCGAGCGCTAACGCTAAAGCTAATGCTAAGAAGGCACTCGGGGAACTGCACAATGCAATCAGTAAAATCCAAACGTCACACCCGGACAGTTTTGTGGTGGTTGCGGGGGATTTTAACCACACCAGCCTAAAGACTGTGCTCCCTAAGTTTAAACAATGTGTAGACTTTAAGACCAGAGGAGAGAATATGTTGGACTTAGTGTACACAAACACAGATGCATATAAAGCGATACTCCGCCCCCATCTCGGCCGTTCTGATCACATGTCCGTGATGCTGGTTCCTGCCTACAAACCTTTATTGAAGCGCAGCAGGCCAGCAGTGAAACAAATCAGGATTTTGCCAGAGAGTGCAACCTCTGCACTGCAAGACTGTTTTCATCACACAGACTGGAGGATCTTCAAAATAGCAGCCTCCCAGGAAGACAGGACAGATGTGGAGGAGTATGCTGATTCGGTCACCAGCTACATCGCGAAGTGCACAGAGGATGTCACTACAGTGAAGACCATCACTGTGCGGGGTAATCATAAGCCCCGGATGACTGCAGAGGTGCGCTCGCTGCTTAAAGCCAGAGATGCAGCGTTCAGAGCGAAGGACAGGATTGCCCTCCGCTCAGCCAGGTCTGCGCTTTCAAAGGGAATTAAGGTGGCAAAGCGCGCCTATGCGGAGAAAATCCAGGGACACCTCTGTGACACTAGGAACACCAAGCAGATGTGGCAGGGAGTTCGGACACTGACGGGCTTTAAGTCTAGGCAGGGGGTCGATGATGACGACGCTTCGCTTCCAGACAGGCTTAACGACTTCTTTGCACGTTTTGAAGCATCAAACTCGACAATCAGAGGGAGGGCCGGCCCACTCCCACCATCGGTCGGACCAGCTTTTACCATTAACACAGCGGACACACGGAGGACCCTATCCAGAATCAACCCACGCAAAGCTGCAGGTCCAGACAACATTCCGGGACGTGTGCTCCGAGACTGCGCGAGCGAGTTGGTGGATGTCCTGACTGACATTTATAACATCTCCCTGAGTCAGGCCATCGTTCCCAGATGCTTCAAGACCTCTATCATTGTACCGGTGGCAAAGAAACCAGTGGTGTCCTGTTTGAATGACTATCGTCCTGTTGCACTTACACCAATTGTGATGAAGTGTTTTGAACGGCTTGTCAAACCACACATCACAGCCTGCCTCCCTGCATCACACGACCCGCTCCAGTTTGCATATCGTTCAAACCGCTCCACGGAGGATGCTATAGTCACCACCCTACACTCTGTCATCACCCACCTGGACCAGAAAGACACCTACGCCAGACTCCTGTACATTGATTTCAGTTCAGCATTCAACACCATTATTCCCCAGAGACTGATAGAGAAATTACTCCTTCTCGGTCTGAACACCGCCACATGTCTCTGGATCCTGGATTTCCTGACTGAGAGAACTCAGTCTGTCCGGGTTGGAAACAACATCTCCAACTCTGTCACGCTGAGTACCGGAACCCCTCAAGGCTGTGTACTCAGTCCACTGTTGTTTACACTTCTAACACATGACTGTGTATCCAAACACGAGGGGAACCAGATTATTAAGTTTGCAGATGACACCACGGTGGTGGGACTTATTCAGAGGGATGAGGAATCAATGTACAGGGAAGAAGTGAGAGACCTGGAGGGCTGGTGCAGGGAGAACAATCTGGTCCTCAACGTGGACAAAACAAAGGAGATGATTATCGACTTCCGGCGGTCACAGCCTGAGCACGTCCCCCTCAGCATCGGCGGCCGTTTAGTGGAGAGAGTAGAGAACATCAAGTTCCTCGGAGTGCAGATCTCGCAGGACCTGACCTGGAGCAAGAATTCCTTGGAGATCAGGAAGCGAGCTCAGCAGAGACTACACTTCTTGAGGAAACTCAAACAGGCCTCTCTCCCCATCTGCATCCTCAGGACCTTCTACAGAGGTGTGGTGGAGAGTGTTCTGACGTACTGCATTGCTACATGGTACTCCAGCTGCAGTGTGTCAGACAAAAAAGCCCTGCAGAGGATAGTCAAGGGGGCGGAGAGGGTAATTGGAGTCTCCCTCCCCTCTGTCCAAGAACTTTTCCAGAACCGTTGTAGGAGCAGGGCACTGAACATTGTCAAGGACCGTTCTCACCCTCTGCATAAACACTTTGAACTTCTTCCATCTGGTAAACGATTCCGGAGCATCAGAGGCAGAACCACCAGACTGATCAACAGCTTCCTCCCACAAGCTGTCAGGATGCTGAACAACTGACCCGGAATCTCACATACACACTCCTGCACTTATGGACATTTTGTATATTATAGTTAGTTATTCTTTTTCCCCAAGTATGTCTCAGGGATGTGTGAATGGATGGGGGGGTGGGAGCTATGTGGGAGTGTGTCTTAATCATGCTGCTTCTTATATGGATGCCGAGAGAAACGCAATTTCATCTTGCCTGCACTACAGTTGTATGTACAGCAATATGACAATAAAGTTTGATTTGATTTGATTTGATTTGATTTGATGCACCCACTCACGTCCACTATACTCAATAAAAGGTTAATTGTATCAGTTTTGAGTCGTGTCTGCTCTATGGGTCACTAGAACCATGTCAGTTACGTCACCAAAAACGTTCCGTCTCAACTCACTTTTTTACAGGGGTTAGGGCTTAAGTGAAACTTCACAGCCAAAAAACAAAGATATGAGACATTTGAGCGATTTTGCTCTTGATATGGCTTGTAAGTCATAAAAAAACATGTTACAGACATGTTAACAAGAAAAAAAACTTGATTTTTGGTGGTGTCACTTTAACATCTAGATTGCTAAAATTGTCCTGTATTTGTGAGGTAAAACCATAAATACTTTTGTTTGGTAAAAATTACAATTTGTAATACTGCTGAAGTGGTGTGTTCTAATCCTGTGTTTTTCGACCTTTTTTCAGCCAAGGAAGCCTTTTTACATTGAAAACATCTCATTGGACCCCATCCATCAAAAATATTACAAAATGATACATTGTATCCTATTACAGCATATTAATGACAATTCATTCTTGTAATTAGTTTATACTTAGTGTGAAACTTGGGCAAATTTAGATGAACATAAAGCTGGTATCCTGGCCGGATCTCAAGAAAGGCAGATGGATGTTTCCTTTTGAGATGACGTTTAAGCTGGCATGGGACCAAGGCACTGTTGGATAGTTTTTCCCCGCAAACCAAGCATAACAGACTCAGTTCAGCTGGATCTTGGTGAAAGTAGATCCAAACAAGTTTTTGCTGTACTGCCTGCTGTACTTTCTTAGCTTTCTACTGACAACTGCTCAGCCCTTCACCTGGGTTAGAATTTTGTCCAGCGCCCAGTTCAGAGTCTGAATCTTTTCTCTTCAAATATTTATCCATCGCTGTCTTTCATCGAGTCACTGCGACCTCTAGCACATCTTGACAAGGTCACTAACCTCCATAAAACACATGAAGAGGAAGAGTGTAACCATTATTATTGCATTCATACTGCCACCTACTCACATGGAAAAGCCACTACAGGCACCCATTTTTGGACCAATTATGAAGTGAAATTAGACAATTTCCTGAGGACCCCTGAACATTCTCTCACGAACCCTCTGGGGTCCTAGGATCCCTGGTTGAAAAATGCTATTCTAAACCATGTTGACCTTGAAGAGGCAGTCAGAGGACAGATGAAATCTGCTTGTTGAGTTTGAGTCAGAAAAAGTCCAGGACGCTGTGAGCCAGGACATACTGTGCTACTGTACACTATACATACACTTATAACTTAGTGATGAAAAGTCACATCCACTAATATATTACACTGTGGAGGAACAAGTAAGTTCAGGCGAGATGCGACGAGCTGGAAGGTTTCAGAGTTTTATTTCCTCCATCATCATGAGACACACTGTAGCGCTGTGCGCTGTGTTGTGCTATGTGTGCTGTGTGTCCTGTGTGTGCTGTTGAGGCATGTATAGCAAGCTCTTTTATACATGTTACACAAAGAGAGAGAATGCATGGCACATTTGCATATTGATATACTGTACATATCAGTCAATACATATCAGTCAATACATATCAATTGCGTAACCAACTGGCGCCCAGACTTCCTCTCCTTAATCCGGGGATGTATAACAATAGTCTATTGTTCTGGTTGTCCCCCCAGGGGTTCTGTCCGTATGCAATCCCTGTTGAGCGTGAATAGTATCAGTCTGCATTGTGCTGGGTGCCCACACAGCTCCCCCCAGAACACTCAAAAGGGGCTGTGACCCCCCCCCCCCCCACCGTCATTTGGCTCCAGCTCCGGTTGAACTGTCGGAGGGCATGTCGGTCCATGGGGGCAACGGGGGAGGGGTGGAAAGGGCAGTGCGCTCCGCTCCGAGTTCCAGCACATTGAACGGCCGTGGATCGTGGGCACACAGGCCAGTGTGTTTCGTGCGCAATGGAACAAGACGGCGATCGGTCGGCTTTAGGGAGTGAGGTGCAGGAAAAGCGCTGTGCAGGAGGAGGGGGAGCGGGGTGGGAGTAAGCGAGTGCCGGCCCGGGACGTCAAAGGTGTATGGGCCGTGCAAAAATTGCGTGTAGATCCGTGATGGTGAGGGACTTTCCCGTTAAACGTGGCAGTGATCCACAGCGGCTGTGAAAAAAAAAATTATATCTCTGACTTCTCTCACGGCTCGATCCGGCGAGGATGTGGGGAAGGCGAGCGGCCAAATTCCCCCAGGATGTGTAGCGGCTGTGAAACCACTGTAGCTGTGTGAGGGTGTGAGGCGGTTTGGCTTTAGGTGAGCAGCCCTGAAGTCATCGGGGAAAGCAATCGGCTAAATTCCCCTTGTGCGCCGTGGCTGAGAAACCCATACAAAGTCCTGTGTGCGGGCTGCACGTATGCTTCAGGTGCGAGAGCAGCCCTAAAGGTTTCAAGGATGGCGATCGGCTGTGTTCCTCGGGCATATGCAGCGGCGGAGGACGATGTATAAGTCTGTGGAGCTGGTTTGTCCCTGGTGCGTGGCGCGCGCCTGCCGCAGTGACCACATAGCTGGCAGTTGCGCTGTCCTCGTAATCCTGCGGTGTGCATGCAGGGCTTCTGTGTGCGGGAGGTCCGCTGTCCGGAGTTTAGTCAGAGTTGGGGAGCTCGGTGGAAATCAACACATTCGGCGTCGATGATTGTCCCTGTTCAGGCTGCTTCCTTCGTTCGCTCGTGTCATTCACGGTGCATTTTGGTCCCAGCGCTGTGCTCCGAAGTGCGCTCCGGTGAGGATGAAGAGGTTGCAGGCGTTCTCTGGTCCTCTCGGATCCACAGCACGGTGAGAGGGAGGAGACGGTCATTCTCCCTCGTCAGGTCACCAGTGTGGAGGTAAAAGATCAGGCGAGGGGCGCACCATGACGCGTGCTGAGGCTTCCTGTCCAGGTCGTCTCCGGGGTGTTCGCCTCGTGTTCCATTCTTCGTCAAGGGTCACCAGTGTGGAGGAACAAATAAGTTCAGGCGAGATGCGACAAGCTGGAAGGTTTCAGAGTTTTATTTATTTATTTCCTCCATCATCATGAGACACACTGTAGCGCTGTGCGCTGTGTTGTGCTGTGTGTGCTGTTGAGGCATGTATATCAAGCTCTTTTATACATGTTACACAAAGAGAGAGAATGCATGGCACATTTGCATATTGATATACGTATCAGTCAATACATATCAATCCCGTGACCAACTGGCGCCCAGACTTCCTCTCCTTAATCCGTGGATGTATAACAATAGTCTATCGTTCTGGTTGTCCCCCCAGGGGTTCTGTCCGTATGCAATCCCTGTTGAGCGTGAATAGTATCAGTCTGCATTGTGCTTGGTGCCCACAACACCACCACTCCCTCTTTCATTCTTTCCAGTGCTGTTTCCGTCACTTTCTCTTATCTCTATTGATGTCTTCATTAAATCATGAGCTTCTCTAATTTAATATCTTGTCTCTCAAATTTATTTTTGGCATACATGCAGGGGCAGTTTTTACACATTTCAGCCTCTTAACATTCAACTAAGAATTAGTTTTCTTCTGCTTCAGTTTTTAATTTAAAAAAATCCTCTGCACTGATTGCACAGGGTTACAAAAGTCATTTTTTTGTAAGTTGTCTGTGTTTTTTCAACTGATTTAAGACAATTTTGCACTGCTGAATCCAAAAATGACATCCGTTTCTCTTGATCAGGTGCTAATTAAAAACCTGTACTTACTTAGAACTTAGTACTTTGCATGTACTTACCTTTACATAAAGGTAAGCACATGTAAATTGAATGTTATGTCATCATTGTTCAAAATTCAGAGAATTTCAAGACATAAAAAAGAATTTTGCATCATATAAAGCGAAAATACCCGTACATATAAACAAAAACGTATAAAACAACATGTGGCCATAATTCAAAAAGTTGACCTGATTGAGCAAAACCAATGTGATTTTTGGATTCAGCACATCAAAATTGTCCTAAATCAGCTAAAAAAAACTTAGACAGTAAATTTGGTGTTGACCAATGTTATACAGTGTTTCAAAGCTTCATAATTCACACAGAGGAAACAAAGACCACAGCATCAGTGGCAGTAGTACAGCTGTTCCTTGTGGTAAGAAGAATAAATTAATTTTCTTACCTTTTGTCTCATCTACAGAGGCAGATACAGTACAAGTTAAATCACTATGTGCTGCTCTGAAGGCAGTCCAAAGAAACAGCTTTCAAACTTTTTTTGTTTTTCTCAGAGATCCCAGAGGATTATTCCCAGTATTAATTCAGTATTATACATTCAGCATTTTTAGCATCACTTCACATTGCTCTAATATATAAATTCAGCTGCAGTCTCATCCTGAGGCTGGCTTCTGCAACCTGCAGCTTCAGAGCTACATGTGCCTCTTTTATCTATAACCAGTCCCTCCAGGATTCCGCAGGATGTTTTTATGATTGTTGTGGCCCAAAAAGCCTGAATTTGCGGGAGGTTTTTTAAAAAGTCACGATAAAAGTTGTGATGTTTTGCACTAAGTTTTGGGAAGAATTGTAAATTTTAAAGCAGGTGATTTTTTTCCATAGTTTACTGCAATGATATTCTATATAACACCACAAGAAAAGCACAGGATTGTCAAAAATTTCCTATTAAATAATGATTTGTAAATTAAGCAGAAACCTCTGCTACACAGAAAAACTCTTGTGCAACAGCAAATACAGACTTTAACATAATTAAGTGAGAATGAAGTAGCTGCTCATAAAATTGTCATAAAAATGACCAACACTGTAGGCTTGAATAAAAATGATAAATAAAATAATTATTCTTTACAACTGCTAAATTGCATTGAATGCATATTAAAGAGTATAGATTTGGAAATTATGGAAGTACCTTCATTTGAAAACTCCCTAACCGCAGCCGTCCCTGACCACGTGGTATCAAGTGCAGAGAAAAATTAAGTTATTTATTCTGTTGCTCTGTGTTGTCTATCGAAGTCTGTGTTTTTCTGAAAAAATTACTGAATATTCGCTCTCTTTCCGTGCCTGACTCCTACCTTTCTGTCTATCTGTCTACATGTCTTGACACACACCTGTCTCATCAGATACTCATCTTTCCTTTACCAGGAGTTGTACCGGGAAGAGGGGTTCTCCTTGGGTGTTTGCCGGGGGGCGCGCATTGGTCCGTGTCCAGACCGAATTTTCAAAGCTTTAAAGCTCATTGACAAGACATAGTAATGATTTTACTTCTAAAGATGTATAAAATGTTCAAATACTGGCTGTAGTGTTATATTTGCTCGTTTGTTTGTGGTTTTACGTTGTCTCGCCTCACGCGCACTCCCGCGATGAGATGCTTTTCAGGCAGGTAGACAGTTTTCAACATAAACCCGGCATTTCGAACACGCAGTCAGGATAGAGTTGATGAAGACTGGACAAAATTGCGGGAAAGTTGCAGTGATTGGACAAAGTTGCAAGGTTGCTCAAAAGATGCAGTGATCTGCTGATTTCATGTGAATTAGTATGATCGCAACATCACAGAATCTTGGAGGGACTGTATAACTAGTGGCTCACTGTGGCTTTGACAAAAAAGGGAGGGCAGGGGTCCAAATTTATGACAAAGAAAACCTATTTTTTATGTAAAAAAGTTTCAAATTTACAAGAAAAATACAGAAAAGTTAAATTTGAAGGAAAATTCTCATAATTTGCAAGAAATAGGTATGAGAAATGTTAGTTAAAAAGATATACAGTGGTATGAAAAAGTGCTTGCCCCCTTCCTGATTTCTCATTTTTTTTGTATGTTTGTCACACTTAAATGTTTCAGATCATCAAACAAATTTAAATATTAGACAAAGATAACACAGGTAAACACAAAATGCAGTTTTTAAATGAAAGTGTTTATTATTAAGGGAAGAAAAAAATCCAAACCTACATGGCCCTGTGTGAAAAAGTGATTGCCCGCTTAACCTAATAACTGGTTGGGCCACCCTTAGCAGCAACAACTGCAATTGAGCATTTGTGATAACTGGAAATGAGTCTTTTACAGCGCTGTGGAGGAATTTTGGCCCACTCATCTTTGCACAATTGTTGTAATTCAGCCACATTGGAGGGTTTTGGAGCATGAACCGCCTTTTTAAGGTCATGCCACAGCATCTCAATTGGATTCAGGTCAGGACTTTGACTAGGCCATTCTAAAGTCTTCATTTTGTTTTTCTTAAGCCATTCAGAGGTGGACTTGCTGGTATGTTTTGGATCATTGTCCTGCTGCAGAACCCAAGTGCGCTTCAGCTTGAGGTCACGAACAGATGACCGGACATTCTCCTTCAGGATTTTTTTGGTAGACAGCAGAATTCATGGTTCCATTTACCACAGCAAGTCTTCCAGGTCCTGAAACAGCAAAACAGCCCCAGACCATCACACTACCACCACCATATTTTATTGTTGGTATGATGTTCCTTTTATGAAATGCTGTATTACTTTTACGCTGGATGTAATGGGACACACACCTTCCAAAAAGTTCAACTTTTGTCTCGTCAGTCCACAGAGTATTTTCCCAAAAGTCTTGGGGATCCTCAAAATGTTTTCTGGCAAAACTGAGACGAGCCTTTATATTCTTTTTGCTCAGCAGTGGTTTTTGTCTTGGAACTCTGCCATGCAGGCTATTTTTGCCCAGTCTCTTTCTTATGGTGGAGCCATGAACACTGACCTTAACTGAGGCAAGTGAGGCCTGCAGTTCTTTGGATGTTGTTGTGGGGTCTTTTGTGACCTCTTGGATGAGTCGTTGCTGCGCTGTTGGGGTAATTTTGGCTGACCGGCCACTCCTGGCAAGGTTCACCACTGTTCCATGTTTTTGTCATTTGTGGATAATGGCTCTCACTGTGGTTCGCTGGAGTCCGAAAGCTTTAGAAATGGCTTTATAACCTTTTCCAGACTGATAGATCTCAATTACTTTGTTTCTCATTTGTTCCTGAATTTCTTTGGATCGGAACATGATGTCTAGCTTTTGAGGATCTTTTGGTCTACTTCCCTTTGTCAGGCAGGTCCTATTTAAGTGATTTATTGATTGAGAACAGGTGTGGCAGTAATCATGCCTGGGTGTAGCTAGAGAAATTGAACTCAGCTTTCCAAAGATGTGATAAACCACAGTTAATCTATGTTTTAACGGGGGGAGGGGGGGTCACTTTTTCCACACAGGGCCATGTAGGTTTGGATTTTTTTTTTTTTAACTTTTTATTTATGAACGTTTTTCAATTATAAAAACACAAACATATGAGGTCATGGGATGATTAATATGGTACAAATCAGATACAATAAAAATATACAATTCCGAATCCGCATATTAATAAGTACTGTCACATCCTGTGAAGTCCAACCATTTTTTCCAACGTCTTTTTGTTAGCTCCTCTTGGAGTCGCAGGGTATAGGTCATGCATTCCATGGACCTTATATTGTCTATTATAGAAGTGAAAAGGTTCAGTGTGGGGGGCTGTTTTTGTAACCAGCACTTTGTTATAGCCTTTTGGGCTGATGCCAAAAAGATTTTCAGGGGATAAGTATCATCTGTAGTCAGCTTGTCAGGGAAACATCCAGGGAATAACCAAATAAAAGAGCAGCTGATATTAAAGTCCAGTGCCTTAGAAATGACATTTGCTACGTCTGTCCAGAAAGGCTGAATGTGTGGGCAAGACCAGAATACGTGCCCATGGTCTGCTGTTGTTTCCCCACATTCTCTCCAGCAGTGTGCAGGAACTCCACTGTACTTGGGTTTCTGATTGGGTGTTATGAAAAAACGAATAAGAGTCTTCCAGCAAAAGTCCCTCCAGGTGCCGGAGTTGGTGGAAGAGGATTGCACCTCCCAAACCCTTGGCCACATGTCATCAGTTATTACAATGTTCATTTCCTTTTCCCACTTTTGCTTTATATATATTGTTGAGTCTGTTTTAAGTGTCATTAAACTGCAGTATAACTTACTAATAAGATTTTTAAGACTTGTTGACGTATATGCATTAATAAAAATATTAAGAAATAATGAAGACTCTTTGATATTACTGCTTTGTACCCCTTTATTAATGAAGTCGCGAAGCTGCAAGTATCTAAAAAAATCTTGCTTCTCCAGATTGTACTTCCTGCGTAGAGTATCGAATGACATTAGGTTTGATTTCTCATACATTGTACACACTGCGGTAAGGCCCCTGAATGTCCACTGTCTAAATCTAAAATCATGTGAGGCGGGCAGAAAGTCAGGATCATATGCTGGCCATCTGAGCAATTTAATTTCTTCCTGGAGTTTTAGTTTTCTTATCTCTGATTTCCAGATTTTAAATGTCAGATTAGCCCACTGACTAGTTGTTGGAGTAATTTCGCTTTCAAGGGTACCTAGTTTAGACTGAATTGGGACCTCAGATAAAGACATCTCAATTGTTTTCCATTTTGCATAATAAGATGGGTCACACAAACAAACCAGTGATCTCAATTGGGCTGATATATAGTAGTCTCGTAAAGAGGGCAGAGCCTGCCCCCCCCCTCCTTCGGCAACTGTAAGGTAGAATACTTAACTCTTGGTCTCTTTTTAAGCCAAATGAACCTTGAAATGTATTTATTCCATTTCCTAAATTGTTTGTCAGGAATTGATACTGGAAGAGATGAAAAGAGATATAGCAATTTAGGGAGGATGTTCATCTTGATTGCCTGTATTCTGCTGCCAAAGTCAAGGGGGAGCAGACTCCAGCTATCAAAATTACTAATTATTTCTTTATTTAGTCGGTTGTAATTCATATCATACAATTGTGACAAATCTTTGGGTAGGTACATTCCTAAGTATTTTATATGGTCAGAATACCAATTAAAATTATATTTAGATATTAATTCTTGTCCAGGGTGAAAATTGAAAGTCATAACCTGAGTTTTATGGATATTAAGAGCGTACCCAGAGAATGAACCGTACATTTCTAAGATTTTCATCAACACTGGTAAACCAGAGACCGGATCTGAGATTATGATCAATACATCGTCCGCATACAGGCTCAATTTATATTCCTCTTCACCAATCCGAACACCCTGTAGTGCGGTCTCTTGGCGTATTGCTTGTGCTAAAGGCTCTATAAATAAATTAAATAAATTGGGGCTACCGGGGCAACCCTGTCTACATCCGCGTTGTAGTTGTATAGAATTAGAAAGACTCCCGTTTATTTTTATTCTAGCAGCAGGGGAAGAGTAAAGAGCTTGAATGCATTTTATAAAGTCAGTACAGAATCCAAATCTCTTCATTACTAAATAGAGAAAGTCCCACTGAACTGAGTCGAATGCTTTTTTAGCGTCAAGACTGAGAATAACTGAATTTATCTTTCTTTTATTAATCTGTTCGATTATATGTAGAGCTCTCCTTATGTTATCCGAAGTTTGTCTGTTTTTAAGGAAGCCTGTTTGGTCTTCATCAATCAGTAAGGGCATCACAGTGTCCATTCGTTTGACCAAAATAGTTGTGTATAATTTATAATCCGTGTTCAATACACTTATTGGTCTATATGATTTGCAGTCTATTTTATCCTTTCCCTCTTTTGGTATAACAGATATAAAGGCTTCCTTCCAGGACGGAGGTACAGGGCCTCCTTTCAGAATATAATTGAAACTGGTTTCTAGTAGAGGTATCAGACTTTCTTTCATTTTCTTGTACCATTCAGGGGGGAACCCATCAGTACCAGGAGACTTGTTAGGTTTAAGGTTAGAGATGGCCTTGTCAATTTCCTCACGTGTTATTGGTGACATAAGCTTATTATTTGCATCTGTGCCGAGTGAGGGAAGATCCAAAGAGTCCAAGAAATCAACTACTGCATTTTTATTAATCGGCACAGATTGGCTATATAGGCTTTTGTAATACACTACCGTTCAAAAGTTTGGGGTCACCCAGACAATTATTTTGTGTTTTCCATGAAAAGTCACACTTATTTACCACCATGAGTTGTAAAATGAATAGAAAATATAGTCAAGACATTGACAAGTTAGAAATAATGATTTGTATTTGAAATAATAATTTTTTCCAGATACTCAACCTGCTCAAAGGAAGGTCAGTTTTATAGCTTCTCTAACCAGCTAAACTGTTTTCAGCTGTGCTAACAGGATTGCATAAGGGTTTTCTAATCATCCATTAGCCTTCTGACGCAATGAGCAAACACATTGTACCATTAGAACACTGGAGTGATAGTTGCTGGAAATGGGCCTCTATACACCTATCTAGATACTGCACCAAAAACCAGACATTTGCAGCTAGAATAGTCATTTACCACATTAGCAATGTATATTAGATATTAGAGTGTATTTCTGATTAGTTTAAAGTTATCTTCATTGAAAAAAAACAGTGCTTTTCTTTCAAAAATAAGGAAATTTCTAAGTGACCCCAAACTTTTGAACGGTAGTGTATGTTTCAAATGATTTTTGAATACCATCCAAATCAGTTAAAATGTTGTGACTTATAGGGTCTTTTATTTTGCAGATTGAATTTTCTGCTTGTTTCCTAAGTCGCCATGCCAACAGTTTAGATGCCTTAGATCCTGCCTCATAATATCTCTGTTTCATAAACCGTAAATTTTTCTCTACTTCCTCACCTAGTATCTAACTAACTAACTAACTAACCTGCACTTATATAGCGCTTTTCTAGTCACAAAGACCACTCAAAGCGCTTTCATTAATACTAACCCTCTATTCTAAGGGCCTATAGGAAACAGATATCTAGGGACAATTTAGAACAGCCAATTAACCTAACATGCATGTCTTTGGCATGTGGGAGGAAACCGGAGAAATCCCGGAGTAAACCCACGCAACACGGGGAGAACATGCAAACTCCACACAGATCACTGTTGGTCGGGGGCTGGGATCGAACCCACGATCCCATGATCCCCACAATCCCCCAGCCAAGGGTAAACTGTGCTGCCGCAGTGCTAACCACTGCGCCACCGTGTGCAGTGGTTAGCTTTCTCTTAAGAGAAAGAGTAACCGCATCCAAACTGAAAGTTTGATTTGGAAAGGAATTTCTAAGGTTTTTTGGACCAACAAAAATGACTTCAGTCTTATCTGAATTTAATAGCAGGAAATTACAAGTCATCCAAGCTTTGATTTCCTTAAGACAGGCTTCTAACTTGGCTAATTGATTACTATCATCTGGCTTCATTGACAGGTATAATTGTGTGTCATCTGCATAACAATGAAAATGTATACAGTGCTTTCTAATAATGTTGCCTAACGGAAGCATATATAAACTAAAAAGAGTCGGGCCTAGCACAGATCCCTGTGGAACTCCATGACTAAGCTTTGAGTTGAAAGAAAACTCATTATTTACATGAACAAACTGGAACCTATCAGATAAATAAGATCTAAACCATTGCAACGAAGTTCCATTAAGTCCAACATAGTGTTCTAATCTATCAAGTAGAATATTATGATTGATAGTATCAAAAGCTGCACTAAGGTCTAAAAGGACAAGTACAGAAACTAGTCCATTATCAGATGCAATGAGGAGGTCGTTAGTGACCTTCGCTAAGGCTGTTTCAGTACTATGATGGATTCTAAACCCAGATTGAAACTCTTCAAGTAAACCATTTCCCTGCAGGTGGTCAAATAATTGCGTAGCAACAACTCTTTCTAAGATTTTTGAAATGAAAGGGAGATTAGAGATTGGTCTATAGTTAGCTAAAGCTCCTGGATCTAGCGTTGGCTTTTTGAGTAAGGGTTTAATTACAGCCATTTTAAAAGCCTGCCGTACATGGCCTAAAGTTAATGAAGAATTGATTATATGAAGAATAAAGCTACCAATAAGTGGGAAGACTTCTTTAAATAACCTGGTAGGAATAGGGTCTAAAAGACAAGTTGAAGGTTTGGATGAAGAAACTATTTTGTCTAACTCACAAAGGTCGATTGGAGTAAACTCATCAAGACAGACATCAATAGAAGGAGCTGTAGTAGTTACAGTATTTAAGTTAACTGTGGGAAGAATCTGATTGATTTTATCTCTGATGGATGAAATTTTATTATTGAAAAAGTTCATAAAGTCCTGACTAGTAAGCTCTAAGGGAATAGGGGATAGTATCCTATCTATGTCTTGTTTAACTTGTCTTATTTGTTGTGTTACAGTGTGGCTTTTTTTTGTCAGTTGTGTTTTCTCTAGACCTTTCAGTCTCTCTTGTAGTCGTAACAATTCTTGAGTCTTTTGTTTTTTAAGCATAGCCGACCTTGCTATTATTTTCCCCCTCAGAACTGCTTTAGCTGCATCCCACATGATGCTAGGGTTTGTCTCGCCATTATTGTTATCCTGTAGGTACAAATTTAGATCGGTTGTCACGGACTGTAGAAAGGAGAGATCATTTAGCATCCCTCTATTTAATCTCCATAGTGTTTTTCTCTGTCTGACGTCAAGGTGTAAACTTAGGTAAATTCCAGAATGGTCAGAGATATCTCTTTGACCAATTCTACATTCTTTTATCCTGTTTAAGTCTTTATTATACATGAAACAATAATCTATCCTTGAGTGGAAAGAATGGGGCGCAGAGTAAAATGTAAATCCAGGGGCAGATCTGTGTACAGAGCGCCATACGTCAATAAGTCCTAAATCTGAAAGCATTTTTTTTACACGTTTCTCTATAGGCAGACGTTTCCTTCTAATATTTGTTGTATCCAATTGGGGGTTTAACAATAAATTAAGGTCTCCAGCAAAAATTAAAGGTACATAAGATTCTTTAGTAGTCAAATCAAAAACTTTTTTATAGAAGCCAATAGGGATGGGCATAATTTACCGATTAACCGATAATTGATCATTAAGAATTTCACCGAGGAAGTTCATTTTCGTCGACAAACCGTTTTTTTTTTTTAAACAATCCGAGGTTTTTAGGCCTAGTGCACGGCCGTCCTCAAACAATGCAATGGCAAAATTTGGGCACCAGGGGGCAACATTACACCATCGCCATACCCTGGCGTGCCTCAGTTGATACATGCGCGCTTCCGTAGGGCAATCGCCAAATCATGAAGCGGTTACGGCGAAGTGTTGCGTGGGACCATTTCAGTTTAAAAAATGACCAGGTGTACTGCAATCACTGCAATGCAGCATACAAATATACCTCATCGACAGGGTCCATGGAACACCCTTATTACGCGAAGAAACCGCCAACAGTGGTTGCGCGCTGAGTAATGGCGGTCGTGAAGATTCTTTTTTTTTTTTTCCAGAAACTTTATTGAGAAGGTCATGAAGATTCGGTAGTAGACACACGCACGTGTGTGTGTGTGTGTGTGTGTGTAAGTGTACATACATACGTAGATGTAAATAAAGTGTACATAAATATGTTTTTAGAACTCTTTTATTCTTATAACAAGATACGTAACTCAAGATGAAAATGATTTACTGCACAGGTTAATGAGAGCTTTACTGCTCCTCAGGTGCTAGAGGCGCAGAATCGTCGAGAGAAGCAGCAGGAGGCGGCGTAGTGGCTCGACGGGAAGACTATTTCGCACAAAATGGCACAAGAGAACAGCAAAAAGTTCCGCGCGGCTAGACTAAGTAACACGAGCGATAGAGCAATGAATGCGGTCTTCGTTTGTTGGGTGGCGAGCGGCACAGAAGCTGGGTAAAACGTCTCGGCCAATCAGCTTGCGGGGTGAAACGTCTCGGCCAATCAGCTTGTGAGATTCCCGAGCGAGCCAACACGAGAACAGCGAACAGAGAGAGAGAGATTTGAGAGAGAGAGGTGGATTTGAGTTGTGCGGCTCTCCGTGCACCTGATGTTCTAATGTAGTCTACCTGCCTTGTTACGTACCTAAAAATGTTAATGATTAACCGATTATTAATCATTAATTCTCCCGACGATCGGTGAAGAAAATTTCACCGAATGCCCATCCCTAGAAGCCAATATTACTCCCGGGGGGAGCATATACATTCAATAATGTAACCTCTTTATGGTCAATTTTACCTTTTACTAAAATATATCTGCCTTCTTTGTCGCTTGATTCAGATATAAATTCAAAATTAATTCTATTAGAAATCAAAATAGCTACTCCTCGTTTTTTGCCACTTCTATGAGAGGAATAATATGTATTTTTGAAACCCATTCTTTTTAATTTATCATGTTCTGTGTTGGATAGATGAGTTTCTTGCCAATATGCAATATCTACTTTCTCTTTTTTCATCTTTACCACCAGTTTACTTCTTTTTACAGGGTTATTCACTCCATTAACATTTAGTGACAGTATATTATAATATTTAAAAGACATAGCTTAGCATGTAAGAACAAAATATCATCCCAGACCTCAGAACAACAACTGTAAAACGTGAACATGCTGAACAGTAAAACAACATAACATTGAACTGGGCTTCCAATAAGAAGGATACAATGTCGGCCTTGAAAAAAGAGGGGACTGGCCACAAGGTGGGGCCCCTCTCCACGGTGAGCATCGTGGGAAAAAAAAAACAACCAATAATAATAAAGGAAGGTCAGTAGTTAAGTAGAAATAAAGTAGTCCGGTGACCCTCAGCTCAAGTCTGCAGGCTCCATCCCTTTCATCAATAATGAGATCGGATAAGGCTACAAAGTCATGGTCATGAATAATCCAAAACAACTATTCTCACCATAGTAAGGCCATGTGTTCTTGCGGAGTACTCATTAGTCCCCCGTTGTTTCTTCTGATGTCCGCCGAAACTCACTCAGCTTCTCCCGGATGTGTTTATGGAAATCCCCACGGCGCGTCCTCTGCGTCTCCCATGGCAAAAGCTGCTTCAGCATCTCCTCCGTCATCGTCTGAGCAGCTCTGTTTCTGGCAGCGGTGATCTGGACCGTGGCGATGCCTCGCCTTTGTAAATTTTCCACGGCTTCTGTGGCACTATTGTAGAGAACACTTCCTGATGCGTAAAAAATACGCATCTTGTTGAGTGGAGTTTGAAAGCGAATCCCTTTCTCCTTCAGAGCTCTTTTAACGGGGATATATTCTTTTCTTCTTTTCTGTACTTCCACCGCGTAGTCATGGTCAAAATACACTTGCTTGTTGTGAATGCGTATTACCTTTTTCCATGCAGCGCGGAGTATTTCTTCCTTAACTGTGAACCGGAGGAAGTGGACTATTATTGAACGTGGCGGGGCACTCGCTGGCAGCTTTGGGCCCAAGGCACGATGGGCGCACTCAATGCCGAGGTCGTAGTCTTGGCCTAAAACATCACCAAACTCTTTTTTAATGAGACTTTTGGCAAAGGAAGTTACAGATGTGCCTTGCTCTGAGTCCTCGGGTACCCCGTATATGCGAATATTATTCCGCCTGGCCCGGCCCTCCATTTCGGATATCTTATCCTCAAGTGTCCGCTGATTTTGTAACAGTTGAACAAGCGTGTTTTTAACGCCAATGTTCCAATTCTCCAGTTCTGTCATATTTTCCTCAGTCTGTTTTATACGTTCTCCCGCGTCATGTACTTGTTTAGCGGTTTCCTGGAGCTGTTGCTGTACTTCCGCTGTGAATTCATCCATTTGTTTCTTCATATCCTCACGAATTACTGAACGAAAATCTTGTAGATCTGTTTTTAATTCGGTTCAGAGAGTTGCCATTCCAGCTGCCACGGCCTCGCTCACGGTAACTCGAATCAGGTCCAAACCAGCCATGCGGTCGCCATGTTGGTCCGATGCTAGGTCCGTTTCATTAGCCGAGATTTCTTTTGTTGCTTCATTATCGGGATTGTTTCGTAGCCCGTATCCGCCTTTCTTGAATTTGTCCCCGCTCATTATGGCAGCAAAATATTGCCGTTTTTCCCAGATTTGGATCTCGAGTCTAGGGGAAAAATAGAGCTAGAGCCAGAGCTCAATTTTTATGCGTCCATGCTGTTACGCGTCACCGGAAGCCTCTCAGGTTTGGATTTTTTTTACCCTTAATAATAAACACCTTCATTAAAAAACTGCATTTTGTGTTTACTTTTGTTATCTTTGTTTAATATTTAAATAAGTTTGATGATCTGAAACATTTAAGTGTGACAAACATACAAAAAATAAGAAATCAGGAAGGGACAAACACTTTTTCACACTACTGTAAATGCACAAGGGTTGCAAATGTATAATTCAAGGTTGTGTTAAAAAAGTAGTGATTTACAGAGGAATTTATGAGACCTTGGTTGGAAATGTATGAGGAGAAAAATGTGCATTCTACAAGAAACAAATCAAGAGAAAGAAAACACAAATTTGCCACTAAGAAATTGCAAAATTATGAGAAAAGGTGCAATTTGAGAGAGAATTTTAAAGGGAAATCTCCTTTTAGTAATGTTGACAGGTCAAGTCTATAGATTTAACTTTTTGTGGCTCTATATGGACAGAAATGTTTTCTTTTTCCAGAGTTGAGGTTCCTCACTCCTGTCTTGGGACATCAGTTAGTACCCGTAATTTAAGCTGCTCAACGTGTTTCTTAATTTCACAGTGCACAAGGTGTCTGTTGGCATTATGATGTTCCATTTATGGCAGTGGTTCCACAGAGTGCTTTGAAAAATTCTTAACTATCTCATGAGGACGTAAGTAGCATTGTTTGTTTTTTTCACTACATGACACTATTTAGTTATATATTATGCTGCTGTTCCCCATGTTGGATACAGTGGTTTAACAGGATTTAATGAGGCCAGCCTTTAATGTTAATCCAACCTTTAGTGAAGCAACGACGATTGATATTTAATAATTCACAGCAGAGAAAATTAATGTGCTCAGCATTGCTGTGTTGTCTTTATTTTGAGTGTTATGGGTACATATGTTTATGCCTTATAGGATGTGTGCATGTGTTTGTCAGAGGATGTTGTACAGACATTACAGAGGGAAGTGCTGCCCCAGGAAAAAACCAGCTGAAGCGTAAAGGAACAAAGGATACTGGTTGAAAATGTGTGTCTGACTGAATGATTGTGAGCATGCCAGCATGTCCAACCGCCCATAAATAAACAACTAATGCTCAAATGAATTTTCTTTTGCACTAGGCATGCACAATATTAGATTTTGTTTTGTTTGCCAATAACCGATATCCCGATATTTTGATAGTTTTTGGCAATTGCTGATGCAAATACTGATATATGCACATATTTTTCCTCAAATATTTACATCTAATTTCTATTACAGTGATAATACACTGGCATATAAAGACAAACAAAATATACAGTGGATATAAAAAGTCTACATACCCCTGTTCAAATGCCAGGTTTTTGGGATGTAAAAAAATGAGATCAAGATAAATCATTTCAAAACTTCTTCCACCATCAATGTGACCTATAACCTGTACAACCCAATTGAAAAACAAACTGGAATCTTTTAAGGGGAAAAATAAAAAAACTTACAATAACCTGGTTGGAGTTCCTCTTCATCTTCAGCTTTCTAGCAGAAGCCTGAAGATTTTGTGTGAACACTGACTGGTATTTGGAACAGTTCATAATTCCCTCCACCTTGACTAAGATCCCAGTTCCAGCTAAAGGAAAACAGCCCCAAAGCATGATACTGCCACCACCATACTTCACTGTAGGAATGATGTTCTTTTGGTGATGAGCTGTGTTGTTTTTGTGCCAAATATACCTTTTGAACTTGTGGCCAAAAACTTCAACCTTGGTTTCATCGGAACCTAACACATTTTCCCACATGCACTTGAGAGATTTCAAATGTATTTTTGCAAAATGTAGCAGGGCTTGGATGTTTTTCTTCGTAAGATAAGGCTTCCGTCTTGCCACCCTACCCCATTGCCCAGACATATGAAGAAGACAGGCGGTCATTGTCACATGTACTAAGCAGCCAGTACTTGCCAGAAATTCCTGCAGCTCCTTCGATGTTGCTGTTGGCCTCTTGGCAGCCTCCCTGACCACTTTTCTTCTCATCGACGTCCAGTTCTTGGTAATGTCACTGCTGTGCCATATTTTCTCCACTTGATGATGACTGTCTACACTGTGAACAATGAGACCCCTCTGATGCTTTGGAAGCTCTCTGCGGACCATGGCTTGTGCTGTAAGATGTGACTACAAAAATGTCAGGAAAATGGTAAATGGCATTCACTTATATCGTGCTTTTTCTCATCTCTAGATGACCAAAGCGCTTTCCAGATCCTGCTATCCACCCATTCACACACTGATGGCGGCGGAGCTGCCATACACAGGCACTGGCCTGACCCACCAGGAGCAACTGGGGGTTCAGTGTCTTGCTCAAGGACACTTCGACATGCAGACTGCAGACAGAGTGGGAATCGAACCCCTGACCCTCCAATCAGTAGCCGGCCACACTACACCTGCACCACAGCCTACTAGAACACCTGAACTTTATTTGGGGTTAATCAGAGGCACTTTAAATGGTGGCAGGTGTGTGCTGACTCCCATTTAACATGAGTTTGAATGTGATTGGTTAATTCTGAACACAGCCACATCCCCAAGATGTGATTATAAGAGGGTGTGCATATTTATGCAACCAGATTATTGTAAATTTTCTTTTTTCTTTTTCCCCTTAAAAGATTTTTAGATTTTTTTAGATTTAGTATACTTTATTGATCTCCAGAGGGGAAATTGAGGGTCATCCACCACCTGGATGGATGAAGCAGCCACGATACGGCGCTATCCCTTAACCATTCACACACACATTCACACCTAGGGCCACTTTAGAGTCTCCAATTAACCTAACCTGCATGTTTTTGGCATGTGGGAGGAAACCGGAGAAATCCCAGGGTAAACCCACGCAGACACGGGGAGAACATGCAAACTCCACACAGATCACTGTTGGTCGGGGGCTGGGATCGAACCCACGATCCCACGATCCCCACAATCCCCCGGCCAAGGGTAAACTGTGCTGCCGCAGTGCTAACCACTGCGCCACCTTCAGTTTGTTTTTCAATTGGGTTGTACACGTTATAGGTCACATTAATGGTGGAAAAAGTTTTGAAATGATTTATCTTGGTCTCATTTTTTTACATCCCAAAAACCTGGCATTTGAACAGGGGTGTGTAGACTTTTTATATCCACTGTAAACTGACTACCTCTACCACCATAGAAGCTTGAGTTTTACTGGCCTATTTTATTGATATTAAATGCTACTTCTGAAACTTTTGATCATTAATATTTTAAACCTTGGCTGCTTTTAACGATCTTATTTCAACATGGAGCAGGGATCTTTTTTTGCATTTACATGCCTGCTATCGACAGAGACTTGGTCAAAGTTGTGAAGCAAGGAAGAGATAAACTGTCAACACAGACTGCTGAGCCACCGGAGTGGTGGATTAGAACTAGAGCATCAGCCCCACAACCGGAAGGCTGGGGTTCAAGTCCCGGCCGGGTCATGCCAAAGACCATATAAAAATGGAACTTCCTGCCATCCAGCTTGGCGCTCAGCAAAAATGGAACGGAGGAGGGAATTGTGGGCGGCAGTGGCTCAGGAGGTAGAGCGGGTTGTCCAATAACCAGAAGGTTGGTGGTTCGAATCCCACTCTTCCCACCCATCTTGTCCTGTCCCTGGGCAAGACACTTTACCCACTTTGTGTCCATGTCACTGGGTATGAATGGATATAAATATTTGGTAGTGGTTGGCGAGGCCGTTGGCGTGGATTGGCAGCCACGTTTCCTTCAGTCTGCCTCAGGGCAGCTGTGGCTACAGTAGCAGCTTACCATTATCAATGTCTGTCTGGAGTGAATGAATAATCGACTCACTGTAAGCACTTTGAGATGTTACTTGACATGTAAAGCACCATATAAATCTAATCCATTATTAATATTATTTTAATAAAGGAGTAAGCAGACAGTATGGTTACTAGGGCTGCAATGATTAGTCGACATTGTCAATAACGTTGATCATAAAAATTTGTCAACAGATTTTTATTGTCAACGAATCGTTTAATTTTAAAGTTTAAGTGCATGCTGCGGAAATGTTCAATTTAACGGTTCCAGTGAAGAAGAGGAATGCATCATGGCAACACAGAGAGAAAATCACGGAGAAGGCCAAAAGTTTCCACAGTATGGGAGGATTTTACCGAAAATAAATAAATGAAACAAGTTAAATGTAGACTGTAAAACAGTTCAGTCATATCACAGCTGCACTACAGCGATGCAGCCATTCCCTCCTCCTCTCCATTCTCCAGTCTCCAGCCACTTGTTAGCAGACTGCACTGGTCAGGTTAGCAAATAAAGTTAACACTTCCTATTTTCAATGAGCGACTCTCTCAGTTTTAGAAAACTGACCACACTGTTAGTATTCATTCATTCATCTTCTTCCACTTAATCCTTTTTGGGTCGCAGGAGGGGGCTGGAGCCTATCCCAGCATCTTTGGGCGAGAGGCAGGGTACACCCTGGACAGATCACCAGTCCATCGCAGGGCCAACACAGAGAGACAGACAACCATTCACTCTCACAGTCATACCTAAGGACAATTTAGAATCCCCAGTTTTGATGCCAATTAACCTAACTTGCATGTTTTGGGCATGTGGGAGGAAAACGGAGAAATCCCGGAGTAAACCCACGCAGACACGGGGAGAACATACAAACTCTACACAGATCACTGTTGGCCGGGGACTGGGATCGAACCCAGGATCCCCCAGTCAAGGGTGAGTTGCTGTGCTGCCGCAGTGCTAACCACTCCGCCACCGCGCTTCCTCCACTGTTTAGTATGTGCTGTTTAAATAGTTTACCTGCTGTTAGACAATAATCTCTCTTGGACAATTGTTGCTGACAGCTGAGCTGCTTCAGTCATGCTGGCTAACATGTTAACTGCAGTAAATGAATGAATTATAGGAACAGTTTTCTCTTTTTTGTATTCTCTGTTATTGTCGCAGTAATGTCAGCCCTCATCCTGAATATTAGTGCATCTCGGTAAATTAGAATACCATGATTTGTAATTTATTTAAAAAGATTACCATGATCATCACAAATAAATTAAAACAGTTTAAATATTTCACTTTATACAACAGTTAGTTCCGACTGAACAATTTGATTGGACAATAGGTGTAGTATGTGGGTTTGGCCCTTGGGGCTTGCCGTAGCCGTCTGGGGGAATGATGTCAGGTGGGCTGCGGCTGCTGTATATATTGACTGTGGTCTGTAATAAAGTTCAGTTGGATGTTCGGCATAAGACGACTCGCATCTCACTCATTTCTATACATAACATTGGCGACTGAGGATTAACTCATGGAGGCGTGCAGGGCACCTCTGCAGCCGTTTCTGCAGTATCCAGGAGAACCAGCAATTCTGTGGCCTCGCTGGTTGGCCGAGTTTGCGAAGTACATTGCGTTGTTGGGCCTGGGTAAGCTCGACGGAGTGCGGAGGCGAGCGCTTCTGGCTCGCAATCTCAACATAGAAAGTCAGAAAATTTTCCACACGTGACGGAGTCTTATGCAGATGCTGTCGGGCTGCTTGCTGACTACTTTGCCGAACACATACGGAGCACGAAGCTGTGGGTTGAAAGACTGTTGGTGCCAAAAGACACTAAGCTAGCTAGCTCAAGGGAGCTAACAGCCCAGCTAGTAATAATGGAGAAATTAGCCACGAAGCTAGGTGGGTGCCAAACACAGAAGCTACAAGCTAGATGACACGGTGGAATCTGAGCCACAAGAGAGGGAGCCCGTGTCCATCGGGAACTACAAGCCAGCCAAAGAGCACAGCACTAAGAGCGACCACAGCACGGAGGGTGAGCAGCGAACAAACTCGGCTCAATTTTCCCAACAGCCTGAGCCGGAGCAGCGGGAGGGGGAGCGCAAACATGCTGAGAGCCCCGAAAAGCAGCAGCAACAGCCAGGCATAGAGACAGCACAGCGAAGCACCTCAGACAACAAAGAGGAGGTACCGGACTGTTTTTGTACCCGAGATGAGCCGCCGTCGGAGACAGACACTGGGAGCGAACAGTATGAAGAGCTAATGGGCACCACGGTGGTCAAGCAGGACCAGTTTTGCTCAGGTTCGACGCAGGGGGGTCTCAGTCCTGGCCCTCGGGAAACAGTGGAGGAAGCCACCGAGTGCGGTGGTGAAGCACCTGCGCCGACGAGTGGCACCAATGTGCTTGCACCAGATGCCCCTGGTACCTGGCCGCAGAGGGATGGAGGATCGGCAGCTACGATGGCGAACGCTACAACAGCCATAGAAGAGGTCGGGGCAGGACTGAGAAGCACGGGGGTTCAGCGTGCTCAACAACAGTGTCTCAAGCCGAGCCGGGCCCCGTTGAGGGTCCTGGATTGGGTTTGGATTTGAGGTGAGGAATGTCCGAGGTGAAAATGGACCAGGTGACAGCCTGCAAAACATCAAGGGTGTCTACTCATAGTGGCTAAGTTGGGCACAGTGTGCTTCGGATAGTCTGGTGGCTCGTCAAGGCACACCGGTCGGTTTCGATGTGTCTGGGGGATGCTCCAGGTGACGAGACTGGATGGGAGTCGGTGATGGCGGTGTGAGATCCGGACCCCGCCATCCAGAGGATCGGCCATCGCTCTGGGGGTCTGCAATCTCCAGGGGCATGCCTACTGAGAGGCTGCCCTGGGCCCCCCATGCAAGTTCCAGTTTTTATTTTCCACACAAATGACTGTGCGGTAGCACTTTGTTCATAGTTTTGTGTGTTTTCTGTGCATGTTATATAATTTGGGATTATTTTGTGCATTTTCTTAAGTTAAGGAGCATGGCGTACAGTTTTAGTTTAACAATTGACCTTTCTTTAGGGGTGGCAAAATAATCCACCCCGCCGTGCAGGCTGCACGGTAGTCTACCCGTCAGCCCTATTTTAGTTATTTTGTGTAAATGTGTTAGGCCATTTAGTGCATTGTTTTCGTTATCTTAGTGTGTGATTCGGGTCCCAAATTTGGGGAGGGTTTCAATAGTATGTGTGGTTTTGGATTTTTCTAAAGGGGGGGAGTATGTGGGTTTGGCCCTTGGGGCTTGCCATAGCCGTCTGGGGGGATGATGTCGGCCGGGTTGCGGCTGCTGTATATATTGACTGTGGTCTGTAATAAAGTTCATTTGCATAAGATGACTCTCGTCTCACTCATTTCCATTTATAACAATAGGGATTCCAGGATTTACTATAATCCATGATAATTGCATCTAATTTCACTGGAAATGTATCACTCCGCTTCAAAGGTGTTCTGGTAACCGTTAATTACTAACAGTAATTTTCTATCAACTCTCTGACAATTGCAGTACTGTTTTGGATACCTTAATTTCCACAGTGAGGTGCTGTTTGACAAGAAATTATACATCTGTTGAAACAGAAGTCCCACCCTTTTGAAAATGGTGCTCCATCTACCCTGGCCCTGCTGTCATTTTAAGCTCCTTAAGTGATTTCACGGCTGTTTAAAAAAATAGGCAGTTGCTAGAGTTTGATTTATTGTTTTGATTAACAAACCACTATACCTTTGTGGTGATGGACTCTGTTTCATCTGAAAATGTGAAGAAAAGTGAGCAAAATGTACTAAATCGCTTGCATGCTAACTACTAGCTACTAGCTAACCACCAGTGGTTCAGGTGACCTGGTATTCTGCCAAAAATTGATCACCAGCTGCCATATTGTAGTTATGGGGTTATATTAGCTGTAAAATCTGTATTTCAACAGGAAACAGTACTGAGTTAGGCATAATAAGATACATTTAACACTTATGATGCATTTTGAACCGGAAATAAACTTGATCTAGGATTCAAAGCAATTAAAATAATGCAATCACAATGTTGCATGAAAAAAACATAGATTTTCTGGATATTTACATGTAGATACTGTATAAATATATATTCTATGGGTCAACAATGGACAATTACAGTGTAGCTTCTAAACAGCTCGGTGGTGCAGTGGGTAGCACTGTCGCAGCACAGCAAGAAGGTCACGGCATCGATTCCACCCCTGACCATCGTGGGTTCAACACCACCCCCTGACCATGGGTGACCCTTCTGTGTGGAGTTTGCATGTTCTCCCCGTGTCTGTGTGGGTTTACCCTGGGTACTCTGGTTTCCTCCCACAGGCCAAAAAGATGCAAATTAGGTTAATTGGAGACTCTAAAGTGGCCCTAGGTGTGAATGTGTGTGTGAATGGTGAAGGGATTGGCGCCGCACCGTGGCTGACTCCTCCATCCAGGTGGCTGCCTTGCAATTTCTGTTATGATCTGGTGAGCACACTCCCCCTCCTGTCCTGTGGGAGGGTCCCCGGCTCTGCAGGTGATCAATACACCTGCGTGAGTGGACGTATCTGCTGTCCCTTCACTGCCAGCGCTTAAAAGGACCAGTCTGTGAACGCTCCAGTGCCGGCTGTTTGGGTATATTGCCATAAAGAATTAAGTAAGTAAAGTTTTAATTATCTCGGAACCCAGTGAATGACCCGTCTCTCTCTTTCTCCTTCTCAGGTTGCTGCCATCTCTGCGGTGTGTCCCCAGGGGTTCGTTGTGTGCTCACTTGCTCCTTCATCATTGTCTTCTCTCCTGATTGCCTACTCCACCCGGTCGGACATCTCATCAGCCCTACTCATCCGCAGCTTCCATCCCTATTCATCCTTGCCTTCCTGGGTTCCCCGTCGGGCTCTCTGCTCTCACTCGTAGGAGATTTTTCCCTTATGATTCATTATTACCTGCTTCCCTCCTCGCTCTAATCTGCTCTCGTCTCCCTCCTTACAGGCTGGACTCTTGTCTGGCGAGTGAAGTGTTGTTTCCGCTAATTTTGTTCCAACTCTTTTCAATAAAATTGTGTGTAAACTTTGCCTCTCTGCGTTGTGTGCATTCCCTGGTGTAGCATCTTGTACGTGAGCTGATATTTATTGTAATCATGACAGAACGAGCCAGCCACGAATTAGGCTCAGCAGGTGCTACATCAGCGGAGCACTCCGCCCTTTACCGCCTCAACGTTACAGAGAGGCAGGTGGCTGTGCTGACTGAACAGCTGCAGACCTTTATGCAGCAGCTGAGCACGGTCACTGAACACCTTAGTCACATGTCTCGTTCAGGCCGTCTCCCTCTGCCTGCCGTTCCAGTTTCTTCTACCATCCACCGAAGCACCTCTGTTCCCTCACCTGGCCCGTATGCGGGGAAGGTGGGGAAATGTAAGGGGTTTCTGTGTCTGGTTCAGCTGTATCTGCAGCAGGTGGGCGGGGAGTACCCGGATGACACGTCTAAAATTCACTTTATGACCCTCCTGCTATGAGACCAAGCCCTCAGTTGGGCTCAGTCTATTTTAGACAATGCGGAGGGCCCTCATTACACTTTTGATAGATTTATTAGCAAGTTTTTCCAGGCTTTCAATCACTCGGAGAGTGAGGGCAACATCATGAGTCGTGTTTTGTCACTCCGCCAGGGTGGTCGGTCAGCAGCCAATTACTCTGGAGTTTCGAGTCGTCGTGGCAGATTCTGGTTGGAATGACGTTTCCTTAAGAAGTGCCTTCCTCCAGGGTCTCAATACCAACCTTCGCGACAACCTGGCGATTCATGCTGCTCCCTCCTTCCTGGATGAGCTTACTGATCAAGCCATTAGTTTGGATAATCGCTACTGTAAGCGCACAAAGGAGCGGAAGGCCTCCTCTGGCCCGCCCGTCTCGTGCATGTTCTCCCCAGCTACTGGCATAGGTGAGACTGACTCCTCCTCCGAGTCTATGGTGCTTGGCCGAGTCCGACTGACTCCGGAGGAGCACCAGCAACAGAGGAGAGCCGGTGCTTGCATGTATTGTGGCTCGCTTGAGCACAAAATATTTAATTGCCACCTTAAGCCAAAAGACGCGTCCCTTCCGTAGCCGTGGGGGGTCTGACAGGCAGGAACTCTATTCATCCCCTGGTAACTTTTCCATTCCGGCCCTCATTCAGCTGCCGGGGGTCGAGAGGAGGGTTTTGGCATTAATTGATTCAGGGGCAGAGCAAAATTTCATCTCTTTGCGGCTCGTGCAGGAAATTTGCATTTCCACAACTAAACTGCCGACTTCGCTAAACATTGCAGCACTATCCTGGAGTTGTGGGGCATCTATTACTAAGCGCACGGTGCCGATTCCCGTCCTTCTGTCCGGGAACCACCGGGAGACCATTTTGTTCTTTATTCTCCCTAGTTCATCCTCCCCAGTGGTTCTGTGAAATCCGTGTCTCCGGAAGCATAACCCTATCATCAGTTGGGCACAAAATTCCATCTCTTCATGGAACCCTTTCTGTTTAGCATCCTGCCTCTGCTCGGCTGAGTGTTCACCGTCCCTTTCCGTCTCCTCTCCTCCGGTGGAGCCGCTGGCTCTCAGCCTCGTACCCGAGGTCTACCATGATCTTGGGGAGGTCTTTAATAAGTCAAGAGCCCTTTCTTTGCCTCCTCACCACTCTTATGACTGTGCTATTGACCTCCTCCCGGGTGCGCGGTTGCCGTCCAGCCGGCTCTACAGCCTTTCTGGACCGGAGAAGGAGGCAATGGAAAGTTATATAAAGAATTCCTTGAACGCTGGCCTCATTCGGCCCTCCTCGGCTCCTCTTGGAGCAGAGTTTTTCTTTGTTGGAAAGAAGGACGGATCTCTGTGGCCGTACATAGATTTCCATGAGTTAAATGCCATTACCTTCAAAGATAAATACCCTTTGCCCCTGATCAACTCTGCGTTCGAGCGTCCTTCAGCGCACGTGGGTGTTGACTAAATTGGATCTGCATAACGCGTATCATTTAGTCCGCATTCGCAAAGGGGATGAATGGAAAAACGGCATTTAAAACTCACATGGGGCAGTTTGAATATCTTGCGATGCCCTTTGGGGTCACCAATGGTTAATAACATCCTGCGCGATATGGTTAATCAATTTGTTTTTGTCTACCTTGATGATATTTTGATTTTTTCGCACATGCCAGAGGAGCACTCAGTCCATGTCAGGGCTGTGTTACAGTGGCTCCTGGAAAACCAGCTCTTTGTGAAGGCCGAAAAGTGTGAGTTTTCCACCAGCTCCACTTCCTTCCTGGGCTTTATTGTTCCTGAAGGACAGCTGAGGGCCGATCCTGCCAAGGTGAAGGCTGTGCTTGATTGGCCAACACCCCAGTCCCGTAAGGAGCTTCATCACTTCCTAGGATTTACTAATTTCTACCGTTGTTTCATTAGAAATTACAGTGGGGAAGCACAGCCTCTTACGCAGCTGATCTCGGTCAAGATGCCTTTCACCTGGTCCGAGGCAGCTGAACGGGCCTTCTTTAAACTGAAAAGCCTATTTTCCAACACTACCATCTTGGCCCAGGTCGACCCTCAGCTCCAATTCATTGTAGAGGTGGACACTTCTGATTCGGGGGTGGGCGCTGTCCTCTCGCAGTGCTCAACCTCCGATCAGAAGCTCCACCCATGTGCGTATTTCTCTCGGCCGGCGTGACAACATAAGGAATCGAGAGCTCTTGGCCACTAAACTGGCTCTGGAGGAGTGGAGGCACTGGCTGGAGGGAGCAGTTCATCCTATTGTTATGTGAACCGACCATAAAAATTTAGATATCTTTGGTCAGCCCGCTAATTAAATGCCCGGCAGGCCCGTTGGGCCTTATTCTTTATTAGATTTAATCTTACCATCACCTATAGGCTGGGCTCTCGCAATATTAAACCTGACACTCTTTCCCGCCAGTTTACCTCTGACCACTCAGCCCCCTCCTCCCTCCCCCAACCCATTGTGCCCCCCTCATGTATCTTAGGTGCTCTTGCCTGGGAGATCGAGCAGAGGGTCCAACAGGCCCAGGCCACTGAGTCCAAACCCAAGGAAGGACATGAGGATTGACTGTTTGTCCCGGCCGGCCTCCACAGCAAAGTTATGAGGTGGGGTCACACTAGTCATTTTGCCTGTCACCCAGGGTTTCCCAGACCATCACCCTCATTCAGTGGGTGTTCTGGTGGCCCACGCTGCGGACGGACATCCAGGATTATGTTAAAGCATGTCAAGTATGCACCAGAGATAAATCTGACTCTTCTCCTCCCGCTGGTCTGCTTTGTCCCCTCCCGATTTCCAGCCGCCCCTGGTCACATGTAGCCCTGGACTTCGTCACTGGACTTCCCCCCTCTAATGGTAACACTGTCATCCTCACCATTGTCGATCGATTTTCTAAGGCCATTCATTTAGTACCCCTCCCCAAACTGCCGTCCGCCTCAGAAACTGCCAGCCTTTTCACTAACCACGTCATCCACCTTCACGGCATTCCCCTGGACATTGTGTCTGACTGGGGGCCACAATTCATATCTCAAGTGTGGAAGTCTTTTTTCTGTACCCTGGGCACCTCGGTCAGCCTGTCATCTGGATACCACCCTCAGAGCAACGGGCAGGCTGAGTGCACCAACCAATCCCTGGAGGCCGCCCTCAGATGTGTGGCATCCTGCAACCCA
Source organism: Pholidichthys leucotaenia (assembly GCA_020510985.1). NCBI lineage: Eukaryota > Metazoa > Chordata > Actinopteri > Cichliformes > Pholidichthyidae > Pholidichthys > Pholidichthys leucotaenia. The sequence continues at coordinate 44,977,998 of CM035838.1, read as the reverse complement.
TCTACATGGAGCACTCATCTGACCTGGGTGGAGTATGCCCACAACTCTGCAGTTTCATCGGCTACGGGATTAACACCCTTCGAGGCATTGATGGAGTACAACCCCACCCTGTTGCCCATGGTGGAGAGGGAGGTCACCGTGCCATCTGTGGAGGCCCACGCTTGCCGTTGTAGTTGCCTGTGGAGGGCCACCTGCGCTGCGCTCCTCCTTTCCACCGAATGAAACCGACAGTACACAGACCGCAGGCAGGTTCCAGCGCCCAGATACATGGTTGGGCAGAAGGTGTTGCTGTTGGTGGAACAGGTGCTTCTAAAAACGGAATCTTGTAAGCTGTCACCTCGGTTCCTGGGGCTGTTTTCCATCTCCCACATCATTAATGATGTGACAGTCCACCTGGAGCTTCCACTGACTCTCCGTATCCGTCCAACCTTCCACATATCCACGATCAAGCCCCTCTCAACCAGTCCTCTCTGCCCCCGCCCCCCCCCAAAGCCTCCTCCTTCCCCTCGGATCCTCGACGGTCAGACCCCCTACACCATTCAGAGAATTTTGGACATTCGCTGTTGGGGCCGGGGGCTGCAATACTTGGTCCACTGGAAGGGCTACGGACCTGAAGAAAGGGCATGGATTCCCCGGTCGTACTTCCATGACAAGAGGATTGTCCAGGTCTTTCACCAAGCCCATCCCAGCAAGCCGAGTGGGCCGCCAGGAGATGTCCCTTGAGGGGTGGGGGGGGGGGGGCACTGTTATGATCGGATGAGTGCACTCCCTCTCCCGTCGTGTGGGAGGGTCCCCGGCTCCGCAGGTAATCAATACACCTGCGTGAGTTTGACACACCTGTTGTCTCTTTGCTGCCAGTACCAAAAAAGGACCAGTCTGTGAACGCTGCAGTGCTGGCTCGTTGGGTATGCTGCCATAAAGAATTAAGTAAATAAAGTTGTAATTATCTCGAAACCCAGTGAATGACCCGTCTCTCTTTCTCCTTCTCAGGTTGCTGCCATCTCTGCGGTGTGTCCCCAGGGGTTTGTTGTGCGCTCACCTGCTCCTTCATCATTGTCTTCTCTCCTGATCGCCTACTCCACCCGGTCGGACATCTCATCAGCCCTAGTCATCTGCAGCTTCCATCCCCATTCGTTCTTGCCTTCCTGGGTTCCCCGTCGGGCTCTCTGCTATCACTCTTAAGAGTTTTTTCCCTTATGATTCATTATTACCTGCCTCCCTCCTCACTCTAATCTGCTCTTGTCTCCCTCCTTACAGGCTGGGCTTTCCTCTGGCAAGTGAGGTGTTGTTTCCGCTAATTTTGTTCCAACTCTTTTCAATAAAATTGTGTGTAAACTTTGCCTCTCTGCGTTGTGTGCATTCCCTGGTGTAGCATCTTGCATGTGAGCTGATATTTATCGTAATCATGACAATTTCCCTCTGGGATTAATAAAGTATACAAAAAAAAACAACAGTGATGTTTTTGTACATAAATATTGGAATCAATTGCAATCTCATAAATGCTGTATCTCAACACTATAATTTTTCAGATGCGATAAAACTTCAAAAGATTTACAGACACATTGTAGGTAGAGTGAGACCAGGCAGTACATCTTTCATAAGCCAATACTCCCAACTCCTGCAGCCGGTGATCACTTTTTGGCAGCGGATTATTTTTTGGCACGAAACCGGCATTGGATACATTTTGATCTGGGATCTTCTGCAGTAATAATAATAATAATGGATACCCACTCAACAGGTATGTTTTATAAACACTTTACTTTTGCACTTGACAATACTTAATTTGTTTACATGTGTGTGAAATGACAATAGACATCTTCATGTTGATAGAGATGTTTAGCAGCAGTTACTGGCTACATTTAGAAGGGACTATTATTTTTTTTCTCAGCTGCACAAAAGAACTGGTTAAACAAATCATAATATTTTGTCCAGTATTGCTGTCATTTAATAAATTGTGCTTGTGTAACTGTTGTATAAAAGCATTATTACACTCAACGTCATTACGGTATCAAGATTCAAGATTCAAAGGATTTATTATCATGTGTACAGTTAAGAAATGCAGCATTTCCTGAGCAATGAAATTCTTACTCTGCTCTCCAAACGAATGCCAAGGTAATAGGTACACATCAATACTAATAAGGTAATAACACACCTAATATTAATGAATACTAATAACACACACTAATAACACACATTAGGCAATTAAGACACCTTAAACACACCTTAATACTAAGTACTAATACTAATGAATACTAATAACACATTAGGCAATCAGGACAATTAAAGCAGTTAAAGCAGTCAAACTAGAGGAAACAAGAAGAATGAAAATTGAAAATTCTCTGGATGACTGTGATGGACAATGGCATATTAGTATCAGAGATGATATGAACCTGAGCTGGCATAAGCCTATGTACAGTGTGCAAATGAGCAATGTACAAATTAGCACCCAGTGTGAGAATTTCTCTGTAATGATAATACCCAGTAGACACTACAATTATAATTTAGCAGCAGAGATGATATGGACATGAGACAGAGTGAGACTATGTACACTGTGCAAGTGAGCAATGTGCAAATTTAGCAACCAGTGTGTGAATTCCTATTTGCAAAGCTGTGTCTGGAGTTTGTTATTTATTCAGGAGTCTGATGGCAGTGGGAAAGAATGAGTTTTTTAGTCTGGATGTCCTGCATTTCACACTTCTGTACCTCTGGTTGAAGGTAGAAGTGTCACAGAGGGTGAGGCCAAATGAAGACAGTTTGTCAGTGAGTTTGTGGGGGATGACCATGTTGAAGGTGGAGCTGTAGTCGGCAAAGAGCATCCTGGTGTAGGAGTCTTTATCTTCCAGGTGGGAGAGAGAATAATGGAGTGCTGCAGCAATGGCATCTGAGGTGGACCTGTTGGGCCAGTAGGCGTACTGCAGGGGGTCCAGGGTATCCAGTATGCTGTCCTGAATGAGGGGTATCACCACTCTCTTGAAGCACTTCATGATGATTGGAGTGAGTGCTACCTGCCTGTAATCATTCAGAAAGGTCGGCAGGCTATTTTTGGGGAGGGGGACGATGTACACCACGGAGCTAGTGGTGTTACTGTTGGTTCTCTTGTAGTCTGTAATGTGTTGCATCATGATTATACTAACTACGGCTGTGATACTCTAATGCCCTCAGTGTAACTCACTCTCGTGTAATATTGCTTGTGGTGAAGGCTCACATTCCTGCACTGATATTTAAAGTGTTTGTAAATTTATTTTGGACTAGACGAAGTTCTTTTAATTTTCATCTGAAGCCGAATTAAACTTTTAAATTTCTGGATCCAGCAAGGTTTCAAACAGGATGGACTAGCTTGTTATTTTATTTTTACTTTAATGGAGTTGAATATTACTCTAGTTTGTTTTGAACATGCAGAGTTACAGAAGCCCTTTATGGAGTAGCAGAGGCTGCTATTTGAGTTTTTGCACTTTATTTTGGGGGTTAAAAAACTCCACTTTAACATCTGTTATTTAATTGTGTTGCTGCAAACATGATTAAGCTGTCAAGTTCAAGTTTCCAACTCATGTTTGATGGGTCATTATTTTATTTAGCTATGGGAACTTTTTATAATAGGCTACTTTATATTAAGGCAGAGACTGACAACAAATCCTGGGCAACTTCTACCGCTCCATGATAGAGAGCACCCTGACCAACTGTGTCACAGTCTGGTATAGGAGCTGCTCTGTCGCTGACCGCAGCGGGTGGTGAAAACCGCCCAACGCATCACAGGGACTCCACTTCCAGCTATAGAGGACGTCTACAGGAAAAGATGTCTGTGCCGGGCACGCAGCATTCTTAGGGACTCCAACCATCCTGCTCATGGACTGTTCCAGCTTCTCCCCTCCAGAAGGCGTTTCAGAAGCCTTCGGACTAGAACCAGCAGGTTTAGGAACAGTTTCTTTCCAACAGCTGTCACGTTATTGAACTTAGTTCCCCGCTGACTCTCTTACCATCATCTCTTACCATCCTCACCTGTACATAACTGCCCATCTAACTTATTGTACATTATTTGCACATAACAGTACTCTTAACTTTCTGCACTGCTGCATATATTTGCATATATTTGCTTAAATTGCACATACTGTCAATTACTGTATATACTGCACTGCTGTCCTTTGCACTTCTGATTGGATGCTAAACTGTGTTTCGTTATCGTGTATTCATACATGTGTAATGACAATAAAGTTGAATCTAATCTAATCTAATCTAATATTCACAAGTGTGCAGGCTTAAACAGGTGAGGCAAAACATGACCTGGAGCCCTGAACAGGAGCTGTGCCATCAGGAAGCAGAGATAACGGATATGAGAACAATAATCGTGATTAGTTGACTAATTGAAAAAAATAGTCGTTAGATTAGTCGACTGCCAAAATAATTGTTAGTTGCAGTCCTAATGGTTACCTCTGTGCTTTTTGCCGACCTGGGGGTGAGTTGGCCTCTGTTGGGTGGCTCGTTTTGGATCTCCTTCGGCGTTGGGCCACACTCAACTCCCGACTGTCCTGACTGGAGTGTTTGGACATAGCAAGCATGTCCACTAACTTATACTACTGAGTCGGCCCAGGGGACGTTCCCTTCCTCTCTTTGATTTCTGTGATGGTTTTGCCGATCTAGGGTTGTCCAGCTTATTCCTTCCTCTGGCCGCTCTTCCAACTTTGCATTCTGCCACTGTTTTTGAATGGAGATCATGACAGGGGTAGCAGCGGGGTTGGTGTTTTCTCTGGGGGATGGGGATTTCCGTCCTCTGGTCAAGGTGCCGGTGGTCGCTGTGGAGGGGGGCTGTTACTGAAGTTTTTCTTTTAGTTTTTGCTGTTGTGTCTTCTCTCTTGTTTGGGCTTCCTGGGTTCCTCATGTTGTGTGTTTTTTCTCCTCATGTGGCTGTGTGGAGAGAGTCATGTTTGTTTTGGGGCGGACACCCAGCACTTCTTACTTACTTACTTACTTACTACTCCTGCGGGGTGAGGGCTGGGTGGCCATCACCATGCTTAGAGCCAATCAGGTTAACCAGTGCATGCCAACATTGCCGGTTTTGGGCCAGCTCCTCTGCATCGTCAGCAACGACTCTGAGCTGTCGGAGGTTTCTCTCCACCACATCGAGTTATTTGGTACGTGGCTTGCCCCGAAGTCTTTTCCACCCTGAGGCCCAGGGGTCGAACATGAGGATGGCTTTTGTTGGGTGTTCTGATGGGAGGCGGAGGACATGGCCAAACCAGCGGATACGTCACTGTGTAATAAGGTGGGATGCTGTAGGCTGATGTGTGTGGGCTTGGAGCACGTCATTAGAAGTGCGCTGGGGCCACCTGATGTTCTCAATGGTTCTGAGGGGCCGACTATCAAACCCATCCATTCTCAAGGCCAGACTCTTATTCAGTGGCCATGTCTCTGACCCACAGAGCAGAATGGAGAGGACTGACACATTGTGTATGCGGAGCTTCGTCTTTCAGGAGGTTGAACAATGGTGCCATCGAGGTTTCCATAGTGCCTGCAGGGCTGATACACCGAGGCCACGTCTGCAGTTGATCTCTGCAGTGACCAACAGTGACCATTGTTGGTCACTGTGGAGCCCAGATACACAAAAGGAATTGACAAACTCAACGGCATCATTCTCTAGCTGTAATGGGGGTGGGTCTGGTCCGTTGCCAACATGCATTAGCTTGGTCTTTGTCCAGCTCCCCTGAAGGCCCAGCTTCGCTGCCTCTTCATGGTAGACAACTAGAGTATCTCTCAGCTGACTATAGGATGGGCTGAACAGGATGGTATCGTCAGCATATTCAAGGTCAGCCAGATGGTAGTTGCCAAACTGCATGCCAGGGACCCGGTCACAAACCTTGGTCATCAGATAGTCTATGACACAATTGAAGAGATCAGGAGCGGCCACACAACCCTGTCAGACCCCACTGTTGATGGGAAACCCGCTGGACTCCTTTCTGTTCACACGGACACAGCTCTCTAAGCTGCTGTAGAGGCGCTTAAACAGGGCTACAATCTTGAGTGGGGCTCTAAGGGTCTGCAGGATACTCCAAAGAGAAGCATGGTCTACGGTGTCGAAGGCAGCCTTAAGATCTATAAAGGCTATATAGAGATGGTGGTCCTTGCAGAATTCATAGACCTTCTCTATTAATAGGCAAACAGCAGAGATGTGGTCTGAGGTTGAGCGGTTGGACATGAAGCCTGCCTGTTGAGGGTGACAGCCGCCTCTGATGGCTGGAAGGGCATGACTGAGGAGGATCCTGGTGAAGGGCTTACCAGGAATGGACAAAAGGGTAATGCCTCTGTGATTGCTGCAGATGAGTTTGTTGCCCTTTCCCTTCCAGAAGGGGAGGATGATTCCCCTTGTCCAGTCACTGGGGAGCTGCTCTGTCACCCAAACATGATTGATGATGTGGGTGAGCCACTGGATTGTGCAATTTCCACCCATCTTCAGCATTTCAGTGGTTATAGCACAAATTCCAGGGGCTTTCCTGTTGTTGTCCTGTTATCTCTCCTGGGTCTGGCCTTGTCGTGGCGAGGGAGTTTGTGTGTTCCAATGATCCTAAGAGTGTTACTGTCTGGAGCTTGCTCCTGATAGGGTCACCCTTGGCGGGCCGGTCTCTCAGGGAGGTTCCAGACAGACGGTGACCCACAGCGTGTCGGCACGCCGTTAGATGGCAGCCATCATCTGACTGTCCTGCAGAGGACTAACAACCTACCCAGGAGAAACCTACTTTATGAAATCAATCAGAAGAAACCCAACACTTCTGGCAGACTGTTTTGTCCATCACGCCTTTTTATCTGGTACCTCTACTTTTGACAATTTGAGTTTGCCAACTTTGAGTTTTTTTTAATCATCTTTTTCTGCCTTGAGCCAGATGCCACTCGCCGCTAGGGGTGTTGGAAAAAAAATTGATTCACATAAGAATCTAGATTCTCATTTTACACGATCCAGAATCGATTCACAAAAATTAAGAATCAAATTTATTATTATTATTATTATTATTATTATTATTATTATTATTGTTGTTGTTGTTGTTGTTGTTGTTGTTGTATATATTTTTGCAGTGGTGCCGAGGTCCCGTCATGGGACACATATTGCCACTTCAGGATACGCAATTACACATTGATGCTGCTGATGCAGGAGAACCATGCAGAGTAGCTTACTAGCTATCATCATCATCATCATCATCATAGCAGCTGCATGAAACAGTCGGAGTAAAGAAAAAATGGAGCAGCAAGAAATTCAGCCAGTCCCACCTTCAGTGAAGGCAAGTGTGTGGGCACATTTTTGTTTCTACAACATTCCGGGAAAGAAAGTGCTAGACATGACACATGTATTATGTAAAGTTTGCAAAACGAAAGTCAAGCACTTTGATAACACCACAAACACTGGGGCTTACATTAACCGCCATCACGCAAAGTTGAAAGAAGTGGAAGATATAGAGTGATAACAAGCATTTGGTAGGTGGTGGTAATGCACCTGTAAGCTGGTTGCCAACTGCACGGTGCTGCACGGGCTGCACGGTGGCGCAGTGGTTTAGCACTGTGGCAGCACAGTTTTACCCTCGGCCAGGGGACCGCGGGGATCATGAGATCGTGGGTTCGATCCCAGCCCCCGACCAACAGTGAGCTGTGTGGAGTTTGCATGTTCTCCCCATGTTGCGCGGGTTTACTCCAGGATTTCTCCGGTTTCCTCCCGCACACCAAAAACATGTAGGTTTAGGGCGCTCGCGCACGCAGCGACCAGCAGCCGGTGGCTTGTCACCAGACTGCAAACCAAGTCTACCTACGGGTACAAATAAGTAACAAAAAAAAAAAAAAAACTGCCAATCAAATCTAAAAGAAGAAGAAAGAAGTTGAAAAAGTTGTAAGTCCTCTTCCTGAACAACACACACTGCACCACTGTAGCAAACTCCCAGCAAATTCTGAAAGGGCAAAAAGAAAAAAATCATGAAATCTTGTAACAGCACTTTATTTTGTTTTGTAACTTTGATTTGTTTTTTAAGTCTCCGAAGAATTTAAATACTTAAGTTTATATTTGTGCAGGTTTAAAATTAATGTTACTTATCTTATGCATTAATTGCATTCAGTTCTTATTGAATTTGCTCATTGCATTAAGTTACTGTATAGGTAACTTAACATTGAGTGCATACAGTCAGGTAGCACTACTATTTAAATAGATGTTGAAAGTATTTGTGATAGAATTTACTTTTGTTTTTAAATGAACAGCTTATATTTCTAGAATGCTGGAGGGCGACCAAACCTACACACTGTGTAAAAGCTGTTAGGAATTGTGATATGCTGAAAAGGAAAATTTTCAAAATTTATTTCACTTGTATACAATTTCATTTTTGAAACTCCCAAGTTTTCAAGAAATAAAGAAGTTATTGACCTAAGCCTACTTTTTTCATTTAACAGTATTTTATTGCAAATCAGTTGATGTAATTTTTTAAAAATATAACCCCCAAAACATCATCGCACTGTACTTTGCTTTCAAGCTTACCTCAGCATTTTTTGCACTGCACTGGACTTTTTTCTGAGATTAGTGGTTTTTTGAACTGAACTGAGAGCCAGATGCTAATTGAAAATCATTTTGAATCAAAACTCAGTTCTGAATCGAATCCATCCATCCATCTTCTTCCGCTTAATCCTTTTCGGGTTGCGGGGGAGCTGGAGCCTATCCCAGCATCTTTGGGCGAGAGGCAGGGTACACCCTGGACAGATCGCCAGTCCATCGCAGGGCCAACGCAGAGACAGACAACCATTCACTCTCACAGTCATACCTAAAGACAATTTAGAATCCCCAGTTTGATGCCAGTTAACCTAACTTGCATGTTTTTGTCATGTGGGAGGAAACCAGAGAAATCCCTGAGTAAACCCACGCAGACACGGGGAGAACATGCAAACTCCACACAGATCACTGTTGGTCGGGGGCTGGGATCGAACCCAGGATCTCCCGGCCAAGGGTGAGTTGCTGTGCTGCCGCAGTGCTAACCACTCCACCACCGTGCATGACCCCAAAAATCGGGATCAAATTGAATCGTGTGACTTCTAAAGATTCACAGCCCTACTTGTTTTCAACATTAGCACTACATTTCCCAGGACCTGCAGAAACTACTGGGACTCATCTGCCATCTAAATCTGCCCGGTTCACTACAGTCATCTCTGCAATGGGCCCAACTGCTGGGCCCATGCCACTATCACACTCAACTATGGCTCCACTCACCTCTCCATCTGGCTGCATCAACTGCACCGTCCTCGCAGAGAAGGTCTCCGAGTTGGAACAAAGAATATACACACTCCACCACATCTGTGAAGCTGAACTTCAGATGGACACCATCATCATCTCTTCCACTCAGCCAGACTTTGCATCCTCCACCAGTCCTGTCACCGATCCCTCCCCCACTGAAGCTGTCTCTCCACCAGCGTCTGACATCTCTGCACCCAGCCAGGCTGCTGGCGGCCCTCTGCCTATCGCTGAGCCGGATGTCACCTGGACTCAGCAGGGGACCAAGCGCAAGACACTTGCAACCTCCACTCCACGTGACCCTGCATCGTGGTCCCTGGTTGCTCCACATCACTGGAGAAACAAACAATCCCCTCAGGCATCTCTTCATAGCATCCAGCTCAACAATAAATACGACATCCTTGCCCTCCGCGACTTTCCTCCCATAGCAGGTGAATCCCAAACTCCACCGCCACCCTCCCCGCTGTTCAAAAATCCATCGCCTCCTCAGGCCCCTTCTCCACGTTATCCTAAATGCCCCACTCACCCCGGAGCCCGCCGTCTCTCCATACCACAGTTCACACCGGGTCCACAGTGTGCTCACGCCGCTGCCCTCACCTGTCCTCATCCAGCTCTGTCTGCCACATCACCAGTGGTGAAATTCCCCTCGGAATCTTCTCCATTTTCCAATGTCACGGACCCACCTCTTGCTTCTCCTTGCCCTCTTTTCCCCACGACCCCTCAGTTAATTGGAGATTCCATCACAAGAAACATTCGCTTCTTCAATGCAATAATGCACTGTCTTCCCAGAGCCACTGTTCCTGTCATCCTCACTGAACTCCTCTAAACCAGTGGTCTCCAACCTGGAGCTCCTGGAACGTTCAGGTTTCTGTGGCAAAATCTCTAATTACACTTCTTACATATTTGATCCAAAAAATTGCAAATAATTTGCTATTGTTGTGCATGGTGCAAGGGTGCTGACAGAACACATGCACAACAATGACAAGTTATTTGCAAATCTTTGGAAGAAGTGAAATTTAAAAAATTCCCACAGAAAGCTGAATGTTCCAGGAGCCCCAGGTAGGAGGCCCCTGCTCTAAACACTCCCCTCATCCATCCAGAGAATCATTGTCCACATTGGCTGCATGGATGCATCCCACCAGCAGTCAGAAATCACTAAAGCACAGTTCATCAAACTTTTCCAGTTCCTTCACACCTGCGGCAAATCAGATTTTATTAGTGGGCCAATCTCGCCTCACGGCCGCAGATACAGACTCTTCAGCCGAATCCTTTCCCTCCACACCTGGCTTTTCTCTGCCTGCAAAATCCACAACGTTGGCTTCATTGACAACTTCAACCTTTTTGAGCCAACCGGAGTGGTGGCTCAGTTGGTAGAGCGTCCACCCCACACCCGGGAGGCAGGGGTTCAAATCCCAGCCGGGTCATGCCGAAGACCATATAAAAGTGGAACTTCCTGCCGTCCAGCTTGGTGCTCAGCAATAATGGAATGGAGGAGGGAAATCTGTGGCGGCGCCTTGCATGGCAGCAGCCCTCTGATTCTACACTTGGGGTGTGTGTGATTAACACTGTAGATAGGTAAAACACAATCTCGTTCTACTGTACATGATTGGTTGTACGGTTGAATGACAATAAAGGGTGATTTTTTGGGGGCCCATAAAGCATTTTTAAAGCCAGATGGCCTCCACCCCAGCATCCTAGGTAGCTGTATTTTAGCAGCTAACTTGCAGTTCATTGTCCAAACCCTCCCACAGCCATGCGACTGACCATTTACATTCTGACCTCAGCCCCCCTCCCCCTCCCTCTACGGCCTTACCTCAGTGTTCCACCTTCCACCACAGCTGCCCCTACAGGCTCCAGCCACCACCGCTCCCTTCTGCCACTGCTTTCCCCATTCACCCCATAGTCACAGTCAGATCCTCATCATATCATTGCAATAAATCGCAGGTAAACCCATCCAATCTCCGCCCCATTCCTCAGTCCTCTCAACCTGTCCCAAAGCAGTGTCACCTGAAACTGGCTGTACTCAACACACGCTCGTTGAACAATAAAAGCCTCATCCTGAACTAATTCATTATTGACAATAGCCTGGATTTTCTTTGCATCACTGAAATATGGCACAAAACCCTGGACTATTTTTCACTCAATGAGACCACACTTTCCGGATTCACCTATGTTGACAAACCCAGTCCTGATGGCCGGAGAGGTGGTGTTGCTGTCATTCACCAAAAAACCATCAACATAGCCAACATTTATACCCCTGCAGTCCACTCATTTAAACATCTGGTCCCCCCCCAAGCCAAACCCCTTTTTTCTGTCTGAACTCTCTGATCTGTTGACCCAGCTCTCTGCCATCTCACCCTGTCTTCTCCTCGATGAGTTTAATCTCCACATTGATGCCACCGACTGCAAACTTGCCACTGACTCCCTAGAACTTCTACAGTGCTTCACCTTCACTCAAAACGCTGACTTCTCGACTCACTCACATGGACACATTCTGGATCCGGTCTGCTCAACTGGTCTAACAATACTCCAGCTCAGCAGCATCAACCTCCATATCTCTGACCACCTGGCAATCACCATGGACATCAATGTTCCCATGCCCTCCCCTAAAGAAAGGCACACAATATCCTTCAGAAATATCAAAATCATCACCCCCCCAGTCCTCTGAGCCTCACTCATCATCATGATATCTGCCTCCCCTCCCCCACTCTCCGACGACCCCACGGATCTGATGCGCTATTACAACACCACCCTCTCCTCCTGCCTGAACCAGTTAGCCCCCATCAAAACTAAAACATTCTCCTTCACTCACACTGCTCCCTGGTACACTCTCAAACTCCACACCATGAACTCCCATAAGTGACAGCTGGAAAGACTCTACAACAAAACAAACCTAACAGTTCAACTCCAAGCCTACACGGACCACCTCCAACAATACAAGACTGCCCTCATCACAGCCCGGTCCAACTTCTTCTCTCATCTCATACATGCTGGCTCCAATAACCCCAAAACACTCTTCTCCACAATAAACAAACTTCTCAAACCCATCAACAACACTGCCTCATTGTTTACTGCTGAAAAGTGCAACTCATTCCTCTCTTTTTTCCAAAAGATCACCACCATCCACAACAACTTGACCACCTCCCCTCCGATTCTGACCTCTCCATCAGCTCCTTCCCCCATCTCTATTCAGCCACTGCCTCCCCCCCCCCACTGATCTCTCTGGAGCTCACAAAAATTACCACAGACATGAGAAGCCCCACATCTGTACTGGACCCCATCCCCTTCGCACTTATCAAGTCCCGCCTCCCCTCTCTCTCCCCCCACTCATCTTCAGCATCATCAATGCCTCCCTCAGCAAAAGCTCAGTCCCTGGCCCCCTGAAACTCACTGCCATCACCCCAATCCTCAAAAAACCTGGACTAAACCCCGACATCATGAATAACTTCCATCCTATTTCCAACCTGCCTTTCCTATCCAAAATCCTAGAATGTGCTGTTGCCACCCATCTCAAAACCCATCTCACCTCCAGTGACGTCTTTGAGACATTTCAATCTGGATTCCATTCACAATATAGCACCGAAACAGCCCTACTCAAAGTGACAAATGACCTCCTCCACTCAGATGACTCTGGACTCCTGAACATTCTCATCATGCTCAACTTCACAGCTGCCTTCGATACGGTCAACCACTCCATTCTCCTCTCCCGTTTTGAAACCTGCCTCAACATCACTGGTACAGCTCTCTCCTGGTTCCACTCATATCTCACCACCAGACACCAATTCATCCACATCAACAACTGCACCTCCCTCACAGCCCCCTTTCCCATGGTGTTCCCCAGGGTTCTGTGCTTGGTCCTCTCCTTTTCATCGTCTATATAATCCCGCTTGGTAAAATCATCCGCCGACATGGCCTTAACTTCCATTGTTATGCCGATGATGTTCAGATCTACATTGCCACCAAGTGCATAACCACAGTAACCTGCTCCATACTGGAAAACTGTCTTTCTGAAATAAAATCCTGGATGCAAAAGAACTTTCTGCAACTCAACTAAGATAAGTCTGATATCATGATCATCGGCCTGGAATCCCTCATCAAAACCATCCACAACTTCATCCTCACTGTTGCTAACTCCACACTTTCCCCGTCCCCACAGCTACGAAACCTTGGAGTCATCTGACAGTCACCTCACTTTTGAACCACACATCAATCATGTCACCAAAACTGCCTTCTTCCGCCTAAAAAACATAACCTGACTCTGTCACTCACTCACCTTTTCCACCGCAGAAACCCTCATAAACGCATTTATCTCATCCAAACTCGACTATTGTAATAGCATTTTATACGGTTCATCATCCAAAGTCCTCCAGAAACTTCAGTACATTCAGAACTCAGCCGCCCGTCTCCTTACCCAGTTCTGCTCCCACGATCACTTCATTCCCATCCTCCAGAACTTCCACTGGCTCCCAATCTCACAATGCATACAGTTCAGAGTCCTCCTCCCCACTTTGAAAACCCCCTATCACCTGGGGCCTCATGTATAAAGGGTACCTACGCACAGAAACATGGCGTGCGTCCTTTTCTACAGAAAATTTCAGCTGTATCAAGAATGAAATGACTGAGGAAATATGCGCAGCCCCACGGCAACTTCATGGCTGGTGTACGTACGTTTCTACTGTTATTGGTCCATTGGCAACACTTAGAGGTGATGTTGGGAGACTGATAATGACGTGAAAATTATTGTACACACCAGAGACACATGATGAACATTCAAGTGTGCGCAATTAGATGAGTGGATATAAAAGCAAGCCGAAAGAAATGCAGAAAAAGCCTCTAACAACAATGGTGTTAGCATTAATAGAGGATATTGCAAATCACGCAGTAAGAAGAGAAAAAGTATTTAGAGACAGAGAAGATTTTCTGGCTCAGGATGATGACTGGCTTGTCAGCCGGTTTAGGTTTCTGTGGGCAGTCCTTGTGGAACTGTTGTTATGGCCCCAACTGGGCCAAGGCAGGTTGGGGCCAGCCTCAGCCTCAGCCTGGGGTCACACAAATCACAAAGTCCTTTTCGACCTTTAACGTCAAGGTGGACTGACCTCGTCATTTTCACCCTTAGGTAAGGTAGACCATACCTCATCATTTCCACCCCCTAGGCAAAGTAGGCCACACTGCAATACGTCACTTTCACCCTTGGGCAAGGTAGACCTCACCTCATCACCTAGGTTGGGAATTGAACTTATGCCATCAGGGTTCCAACCACCTCCTGCTCTACCACTGAGCCAAAGAGGAATTCCTCAGGGGGCGAATTCCTCAGTTTTCAGGGGGTGGAAATGACGAGGTGTGGTCTACCTTACCTAAGGGCGAAAATGACGAGGTCAGTCCACCTTGACGTGAAGGTCGAAACGGACTTTGTGATTTGTGATCACAGGCTGAGGCTAATATATATATAGGCATTTCTGGCCTTGGCCCAGTTGGGGCCGTAACACTGTGTTCAGAGCTACAGCCGCTCTTGGAGTGCAAACACGGCGAGAAGCCATACGCTGCCCATCCCAGTGCAGGTGCTGACAACACTGGGGTTCCTGGCTACAGGGCCATTCCAGAGGGAGCCGGCAGACCAATCGGGAATTTCCCAGTCGACCCTGAGCCGAGCTATGCCAGCTGTGTGGGATGGCATTATCCAACTGTCACCCAGGTACATTATATTCCCATACAATACAGTTGAACAGGTCAACATCAAAGCACCATTTGCAGTGAGAGCCAGTTTTCCTAATGTAATCAGAGCTATGGACTGCACACACATTGCTATAAGATCACCTTCACAAAATGAATGTGTGTATGTTAACAGGAAACATTTCTATTCTATCAATATACAAATTATATGCAATGCGCAAATGCGACTAACCAACATTGTTGCAAGGTGGCCCGGTTCAATGCACGATTCTTTCAGTTTGATGAACAGCATTGCTGGGAACAAACTCCAAGCTGGCACTGTGCGGATGGGTTACTTCTTGGTGAGTAAATTTATGTAATTGTCCTAAATAACCCACCTCATGTGCAACGTGCCTGTGCGACCCCAAATATCACCCTGTCTTCAAGGCTTTATTACAAGTCAGTGGTTTGAGTAAGTGACTTCCTTTTTTTGCTGATTAAACTACAGTTTCACAGCATTCTACCAAGCCCCCAATTGCCTTTGTGTGTACAGTAGTTATGTCAATAAACACATGCGTAAAGTTTGAAATGCAACAGTCTCACCCTTTCCCCGGCGCACTTCATTCATTTACATGCAGGTCAGGGACACGGGGCGCTTGCGCACGCAGCGACCGGCAGCTGGTGGCTTGTCACCAGACTGCAAAACAAATCTACCTACGGGTACAAAATAAGTAATAAAAAAAAAAAAACACAGTAGTAGTGTGTGTAATCCATGTAAGTTGTATATTACTATAAAGGATTACAGTTGCATTTTGGACATAAAATATGTACTTGTCAAGTCTAATATGATCTGCTTTCAACTGACATGTGACTGGCTACCCACTAAATAGGTTCATATGGTCTTATTTTTCATTACTGTTTTCCTTTATTCAGTGAGCTAATCCAGCTGGCTGGCCACAAATCACAGCGATCAGCTGATGCTTCTGAGGACTGCAGACGTCAGTCGAAAAAAGTAAAGGTTAAATAAACATCTCCTTCTCATCCCTGTCTGAATAAAGGAAAACAGTAAACTGTTATAGGGCTGTGAGCAGGCAATTGAATTGCCTGTATCCGACGCTAATGCTGGAGGACAGCATGCCAAACAAAACGTTTTTACGCGCCTCTACCTCATTCAGGAGCACCTATAACTCACAGTCCGTGAAATTCCATTAAGTCCATTATTTTTGATTGTGGATACAGGAGAATCAAACGTGCAGGGCTTGTATGTATCTATTTGCATATCTACTTGCATGTAATTGCATATTCAAATGGAGGCGTGTCAAGGGAGGAGTCCAGTATTTCCTCACGTGCGTTCAATTTCAAGTAGATTAGGATGTACAAAGGAAATGTGCTTGGATCCCTGCGTACGAACTGTTTCATACATCTGGATTTTTTTTTTTTATTTATTTAAATTTTTTTTAGCTTACAGCGTTTTTCATCTTTCAGTAGGAAATCCACACAAGTCTTTGAACATGAGGCCCCTGGCCCCTTCCTATCTCACCGACCTGCTGCACCGGCATGCCCCCCCCCCCCCCCCCCCGGCCGCTGCCTCCATTCCTCTGATGCAAACCTCTTCTTGCCACTATACAGAACCAAGCACAGAACCTGGGGAACAAAGCCTTTTTCATCGCCACCCCCTCCCTCTGGAACTCTCTCCCCCAGCACCTGTGACTGCACAGACTTGAACTATTTCAAATCCATCTATTCATCTTCTACCGCTTTTCCGGAGGTCCAGGTTGTGAAGGCAGAAGTTCAAGCAGAGAAGCCCAGACTTCCCTCTCCCCAGCCACCTGCTCCAGCTCTTCAGAGAGGATGCCAAGGTGTTCCCAGACCAGCTGGGAGACATAGTCTCTCCAGCGAGTCCTGGGTCTGCCCTGGGGTCTCCTCCCAGTGGGACGTATCCAAAACACCTCAAGTGGGAGGCATTCAGGAGGCATCCTGATCAGATGCCCATACAACCTCAACTGGCTCCTTTCAATATGTAGGAGCAGCGGTTCTACTCTGAGCCGGTCCCGGATGACTGAGCTCCTCACCCTATCTCTAAGGGTGAGTCCAGCAATCCTATGAAGAAAGCTTATTTCAGCCGTTTGTATCTGCGATCTCATTCTTTATGTCATTACCCAAAGCTCATGACCATAGGTGAGGGTAGAAACATGGATTGACCGGTAAATTGACAGCTTTGCCTTAGAGCTCAGCTCCCTCTTCACCACAACAGACCGGTATAACGTCCACATCACTGCAGATGCTGCTCCAATCTGTCAATCTCTTGCTCCATTCTCCCCTCACTTGTGAATAAGACCCCGAGATACTTAAACTCCTCCACTTGGGGCAGGAGCTTGTCCGCAACCCGCAGAGGACAATCCACCTTTTTCCGGCTGAGGACTATGGACTCAGACTTGGAGGTGCTGATTCCCATCCCAGCCACTTCACACTCAGCAGCAAACCATCCCAGTAAGACCTGTAGGTCATTGCTGGATGAAGCCAACAGGACAACATCATCTACAAACAACAGAGATGAGATCCTGTGGTCACCAAGCATGACACCCTCCATTCCCTGGCTGTGCCTAGAAATCCTCTCCATAAAAATTATGAAAGGATCGGTAACAAAGGACAGCCTGGTGGAGTCCAACTCTCACTGGGAATGAGTCCGACCAAGTGTTGGCAATACAAACTCTCATAACGTTCGTATAGAGACCAGATAGCTCATAACAACAAGCCCGATACCCCGTAGTCCTGAAGCACCCCCCACAAAAAACCATGAGGGACACGGTCGAATGCCTTCTCCAAGTCCACAAAACACATGTAAACTGGCTGGGCAAACTCCCACAAACCCTTGAGGATTCTCGAGAGGGTAAAGAGCTGGTCCGATGTGCCACGGCCAGGACAAAAACCACATTGTTCCTCCTGAATCCGAGATTCGACCAACGGCCGGACTCTTTTCTCCAGTACCTTGGCATAGACCTTCCCAGGGAGGCTGAGGTGTGTAATCCCTCTAAAGTTGGAACATACCCTCCGGTTCCCCATCTTGAAGAGAGGAACCACCACCCAGTTTGTCATGCCAAAGGCACTCTCCCTGACCTCCATACAGTGTTGCAGAGGCGTGTCAACCATGACAGCCCTACAACATCCAGGGTCTTGAGGAACTCAGGGTGAATCTCGTCCACCCCCGGGGCCCAGCCACCAAAGAGTTTTTGGAGTTTTTTTATTTTTTATTTTTGGACAGCAGTTTGTTCACAAAAGTACAAATGACACAATAATTACAGTGCTGTATCCTCTGCCGACCATTAGCCTTTACATAATATGGAAAATGTTGTACAGATTGGGAGAACAAGTGCACACATCACATGAGATAAAAACAGTTAGAACTGGTCAATCATTTAGTACCTCTACAAAGTCCAGTCTTATGGGTTTAACAAAATTGACCCCCACAAACCATCCACAAACTAACAAAGACATTTTTTTGAGGCGGAGTGAGAATGTAATCCTTTCCATGGTTTAAATGTCATTAACTATATCAATCCGGAGACTTCCGGTTATGGCGGCCGCGTAGGAGGGTGTGCTCCACTCTGCTCTGCTCCTAATGATAAAAAAGTAGGCTAAAACTCTCCCAATTGGAACAAAAACCTATTCTAACATTTGGGGGTGGATATGGTAAAAACTAAGGCTGTGAAATCAGGCGGAGGAAAAACTGATTTGTCGAGACAAGCCAAGTTAACAGATTTCCACGCTCGTGACGCAGCAGATAAATCGCCTGTGACCATGGCTGAGGAGGGAGCTAGCGGTGGTGCGGTGACTGCCGAAGGAACGAATGCGGTCCTTGCTGCCATCAGCGCTATGAGAACAGACTTTTCGTCTAAGTTTGATGGGATTATAGCTGCGATAGAAGCTATGAGAAAAGAAATAAGCGGCTGTATGGAGCGAATATCGCAGGCAGAGCTCCGGATCTCCAACGCTGAAGATGACGTCGACAGCCTGCAATTAAAGGTCCAAACATTGGAATTAAAAAATAAACGTCTGGAAGATAACGTCTTGGACTTAGAATCCCGGTCGAGACGGAATAATTTAAGGCTTGTGGGCCTTCCAGAGGGGGCGGAGGAACAGGATGTGTGTTCCTTTTTGGAAAAGTGGATTCCAGAAGCGCTGAATAACGCAGAGCTGCAGTCATCAGTCGTCATGGAGAGCGCACACCGAATAGGCCCACCGAGAGATAAGAAGACAACACCGAGGACGCTGATTATGAAGTTTCTCTACTACAGGGACAAGATGACGGTCTCCAACGCAGCGCGTACTAAAGGAGAAATTAAATACCAGGATCAACAGGTGCGGTTCTACCCAGATTTGACCGCAGGAATCCAACAATTAAGGAAACAGTTTGACCTCGCCCGTAAAGAGCTGTGCAGCCTTGGGATTCGTCACGGAGTGATTTATCCTGCAAGACTGCTGGTCACATATAAAGGGAGAACCCAAGTCTTTAAGACCCCTCAGGAGGCGCAGGAACTCATTAAGCAGATCCAAGGAGAGACTGGCGAGAGCCAAGCATGAAGCAAGAACAAGATATAAAAGGTAGAATATTTAAGCAAGTGTTCAAGTATCTGACTGATTTGAAACATATAGCATGTCTACAAAATATAGATTGTATTATATTAAAAAAAGCTATGATGTACAAAGTTGCTATAAAATTTTGGAGTTAAATTGGAAAAACTACAGAAGAGAGTTATTGTCATGTCATTAAAAGTAGCAGAGTCAGGGTGATTGAGAGGAGAAATAGTGAGTGGTTTGACTGATCCTCACGGGGGAGGAGCAGATTCAGGCTATAACGGGAGACGGAATTTTTTTTTTTATTTTGGGGGGATTACCACGAATGTGGGAAGGGGGAATTTGTTTGTGTGTAGTTTGTGGGATGAATGTTCAACCATCCATGTTTTTGCTTCTCTGTATGAGCATGTTTATATTGCAAGGTAATCTCAAACTCTTTATTGATCATAGACCAAAGCGTTAAGCTTAATTTAACATCATGGAATTGCAGAGGTCTACAAAATCTAAAAAAACTTAAACAAGTTTTGAATAAAATAAAAGACATAGGTTCAAAAATTGTGTTTTTACAAGAAACTCATCTAATAGAGGAGGATGTAAAAAGAATAAGGAGTAGATGGCAGGGAAGTGTATTCACCTCATCATTTTCATCCCAAGCCAGGGGAGTCATGACTCTCATACATAAATCAGTCCCATTTCAAGTGAAAAATGTAATTGGAGATAAATTGGGAAGATATCTAATCATCCAAGGATCTTTGTTATTAGAAAATATAAATCTGGTGAACTTATATGGTCCCAATATAGATGATCAAAACTTCTTCGTTAATTTATTTCTTACTTTAGCATCACTCACAGGGCTATATATGATAGCAGGGGATTTTAATTGTACATTGAATCCCAGTATAGATAGGTCAACAGGACAGGACTGTACGCACAATGGATGTAGGATGACCATTAATCATTTTATGAAAGAATTGAGATTGCTAGATATATGGAGAGAAATGAAACCACAAGTCAAAGCCTATTCTTGTTATTCTAACACCTACAAGACATTTTCACGTGTTGACTATTTTTTGATCTCCACAGAATTAAGGTCCAAGATTCAAAATTGTTTCTATGATAATATTGTGATCTCTGATCACGCACCCTGCTGTCTAATATATGTAGATAAGAAACTGACAAAGGTTCCTGGTAGGTGGCAATTTCAGCATAAATGGCTTCAAGATGAGGAATTTGTTAAGTACATAGAAAAACAGATAGATGAGTTCTTTGATATCAACACTACACAAACATCAGCATGTATAAAGTGGGAAGCTTTCAAAGCTTTTATTAGGGGGCATATTATTAGTTACACAGGTTCAAAATCTAGGAAGACTCGAGAGGAGAGAGTCCAATTGGAACGTAAAATAAAAATTCTTCAAGAAAAACGTGTATGCAGGAAGTAATCCCAAATTAGAGAATGAATTACTGATTCTGAGAGCTGAATATGACAAAAAATCAGCGAATAGAGCTGCCTCGAGTCTTCTAAGATTGAAGCAAACCTTTTATGAACAAGGTGAAAAATCAGGAAAATTATTGGCATGGCAGATTAAACAATTAGAATTTAAAACACCAATTACCAGTATTATAAGTAACGGACAGGCAGTCGTAGATCCTTTAGAAATTAACAGTGCCTTTAGAGATTATTATGAAAAACTATATGATACAAAAAATGAAACTGACTTAACAAAACTAAATGGGTTTTTGGACAGACTATCTATACCGTATATTCCAAATGAAAATAGGGAGATACTGGAGTCAAAAATTAGTCAAGAAGAAGTTGGGCTAGCCATTGATAATATGAAATCAGGAAAAAGTGTGGGACCTGACGGTCTTCCAGTTGACCTCTATAAAAAATTTAAGAATAAATTAATAAAACCATTTTTGGAAATGGTTTTAGAAGCATTTCAAAATAGTAAATTACCGCCATATATAAATAATGCCTTAATTATACTGTTGCCAAAACCAGGTAAACCTTCTAATAAATGTGAAAACATGAGACCAATAAGCCTATTAAATGCAGACCTTAAGATAATCTGTAAAATTTTAGCAAGACGACTACAAGAAATATTACCAAATATTATTAACCGAGATCAGAATGGCTTTATAAAGGGAAGACAAGGCTTCCATAATGTAAGAAGACTATTTAATATTATTTATTCTAATAAAGAAGCGCCGGATACAGCTCTCCTATCATTGGATGCTGAAAAGGCCTTTGATAGGGTCGAATGGCCCTTTCTTTTTGAAGTTTTACAAAGGTTTGGACTTGGAAAGAATTTCATAAAATGGGTTCAGATAATATACAATAATGCTACAGCAGAAATCCTAACAATTAGCAATATCTCAAAATCAATAAAAATTAATAGAGGTTATCGACAAGGTTGTCCACTTTCACCTTTACTGTTTACTATGGCAATTGAACCTTTAGCGATGGCAGTACGTTTACATCCACTAATATATGGAATTAAAGTAGGACCAACAGAACATAAAATCTCCCTGTATGCTGATGACATAATTTTGTTTATGTCGAATCTTAAAAAATCAATTCCGACCTTGTTAAATTTAATAAAGAACTTTGGGGAAATATCAGGATATAAAATAAATAAAACTAAATCTTCAATATTAATGCTAAATGAGACCCAGAGAAAGCACCCAGCTCCTGAGGTAAATCAATTCAATGTTGTAAATCAGTTTAAATACTTAGGAATTCAAATTGTGCCTAAGTTAGAATCAGCCGCTAGTATCAACTATGAAGTCTTAATGACAGACATTAATGAGTTACTTCAGAGATGGATGTCACTACCAATGTCGATGATCGGGAGAATTAATATACTTAAAAGTAATATCTTACCCAAAATACTATATTTATTTCAATACATTCCTTTACCACCGCCTTCAGATCTATTCTCAAGAATTAAAAAAAAGTTAGTGGAATTTATATGGAACAATAGGAAGTCTAGATTACGTCTGTCCTTACTATATTTACCATTTGATCGTGGAGATCTGAAATGTCCAAACTTTATGTTGTATTACTGGTCAGCACAACTGAGGTCTATGACATATTATTTTTCATCAAATGATCTCCGTCACTGGATGGAGATGGAATCATACAATTTGCCTTTACCTCTTCCCTTATTCATATACTCAGACTCGGCTAAAAAATTACAGAAACAAGTTAAAAATCCTATTGTAAAGCATATGATCAAAATATGGTATGAAATCAAAAAATATTTAAAAGAACCGCACTTATTGTCACAATTTAGCCCAATATGGGGTAATCAATATTTTACACCAGGGAGAGCGGATGCTGTATTTAAATTATGGAATTTAAAAGGGATTCAAAAGATTCAAGACTTATATTTGGCACGTTCAGACAACATAATGTCTTTTGAAGAACTGAGGGCCAAATTTAATCTTAATAGAACACATTTTTTTAAATATCTTCAGCTTAGGAATTTTATTCGATCAAATCAAAATAATGCTCTCACCCGACCTACCTATTCATACTTGGAAAAAATTTTGACGAAAAATAGTAAGAGAAAGGGTATTATTTCAGAGTTCTATAACTCACTGATATTATCCTCAGTGAAAACTCACAGAAAAGAATGAATTATTGGAAAGAAGACCTGCAAACTGACATTTCAGAGGAACAATGGGAATTGGCTTGCACAGAAGCTCAAACCAAATCAATAAATGTACGTCTTAAATTGATACATTTTAAATGGTTAATGCGGCTGTATGTTACACCGGTGGAGTTAAATAGATATAACAAAAACATACTAGATATATGCACAAAATGTATGGAAAGTAAAGGAACTCTATTTCATTGTTTATGGGAATGTAGAAAAATTAGAATGTTTTGGGAAGAGGTGAGGGTAACAATAGAAAAAATAATTTCAAAATAACTCATATTGAATCCTAAATTGTTTTTGTTGGGTCTGTATCCAGAAAAGCATAACTTTAATAAGAGTGAAAGAACATTCATAGACCTCAGTTTGCTTAACGCCAAAAAATGTATTGCACTACTGTGGAAAAAGACTCATAGACCAGATGTGACTCAGTGGTTAAGACAGATGTTAACAAACCTTCCACTAGAAAGAATAACATACATATTGAAATCAAAGGAAAATGTGTTTGAGAATATATGGAGACCTTTCATTGATTATGTAAAGAAACTAAACATAACTTTTGAAGAAGAAGGTGAATGATATGTGTGGACCTTGTAAATTCCAAATTGGTGAATGTATGGTGAATGTATAATATGTATACTTATGCAATGGATTACCTACCTTCTTCTTCCGGCTCTGAGAGAGAGCAGTCGCATTTTTCTTCCCTCCTCCTGTCTGCCTTCCTGACCTATTCCTAGCTTTGCAATGTTGCGTTTTTGTCTGTGTCTAGTCGCTCTTCTTCTGCTGAATCTTAATCTAAATGGAAATTATGGATTTGGAAGCGGCTTAAATGTGCTATTGTCACTATTTTTCAACAAGAACCGGGCCAAGGGGGAGCCCAAGAATTGGAACCTGCTGAGTGTATGATTCGACTGGAGATGCAGAAGACATCTATTGGCTACGGCACAGGATTCTATTTTTGGCTCTGGAGTTTCCTTGTGTTTTTTCAGAAATTGAGGAAGGTGGAGAGCTGTTCAAAATGCGGATCCAGGCAAGCTCCTTCACCAATTCGACCAGTTGGGGAGTGCACGAGGCGGCATGGTGAACTGAATGGAGATTCAGATGGTGGAATACATCTTGAAGTCGCCAGTGCTCTCCAGAGAATGTTAAAGTTTAAGCCTGCACATGGAAATTATGAAGCACAGAATTGCACGGGTGAGGAAAATTCTATTCTCTGAGTGCACTGTGCAGATTTGACCTTGTCTTTGGTGCCCTGTATTTACATTCCTCCTCGATGAAGATAAGCGGAAGGAAGGTAGGTAATCCATTGCATAAGTATACATATTATACAGATGTATAGATAGATGTATAGATAGATCTGTATAGATATATCTGAGATATACAGGGTGCCCTCTGCTGTTCACCAGCAATTGACACACCTCCACACTGCATCACATACTGATCATATGCTGACTACATACACTGGTCTCTCTCGCTTGTTATTGTGTGATCTATTGTCTGCTAATTGTGCCACAGAGAGGTTTTTTTCTCCATAATCAAAATTTAGCTTACATAAGCTGTATTCTGATGTTGAAGTTTTTTTCTCTCACCCATTGTGTCTTTTTCCCTCCCCTTATCTTCCCTTATTCCCCATCTTTTTTGATTAGGCGCCATGATGGCTGCCGTGTCGTTGTGATACGCTTACACAGTGTTCCAATGTCAGGTCAAATTCCTCGTGTGTTTTTTACATGCTTGGCAATAAAGCTTTTTCTGATTTCTGATTTCTGATTTCTGACCTAGGCTAAACAGAGGAGCATTGTTTGACTTGTTTTGTTAATGGTTGTTGGTGTTTTTAGAACATTTATTTTTAATTTACTTTAGTGTTAGGGTTTGATTGTTGGTGTCATGTTTGTTAAAAAAAAGGTTCAATAAAAATATTGTGGAAAAAAAACTATATCAATCCACTCTTGAATTGTGGGGGACTCTGGAAGCAACCAGTGTCTTGTGATTGCTTTTTTGCTGGCCGATATCAAAATACCAAATATGTATTCATCAGAGTGTCTTGTCTGAAAATCAAAATTTCCTAAAAATAAAACAGAAAACTGCAAGGGCAGGTCAGAACCAAAAATTTTTTTTAGCACTTTCTTCCCAAAAGGGTTTTATCATTGGACATTCCCAAAATATATGCCAGTGGCTCGCTTCCTTAGACCCACACTGCCTCCAGCATTTGGAGTTTCCTCCTGTAAAGCGGGCTTTCTACTTTGGTGTGATGAATAAGCGAACTAGACATTTCCATCCGAATTTCCTCCATATATAAGAATTTGTACATTTCCACTGGAATTTACATACATTCAACCAGTTCTCCTCCGTAATTGAAAAAGCCCCCTCTTTTTCCCATTTTCCTTTAATATATTCTGTAGTGTGGGGTTTTTTTTGGATAGGAAGCTTTTATAAATTCTGGAGATGACACCCTTAATTGACTGATTCTGATAAGCTCCAAGAAAAATTTTCAATATAGGATCATCTGAATCTGTTTTATTTTTACAGTGGGGCAAAAAAGTATTTAGTCAGCCACCAATTGTGCACGTTCTCCCACTTAAAGATGAGAGAGGTCTCCAATTTTCATTATAGGTATACCTCAACTATGAGAGACAAAATGAGAAAAAAAAATCCAGAAAATCACAATGAAGGACTTTTAATGAATTAATTGGTACATTCCTCGGTAAAATAAGTATTTGGTCAATAACAAAAGTTCATCTTACGAAGCCACTCCTTCATTGCCCGGGCGGTGAGTTTGGGATCATTGTCATGCTGAAAGACCCAGCCACGTTTCATCTTCAATGCCCTTGCTGATGGAAGGAGGTTTTCACTCACAATCTCACGATACATGGCCCCATTCATTCTTTCCTTTACACGGATCAGTCGTCCTGGTCCCTTTGCAGAAAAACAGCCCCAAAGCATGATGTTTCCACCCCCCATGCTTCACAGTAGGTATGGTGTTCTTTCTCCTCCAAACACGACAAGTTGAGTTTTTACCAAAAAGTTCTATTTTGGTTTCATCTGACCATATGACATTCTCCCAATCCTCTTCTGGATCATCCAAATGCTCTCTAGTAAACTTCAGACGGGCCTGGACGTATACTGGCTTAAGCAGGGGGACACGTCTGGCACTGCAGGATTTGAGTCCCTGGTGGCGTAGTGTGTTACTGATGTAGCCTTTGTTACTTTGGTCCCAGCTCTCTGCAGGTCATTCACTAGGTCCCCCCGTGTGGTTCTGGGATTTTTGCTCACCGTTCTCGTGATCATTTTGACACTACAGGGTGAGATCTTGCGTGGAGCCACAGATGGAGGGAGATTATCAGTGGTCTTGTATGTCTTCCATTTTCTAATAATTGCTCCCACAGTTGATTTCTTCACACCAAGCTGCTTACCTATTGCAGATTCAGTCTTCCCAGCCTGGTGCAGGTCTACAATTTTGTTTCTGGTGTCCTTTGACAGCTCTTTGATCTTGGCCATAGTGGAGTTTGGAGTCTGACTGTTTGAGGTTGTGGACAGGTGTCTTTTATACTGATAACGAGTTCAAACAGGTACCATTGATACACGTAACGAGTGGAGGACAGAGGAGCCTCTTAAAGAAGAAGTTACATGTCTGTGAACATGTCTGTAACCAAATACTTATTTTACCGAGGAATTTACCAATTAATTCATTAAAAATTCTTCAATGTGATTTTCTGGATTTTTTTTTTCTCATTTTGTCTCTCATAGTTGAGGTATACCTATGATGAAAATTGGAGACCTCTCATCTTTTAAGTGGGAGAACTTGCACAATTGGTGGCTGACTAAATACTTTTTTGCCCCACTGTAATGTTGTGTTCAAAGTAACTGCTTATTTGGAGGTATCTAAAGAAGTCATTATTTTCAAGATGATGTTCTGTTCTCAATTTTTCAACGTTTTTTAATTTCCCTTTTTCTCTAATTGGAGTCTCCAGGAGGAGCACCCTCCAGCACCCCATTGTCCATCCAACTCCATTGTCCTACTGGGGGACTTCAATGCGCACGTGGGCAACGACAGTGAAACCTGGAGGGGGGTGATTGGGAGGAACGGCCTGCCCGATCTGAACCCGAGTGGTGTTCAGTTATTGGACTTCTGTGCTAACCACAGTCTGTCCATAACGAACACCATGTTCAAGCATAAGGGTGTCCATATGTGCACCTGGCACCAGGACACCCTAGGCCGCAGGTCGATGATCGATTTTGTTATCGTATCATCAGACCTGCGACCGTATGTCTTGGACACCCGAGTAAAGAGAGGTGCAGAGCTGTCAACTGATCACCACCTGGTGGTGAGTTGGATCCGATGGCAGGGGAGGAAGCCATTCAGACCTGGTAGACCCAAACGTATAGTGAGGGTGTGCTGGGAGCGTCTGGCTGAGGCCCCTGTCCGGGAGGTCTTCAACTCCCACCTCCGGAAGAACTTCAACCACATTCCGAGGGAGTCTGGAGATATGGAGTCTGAATGGGCCATGTTCTCCACCTCTGTTGTTGAAGCGGCGGCCCAGAGCTGCGGCCGCAAGGTGGTCGGTGCATCTCGTGGTGGCAACCCCCGAACCAAGTGGTGGACACCAGTGGTGAGGGGGGCCATTAAGCTGAAGAAGGAGTCCTATCAAGCTTGGTTGGCTTGTGGGACTCCCGAAGCAGCTGAGGTGTACCGGCAGGCCAAGCGGAGTGCAGCTCGGGTGGTTGCTGAAGCAAAAACCCGGGTATGGGAGGAGTTCGGTGAGGCCATGGAACAAGACTTTCGGTCAGCTTCAAAGAGATTCTGGCAAACTGTTCGGCGGCTCAGGAGGGGAAAGCAGCTCCCCGTCCACACTGTGTATGGTGCGGATGGGACACTGTTGACTTCAACTGGGGATATCGTCGGGCGGTGGAAGGAATACTTCGAGGATCTCCTCAATCCCACTGATACGCCTTCCACAGAGGAAGCAGGGTTTGGGGACAAGGGGGATGACTCGCCTATCACAGGGGCTGAGGTCGCCAAGGTGGTTAAAAATCTCCTTGGTGGCCGGGCCCCGGGGGTGGACGAGATTCGCCCCGAGTACCTCAAGGCCCTGGATGTTGTTGGGTTGTCATGGTTGACACGCCTCTGCAACATTGCGTGGAGGTCGGGGGCAGTGCCTTTGGCATGGCAAACCGGGGTGGTGGTTCCTCTCTTCAAAAAAGGGGACCGGAGGGTGTGCTCCAACTTTAGAGGGATCACACTCCTCAGCCTCCCTGGGAAGGTCTATGCCAAGGTACTGGAGAGGAGAGTCCGGCCGTTGGTCGAACCTCGGATTCAGGAGGAGCAATGTGGTTTTCGTCCTGGCCGTGGCACATCGGACCAGCTCTTTACCCTCTCGAGAATTCTTGAGGGTTCGTGGGAGTTTGCCCAACCAGTTTACATGTGTTTTGTGGACTTGGAGAAGGCATTTGACCGCGTCCCTCGTGGATTTTTGTGGGGGGTGCTTCGGGAGTATGGGGTATCGGGCTTGTTGTTACGAGCTATTCGGTCTCTGTACGACCGTTGTGAGAGTTTAGTTCGTATTGCCAACACTCGGTCGGAGTCATTCCCAGTGAGAGTTGGACTCCGCCAGGGCTGCCCTTTGTCACCGGTCCTGTTCATAATTTTTATGGACAGGATTTCTAGGCGCAGCCAGGGAATGGAGGGTGTCATGCTTGGTGACCACAGGATCTCATCTCTGTTGTTTGCAGATGATGTTGTCCTGTTGGCTTCATCCAGCAATGACCTACAGCTCTTGCTGGGATGGTTTGCCGCTGAGTGTGAAGCGGCTGGGATGAGAATCAGCACCTCCAAGTCCGAGTCCATGGTCCTCAGCCGGAAAAAGGTGGATTGTCCTCTCCGGGTTGGGGACAGGCTCCTGCCCCAAGTGGAGGAGTTTAAGTATCTTGGAGTCTTGTTCACGAGTGAGGGGAAAATGGAGCGAGAGATCGACAGACGGATTGGAGCAGCATCTGCAGTGATGCGGACGTTGTACCGGTCTGTTGTGGTGAAGAGGGAGCTTAGTTCTAAGGCAAAGCTGTCGATTTACCAGTCAATCTACGTTCCTACTCTCACCTATGGTCACGAGCTTTGGGTAATGACCGAAAGAACGAGATCGCGGATACAAGCGGCTGAAATGAGCTTTCTCCGTAGGATTGCTGGACTCACCCTCAGAGATAGGGTGAGGAGCTCAGTCATCCGGGAGAGGCTCAGAGTAGAACCGCTGCTCCTCCACATTGAAAGGAGTCAGTTGAGGTGGTATGGGCATCTGATTAGGATGCCTCCTGGACGTCTCCCACTTGAGGTGTTTCAGGCACGTCCCACTGGGAGGAGACCCCGGGGCAGACCCAGGACTCGGTGGAGAGACTATGTCTCCCAGCTAGTCTGGGAACGCCTTGGTATCCCCTCTGAAGAGCTGGAGCAGGTGGCTGGGGAGAGGGAAGTCTGGGCTTCTCTGCTTGAACTGCTGCCTCCGCGACCCGGACCTCCGGAAAAGCGGTAGAAGATGGATGGATGGATGGATGGATCTAATTGAATAAAATGTTGTTATTCCTTTTGCAATCCAGGATTTAAATCTTTGATCTATCCCATTGGGTTTAAACTCAAAGTCATAGGTACACCATTGAAGTATTTGTAATTTGTCCTCTAGTTTATATTCTCTTTTTACCACTTCCCAAGTTTTCAACTGAGCTTTGAGCCATGGATTTTGTACCTCAGGTTTCTGTACGCTAGCAAGGCATGTATTGGGGGGTTATTCATGACTGAGAGTTCAATGTCTTTCCGTCTGGCATGAAATGTTGGCATGTATATGCAAATTAGAGGTTTAATCTGGGCAGCAAAGTAATAATTCTTAAAATTAGGTAGTGCCATTCCCCCATCTTCTTTTGGGAGTTGCAGTGTTTTGAATGTGACCCTCGGTTTTTTCCCTTGCCAAATAAATCTTGAGATACTTGTATTCAAATCAGCAAATTGTTTTGGGGGGATTTCTGCTGGAAGTGCCTGGAATAGAAAAAGGTATCGTGGGAGGATATTTAATTTTATACTGTCAGTTCTCTGTGTAAGACTGAGGAAAGAAATAAAAAAAAAAAAAATTTTATGTCATCTATTGTTTTTGTTAGAAGGGGGGCATAATTTATTTCTGCTAATGATGAAATTTCTTTTGGTAAATATTTCACCAAAGAGTTTTTTAACCACTTTGGTGACCTCAGCCCCTGTGATGGTCGAGTCGTCCCCCTTGTCCACAAGCCCTGCTTCCTCTGTGGAAGGTATGCCAGTGGGATTGAGGAGATCCTCGAAGTATTCCTTCCACCTCCCGACGATATCCCCAGTTGAAATCAGCAGCGCCCCATCTGCACCATACACAGTTTGGACAGGGAGCTGCTTCCCCCTCCTGAGCCGCCAGACTGTTTGCCAGAATCTCTTCGAGGCCGACAGAAAGTCTTGTTCCATGGCCTCACAGAATTCCTCCCACACCCGAGTTTTTGCTTCAGCAACCACCCGAGCCGCACTCCGCTTGGCTTGCTGGTACATCTCAGCTGCTTCAGGAGTCCCACAAGCCAACCAAGCTCGATAGGACTCCTTCTTCAGCTTAATGGCCCCCTCACCACCGGTGTCCACCACTTGGTTCAGGGGTTGCCACCACGAGATGCACCAGCGACTTTGCAGCCACAGCTCTGGGCAGCCGCTTCAACAATAGAGGTGGAGAACATGGCCCATTTAGACTCCATGTCTCCAGACTCCCTTGGAATGTTGTCAGAGTTCTTCCGGAGGTGGGAGTTGAAGACCTCCCGGACAGGGGCCTCAGCCAGACATTCCCAGCACACCCTCACTATATGTTTGAGTCTACCAGGTCTGAATGGCATCCTCTCCTGCCATTGGATCCAACTCACCACCAGGTGGTGATCAGTTGACAGCTCTGCACCTCTTTCTACCCGAGTGTCCAAGACATGTGGTTGCAGGTCTGATGACACAATAACAAAATCGATCATCAACCTGCAGCCTAGGGTGTCCTGGTGCCAGGTGCATATATGGACACCTTTATGCTTGAACATTGTGTTCGCTATGGACAAACTGTGGTTATCACAGAAGTCCAATATCTGAACACCACTTAGGTTCAGATTGGGCAGGCCGTTCCTCCCAGTCACCCCCTCCAGGTTTCACTGTCATTGCCCATGTGCACATTGAAGCCCCCCAGTAGGACAATGGGGTCTCCAAGAGGAGCACTCTCCAGCACCCCAGTCAGAGACTCCAAAAAGGGTTTGACCCGTTTCCCAACCCGAAGGCGCAGGGAAACAACCTTTTCGTCCACTGGGGAAAACTCCAATATAAAGGCAGCAAGGTGGGGGATACAAGAATACCCACTGCTGCTCGTCGCCTCTCATCCAGGGCAACGCCAGAGTAGGCCAAGCTCCAGTCCCTCTCCAGGAGACTGGTTCTGGAACCAGAGCTGTGTGTTTAGGTGAGATGAGGTGTTGAGGTGAGGTGTTGAGGTGAGGCTGACTATATCTAGCCAGTATCTCTCAACCTCATGCACCAGCTCAGGCTCTTTCCCCACCAGAGAGGTGACATTCTACGTCCCAAAAGCCAGTTTAGGAAGCCTGGGATCAGACCACCACCTGATCCACATAGCACACCACAGGTGGTGAGCCCACTGGAGGGCGGACCCATGCAACTCATTTGGGTTGAGCCCGACCGGGTCCCATGGGCAGAAACCCGGCCACCAGGCATTAGCCATTGAGCCCTTCCCCCAGGCCTGGTTCCAGGGTGGGGCCCCGGTAACCCCATACCGGGCGGGCTACACTGAATCCTTGTTCTAACATTCATCATGAGAGTCTGTTAGATCGTTTTTAGTCTGCCCCTTCACCCAGGACCAGTTTATCTTGGGTGACCCTATCAGAGGCAAATTGCCCCGGACAACATAGCTCCTGGGATCACTAGGGCACGCAAACCCCCCCACCACGATAAGGTGGCGATCCATGAGGGGCTCTTTCAAATTATTACCCAAAAACCACCTGTTCAGACTTGCTTTTAATCTTTAATTTTTTTTTTTTTAATTTTACAATTTTTTATGGAAAGCGTCTTTGAATGCCTTGGAAAGCGCTGTACAAATAAAATGTATTGTTATTATGATGATGTCATTTCCTTGCACCTCAGGAAAAGCATAACACTGTTAAATTTTATCGGCTGTAAATATTATTTTTTACCTATACTGTAAATAGTTTAAAAGCTTTATTGGATGATACCAATAACGTGCTGATATTATCATACATCCGCAGTTTACACCACATCAGGCTGGGTCTGCTTATCTTGTGCACCTCTCTTTGCTATTGGTGAATTCTACTGCAAGTTAGATTGAGTACATTTTTTTCTTCAGATTTACTCCGCTGTAGATCTGAGGCTGCTGCAGTTTTTCATTTTGACTCTTCTCAGCTGTGTGGCTGTTGATTGTGATGTAATGAAAGGAGTTGAACATAACATCTAGTAAATTTATAAGCTGAATTTCAGCAGAAAAATGTCATTCATGAGGCATATGTCGGTACTTGGCAGCCATCTCAATAACTCTTGTGGGCACTATTTCGGGCTGTTATTTTGACCAGCCTTAATTAACTTTATACAACAGTTTACAACAAGCAATCTGATTGGACAGTAGGTATTAGGAGTTACTATATTCCTCAATAATCTCACTCGGACGTTTCACAAAATATGTATCACTCTGCTTCAGCTGTGTTTTAATAATCTTTAATTTTAGTTAAAATCGGTAGCTTCTTATAACATGTAAGAATTGTAATACTGGGTTGGATACCTTAATTTCCACAGCGAAGCACTGTTTGAAAAGAGGCAGTCCTAAAAATCCAGACCTCTATGACCTGGAAGTTCCACCCTTGTAAACATCAGACCATAGATATTTATGTCATTTTACAGCAAAATAGACAAGGTAGAGTTGGATTTGTTGTCTTGATTAACCAACCATAATAACTTTATGGTGATGGAGTCTTTATTTCATCTAAAAAGGCCAAGAAAAAGTGAGCGAAGTATACCTAAGCAAAATTGTTAACAAACTACCCAGCCACCGGTGTGAATCATTGTACAGGAATTGAACAGGTCAAGTCGAGCCCTGACCAAGTCAGCCCTGGGATCTGGTGTTGACTTATACATGTACATGTACTTGTACATTTTCAATCAAGTGATTGACAAACAGAGTCAGAGCTTTCTAAATGGGTGGATGGAAAGCAGGAATTGAGCATCTTTGCTCATCAGTGGTGCACCTGTCTACCCATCCAGTCAGAATTAGGCTAAAAGGATACCATTATATTTGAAAGTAAAAGTTTGCAGGGATGTGTGCTTTTGGACCAGTTAATTATG
This sequence comes from Pholidichthys leucotaenia, assembly GCA_020510985.1. NCBI lineage: Eukaryota > Metazoa > Chordata > Actinopteri > Cichliformes > Pholidichthyidae > Pholidichthys > Pholidichthys leucotaenia. The sequence continues at coordinate 44,944,490 of CM035838.1, read as the reverse complement.
TTATAATGTTGAAAATAGAGTCTCCATGCAAAACAGGAAAGGGCCGAGCTGTGAGTGACAGGTCAAGCTGTTGCTAAGATACAGGTTACAGATTTTTTTCAGTGCACTCTATAAAAAGGCTCAGAGTGCTTGCAGTGGGGAAGAAATGCTGACCTTGAACCTAGTTTTCAAGTTCGGGTGATTTTATTAAAGGAAATGGCCAATATCTATATATCTACGTATATCTACAGTGGTGTGAAAAAGTGCTTGCCCCTTTCCTGATTTCTCATTTTTTTGTACACTACCGTTCAAAAGTTTGGGGTCACTTAGAAATTTCCTTATTTTTGAAAGAAAAGCACTGTTTTTTTCAATGAAGATAACTTTAAACTAATCAGAAATACACTCTAATATCTAATATACATTGGTAATGTGGTAAATGACTATTCTAGCTGCAAATGTCTGGTTTTTGGTGCAATATCTACATAGGTGTATAGAGGCCCATTTCCAGCAACTATCACTCCAGTGTTCTAATGGTACAATGTGTTTGCTCATTGCGTCAGAAGGCTAATGGATGATTAGAAAACCCTTGTGCAATCATGTTAGCACAGCTGAAAACAGTTTAGCTGGTTAGAGAAGCTATAAAACTGACCTTCCTTTGAGCAGGTTGAGTATCTGGAAAAAATTATTATTTCAAATACAAATCATTATTTCTAACCTTGTAGATGTCTTGACTATATTTTCTATTCATTTTACAACTCATGGTGGTAAATAAGTGTGACTTTTCATGGAAAACACAAAATAATTGTCTGGGTGACCCCAAATTTTGAACGGTAGTGTGTTTGTCACACTTAAATGTTTCACATCATCAAACAAATTTAAATATTAGACAAAGATAACACAGGTAAACACAAAATTCTGTTTTTTAAATGAAAGTGTTTATTATTGAGGGAAGAAAAAAATCCAAACCTACATGGCCCTGTGTGAAAAAGTGTTTGCCCCCTTAGCCTAATTACTGGTTGGGCCACCCTTAGCAGCAACAACTGCAATTGAGCATTTGTGATAACTGGAAATGAGTCTTTTACAGCGCTGTGGAGGAATTTTGGCCCACTCATCTCTGCACAATTGTTGTAATTCAGCCACATTGGAGGGTTTTCGAGCTTGAACCGCCTTTTTAAGGTCATGCCACAGCATCTCAATTGGATTCAGGTCAGGACTTTGACTAGGCCACTCAAAAGTCTTCATTTTGTTTTTCTTAAGCCATTCAGAGGTGGACTTGCTGGTGTGTTTTGGATCATTGTCCTACTGCAGAACCCAAGTGTGCTTCAGCTTGAGGTCACAAACAGATGGCCGGATATTCTCCTTCGGGATTTTTTGGTAGACAGCAGAATTCATGGTTCCATTTACCACAGCAAGTCTTCCAGGTCCTGAAGCAGCAAAACAGCCCCAGACCATCACACTACCACCACCATATTTTACTGCTGGTATAAGATAAGATAAGATAAGCCTTTATTAGTCCCACAGTGGGGAAATTCCAGGATGTGATATGATGTTCCTTTTCTGAAATGCTGTGTTACTTTTACACTGGATGTAATGGGACACACACCTTCCAAAAAGTTCAACTTTTGTCTTGTCAGTCCACAGAGTATTTTCCCAAAAGTCTTGGGGATCATCAATATGTTTTCTGGCAAAACTGAGATGAACCTTTATGTTTTTTTTTTTGCTCAGTAGTGGTTTTCATTTTGGAACTCTGCCATGCAGGCCATTTTTTCCCAGTCTCTTTCTTATGGTGGAGTCATGAATGCTGACCTTAACTGAGGCAAGTGAGGCCTGCAGTTTTTTGGATGTTGTTGTGGAGTCTTTTGTGACCTCCTGGATGAGTCGTTGCTGCACTCTTGGGGTAATTTTGGTCAGCCGGACACTCCTGGGAAGGTTCACCATTGTTCCATGTTTTCGCCATTTGTGGATAATGTCTCTCACTGTGGTTCGCTGGAGTCCCAAAGCTTTAGAAATGGCTTTATAACATTTTCCATACTGATAGATCTCAATTACTTTGTTTCTCATTTGTTCCTGAATTTCTTTGGATCGCAACATGATGTCTAGCTTTTGAGAATCTTGTGGTCTACTTCACTTTGTCAGGCAGGTCCTATTTAAGTGATTTCTTGATTGAGAACAGATGTGGCAGTAATAAGGCTTGGGTGTGGCTTGAGAAATTGAACTCAGCTTTCCAAAGATGTGATAAACCACAGTTATTTTATGTTTTAACCGGGGGGGGGGGGTCACTTTTTCACAAAGGTAGGTTTGTTTTTTTTTACCCTTAATAATAAACACCTTCATTTAAAAATTGCATTTTGTGTTTACTTATGTTATCTTTGTCTAATATTTAAATTTGTTTGATGATCTGAAACATTTAAGTGTGACAAACATACAAAAAAATGAGAAATCATGGGGGGGGCACTTTTTCACACCACTGTGTTTATATATATACTGTATATATTGATTTTGTGTTGATTATTGATTCCCAATATCAGTATCAACACATTCTGTTTTAAAATTGCTTTTTAAATTTCAGTTTTAATTGTTGTGGGACATGTTGCTCTCACTCATTAGTGAAGGTTAATATGCTAAACATCTGAAACTGAGCCTCAGAAAAAAAAACAATTAAAAACCAGATCATCTTGGTCTTATTCTTGAATATTCAGAACCTTAAAACTGGTATTTGTAACAACTCTAATATGGAGTCTGCTGGAATTTGTGTTTTGCTGGTTGAGCCAATTAGTTGACTCCAAACGTCAGCAGATAGAGCTATAGGGGAGTAGAGGCACTGAGGAGAAACCCCGGGGAACCTTTGGTTTTTGGTGTAAACATTGCTCACATCTTTCACATGTGAATTACTCTTCAGGCAGTTAGTGGAAACCCAAAGTGTTACATTACAGTTAGTTTACATACTGGCAGTAAAGAAGCAATAATATTTTAAAATACAGAGGGGAGTGTTAAACACATATAGTGATGGATGGCAGAGTTCATTCATCTTGAACCATTTCAGTGTTTTAGTCAGTGCTTCAGAAGTGAGTCAACTTGCTGTGCATTGATGCTGCTGTTAACTCGCATTTAGTAAACATGCTTTTCCTCACAGTCCTCCTCTACAGCTTTTCTCTCTTTTTTTATGCCTCTCTTCATGTGGTAAATGCATAGAAATAACCTTGAATATGTATTCCCCAGCAAAGTGCTTTCATATCTTCAACTCCACTATCTTCCTGTCCTGCACTCCTCTGTCCTCTGGCTGTCCTCAGATAGGCCACAATTCATTATGGTAATTGACTTCTCTTCTTCCAGGAACATGAGCAGACCTTGTTCTCTTCACATCTTATTTCCTCATTCCTTCTTATTTAGTGTAGGAAGTGCTTGGTCAGACTCTCATGGGATCAGATGGCCGTTAAAGATCTTCTGGTTTGTGTATGTGTGTGTGTGTGCCTTTTGCTTTTCTTTCATTTCCTCATTTTCTTGCTTTCCAAAGGAGCTATTGTTAGTTTAGCGTTCTCCTCTTTCATCTTCTTCTCTGTGCACGTGTCTGTTTTGCATGCACCCAGCACAAGTAGCTTAATAGAGCTCTGGGAGAGTTTAAGAAGAAAGATTCTCACTAAAATTAGAGATCACATCAGATAAAATCAGTGTTTGCTGGACAAGAATGTGAAAGGATGCCGAGATGTGACTGAAAGAAAATTGAAAAATATATTAGAGCAAAAAAAAAAAAAATCTCTCCTGATGGAAGAGGACAAAGGCTGAATATGAATGAGTTGGAGGGGATTTGTGAAGCATAGTAAAAGTCACTGAGATCATTTGGAGCTGGATATAAAAATGAACAGAATCAGAGTTTTAATTAATCTGAAATTATACCTAGGTCAGATATTTAAAGATGGGAGAGTGCTTATGCCTTTATGAGTTTGTTCAAGGCAGCTGAAAAAATATTTAGTGGGTACAGTAGAATATAGGACACTTATAGTTGAAATCAACTCTTGTGAACACACTTATTTTCCTCTATATAATCAGTGCTAGTGAACTGTTGTGAACTGAACCATGGCCCACACGTGACTGCTGCTATGACCGACATCTCATCACCAGTCAATAGAAATTCAGCATCACAGGATGTGTCAACCAATGAGATGCTGGTTAAATACAAAAAAGAAACAACTAAACCTGATGGAGATAAACCATGTAACAAGTGTCTGTTTTTTCTATACCAGAATACATTTTAAATAGAGTTAAAGCAATTTATGTGATGCGTCTTGCAGCAGGTTTCATCACTGAATCAAAAGGTAGTCTAGAATGTCCATGTTTTACAGTTTAATGACAGTGATTTTGTACCAGTTTTAAAAATGTCTGTCTCATAGTTTGGCTTTGACTTTAGGCCTGTAGTTAAATGTTTTAAAGACCGCATTGTGGTGATGTGAAAATGACGAGACAGAGTTCTCTCTCAAAGTCAACTTTATTCACAACACCATCATCTCCAAGCAGAGAGAAAAAAGAGAATGAAACAGTAAACTCTCGTCCTTAAATATCAGGGACTTCACACTTCGTAGATCACATGTCACACAGACCACTTTGCATTATAAAGACAGTCACAATGCATTTCCCTCCATGATATCACTTCCACTGTCTCCCATGCATCCTTTCCTTAATCCCTTAATTGCACCCCCACAGTCTCAGGCCTTGCATACCAAAGCTAATATTCCTGCAGCTTCCTGCCTTCGTTCTGACCTAAAATGTGAGTCACAGAATCTCCGTGAGTGTGTCCACCACAGCATCATCTATAAAATAACCTCTTACAGAAAAATTATGAATTTTAAATTTTCCCCATGTGATCACGTGACCTGATGGAAATCACACATTATACCGTACCATTTTCCAAAACCACATGAAAGTGTTCCAAAACTACATCTTTCCCATCCATCCATCCGCCCACCCAATCACCCACCCGCCCATCAATCCATCCAGGTCGTGGGGGCAGCTGTCTGAGCAGAGAAGCCCGGACTGTCATCTGGTTCACACAGCACCATGATCCCCGCGAACCTTCCTGCAAGTGGTGAGACCACTGGAGGTCGGGCCTATGTGGCTTGCTTGGGCTGAGCCTGGCCGAGTCCTGTGGACAGAAACCCGGTCACCAGGCACTTGCTCCTGAGCCCTGGTAACCCCAAAATGGGTGGGGTACAATGGATCTTTGTTATAACTTCTTCATGAGGATCCACTGGACCGCTCTTGGTCTGGCCCTTCACCTAGGACCAGTTTACCTTGGGAGACCCTACCAGGAGCAAATTGCCCTCAACAACATAGCTTTTAGGATCATTAGGACACACAACCCCCCCCCCCCCCACCACCACCACCACCACCACCACCACCACCACCACGATAAGGTGGTAATCCATGGAGGGGTACATGTTTCCTTTGAGATATATGTGAAGTTTAAACTTGCCAGCTTGTAAAAATTTGTCCATTAAAACATGCAGAGCTAAACTCATTACAACACTTTAAAAGGAGCTTTTGATTGATGGACAACAACTTTAAGTTTTTGTATGTCTCTTTTCACCCTGCGCTATTTTTTTTTTCTTTTAAAGTCCTTGGTTTTGATGTTGGGGTCATCATTGTCATCACTCTTATCAGCACTGTATATACTGCATCTGCAGCAGACAGCTGTTCTTAGTGAAATCAGTATGTAAAACTTCATAAAGTGCCGCAGCCTTTGTGAAGTGAACTCTTTCTGAACCTCTGAAACACTCTGAGATCAGAAGTTAATCAGATTCTCCAGGCAAACACATAATCTGCTTCATGAACAGATCGCAGCGGCTCGGTTTGTCTCATTTCTGCATATTGACCTCTGCTCATTCTCTCTCTCGCTCTCCCTCCTTCTCCTCCACCATCTTCTGCTCCCTCCAGGTGGATGGCAAGGTGGTTGATGGGAGCCTGCTGGGAGATGCCAACGGCGTCGAGCCTGCACCAGGCAGAGGGAAGGATTCTGGGAAGTGGCAGAAGCCGCGGCTCTCTCGGAAGGCTCTGATGAAGTGCTGCCTGGTCAAATGGATCATCGCCAGCACGCAGCCGCAGGACAAAGGTGTGTGTGGGGGAGACAAAGATCTCGGAGTGAGTGTGGTGTGTTTATGTGAGTGACAAAGGGATAAAAGCGCAAAGTACCACAACAGTGTTTGAGGTGATTGATGGTTTAAATGGACAGCCCTCTTTTGGCTTCCAGAAGTCCCCATGGGTGCGACTGACTGATTGTGCTGGTTGTGCTGGGCGGGCGACTGACCTCAGGGTCAAGTACCCAGAGATCATTTAAGCACATCCACTCATTTATCAAAGGAGTGTGTATTCTTGGTCATTGTTAATATTCTCAACACAGGCCCGAAACACTTTTCCCATTTCCTGTCGTTTGTGCCTCTGTTCTGTATTGATCATTCCTCCATTTTAGTGAGAAAGCAAATAATATATGTGCACTGTTATCATAAAAGAAGGGGGAATGCAGCAGTAACATTATGATAAATTGTAAAACTACATTTATCAGTACAAGTAATGCTGTTATTGGTTCCCACTGGTATATAACAGAAGGAGGGACTTATAATATATGGGGGGGGGGGGCTGAAAAGCTGATAGTGGTCAAATTTAACCAAATGTGGTTTATTTTTCAACCGCAGGGATCCAAGTGCTGCAACATCAATGGAAGACGTGTGTGGACCAAAGGGGAAACTATGTTGAAAAATAAACCTCATTTGGTCAAATTTGACCACTATGAACTTTTCAGCCCCCCCTCGTACAGTAATTGTAGCATTTTCTACCGGGTGTGCAATGGATTAAGTTCAACAGCAGTCCACCTTCTTTATTTTTCAGACTAACTTTTTAACTACTTCTTCTGTGCTGTGTTCTGTCCTGTTTTTGGCTAACTACAAGGTACAATTTCTGTTGGCATATTCATACAACATAATTACACCAAGGATCTCAAACTATAGTATTGTGAAGTGTTCCCAGAATAGAAACAATAATAGTGAAGCTTTGGATGGTTTTCCCTGCCATTGTGGAGCCAGTATGTTTTTTGGACTGGAAGTCAGTCCTAGTTTATGTGGATGAACTTAGAGTCTTTGTGCGCCACCCAGTGGTCTGGACATGATTGTGCAGCTGCACTCAGCGAGACAAAGAATCATCTGAAAGCATTTTTTTTTTTTTTTTTAATTTTGTGTACTTTATTGATCCCCAGAGGGGAAATTGAGGGCATCCACCTGGATGGATGAAGCAGCCATGGTACGGTGCTATCCCTTCACCATTCACACACACATTCACACCTAGGGCCACTTTAGAGTCTCCAATTCACCTAACCTGCATGTTTTTGGCCTGTGGGAGGAAACTGGAGAAATCCCGGAGTAAACCCACGCAGACACGGGGAGAACATGCAAACTCCACACAGATCACTGTTGGTCAGGGGCTGGGATCGAACCAGGGATCCCATGGCCAAGGGTGAGTTGCTGTGCTGCCACAGTGCTAACCACTGCTCCACCGCACCGCCCATTTTGTCTAACCTTTTATTTCAGTGTCTTACATGTATGCATAACTTAATGATGGGTTATTGCTTGTGACCTGTTTGCAGTTGTTCGAAAAGTAGCTAGAAATTTATATTGCAAAGAAACCATGATAAATAAATTGTGTTGCACAAATAAAAGCCAGTTATTAATGTCAGCATTATTTGACAGCAGAAAGTAGCTTATCTTGTTTTCTTCCTTCTTTCTTTGAAAGCCTGACTTCCTCAGCCTTTGTTTCCCCATCCTCCATGACCTTCTTCCCTCCCTTGTCCTTCCCTGTCACCTCTTCTGATCATCTGATTTCTTTCTGCTCTATTTGCTGTCATCCCTGTTTCATGTCTTCACTCATACCACTGCCTCTCTTGCTGGTCTCTTTGCTTCTCCTTCTATTTACTTGTTTTCTTCCTCTTTTTCTGAACTTTCTCACCTTATTAAAGCCTTCTTTTCTTGCTTTTCCTCAGCTTCTCCTCCATTATCTTTGCTGCTGTTTTCTTTTCTGTTCTTCCTATTTATTTTCCTTGTTTTCTTCCCTGTATCACTCTTGCCTTTTTCATGTCTGCTAGTTTTTTTTATAAACACATTGTTGGGATATTTATGCTGGGTTGTTGTGGGTATTGTGAAGATTTTGGTTGAGAGGTTCTGGCTGGGTCAAATGGGTTTTCAATGATTTATTAGCAGATGATCAGCTGTTTGGGCAAGTTTGACCCAACTGCAGTGTGGTAACATGGTCAGAAGGTGGAAGTCCTTAATCACCTCTGAGATGGGGACAATGTCAGAATCTGACACTGTTAGGGTAGTATCTCATGGAGCTGAGAATGCTGGCAAATGTGGTGATTTTTGGATTTGTTAACTTTTCTGATAAATGTTGGCAAAAATCAAACTTCTATCTCACAGAGTGACAAATGCTGAGGAACATTCACGAACGCCACACTTTTTGGGTTTCGTCAGGGTTTGTAAAAGGTTGCAAACAGTTCGCACACAGTTTTTAAGGTCCCTCACGTAAAGGGTTGTAAACAGTTGCTCGTGTTCATTACTAGGTAAACCAAAAACAACTTTAGCAATGTGCGTTACAGCCATTTGCAAATATTTTGCAACTGTTTGTGGAAAAATACATTTTCCCAAAAAATTTTGAACATACTCAAGAAAATTTTGAACATGTTCAAAATTTGGGGGGCTAAAAGAAAAACTGTTGGCAAACTGTTTGGCAACCTTTTACGAACCCTGCCGAAATCCAAAAAGCGCGTTTGTGAATGTTCCTCAACCCTCATTGAGCGCGCAATGCTAAGGTGGATTTACAGTATACTCCGCCTCCACTCTGTGTGTCTGCTCGAGCCCAAGTCTTGTGTGATGTAAATGTTGTCATCAGCTCCAGCCATGGGGTCCCTCCCTGGCCCAAATTTTGTGACCGTGTTGCCTGTTCATGTTGACTACTCATGCGCAAGATCCATCCTCCCGCTCAAAAAAATTCTTGGCCAAGTAGATGCAAAAAACGAAGCATGCACGCCAGCCTTGTCCAAAGCGCAGCCGCACCAGAGCCAGAGCGGAAAGGAGCATAAACCCATCTTTAAGGTCTGATCAGAGTCCGTCCAAGAGGAAAACATTTGTGTTCTGTAGACTGCGTTTGCATACACATCAGTATTCAGAGTGGTTTTTGAGCCACTGCAGCTGCCCCTCAGCAGCCGCGTTTCACGAATGCACAGTTAAAATAATTTGCAGTTCACATGCCTGTGCTGTCAGCAGCAGCCAAGGGTCACCAAACTGATTTGAACAGCTGCAATCCAAACACAAAAGAAGAGCACTTTGGCAAATGTTTTAAATGGCGGTAGCAATGACGGTACAGTACATGAATACAATGATGACCAAGACCAAACAGGAGCTTTTGCTGTTTAGTGGCAGAGGAAGAAAACAGATGGGGAAAAAAGATGAACATATGTTCTCCCAGTATTGGACGATTGCTCAGTACTTCCCCTTGGTGGGAGTTTCTGGTTGCATGTGTTGTGTTCGAATAAAGAGGAGGCAGGGTGACGTTTTATAAGTTTTATTATAACACGAACTATACACACAGGAGTCCTTGCCGCGAGTGTAGGAGCCACAGCGAAGAGACAGTGTGTCTCCCGCTACTGGCTTATATACATACCACAGGTGACGCAACCCCCCCACCCCCAGAGGCGGGGCGTCACCCCTCCCTAGCCTAGGGCAGCGCCATAATAATATAATATATATATATAATATAGGATTCTACATCCACCCCTTTTTGAAATACACAAGCACACAAATTCTCCCAACCATATAATTTACACCCGATTCACACTCTAATTCAAGGGGTATAGGCCTACACACTCACACACCACACTGGCCCAGCGGAGCTTTCCACTGTGTACACAAACAGTCACTAAAAGAAAAGGGCCACACACCAAAATAAATTAATCCCGATGAAAATAAACATATATATACAAACAAGTAATTACAAAAATAAACAATGGCGGTACCCGACCCCATAACTCGCAGGATACACACAATCAAACTCAGAGATTCCTGATTAAACACACAAGTTACACAATATAGGGCAATAAACCCACACAAACAATCACACCCAGGTCTTACTGCACCCCAGATACACACGCAACATTCAGTCACCAGACATACACACGCACAACGGTGGTCAAGTGCCCATAAGCAAATAGTCAAACAGGCAATTACACAAATTAACATCATCATATTGACAAAGCTGTGTCTCTTTTCTCATTTTTTTTTTGAACAACAGAACATATCTTGAACACCACAACATTAACAGTAGTAGACACATTTTAAATGCACTAAATCAGACACACTATAAGCTGTCATTCATAACCTAACCCAGGTCTCCCAAAGGCCACCCCTGGAGTGTCCGTCCCGCGGCCCACTTCCAGAGCGTCTCTGCTTACTCGTGACAGGAGACGGGCTACATTGACCTCCTTTACTGCCCAGACGCTGTAGCTCGTTGGGATGCCGTCTCGACCCATCAGTCAAATTCAGGTACCCTGGACTGGACCACCTGCAGATTATCCTGTCCAACTTTCAGCTCTCTGGAACTGTGCACTCGACCAAGCCAAGGCTCGACCCTAGGGCGGACGTCATCACCCTCGCCCAGGGGAGCGCTCACTGGCTTCTTCCGTCGTCTGCATCGCGATCTGGCACCCTTATGACTCCTCAGCGGTTCGCCAAGATGACTCGAGCCAAGTCCCTTGCTTTTGATGTCAGCACGGCCAGGGATCATGCCATCTGATATTACCCCGGTTGCTAGTTGTTGATGTTGATGCATCAGAGTGGCACCAGCCACTGTTGGCTCAACACTGGTATTCGGTCATCCACCGGAGCCCTATAGCTCACGCTCTCTGGACCTTTCCGCCACTGCGGGGGTCAAACCATGCCGTTCGAGTCCACCGTTCGTGGAACCACGAACATTGGCACAGGACCCTTGCCTCGTCGGCGTACTATGGTGCTGACGGCGTCCTTCTTCACTTTGAATGGGCCACCCAAAGTCCCACACTTATTCGCCACTTCCCACATAAAATGGCCGGTCCCACAGACCACCACTTGCCCACTCCTCCACATGGCCACAGGCGATGGAGAAACCAAGCCTGTAAAACGAGTCACAGCCCATCAGATCATTACCTTCTCGAGACACTATGAAATCGGCTGCGCCCCCAGAGACCTCCTTATACCTCACAGACAGCCACACCGAGCCCACGACGTCAAGGGGATTATTACCATATCCATAACAGGCCATGCTCGCATTATTCACTGTGTAGTGGAGAAAACACCGTCTTACTGTTTCCAAGTTCAAAATGGAGACCGCCAATCCCGTGTTGTGCAAGACAGTGTGAACCACCGCAGGTGCCTTCTTCTTCACTGTCCTTAGCAGGCCTCCATTCGTCCTTGTTGAAATTGCGGTAAACTATGGCGAAGTGATGGAGCAAACCACACCATCCACAACGCTTGCCCTCCCTTGCTCCAAAGCGGTGCTTGCTGGATCCGCAGCCGTAGCAACTTGGCGTTCCCTGGGCAGACTTTATTTTTATGATGGCCTCATACTCAACATCGCCGCTATCATCCAGATCCAAGGCCAGAGTCTTTCACCGTGCGTCGTTCCTGGGCAGGGCTTCGTCATCATCGAGATTCCTCGGTAGTCATTCCACTGCCTCGTGTCGTTGTCCTAGCTCCATGGCTGCTAGTGGTGTTAGCTCACCAGCGTGAGTTAGCAAGCGAACTCTTGCCGAGGAGTAGGCCACGTGTTCCGCTAACTGGTTCCGGACCATCTCCTCCTCCAAAGTCCCAAGCCTGCATTCACCCGCCAGCCGCCAAAGGTCCGCCACAAACTGTCTAACCGACTCTCCGGGTCGCTGGCGTTGCTGCTTGAATTGCATGCGCTACGTTATGATGTCTTCAGGGGCGCGAAAGTAGCCCGCCATGAGCCTCGCTATATCGCCGAATGTATCACCTCCTCCAAGCATGCTCAGGACCCTCCGGCTTTCCACATCCAGGTTATGGACCAGAATAGCCCTTGCACACAGTTTGTCAAGGTCACCAAGGTCTAACGCCAACAGATAGCTTTCGAAGGCCGCATACCATCTGGCCCAAGGGACCAACGGCTCACCTGAAGCCTCCAAAATTGCACAAAGTGCGGTAGCAGCCCTCTCCATCTCCTTATATCCTTGTGCCCAATGTTGTGTCTGAATAAAGAGAAGGCGAGGTGACATTTTATAAGTTTTATTATAACACGAACTATACACACAGGAATCCCTACCGCGAGTGTAGGAGCCACAGCGAAGAGACAGTATGTCTTCCTCTACCGGCTTATATACCACAGGTGAGCCACCCCCACAGGGGCGGGGCGTTACCTCTCCCTAGCCTAGGGCACCACCATAATAATATAATATATATAATATAGGATTCTACAGCATGCACAGTTCACTGCGACCATTTGCGTACTTGTATGTGCGTTCATTTTTTTGAGGCTGCACACCAATATGCAGTGGAACGTGTAATGTGTAGTGGAACGGAGCAAACAGAAAATTAAAATTCCTTATTCAGAGAAGCTGAATAAGGAAGGAAAGGAGCGCTACCTTCACAAAATTTAAGAAATAAATGGGATTGTTCCCTATGAGCACAAGAAATGGACCATGGCTCTCGACCAACTGCCTCGAGTCACGCTGTCAGATGTGTTTGCCTATCTGGCTTGTGGGGTGACCTCATACTCCCATGATCAATTTAAAAACTATAAATCATTAGAGGCTCATGTTCAATTCACCAATGGATGGGTCCAGCCGCCTCAGATCTTCCGGGTGAATGACCAGAAAACCGTTGTTTGCACAAAGGTAAGCAGTCATTGTTTGTACACAATTTTCTGCAGCTACAGGCTACAGGCAAGTCCCAGCGGTGAAATGTTGAATTTACGTTTAAATTTGTCATATGATGTTTGATAAATATATACAAATTATTACCAACAGGACATGAAATACTAATCCAGCAATATGATAAACCCGACCCTTGCAATGGCACACTGAAAAAAATTACTGGTATGATTAGCCGCTATAAAAACATACTAAATCAGGACAGTGACATTTTTATAGTCACCTGAAAGAGGAGAATCTGCTTAATTTAATGATACCAAGCATTCTATGGATTTCAGTCCCCAGCTGATATTAAATCCATGCGTAATGAAGGCAACAGGTAATCACAACTTAAGGAAAAATCTGTTGGGATGTGTCTGAGCACTTTCAAGCTACAGGATAAAGATTTTCACCTTTGACTGCAGTCTGTAACATCAGCTTTCCAGTGTTGTTCTGATAAACATGCCAAAATGTCACAACACCGGAGGAGGTGGGTCCAATCAGCTGATCACGCTGGCGCACCAAAAAAAATTACTGGTATAAGTAGCTGCTATAAAAACAAACTAAATCAGGACAGTGACATTTTTATAGTCTCCTGAAAGAGGAGAATCTGCTTAATTTAACAATGTCAAACATTCGATGGACTTCAGTCCCCAGCTGATATCAAATCCATGCGTAATGAAGGCAACGTGCGCTTTGAAAATTCCCTTCCAGTGCGCACAGAAGGGGAACCCCCAGCGCTGCGTGTAGCGGTTTGTGTTCATGTTTTTTTTGTTTGTGGTGGTTTTATCAGACATATTTCTTTCCACCCTTCCATCTTCAGCTTCAGTCATCTGTGACTGCTCTGTGCATTTTTTTTTACTTCATTCAGTTCACAGCATTTATAATTTGGAGCTGAGAAATGCAAGGCAAGCATATTTTTCTCCAGTTCTCAAATCTTTACACTGGCTTCCTGTCTGTCAAAGAATAGACTTCAAAATACTGCTGTTGGTTTATAAAGCTCTGAATGGTTTAGGGCCAAAATACATTTCAGATCTGCTAGTCCATTATGAACCACCCAGAGCCCTCAGATCATCAGGGTCAGGCCTACTATCTGTGCCCTGAGTTAGAACCAAACATAGTAAGGCAGCATTTAGTTTTTATGCTCCTCACATATGGAACAAACTCCCAGAAAGCATCAGGGCTGCTGAAACTCTCAGCTGCTTTAAATCCAGGTTAAAAACTCCTATTTGCCATGGCCTTTCAGTAGGACAATTGTTAATCTCCTACAGTGCACTGTAAATTTTTATTTCTGTCATATTCTGTTTTAGCCTGCTTTTTTTTCTTTAAGTTACTTCTGAGTTTGCTTTTTAATTCTTATGTATTCCTTTTGCAACTTACTCTAACACTTTAATGTTTTTATCTAAAGAACTTTGAATTGTCTTGTACATGAAATGTGCTATACAAATAAACTTGCCTTGCCTTCATGACCAAGATGTAATGATGGCTTTTTAAATGTCCGGTTAGTATTTGGATTAAACAACGAACGTGTCCAAATGGGACACAAAGCGACAAAATTATTAAATTAAATTGCAAGGAATATTTTACAATAGGTCTTGAATATTGATAAATGTGTCCCGTTAGTTGATTTGATGTCATTTAGTCCCATTAGATATAATTTAATGTGCTATTTGGGCATTTTGTGTAACGTTAGTTACTACAAGAATGACCATTGGTCATTAAATATTAAAATAAAAATTATTTAATTGATTTTTGGGTGTTTGGTGGGCTTTTGGTGTCCCATAAACAAAGATTTATTGAAAAAATGATTTATGATTTATTTGGATGTTTTCTAGGGGGTCGGGGTCTCCGGTCTGTTTGGTCCCGTTCGCTGTTCAGTCCAAGCGGTCTGAGGAAGGGCAGGTGACCCGAAAAGTTACTGATAAATAATAAATACTTAATGGTGTGGTGGGTTGGTGTAACCCCCACAACAGACTGGACAGACACAGCGCTCGGCTAGAGCAATTAACAGAACAGTGAAATGTGTATTAATGTCTACAGGCAGCCCCGCTTCTTCTGGCTCACTACTGTGATGTTAATGTGCCTTTCATGCATTGTGTTCATGCGTCCTGTCCTTACTGTGACCTAGAGACTGAGATCAATATGTAGATGTGCCTTGCAACCTCTTTGTCTTGCAGCTGGAGCAGAGGCCAGCAATCTGCCTATTGTGATGTACTGTATGTCTCTCAAATGCAAATGTCTCATGCCTGTTCTGCAATCTCTTTGATCATACCAACTGCTGGGGAATGCTCTTTTATGTATTGTTGTAGTTGGGTATATATACTGCACTGTAATCCATGCTCACTCTCTCACTCTCTCATTCACTGACTCTTCAGCTGCTGCTGCAGACACACACTTTGTGTCTCCTCCTCTGAGAGCCTGAGGATCCCGCTCCGGTCTGCTCACACTTGCACCGGAGCGGGGATCCTGTGAAGGCGGTATGATTTAATAAACTCTGCTTAAAACCTACAATGCTGCCTTTATTTTATCATCCGCTTCAAATGGGAGCTTTTTGGTATGTGGATATGTGTTTTGAGGTCCAGCGCCCGACCAGGTGGACTGTGTAATGTGCATCTTTATTATTTTTTAAATCACAACTTACCTTCGTGAAAATGCTGTGAACACACAACAATGTGTGCAGGAATGTTGTCGAAACTGATGTCTTTCCTTCTGACTGCTGCAGTCCATTCCATCCGACGCCTCTTTGTTAGCTCGGAGACCCGATTCTGTCCACCTTTCTTCCAAGTCAGGAAGTTAAAAAAGCGTACCCTGTTATCAATCTTTTTCCACGCCAGTCGTGAGAGCAGTTGTTGCATTTGATAATGCAGCAAAACTTCTCTATTCTAACATTGCGTGGTATTCAGAGGAATAATAATTTGATTGAAAGGACCATATTGTAAATAAGTGTTTTCTCTTTCGTGTATCATCCTGGATTTTGTATGATGTTTTATATCATCATCATCATCATCATCATCATTATAGCAGTCTGTCAGGGGCGACAATGACTGTTTCACTTTGGTCTGATCAAATTCCTCCATGCAGCTCTGTAATTCACCTTCCGCTGCCAGGAACTCCTGACCTTGTTAACCCGGGCGATGCCGAACCGGTATGAGGTGCTTTCTGACTGACCATTTCATGAAACTGCTTGCAGAGTATTTGAGTACCACTAGCTTGTGCTGGACTAGCGACACATTCTTGGCAGTGTCATTTTTATCTGAATAAATAAATAAAAAATAAATAACAGACTGAAGCAACCCTCTCAAAAACTTCAGCTTAACTGCATTCATTACTCACTACTAAACACAGACAGGCAGAACACTTTTCCCACAATTCCATGCGGTTTCCCATCAGGTGATGTCACGCGCCCATTCTTAATTAGGTGCTGGGGGATGATTGTGTTGAATGCTGAACTGAAGTCCAAGAACAGCATTTGCACCTAGGAGTTCTTTGATTCCAGGTGGTTGAGGGCGGGGTGGAGAGCAGCAGAGATGGCTTCTTCTGTGGAACTGTTTGACCTGTATGCGAACTGAGATGGATCATGGGAGGGAGGGAGGATGGACTTGATGTTCTGCATGACCAGCCGCTCTAAGCACTTCATTATGATGGAGGTCAGTGCTACGGGCTGGTAATCGTTGTGGCTGGCTGAGACAGGCTTCTTTGGGACTGGTGTTATGGTGGCAGTTTTGAAGCACGTGGGGACAACAGCTTGACTCGGGGAGATGTTGAAGATGTCGGTTAGGACATTCTTGAGCTCCTCTGCACAGTCCTTCAGAATGCAACCTGGTATGTTGTCTGGTCCAGCTGCATTGTGTGGGTTTATCCTGGAGAGGGTCCTCTTTACACTAGCCAGGTCCAGATTTATAGCCTGCTTGTCTGGAAGATAAGTGGTCTTCTGTGCTGATGTGCTGTTTTGTGCTTCAGAGCGGCCAAAGAAGTCATTTAGGTTGTTAAGCAGTGGGATGTCACTCACACAGGTCTGAGATGGAGGTTTGTAGTTGGTGAGGGTCTGTATGTCATGCCAGAGAGAATGTGCATCTCTGGTGTTGGTGAAGTGGCCGGATATTTTCTTGCTGTACTGTTGTTTTGCTTCCTTGATGCCTCGGGACAGCTTGGCAAAGATGTTGTTAGCCCTGCAGTGTCACTGGCCCTGAAGGCTGCATCCTGAGCCCTCAGGAGCCTGTGAACCTCTGCAATCATCCATGGCTTCTGGTTAGAAGAAGAAGAAGCCAACTTTATTGTCATTCAGTCCATACAGCCAATCATGTATAGTAGAACAAAATTATGTTTCTCCTATCTACAATGTTAATCACATCTAGAATTAGATGGACCGCTGTCATGCAAGGCGCTGCCACAAACAAGCACAAACAGTGACTGTTTTGCAATGAGTGACATCACCAATGCGTTTAGCTATATATGCTACAACCACCTCAGTGTACTCCTCTATATTTGTGTGTTCATTGTGAGTGGCTGCATGCTTGAAAGTGTCCCAGTCTGTAGTGCTGAAGCAGTCTTTCAGAGCATCCAAGGTCCTTCTGGTCACATGCGTACCTGCTTTTTTGTTGGTCTGATGGCTGTCGCTCTGGGTCTGTATGCAGGTCTTAGTAAGATGGTGATGCGATCAGAGAGATCCAGGTGGGGAGGGGGGAGGCTCTGTATGCTCTCTTGTGAGTTGTGTACACCAGGTCCAGCAAGTTGTCTCCTCTTGTTGGAAAATCCACTGTTGGTGTAGTTTTGGCAGGAGGGCCTTTAAATCTGCATGGTTGAAGTCTCCTGCTGTGATGAGGAATTTGTCTGGATGTGCTGTTTCAGCCTCACTTATAGCCTGATAGAGTTCATTTAATTTGGATTTCTGTGTTTTGGTGCTCGTTTTTTGACTACTTTTTTTTTTGGCTTCTGAGAACTGAATTTGGATTACGAACTGGACATCCTAGTTTTGACCCCTGCCTGATTTAAGACGCCAATAGCAGCATCTACGGACTGGGAAACAAGAGCGGAGCGAAGCGGCCCGCCATTCAGCTAGCTAAACAGCTGTTCATTAGCTGTTTAGTCAACATAAATCGTCGGGGATCATGGGTCCTAAGAAAGCTCAGCAGACTGAGGAGGTGGACGATATTAAAAGATCGCTCGACTTCTTGGCTGAAGAGATGTCTGCTGTTAAGCTGCAGCAAAAAAACATTCTGGACCTGGTCGAGGAGGTGAAAGCACTGCTGATCCAGAATGCCGAGAAGGACATGACGCTGGCGTATCTGGAGAGCAGAGTGTCGGACCTGGAGCAGTACACCCGGGTGAATGACGTGATCATCACAGGGCTCTACATTAAAACTCGATCATATGCTCAAGCGGTGGCCGGACAGCGGAGGGAGACTCGATGCGCTGGAAGCCAAATCCACAGAACAACAAGTGGCGGCCTTCCTGCAGTCCTCAGGAATCCAGCTGGACTGTAACACCATTGAGGCCTGCCACCCTCTGCCCAGGAAAAACAGCAACAAACCAGCTGTCATCATGAGGTTTGTCAACAGAAAACACAAGACTGCGCTGCTAAAACAAGGGAAAAAACTGAAAGGAACGAACATTTACATGAACGAGCACCTCACAAAAGAAAATGCAGAAATAGCCGGAAAAGCAAGAAAAAGATTCAAAACACCTGGACATCAAACTGTAAAATATACATCAAATTAAATGGATCACCTGAAGAAGCCAAGGTCATTAACATCCGAAATATTATGGAACTGGACAAATAACAATGAACATTATGAACTGGAGTCGACAGCAACAAATGATAACTGTAAGACATTGAAGGATCACACTCATCTGCATCAGGACATTTAACAACATGAAACAAAAGATCAACAAACAGGAACAACAGGAACTGAAAGTTTTTGAATATACGGATCACAACCCACAGGACGTAGAATATAACATAGACCCTGATAATAATTTATTTAGCTCCATCAATAATAACTGTAGTTACTACATGGATGAACAGTTTAATACAATGGTCACATCTGATTTCAATATTTCTATGATCCACTTCAACAGCAGAAGTCTCTATGCCAACTTTAATAACATTAAAGATTATTTACATCAGTTTAAAGAGCCATTCAATATTGTGACAATATCAGAGACGTGGCTCAGTGAAGAGAAAGGAGTGGATTTTACCATGGATGGCTATGAATTAAATTATATAAATAGAAATTGCAATACAAGGTTGTTGAAAATTTGTCAGTAACTGTGGATGATTTATTTGAATGTATTACAATAGAAATCTGTCTGGACAATGTGAAGAATATAGTAGTGAGCTGTGTATATAGAACACCTGGATTCAAACATTGACTTATTTAAGGACTGGATGGAAAAAATGTATGCAAAACTAACTCATAAAGTTATGTTCATCTGTGGGGATTTCAGTATAGATCTTATGAATTCAAAACAACATAGTTTGACAGAAGAATTTATCAACACAATGTACAGTATGGGCTTACATCCAACAATCACCAGACCAAGCAGAATCACGTCACACAGTGCCACATTAATAGATAACATATTCACAAACATTATGGAAAATAATATCATGAGTGGGCTTTTACTGAATGATATCAGTGACCACCTGCCGATTTTTGTTGTCTATCAGTGTGATTATAGGAAGAAAAAGTATACCAAAAATATTAAATATAAAAGAATAAGAACTGAAGAACCTATGTATTTACTGGCAAAGGAATTATTAAGGCAAGACTGGAAGATAGTTTGTGATGAAAATGATATAAATAAAGCATATGATAATTTTTTACAAATATTTCAATCATTGTGCAATTAAAACTGTCCTATAAAACAATACAGTGACAGACAACAAAACAAAAATAATCCTTGGGTCACCAAGGGGTTACTAAATGCATGTAAAAAGAAGAATACATTATATAAACAATTCATTAAGTGCAGAACAGTAGAGGCTGATATCAAATATAAAAGATATAAAAACAAGCTTACTAATATAATGAGGACTTGTAAGAAAGAATACTACAACAGAATATTAGAGGATAATAAAAATAACTTAACAGGGCTGCTCGCAGAGATAGCAAAAAGACATAACAAACTAATAGTTTTTTGAATGCAAAAGATGCAATAGACTTACACAATGGTCCCCTCCGGCATACAACTAGGAAAATACCGGTCGCTATGGAGAGTGAGAATATGTATGGGCACATAATCATACCATGTAGGATAACTAAGTAGACGGTTATGCTGTTTCATCCCATCTAGCAGCAATGCTCTGCACTGTGTGTGTTTATATATTTACATATTTATTCCATCTAGCCACAATGCTCCGCACTGGGTGTGTTTATATTTATATATCTATATATTTATTCCATCTAGCTACAATGCTCCGCACTGTGTTTAAGATAAGATAAGATAAGATAAGATAAGCCTTTATTAGTCCCACAACGGGGAAATTCCAGGATTGCAACAGCACAGGGATAGCAACACTCAGAGCAACAATCAGAAGGCAAGAAAAAAAACAAGCAAGCAAGAGCAGCTAATAAACATATGTACGTATTACTATAAAATATATATATATACACACACACACAGACACACAGTGCAGAGCATTGTAGCTGGATGGAATAAATATATGAATATATGAACACACAGTGCAGAGCATTGTAGCTAGATGGAATAAATATGTAAATATATAAACACCCACAGTACGGAGCATTGCAGCTAGGTGGAATAAAT
The DNA here is from genome assembly GCA_020510985.1 of Pholidichthys leucotaenia. NCBI lineage: Eukaryota > Metazoa > Chordata > Actinopteri > Cichliformes > Pholidichthyidae > Pholidichthys > Pholidichthys leucotaenia. The sequence goes on along the minus strand of CM035838.1, from coordinate 44,923,810 downwards.
ATGCAAGTATATAAACACACACAGTGCGGAGCAATGTAGCTAGATGGAATAATATGTAGATATATAAATATATAAACACACCCAGTGCTGAGCATTGTAGCTAGATGGAATAAATATGCAAATATATAAACACACACAGTGCAGAGCATTGTTGCTAGATGGAATGAAACAGCATAACCGTCTACTTAGTTATCCTACATGGTATGATTATGTGCCCATACATATTCTCACCCTCCATAGCGACCGGTATGTTCCTAGTTGTATGCCGGAGGGGACCATTGTGTAAGTCTATTGCATCTTTTGCATTCAAAAAACTATTAGTTTGTTACGTCTTTTTGCTATCTCTGCGAGCAGCCCTGCTTAGGTTGTACAGTCTGACAGCCGTTGGTAGGAAGGACCTACGAAACCTCTCGGTTGTGCACCTGGGATGATGTAGTCTGCTGCTAAATGAGCTCCTCAGTGCATTCAGTATGTCCTGCATAGGGTGGAACTCGGACTCCAGCAGAGATGACAGTTTAGCCACCGTCCTTCTCTCTCCTATCTCCTCCATCGGATCAAGGCGCTGCCCCAGGACAGAGCTAGCTTTCTTAATCAGTTTGTTCAGTCTCTTCCTATCGGCTGCAGTAATGCCACTGCCCCAGCAGACCACTCCAAAAGTGATGGCTGATGCCACCACCGTGTCATAGAATGACTTCAGCAGCGCCCCTTGTACACCAAAAGACCTGAGTCTCCTCAGCAGGAACAGCCTGCGCTGTCCCTTCTTGTAGAGTGCATCAGTATTGTGTGACCAGTCTAGTTTATTGTTCAGATGAATACCCAGGTACTTATAGGATGTCACCATCTCGATGTCTGTTCCCTGTATATTTACTGGTACTGTGAGGGGCTGCCCATGCCTGCGGCAGTCCACCACCAGCTCCTTAGTTTTCCTCGCGTTGATCTGGAGGCAGTTCCGATGGCACCAGTCCACGAAGTCCTGGATAAGCCCTCTGTACTCAGCTTCATCTCCATTGGAGATGAGGCCAACGATCGCAGAGTCATCAGAGAACTTCTGTAGATGGCAGTGTGTTGTGTTGTGTGAGAAGTCCGCAGTATAAAGAGTGAACAGGAAGGGAGCCAGCACCGTTCCCTGGGGGGCCCCCGTGCTACTGATGATCGTGTCGGACACACAGTCCCGGGTTCTCACAAACTGAGGCCGGTTCGTGAGGTAGTCCAGGATCCATGATGACAGGTGCTGGTCCACCCCTGCGCGCAGCAGCTTGTCCTTCAGGATCATCGGTTGGATGGTGTTGAAAGCACTGGAGAAGTCAAAGAACATGATCCTCACCATATTCCCGGGCTTCTCCAGGTGGGACAGAGAACGGTGAAGGAGGAAGATCACCGCATCCTCCACCCCAATGCCATGCTGGTAGGCGAACTGGAGTGGATCCATCGCTGGTTCCACCAGGGGGCGGAGGTGAGCAAGGAGCAGTCTCTCCAGGGTCTTCATCAAGTGGGACGTCAAGGCCACCGGTCTGTAGCTGTTCAGGTCTTTGGGGTGGGAAGTTTTTGGTACAGGTACCACACAAGATGTTTTCCACAGCTGTGGTACCCTCCCCAGTTTCAGGCTCATGTTGAAGATATACGTCACAATCCCACACAGCTGGTCTGCACAGGACTTGAGGAGCTTTGCGCTGATGCCGTCCGGTCCCGGCGCCTTCCTCGCCTTGATCTTCCTCAGCTCCGTCCTCACCTGGGTCCTGGTCAGGGTCAGGATGGGGGGCTGTGTGTTGGGAGTGGGGGGGTGTTGGTGGAGTGGGGAGTGGGCAGCAGGACTTGATTTCTTTAGAGGCAGCAGTGGTTGTTGTGCAGTCAGGGGGGAGGGCGGTTGGTCAAATCTATTGAAAAACAGATTCAGGTTGTTCGCCCACTCCCTGCCCCCTGTGGCCTGGGGGGAGGTATTCTGGAGCCCCGAGATGGTTTTGAGGTTTCTCCAGACCCCGCTGATGTCGCTCTGTTGCAGCTTGTCCTCCATCTTCTTCCTGAAGCTGTCCTTGCCTTCTCTGATCTTTCTCCTCAGCTCCCTCTGTACGGACTTCAGCATCTCCCTGTTCCCTGACCTGAAGATCCTCTTCTTCTCTCTCAGAAGTGTTTTTATCTCAGGGTTGATCCAGGGTTTGTTGTTTGAGTGACGCCGTATGGTCTTGGTGGGAACGGATTTGTCCACACAGAAGCTGAGGTAGCCCGTGAAGGTGTGAATGAGGCCATCGATGTCCTCACCATGTGGATCGCAGAGCTGCTTCCAGGCGGTGGCTTCAAAACAGCCCTTTAGGGTGTCCATTGTCTCCTCAGACCATAACTCCACAGTGTGCATGGCCGGAGGTTGTCTGTGCACTAGGGGTTTGTACACCGGCCGGAGATGAACCAAGTTGTGATCCGATCTCCCGAGTGGGGGGAGTTGTGATGAGGTGTACGCCTCCTTAGTGTTTGCGTAGAATAAATCCAGTGTTTTATTGTCTCTAGTGTGGCATGTGACATACTGGGTGAACGTGGGTAGAATGGGAGACAGTGAAACATGGTTGAAATCGCCTGAGATGAGGAGAAGAGCATCTGGGTGTTCTGTCTGCAGCCTGCTGGTTACTGAATGGATGACGTCACGTGCTGTCCCAGCGTTCGCCGTCGGATTTGCATAAACAACAATGCAGATCACGTGTGAGTGTTCTCTCGGGAGATATGTAGGCCTCATGCTAACAGCTAGCAACTCAATGTCTTTGCTGCAGTGTCGTTGTTTAACAGTGATATGTCCCGGTCTGCACCAGTTGTTGTTAACATACATTATCACTCCACCGCCCCTAGCCTTGCCACTGTCTGGTGTTCGGTCAGCTCGTATCATGTGAAAACCCTCCAGCTCAATGTTAGCATCTGCTGCTAGTTCAGTTAGCCACGTCTCAGTAAACAAAAGGAGAGAGCACTCCCGGTATGTGCTATCATAACGGGAGATAGCCGCTAGCTCATCTAACTTTCCCAGTATCGACCGTACATTTCCCATGACAACAGATGGAAGGGAGGGTCTGTACCTTATATTTTTTGTCCTCCGCCTTACTCCAGCCCGGCAGCCGCGGCGTTTTCGCCTCAGTTCTCTCGGTATGTCGAGTTTTTCCAATGGGACCGGGTGGCGGTTGAATGCTAGCAGCTGTTCTCTGCTGTATCGTATCCTGCTATAGACAGTGGCTCCGTCCACCGGCTCAGGAGACATTTAGGACGATCTGTGTGTCCGTGATATAAGTGGGGTGAAAAAAAAAGACGGATCAAAAGAGAGAGGAAGGGAAAAAGACTCGGAATCGAGCCGCTGTTGCAAAAGGCAGCCGACTCGTGTGGCGCCGAGAGAAAAAAAAAAAAAAAAAAAAAAAAAAAAAAAATATATAGTTTATATATCTTACATATTATTCCATCTAGCTACATTGCGCCGCACTGTGGGTGTTTATATATTTACATATTTATTCCATCTAGCTACATTGCTCTGCACTGTGTTTATATATTCATATATTTATTCCATCCAGCTACAATGCTCTGCACTGTGTGTCTGTGTGTGTGTATATATATATTTTATAGTAATATGTACATATGTATATTAGCTGCTCTTGCTTGCTTTGTTGTTTTTTTTTTCTTGCCTTCTGATTGTTGCTCTGAGTGTTGCTATCCCTGTGCTGTTGCAATCCTGGAATTTCCCCGTTGTGGGACTAATAAAGGCTTATCTTAACTTAAGAGGAATATGGCAAGTACTCAGTGGGATTATTAGTAACTGATCAAAGAATGCTAATTATCCAGAATATTTTATTGAAAATGACAATTTGATAAATAATATGGAGGATGTGGTTAGTGGTTTCAATAAATTTTTTGTAAACGTTGGTCCTGAATTAGCAAAATCAATAGTGACAACAGAAACAAACAACAGTGGTTCTGTAAATGAAATAGAAGATAGAAATCCAAACACATTCTTTGTGGGTGCAGTTACTGAAAAGGAAATTATCGAGACTGTGAGTAAATTTAAGTACAAAAAATCAACGTACTGGAATGAAATTGACATGACAATAGTGAAAAAAGTAATTGAAGGAATTGTTAAGCCACTCACCCACATCTGTAACCTGTCATTTCAAACTGGTAAATTTCCAAACAAAATGAAAATAGCAAAAGTAATACCTCTATACAAAACAGGAGACAGTCATTATTTCACAAATTACAGGCCGGTCTCTTTACTCTCACAGTTCTCCAAAATACTTGAAAAAATCTTCACTAAGCGACTGGATGATTTCATTGAAAAACACAGCCTCCTTACAGATAGCCAGTATGGTTTTAGAGCAGATAAATCTACATCTTTGGCACTGATCGAACTTATAGAAGAAATTACTAGTTGTATAGATAAAAAAAAAAGTTTGCTGTAGGAGTGTTTATAGATTTAAAGAAAGCGTCTGACACTGTCAACCACAGAACTTTACTGAGGAAATTGGAAAGGTATGGGATAAGAGGGGTCGGACTGAGTTGGGTGGAAAGTTATTTAAGTAACAGACAACAATTTGTACAAATCGGTGAGCACATATCACCCTTCATGGACATCACTTGTGGTGTGTCCCAGGGGTTAGTTTTGGGGCCCAAACTCTTTATCTTATATATAAATGACATATGCCAAGTATCAAAACTTCTGAAATTTATTTTGTTTGCAGATGACACAAATATCCTTTGCACTGGTGAGAATTTGCAGCAGGTTTTAGAGGTGGTCACAACTGAAATGAAAAAGTTAACGCAGTGGTTCAACAAAAACAAATTATCTCTAAATCTAAAAAAACAGAGATTATGTTGTTTGGAAATTATAAAATAAATCATGAAATAATGGTAATGATAGATGATACCAGAATAGAAACAGTACAGGAAAATAAGTTTCTGGGGGTGACGCTAGACAATAAAATCTGCTGGAAACCTCACATCAGTCACATCCAGGCCAAGTTGGCAAAATGTTTAGGGATACTGGGGAAAACAAGACACATCTTGGACTATAAATCATTGTTCTTACTGTACAATTCACTGTTTCTACCATATCTTAACTACTGTGTAGAGGTCTGGGGAAACACCTACAGGACCAACCTACAGTCAATATGCACATTACAAAAAAAAGCTATAAGGATAATAAATAATGTTGGATATAGAGACCATACCAACTCGTTGTTTTTAAAGTCACATGTCATAAAGTTCATGGATTTAGTTAAATTTAAGACAGCACAAGTAATGCACAGGGCAATTAATAATCAACTCCCAACTAATATACAATAATTATTCAAAAAAAGAGACAATGATTATAATTTGAGAGGAGACTTAAACTTTACAAAACCTAAGGTACAAACAACTAAGGAAAGTATGTGCATATCTGTCTGTGGGGTGGATTTATGGAACAGTCTGGAGCTGGAACAGAAACAATCAATTCAAAAATAGGTAATAAACATTATTTGCTGAAAGAATATATGTTAGAGGGGTAGTATTTATATGTACGATTCACTATGCTCACTCTGGGACACTATGGAATGGTAGGTGGGACAGTACTGTGTATATCTGTGTTGTTTGGGGCTGGGTTTTGATGCATGGACTGTATATATGTTGGGATGGATGGGTGTCAATGTTGATATGTACAAAATATAGTTAATTGTTTACTTGGGGTCTTAAATGAGGTAATTTGTATATATTTCACATGGGTTGTATTTATGGAAAAGAGGAGTTGGAGTTAATAAGTGTTCACTTCTTCCTTCTCCCTTTCGAGCACTGTATACTGTCACTTTTATCACACTTGTCATTTGTTTTGTTTTTTTACTTTTTTGTTTGAAATAAAGTATGTATGTATCTATCTATCTATCTATTTAGTGCCTTTCTCCTCTTGCCGGTGGCGGCGGTGGGCAGGACATACACGGCGACTAGCAGGATAGATGTAATTTCCCTCGGTATGTCGGCACTTGATGATCATAAACTCCACCAACGGAGAACAGTGTTTGTGCACAACAGTCGCACCTCGGCACCAAGAGTCAATGATGTAGAAACACACCCCTCCTCCGCAGGTCTTTCCTCCTTCCATGAGCACCCGATCCACACAATAGCATGTTAGCCCTGCTCACTGAATAGCAGAGTGTAACCCTTGCCTTATGTTAATTAGGTAAGGGAAATAATTAAGTGTAGACCAGTTGCTAGGTTCGTAAGGGTTACAATAGGGAATTAGAGTGAGTGTGGAATGAAATAGCTGGAGGCAAGAAATGAGCAATTCATGTCTGTTATTAATAAATATAGAAGGAGCAAAATATACAAACAATGTACAAATATACAAATATAACAACGGCCGGCATGAAATAAAACCCCAAAAATGTCCTACTGAGCTCAGTGTTTGTTTGTCCGTTTGGTTTAGTCATTTGACCAGTCAAAGATATTTTGTATCTACAGACTCAGGTTTCCTTTCCTCTTTTAAAGAGGCTACTTGGGTTGTTACCAATCCAATGTTGGGCACTGGAGAGAGGAAGGATGCTCTTCAATTGAGATCTTGGTTAGATCTCGGTTCAATCTCGGGTCAGGCTCGCCATCTCCATTCGGAGAGAATCCAGGATCCAGAAGGTTTTTGGTCTGCAACCAAAAAAACCTAGCCTGCACAACAATAATAATATTATTGTTTACAACTAGAGTAATTCGTTTTCCAATCCCTTCTTATATAACACCATAGCTTAGTGTTTAAATTCTTCTCTCATATCACTATTATTACAATCCAGCAATATAGTAATATCTTACATTTCACATCTTACATGCATGTGTTCTTTTCTCACAATCTCTCTGGTAGCACATGAAATACCCTTTTTTTCATGTAACCAATTAAATGAATTCCTCTTTTTATCTCTGCATCATTTAACCATGAAATTATGATTAATCCCTTTTAACCTTGCCTTTGTAAATCATGAAATGAAATACAATTAATCTATCACATAACCAGGGAATATACCGTCCTATTACTTCTAATATTCCCTTTTAAAATCAGTAAAACCCTGTCTGAGCTACTGGGTTTAGCATAACCTATGGATTTACATAGTAGACCAACACCATGTGCTTTTAGCATCAAACTAATGAATGAATGAATGAATTTATTTATTTCGGATAGTACATTACAGGTTAAAAGAAACTGTATAATATAACAACAAGGTCAAATTAGACAAAGACTCCTTCTACTATACAATTCCACGTGAGTTATCCGAAATGGGTGATGGCTGAAGCCGCAGCTTATATTGCCCACCCATATTCCATCCAAGAATTCAAAGGAGAAAAAAGAGAAAACAAGACAAGAGCGATTACAATTTAAAACAAGGCTAAGACAAAATATGACTGAGAGAAAAAGAAAACTGAGCTAGTCTAAGTTAAGCGGTTACTATTCAAAAACAAATCTAAGACATAGTGTCACAGAGAAAAAAGAAAAACTAAGCTATAACACAACACAGGCTGGAAATGTCAATCCTTATGTGAGTTTACATGTCGTCTTGTAAATATGTTTGGAGTATTTCTTCCTTTAGTTTTTGTTTAAATTGTCCAAGCTTTGTACATGATTTTAATTCAGGTCCAAAATCGTTCCATAATCTGACACCTTGCACTGAAATACAGTGTTGCTTGGTAGTTGTTCTCACTGTAGGCTTTTGAAATATACATGTTCCTCTGAAGTGATATCGTTTCTCCCTTGTTTGGAACAACTTTTGGATATTTGCGGGCAGTGATAGATTCTTCACTTTGAACATTATTATTGCGGTTTTAAAGTCGATCAGATCTTTCAACTTGAGAGCTTTTTGTTTAAGAAAAAGTGGGTTTGTTGGTTCCCTGTAAGCTGCTTTGTTGATTATTCTAATAGCTCTCTTTTGAAGCATAAAGAGTGGATATATGTTTGTTTTACATGTATTTCCCCATACTTCATTACAATATGTCATGTATGGGAGTATTAATGAATGATACAAGGTGTATAGTGTGGGTTGATTCAGCAAATTTTTCACTCTGTGTAATATTGCAATTGATTTGGATACTTTACCTTTTATATAATTAATATGTGGCTTCCAACACAGTTTGTTATCAATTATTACTCCAAGGAATTTAGTTTCGGATACCCTTTCAATCTCTACACCATTTACACTGAGTTTGGGTACTGGGTAGTTGTGATGGTTGTTAAAGACTATAAATTTTGTCTTGCTTAAATTGAGCGTTAATTTGTTCTGAATCAAACCACAGTTTCAGCTTTCCTAATTCCTTTCCGAGTGTATCCAGAAGTTGTTCCAAGTTGTTTCCACTGCATAGCAGGTTAGTGTCATCAGCAAACAATATTAAGTCCATTTTTTCTGAAACTTTACATATATCATTTATATACATATTGAATAATAATGGTCCCAAAACTGAACCCTGTGGGACTCCACAGGTGACCTTCAGTAGCTCTGAGTTTTTGTTGTTAACACATACAAACTGATATCTATTCTTTAAGTAACTTCTTAACCAGGACAGTGCTACCCCTCTGATACCACAATTTTGTAGTTTCTTTAATAATAGATTGTGATCTACTGTATCAAATGCTTTTTTAAGATCCAGGAATACTCCAACTGAATACTCTTTATTTTCAATGGCTGTTGATATTTTTTCTGTAAATTCCATTAAGGCATATGCTGTTGTCCTTTTGTGTCTGAACCCATATTGCTGCTCACACAATAAATCATTCTTCAGTATGAAGTTGTCAATTCTCTCATAGAATATTTTTTCAAGTATCTTGGAAAATTGCGGTAATAGTGAAATTGGTCTGTAGTTGGAGAGTTCCCCTCTGTCGCCTGTCTTGTAAATCGGAATTACTTTAGCTATTTTCATTGCATTGGGAAATATACCTGATTGGAGAGACAGGTTACAGATATACGTCAGTGGTTTCACTATGCATTCGATAACAGTTTTGACTAGTAGCATATCAATACCATCGCAGTCAGTAGATGTTTTACTTTTGAACGATTTAACAATTTCAATGACCTCTCTTTCGTCTGTGTTCTTTATGAAGATGGTGTCTTTTACAGCAGTGTTATTGCATATTGAATCACCTGTTGGCACCGTAGTGGGTATTTCTCGGGCCAGTTTAGGTCCAATGTTAACAAAAAAATTATTAAATTCATCTGCAGGTGAAGCTATATTCACATTCGGAGTCGATTTATTATTTTTTGGAGTGTTAGTTGGGTAGCTGGTATTTCTGCTTTTATTTCCAAGGATACTGTTGATTATTGTCCATGTATTTTTAATATTGTCTTTGTTTTTTTCCAGTTCTTTACTGTAATAGTCTCTTTTACTACATCTTATTATATATGTTAACTTATTTTTGTATGTTTTATACCGCTGCTCTGCTTCTTTTGTCCTTTTCTTTATGAAAGCTTTATATAATAATTTTTTCTTTTTACACGCCTTTTGTAGTCCTTTGGTTAGCCATGGTTTGTCAGTAAATTTGTGTTTAAGCTTTTTTTTAACTAATGGGCAGTTTTTTTCATAAAGAGTGGTTACAATGTTTGTAAATGTGTCATAGGCTTCATTTACATCTGATACATAGACTTCTGTCCAGTCTTGCTTCAGCAAGTCCTCTTTAAAAGAACTGATTGCGTTTGGTGATTTGTGTCTGAACGATTTTGAGATTTTTTCTGGGTTGGGCCCCGTGTGGCCATGGATAAGTGCAAAGATTGGCAAGTGGTCGCTTATATCATTTATCAATAATCCACTTTCTATTTTCTTGTCGAGAACATTGACAAACAGGTTGTCAATAAGTGTAGCAGAGTGAGCTGTGATTCTACTGGGATGTGTTATTGTGGGATATAGACTCATGCTGTACATAGAGTTCATGAACTCTGTAACTACATTTTGTTGATGTGGATTAAGTAGATCAATATTGAAATCTCCACAAATTGCTACCATTTTCTTACTAGTAATATTATTGTACAGCTCGACTAATTTATCTCTGAATGTCTCAATGCAAGTTCCCGGCGTTCTGTATATGCAGCTTATGATTAGATTTTTTGTTTTGTCTAGGTCAATCTCAACAGTAACACATTCCAGAATCCCTGGTAGTGCTGAGGACATTTCATTTACAAGCTTACATCTATATAGGTCATCAATATACAGTGCAACACCACCACCCTTTTTTTGAGATCTGTTAATGTTAAACATCTGATATCCCTCTATTGCCATCAGGGGAGCCTGGTCTGCATTAAGCCAGGTTTCAGAGACTGCTATAGCTGTGAATTTTCTGTTTAGCTGTTTTAAATAGTCCTGAATCTGTGAGAAGTTTTTGTTAAGACTTCTGCTATTGAAGTGTATTATTGACAGTTTACCATCTAATTGCACTTGACTTTTGAATTGCTTTTCAGTGTAATATTCACAGTGGTTATGAATATTATTGAAAAAGTGGTTATCAGGATCAATATCATTCTCCATCTCTTGTGGTTTATGTTCAGCATAGTGGCATATTTTTAGAGTTTGAGTTTCCTCACTCTGTGTTTCATAGTCAGTGTTCATCTGTATTTATCTAAGTCAGTAGCATCTCTGATCATTATACTTTTTGCTTGCTCAGGTGTTCCATTTAGTTTAATCCAAATTCTACAATTTCTTGTCCAGGTTGACTGTATCTTATTATGTTTCTTTAGCATCCGTGCCTGCCGTGCTAATTCAGCGTTTTTTTTTGTCAGGTGTTCATTTAGGTAAACTTGAGTTTCCTTTAGTTTTTTGGCCTGCCTCAGTATGTCATTTTTCACCCTCCTGTTCACAAAGCGCATCACAATTGATTTCTTTGTTTTGTTATCTTTCTTCGGTAAAGCATAACAGGCTGAGATCGCATTGGCTTCTACCTTAATGTCTTTATCATTAAGGAACTGAAGCACTTGGTTTTCTAAGAACATTGATTCACTTATGGAAGCATGTTCACCACTCAGTCCTGTAGCGGCATGGGCGTACGACTGATATCTGATGTCTAATCCACTTATAACTATGTCATCAATGCGAGAACCTTGTTCAAGATCCTCAACGCGTTGCTCCAAAAGACGCCCGTGTTGCTCCAGGTCCATAATTTTTTTGTCTTTTTCTTTTATTATTGAATGTAGGGCTTGTACCTCCTGTATTAGGTCTAATATTTTGTCCTGCTGGCTAGTCACTTTGGCCAGTTCATCTAACACAAAGTTCAGAGTTTTTTTAATTTCTTCCATTTCCTCTTTTTTGGGTGGCATTTTACTGACCTGTGGATAGAAATAAGCAGAGAATCCGGCTAGGCCTCAACTAGCTCGGTCACTACTGGACCCGCCGCTCCTGCGCAGCTTCTCCGCCGAGTGACGCTGCTCAGCTCCGCAGATCACCGCCGTCTATCGCCGGCGCCTGCCTCCGTCTACCTGGCCAGTTATGTTGTGCACCGCCGGCGCAGCCGGAATCCACCGATCACAGCCACTCGTCGCCGTCTGGCTAGGCGGCTCCTCCGCTGGGCCCCGTCTAGGCTACACATTGCATTCGACAGAAATAGTGCATATGAACTAAAAGTACTTCAGCATACTGTTGGGAACTGAAATCACATTTAGGAAAACCATACAGACACAAAGACAGCCTTTTCCATTGCTTTTAAACAGGAAAAAATCCACTCGCGATTAGCATTAGCATAACGCTAATGTTAGCATGTATCCCACTCACCAAGATGAGGTCTCAGTGTGAACACAGCAAAAGTCACCGCTTCACGGCCTCTCAAGCTCATGCTCCCGTCAACTTAGGATAATAAAGGTTGCAAATTAGCGTTTGGAGAGTGTTTAGATCCATTTATAGCATCTTTCTGAATTAACTTACCAAGAAGAGGTATCAGTGTGAACCAGACCGCCCACAACCCCTCTCGTCCGCTCTCGGATCATGAAAGACCGAAACCCGAGTGCGCGCCGGCTGCCTCTACTCAGAAGGCGGGGCTAATATTGCTCCCAACGAATGGGAAGACCCAGATCACCCAACGTGACCATGAAACGGGAATCCAAAAGTTGGATAACGAGGATCGCACTTCCTCCTCCCAAAACAATCACCCTTCAAAATAAAATCACACACTTCCATTAATACAAATGAAATCTGAGAAAAAGGGTCATTTTCTCAGCTGGGTTGCAAGAGTCTGGGATATTGTCCCACGTTTCCGTAAAGATTAAAACACAGCAGTTCTACGCATCATGTTGCGTAATTCTCAGGAGCTGTATGTGATCTATTTTGTTGTCTAGTGAACATATGTTGGCCAGAATGAGGGAAGGAATCAGGAGTCTGTGTGGGTTAGCAGCTAGCTTAGCTTTGATACCCCTATGCCTACCTCTCTTTTGTCTTTGTTCACACCATCTGCAGTGTCTCCATTTAGGATGAGACACAGCAGTCGAGTCCGGGGATGTGTAGTCTGGTGGAGAAGATAAGATAAGATCTTTATTGTCTGTTTACACAGAAATTTGTGTTGCAATACCCATTCATTAAAATACATAAAAACAGAGCACATAAAAACACATGAAAGACTCATAGCAAAACACCAAAGACAGTCCAAATCCAAAGTGGGAGATGGATGGGGGAAGGGGAGGGCGAGTCCTATGTTGTGTGTGTGTATGCATTTGTGCGTGCCTGCATGCGTAGGTGTATGTATATCTATGTGTATGTGTAAATGTGTGTGTGCACCGGAGGGGGGGGGGGGGGGTCAGCTCTTTATGCTCCACTGCTTGTTCAGTAAGGTTGTGGAGTGAGGAATGAAGGACTGCTTGTGTCTATTCCTTTTGTTGCTTGGTATCCTTAAACATCTCCCAGAGGGCAGAAGCTGATACTCCTCATGCAAGATGTGACGAATCTGCAGCGATCTTATTTGCCAGTCTCAGACAGTGATCAGGACTGGAAGTGGAAGTGGAAAAATCCACTCTCCACTGAGTGGCCCACCAGCTTAGAGCAGATGTTCAACAGTCTTTGTATCCTAGCTACAGTGAGACACCACAACCAGACTTGGCTTCCATACAGAAGGACATTTTGGACTGTAGAACAGATGTAAAATGTTGTTTGCCACTCCAAAAGATTGAAGTCTTCTCAGTAAATAAATCCTCTGTTGGACTTTTTTGCAAATGTAGTCAACATGGATTGACCAGGAGAGGGCACTGTCCACATGCACCCCCAGGTATTTAAAAGAGGGGGACTGTTTTATGGGTTCATTGTGAATAATGATTGGAGCTGGGGTAAGATGGTTGTTTCCAAAGATGATTTCCTCTGTTTTTGTTGTATTCATAATGAGGGAGTTCTGCTCACACCACCGCACTACTTGATCCACACTGTCAAAGTAGGTTTCTGGTTGTAGCTCCTTTGTGTCTAGTCCTAGGCCACGGCGTTCCTCTGTAACGCTCTGGTCCAAGATGTAATGTTTGGTCATATTCCTCATCTTCAGAAGGCTGTGGCCACTGTAACTTGTGCACAGCATCATATGTGGACATTAAACACATGAATATATGCTTAGGCGTAATTTAAACGGCACAAAACTCTTTTTTCCAGCCTTATTTCCTTTTTCTTTTTTTATATGGTGCACACCACTGAAGAGAGAGAGAAACGCCATTTCAATTCTCCTGTATGTCCTGTATGTATAGTAGTATTGACAAATAAAATCTGAATCTTGAATCTTTGAAAACACGAAGAGAGAAGGGAGGCCACTGCGTGTTCACATGCCGCCTAGGTTCAGACTGATTAAAAACAACTGAACTAGTGACCATAACAGAAGCATCAGAGTCAGGGGCTGAGATGAGAGTCTTTACAGTGGCGCCCTGATCAATAAAGAACAGAATATTGTGAATATAGTGTTCATATAACTTAATCAAAATAGACTGAGGATACTTGATTTATTTAGATGGAAATATGATGGAATGAATAAATTATGTTAATTTAACATAATTATTTTAAGTGTATGTTTGGTACAACGGTTAACTCAACTGCTTGGTTAAATACAAACCAGCTGTTGAGTCAGTTCCACCCAGATAGCTAGGAGGAAACATCCACATGTGGGCCACTTTGCATTGCATTGCTGTGGCTCTGGTGGACTCCTGATGCCCAAACAGAAGAGGTATGAGGCTCAAGTGGCCCATTTGTCAAACACCAAATTTGCCCTAGATATCCCAGAACAAATGTTGGTCACCTTTGGCAAAGATGCGGCACATTTGGCATTTTTCTGGCTTGCTTTTGACCCACATCCAGCAAACAGGTCATTTCACTTAAACAAATAAGGGTAAACCCAGTCTAAAGTGAGTTCACCCTGGTGTATTATGTAATGGTACCCTAGCATGTCACTGAAACTAGACACATGGACACACACAGACACTTGGTTTTTGTACTATTGGTGGACAAACTGGATAACCACCTTTATTATGACAGAGATCTTTAGGACTATATTACAGCAGCCCATTCAATTGCTTGAGGCACGGAGCGCATTTATAGGCATGTCCAAGTCAATATTGCTATTACAGGAGTGCAAAAATTAATTTTACCTCGGGTACAGAATGCAGATAAGTTGTCCTACTGCTCTTAATTATTCAGAGGTGTGTTGTGGATATAACGTGAAGTAAAGCAATCGCTGTCTTTGCTCCCATTCTCTTTAATAAACAGCATTTAATATGTCTAATATGTCAGCGTTTAAATAGGAGGACAAATCTTTTTTGCCCTGAGGAAAATGCAGGCTCATTCACAAAAATGCATTTAAGGGCAAGGAGCTTAAGGAGCTACTGGAGTGGTGGGTCAGGTGGTAGAGCATCTACCCCATACCTGGGAGGCTGGGGTTCAAATCCCAGCTGGATCATGCCGAAGAAAATATAAAAGCGGAACTTCCTGCCATCCAGCTTGGTGCTCAGCAATAATGGAACGGAGGAGGGAAAATTTGTGGCGGTGACTTGCATGGCAGCAACCCCTCTGATTCTAGATGTGATTAACATTGTAGATAAGAGAAACGTAATTTCGTTCTACTGCATGAACTTCTCTTTTAAACTGAGAAAGAGTGAGCAGTTCATCTTGGCCTGAGGTCTGCTAATTCCCTCTGCTGAATGCAGAATTATTGTTTCAAGTCAAAACAGTTGTGAGGACACTTTCATTTTGAATCAGTTCTGTTAAAATAATGATAGTGTATGAAGTAAAAAAAAATTAAAAAACTGTCAAATTAGATAATGATGAATGTCGGTCTTACGCACACCTGCTGGCTCTTCTCCAGGGCCGTGGTGATAGCTCTTTTCCCGGTATAGGGTCTGGTTCCACTGTGCAACAGCACAGAAGTCCGGCAGTTAAAAAAAAGCAGTGACCCACATTTCGTTCTCCTAAGGAGAGGATTAATAAATTCTTAATGTCTGCAGTTGTCTATAAGTTTACAATTCATTCATTCATCTTAACAGTCCTTTATGGGTTACAGAGGATTGTACTGGTGTCTTTGGGCAAGAGGCAAGGCACACCCTGGACCAGGGGTCTGCAACCCACGGCCCCGGGGCGGCATGCGGCCCTTCAGTCCCATGCTGTGGCTCCCTGCAGTTATATCTCAAAACACTTGGAAATTAATGAAGTTCATATTAATTATTTTATTTTTCAAATGATTGTTTATTGGATACATTTCTCAACGGAAACACATACTTTCATGAATGTAAAATATATATTTTTTTAAATTATTTATTATGTTGTCAGCCATACGTCACATCCGACAGCAGCTCACACGCACGGAGAGCCTCTGAGCCTCTTTGTGTAGCACATGTGGCGAGCAGAGAGCTGCAGCTTCCTACTTATCCTCCCCACTCTCGGTAAGACATGAACAGATCCGGAAAAAGTTAAACCACAGAGGAAAATAGAGTTTAACTCTGTGTGGACAGATTCATTTGCGTCATGTATGGTTGTTATGTGGAGAGAATTTCTCCACAAGGAGAAAAACAGCCACCTCATTAGTGTCTGCATGTCCATAGAAATTCTTAAATGTGATTATCTAAAATCAATGCCTTAATTGTCCTTAAAAAATGAGAAACAATCCTTGAATTCCTGCTCAGTAACCTTAAAATTAGTCGCCTGCGCTATAAATGCTGGATTCACAGACCTAATCGGCATCTGAATTAATGTGAATTTATTTTCACCATCACAACTCGGTACTTTCTGAGTTATGTAAAAATAAAAGCCTTTTGTGATAAATTGTGATAAAATAAGACCTACAGTCACCCCTCACAATTTGTAGATTAAAAAAAAGAAGAGGGAAGATTCTCTGACAGTGATGTAGAGGTGAGCCTTTATTTTAAGGATGTTTTGAGCTTTTTTGTCTGTAGGATAACTGGTAGTTTGTTACTTGTGGGGTTTTGGACAGTGAATTATATGTGCAGACTGTCTATCAATGCCACACATTTTTCTTTATCCCCCCGGTCGAAGTCCAAATGGATCGAAGACCCCTTTGCGCCCTTTTTTACACCCTTTTTTGAAGACCAAAGGGGGATTTGACATAACGCACGGCTCAGGAGACGCACACACACAGGCTCAGAGTAGTTCAAATAGTTTATTAACAACGGGCGTGAATGAGTGCGTGTCTGCGGGGTGTAAATGTGTTGGTGGCGGCGTCCGCTTCAGACACAGAGGCAGGTGACCGTACAGCCGGGCAACCCTATGGAGAAGACACAGGGAGAGGGTGACAGGCATACACCAACACAGGAGGGATTATGGCAAGAGAAGGACTTACTTGGATGACAGGTCAGCTGGCACAGCAAGGGGCGAAACCCGGGAGACAGCCACCTGGAGAGCTCGGTGCAACAGCGAGGAATGGGCGTTGGAGAGAAGACGTCCGCCGCCGCCGGGAAATCCACCTGTGCACAGGGGAGCAGACTGGAGAGAGAAGGTAAGGCTTCTTACCCAAATAATTGCGCTGAAGATAGTAGATGACTCACAACGGTGAGGAACGAAGTCTGACGGCTTCAGGCCGAGCCTCCGGGCGAGGCGGCTTTTCTCCTTCGCCGCTGATGAGGATCAGGTGTGTGAGCAGGTGGCGCCGCTGATGAACGGCGCGGCGTGACAGTACTCCCCCCTCTAGCAGCGCCTCCTGGCGATGGCTTATCCGGGTGCGCTCGGTGGAAGTCCGCGATGAGCGATGGGTCCAACACAAACGACGAGGGTACCCACTGTCGATGCTCGGGCCCATAGCCCTCCCAGTCCACCAAGTACTGCAACCCACGACCCCGGCGTCGAGAGTCCAGGATGGAAGCGACGGACCAGGCCGGATGGCCATCAATCATCCGGGGCGCGGGTTGCGCAGCAGGAGGGGGGCAAAGGGGGTCGGTGACTGCCAGCTTCACCTTCGACACGTGGAAGGTGGGATGGATGCGGAGGGAGGGGGGAATAGCCACGCGCACAGCCACCGGGTTGATGATCCGGGTGATGGGATAGGGACCCATGAAGCGCTGTGCCAGCTTTCTCCTCTCACCTTTTAGGGCGACGTCCTGGGTGGAAACGTAGACACGTTGCCCAACTCTGTACGCCGGGGCAGGTCTTCTATGCCGGTCCGCCACAGTCCTGTTGCGCTCCGCTGTGCGTAAAAGCGCCTTGCGCGCGGCAGCCCAGATGGAGCGGAACTGCCTGAGATGTGCTCTAACCGAGGGGACGGTCACCTCACTCTCCTGCTCTGGAAAGAGCGGGGGGTCGTAACCCAGGGACGCCTTGAATGGAGACATCCCCGTAGCAGAAGAGCGAGCGGTATTATGAGCATACTCGACCCAGGCGAGATGGTTGCTCCAGGACGTTGGTTTAGATGAGGTCACACAGCGGAGCGCAGCCTCCAGCTCCTGGTTGGTCCGCTCACACTGCCCGTTGGACTGGGGGTGATGGCCGGAGGAGAGGCTCACCTTGGCTCCGATGGCGTTACAGAACGACCTCCAAACCTCGGATGAAAATTGGGGACCCCGGTCCGAGACCACGTCCACCGAAATCCCGTGCAGCCTGACCACGTGTTGGACAAGGAGACCCGCCGTCTCCAGGGCAGTAGGGAGACCTCGCAGGGGGACGAAGTGCGCCGCCTTGGAGAAACGGTCCACGATGGTCAGGATGGAGTCAAAGGAGTTGGAAACGGGGAGACCGGTGACGAAATCCAACGCGATGTGCGACCAGGGCCTGCCAGGAACGGGCAGGGGCTGGAGCAGACCCGCTGGAGGGGCGTTTCCCGACTTGCAGGTGGCACAGATAGGGCAAGCCCGGGCGTAGCGGGCCGCGTCCCTCCGCAGGCCTGGCCACCAAAAGGACCGTTGGAGGAGGTTGATCATCCGGGAGGTGCCGGGATGACAGGTGAGCCGGGAGGTGTGGAGCCAGTGGATGACCTCTCCTCGGACCGCAGATGGCACGAACAGTCTTCCCTCCGGTCCGCCGCCAGGATCAGGTTCCACCTCCTGCGCCTTCCGGATCTTGCTCTTGATGTCCCAAGAGATGGCACCCACGACGCACGACCTGGGCAGGATGGTGTGGGGCGTCTCCTCAGCCCCCACGGGGGTAAACTGCCTAGAGAGGGCATCAGGCAGGCCGTTCTTGGAGCCTGGCCTGAAGGTGATGGTAAAATGGAACCTGGCGAAGAACAAAGACCAGCGCGCCTGGCGGGCGTTCAGGCGCTTGGCAGATCGTAAATATTCTAAGTTCTTGTGGTCCGTCAGGACCACGAACGGCAGGTCCGCCCCCTCTAGCCAGTGGCGCCACTCCTGTAAGGCGAGTTTGATGGCCAGGAGCTCCCTGTCCCCCACATCGTAGTTCCTCTCCGCCGGGGACAAGCGCTGGGAGAAGAAGGCACAGGGTCGTTTGGCGCCATCGTCCGGTGACCGCTGGGATAGAACTGCTCCCACTCCCGTGTCCGAGGCATCCACCTCCACTATGCACTGCAGCGCGGGGTCGACCTGGCGAAGAACCCGGGAGGAGGAGAATTCCGCCTTCAGCGCCTTAAAGGCAGCAGCGACCTCCTCTGTCCACCGGAAAGGGACCTTCGGGGACGTGAGGCGGGTCAGCGGTCCGACGATCGAGCTGAAGTTGGGCACAAAGCGGCGGTAGAAATTGGCGAAGCCAACAAATTGTTGCACCTGCTTCCGGGATGCGGGAGTAGGCCACTCCACCACCGCCTTCACCTTCTCTGGGTCTGGAAGCACCTGGTCTTGAGAGATGATAAATCCCAGGAAGGATGTGGTCCTAGCGTAGAATTCGCACTTCTCAGCCTTCACGTAGAGCCGATTCTCCAGCAGTCTTTGGAGGACCCGCCTCACATGGACCTGGTGCTCGTCCCTGGACCTGGAGAAGATAAGGATGTCGTCCAGGTAGACGAACACGAAGAGGCCGATGAAATCCCGGAGGACATCGTTGATGAGGCGCTGAAAGACGGCAGGAGCGTTGGTTAACCCGAACGGCATGACTAGGTATTCAAAGTGGCCGTTCGGGGTACGGAAGGCTGTCTTCCACTCATCTCCCTCCCGGATCCTGACGAGGTGGTAAGCGCTGCGTAGATCCAGCTTGGTAAACCAGGTCGCCCCCTGGAGGGAGTGGAAGGCAGTGTCCATGAGGGGCAGGGTGTAACGGTCCCTCACAGTGATGTCGTTGAGCGCACGGTAGTCTATGCAGGGGCGGAGGGACCCGTCCTTTTTCCCGACGAAGAAGAACCCTGCCCCCACGGGTGACGACGATGGGCGAATTATCCCAGCGCTCAGTGATTCCTTCAGGTAGGTGTTCATTGTCTCCTTCTCTGGCGCAGACAGGCTGTAGAGCCGACCAGAAGGTAAGGGGGCCCCCTGGCGGAGGTTGATGGCACAGTCATAGGGCCGATGAGGGGGAAGAGACATAGCTTTCGCCTTGCTGAATACCATACCCAGGTCGTGAAACTCCGGAGGCACCAGAGACAGGTCCGGGGGTGCTGCGTCCGCCACAGGGGGGGAAGCGGACGGGGAGCAGGCAGCGGACTGAAGGCAGGTGCCCATACAAAACGTGCTCCATGCCGCTACCCCAGCTGACTTCCAGTCCAGGACAGGGTTGTGGAGGCGTAGCCAGGGATACCCCAGGATGACGGGCGACACAGAGTTGGGCAGGACGTAGAAAACCATCTCCTCCCGGTGGTTCCCTGAGATGATGACCGGGACGGGGACGGTCTGATGTGAGACTCTCCCAAGGGAGGCACGAGAGAGATTGACCAGGGAGATGGGGTTTCTCAGTGCCTGACAGCGGATGCCCAATCGGGTTGCCAGGCTTTGTGAAATGAAGCTGCCTTCTGCGCCCGAATCCACCAGTGCGTGGGTGAGATGCCCAGTGGGGTTGTGGCAGAAACGGATGGGCAGCTTCAATTGGGTGAGGGGATTAGGCCGATTGACGTCCGTGAGGCCCCCTACAGTGACTCGCGGACCCCGCCGTTTGGCTTCAGCGGACAAAGCTCCACCGTGTGCTGATTGTCTCCGCAATACATGCAGAGACCCAACTCACGGCGGCGTTGTCTCTCTGCCGGGGAGAGCTTTGTCCAGCCCGTCACCATCGGCTCCGACTCCTCGGGGCGCGATGGTGGCGGCGTCGCCAGGGGGCGAACTTGGGGCAGGCGCAGCGAGGCTCCCCGAGGGCGAGAAGTAGACGACTTCCGTCCTGAGGAGCGCTCGCGCAGCCTGTTGTCCAAGCTAATGGCTAGTGAGGTTAGCTCCGCTAGCGTTCCGGGGACATCCCGTCCAGCCAGTTCATCCCTCAGATCGTCATTGAGGCTGCGGAGGAACAGGCCACAGAGGGAACGTTCGTCCCAGCCCAATTCCTCCGCTGCTACCCGGTAGTCGATAGCATAGTCCGCGGCTGACCAGCTTCCCTGCTGGAGAGCGAGAAGCCGATCGACCTGGACCGTCTCGGTGCGAGAATGGTCGAACACCTCCAGGAAGCGCCTCACGAACTCGGCATAGGTGAGGGTGGCATAACTGGGTCTCGCCATTATAGCGTAGGCCCAGGTTAAAGCGCGCCCCTCCAGAAGGTTACCTATGTAGCCGATTCGGCTGTGATCTGAGGGAAAGTCCCCGGGCACACGGTCGAACACGGACTCACACTGCATCACAAACCCCCGCGCTCCGCCGAGCTTTCCGCTAAAGCGAGCGGGGGTCGGAATTGGTGTGAGACGGGCCGGTGCCACTGGAGCTGGCTGAACGGCCGCAGGAACAGCAGGAGCTGCGCCACCCTGGGGAGCCGGGGGGAACGGCTGCTGGGGGTCCAGACGGTCCAATCGGTTTGTTATTGCAATTAATTGGTTCAGGATCACCTGTTGTTGATAAGCGATCTGATCTACTCGAACCTCGAGAGTGGTAAGACGGTGTGCGAGCCCGCCGTCTGCCGAGCCGCTCTGCTGAAGCCGTACTGACATAACGCACGGCTCAGGAGACGCACACACACAGGCTCAGAGTAGTTCAAATAGTTTATTAACAACGGGCGTGAATGAGTGCGTGTCTGCGGGGTGTAAATGTGTTGGTGGCGGCGTCCGCTTCAGACACAGAGGCAGGTGACCGTACAGCCGGGCAACCCTATGGAGAAGACACAGGGAGAGGGTGACAGGCATACACCAACACAGGAGGGATTATGGCAAGAGAAGGACTTACTTGGATGACAGGTCAGCTGGCACAGCAAGGGGCGAAACCCGGGAGACAGCCACCTGGAGAGCTCGGTGCAACAGCGAGGAATGGGCGTTGGAGAGAAGACGTCCGCCGCCGCCGGGAAATCCACCTGTGCACAGGGGAGCAGACTGGAGAGAGAAGGTAAGGCTTCTTACCCAAATAATTGCGCTGAAGATAGTAGATGACTCACAACGGTGAGGAACGAAGTCTGACGGCTTCAGGCCGAGCCTCCGGGCGAGGCGGCTTTTCTCCTTCGCCGCTGATGAGGATCAGGTGTGTGAGCAGGTGGCGCCGCTGATGAACGGCGCGGCGTGACAGGATTATGTTATGGGTCAGTCAGTCCGTCCGTTTGTCCCACTTTTGTGAAATCAACTCCTCCTACAGTTTTGTTCCAATTGTTTTGAAACTTGGTACCATGGTTTGATACACTCTGATGATGCGCATATTGCAATTTCACTCTCATCAGATGACCTTGAGGTCAACGGTCAGAGGTCAGTTTTTTCCCTAAATCTTCTAAACACAGTAACGACTGAAAGAAATGTTGTAGGCTTTTCAAATCAATACAGTAGTTGTATTTAATACACATCTTGGATGGCTTACACCCTCACCGAGCTATGGGTTTGGGGTCAAGGGGTCAAAGGTCAAAGTTAACATTGCAGTTGCACTATGGTAAATGGTAAATGCTACATTTACTATTATAATAAAACGAGTAAAGCTAGGGCCACCAAACCTGGTCCATAGGTTTACCTTGGGATTGTGACCTCAGACTATGGGTTTGGGGTCAAAAGGTCAAAGGTCAAGGTTAACATTTCCTATGCCTTATTACTGTACAATGAGTAAAGTTGGGGTCACCAAACTTGGTACGCAGGTACACCCTGTGACCCTGAAGTGTCACTATCGTTTTGGGATCACAAGGTAAAAGGTCAGCATCAAAATGGCTTATAAACTATGTCTCAACAACAAAGAAAACTAGGAGCACCAAACTTGCTACACAAGTTCACCTTGGAATCCTGACCTCTGACTATGGGTTTGGGGTTGAAAAGTCAAAGGTCAAGTTTAGCATTTCTTTTGCCTTATTACTGTATGAGTAAAGCTAGGGCCACCAAACCTGCTACACAGGCTCACCTTGCGATCCTGACCTCTGACTATGGGTTTGTTGTCAAAAGGTCAAAGGTCAAGGTTAACATTTCTTATGCTTTATTACTGTACAACGAGTAAAGCTAGGGTCACCAAACTTGGTACACAGGTTTACCCTGTGACCCTGAAGTGTGACTGTCGTTTTGGGATCGCAAGGTCAAAGGTCAACATCAGCATGCCTTATAAAGTATATCTCAACAACAAAGAAAGCTAGGGTCACCAAACCTGGTACACAGGTTCACTCTGAGACCAAAACATCTGACTGCAGGTTTGGAATCAAAAGGTCAAAGGTCAAGGTTGGCACTCCCAATGATCTTGTACTACAGAACATGTAAATCTCTCTAGGGTCACCGTACTTGCTACACAGGTTCGCCTCGGGATCCTGCCCTACAGCTATGGGTTGTATACTTTGTTGTATATTTGTGGATAATGGGTTTATCATAATTTGATTCTGCCACAATAATTATATTGAAAAGTTGAAAACTGCTCTCTCTCAGTAAGTATTGGGATCATCAAAGAAAATGGAGGCGGGGGACATTGCACTTGCCTCAGAGTGCTCTTGTTTTAATTATAACTATAATTTAGCTTAAGAGAAGAAGGTATTTTTAAAGGTTTTTTTCCCCACTCTGCTGTAATTATTTCTAATTGGCTTAATTTGCACCAAATTGTTTTTAAAGTTATATTATTACCTCCGCCAAGGAGGTTATGTTTTCATCGGCGTTGGTTTGTCTGTCTGTCTGTCTGTCTGTTTGTTAGCAAGATAACTCAAAAAGTTATGGACGGATTTTCATGAAATTTCCACAGATTGTCAGAAATGGGGTATCCTACAGATGATTAGATTTTGGTGGTGATCCGGATCACCGTCCAGAAGAAAAACGCCATTACGGAAAATGCCATTTTCGTGAATAACTACTGAACCACTAACCCTATCATTGTGAATCCAATTGCTAGTCATATGTTTTCATGGTCAAGGAATATGAAACCATACACACAAACACTGTATGGGGGGAACTGTGGCGCTTGGCGGAGGTCTGCGCTCTCTGAGTGCTTTTCTAGTCTAAAAAGTTCTTTAGACTTATTTTTGTTTTATTCCAAAATAAATAAAGAAGAATATCAGACAACCAATTATCAGACAACCAATCCACTAGTTGTCAAATTGAGAGTCTGGAGACCAGGTAAAGGATACAGATTTATGTTATGTTAATACATATGAATAAAGAGCATTATGAGGAAATTTCTAAAGGATGAAAAGTAGCTTCTTGTGGCGGTTTGGGAAAACCCCCACAAACAGACTAAGGACAGACAGCTCGCTACTCCTGGTTTTTCCGCTACACTACTGAGACGTAATGTGCCATTCATGCCTTGTGATGTTAATGTTGCCTTTCATGCATGGTGTTCATGCGTCCTGTCCTTACTGTGACCTAGAGACTCAGATCAATATGTAGATGTGCCTTTTAACCTCTTTGTTCTGCAGCTGGAGCAGAGTCTAGCAAATCTGCCTATTGTGATGTATGTCTCACAAATGCAAATATCTCATGCCTGTTCTGCAGTCCCTTTGATCAGACCAACTGCTGTGAATCTGCTTTGATGTATTGTTTGAGTTGGGTATAAATACTGCACAGGTTCTGTAACACATTCTCTCATTCTCTCACTTCAACCTCTGCTGCAGGACACAGACTTTGTGTCCCCTCTTCACTGAGAGCCGTGGGCTCGCTCCCGGTGCGCACGCACGGCGCCGGGAGAGGAGCTCGTGACAGCGGTATGATATAATAAACTTCCTTAAAACCTCAGCATCGCTGCCTTATTTTATCAGCCGCCGCACTGGTGACCCGACGCTGAAACGAACACGCTGCCAGCGAACGCAACACCCGGCGGTGATTTTCCGACGACAAGCGAACGCGGCAGCCTGACTGATCTGCCCTCCCTTCTGCTTCAGGGAGACCTCAACGCGGAGTTTCCAGGCGAAACTCCCCGGAGAACACCCACGACCGGGAAAGCTGAGCAACGTTTCATGGTGAGATCTGCACGCCTAGATCGGCACATCCACGCTGGACCGGCCGCGCTCACAGCCCCTCCACATGAGAGCGCATTCACCTCGTCCCCTTTCCACGACAGCGATCTCCATGGCCGACGGAGCATACGTGGACCTGAACGCACCATGACCAAGCGAGTGACAGAGCGTCTACTTCCCTTCACCGCTCCAACACACTGAGCAGGGATGATTAAGCTCCCTGACCCTGGTTCTCCTCTCCAGCTGGCCCACCCATCACGGAACCCCGGCGCACGCACCGGGGAGTTACGAGGACGGCGCACACCACGCACGGGACAAATACGGCTTTTCTGACCGCCTTCCTTCTGCTGCACACTGGCCCTTCAGGCTTGCTCGTTCACCTGAGGCACGCAGCTTGCTCACTGGATTTTATGGTCTTAGCCACGGCACACAAGGGAAATTCAGCTGTCTGCGGTTCCCGAGGCTTTAGGGTTACGCCTGAACCTAAAGTCAACACGCCAGTCCCTCTGCTCTCATTACAGCCGCCACGCAGCCTCGTCTTTTCTTCATGGCCGCTATTAATCCTTGCAGGACTTAATCGCGGGAGGAGCCAGTGACTAATTTTTCTTCTTGTGGACCTCTGCACGTTCAACGGGACCAGCCCTTCGACATCGCGGACCCACAAGCAATTTTTGCGCGGCCCGGACGTTTTCATCGTCTCCGGCCGGCTTTTACTACCCCCACCCCCCTCCACCCCCTCCTGCACAGAGCTTTTCCCTGCTCGCTGCCCAAGCTGCACTATCGAGGTCTCGGCCACCCGCCGAGCCCTCTGGGGGGGAGCTGTGGCGGTTTGGGAAAACCCCCACAAACAGACTAAGGACAGACAGCTCGCTACTCCTGGTTTTTTCCGCTACACTACTGAGACGTAATGTGCCATTCATGCCTTGTGATGTTAATGTTGCCTTTCATGCATTGTGTTCATGAGTCCTGTCCTTACTGTGACCTAGAGACTCAGATTAATATGTAGATGTGCCTTTTAACCTCTTTGTTCTGCAGCTGGAGCAGAGTCTAGCAAATCTGCCTATTGTGATGTATGTCTCACAAATGCAAATATCTCATGCCTGTTCTGCAGTCCCTTTGATCAGACCAGCTGCTGTGAATCTGCTTTGATGTATTGTTTGAGTTGGGTATAAATACTGCACAGGTTCTGTAACACATTCTCTCATTCTCTCACTTCAACCTCTGCTGCAGGACACAGATTTTGTGTCCCCTCTTCACTGAGAGCCGTGGGCTCGCTCCCGGCGCGCACGCACGGCGCCGGGAGAGGAGCTCGTGACAGCGGTATGATATAATAAACTTCCTTAAAACCTCAGCATCGCTGCCTTATTTTATCATCCGCCGCACTTCTTCTAAATAAAACTTTCATTTCTATTAAAATATCAGGAACTAAAGCTGTGTGATCACTATTGAAAGTAGGAGATAGATGATATTTTTCAGATTTAAACAATTAAAGAATGTACTAATAATTTAAAAACTATACAAAAAAATTATGGTGAGATATTCAGATGCAGTGGTGTGAAAAAGTGTTTGCCCCCTTGCTGAGTTCTCATTTTTTTGTATGTTTGTCACTCTTAAATGTTTCAGATCATCAAGCCAATTTAAATATTAGAAAAAGATAACACAAGTAAACACAAAATGCAGTTTTTAAATGAGGGTGTTTATTATTAAGGACCAAAAAAATCCAAATCTACATGGCCTTGTGTTAAAAAGTGATTTTCCCCTAAACCTAATAACTGGGTGGGCCACCCTTAGCAGCAGCAACTGCAATCAAGTATTTGCGATAACTGGCAATGAGTCTTTTACAGCGCTGTGGAGGAATTTTGGCCCACTTGTCTTTGCAGAATTGTTGTAATTCAGCCACATTGGAGGGTTTTCAAGCATGAACTGACATGTTTCGGGACCCAGGAGACAGACACTGACACGGGTAAATTAGTGAACAATAATCTTTATTATAGTGAAAGGGTGTGTAGTGCAAATGTGAGAGCGTGGATAGTATCCTGGTCACTGGAGCTGAGCACTCTAGACGGAGACCCGGCAACCCTGGAACATATAAGCACAGACAATTACTTTTGTCCCATGCTAATGACAAGCTATCAGTAGTGATGCTTACTTGGGAGAAGCACAGGTTACGTCCTGCTGAGAACCAGCGGCCGTGCAACGTGGAGGTGAAGGCGTCCGTGAACGTGCTGAGGCTTCCACCTGTGACTGTGGCGAGGACAGGTCTTCCAGAGACTCCGGCTGTGACACCACAGACCGGGACGATGACAAACCAGCTGATGACAAGACCAGTGATTCCACAGAATGTGGTGACGATGATAATCCAGCTGATGACAAGACGAGTGACTCCACTGAGCGTGGTGACCATGACAATCCAGATGATGACGAGGTGAGGGATTCCACAGAACGTGGAGACGAGGACACGACAGATGACGATGACACAAACTCCACCGGTAATGGTGGCCAGTACTCCTGTAACTGATACAGTAACAATTCAGGAATTTGTGGAGCAAGACGTACCGGTAGTCGTGGCGGTAGCGAACCGCTACGTGTGCGTGTTGGCGTTACCCCGTCAGCTGGGGACGCAGGTCCGCCGCCAGGGGGGTCCACCTGTGCACAGGGGTAGAGGTTAGGTGTAGAGTAACAAACAGCTCTCTTACGTGCTTGACTTTGAACAGAAGTCCTAGGCGAAGCAAGAGAGGCTCTTGACGAGGCCAGAGAGGTTCCTGATGAGACAGATCCTGACGAGACAGCTTCTGACAAGACAGACTCTGACGAGACAGTTTTTGACAAGACAGTTCTTGACGAGGTAGACTCTGACGAGTCAGTGTTAGACAAGACAATTCTTGACGAGGCAGACTTTGACGAGTCAGAGTTAGACAAGACAGTTCTTGACGAGACAGTTTCTGACGAGACAAGAGAATACCTTGACGAGGCCAGAGAGCGGAGTTCTGGTTCTTTCTCTGACGAGGAGGACAGACGACTCCGTACTGAGCTGTCAGCAACGCTGGCTTTTAACAGCTGCTGATTAACACCTGTGGATCTGTGCGCAGCTGGAGATAATGATGCCAGTGACGGCCCAGAGGCCGCCATGACAGTACTCCCCCCTCTAGCAGTGCCTCCAGGCACCTTCCCAATCCTACCTGGATTCACCCGGTGGAAGTCGCGAATCAGCTGCTTATCCAAGATCAACGCTGGGCGAATCCAAGACCGATCCTCCGGTCCAAACCCCTCCCAGTCCACCAAGTACTGAAGGCCCCGACCCCGCCTACGAACATCCAAGATGGCAGTCACCCCCCAGGCCGGATGGCCATCGATCATCCTTGGGGGTGGGGGTGCCGCGGGAGTAGGGCACAGGGGGTCAGAGATGTACGGCTTGACCTGGGAGACATGGAAAGTGGGGCAGATACGCATCGAAGAGGGGAGAGACAAGCGCACAGACACAGGGTTAACAATCCGATTAATGGTGTAGGGACCAATAAAGCGTTTAGTTAGCTTACGCTTTTCAGCCGGCACACCAATATTCCGAGTAGATAACCAAACCTTCTGACCCACCTTATAGTCCGGGGCGGGTCTCCTATGCCGGTTGGCCACCTGGATATTACGTTCAGTGGTCTTCAACAAAGCTTGGCGAGCGAGGAGCCACACTCGCCGGCAGCGCTTAATATGTGCCTGGACTGAAGGAACCGCTACCTCCTTCTCCTCCTCAGGAAACAACGGAGGATCAAACCCACACGAGGCTTTAAACGGGGAGACGCCCGTGGCCGTGGAGATCGTGGCGTTGTGAGCGTACTCAATCCAGGGCAGGAACTTGCTCCAGGAGGATGAGCAGGAGGAGATGACACAACGGAGGGCGGCCTCCAGCTCCTGATTAGCCCTCTCACACTGACCATTACTTTGGGGATGATAGCCAGAGGAGAGGCTGGCAGTGGCTCCAAGTGCCGTACAGAAGGCCTTCCAAACTTGAGATACAAACTGGGGTCCTCGATCAGACACAATATCCGCAGGGATGCCATGAAGACGTACCACGTGTTGCACCAGGAGGTCCGCAGTTTCCTGGGCCGAAGGCAGACCCCGAAGTGGCACAAAATGGGCCGCCTTCGAGAACCGGTCAACAATGGTTAACACTGTGGTGTAGTCATCTTAAGTGGGTAACCCAGTCACAAAATCCATAGCTACATGAGACCAGGGGCGTGAAGGAACAGGTAACGGATGAAGTAAGCCCGCCGGGGGAGATGACGTCGTCTTCTCGGTGGCGCACTGAGGGCAGGCCCGGATATAGCCAACAACGTCCTTCCGCAACCCTGGCCACCAGAAGGTCCTTTGGAGGAGATCCACAGTCCGACCCACTCCAGGATGACAAGCCAACTTGGAAGCGTGACCCCACTCAATCACCTTGCCTCGGACAGCGCGTGGAACAAACAAGCGGCCCGGGGGTCCCCCCCCCAGGGTCCGGCTCAGTCTTCTGGGCCTGGCGAACCGTCTTGCAGATTCCCCAGGACAGGACGCCCACGACGCAGGAAGGCGGCAGGATAGGGGTCTCCTGGTCCTTGGAGGATGGGGGGTCAAACTGCCGGGAGAGAGCGTCCGGCTTACCGTTCTTGCTTCCCGGCTGGTACGTGATGGTAAAATTAAACCGGCCGAAGAAGAGGGACCAGCGAGCCTGGCATGCATTCAGGCGCTTAGCCGTCCTGAGGTACTCCAGATTACGGTGATCAGTCCAAACCACGAACGGCTGAGCAGCCCCCTCCAGCCAATGTCTCCATTCCTCCAAGGCCAATTTCACAGCCAGTAACTCCCTGTCCCCGATGCTGTAATTCCTCTCTGCAGGGGAGAGACGATGAGAGAACAAAGCACAAGGGCGAATCTTACCATCCACAGGAGATCGTTAGGAGAGTACTGCTCCAACTCCCGCATCAGACGCGTCCACCTCCACCAAGCACTGAAGCTTCGGGTCCACCTGGGTAAGGACTTGGGCCGAGGCGAACTCCCTCTTGAGCTTCTCAAAAGCATCGGCTGCTTCCTTACTCCAGCAGAATGAAATCTTAGGGGAGGTGAGAGCAGTCAAAGGGCGAGCAATATTACCAAAGTTAGGCACGAACCTCCTATAAAAATTAGCAAACCCCAGGAACCCCTGAAGCTGCTTTCTGGAGGTGGGTGCAGGCCATTCCACCACTGCCTTGACCTTGGCAGGGTCAGGAATCACCTGGTTACGAGCAATAATAAATCCTAAGAAGGAGGTCTGATCAGTGTGAAACTCACATTTTTCGGCCTTGACGAACAACTGGTTCTCCAGGAGGCGCTGTAATACCCTACGGACATGCACTCGATGTTCCTCTAGTGAGCGGGAGAAGATGAGGATATCATCAAGATAAACGAAAACAAATGAGTTCAAAAAATCCCGTAGTACATCGTTAATCAAACGCTGGAAAACGGCTGGGGCGTTAGTCAACCCAAACGGCATTACCAGGTACTCAAAATGACCGCTGGGGGTCCGAAAAGCCGTCTTCCACTCATCTCCTTCTCTAATGCGCACTAGATGGTAGGCATTTCTGAAGTCCAATTTAGTAAACCATGATGCCCCCTGGAGGGAGTCAAACGCAGTGTCCATCAAGGGCAGTGTATATTTATCCTTGACCGTTATTTCATTCAGCCCCCGGAAGTCAATACAGGGGCGTAGTGAACCGTCCTTCTTACCAACAAAGAAAAAACCGGCCCCCACGGCCGAAGATGACGGGCGGATGATACCAGAGGCCAAGGATTCCTTAATGTATGTATCCATGGCCTCGCGCTCCGGGGCTGACAGGCTGTAAAGGCGGCTAGCAGGTAGTGGGGCCCCAGCCTTCAGATTAATGGCGCAATCATACGGACGATGGGGGGGTAAAGACAACGCCCGAGATTTGCTGAACACTTGCCCCAAATTGTGATAAACCTCAGGTACCTTAGATCAATCCGGTGGAGATGAATCGGGCAGAGGCACTTTCACGGATGGGGCGCACGCCGCTGATTGGAGACAGGCACTAAGGCAGAACGTACTCCATGCCGTTATTCTCCCAGTTTGCCAATCAATAGTGGGGTTATGTAGGCGCAGCCAGGGATATCCCAGAATAACGGGCGAAGAGGAAACGGGGAGCACTAGGAACTGAATCTCCTCCCTGTGATTCCCAGAAACAATAACGGACACAGGCGCTGTCTGAAGGTTAATGGTAGTCAATGACGCCTTGGACAAGGTAATCAATCTGACAGGGGGTTCTAAAGTCTGACAACTAAGGCCCATCCGGGTTGCCAGGTCTCTAGAAATGAAATTTTGCTCAGCTCCAGAATCGACTAACGCTAGTGTGGAGTGTTCTGTGTGAGTATGAATGAGTCTGAGGGGTAAATGACAACAAGTAAGGGGTTCCTCTGTGTTCTTGCCCGTGAATCCCCCTACTGCGATCCACGGGCCTTCCCTTTTAACTTACTAGGACATTCAGAAACCTCATGTGACTCCTTCCCACAATAAAAACACAGGCCTTGATCCCTACGGCGTTGTTTCTCAGCTGCAGACACCTTAGAATGACCAACAATCATGGCTTCCTGATCCGGGGCCTTCTCTGACGCGGGTAAAGCGAGAGGAAGAGAGTCAGTGACACAAGGGCGGGGTTTAACCGGACGGGAAGTAACTCGCCGACCAGCCGCCCGTTCCTTTAACCTACTATCGATACTAACTGCTAAAGCAATTAAATCGTGCAAGTTATCTGGTTTATCCCGTGCCGCTAACTCATCCTTTAGCTCGTCGTTAAGACTGCGTAGAAAAATACCACAAAGAGATGGCTCCCCCTACCCAATCTCTGCAGCTAAGACCCGGAAGTCAAGGGCGTAATCTGCAGCTGATCTTTCCCTGCTGTAGGCTTAAAAAACGTTCTGTCAACACCTCTCCCCTATCCGTGTGATCAAATACAGACAGAAACTCAGTCACAAACTCCTGGTAGGTAAGCAAAGAATAGCTAGGTCTAGCCATGATCGAATAAGCCCAGTCCAAGGCTCTACCAGCCAGCAAATTTATGACATAGCCTATCCGGCTAGAGTCGAGGGAAAAATCCCCAGGCACACGCAGAAAAACTGATTCACACTATAAAATGAATCCTCGAGCTTCCCTGAGTTTTCCGCTGAACCGGGCAGGTGTTGGAATAGGAGTGAGGCGAGAGGACGAGGAAGTGTTAGCTAGTCCTGACGCCAAGCCTGCAGGGGTTGAAGTACTTGCGGTCGGGGGAAACGTTTGGTGTCCCTCCAAACGGTCCAGCCGACCATTAATTTGAGTCAATTGATTCAAGATTACTGTCTGCTGGTGGGCTAGCAAATCTACCCGGGCGCTAAGAGTGTTAATTAAGCGCGACAGTGAGCTGTCCGCTGGGTCAACGTGACGGAGTCGTACTGACATGTTTCGGGACCCAGGAGACAGACACTGACACGGGTAAATTAATGAACAATAATCTTTATTATAGTGAAAGGGTGTGTAGTGCAAATGTGAGAGCGTGGATAGTATCCTGGTCACTGGAGCTGAGCACTCTGGACGGAGACCCGGCAACCCTGGAACATACGTATAAGCACAGACAATTACTTTTGTCCCACGCTAATGACAAGCTATCAGTAGTGAGGCTTACTTGGGAGAAGCACAGGTTACGTCCTGCTGAGAACCAGCGGCCGTGCAACGTGGAGGTGAAGGCGTCCGTGAACGTGCTGAGGCTTCCACCTGTGACTGTGGCGAGGACAGGTCTTCCAGAGACTCCGGCTGTGACACCACAGACCGGGACGATGACAAACCAGCTGATGACAAGACCAGTGATTCCACAGAATGTGGTGACGATGATAATCCAGCTGATGACAAGATGAGTGACTCCACTGAGCGTGGTGACCATGACAATCCAGATGATGACGAGGTGAGTGATTCCACAGAACGTGGAGACGAGGACACGACAGATGACGATGACACAAACTCCACCGGTAACGGTGGCCAGTACTCCTGTAACTGATACAGTAACAATTCAGGAATTTGTGGAGCAAGACGTACCGGTAGTCGTGGCGGTAGCGAACCGCTACGTGTGCGTGTTGGCGTTACCCCGTCAGCTGGGGACGCAGGTCCGCCGTCAGGGGGGTCCACCTGTGCACAGGGGTAGAGGTTAGGTGTAGAGTAACAAACAGCTCTCTTACGTGCTTGACTTTGAACAGAAGTCCTAGGCGAAGCAAGAGAGGCTCTTGACGAGGCCAGAGAGGTTCCTGACGAGACAGATCCTGACGAGACAGCTTCTGACGAGACAGACTCTGACGAGACAGTTTTTGACAAGACAGTTCTTGACGAGGTAGACTCTGACGAGTCAGTGTTAGACAAGACAGTTCTTGACGAGGCAGACTTTGACGGGTCAGAGTTAGACAAGACAGTTCTTGACGAGACAGTTTCTGACGAGACAAGAGAATACCTTGACGAGGCCAGAGAGCGGAGTTCTGGTTCTTTCTCTGACGAGGAGGACAGACGACTCCGTACTGAGCTGTCAGCAACGCTGGCTTTTAACAGCTGCTGATTAACACCTGTGGATCTGTGCGCAGCTGGAGATAATGATGCCAATGACGGCCCAGAGGCCGCCATGACATGAACCACCTTTTTAAGGTCATGCCACAGCATCTCAATTGGATTCAGGTCAGGACTTTGACTAGGCCACTCCAAAGTCTTCATTTTGTTTTTCTTAAGCCATTCAGAGGTGGACTTGCTGTTGTTACTGTTGATATGATGTTCCATCCATCCATCTTCTACCGCTTAATCCTTTCGGGTCGCGGGGGGGCTGGAGCTTATCCCAGCATCTTTGGGCGAGAGGCAGGGTACACCCTGGACAGATCGCCAGTCCATCGCAGGGCCAACACAGAGAGACAGACAACCATTCACTCTCACATCCATACCTAAGGACAATTTAGAATCCCCAGTTTTGATGCCAATTAACCTAACTTGCATGTTTTTGGCATGTGGGAGGAAACCGGAGTGCCTGGAGTAAACCCACGCAGACACGGGGAGAACATGCAAACTCCACACAGAAGGATCACCGATGGTCTGGGGGTGGGATCGAACCCACGATGGTCAAGGGTGGAATCGATCCCATGACCTTCTTGCTGTGCTGCCACTGTGCTAACCACTGCGCCACCGTGCTGCCCTGATATGATGTTCCTTTTCTGAAATGCTGTGTTATTTTTATGGCAGATGTAATAGGACACACAACTTCCAAAAAGTTCAACTTTTGTCTCATTAGTCCACAGAGTATTTTCCCAAAAGTCTTGGGGATCATCAAGACGTTTTCTGGCAGAACTGAGACGAGCCTTTATGTTCTTTTTGCTCAGCAGTGGTTTTCGTCTTGGAATTCTGCCATGCAGGCCATTTTTGCCCAGTCTCTTTCTTATGGTGGAGTCATGAACACTGACTTTAACTGAGGCAAGTAAGGCCTGCAGTTCTTTGAATGTTGTTGTGGGTCTTTTGTGACCTCTTGGATGAGTCATCACTGTCATGACTCCCCATGCGCCATTACGCGGCGCACGAGGGAAGGAATGAAAAACCCAATTGCTGGAGTAGAATGTGCACTTTATTAACGTAAACCACAAAATAGCAAGTCCAGTAATGACCACGCTAATTACAGAGGGTTGGAATGATGAGTTTGAGGCCACCAGACATACAGGGACGCCACCTGGATGTTCCACAGCCTGGGAGAGGGAATGCCTAGTGCCGCCGTAGCAATGGACACGAAGAGAAAGGCAAACATGTACTTACAGCTGGAACGATCCGGGGCTGTTCATGTAGTCCGGTGGATGAGGGGGTGAGGCAGGGTCAGCCGCTAACGCCAAGAGAGTACCCAAACTTGAAGCATTAGAAAAGACGGCGACGTCAGGCTGAATGAACTTTAGGTAATTGAAATAAACATACACAGAGGAACATACTGCTGTATGAAGCTGAATGCTCCGATGGTCTCTTCCTACTAACACAACGTTTATGTAATAATGATACTAATGAGGGAAGAGACCGCCGGTGTGAGGAAGCATGGGCCGAACATAATTAATCCCAGGTATGCATGAGTGAGTGTCTGAGCGTGTGAATGAAGTGTGTGTGTATGTGTGTGAAAACACCCAATAACGAGGCACAGCTGATGGCACTGACAGGAGGAGGGGGCGTGTCCGAGCTGTCAGGGAGCGAAGGCCCAAATAGCTACCTGAAGCACCTGATGGAAAATAGGGCAAAATAACCATAAGTCTGTGTGTTTATATATTTATATGTACATATGTATATTCGC
Organism: Pholidichthys leucotaenia; assembly: GCA_020510985.1. Lineage (NCBI taxonomy): Eukaryota > Metazoa > Chordata > Actinopteri > Cichliformes > Pholidichthyidae > Pholidichthys > Pholidichthys leucotaenia. The sequence continues at coordinate 44,888,675 of CM035838.1, read as the reverse complement.
TGCTCTTGTTTTCTTGTCTTCGTGAGTGTTGCTATCCCTGTGCTGTTGCAATCCTGGAATTTCCCCATTGTGGGACTACTAAAGGCTTATCTTATCTTATCTTATCTTAAGTCAGAACTGGGTTTGGAACCACCAAACCCAGGTTCATGACAGTGGCTGCACTGTTGGGGTAATTTTGGTCGGCTGGCCACTCCTGGGAAGGTTCACCACTGTTCCATGTTTTTGCTATTTGTGGATAATGGCCCTCACTGTGGTTCGCTGGAGTCCCAAAGCTTTTGAAATGGCTTTATGACCTTTTCCATACTGATAGCTCTCAGTTACTTTGTTTCTCTTTTGTTCCTGAATTTCTTTGGATTGCATCATGATGTCTATCTAGCTTTTGAGGATCTTTTGGTCTGTTTCTCTTTGTCAGGCAGGTCCTATTTAAGTGATTTCTTGATTGAGAACAGGTGTGGCAGTAATCAGGCCTGGGTGTGGCTAGAGAAATTGAACTCAGCTTTCCAAAGATAGGATAAACCACAGTTAATTTATGTTTTGGGTGGGGACAAATCACTTTTTCACACAGGGTCATGTAGGTTTGGATCCCCCCCCCCCCAATAATAAACACCTTCATTTAAAAACTGCATTTTGTGTTTACTTAAGTTATCTTTGTCAAATATTTAAATTTGTTTGATGATCTGAAACATTTACTGTAAGTGTGCCAAACATACAAAAAAAATGAGAAATCAGGAAGGGGGCAAACACTTTTTGGCACCACTGTATAGCCTTTTCAGCACAAAACAATTTGTAATATGTTTGTAATACTTTTATTTCATGAATGAAGCTATATATAAAGCTTGACAGCCTTTTTCACTGTGTTAGTATGAATATATTAATGCCACATAATATTCAGATTAGGGTTAAGGTTAGGGTTAGTATATATATTTTATATATATATATACTATGTATATAAAAAAATTATAAGCAGCATAATCTTTATTTTAAAGGTGAAATTGCTGTTGTGGCCCTCAGTAGGGATGGGGAAAATGATTGATTCAATGATGGATCATGATACTTGGCACTGGCGGCAGTGCATCGATCCATAAACGCAGAGATCGATCTTTTATTTTTTAAAAAATGCGCACAAATATACTTTTGGGTCATCAGTTTATCAGTGGTATTTTCAGTCCACTAGATGGCGCAAACCAAGCACCCAGTCAAGTGAAGTCATAGCTTGTCTTGGAGATTTCCAGCCAGTTTTGAACGTTAGGAAGCAGTTAGCTCAAAGTTAGCTTAAATGTCGGGCCTTTTTTTGGATTTTATAACAAAGATGGAAGGAAAGACCTTGGCATGACACACAACCCGCTAGAAGCGGCACACGACAAAAAGAAAGAAACACTCAGAACATGATGGCCACACACGTCTCTCAGCAGCATTAGCAACGGCTAAGCTAAAGAGACACCATCATGGAACTTTTTCTCTGATCGCCAAGGAAGTAAAGTTTATTTATGAAGTGCTTTTCAGAGACATAGTCACAAAGTGCTGTACAGTAAAATGGAATAAAAGGAAGTTGATTGATAAAAATAATTTTAAAAATACAAAAACAAGTTAAAACACAAGATTAAAATAATTTTAAAATATCAGACTTACTATTAAAAAGCAGTTGAAACTCAACGGAAATCCTCGCTAAACAAAAAAGTTTTTAGCTGCTTTTTAAAAGAGTCCACAGACTCAGCTAAATGTATCCGGAGTGGGAGACTATTCCAAACACCATCCACCCCCCCACCCCCCCCGTGTGCAGAGATGTGTCTCCGTGGAAAATGAAGCCTTGAGAATACTTTATTATATGAAAGCGATGTCAACAGTTTTACTTTGGGACATGATTTGAAGTTGAATAAGGTGAAAAAATTTGTAATATATGGATCACGATACTCGATTATCATGATTATTGTTGAATTGTGATAGGATCGAATCGTGACCCAAGTATCGTGATACCCACCCCTAGCCCTCAGCCTCTTCTATTTTAGTCGCAGATAGGCAAAATGGCTGTTTGGCAGACAAAGGTTGCAGACCCCTGCCCTGGACAGATCGCCAGTGAATAAATGAATCACTTAAGATCAGGTATAAGGGATTATAACATTTTTACAAAATCAGTCCATTAAAATAAGGGACACCAAGAAATTCTAACCCTGGTGTAGTAAGTTTAAGTTTAATGTTTATTTGAAAGGGACTTACATACTCATGAACATTAATACAAATGTAAGAATGCCAGATTTAGCAATGCTGCCAATTTGCATCTGTAGTCCCCAGGTGGGTCACAAAAACACACAAACAAACAATCATACATGAGAAGAGCATCTGCAATAAAACTGGACAATGTGGATATGCAAAAGTTCAAGAGTTAAGGTGCTACAAAACAAAACATTCAGATTTCACACAAGGGAAGTGATGTGTATGCCTATACACACACATGCACCCAATTACCTCACAGCAACAACAAACAAGAAGCTGAGCATATGTGTGCGATGCATAAACATATACAGTGATCCCTCACTTATCGCGTTTAATGGGGACCAGAACCGACTGTGAAAAGTGAAAAACCGCGAAGTAGCGTCACACCCCCCCCCCCCAAGGGCGTCACAAGCTCTATTTTGCACAAAAAGGCACAAGAGAACAGCGAAAAGTGCCACTAAGCAACACGAGCGATAAAGAACAATGAATGCCGTCTTCCTTCGCTGGGTATGGGCGCTCTGCAGGGAGAGAAGCTGGGTAAAACATCTCGGCCAATCAGCTTGCGAGGTAAAACGTCTCGGCCAATCAGCTTGCAAGATTCCCGAGCGGTGAAGAGGTGGGCGGAGAGGAGGGGAGCGGTGGTCAGAGAGGTGGATTTTGAGTTGTGCGGGCTCTCCGTGTTGATACCTGATGTTCTAATGTAGTCTCCCTGCCTTCTGCTAGCGCCCGGGCAACTTTCGTACCATTTTTTCTCAATTTTGAATTTTTGATGAATATTTTTGAAAAATCCGCGATACACTGAGGGCGAGAAAGGTGAAACGCGAAGTAGCGAGGGATCACTGTATATATATATATATATATATATATATATATATATATGCATACCGCAGAGTAGCCACTAGTTATGCGTACAGTTTTGGTTGTTTAAAAGCCAATTTTTAAAATGAGTCTTAAAAGTGTTTAGTGTGGTACATTCTCTGATTGCAGGTGGTATATTATTCCAGATCTTGGTGCCCTTCACTGATAGCACAGATTGAGCAAATGTGGTGCGTCTGTGGGGGACCTCACAGTCTCCTCTAGTGATTACTCTGGTGGTTGTGCCGGTGACAGTCCTCAGTTTAACATATTCTCCCGGGGGGGCGGTGGTGGTGGTGGTGCATAGCCGTGTAATATTTTATAAATTGAACAGGCAAATATAAGAGTTTTATAATTTTCAAAAGAGAATTTTATTTCTTGTAAATGTGACAACAATGATATGTGGGATCTTTCTCATCAAAGACTTTTATGGGTTTTTTTGTATAAAGATTCAGTGGGTTTGATTTTGGTTACACCAGTGAGTGACCAGTTGGTAAAACAGTAATTGATGTGTAAGAAGATCATTGCACGCAGAAACATTTTGGCCACACTAACTCCCAGCGATGGTCTAATTTGTTAAAAATTTCTCAGATTGAATTCGATTGTTTGACTTTTTTTTTTTTAAGGTTAATAAGGAATCTAAAATCACGCTGAGGTACTTAAATTCCTCAACTAATTGCAGCACCTCTCCTTTTGAGAAAATGTTTGAGTTTGTAATATTTGATGGTTGTTTGGTAAACACCATGCAAACAGTTTTTTTTGTGTGTGTGTGTGTTTAGGAGACATGAATTATTAAGCCAGTCATGGATTTGAGTCATCGCTGTTTTAAGAACACAGGCGGCTTCTTGTGTGTTTTTTTTTCACAGGTGTGAATATTACCGTGCCATCTGCATACATTTGTATATAAATGCTTCTGCATGCATTTGGTAAATCATTTATGTATAAGGAGAATAATATTGGTCCAAATATTGAGCCTTGTGGCACACCCATTTGTAAAAGCCATACGTAAGCATTCATGCCATCTAAGTGTGCTGCTAAAATAGTAGTTTATAATGTGCTGCTGACTTTAGACCTGATTTCCAATAATCCAAGGTCCATTGACAGAGGATGCACCTTAATATCAGTGGGCGATGTACCTTGTGCTGAGTTGGTCGCTAACGATAACAAATTTTGATGGATGATAAATTTTGCCCAAAATTATCGTGATAAACGATATTGTTGTCATGAAGACTATGATATAGTGATAGACTAAGATATGATATAATGATGAAGAGTCTATGTACAACTTTTCAAAGAGCTTTGAACTGTTATTTATGAACAACATTAAACACTAGAATGGAAATATGGAAAAATATTTAAAGTAACCTAAATAAATAAAACATAAATAAAACAAACAAAAATAATTAATAAATAAAATGTTTTGACCACTACTGTCATGAACCTCCTTGTGCGCTTTTACGTAGCGCACGGAGGAGGAGAAGGAAGAATGGACTTACGTGCAGGTCACACCAAACACACATTTATTGACACAAAATAGACAGACCCAAAATAACATAGACTGCTCGGGTAAAACTTAGAGACCTCCAGGATGCTCGGCTGGCACAGGAGAAGAGAAGAAGCCGGGCAACAGTGCCTAAGCGTAGCAGTTGTGCTGCAAGGGGAAATGCTACCAACAAGCGTAGCAGCACAACTGCAAACAGAAACGCTAACAGCTCTACTCACTGTGCAGGAACAGTCCAAGTCGTCCAAGTCTGCCAGCGAGCACACACACGAACAATCCTTCACCGACGTGACTGTCACACAGCGAATAACGACCGTGTGAACTACTACAATGGTCCAGCGGTGTTTTGACTGGCAAAGAGCTGCCTAAGTACAAACACCGCTGGCGTGACAAATTGGAAACACCTGGGCGAGGCGTGGGACAGGTAATTACCAGGGTGAACAGCTGACTGTCAGAGAGAGAGGGGGCGTAGTTGGACCGGTGAATGTTAGACAGCGCCCACCAGGAAGTGGGTCAAATGGCTGCCCAACAACCGCCAGCCAGAGCGGCGGCTACAGGCATGGAAAAGAAGCAGCACACAGACATGAAAACCACGACAAATCAAAAGATAACAAAACATAATAAACCCAATGCCTGAGCCACCAAGAACGGTCAGAACCGAGCCTACAGGAAATACGGGCTTGGTTCATGACAACTATTGTTTATATGTTGCTATGGACGACTGAGACACGTGGCTTTACGTCATCAGTAAGTGCTGTTTGTTTACAGTATGCGCTGTCTCAGAGACGACACAGTAGAGAACTACTACGTAGTGAGAACTTCAGCTTCATGGCCCTTACCATCTATTTTGAGTTGTTTTTTCCTGGTACCGCTCTCTAATACAGCAGCTATGTTGTAAAATTACTGATGGTAATGGTCGCATCGATCATATAAATGTAGCATAAATATGGCTGTTACATGAGTAACTAAGATAGTTAAAGTCAACCTTTCCAATCGAGGGGAAAAATGAGGGCTTCACTGTGCGATGCAATCATGATGTTAAAAAGTAGAAGACCTTTAGGCTCAGTTGGGGCAAACTTTGTAATGTGAGCAGACCCTTCAGCTCACTGCTTCACTTTTTTTCTCTGGCTGTGTTCGCAGGAGCTCCTTCTCGCACGGGGACCGCACAGGGAAAGAAGCATCCATGGTCGGCTGAAAATGATGGCGTATTATGTAAAAAAAAAATAAAAAACCTCACACACGTAAACGGTGACTTATTGTGGCCTGTTGTATGATAAGTCGTTTATCTGCTATCATTACAGGCCAAGCGCTGAGCATACACACTTTAAATCAGTACCATCCTACAAGCGCAAGGCAAGCACGCAGGCATGTCGTAATTAGGTAGCCAAGGTACACAGTGGAAAAACAGACAAGTGGAAAAAAAGACAAGACAGAAACTAATGAAAATGCTGGCGCAAGGCGAGGTGCAAAAGCACATTTTAAATTGCTGAAATAGGGCCCTTAGACTTTGAAGTTGTGTTTTAATTCTGATTCATATTTTCCTTCATGCATTTTTTAAAATTGTCTTGAGTTGTTATGCTGAGCTCTTTAAAGGCACTGTTATGATTGAAAGAGTTCTTTGTGTGGCTACAACAGGAGCACTGTGATTAAAAAAGGACAGATAATCACAGTGAGTGAAATAAACCAGGGCTGTGATCAGATCTGTTTCATCAGGCGGTGTTGTTGGGAGGAGAGAATCAGCTCTGGAAGCAGGCAAGCCCTCACCTCGATAATGACCACCAGCTAAAAATAGCGGCACAGAGATGGAGATGTGAATCAGGAGGAAGTGGTGCTGCGCTGAATGTAGAGGCCGAGACAGTGAGCACAGTTTAAACGGAATAAATGTCCAGTTTGTCAGACTGCTGCAGAGTGTTCAAGTATGCTGTGTTTTTAAGGATCATTCTCATATAATCTATATGGTTAATCTATATGGTTTCCATCATTTTATACCACATACCAACATTCTGTAATAAAGTAGGATAAATAAAAGATACAGACGTACAGTATAGAAGGTAAACAGATTAATAGAATTCTTTTTTTGTAAACTACTGTATGAACATTTCTTGGTGATTATGAACTTAATAGATGGAGATAACTTATTGGGAATTTGGACTCTCAGAAACTGTTGCCGTGGAAACAACCACACTTACCACGTTAGTTTTTTTTTTTTTTAATGTAAGTGAACGTTTTTTGAAACAGTTATTTTTAGGCTGATTCTTTTTTCAGTTTTGCTTTAAAATGACTTTTGTAAAGCTGCAGTCTTACCCAGGATTTACACTTACTCCAGATGCAGTCCGTTGTGGATGCAGTGCAGATGGCCCCTTGCATCCATCCCTACCAGCTCCATTTGTGTTTTGCGTGTTTTGCAGTGGCATGGATAAGAACAGAGTTTGAAATACAAGATTGCACGAGAACTATACAAAATAACGCGACATCTTGAGAGAGACCCGAGAGTGACCGAGATCAGCCGATCGCGATCACATGATAACAACAAGGAAGTGTGATGTAGTGGCTCTCCACCTAGATTTTTGGGCTCTAAATAAAACGTAAATAGCCCATTAATTTTAATTCTATGAAGTGTTTGTATGTTAAGTCAGGTTTTTACCTTCTCTGACACAGCGATGGAGAAGTAGACCTCAGAAAATAACGGACGATCCTTAAATCATTTTTAACGATCAAACGGCTATTAAACACCGTGAGATATGGTGGTACTTCCTTTCAGATTGTATCCAGCATCACTCAAAAATAGACTCCTTGCTTTTCATTAGCAATCCAAATCTGGTGAGCCAGATTCGTTCGGTAGTGGTCCAGACCAGGCGGGGATTAGAACATTGACGAGAATTGGAACTATATGCTGCGGAGACCAGATCGCAGCCATAACGTACTGCATCCAGAGACAGTGTAAATCCAGGGTTACACTGTCTGAAATCATTCACTACCCCTGACCCAAAATACCCTCTTAATACCCAGTAGTGGTGACACTTATTCTTTTTATTCTGTTCATCTTTTTATCTAGCTTTTATTTTTATTTTTAGGTATTTATGCTTACCCCTTTGTTTTTGTAATCTGTTTTTATGCTGTGTGTTTCTAGTGGTGTTCAATTTATTTTTATTTTTTTTTGTAAAGCACTTTGGTCACCTATGGGTTGTTTTAAAGGGCTATATAAATAAAGTACATTACATTATTGGTCTATTTTTGCTGCACTATCAATTAAGCTTTCACAGTAAGACAGTAAAAGACAACAGATTAATGTTTGTTAAAAAGTAATTACCAATATGTTTTATGGTAAATGCATATTATATCAAGTCAGTTTTACAGCATTAAGTAAATATACAGTGCATCCGGAAAGTATTCACAGCGCTTCACTTTTATCACATTTTGTTATGTTTCAGCTTTATTCCATCCATCCATCCATCTTCTTCTGCTTAATCCTTTTTGGGTCGCGGGGGGGCTGGAGCCTATCCCAGCATCTTTGGGCGAGAGGCAGGGTACACCATGGACAGATCACCAGTCCATCGCAGGGCCAACACAGACAGACAACCATTCACTCTCACAGTCATACCTAAGTACAATTTAGAATCCCCAGTTTGATGCCAATTAACCTAACTTGCATGTTTTTGGCATGTGGGAGGAAACCGGAGAAATCCCGGAGTAAACCCATGCAGACACGGGGAGAACATGCAAACTCCACACAGATCACTGTTGGTCGGGGGCTGGGATCGAACCCAGGATCCCCGGCCAAAGGTGAGTTGCTGTGCTGCCGCAGTGCTAACCACTCCGCCACCGTGCTGCCCCAAAAGGGGTTAAATTAATTTTTCCTCAAAATTCTACACACAATACCGCATAATGACAATGTGAAAAAAGTTTTTTTTTTAGATTTTTACAAATTTATTAAAAATAAAAAACTAAGAAATCACATGTACATAAGTATTCATATCCTTTGCTAGGAAGCTCAAAATTGAGCTCAGGTGTATCCTGTTTCCACTGATCGTCCTTGAGATGTTTCTACAGCTTAATTGGAATTCACCTGTGGTAAATTCAGTTGATTGGACATGACTTGGAAAGGCACACACCTGTCTATATAAGGTTCCACAGTTGACAGTGCATGTCAGCGCACAAACCAAGCATGAAGTCAAAGGAATTGTCTGTAGATCTCAGAGACAGGATTGTCTGGAGGCACAAATCTGGGGAAGGGTACAGAAAATTTTCTGCTGCTTTGAAGGTCCCAATGAGCACAGTGGCCTCCATCATCTGTAAATGGAAGAAGTTTGGAACCACCAGGGCTCTTCCTAGAGCTGGCCGTCCGTCTAAACTAAGCAATCGGGAGAGAAGGGCCTTAGTCAGGGAGATGACAAAGAACACAATGGTCACTCTGTCAGAGCTCCAGCGTTCTGTGGAGAGGAGAACCTTCCAGAAGGGCAACCATCTCTGCAGCAATCTACCAATCAGGCCTGTATGGTATAGTGGCCAGACGGAAGCCACTCCTTAGTAAAAGGCACACGCAGCCTGCCTGGAGTTTGCCAAAAAGCACCTGAAGGACTCTCAGACCATGAGAAACAAAATTCTCTTATCTGATGAGACAAATATTGAACTCTTCGGCCTGAATGCCAGGCGTCATGTTTGGAGGAAACCAGGCACCGCTTATCACCAGGCCAATACCAGCCCTACAGTGAAGCATGGTAGTGGCAGCATCATGCTGTGGGGATGCTTTTCAGTGGCAGGAATTGGGAGACTAGTCAGGATAGAGGGAAAGATGAATGCAGCAATGTACAGAGACATCCTGGATGAAAATCTGCTCCAGAGCGCTCTTGACCTCAGACTGGGGCGACGGTTCATCTTTCAGCAGGACAATGACCCTAAGCACACAGCCAAGATATCAAAGGAGTAGCTTCAGGACAACTCTGTGAATGTCCTTGAGTGGCCCAGCCAGAGTTCAGACTTAAATCCAATTGAACATCTCTGGAGAGATCTGAAAATGGCTGTGCACTGACACTTCCCATCCAACCTGATGGAGCTTGAGAGGTGCTACAAAGAGGAATGGGCGAAACTGCCCAAAGATAGGTGTGCTAAGCTTGTGGCATCATATTCAAAAAGACTTGAGACGGTAATTGCTGCCAAAGGTTCATCAACAAAGTATTGAGCAAAGGCTGTGAATACTTATGTACATGTGATTTCTTAGGTTTTTTTTAATTCTTAATAAATTTCCAAAAATCTCAAAAAAACTTTTTTCATGATGTCATTATGGGGTATTGTGTATAGAATTTTGAGGAAAAATGAATTTATTCCATTTTGGAATAAGGCTGTAACATAACAAAATGTGGAAAAAGTGAAGCACTGTGAATACTTACCGGATGCACTGTACTTTGAGGCTGTTTATGATGCCAGGCTATTCTATCACTGCTCTGCATTGCATTATGGGATATATTGGCTAGCGACCATCAGCTGGATGCTCTTTTTCAAGGTGTGTTGTGGGATACTTTAAGTGCACTATATAGTGTTTTATTTGTAATCACTTGACATTCGTACAAACCTAAAAATGAGGAATACAGTATGTAGTGAATAGGGAGAGATTTTGAACACAGCTTAAGGATTTAGCTGACATCTGTAAGATCTTAAAAAAAAGGGAGAATAAGGCTGCGTGTCCAGCAAACGCATTTTTTCAGCTCTGGGCGGCTATTTTCCATTCATTCTCTATGTAGTCCAGCACTTACAGCGCTAAGCGCCCACGGCGCTGAAACGCTCTCGGCAGTGGCCATTTTTTGTCGTGACGCTCAGGGCGTTCAGCGTTGAAAAATGTTTAACTTTTCAGAGTGCAGCTGAGCTTGTGAAAGTCAGACCTTTCTAAGCAGCCAATCAAAATTGAGGAAGGGCGGGACATACTGGAAGAAGACAACTGATATGATTGCGGAGGAGAGGCTGATACTCGCTGTATCAGACAATCCGATATTGTTTGATCTGACGCTAAAAGGCTATCATGATCAAAATTTAAAACTGACTTCTAGTCAATCTAAAATACTCTTTGAAATGGACACCACCAAGCCGCAACTCATGCACAAGACGGTGGTACTCTCCCAGCCGATTTCTCGACCTGTTGATATCATGTATCCAGACTCTGATTTTCTTTTCTGTTTCATCAAATTTGTCATCCAGAGCTGCCGCAAATGCCAGAATGTGTTTCCTGTACATTGTTATTTAGAAACTGTTGATACTGCTATTAAAAAAGTCTTGATGGGCAAAGCAGAAGTGGTGAGCTGAGAGTGACAAGCTGTTGCTGGGAAGCGGGGCACAGACTTTTTTTTTTCCCAGAGCGCAGCGCACAAACGCTGAAAAAAAATGCTCAGGGTGGTCGGGCGACAAAAAAACGCGTTTGGTGGACACGCAGCCTAATTCAGTACGGAAGTAACCGCTGCATAGTATGGATACATTTTGGGGGTAAAAGCAATAAAAGTAATCTTTAATATCAGTCGATAACAGCTGAGCAAATACATTTTGACAAAAATCTTCCCTCTTTTGGTCTCAATGAAGCTTTTGCCCCTTTCTACAGATCTTACACACAGTATACAAAGTGCATTTGTACAGCCTGTTAATAGAGATCTGCATTCTCTCTAATGTCCAGCAGAGGGCCTCTTCTCTTTTTGAAAAATAAAGAAATAATCATCCATCCATCTATTTTCTACTGCTTTTCTGGAGGTCCAGGTCACGGAGGCAGCAGCTCAAGCAGAGAAGCCTAGACTCTCCTCTCCCTGGTCACCTGCTCCAGCTCTTCAGGGAGGATACCAAAATGTTCCCAGACCAGCTGGGAGACGTAGTCTCTCCAGCGTGTCCTGCGTCTGGCCCGGGGGCTCCTCCCAGTTGGACATGCCCGAAACACCTCAAGGGGGAGGCATCCAGGAGGCATCCTGATCAGATGCCCAAACCATCTCAATTGGCTCCTTTCGATGTGGAGGAGCAGCGGTTCTACTCTGAGCCTCTCCCAGCTGACTGAGCTCCTCACCCTATCTCTAAGGCTGAGTCCAGCAATCCTACGGAGAAAGCTTATTTCAACCGCTTGAGTCTTCAATCTCATTCTTTCGGTCATTACCCAAAGCTCATGACCATACATAAGTGAGGGTAGGAACGTAGATTGACCGGTAAATTGACAGCTTTGCCTTAGAGTTCAGCTCCCTCTTTACCACAACAGACCGGTACAATGTCCACATCACTGCAGATTCTGCTTCGATCCATCCGTCGATCTCTCGCTCCATTCTCCCCTCACTCGTGAATGAGCCCCCGAGATGCTTAAACTCCTCCACTTGGGGCAGGAGCTTGTCCCCAACACAGAGAGGACAATCCACCCTTTTCCAGCTGAGGACTAGAGACTCGGACTTGGAGATACTGATTCACATCCCAGCCGCTTCACACTCAGTAGCAAGCCGTCCCAGCAAGACCTGTAGGTCATTACTGGAGGAAGCCAACAGGACAACATCATCTGGTCATTTTGTGTTTGTTTGGGTCATCTGGAATCCGACCCTTTAGGGGAAGGTACTGTCAGAGTCTGGACATGTCAGGGTCTGCTCATGTCCTCGCTTTATGTTTTTTTGTTTTTTGTGATCTTTGGGGCATGAGTTCAGCCATGTCCTTGCCCTCAGTTTATTTTGTTTCTCTGTGTTTCATTTTCATCCCTGTCATGCTCTAGTCTGTGTTGTCATCAGGTTTTCATTTTCATTATTATGTCTCTTATGTTGTCCCACTGATTTGGTTCATGTTTATCATTATTATTAATATTTAGCTCCCAGTGTGATTGTCTGTACAGTCCCGCCTGTTCTGCTCCCCATACCAGTTGGCTCTGTCTCCCCGTGTGTCTTTGATTGCGCCTGATCATTCGCCCCTGTTCTGTGTTCTGTAATTTTCCCCTTGTCTATTTTAGTCCATTTCTGCGTTAGTCTCGTTTGGCATCATTTAATGTCTTCTTGTCAGCCCGGTCGGTGAGATTATCTCTTGTTCAGTCTTGTCAGTTGGTCTGTTTATCTTTTGTTTCATTTTCAGCCCACTTGTTGTCATTTATTTTTTCAGTTTGTTTAATAAATCATCATTTTTGCACTGTATTCCTGCCTGGTCTGAGTCCCATCCACCAAACCTTGACAGAATGACGACACCAAAAAATGACTCAGTGGGGGCAGGACCAGCAGGAGGAAAGGGCTAAGTCGAAGTTTGGTGGAAAAGGACCTCAATCGGGCGTCTCTCCTTTTTGACCAAACTCTGGGTCAGTCCAACCGGCAGGAGATGCTCATGGATCTGGTGAAACCAAGGGCGATCCTCAGTTCTCCAGCCCTGCTGAGATGCCCCGAGCTGTCCGCGCTCCACTCCCACATCGCTCAGCTCTGCGACAAGCTGATGTAAATTGGCCCTTTGCTCTGCTCAGTCCAACTGTGCTCCGAACTGCTGATCCCAACTCCTGCCTGCAGTGCGTTGCCTCCTGTCTTCCCCGTCGCTCCTGCGCTGTCTGCCACCTCCATTCCACCAGCCATGGCTATAAATGTGTTGGAGCAGGAAGAGTGCAAGCAGGCGGTCCTCGTACAAACTGACATCCTGCTGGAGTATAAGCCCTGGCTGGCTCGCTCTGGAGGTGTTATTCCCGGCGTGTGAAGACCAGCCGCCATCAAAAGGGCCAGCGGGGAAGCGGGCATTGAGGAAGCATTGCCCCGCTCGCCATCCGGACCCTTCACTCGAGGTCTCGCCAGGGAATTCCGCTGCCACGGCCCCACCATCCTCAAGTGTTCCATCAGCGGCAGCTTGAGTGGCTGGAGAGTGGGGGGACAGCTCGCCCCAGCCATCAGTTCCAGGGTTGCACATCTCAGCACCACACCACCCCCTCATTGGATGAGCCAGATCAACCCCCATGAGGACTCACCTGACCAATCAGCGGCAGCAGGACGGGAACGGAGGCAAGTACCTTTTCATTTATTTACATCATTTAATGAAGTGTCTTGTCTTGTTCCCGGGGAGGGGGCTCAGCCACCTACCATCTCTGAGCTCTTTCTCCCGGTCTCTGCTGCTGCTTCCATCTCACATACACTTTCCATCTCCCTTCCTCCGAGCTCGCTGCACATTGTTCCAGAGGTCGGGGGACCTCCACCTGTTGTTCCTGATGTCGGTGGGCCTCCACCTGTAATTCCAGAAGTTGGTGGGCCTCCACCCATCGTTCCAGAGGTCAGGGGGCCTCCACCTGTTGTTCTAGAGGTCAGGGGGCCTCCACCCATTGTTCCATAGGTTGGGGGACCTCCACCTGTCACTCCAGAGGTCGGGGGACCTCCACCCATCACTCCAGAGGTCAGGGGACCTTCTCCTGTCACTCCAGAGGTTGGGGGACCTCCACCTGTCGCTCCAGAGGTTGGGGGAACTCCACCCGTCGCTCCAGAGGTCGGCGTGCCTCCACCCGCTGTTCTGGAGGTTTTCGTGTGTTGTCCCGGAGGGAGGCTTGCCTCCACCTGTCATCCCGGAGGTTGGCATGTGTCATCCCGGAGGTCAGCGTGTGTTGTCCCGGAAGCCGATGTGTGTTGGCTGCCGTGCCTCCACTCGTTGTCCTGGAGGTCGGCGCGCCTCCACATGTCATCCTGGAGGTTGGGGGACCTCCACCCGTTGTTCCAGAGGCCGATGGGCCTCCACCCATCATTTCAGAAGCCGACAGGCCTCCACCCACCACCTCAGAGGTCAAGGGGGCTCCTTCGGTTGCTCCTGAATGCAGTGTGCCACTGTCAGCTGTTCCTGAACTGCTCCTTAAGCTCAACTCACCTTGTCCTCCTGTCAGGGGCCTGGAGACTCTGGCAAGCCACACAGCCCACCCTGTGCTTTAATTTGGGGTCCTGTGGACTCGGGTAGACCCACCCCCAAACCTTTTATCCCCATGATCTGGTGGTCCAGGGACTGTGGAAGGCTGTCAGATCCACCTTGTTCTCCAGTCCAGTGGTCCTGGGATGAAGGAAGACCACTCGACCTGCCATGTTCCTGTTTTGGGGCCATGGACTGTGGTTGGCCCCATGTGACTGCATGTTGTTTTGGACTCTGTGGGGGAGTTTGTTTTGGCCCTCCTGGCCTTGTACCCCCATCACCCAGACTGAGAGGGTCATTTTGTGTTATTTGGGTCGTCTGGTATCCGACCCTTTAGGAGACGGTACTGTCAGGGTCTGGACATGGCCGTGCTCATGTCCTCGCTTTATGTTATTTGTGATCTTCGAGGCATGAGTTCAGCCATGTCCTCGCTCTCAGTTTATTTTGTTTCTCTGTGTTTCATTTTAAGATAAGATAAGATAAGATAAGCCTTTATTAGTTCCACAATGGGGAAATTCCAGGATTGCAACAGCACAGGGATAGCAACACTCAGAGCAACAATCAGAAGGCAAGAAAAAAAGCAAGAGCAGCTTATATACATATGTACATATTACTATAAATATATATATATATACACACACAGACACACAGTGCAGAGCATTGTAGCTGGATGGAATAAATATGAGTATATATTTCATATATTTTCATCCCTGTCATGCTCTAGTCTGTGTTGTTTTCATTCTCATTATTATGTCTCTTATGTTGTTGGGCTGATTTAGTTCATGTTTATCATTATTATTAATATTTTGCTCCTGGTGTGATTGTCTGTACAGCCCCGCCCTGTCCTTTTCACCATACTGGTTGTCTCTGTCTCCCTGTGTGTCTCTGATTGCCCATGATCATTCTCACCTGTTCTGTGTTCTTTAATTATCCCCTTGTCTATTATAGTTTGGTTCTACGTCAGTCTCGTGTGGCATCATTTAATATTTTCTTGTTAGCCCAGTTGGTGAAATTATCTCTTGTTCAGTCTTGTCTTGTCAGTCAGTCTGTTTATCTTTTGTTTCGTGCTCAGCCCACGCACTGTTATTTATTTTATCCGAGTTTGTTTAATATCCATCCATCCATCTATTTTCTACTGAATTCTACTGTTTGTTTAATAAATTATCAGTTTTTTTCCATTATTCCTGCCTGGGTCTGAGTCCCATCCACCAAACCTTGACAGAAGGGACTATTTTTTTCTCCCTTCATCCATTCCTCCATCCATCCGTACATTGTGATCCGGTGACCTCCAAAATCTAATGGGTTCATCCGTAGTCCCGATTACATTTCCTACTTGGCAGAAGTAAAAATATTACTTTTACAGCAATGTGAATCAGTAGAAGTTGGTGTAATTACAGTACTAAACAAATATGAATTCTTACACTCTGTTCTTGTTGCACTGTTTTTTTTAAGGTGCAATGAAATTAAATGCACAGCCCAAAAGTTTAATCTCTATAGTCATGTGAAAAAATTAGGACACCCCATTAAATGTTCAGTTCTTTATTTTTAGAAATACACATATCTGCTAATGCTAATGTCTGCTAAGTGTGCATTGAGGGTTTTTTTTGCCTGCAATCAAAATTTCGCTCACTTGCCGAGCGTCATTCTGATAAAACATGTGTTTTTTTCTCTCGCCTACTGTGTCATATCCATTTTCTTTTCTTTTTTTTTTTCCTTTCTTCTTTATGACTGGCGCCTAGCGGCTGCCCCGGCCTTGCATGCGCTCTGCAGAGCGTGCCCAAATGCCAAGTCACGTTTCGTTACCTTGTATTCATACATGTGTAATGACAATAAAGTTGAATCTCAATCTCAATCTCAATCTATGTCTAACCTTGTTTTTGTTTTTATTTGCATTTTTTAACATTTATTTTAGCCATTTTAAGTGGGAATGAATGTGGGGGTGTCCTAAAAAAGATGGGGGGTATCCTAATTTATTCCTCACC
Source organism: Pholidichthys leucotaenia (assembly GCA_020510985.1). Taxonomy (NCBI): domain Eukaryota; kingdom Metazoa; phylum Chordata; class Actinopteri; order Cichliformes; family Pholidichthyidae; genus Pholidichthys; species Pholidichthys leucotaenia. The sequence goes on along the minus strand of CM035838.1, from coordinate 44,872,280 downwards.
ATTTGTTTAGAATTATATTTCACAGAAAATTTGAAAAAAAAAGTCTTTAATTCATTTTTAATTGTTTAGTTGTATTACATGAATCTCCCAGTATTTTAAACACTGATATTAAATATCCATATGTCCAAATATGTTGAAAAAAACACACAGGCTTATACAGGGTATCCTAATTTTTTCACATGACTTTTTAGAAAAAGACTTTTACACCTTAAAAAGCAGTCAGATAAGGAGGCTATATCAGTGAAGCTAAATGACAAGAGAGCAGCGATATAAGTAACTGTATAATATGAAAAGTGTAATATGAGTCGGATTAGATATGGATGAGAGTGTGTGTGTGGGGAGGGGTGAGCGAAAGCTTGTAGTGAGATTTATAGTCTTCCCTGAACTCTTCCAGCATGTGTCTGCGTGACTTTTGTCCGTCAGACAGTGAGGTGAGCTCATTCCAGAGAGTGTGCAGAGCTGCAACTGAAACAAGAGGAGTGTTGACAGGTGTAGGTGTTGTGTGCTGTGGTTAGTCAGGGTCGGTCATATGAAACGTCAGTGACCGGAGCTTCAGGACAGACCAGCTGAGATAAGAAAAAAGGAGAAGGAATGAAGGAAAGACTGGGGAGGAAGTGAACATAACGTCTAAACCAGGTGGTAGGTAAAATCGGAAAAAAAAGAAGATCTGAGGAAAGAAACACTGTAAAAGTTTAGTAAGAGCGTGTTAACTATTAATGGTTTTTCATCCCCCCCCTTCTCTGTGGGGTGTTTAGACTGATTTTGCTTTGTGAGACCGTCATATTTTCTTTGGTCCTGCTGGTCCACTTGGCCAAAGTTTGGATGATGAACGTGTGTGCAGCAGAGTGTGAAAAGGAAATCACGAAACTGCTGCGCTGCTTCTTTGGGTTCATCACGGGGACGCTGGTACAAGGTATTGTCCTTTAATTTGCTTCTGCTTGTTTCTGCTGCTAATTTAAACAACAGATCACATTGATTGAGATAAGATTAAAGTTTAACATTCCCTCTGGAGGTTATTTACACACTACAGCTGTAGGTCCTAACAGAAACATAGTACAGAATGTTATAAAAGTATAGGGGGCAGTGATGGCCTAATGGTAAGGGATGTGAACTGGTGACTAGAGGGTTTGATCACTAGACCGACAGGATCAGATCTGGGTGGGACAGATAGCATAGTAGTGTTTTGTCCCACCCTCATTAACCCCACTGTAGTGCCCTTGAGCAAGGCCCTTAACCCCAACTGCTCCATTGGAGCTGCTCAGTGGCCACAGGTCAGTCTGTGGTGTAACGGGCAGCTTCCAGGTGGGAATGTGAAACTGAGTGTGAACAGGGTGTCCTTGAAAAAGAGAGTTGGCCTCTCAGTGAACCTCCCTGTATAAATCCATCCATCCATCCATGGCTTATCCAGGGATCCGGGTCATGGGGGCATCAGTATAGGCAGTGTAGACCAGACTTCCGCCCGGTTCACATAGCACCATGATCCCCATGATCCCTCCTGCAGGTGGTGAGCCCAATGGAGGGTGTCCGTATGTGCCTCCTTTGGGTACACTGGATCCTTGATGTAATGTTTTTCATGGAGATCTACTGGGCCACTTTTACCCAGGAGCAGTTTGCCTTGGGAGACCCTACCGGGGCAAGATGCCCCTGATAACATAGCTCCTGGGATCATCCAGGCACTCACACCCCTCCACCACAATGAGGTGGCAATCCACAAAGGGGCCCTGTTTAAATAAATAAAAAGTAATGGAAAACATTTTAAAAAATCAGGAGAATGAAATCAAACTTAAGGTATGTGCTGTTATGAAGTGTTATGAGTGGAGGTTCATTTACTGCTATACTTTGTTAAAGAATAAACATGTCATTATTACTATTATGACACTGAACTTTTATTTAACATATTTCTTAAACTAGTACAGCAGCACAGTTTCACAGCTGCTCATTAAAGATTGTTGTATTTTCTACTCTTTGAACTGTAGTGGATGTATTTCCTTGAGAATTACTGAGAATTATTTATAACTCAGATTTATGATGACAAAACAAAAAAGCCCAACATGTAAAAATATGCCATTCTATATACCTGAAATGCCTTTTATCTTCAACCTGCTGAATAGTCTTATAATGGAAAAAGGTTGCATTTTCACTTGAAATTAGTTTTTTATATGATGTATGGATGTATGTTTATGTGACTTTTGATCTCAGTGTGGTAGGAATTTCCAATTTGAAAGGCCCGACTATTTAAATCAGCTTAAGAGTAAAATGCTGTGTGCTTATCTGGTCATTATTACCTCCACCAAGGGAGGATGGAGGTAATGCTTTTAGTGGCGTTGGTTGGTTTGTCTGTTACCAACATAACTCAAAAAATTATGAATGGATTTTGATGAATTTTTCAGGAAAGGTGTGTAATGGCACAGGGAACAGATGATTAGGTTTTGATGATGATCTCAAAATACATACTCCGCAAAGGCTCTTATCTTCTCACAGAGTTTTAGCAACAATACTCCAAAACTGGAGTCGATTTGGATGAAATTTTCACCAGAGGTGGTACTTGGCCCAAAGATGAACTCATTAGATGTTGGAGGTGATCCGTGAGTGCATACCTCCGCCAAGGCCCTATCTCGCAATCTACAGATGAATGGCAATATGGACAGACAAAGGGACGGAGAGGAGGACAAAGGGAGGGGGGGACAGAGCATTGGCGGAGGTATGCGCTCTCTGAGTGCCCTCTAGTTTTTAAATAATTTTGCCGCACAGGCCAAATTCTTGTACTTGTAAATTTAGCTAGTTCTTATATACACGAATACACTTTTGAATGCCTGGTTTTTCTTGTATCTGAGGACATGTATATTGTGGTGGGCTTTTGCTTGTGGTGTATTTTGCTTTGACTAAAGTTCACAAGAGTTTTGAGTTGTTTAAATCCCCACCACATTAAAAAGGACGAGGATAAATCAGACTGTCAATGGTGGAGTAGCTCTTTTTGATCTGATGAAAACACCCAAAGTAGTAAAGGATCTTTGTCTCTATATACAGTATACAGTGCATCCGGAAAGTATTCACAGTGCTTCACTTTCCCCACATTTTGTTATGTTACAGCCTTATTCCAAAAGGGATTAAATTCAATTTTTTCCTCAAAATTCTCCACAGAATATCCCATAATTACAATGTGAAAAAAGTTTTTTTGAGATTTTTGCAAATGTATTAATAATAAAAAAAACTAAGAAATCACATGTACATAAGTATTCACAGCCTTTGCATAATACTTTGTTGATGCACCTTTGGCAGCAATTACGGCCTCAAGTTTTTTTGAATATGATGCCACAAGCTTGGCACACCTATCTTTGGGCAGTTTTGCCCACTCCTCTTTGTAGCACCTCTCAAGCTCCATCAGGCTGGATGGAAAGCATCGGTGCATAGCCATTTTCAGATCTCTCCAGAGATGTTCAATTGGAGTCAAGTCTGGGCTCTGGCTGGGCCACTCAAGGACATTCACAGAGTTGTCCTGAATCCACTCCTTCGCTAACTTCGCTGTGTGCTTAGGGTCGTTGTCCTGCTGAAAGATGAACCATCGCCCCAGTCTGAGGTCAAGAGCGCTCTGGAGCAGGTTTTCATCCAGGATGTCTCTGTACATTGCTGCATTCATCTTTCCCTCTATCCTGACTAGTCTCTCAGTTCATGCCGCTGAAAAACATCCCCACAGCATGATGCTGCCACCACCATTGGCATGGTTATGAGTGGTGTCTGGTTTCCTCCAAACATGACGCCTGGCATTCACGCCAAAGAGTTCAATCTTTGTCTCATCAGACCAGAGAATTTTGTTTCTCATGGTCTGAGAGTCCTTCAGGTGCTTTTTGACAAACTCCAGGCAGGCTGCCATGTGCTTTTTACTAAGGAGTGGCTTCCGTCTGGCCACTCTACCATACAGGCCTGATTGGTGGATTGCTGCAGAGATGGTTGTCCTTTTGGAAGGTTCTCCTCTCTCCACGGAGGAACACTGGAGCTCTGACAGAGTGCCCATCGGGTTCTTGGTCACCTCCCTGACTAAGGCCCTTCTCTCCCGATCGGTCAGTTTAGACAGCCGGCCAGCTCTAGGCAGAGTCCTGGTGGTTCCGAACTTCTTCCATTTACGGATGATGGAGGCCACTGTGCTCATTGGGACCTTCAAAGCAGCAGAAATTTTTCTGTACCCTTCCCCAGATTTGTGCCTCGAGACAATCCTGTCTCGGAGGTCTACAGACAATTCCTTTGACTTCATGCTTGATTTGTGCTCTGACATGCACTGTCAGCTGTGGGGCCTTACATAGACAGCTGTATGCCTTTCCAAATCATGTCCAATCAACAGAATTTACCACAGGAGGACTCCAATTAAGCTGTAGAAACATCTCAAGGATGATTAGTGGAAACAGGATGCACCTAAGCTCAATTTTGAGCTTCATGGCAAAGGCTATGAATACTTATGTACATGTGATTTCTTAGTTTTTTATTTTTAATAAATTTGCAGAAATCTAAAAAAAAAAATTACATTTTCATTATGGGGTATTGTGTATAGAATTTTGAGGAAAATGTATTTATTCCATTTAGGAAAAAGGCTGTAACGTAACAAAATGTGGAAAAAGTGAAGCGCTGTGAATACTTTCCGGATGTACTGTATTCTGTCCTGGTAATACGGCTGGGTATTGTAGACAGATAGCGAACAATAAAGACAGCAGGCTGATTCCAGGTTGACTGATTTACTGAAATCAGTTTTTGTCTTGTTTGTTTTTTGTAAAACTGAAACACAATGAAATATACATAATACAGAATGTTACATAAGAAATAATAATACAACACTCTGTATATAAACAGTTTTTCTTATTACAGGCACTTAACTCAGGTAAGTAGTTTGCTCTACAGATTCAAACTAAGGTAAGTATTTCAGTTTCCACAGGTTACAAAGTTAAGGTAAGTTAAATCAGGTAAGTATTACGAAATTATACTAACACATTTTTATTTTACAGAGGACAGCTACACAGCTAAGTAAGCAGGTAAGCATAGCCAAATGAATAGCTAACTAGCTTTCACACGAAGCACCATTACAACACAATATAACTTGGGCTAACAAAGGGCTAAATGACTCAGCAGTTAGCTGAGTACCATTGCAAACGATTAGCCATTAACACCTTTTAATCGCGATTTTTTTATAGCTTAAATTTAGCGTTTTTAACATCATATTCCAAACTATGGTCATCTTAAACAAGTATTACAACAATTTTCACCATTAACTTACTGTTGGTTCCACTCCTAGGTTAGTACAACCAAATTTCTGGCGAGCACATTTTCACATTGCTTTCATCATGGCAGATTGAACAAAGAAAAAGGGTTTATGCAGGAAACAGGAAGTAGCTACAATTAAAGGTGCAGTAACGCAAACCACCACTAGAGGGAACATAACCCCACCCAATATCTGACAGGTCAGCACATACTGTATGGATAGCCTAAGCCTACTCAAAGTTGAATTGACATATACTCATACTGTATCTAGTGACCTTAGATCTACACCCCGACCTTGAGCACAACTTGGATGCAGTCCAGATCATTGTATGGAAGTTTGGTGGGCATTGGGTAGTGAATCCCAAAAATTCTCAGAAATGCGGAATCTCAAAAGGCGTGGCCACAACACCATGGCGAAGTTTGACTCCTCCCCTTACAACAACAAACAACTGTAACTCAAGTAAAACTTGTCTGATGTCCACCAAAGTTTCCATGATGGAAAATAGTCCCACCCAGAACGCATCTACATAAAAATACCTAACAAAAGATGTAGTGCCACCTAGTGGTTAAAGGAAGAATTGCTGAAAATTGTTTTATTCATTAGTCATGTGCCACTTGCCAGAATGACATGAAATTTTCTGAGGTTTATCAGACAACGTGGCTGATCATAACTGCACATCACCTTTAGCATGGTGTCACTGCTGTTACCATGGACATGCCCTCCTCGCCATTCAATCTGTGATCTTCTTGGGATGGATGGGAACAACCTGGATTCATAAACTCTAGAACATAGGTTGAGGTGACTGTCATATGTAGTCTTATATGGGTGGGCAACACATAACTGACAGGGAAGTGTTGCCATGGCGACATGGCGAAGGTTGACTCCTCGCCATGGAGCATCGGAAAGTTGTAATTTGGACAAACTTTGTCTGATTTTCAACAAATTTTCTATGATAGATATTGGTAATGCCCCAAACACTCCTACGTAAAAATGATTGACAAACGTTATAGCGCCACCTACTGCTCACAGGAAGTACTGCGCCAAATGGTTTACTTTATTATTCACGCAGCGCTTGCCACGACGACGGGAAATTTTCTGATCCAGCTGAGTACAACGGGCGCCGGGGTCCACTGTTGTGCGGGGGACGAGGGCTCGCTTACACCAAAGGTTTTCTTCAATATCTCTCAAATAAATAGTTTGACTGGTACCATTTATGGTGACAATCATCTATACCCATGTGCCATCAAAAGCTGTTGAAAACTTTTCCAAATTCCCGACGGTTTGGCGGAAGGGGCATGGCCAAGTTTACAGTATCGCTATCACCCTTCCAATTACTTTTACTCTGGTATACATTGACTGATTTCAACCAAATTCTGTGTGGTGAATAGGTAACCAATACTGATAATTTCAATAAAAAATAATTACACATAGTGACAGCGCCCTCGACCACCAATGGACAGGAAGTTGCCATAACTTCCATGCCATATTTACGTGCCGCTTGCCAGAATGTCGTGGAACCTGGTTGACCACCTGGTTGGGCATAACTGCACATCACCTTTAGCATGGCATCACTGTAATCACACATCAATATAATGTATAAGCATCCCAAACTGATAAAGCAAAATATTGGTAAAACTCAAATTAAACATAAAGCCTCTAAATTGAATGATTTGGCCTCTGCTCCTCCTCATAATTTAAAAATTAAATGTGGTTTATTAAATATTAGGTCTCTAACTCCCAAGTCTCTGTTAGTCGATGATCTGTTAATTGATCATCAGATTGATTTAATTTCCCTTACAGAGACTTGGTTAGGGCAAGAGGATTATGTTGGTTTAAATGAATCAACTCCCTCTGGTTATTTAAACTGTCAAAATCCCAGAAGTTCTGGTCGTGGAGGAGGAGTAGCAACAATTTATCATTCCAAATTACTAGTTAATGTAAAGCAAAAAACATGTTATAATTCCTTTGAGGGCCTGGTCCTCAGTATTGGGCACTTTAGCAATTTTAGGTTAAACCCAATTTTATTTGCCATAGTTTATCGTCCCCCATCAACCTACTCAGAATTTTTATCTGAATTTGCTGATTTCTTAGCTGATTTAGTGCTGAAATCTGATAGAATAATTATAGATAGATAGATAGATAGATAGTTTATTTCGAACACAAAAAATATAACAAAAAACAAGCAAATAGCAAATGCAATAAAGTTACAGTATACACTGTTCGAAAGGGAGAAGGAAGAAGTGAACACTTATTAATTCCAACTCCTCTTTTCCATCGATACACCCATGTGAATTTTATACAAATTACTACCTTTAATACCCCAAGTAAACAATTTACTGTATTTTTTTCAGATCAACATTAACACCTGTCCATTCTAACATACAATGAAGTCTATATTTCAAAACCAGTCTCAAACGACACAGACACACACAGTGCTGTCACACCCACCATTCCATAGTGTCCCATAATGTCCCAGAGTGAACATAATGAATCGTACATATAAATTCTACCCTTCTAACATATATCCTTTCAACAAATGGTGCTTATACCTCTTTTTAAATTGATTTCTGTTTGTACATAGTTTCAGTTCCGGCTCCAGACTGTTCCACAAATCCACCCCACAGACAGATATGCACATACTTTTCTTGGTTGTACGTATCTTGGGTTTTGTGAAGTTTAAGTCTCCTCTCAAATTATGATCATTGTCTCTTTTTTTAAATATTTTTTGTATATTAGTTGGGAGTTGATTGTTAATTGCCCTGTACATTACTTGTGCTGTCTTAAATTTAACTAAATCGATGAACTTTATGACATGTGACTTCAAGAACAATGAATTGGTATGGTCTCTATATCCTGCATTGTTTATTATCCTTATAGCTCTTTTTTGTAATGTGCATATTGTTTGTAGGTTGGTCTTGTAGGTGTTTCCCCAGACTTCTACACAGTAGTTAAGATAAGGTAAAAACAGTGAATTGTACAATAAGACCAATGATTTATAGTCCACGATGTGTCTTGTCTTCCCCAGTATGCCTATACATTTTGCTAATTTAGCCCGGATGTGAGTGATGTGAGGTTTCCAGCAGATTTTACTGTCTAGCGTCACCCCCAGAAACTTATTTTCCTGTACTGTTTGTATTCTGGTATCATCTATCGTTATCATTATTTCATGATTTATTTTATAATTTCCAAACAACATAATCTTTGGTTTTTTTAGATTTAGAGATAACTTATTTTTGTTGAACCACTGCGTTAATTTTTCCATTTCAGTTGTGACCACCTCTAAAACCTGCTGCAAATTCTCACCAGTGCAAAGGATATTTGTGTCATCCGCAAACAAAATAAATTTCAGAATTTTTGATACTTGGCATATGTCATTTATATACAAGATAAAGAGTTTGGGTCCCAAAACTGACCCCTGGGGCACACCACAAGTGATGTCCATGCAGGGTGATTTGTGCTCTCCAATTTGTCAAATTGGTGTCTGTTACTTAAATAACTTTCCACCCAACTCAGTCCTACCCCTCTTATCCCATACCTTTCCAGTTTCCTTAGAAGTATTCTGTGGTCAATGGTGTCAAAAGCTTTCTTTAAGTCTATAAATACTCCTACAGCAACCTTTTTTTTGTCTATACAACTAGTAATTTCTTCTATAAGTTCGATCAGTGCCAAAGATGTAGATTTATCTGCTCTAAAACCATACTGGCTATCTGTAAGGAGGTTGTGTTTTTCAATGAAATCATCCAGTCTCTTAGTGAATATTTTTTCAAGTATTTTGGAGAATTGTGAGAGTAAAGAGACTGGCCTGTAATTTGTGAAACAATGACTGTCTCCTGTTTTGTAAAGAGGTGTTACTTTTGCTATTTTCATTTTGTCTGGAAATGTACCAGTTTGAAATGACAGGTTACAGATGTGGGTGAGTGGCTTAACAATTCCCTCAATTACTTTTTTCACTATTGTCATGTCAATTTCATTCCAGTCCGTTGATTTTTTGTTCTTAAATTTACTCACAGTCTCGATAATTTCCTTTTCAGTAACTGCACCCAAAAAGATTGTGTTTGAGTTTCTATCCTCTATTTCATTCACAGACCCACTGTGGTTTGTTTCTGGAGTCACTATTGATTTTGCTAATTCAGGACCAACGTTTACAAAAAATTTATTGAAACCACTGACCACATCTTCCATATTATTAATCAAACTGTCGTTTTCGATAAAATATTCTGGATAATTTGCATACTTAGGACGATTACTAATAATCCCCTTGAGTACTTGCCATATTCCTCTTATGTTATTTTTGTTATCCTGTAGTATTCTGTTGTAATATTCTTTCTTACAGGTCCTCATTATAGTGGTAAGCTTATTTTTATATCTTTTATATTTGATCTCAGCTTCCACTGTTCTGCATTTAATCAATTGTTTATATAATGTATTCTTCTTTTTACATGCATTTATTAACCCCTTGGTGATCCAAGGAATATTTTTTTGTTGTTGTCTGTCACTGTATTGTTTTATAGGACAGTATTTATTGTACAATGATTGAAATATTTGTAAAAATTTATCATATGCTTCATTTATGTCATTTTCATCATAAACTGTCTTCCAATCTTGTATTAATAATTCCTTTGTCAGTAAATACATTGATTCTTCGGTTCTTATTCTTTTATATTTAATATTTTTGGTATACTTTTTCTTCCTATAATCACATTGATAGACAACAAAAATCGGCAGGTGGTCGCTGATATCATTCAATAAAAGCCCACTCCTGATATTATTTTCCATAATGTTTGTGAATATATTATCTATTAGTGTGGCACTGTGCAACGTGATTCTGCTAGGTCCTGTAATTGTTGGATGTAAGCCCATACTGTACATTGTGTTGATAATTTCTTCTGTCAAACTATGTTGTTTTGAGTTCATCAGATCTATATTTAAATCACCACAGATGAACATAACTTTATGAGTTAGTTTTGCATACATTTTTTCCATCCAGTCCTTAAATAAGTCAATGTTTGATCCAGGTGTTCTATATACACAGCTCACTACTACATTCTTCACATTATTCAGACAGATTTCTATTGTAATACATTCAAATAAATCATCCACAGTTACTGACAGATTTTCAACAACCTTGTATTGCAAGCTCTTGTCAACATAAATTGCAACTCCTCCTCCTTTTTTCACTTTTCTATTTATATAATTTAATTCATAGCCATCCATGGTAAAATCCACTCCTTTCTCTTCACTGAGCCACGTCTCTGATATTGCCACAATATTGAAGGGCTCTTTAAACTGATGTAAATAATCTTTAATGTTATTAAAGTTTGCACAGAGACTTCTGCTGTTGAAGTGGATCATAGAAATATTGAAATCAGATGTGACCATTGTGTTAAACTGTTCATCTGTGTAATAATTACAGTCATTATTGATTGAGTTAAAAAGATTATTATCAGGGTCTATGTCATATTCTACGTCCTGTGGGTTGTGCTCTGTGTCTTCAAAAACTTTCAGTTCCTGTTGTTCCTGTTTGATGATTTTTTGATTCATACTGTAGAATGTTTTGTTGCAGATGAGTAAAATCCTTCAGTGTCCTATATTTGTCTGAATTGTTGCTGTGCCTCCAGATCGTATTTGTCCAGTTCCATAATATTACGGATGTTAATGACCTTGGCTTCTTCAGGCGATCCGTTTAATTTGATGAATATTTTACAGTTTGATGTCCAGGTGTTTTGAATTTTTTTCTGCTTTTTCATGTATCTTGCTTTCCTGGCTATTTCTGTGTTCTCTTTCGTGAGGTGCTCGTTTATGAAGACGTTGGTTCCTTGCAGCTTCTTACCTTGTTTCATTAGCGCCGTCTTGTGTTTTCTGTTTACAAACCTCATGATCACAGCAGGTTTGTCGCCGTTTTTCCTGGGCAGAGGGTGGCAGGACTCGATGTTGGTGCAGTCCAGCTGGATTCCTTTTGACTGCATGAAGGCCGTCACCTGTTGCTCAGCGGATTCCTCATCCAGCTGACTTCCACTGCTGTCTGCGGCCACTGCTCTCGCGTATGATCGGGGTTTGATGTGGAGCCCCGTGATGATCACGTCGTTTGCCCGAGTTCTCTGGTCCATCTCAGCCAATCTGCTTTCCAGATACGCCAGCCTCTTGTCTTTTTCAGCGTTCTGGCTGCGCAGCGCTTTAATTTCTTCCACGAGGTCCAGTATACCTCTTTGTTGTGATTTTAGGGCAGCCATTTCTTCTGCCAAGAAATCCAGCGCTTTTTTAATCTCATCTTCATTTGGCAGAGCTCTTTTGGGACCCATTATTCCGGCCGATGATCTCTTATTTGGATAGCTCGGGAAAAAAAAAAAAAAAAAAACCGCATGTGGGAGTAATCTCTTTGTTTGAGCGCGAGGTGCGGGGGGGCGGGGGGCGCGGGGCCGCTTCACAAGTTTCACCAGTTACTACTGGCAAATTCCTCATTACTCTTCACGAGCAGGTTCACTCCCCAGCGGCAGCAGCAAAAAAAAAGCTCAAAACGCCAGCTCCAAACTGCGTTCTAACTGCGTTTAACTGCCTTTTAAAGAGTCACGAACAGGGAGCTCTTACCTGTGCGTCCTCACTCGTCCTCACCCGGAACCGGAAGTAGGGGACTTTAATATACATGTGGATGTAGATAGTGACTGCCTTAATGTGGCATTTAATTCAATATTAGTCTCGATTGGGTTCTCTCAGAAAGTAGGAAATTCTACTTATTACCTCCACCATACATTGGACCTTATTCTGACATATGGCATAGAAATAGAAAATCTTGTAGTGTCTCCTCATAACCCTGTACTGTCAGACCATTGTCTGTTAACCTTTGATTTTACTATTTCTGACTATTTGGCTCCTAAAGAAAAATATTATTACAGTAGATGCCTCTCAGATGATGCTGTTACCAAATTTATGCAGATTGTTTCCTCTATGCCATGTGTCAACACAACGGAAATAAGCTATAGACAGCTTGCTCCTTCTGTAATTGATAACATGGTGGATAGTGTTTCAGCTTCTCTGCATCAGACTCTAGACTTGGTGGCCCCCTTAAAAAAGAAAAAGTCTAATCAGAGATTTCTAACTCCTTGGTTCAACACAGAAATTCGTAGCTTAAAACAGAAGACTCGTCAATTAGAAAGAAAATGGCGCTCCACTAATTTAGATGAAATCTATTTAGCTTGGAGAAATCATCTTTTAATTTATAAAAAATCTCTTAGAAAAGCTAGAACGAGTTATTACTCTGCATTAATAGAAGAGAACAAGAATAATCCCAGGTTTCTTTTCAGTACTGTAGCCAGGTTGACAAAGAGTCAGGACTCTGTCAATACTAGCATTCCCTTAGAGCTTACTAGTCAGGACTTTATGAACTTTTTCAATAATAAAATTTCATCCATCAGAGATAAAATCAATCAGATTCTTCCCACAGTTAACTTAAATACTGTAACTACTACAACTCCTTCTATTGATGTCTGTCTTGATGAGTTTACTCCAATCGACCTTTGTGAGTTAGACAAAATAGTTTCCTCATCCAAACCTTCAACTTGTCTTTTAGACCCTATTCCTACCAGGTTATTTAAAGAAGTCTTCCCACTTATTGGTAGCTTTATTCTTCATATAATCAATTCTTCATTAACTTTAGGCCATGTACTGCAGGCTTTTAAAACGGCTGTAATTAAACCCTTACTCAAAAAGCCAACGCTAGATCCAGGAGCTTTAGCTAACTATAGACCAATCTCTAATCTCCCTTTCATTTCAAAAATCTTAGAAAGAGTTGTTGCTACGCAACTATTTGACCACCTGCAGGGAAATGGTTTACTTGAAGAGTTTCAATCTGGGTCTAGAATCCATCATAGTACTGAAACAGCCTTAGCAAAGGTCACTAACGACCTCCTCATTGCATCTGATGATGGACTAGTTTCTGGTACTTGGCCTTTTAGACCTTAGTGCAGCTTTTGATACTATCGATCATAATATTCTACTTGATAGATTAGAACACTATGTTGGACTTAATGGAACTTCGTTGCAGTGGTTTAGATCTTATTTATCTGATAGGTTCCAGTTTGTTCATGTAAATAATGAGTTTTCTTTCAACTCAAAGCTTAGTCATGGAGTTCCACAGGGATCTGTGCTAGGCCCTACTCTTTTTAGTTTATATATGCTTCCGTTAGGCAACATTATTAGAAAGCACTGTATACATTTTCATTGTTATGCAGATGACACACAATTTTACCTGTCAATGAAGCCAGATGATATTAATCAATTAGCCAAGTTAGAAGCCTGTCTTAAGGAAATCAAAGCTTGGATGACTAGTAATTTCCTGCTATTAAATTCAGATAAGACTGAAGTCATTCTTGTTGGTCCAAAAAACCTTAGAAATACCTTTCTAAATCAAACTTTCAGTTTGGATGCGGTTACTCTTTCTCTTAATAGCTCTGTGAGAAACCTTGGAGTTATTTTTGATCAAGATCTGTTTTTCAATTCACATATTAAATTTGTTTCAAAGACTGCCTTCTATCATTTGCGTAATATTGCCAAGATTAGGAGCATCTTGTCTCAGAGTGATGCTGAGAAACTGATCCACGCTTTTGTTAGCTCGAGATTAGATTATTGTAATTCTTTATTATCAGGTTGTCCTAAAACATTTCTAAAAAGTCTTCAGTTGATCCAAAATGCTGCTGCAAGAGTTTTAACAGGTACTAGAAACAGAGATCATATCTCTCCGGTTCTGGCCTCCCTTCATTGGCTTCCCATAGAGTTTAGAATTAAGTTTAAAATCCTTCTTCTCACTTTCAAAGTTCTAAACAATCAGGCCCCTTTTTATTTAAAAGATCTAACATTACCCTATTATCCTAACAGAGCACTACGCTCCCAAAATGCTGGATTACGTGTAATACCTAGAATCTCCAAAAGTACAATGGGGGACAGAGCCTTCAGTTATCAAGCTCCTCTCTTGTGGAACCAGCTGCCAATCTGGATTCGGGAGTCAGACTCGATCTCTGTTTTTAAAAATAGGGTTAAAACCTTCCTTTTTGATATAGCCTACAATTAGGGAGGGATTATGTGTTTCTGAATCCTCCCTTAGTTATGCTGCTAGTAGGTTTAGTCAGCCGGGGGACCTCCAGAAATGCACTGGGCCTCACTCCTTTCCTCACTCTCAATGAAATATTTTTTTTGCTGGTCATTAACATTTGTTTGTTCTCTCCCATAGATTGAGTCCCCATCGTGCTGTTTGCTCTCTACATGTCTGTTCTTTTCTTCTTCTCTATCCCCTCACCCCCCAGACAATGGTCAGACAATGGTCTGACAAACAGACAATGGTCTGACAGTACAGGGTTATGAGGAGACACTACCAGCTTTTCTATTTCTATGCCATATGTCAGAACAATCAGAATCAGAATCAGATTTATTGCCATTGTTCATGTAATACACAAACTAGGAATTTGTCTCGGTGCCATGCTGCAACACTAAAAGCATAATGAGAAAAAGGGATAAACTAAAAAACTAAAGGACTAGAAACGTGCAATAAGTGTAGAAAAATAAGTAATAATAAGTAATAATAATAATAATACTAGTAATAATGAGTAGTACTAGTCAAGGCAGTTTTAAAAAATTAGCATGTAGCAGATAATGTGAAGTACCACATAGTGCAGTCAATAATGCAACAGAAAAACAGTGATGATTGACATGAGTCTGGTTGAGCTGCTGTACATAGTGCACGAGAGTCAAAAGTCACTTAGTGTTCAGCAGTCTGATGGCAGAGGGGAAAAAGCTGTTCATGTGCCGGGAGGTTTTAGTCCAAATGGACCGAAGCCTTCTACCTGAGGGGAGGGGGGCAAACAGCACGTGACCAGGATGTGAAGGATCGGCTATGATCCGGCCAGCACGCCTCCGGGTCCTGGAGATGTACAGGTCCTGGAGAGATGGGAGCTCGCAGCCTATCACCTTCTCAGCAGTGCGCACGACGCGCTGCAGCCTTAGTCTGTCCCTGGCAGTGGCTCCTGCATACCACACAGTTATGGAGGAGGTGAGGATGGACTCGATGATGGCCGTGTAGAACTGCACTAACATCTTGGTGGGTAGCTTGAGCTTCCTCAGCTGCCGCAGAAAGAACATCCTCTGCTGGGCCTTTTTGATGAGGGAGCTGATGGTTGGCTCCCATTTGAGGTCCCGGGTGATGGTGGTGCCCAAGAAGCGGAAGGAATCTGCAATGGTGATGGGAGAGCCTGTGATGGTGAGGGGGGGCAGGGGGGATGTGACTTTCCTGAAGTCCACAATCATCTCCGCTGTCTTCAGAGCATTCAGCTGCAGGTTGTTGTGGCTGCACCAGGACACCAGCTGGGCCACCTCTTCCCTGTAGGCGGACTCGTCGCCGTTGGAGATGAGCCCGATGAGGGTGGTGTCGTCTGCAAACTTAATCAGCTTAACAGACTGGTGGGAGGAGGTGCAGGAGTTGGTATAAAGGGAGGAGAGTAGGGGGGAAAGTACACAGCCCTGGGGTGATCCAATGCTGATGCTAACAGAGTCTGAGACAGACTTCCCCAGCCGCACATGCTGTCTCCGGTCCGCCAGGAAGTCGGTGATCCACCTGCAGAGGGAGTCAGGCACGTTGAGCAGGAACAGCTTGTCCTGGAGCAGATCGGGGTGGATGGTGTTGAATGCGGAGCTGAAGTCCACAAACAGAATCCTGGCGTAGGTTCCCGGGGAGTCCAGGTGCTGCAGGATGGAGTGGAGGGCCAGGTTGACTGCGTCGTCCACAGACCTGTTAGCACGGTAGGCAAACTGCAGCGGGTCTAGGAGGGGTGTGGTGATGGACTTGAGGTGAGACAGGACCAGGCGCTCAAAGGACTTCATGACTACAGAGGTGAGCGCTACAGGTCTGTAGTCGTTAAGTCCAGTAATCCGTGGCTTCTTGGGGACAGGGATGATGGTGGAGGATTTGAGGCAGGTCGGCACGTGACATTGCTTAAGGGAGGTGTTAAAAATGTCTGTGAAGACAGGAGCCAGCTCTTTCGCACAGTGTCTCAGGGTGGAGGGAGACACACCGTCCGGCCCGGGGGCCTTGCGCGGGTTCAGTCTGGAGAACTGTCTGTGCACGTCCTGCTCACTGATGACAAGGGGAGGGGGGGAGGAGGAGGAGGAGGAGGGGGGACCGCTTTAATGAATTAGGGGCTGAGGAGGCAGTGGAGCTGGGTGGAGTGGGTGAGTTGGACACAGCTGACGAGGTGTCAAAACGGGCGTAATGCTGGGACAGTCTTTGACAAAGGGCTTTGTCATCCTGACCTTTAGAAGCCTGAGGCCGATAGTTGGTGATTTGCCTCAGTCCTCTCCACACAGAAGCCGAGTCATTAGCAGTGAACTGCTGCTGGAGTTTCTCAGAATACACAGATTTAGCTTTCCTCAGCTCTCTGTTAAACCGATATTTGACCTCTCTGTAGCAGTCCCTGTCTCCACTTTTCAACGCTGCTTCCTTCTCCTTCCTGATCCGTCTGAGCTTAGCTGTGAACCAGGGCTTGTCATTAGAATATCTTACCCTGGTGCGCGATGGGAGAATGTCCTCCTCACAGAAGTTGATATACGAGTTCACAGTGTCTGTGTACTCATTAACCACTTGCACTCCGGGCAATTTTCCTAAAAATGCCAAAAAAAAAACGTGCCCAAAGTAAATCGAAAGCTGTTATTCAACCCTTTGCAGCATCTTCATGGGGTTGGTCTCATTTAAAAGAAAACACTTTGAATTTTTTGGCAAAAAAAACCATAATCTCTCTACATGCTCCGGCCACTGAGTTACAGTCATCTAAACATACTGAACTTGAAGAAAAAAAAATTGGACACAGTGTTTTTTTTGGATACAAATGCTTGTAAATAACACACAGCTGTCCGATCCGGCTGGAAAATGCAACAGAAATGTAGAACCAAGTGTTATCCAACTGAGATCCAAATTTGGTAACAATACCACAAAAAATGAATATTTTACACAGCTTTGTTCTCAGGCTGTTCCCAGGCGTTATGGAACTGTGCCAAATTGTGCCAAATGGCACAGTTTGGAAAAACGTCTGTAACTTTTGAATAATTCAATGTAGAATCTTCATTTTAGGCTCTAATGAAAGGTCACACTCAGGGCTGTGTGTGTGTGTGTGTGTGTGGGCGGGGGGTCGTCCCCCCCCCCCCGCTACCAAGGACCAAATTCGGCCCTCTACATGACGGATTACACTTTTTTTTTTTTCCTTGCATGTTTTCACAGCGGCTCCCCCCCCCCCCTTCGCTACTGTGTGTGTGTGTGGGGGGGGGGAACCGTGAACGGACCGTGAACGCCCCCCCCCGCTACAGAAGAGGGCCATCGCTACATGATGGAATAGACTGATATGGTTCCCCCCCCGCGGACCGGGGAGCGTTCGGAACGTGCCCCCCCCGTGCCCCCCCCGCTCCTCTTCTGCAGACCGTGAGGGGCGTTCACGGTCCGTTCACGGTTCCCCCCCCACACACACACACACACAGTAGCGAGGGGGGGGGGCCCGCTGTGAAAACATGCAAGGAAAAAAAAAAAAAAAGAGTGTAATCCGTCATGTAGAGGGCCGAATTTGGTCCTTGGTAGCGGGGGGGGACGACGACCCCCCGCCCACACACACACACACAGACACAGCCCTGAGTGTGACCTTTCATTAGAGCCTAAAATGAAGATTCTACATTGAATTATTCAAAAGTTACAGACGTTTTTCCAAACTGTGCCATTTGGCCGTTTATCGCGGCGCACGCACTTCGTGCGCAGTACAGTTATAATTTACCGATCGGTCAAAAGTCATTTTTGGATTACAGTTTTCAGGGATAAATAATAATTTAGCTTATAACACCTTACCTCTTCAAAGCAGCAGAGTCGTGGCGAACAGCTCTTCCCACGCGTCAGACGAACGCGACGCTGCTCCGCTCGTGGATCCCGATCAAAACATAATTCCATTATTGCCGTTTTGGCGAATGATTTACGACTTTTGTCGTCGGCCTCCGTCTATTCTGCTGGAATGAGTGCAGGTCCCACTTGTGGGTGTTCTCCATGCTGCTGGGTGAGCCTGGGTCTGTAGGAGATTTGTCCAGCGTCCTTTGTTTTCATCTGTTGCAACAGTAAATATCGCTTCACCCAGCCAGAATTTCTGTGCTTCAATTGGCTCCTGCGTTCACAGTAGGCGGGTCCTCCTTCCTAGATTTTCATTCATTGGTTCTTCAAGGTTTCAGTAACGCAATTCAAGGCTCTTATTAGTTGAATGAGAGGTCAATCAGATGAACTAATCTGTTCGCGGCTGTCTCTGCAGTTTTTTTTGAGTGGCGCTTGGACGCTACTACATCACCATCACCACCATCATGCGTCATGCGCACGAGGGCGCACGAGCGCGCTCTCGCGCGCCCTCGTGCGTCATAGGACGCAGAGACTTGCCCGCCCGCGGAACAACGGCGCGCAAGTGGTTAAGATCATGTGTGGCTCTTTTAAACATGCCCCAGTCAGTTATTTCCATGCATGTGTTCAGTTTCTCTCCAGCTTCACTGGTCAATTTCTTTGTGGTGGTCACAACAGGTTTAGTGAGTTTCAGTCTTTGTCTGTATGTGGGGATGAGGTGAACCATCACGTGATCAGATAGTCCCAGCGCAGCGCGGGGAACAGCGCGATATGCGTCCTTTACTGAAGTATAACAGTGATCTAGCGAGTTATTTCCTCTGGTTGGACATTTAATACACTGTTTGTAGCGGGGGAGCTCGTGACTCAGATTGCTCTGGTTAAAATCGCCCACCACGATAACCAGGGAGTCTGGAAAGTTCCGCTCCCGAAGTTGGATGTGATCTGCGAGCACGCGCTGAGCTTCGCGCGTGTCCGCGTCGGGAGGGGCGTACACAGCGACGAGGATGAATGAGGCAAACTCCCGCGGGGAATAAAATGGCTTGCAGTTAATGAAAAGAAATTCCAGGGCGGGAGAACAGTGTTTGGAAATCACCGTTACATCAGAGCACCAGCTGTTGTTAATATAGAAGCACACTCCTCCTCCAATAGACTTACCGGACAGCTCTGTGACGCGGTCAGCACGAATCAGCTGAAATCCCTCGAGGCTGATTGCGCAATCTGGAATGTTCTCATTAAGCCAGGTCTCAGAGAAGCAGATGACAGACGAGGAAGCGAGGTCCTTGAAACGCATCAGCAGTCTTAATTCTTCTACCTTGTTCAGGAGAGAATTGGCATTGGATAGAAATATGCCAGGCAAGGCTGTTCGCGTGCCTCTTTTTCGTAGTCGGGCGAGAATCCCCCCTCTCTTCCCTCTTTTCCGCCGTCTAGCTCTTTTGGCCAAACAATGGATCAGATCGGCGGCAGGAGCTAAAAAAACTGGAAGAAGGTCCATGGGAGTGAGAGTCATGATATTTAATAGTTCTTCACGGGTGTATGAACCGGCAGATGCACAATCGGTGAACAAAAACAGACAAATTATAAAAATTAAAGGGCAGCGATACACCACGGCGGCCGCTGTGGGCGCCATCTTTATTAGATCCAAGGTCCAATGGTAATAAGGTAACAAGGTAACAAGGTCCAATGTATGGTGGAGATAATGGGTAGAATCTCCTACTTTCTGAGAAAACCCCATCGAGTCTAAAATTGAATTAAATGCCAAATTAAGGCAATCACTATCTACATCTACATGTATATTAAAGTCCCCTACTATAATTATTCTATCTGATTTCAGCAGTAAATCAGCTAAGAATTCGGCAAATTCGGATAAAAACTCGTTGCTGGGGAACGATAAACTATGGCAAATAAAATTGGGTTTAACCTAAAATTGCTAAAGTGCCCAATACTGAGGACCAGGCCCTCAAAGGAATGAAACATGTTTTTTGCTAACTAGTAATTAACTAACTAGTAATTAATTAACTAGTAATTTGGAATGGTAAATTGTTGCTACTCCTCCTCCACGACCAGAACTTCTGGGATTTTGACAGTTTAAATAACCAGAGGGAGTTGATTCATTCAAACCAACATAATCCTCTTGCCCTAACCAAGTCTCTGTAAAGGATATTAAATCAATCTGATGATCAATTAACAGATCATGGACTAGCAGAGACGTGGGAGTTAGAGACCTAATATTTAATTCAATTCAATTCAATTCAACTTTATTTATATAGCGCCATTTCACAACAACAGTCATCTCATAGCACTATCAACTGTAGGGGGGAACCCCCACAGTTGCAGAAAGACCCCAGCAATCAGGCGATCCCCTGTGAGCAAGCACTTGGCGACGGTGGAGAGGAAAAACTCCCTTTTAACAGGAAGAAACCTCCAGCAGAACCAGGCTCAGGGAGGGGCAGTCATCTGCTGCGACTGGCTGGGGGGTGAGGGGATAGAGAAGAAGAAAAGAACAGACATGTAGAGAGCAAACAGCACGATGGGGACTCAATCTATGGGAGAGAACAAACAGATGTTAATGACCAGCAAAAAAAAAATATTTCATAGAGAGTGAGGAAAGGAGTGAGGCCCAGTGCATTACTGGAGGTCCCCTGGCTGACTAAACCTATTAGCAGCATAACTAAGGGAGGGTTCAGAAACACATGATCCCTCCCTAATTGTAGGCTATATCAAAAAGGTAGGTTTTAGCCCTATTCTTAAAAACAGAGATCGAGTCTGACTCCCGAATCCAGATTGGCAGCTGATTCCACAGGAGAGGAGCTTGATAACTGAAGGCTCTGCCTCCCATTGTACTTTTGGAGATTCTAGGTATTACAAGTAATCCTGCATTTTGGGAGCGTAGTGCTCTGTTAGGATAATACGGTAGTATCAGATCTTTTAAATAAAAAGGAGCCTGATTGTTTAGAGCTTTGTAAGTAAGAAGAAGGATTTTAAACTTAATTCTAAACTCTATGGGAAGCCAATGAAGGGAGGCCAGAACCGGAGAGATATGATCTCTCTTTCTAGTACCTGTTAAAACTCTTGCTGCAGCATTTTGGATCAGCTGAAGACTTTTTAAAGATGTTTTAGGACAGCCTGATAATAAAGAATTACAATAATCTAATCTCGAGCTAACAAAAGCGTGGATCAGTTTCTCAGCATCACTCTGAGACAAGATGCTCCTAATCTTGGCAATATTACGCAAATGATAGAAGGCAGTCTTAGAAACAAATTTAATATGTGAATTGAAGGACAAATCCTGATCAAAAATAACTCCAAGGTTCCTCACAGAGCTATTAAGAGAAAGAGTAACCGCATCCAAACTGAAAGTTTGATTTGGAAAGGAATTTCTAAGGTTTTTTGGACCAACAAGAATGACTTCAGTCTTATCTGAATTTAATAGCAGGAAATTACAAGTCATCCAAGCTTTGATTTCCTTAAGACAGGCTTCTAACTTGGCTAATTGATTACTATCATCTGGCTTCATTGACAGGTATAATTGTGTGTCATCTGCATAACAATGAAAATGTATACAGTGCTTTCTAATAATGTTGCCTAACGGAAGCATATATAAACTAAAAAGAGTAGGGCCTAGCACAGATCCCTGTGGAACTCCATGACTAAGCTTTGAGTTGAAAGAAAACTCATTATTTACATGAACAAACTGGAACCTATCAGATAAATAAGATCTAAACCATTGCAACGAAGTTCCATTAAGTCCAACATAGTGTTCTAATCTATCAAGTAGAATATTATGATCGATAGTATCAAAAGCTGCACTAAGGTCTAAAAGGACAAGTACAGAAACTAGTCCATTATCAGATGCAATGAGGAGGTCGTTAGTGACCTTTGCTAAGGCTGTTTCAGTACTATGATGGATTCTAAACCCAGATTGAAACTCTTCAAGTAAACCATTTCCCTGCAGGTGGTCAAATAGTTGCGTAGCAACGACTCTTTCTAAGATTTTTGAAATGAAAGGAAGATTAGAGATTGGTCTATAGTTAGCTAAAGCTCCTGGATCTAGCGTTGGCTTTTTGAGTAAGGGTTTAATTACAGCCGTTTTAAAAGCGTGCGGTACATGGCCTAAAGTTAATGAAGAATTGATTATATGAAGAATAAAGCTACCAATAAGTGGGAAGGCTTCTTTAAATAACCTGGTAGGAATAGGGTCTAAAAGACAAGTTGAAGGTTTGGATGAGGAAACTATTTTGTCTAACTCACAAAGGTCGATTGGAGTAAACTCATCAAGACAGACATCAATAGAAGGAGTTGTAGCAGTTACAGCATTTAAGTTAACTGTGGGAAGAATCTGATTGATTTTATCTCTGATGGATGAAATTTTATTATTGAAAAAGTTCATAAAGTCCTGACTAGTAAGCTCTAAGGGAATGCTAGTATTGACAGAGTCCTGACTCTTTGTCAACCTGGCTACAGTACTGAAAAGAAACCTGGGATTATTCTTGTTCTCTTCTATTAATGCAGAGTAATAACTCGTTCTAGCTTTTCTAAGAGATTTTTTATAAATTAAAAGATGATTTCTCCAAGCTAAATAGATTTCATCTAAATTAGTAGAGCGCCATTTTCTTTCTAATTGACGAGTCTTCTGTTTTAAGGTACGAGTTTCTGTGTTGAACCAAGGAGTTAGAAATCTCTGATTAGACTTTTTCTTTTTTAAGGGGGCCACCAAGTCTAGAGTCTGATGCAGAGAAGCTGAAACACTATCCACCATGTTATCAATTACAGAAGGAGCAAGCTGTCTATAGCTTATTTCCGTTGTGTTGACACATGGCATAGAGGAAACAATCTGCATAAATTTGGTAACAGCATCATCTGAGAGGCATCTACTGTAATAATATTTTTCTTTAGGAGCCAAATAGTCAGAAATAGTAAAATCAAAGGTTAACAGACAATGGTCTGACAGTACAGGGTTATGAGGAGACACTACAAGATTTTCTATTTCTATGCCATATGTCAAAACAAGGTCCAATGTATGGTGGAGGTAATGAGTAGAATTTCCTACTTTCTGAGAAAACCCAATCGAATCTAATATTGAATTGAATGCCACATTAAGGCAGTCACTATCTACATCCACATGTATATTAAAGTCCCCTACTATAATTATTCTATCAGATTTCAGCACTAAATCAGCTAAGAAATCAGCAAATTCGGATAAAAATTCTGAGTAGGTTGATGGGGGACGATAAACTATGGCAAATAAAATTGGGTTTAACCTAAAATTGCTAAAGTGCCCAATACTGAGGACCAGGCCCTCAAAGGAATTATAACATGTTTTTTGCTTTACATTAACTAGTAATTTGGAATGGTAAATTGTTGCTACTCCTCCTCCACGACCAGAACTTCTGGGATTTTGACAGTTTAAATAACCAGAGGGAATTGATTCATTTAAACCAACATAATCCTCTTGTCCTAACCAAGTCTCTGTAAGGGAAATTAAATCAATCTGATGATCAATTAACAGATCATGGTCTAGCAGAGACGTGGGAGTTAGAGACCTAATATTTAATAAACCACATTTAATTTTTAAATTATGAGGAGGAACAGAGGCCAAATCATTCAATTTAGAGGCTTTATGTTTAATTTGAGTTTTACCAATATTTTGCTTTATCACTTTGGGATACTTATACATTATATTTTTATTCACTTTGGAGGGAACAGACAACGATTCTCTGATGGGGAAGACAGGGGCTAAGCTGAGGGGTGGCGGATGAAGAGGAGCTGCAGAGAAGCGTGTAAGACTGCGACTCTGCTTCCTGGTCCCAACTCTGAGTAGTCAGGGTTTTGGAAATTTGGATAAAAAAGATGCCAGATTGTTAGATAAATGAGAAGCACCATCCAAAGTGGGATGAATGCTGTCTCGTCTCATAAGACCAGGTTTTCCCCAAAAAGAGCTCCAATTGTCAGTGTAGCCCACGTCATTTGCAGGACACCACACAGACAGCCAGCGGTTCAAGGATGACGAGCGGCTAAACATGTCATCACTGGTCAGATTGGGGAGGGGCCCAGAGAATACTACAGTAGCAGACATCGTTTTTGCAAAGTCACACACCGATTCTATATTAAGTTTCGTGACTTCCGACTGCCGGAGACGGATGTCATTAATGCCGGCGTGAATAACAATTGTGGAATATTTACAGTTACTTTTAGCCAGCATTTTCAAATTTGACTCGATGTCGCCTGCTCTGGCCCCAGGAATGCATTTGACTATGGCCGCTGGAGTCTCTAGGTTCACATTTCTGACTACAGAGTCGCCAATGATCAGAGTTTTTTCCTCAGCGGGTGTGTCGCTGAGCGGGGAAAAACGATTAGAAACGTGAACAGGTTGGTGGTGTACCGGGGCTTTGCGACTAGGCTTCCTTCTCACCGTCACCCACCCAGTCTCCTCGCTGCTGAGGAGAGCCGAGGGACCGCTGACAGGGGGACCTAAGCTAGCTAGCTCTGCTGCAGCTAATGGGCGTCCGTCAAGATTAACTGGCGCAGACGGTGTTTCAATGCAGCGGAGCCGGGATTCCAAATCAGACAACCTCACCTCGAGCGCCTCAAAAAGACAACATTTATTACATTTACCGTTATCGCTAAAAGAGGCAGAGGTGTAGCTAAACATCTGACAGACAGAGCACACCAGAGGGGGAGAGAAAGGAGAGCTAGTAGCCATCGCTAATGGCTAGAGAGCAAACCACAAAGCAAACCACACAGGCAGACAGCAAAACAGGAAGTGACGATACGTTACCACAAGGAAGTGACGATCCAATCCCAGGTTTCACAAACCACATTTAATTTTTTTAAATTATGAGGAGGAACAGAGGCCAAATCATTCAATTTAGAGGCTTCATGTTTAATTTGAGTTTTACCAGTTTTTTGTTTAATCACTTTGGGATGCTTATACACTATATTTTTATTTACTTTGGAGGGAGCAGACAATGATTCTCTGATAGGGAAGACAGGGGCTAAGTTGAGGGGTGGCGGATGAAGAGGAGCTGCAGAGAGGTGTGTAAGACTGCGACTCTGCTTCCTGGTCCCAACTCTGAGTTGTCAATGTTTTGGAAATTTGGATAAAAATGATGCCAGATTGTTAGATAAATGAGACGCACCATCCAAAGTGGGATGGACACCGTCTCGTCTGATAAGACCAGGTTTTCCCCAAAATGAGCTCCAATTGTCTATGTAGCCCACATCATTTGCAGAACACCACACAGACAGACAGCGGTTGAAGGATGACAAGCAGCTAAACATGTCATCACTGGTCAGATTGGGGAGGGGCCCAGAAAATACTACAGAGGCAGACATTGTTTTGGCAAAGTCACACACCGATTCCACATTAATTTTTGTGACTTCTGACTGCCGGAGTTGGACGTCATTAATGCCAGCGTGGATAACAATTGTGGAGTATTTACAGTTACTTTTAGCCAGCATTTTCAAATTTGACTCAATGTCGCCTGCTCTGGCCCCAGGAATGCATCTGACTGTGGCCGCTGGAGTCTCTAGGTTCACGTTTCTGACTCAGAATCTGAATTCTGAATCAGAGTTTTTTCCTCAGCGGGTGTGTCACTGAGCGGGGAAAAACGATTAGAAACATGAACAGGTTGGTACTTAACCGGGGCTTTGTGACTAGGCTTCCTTCTCACCGTCACCCACCCAGTCTCCTCACTGCTGAGGAGGACCGGAAGATGGCTAACAGGCCGCGCTATGCTAGGGAGCTCCGCTGCAGCTAGGGGATGTCCGTCATGATTAACTGGTGCAGACGGTGTTTCAATGCAGCAGAGCCGGGATTCCAAATCAGACAACCTCGCCTCGAGCACCTCAAAAAGACAACATTTACTACATTTACCGTTATCACTAAAAGAGGCAGAGGTGTAGCTAAACATCTGACAGAGAGAGCACACCAGGGGAGGAGGGGAAGCAGAGCTAGTAGCCATAGCTAGTGGCTAACCCGAAGCTAACAAAAACACTGATGAAAGGTGAACAGAAGGCTAAAGAGGGTGATTAGGTGACACTAAGTGTGCACACAGGTGCAAGAGGCTTGATAAACAGAAGTGAGAGCTAACGGTAGATGGAAAAAAAAGGGATTAAAATACAATTAAAGGCAAAATCCTCGGGAGAACGAGGAGCGCAAACCACAGACAGTCAGCAACACAGGAAGTGACGATACGTTACCACAGGAAGGTCCCACCAGGAATCAGCATATTACAAATTTGACTCAGTTCAGCAACGCTGCTGCTTATTTAAATTTATACTTTGTAACACTGGCAACATTTCACTGGTCAGGGCCATGTAAACATGCATTCTGAAGTTTTAAGTGCAAGTTTACGCAAAACTTTAAAGCTGAGTATTAAACATTCAGATGAAATTCAAGGTACCACTTTATATACATGAGGTAAAAAATGCTGTAGCTCTGAAAATAAAGGAACTAACACTTTAAGAGTGTATTTTTGTAATTGTTACGGCCACACTCCTTTTGGAGTAGGTCCTGTGTGTGCCTTTTTTTTCTTATGTTGTAGGTGGAGCTGTGGAGGACCGCGCCTGTTAGGGGGGTTCCCTATATAAGTCACACCTGGGCACCTGTCAGCAGCTTTTGGCTCCCGTGGAGGCCGGTTGCCATTCTGCTGCGCTCGTGCTCTGCCCACTGTTTCTGTTTCTACCGCTTGGTCAGGGCTGCGTTGGCAGCTCCTGTCTGTGTTGTTTGTGGCCTGTGGGCTTTGGTTTTGGGTTTGCTGCTGGTATTGCAGCAGCTCCTGATAGAGGCATGTGGTCACTGGATTGGCCAGTGACTGTCTGTTGTTTTTTGTTTCATGCATCCAACATACACATACACCACTGATAATTACAGATACTTTTCCTTTTTCCTTTGAATAAACTTATGATTAAATTGGCACCTCCGTGTGGTCTCCCTTTTTTGTCCAGCCTTGAGCCGGGTTGTGATAAAATGGGGCCTCATCCAGCCATTTTGAGCCTGGAACAGTCTGTTTTGGCTTTGGTCCACTTGTGATGGGATGGGAGCTTATCCATCTGTTTGAACCTGGTCTGTCTGTTTGAGCCTTAGGACCATTTTTGACAGAATGAGGGCTCATTTTTTTGTTTGAACTTGGTTTGTTTGTTTGAGCTTTGGACCATTTGTGACAGAATGGGGGCTCGTCTGTCTGTTTGAACCCAGTTTGTCTGTTTGAGCTTAGACCCATTTGTAACAGGACAAAATGGGGGGCTCGTCTGTCTGTTTGAATCTGCGTCTATTTGAGCCTTAGACCCATTTGTAATAGGACAAAATGGGGGCTCGTCTGTCCGTTTGAGCTTGGTTCGTTTGTTTGAGCTTGGTTCGTTTGTTTGAGCTTAAACCCATTGGTGACAGAATAAGGGCTGTTTGAATCCGGACCCATTTGCTCATCCATCCGTTTCTGAGTGGACCTATTTGTGATAAAATAGGAGCCCGTCTGTTTGTTTCGCGGATTCATCCGTTTTGTTAACTGGGGCTAATTTAGAAATGTTTTCCATGTATTTTTGTCCTGAATCCTCCAGTGCACCTCTCCATTGCGCACGGAAGAGGGGTGAAAGGATGAGGATTTACACACTGGGTTTACACCACACACATATTTATTAAAGGAGTCCTTCAGGACACTCAACAGTCTCAGGTGAGGATTACCGCGGAAAACACACACAGATTATACTCACAAGACTGGAGCTGTCCAAGTAGTCCAAATACAGCACCAAGTGAAAGCAGTCCTTTAATGACTTTGACTATCACACAGCGATTAACGACCACATGTCTAGTGCAATGACCCAGCAATGCGTGACTGGCAAAAGGCTTCTTAAGTACACGTATTGCTGGGGATGGTAAATTGGTCGCACGTGGGCAAGGAGCGGGGAGATGGCAAACGGGAGTGGGAACAGCTGACAGTAATAAGAAAGGGGGCGTGGTCGGACCTGCAGACAGTTAGACAGAGCTCATACCAGCGTGAGCCCAAGGGGCTGCCTCACTGCTGCCGGCCAGACAGTAGTGGCTATGGGTATGGCAAAGCACACAGAACTACATACTAACATACATACAAAGTGGCACCTAACCCACAGAGAGGCCAGGACCGAGCCGGGGGAAACCAAGCTGGCTCGGCTCCTGACAGTTTTGTTCTGATATCACTGGAAATTTCTCCTGCTAAGCTTAATAGTGAATTCCATTAGGGGGTTTATCGTCTGTGGTTTAGTGTGGTGGTGAAAGCGGCCTGGGGCCATGTCCACGGGAACCTGCGAGTCGCTGCTTAGCAGTTGCTTGGCAGCCCCATTGGGTTTGTGAGTAAAGAACCTCCCGCTGGTAACTGCACGAAGACTGGTGTCTATGTTATGTAGATAGGGCTTTTGACTAGGCAGTCAGGGAGGAGAGTTTCCAGTGTGTCATTTTTTTTTGTAAACACTTTCTTCTGTTTGTTTGCCCAGTTTGGTTTGGTCTGGTTGCGCAATCTAATCACAAGTGTGATTAGAGGCATTGACGGCAGTTTTGTGAATGAGCGACTGGCTGTGGTGTCCATGTGACATCAGCCCTCATTATTGTGTAGCGTTTGCTGAGCAAACGCACTCCTGTTGGGGAGACGTGGAGGTTGGTGAGTGTCTGTGTTAATTTGTCATCTGTTTGTGGTGTTTTTTGTGCTTGGAGCATGAATTAATTGTTTTTGGGTTGTTGGGCAGAGTGGTGCACCCGTGATGGTTATTGTGGCGCATCAGTTTGATTTGTTTGTACGTGTTGGCTTTTTCATAACACTTGTTAGTATGTCTGCCATTGAAGCGGGTTTAGTTGGCAATGTTGCAGGTAGATGTTTGAGCAATGAAAGGAGTTGTTGTTGCGGGAAATAGAGTGGAGATGGGCACGATTGGAGAGACTCAGATTGAATGTTAATGCAGCTGGTGGTGCTGGTTCAGGTCCAGACAGTGCTTCTAATCACGCACACTCATTTAATGTTTCTGTTTCAGAGACAGTGCACGGTCACAGTGTCTGTGAGTTGGTTCCAGCATGCACAGTGACACCTGTGGCATTGGCGGCTCTGATTAATTATCTTAATTCTGGAAACCTGTGTATTAAGCCTCCACGTATGCTTTCCATTTGTGACTCATCAGTAACACCTGATCAGTGTAGGTTGGAGTGTGAGCAGAAAAATTCTGAGGCACTGCAAAACCTACATGAACTGTGGTTTCTTTGTGCTCCTGAGCTGTGCCACCTTGCTCCTAGGCTGAAACCTCTGCTCATCTTGTTTGGTTTTGATAGTGGTCATCCTCCTGATGGGCACTTCTATTTTGTCTGGCTGGCTGTGGATTTGGGTCAGCCTCCGGGTAGGTTTTTTTCTCCCTATCCAGTTGATCCTGGATTTTGGTTGTCCTCCCGAAGGACATCTATTTCCCATGAGTCTATGGACTATAGTTTACTGCTTCCAACAGATGGGTTTGTTTTTATTTTTTGCAAACCTACTGTTTGGGCATCCACCACATCAAAGCCTCAGGATGTTATGGTGGATGCCTGGTCTAGAGTATCAAGTTTTTAAGGGTTAAGATTTAAAATCTTGTCTGTGGTTACCTAGGCCATCTGTTCTGCTTTCATTTACTGTTAAGTTGCTTCTCCAGGCACCAGAGTTGCTAGGTAGCTGAGGATCGTGATGGGCTGGCTGGGTGTCTATACTAAAGCTTGGTAAGACTGAATAGTAGATTTGTATTTGTGGCATTTTAAATGTATATAGAAAACTGTAAATAACAAATAAAGAAAACTAGGAATATTTGTTATTGAATAATAATTTTTTGTAGTTTGTTTGTTGATCAGTCTGTGCTGTCGTCCCAGTGGGAAAACCATTCTTTGTGTGTGTGTGTGTATGTGGGGGGGGGGGGGGGTGATACGGCCCCACTCCTTTTGAAGTAGGTCCTGTGTGTGCCTTTTATTTCTTATGTTGTAGGTGGAGCTGTGGAGGACTGCCCCTGGTTAGGGGGGTTCCCTATAAGCCACACCTGTGCACCTGTCAGCAGCTTTTGACTCCCATGGAGGCCAGTTGCCTTTGTGCTGCGCTTGCGCTCTGCCCGCTGTTTCTGTTTCTGCCGCTTGGTCGGGGCTGCATTGGCGGCTCCTGTCTGTGTTGTTTGTGGCCTGCAGGATTTGGTTTTGGATTTGCTGCTGGTATTGCCGCAGCTCTTGACAGAGGCATGCGGTCACTGGGTTGGCCAGTGACTGGTCTGTTGTTTTTTGTTTCATGCATCCAACACACATATGCACCACTGATAATTAGAGGCACTTTTACTTTTTCCTTTGAATAAACTTCTGATTAAATTGACACCTCCGTGTGGTCTCCCCTTTTTGTCCAGCCTCGAGCCGGGTTGTGACAGTCATCAATTATTATTATCATAAATATTCTCCTGGTCCTCGGTTTATTTAGTAGTGTTTCTGATATTATTTTCTGTCCATTCTTAGTTTTTAGGTTTGCTCTTGTTTTGAAGTAATTCCTGTTCCATTTCCTGTAGCCTTGTTGTTGTGATACTTTTGCAAGCGTTTTATCGTTGGTGGTGTTAAAATTCAAAACGCTGGCACCACACAGCAAAAATACCAAGGCAAGTCCCACAGACAGGCTGCAGTGACACTCGCTGTTCCTGTATGTGGAAGTCGTGCCCAGCGCAGCTGAGAACATAATCGCACCTTCATTTTAATATCATTAATGTATCAGATCGGTAAATTACTTTTATTCCTTACCAATACCGATCCAGCCGATACCGATACAGTGGAACGGCTCATCCCTGGTACCTATAGGATACAATTGCATGTAATTTATTTTAGGGATGCATAATAGTAGAATTTTTGCCAATAACTGATAGGCCAATAGTTTGAAAATAGTTTTTGCCGATACCAATATATGCACATATTTTTCCGAACTATTTACATCCTTTTTGTCTTACAGTGATGATTAACTGGCATATAAAGACACATTCCTCAAGAAAAATAATACAACTACCTCAGCTTAATATGAAAATAAATACATGTCATTTATTATTAGTAATATGTTCAACAGAACTGTAAACTTTCTCCTTTTAATTCAGAATCAGAATCAGAATCAGCTTTATTGGCCAAGTATGCACAACACATACAAGGAATTTGACTTTGGCTAAAAAACTTGCTCTCGTTGTTCAGGTGGAGGATTTAAATAAGATTTAAATAAGGATTCAATGACAACAGAGTATGTACAGTAAATTACAGTCTGTCCACGTTTCTATAAAAGGATGCAAATATATACAGGAATATATGCAGTTATTTACTCAGACTATCCACACTTTGCAGAAATATATGAAAAAAATATACAGTCATACAGTATTTCAATGTGAACTCAGATTCAGTGATATAATGTGAATGAAGTAAAAAGCAGTGTGAGAGTTATGTGCAATGTAAGAATGGATGAAAAGTCATGAGTACAGCAACAGATAGGACTAGGTGAATGTTAGGAGTTCATCAGAGTGATGGCTTGAGGAAAGAAACTGTTCCTGTGACGGGTGGTTTTGACCTTCAGTGATCTGTAACGACGACCAGAAGATAGAAGTTCAAACAGTTTGTGGCCGGGGTGTGACGGGTCAGCACAGATGTTTCCCGCCCGTTTCCTGGTTATGGACCGATATAAGTTCTCAATGGAGGGTAGGTCGGTACCAATGATCCTCTCCGCAGACTTAAGGATCCGCTGCAGTCTGGTCTTGTCCTGTTTAGTAGCAGATCCAAACCAGACAGTGATGGAAAAGCAGAGGATAGTTTGGATAATGGCGGTGTAGAAGACAACCAGCAGCTCCTGAGGCAAATCAAACTTCTTGAGCTGACGCAGAAAAAACAACCTCTGCTGGGCCTTTTTCCGGACAGTGTCTATATGGGAGGACCACTTCAGGTTCCGGGAGATTGTGGTACCCAGAAACTTGAAGGAGTCCACAGTGGACACTGTGCTGTTGAGGATGGTGAGTGGGGGGAATGAAGGAGGGTGTCGCCTGAAATCCACAGTCATCTCCACCGTTTTGGCTGGGTTAAGTTCAAGATGGTTCTGGCCGCACCAGAGGATCAGCTGCTCCACCTCCCGCCTGTATGCAGACTCATCACCATCCCGGATCAAACCGATGACTGTGGTGTCGTCCGCAAACTTCAGGAGCTTCACCGAAGGGTCCTCTAAGGTGCAGTTGTTGGAGTAGAGGGAGAAGAGCAGTGGGGAAAGGACACATCCTTGGGGGGCGCCAGTACTAATTTTTCGGGAGCTGGATGTAAATCTCCCTAGCTTCACCTGTTGCCACCTGTCAGTCAGAAAGCTGGAGATCCACTGGCAGGTGGAGGGGGGCACCTTGAGCTGGAGGAGTTTCTGATGAAGAATGCCTGGGATGATGGTGTTGAACGCTGAGCTGAAGTCGACAAACAGGATCCTGGCGTACGTCCCTGGGGAGTCGAGGTGTAGCAGGATGTAGTATAGTCCCATATTCACTGCATCATCCACTGGCCTGTTTGACCGGTAGGCAAACTGCAGTGGGTCCATCAGGGGGCCTGTGACGACCTTCAGGTGGTTCAGCGCCAATCTCTCCAAGGATTTCATGACCACAGAGGTCAAGGCAACAGGTCTGTAGTCGTTTAATCCTGTAACAGAGGGTTTCTTGGGAACTGGAATGATGATGGAACGTTTGAAGCAGGAAGGCACATCACACAGCTCCAGTGATCTATTAAAGATCCGGGTGAAGAAGTCCCAGCGCACTTCCTCTTCAGAGATCGTTAGTGCTGGTGGGAGGTCAGAGTGGAGGAGGGATGGAGTTCCTGGGGCTGCAGATAATCCTTTTGTGTGGGTGGGAGGTGAGAACTGTAGGTTCTTTTCAAACCTACAGTAAAAGCTGTTTAGGTCGTTAGCCAGCTGGAGGTTTTCCACAGGGTTGGGGGATGGTCTCCAGTTGTTGGTGATATTCTGCAGGCCTCTCCATACAGAAGCAGAGTTGTTGGCTGAGAAGTTTTTTTGTAACTTCTCACTGTAGCTCCTCTTAGCAAGCCTGATCTCCTTCGTCAGCATGTTTCTGGCCCGCTTGTACAGAGTCCGGTCACCAGTCCTGTAGGCCTCCTCCTTGGTCTGACGTAGCTGCTTCAGTTTAGGAGTGAACCAGGGTTTATTGTTGTTGTATGTGCAGAAGGTCTTGGTCTGCACACACATGTCCTCACAAAAACTGATGTATGATGTCACAGTGTCAGTGAGTTCATATAGGTTAATGGCTGCATCTTCAAAAACACTCCAGTCTGTGCAGTCAAAGCAGGCTTGTAACTCCAGCTTTGATTGGCTTGGAGGATACTGTTTCTGTGACTTTCATTACAACAGCCACAACCAGGGCAAGAGGAAACATGTAAATAAATGCAGTCTGTCTACAGGCAACATGTGAAAATGAAGTGCATTCACTATACAACTGTATAGTAACTAAAAAAATTTGCACCAACATAAATAGTCAGTGGCTATGTTTACATGGACACAAGTAACCGGATTAAAAGCCTGATCGGAATAAAAATGCTTCATGTAAACATGGCAATCTGAATATTCTAACCCGATCACGCTCATTTGGATCAAAATTTCATTCCGATTGAGAGGGGTGGGTTATGCCGATTGTTATTCCGAATGGTGCACATGAAAACACTTATTCTGAACGTAGGGCAGAAAATATGTTTGCTGCGTATGTCTGTACACCAGCCGCACGTCGATGTGACGTATTTCCGCCTTAGCAGCAGCTAGCAGAAAACATAGCGGGAGTAAAACAAAACTGGTTCGTATCGTCCTGCTGTCTCCCTCTGTTTGTCATATGCAGAAGTATGTACTTGTAGCTTGATTACAGAGACCAGCAGAAGCAAAAGTACAGTCTGAATAACACAATACAGGTCAATTTCGACACGAAGTGGGGCTTGCTAACACCGGAAGTTGCTTCTTCTTCTACTATTTTTTGAATGTCGAAATGTCAACGTGTGCATGTCAAAATGGTTTATTCCATTCAAACGTGTGACACAGGGAAACGCATGTCCTAATCAGTTCAGCTTTTTCAGGATCCATGTAAACAGTAAAATTCTGATCTGAATTGTAATCAGATTGAAGAAATTTTGCCCATGTAACAGTGGCCAGTGTAATATTTTTACACTACTGAATAAA
Organism: Pholidichthys leucotaenia; assembly: GCA_020510985.1. Classification (NCBI taxonomy): domain Eukaryota; kingdom Metazoa; phylum Chordata; class Actinopteri; order Cichliformes; family Pholidichthyidae; genus Pholidichthys; species Pholidichthys leucotaenia. The sequence continues at coordinate 44,837,959 of CM035838.1, read as the reverse complement.
GAAGCATAAAATAACGCTGCATGTGATTTCCAGACTTACTTTAACTCAGCATCATATAAACTGGATCAAAAGCAGCATATTTTTCAAACAGTAACTTAGAACCACCTCTGTAGGTGATGCTGTGAAAAACTACAACTTGGGTAAGGCCACATCTGAAAATTACCTGTGATTGAGCGTGTGTGGGAGGGCTCAGTGCGGTGCAGTCTGCGATTCTGCCTGTCATCTTCAGCAGGTGGGAGTGGCTGGTTTTCGAGAGCGATGGACTTCATAGCTTCCTGGATGGTCACAGTCTCTTTTTGTTGTTCTTTGTTCTGGCACCGTGGAGGAGGCTGCTGCTTAAGTTTTGTTTTTTTTTCCTTTGCTGTTGTGCCTTTCTCTTTTTAGGCTTTGTGGATAAATTTCCTCATGTTGTCGACTCCTTGCGTGGCTGTAGAGGCAGACATGTTTCTTTATCTACGCTGTCCGACATGATGAGATCATTCCCTGATGCAGCTGAAAAAGTGTAACGTCACAGCAGAGCGTGTGCTCACCTACTGTCTGGGTGTGTGGTATGCCGGCTCCATGGCCAAGAGCAGGAAGGCTGTGCCGAGGGTTATCAACATCACCCAAAAAATCATCGGCAGCCCTTTGCCCTTCCTGGAGGACATCTCCAGATCCTCCTGTCTCAGAACGATCAAGGCTATCACAGGAGACCCCTCACATCCCACCCACCACCTGTTTGACCTGCTCCCCTCTGGATGACGGTTCAGATCAATCAGGTCTCACGCCTCCAGACTGACAAACAGTTTCTTCCCCTGGGACATCTGAACTTCAGACAGTCAGAGGCCCCACTCCTCCTCCCTCCGAACGCTCACATGCACAGAAATGAAGACCTTTTTGGCTGTCACAATAACACACATGTCTTTGCACTCCGCACTTTGATGTATATTGACCCATCCGGGAAGCCACTACTATGTATATTTTCCATAATCCTTGGGCCATTTTATTCAATCGTGTGTCCAGTTGTGTATTCTGCACTCGACACTCTTATGTACATAGTTTCATCCGTGAAGTCTCTACCATCCATCCATCCATCTTCTACCACTTCTCTGGATGTCCGGGTCACAGAGGCAGCAGTTCAAGCAGAGACCCCCAGACTTCCCTCTCCCCAGCCACCTGCTCCAGCTCTTCAGAGAGGATACCAAAGGCGTTCCCAGACCAGCTGGAAGACATAGTCTGTCCAGCAAGTCCTGGGTCTGCCCTGGGGTCTCCTCCCAGAGGGACATGCCCGAAACACCTCAAGTGGGAGGCGTCCAGGAAGCATCCTGATCAGATGCCCAAACCACCTCAACTGGCCCCTTTCAATGTGGAGGAGCAGCGGTTCTACTCTGAGCCTCTCCCAGATGACTGACCTCCTCACCCTATCTCTAAGGGTGAGTCCAGCAATCCTACGAAGAAAGCTCATTTCAGATGCTTGTATCCACGATCTCATTCTTTCGGTCATTACCCAAAGCTCATGAACATAGGTGAGGGTAGGAACGTAGATTGACTGCTAAATCAACAGGTTTGCCTTAGAGCTCAGCTCCTTCTTCACCACAACAGACCAGTACAACGTCCGCATCACTGCAGATGCTGCTCCGATCCGTCTGTCAATCTCTCACTCCATTCTCCCCTCACTCATGAATAAGGCCCCAAGATACTTAAACTCCTCCACTTGGGGCAGGAGCCTGTCCCCAACCCGCAGAGGGCAATCCACCTTTTTCCGGCTGAGGACCATGGACTCGGACTTGGAGGTACTGATTCTCATCCCAGCCGCTTCACACTCAGCGGCAAACCGTCCCAGTAAGACCTGTAGGTCATTGCAGGATGAAGCCAGCAGGACAGCATCATCTGCAAACAACAGAGATGAGACCCCGTGGTCGCCAAGCATGACACCCTCTGTTCCCTGGCAGCGCCTAGAAATCCTGTCCATAAAAATTATGAACAGGATCAGTGACAAAGGGCAGCCCTGGTGGAGTCCAACTCTCACTGGGAATGAGTCCCACCAACTGTTGGCAATACGAACCAAGTTCTCACAACGGTCGTACAGAGACGAATAGCTCGTAACAACAAGCTCGATACTCCATACTCCCGAAGAACCCCCCACAAAGTACCACGAGGGACACAGTCGAATGCCTTCTCCAAGTCCACAAAACACATGTAAACTGGTTGGGCAAACTCCCACAAACCCTCGAGGATTCTCGATAGGGTAAAGAGCTGGTCCAATGTGCCACGGCCAGGACGAAAACCACATTGCTCCTCCTGATTCTGAGGTTCAACCAACGACCAGACTCTACTCTCCAGTACCTTGGCATAGACCTTGCCAGGGAGGCTGAGGAGTGTGATCCCTCTAAAGTTGGAGCACACCCTCCGGTCCCCTTTTTTGAAAAGAGGAACCACCACCCAGGTTTACCATGCCAAAGGCACTGCCCCCAACCTCCACACAGTGTTGCAGAGGCGTGTCAACCATGACAGCCCTACAACATCCAGGGCCTTGAGGTACTCAGGGCGAATCTCATCCACCCCCAGGGCCCGGCCGGCAAAGAGATTTTTAACCACTTTGGCGACCTCAGCCCCTGTGATGGGCGAGTCATCCCTCTCGTCCACAAGCCCTGCTTCCTCTGTGGAAGGTGTATCAGTGGGACTGAGGAGATCCTCGAAGTATTCCTTCCACCGCCCAACAATATCCCCAGTCGAAGTCAGCAGCGCCCCATCCGCACCATACACAGTTTGGACAGGGAGCTGCTTCCCCCTCCTGAGCCACCGGACAGTTTGCCAGAATCTCTTCAAGGCCGACCAAAAGTCTTGTTCCATGGCCTCACCAACCTCCTCCCATACCTGAGTTTTTGCTTCAGCAACCACCCGAGCTGCACTCCGCTTGGCCTGCCGGTACATCTCAGCTGCTTCGGGAGTCCCACAAGCCAACCAAGCTCGATAGGACTCCTTCTTCAGCTTAATGGCCCCCCTCACCACTGGTGTCCACCACTTGGTTCGGGGGTTGCCACCACAAAATGCCCTGATGACCTTGCGGCCGCAGCTCTGGGCAGCCGCTTCAACAATGGAGGTGGAGAACATGGCCCATTCAGACTCTATGTCCCCAGACACCCTCGGAATGTGGTTGAAGTTCTTCCGGAGGTGGGAGTTGAAGACCTCCTGGACAGGGGCCTCAGCTAGACGTTCCCAGCACACCCTCACTATATGTTTGAGTCTACCAGGTCTGAATGGCATCCTCCCCTGCCATCGGATCCAACTCACAACCAGGTGGTGATCAGTTGATGGCTCTGCACCTGTCTTTACCCAAGTGTCCAAGGCATACGGTTGCAGGTCTGATGACATGATAACAAAATCGATCATCGACCTGCGACCTAGGGTGTCCTGGTGCCAGGTGCACATATGGACACCCTTATCGGGCAGGCCGTTCCTCCCAGTCACCCCCCTCCAGGTTTCACTGTCATTGCCCATGTGCGCATTGAAGTCCCCCAGTAGGACAATGGAGTCTCCAAGAGGAGCACCCCAGTCACAGACTCCCAAAAGGGTGGGTACTCTGAACCATCATTTGGTGCATAGGCACAAATGATGGTCAGGACCCGTTTTCCAACCCAAAGGTGCAGGGAAACAACCCTTTCGTCCACCGGGGAAAACTCCAACATAGAGGCAGCAAGGTGGGGGGATACAAGAATATCCACCCCTGCTCGTCGCCTCTCGCCCGGGGCAACTCCAGAGTAGGACAAGCTGCAGCCCCTCTCCAGGAGACTGGTCCCGGAACCGGAGCTGTGTGTTGAGGTGAGGCCAACTATATCTAGCCGGTGTCTTTCAACCTCATGCACCAGCTCAGCCTCCTTCCCCACTAGAGAGGTGAGATTCCATGTCCCAAAAGCCAGTTCAGGAAGCCTGGGATCAGACCGCCAAGGTCTCTGCCTTTGACCGCCACCTGATCCACACAGCACCGGACCCCCATGGTCCCTCCTGCAGGTGGTGAGCCCACTGGAGGGTGGACCCATGTAACTCCTTCGGGCTGAGCCTAGCCGGGTCCCATGGGCGGAAACCCGGCCACCAGACGCTAGCAATCGAGCCCCTTCCCCAGGCCTGGCTCCAGGGTGGGGCCCCGGTAACCCCATACCAGGCGGGGTACACTGGATCCCTGTTCTCGCATTCATCATGAGAGTCTAAGTCTCTACCATACCTGTGTGTATTTCCATAATCCTGGACTATTTTTATTTCAGTCGTGTGTTTAACCATGTGTTCTGTAACCATGTTTTACCTAATCCTTGTCTCTTACTTTATTGCGTAGCAGCCTGGTGGAGCACCCACAATTTCGTTGTGCTGTACAACTGTACAGTGACAACACTGGTCAATACCAAATTTATTGTCTAAGTTTTTTTTAGCTGATTTAGGACAATTTTGATGGGCTGAATCCAAAAATCACATTGGTTTTGCTCAATCAGGTCAACTTTTTGAATTATGGCCACATATTGTTTTATAAGTTTTTGTTTACATGTACAGGTGTTTTTGCTTTATATGATGTAAAATTCTTTTTTATGTCTTGAAATTCTCTGAATTTTGAACAATGATAATGTAGCATTCAATTTACATGTACTTACCTTTATATAAAGGTAAGTACATGCACAGTACTAAGTAAGTACTAAGTAAGTACAGGTTTTTACTGAGCACCTGATCGAGAGAAACGGATGTAATTTTGAGATTCAGCGTTGCAAAATTGTCTTAAATAAGTTGAAAAATCACAGACAACTTACAAAAAATTTATTTTTGTAACCCTGTGCAATAAAGCCTCTTCTATTCTATTTTGTTCTATTCTATTCTATATATCTTGCATAACTAATTATTTCTTTCCGTTAAGCCTTTCTTTTCTTCGCTGTTACATGACAGTTATTAGATGTTGGTTAACAGATGCTTGGTGGCACCTTTTTAAATTTAGGTTTTTAAATAATGACTGTTCAGCCCACCGTTTTAACTTTATGTAATTAAGAATGTCTGTATGTCCTTCCTTAGGTCATTGATTTGATATACAATAAGTCTATCCTCTGCTCTTCTCCTCATCTACATCACTTCATCAAACTACTTCCTGCTGAATCAGCATTATATCATCTCGCTCTTCATCCTTGCATTTGTGCTTTACCCACACATTCATCTCTATATTTAGCTGTTTGTTTAAATGTTCATCATCCTCTTGTTTCACTCATCCCAGATTCTAGTTCTTTCTAAAGGCCACAGGAGACAGCAACTCTGGATGGTGGATGTCCTCACCACTTTGAATGTTTCATCTATTAAGTACATCTAATTCTACCTTACAGTGGGTGGAAATTTAAAAAAAATATATATATTTGAGTTGTGGCTTTGGAAAACTAAAGGGAATAAGAAAAAAAACAAGCAGGGCTGAGTGAGAGGAGAAAAATACGCTTTGATTAAGAAGTTCTTGTTTGAATTGCACATCTAAAGGCTGGCTTTGAATTTGCCCGACTGAGGTGGTTTTATGAAAAGAAGATTATCTCATATGGAAGCGAAGCTGGGTCTACTTTTAATTGGAACATATCAAGAAGTTGAAGGGGCGAGGCAGAGATAACAGGAATGTGAAAAGCATGAAAGAGCTGCCATCTTTCCCCCGATAACCTCAGTTAGATTTTTGCAGCTCTCGTGTAGAAAACTGGAGAAGCAACACAGCAGGTTTTTAATGTCTGGGGTGCTGTTTACTGAGCTGGGAGAAGAGAGCACTCTCTGCAACTTGAAGAGAAGTTTTCATTCTCAGTCCCTGGAGCAGGTTGTTAGGGAAGGAACGAACATTAAGATATGGTTGGTACAAACAGTTCTCTTCTCTCCTGAGTACTGCTGTGTTTAGGCTTGCTTTGAATATGCATAGATGGCATTAATGTCAATCAGGCCACATATTAGATGTCCCTGTGGCTTGCTTTTCTACCCATATTGACTGTTCCTGTTTCATCAGTTCCCTGTGTAAATCATGAGGATGACAAACTACAGCGTTTCCACCTATTGGTTTGCAGCTGAGTAAGCTTGTTGGGACAGTCAGAAAAATGTGATCTGTTCTCTCAGGGTTCCTTCTCTTTTTCCTTGGAATGAATAAAGATGAGCCTCTTCTCCTGCTGTGTTTCTGTGTGGTAGCTGGCCTCCTCTAGTGGACAAATGGGATGCTGGATGAGTGTCGGTTTTAAAAGTGTCTAAGACTGGAAAAATGTACAATGAAAAAACAAAAGATAAACATAAGGTGAATAAGACCAAATTACAAATGATACAGAAGTCTTTCTGCCTTATAAACACACCCAGAGATCACCAAGAGCCTTCATAGATGTTTACACCAAAGGTGTGAAATAGAACTAAAAAGAGTTGTTCAGCTTGTCCTTTAAACCCTTTTATAAAGACTCCACCAGGAACCCTTACATAAGCTTGTACATAAAACCAAAAAATAATAATTAAAAAGTGTTTCACATTTCAAATAAAACAGGTATTTGCTTTATTTTGTCACAAAGCTCTTATTTTTGTTTCTTAAACATCATCAGCTACTACACCCATGTACTCCAACTCCTTCACCGGGCTTTTTTTTTTTTTCCTGACAAACCCACAATGAATGTGTTAAAATCCTCATGGCCCGAACTGGGGTTTTAGATCGCTTATTTTCACTGAACTCTGTACAGATTTGAGGTGGTAACTTCTCTCAAATGCTGTTTTATATTAAGTTTAATAGAGGTATTTTACATTTCTACTTTTTACTATTACTCTCTCTTAGAATATGAGACACAGATTAACAGGTTTGAGCCGTTATGTCTCATATGTCTCAGAAGAGCTGAAGGATGAATATATCTTGTTATTATTGTTATAATGTAGTCATATAATGTAGTCATACTATTTTTTGCTGCCGTTTCTCTGTCTGTTAATAATAATAATAACTAGAGGGCACTCAGAGAGCGCATCCCTCCGCCAAGGCTGCCTCCCTCCCTCCCTTTGTCCTCCCCACCATCCATCTGTACATTGCGAGTTAGGGCCTTAGTGGAGGTATGCACTCACGGATCACCTCCAACACGTAATGAGTTCATCTTTGGGCCAAGGGCCACCTCTGGTGAATATGCCATCCAAATCCATCTATGAGTTTTTACATGATCCTGCCAACAGACAGAGAAATGGCAGCCAAAATAACATGACTACATTATAATAATAACAAGACTGTCATAATTGTATTGGCCATACCAATGCCTGGGCAATTCCACCTAAAATCAGTATCATGGTTTATTGAATTTGTCAGGCTGGTTTTCAGGGTTTTTTCCTCCTCTCTTCTCCCTTACAGTTTACTGACAAGGTTCATAATTATTAAGCAATATTACATACCAGTGGGGTATCATATCACTGTGGTGCATAGTAAACGAGCATAATAGAACAGACCGATTGTGATTTCACAAACAAAAAAAATTAAATATTGTTCAGTGCTGAAGTTTACTGTGTTCACGTACCGTGTGGGTCATGTGACTCACGTCCTTGTCTGTCGGTGTTCTGTCAATTTTTGCCGCCCTATCGAAAAATGCTACTGGTAGCGTCGATCAACAGCAGAGTCCATCAGTTTATGTTACTTTGTCAAAAACTGCTACCATTGATTATCGGTACGATCTGTGTATGTTCTGCAGATCATGTAAATGTTTAATATGTTTAATTAGTCCGTAATATTCAGTTTAGTTATTTTATTTTCCTTAATTTCTTGGCTCTGTGATTGCCAAATTTATCATAAACTTTAAAAATTCCCATTTCTGTATGTGAAATATTATTTTCACTTACTGCAAGCAATATCATTTATTTGTTTAATTTCCAATATCCACTTATTGTCAATTACTTTTTTGTTGATTAGTTTCTATCAAAACTATGAACATGGACATGGACATGTAGGTGAAAGGAACAGAGGTGATGAGGAGGTCCTGGGTAGGTATGGTCTTAAGGAGAGAAATGTGGAAGGACAGATGGTTGTGGATTTTGCTAAGAGGATTAAAATGGCTGTGGTGAACACATACTTCAAGAAGAGAGAGGAACATCGGATGACTTACAAGAGTGAAAGAAGGTGCACACATGTGAACTACATCTTATGCAGAAGGAGAAATCTGAAAGAGATAGAAGACTGCAAGGTGGTGGCAGGGGAGAATGTAGCTAGACAGCATCGGATGGTAGTCTGTAGGATGACTTTGCAAAGCAAGAAGAGGAAAACAATGAAGGTAGAGCCAGAGATTAAGCGGGGGAAGTTACAGAAGGAAGAAGGTCACACAGAGTTCAGGAAGGAGTTGATACAGGCTCTGGGTGGTAGGGAAGAATTACCAGATGATTGGGAAAGTACAGCAAAAGTATTGAGGGAAATGGGTAGAAAGGTTTGTGGTGAATCCAGTGGACAGAGGAAGGAAGACAAGGAGACTTGGTGGTGGAATGAGGAGGTACAGGGAAGTATTTGTCAGGGCGTGGGCTAGGTGTCATGCCCTCATCCTAATTTATGGTGTTATCTTGTCTTCAGGGCATGGACCTCAGCCCTCCCTTTAAGTTTTCATTTTGGAATTTTCTGTATTTCATTCGGGTTATTATCTTTATCCTGGTTTGCCATTATTATTATTCTGTTTTGTATAATTATTTCTCTGTGGGTCGTCCTCATTATTATTATCATTATTATTATTATTATTATCATTATTCTCAGGGTCTTGTCTCCCCTGGTTCCTCTGTTCATGTTTTGTGCATCCTCTGTCTATGATCATCTGTGTAACCCTGCCCGTACTGTGTCTGTGATTATCCCTGCCGTCTTCATTTGTCACTGATTATGCTCACCTGTTCTGTATTATGTTTGATTACTCCTGTGTCTATTTATGTCAAGCCTCAATCTGTGTATCCTCACGAGTGTCCTCAGCATATGCGTGAGCAACACACATTCTGTATCCTGTCGGTATCCTGCCTGCCATGTATCTGTGAGTTTTTGTTACAGCTCCTGAGCTGTCAGTCATCTTTTGTGTTTTTTTCACCTTCGAGCTGCACCAGTTGACTAGCTTTAAATAAATTAACCGTGAACTTTAAATATTGCATCTGGGTCCTGTTCGCAAACTGTGACAGTATTCAAAGGAAGAGGTTAGCAAAGAAAAAGTGAGATAGTCAGGGAGATGAAGAAAGTAGACAGGAGTATTTGGAATCTAGGCGTCATGGACCTCCTTGTGTGCTTTTACGCAGCGCACAGAGGAGTAGAAGGATGGATGGATTTACGCGCAGGGTTAACACCACAACACATTTATTGAAGTAAAGACAAACAGTTCCAAAAAGGTGAGGACATACAAAAGTACAAAGACACTTACAATAGGGGTTCCTGGGTCGACATCGCCCAGCGAACGCATGAGAAGAAGAGATTTAACCACGATAGCATCCCAGAGCCGACATCTCTCAACGGAAGCAGGAGAATCCACGGCAACAGTGGAAGGGGCTACCCTTCAATGGCACACAGTATACACACAACTATGTGCATCAATGGACGATTCAACAGACCGGCAATGTTTAACTGCCAAACGCCGCTTAAGTGCAAGCATTGCTGGCTCCACCAATTCAATACACCTGGGTGAGTCGCGAGGATGACAGTCACCGGCATAGAATCAGCTGGCTGTCAGAGGTGAGGGGGCGTGGACGGACCAGCGAATGTTAGACAATGCCTACATGAAAGTAGGTCAAAGAGGCTGCCGAACAGCCACCAGCCAGAATGGTGGCTACAGGCATGGAAAAGAAAAGGACAAAAACATAAAAACAACAAGAGCTCAAAAGAAGACACAATACATAAATAACCCGATACCTGAGCCACAGAGAACGACCAGAACCGAGCCTAAGGAAAACACTGGCTCGGGTCATGACAGAGCCCCCCCTCTAGGGTGGATTCTAGACACCCACGGCAACATCACAAGGAAAGGAACCCCCCTCCCCCCCCCAGCAGGAACAACAATGACAAACCTGGGTGGGAGGTAGGGGGAACAGGCAAGGAGGGAACACAGAACACCCCGCCCAGGGCCCACAATTAACCCCCTCAAGTCCAAAAGCGTGGAGGCTCGGGAAGCCGCCCAGAGTCCCAGGCCCAGCAAGCAGTCCGGTGAATTGAGTCCGGTGGCCTGCCGGAAAACACGGGCCATCTGGCCCAGGGACTCAGTCCCTCTGGCGGTCGGCCAGCATTGTAGAGCCACCAGGACCAAAGCGGTGGAGCCGGAGGTGGCCTCCCTACCGGGAGGCTCACTGGTGGGTGACCAGACTGTAGGGAGGGAACCCCCGCGGCATCGGACAGGGAGGAGAAGGGGACCACAATGTCCTTAGGCTGACCCACAGCACCCTCAGTGGTCCCGGCTTGGGACACAACAGCACCCGCTGTGGATCCACCCACGGTGGCTCCCGATTGGAGCTCTGCAGCACCCGCAGTGGACTCCGGCTGGAGCTCTACAACACCCACGGTGGGCCCTGACCGGGCCAACGCTGCACCCTCAGTGGACCCCGACCAGGTCAACACTGTACCCGCGGTGGCCCCTGATTGGAGCTCTGCAGCACCCGCAGTGGACTCCGGCTGGAGCTCTGCAGCACCCACGGTGGCTCCTGATTGGAGGTCCGTAGCACCCACGGTGGGCTCTGGCTTGAACACCATTGCACCTGCGGTGGTCCCCATTGGGGACCTCATTACTCCTGTGGTGACCTCCCCAGCAAGGGAGGTAGGACTTTCCACGGCCTCCAGCACTGAACCTGGATTCTTGGCGGCCTCAGGTGGAGTTGGCTGCTCTCCGACAACCCTGGCAAGGAGCTCCGAAACCGGAGGGAGAGAGAAAGAAACCGAGTCAGGGTCACTGGCAGTGGCAGAGCCCGGTGAGGTGAGCCTGGGAACTGCAGTGAGCTGCCCCTGGCCCTTCTCACCATGAGTTGGGCAGTGTGACTTCAACAAAAACACAGGAGATATTATGGAGCACACTTGCCTGAACTTGGGCTCCACCGCCATCCAGGACTCCAGTGATCTAGGGTGCGCTGGTTTCATAGGTCTGAGAAGCGCTGCACCCACATCGGCCTCCACCGGGGCAGCCGGACTCATGTCATCGGCGGCGGCGGGCACCTCAGGTCATGGCGGATCCTCTCTGGCGACCCTAGGAAGTAACTCAGAGAAGACGGGAGAGAAAAGGCGGTTAGGGTTGCCGGCAGTGGTGGAGCCCGGCAAGGGGAGTCTGGATGCAGCTGAGGGCTACACTCGACTCTCCTCCCCAAGATCCAGGCAAGATCTCTCAAAAACTGACATGAGAATTACAGGAGAGATTACTTGCCTGCACTCGAGCTCCACTGCCGTCCAGGACTCCGTCGATCCTGACGACGACACCGGCCTGTCCTTGAGGCGATCCGGTGCAGGTTCCTCCTCCGCTGCGGCAACCTCTGCAGCTGGTTGTGTGATGGTGACAGTCTTGGTGCCCCCAGGCGAGGACTCCAACGCTGGTGACTGATCCAGCGGGGAAGCTGGGGGCTCGCTCTATGCTGGCACTGGTCTGACCTCCTCCAGGGCCACGAGCTCCTCCATTGTCCGGCGGCTAGGTTCAGGAGCCAGTGGACACTCATGGAAAAATGGGAGAGACACGGAGAGAATCGGAATAAATTCAACCATTGCAGCTGGAGGGGAGAGCCCAGTGGACTGCTAAGAATGGGCTTCCCCCTCGGGAGACAGACAAGGTTCATCATAATTAGGTGGAAAAGAATGACAGAACACTTGACTGATCTCCTGGTCTCCGGTGTAAACAGCTGCTGATGGGGATCAGTCATCTCCCTCCGTGCCTATATTGGGTTCGGCCCCCCTCGTGGGAAGTGGAGGAGCCGTCTCCATGGTGACGGAGGTGGATGAGGCTGGTGGTGGATTAGCGGAACCCTTATGGAGAGCCCTCCGGGAACGGTGGTGACAAGAGGAGACAGGCGGCGGGAGCTCCAATTCCCCTGGTGACAGCCTCTCCTGCATCTGGGATACATCTCCTGGCAAAGACGATGGCATGGGCAAAACAGGAGAGACAGGTGGACAATCAATGTCACCAGCTGACACCTCCTCGGTAGTCAGGCAAGCAGTTTCACATGACATTAAAAGTGACTGAATAAGTACTTGCCTGAATTCCTGAGAAGTGATGACGTCAGCTGTCGTCTCCGGGTCGGGGAGGTGTGACGATTCCATGGTCGGAGCCCGCTCCTCCTCGGGCTGAAGCTCCGGTTCCATCGGGGATTTCTCCTCCAACCTCCTGGCCAACTCCGGGAGGAGCCACGGCTTCGCCTCCAGGAGGAGATCAGTCTCCACCAGAAGAGCCAGTCTAAGTTTCTGTAGCTCCTCCGGAGACGGAGTGGGCCACAGCTCGGAGCAAGGAGGCGGGGCTGTCACCGGAGGGGCCGGAGGCTTCTTTCAGCAAGACTTCTTCCTCCTCGCGGACGGTTTGTGCACCAGATAATCCGGAATCCTCAGCACATCACTGGGCTGCGAGTAACAAGTGCGAAGAGGCTTCAGAGCGTCCGAGGAAGAAGGCGGAGTGGCCACGGGGGGCTCAAATGCCGGGAGATCCTCCTCCGACCCCTCGCATGGCACAATGAAGATGTCCCGGAGAATTTTCATTGCCTCTGGATGGTTCCAGAGGCTATCCCTATTAATTACTTTTAGCGCCATGTCCGGAGCCCATCAAGCCATCTCGGAGGAACAGGGCTCCAGTGTCCACGAAAGAATCTCTTCCAGGAAGCACAGTGAGCGCAGCTCCCTCTCCAACAACTCAGCCATGGCGCACGGGAAACAGGTGAGTGGAAAAAAGAAAAATTGTTCAAAAAGAAAACAGATGTGTGGGTGCAACCTGCTAAATCCTACACTGGCTGGTCTGTTCTGTCACGGACCTCCTCGTGCGCTTTTACGCAGCCCACAGAGGAGGGGAAGGATGGATGGATTTACGCACAGGGTTAATACCACAACACATTTATTGAAGTAAAGATAAATCATTCCAAAAAGGTGAGGACGTACAAAAATACAAAGACACTTACAATAGGCATTCCTGGGCCAGCATCGCCCAGCGAATGCATGAGAAGAAGAGATTTAACCACAATAGCGTCCCAGAGCCGACATCACTCAACGGAAGCAGGAGAATCCATGGCAACAGTGGAAGTGGCTACCCTTCATGGCACATAGTATACACACAACTATGTGCATCAATGGACAATTAACGGACCAGCAATGCTTGACTGGCAAATGCCGCTCAAGTGCAAGCATTGCTGGCTCCACCAATTCAGTACACCTGAGCGAGGCGCGGGGATGACAATCACCGGAGTAGAATCAGCTGGCTGTCAGAGGAAAGGGGGCATGGGCAGACCGGCAAATGTTAGACAACACCTACATGAAAGTAGGTTAAAGAGGCTGCTTAACAGCCGCCGGCCAGAACAGTGACTACAGGCATGGAAAATAAAAGGACAAAAATATAAAAACAACAAGAACTCAAAAGAAGACACAATACATAAATAACCCGATACCTGAGCCACAGAGAACAGCCAGAACCAAGCCTAAGGAAAACACTGGCTCGGTTCATGATACTAGGGGCATGGCAAAGAGAGGGGTGGCAAAGGTAAAGGCATATAGGGAGTTGTATGAGAGGCTGGACACTAAGGAAGGAGAAAAGGACTGGTATCGATTGTTTAGACAGAGGGATTGAGCTGGAAAAGATGTACAGCAGGTTAGGTTGATTAAGGACGGAAATGGTAATGTACTAAAAAGTGACGTGAGTGTGTTGAGAAGGTGGAAGGAGTACTTTGAAAAGCTGATGAATAAAGAAAATGAGAGAGTGAGGAGGATGGATGAAGGAAAGATGGTGAACAAGGAAGTTCCAAGGATTAGCAAGGCGGAAGTGAGGGCAGCTTTGAAGAGGATGAAGAATGGAAAGGTGATTGGCCCAGATGATTATGCCTGTGGAGGTATGGAGATGTTTAGGAGACATGGCAGTGGACTTTTTAACCAGATTGTTTAACACAATCTTGGAGAGTGAGAGGATGCCTGAGGAGTGGAGAAGAAGTGTTTTGGTACCAATTTTCAAGAACAAAGGTGATGCTCATTGCTGTAGTAACTACAGAGGCATAAAATTGATCAGCCACACGATGAAGATATGAGAAAGTGTGTTGAAGCCAGGTTAAGAGGAGAGGTGACAATCAGTGAGCAGCAGTACGGTTTCATGCAAAGAAAGAGTACTATAGATGCAGTGTTTGCTTTAAGAGTGCTGATGGAGAAGTATAGAGAAGGTCAGGAGTTGCACTGTGTCTTTGTGGATCGAGAGAAAGCATATGATAGGGTGCCAAGAGAGGAAGTGTGGTACTGTATGAGAAAGTCAGGAGTGGCAGAGAAGTATGTGAGGGTGGTGCAGGACATTTATGAGTACAGCAAGACGGTTGTGAGGTGCGCTGTAGGGGGTGATGGATGGATTCAAGGTGGGGGTGGGATTACATCAAGGATCGGCTTTGAGCCCCTTCTTGTTTGCCATGGTGATGGACCGGCTGACAGACAAGGTTAGGCAGGAGTCTCCATGGACCATGATGTTTGCAGACAACATTGTGATCTGTAGTGAGAATAGGAATCAGGTGGAAGAGAACCAGGAGAGGTGGAGGTATCCTCTGGAGAGAAGAGGAATGAAAGTCAGTAGAAGCAAGACAGAATACATGAGTGTGAATGAGAGGGAGGCAGGTGCAGCGATGAAGATGGAAGGAGTAGCGGTAGTGAAAGTAGATGCGTTTAAATACCTGGGGTCAACCATCCAAAGCAATGGAAAATGCACAAGAGAGGTGAAGAAGTGGGTGGAGACGAGTGTCAGGGGTGATTTGTGATAGAAGGGTAGCAGCAAGAGTGAAAGGAAAGATTTACAAGACGGTAGTGAGACCTGCTATGATGTATGGTTTGGAGACTGGCGCTGGAGGTGGCAGAGTTGAAGATGCTAAGATTTTCATTGGGAGTGACTAGGAGGAACAGGATTAGAAATGAGTATATCAGAGAGACAGCTCATGTTGAGCAGTTTGGAGATAAAGTAAGAGAGGCAAGGCTGAGGTGATTTGGACATGTGCAGAGGAGGGATAGTGGGTATATTGGACAAAGGATGTTGAATATGGAGCTGCCAGGCAGGAGGAAAACAGGAAGACCACAGAGAAGATTCATGGATGTAGTGAAGGAGGACATGGAGAGGCTTGGTGTTACAGATGAAGATGCAAGGTATAGGGTGAGATGGAGACAGATGATCCGCTGTGGCAACCCCTTAAGGGAGCAGCCGAAAGAAGAAAAAGAAGTTTCCATCAAAACTATGAGGATTAATTTGTGATCAGAAAGTGAAGAATATTATGTAAAGACCAGTTGAAGACTGGAACAAAGGACCTTAAAAAAGGAGGAGGGAAAAGAAGATCACCTTTTGCCTTGTGGGAGTAGGTCAGTAGTGCTCTGCTCTATGCAGCTGTAGTGTAAAACTTTCTTATCAAATATAGGAAAGAAATTTCTCCAAGCTTTTTTCCTGAAACTAACTATACACAAGAGGGCGATATGAGCCAAAAATCTATCCGAGATTGAAATGAATAATTGGTGTCACTCCACGTACATTCTGAACATTTTAATATACCAGTATTCCCCATCAAATAATGCTCCCAGTTAAAAATCAGTCCCTCCAGGATTTCGCGGGATGTTTTTATGATTGTTGCGGCCCAAAAAGCCTGAACTCGCGGGAGCTTTTTTAAAAAGTTGCAATAAAACTGGGCACACTGCGTGCTAATTTGTAATTTGTATACTGCTCATTTGCACACTGTACATAGGCTTATGCCATCTCACGTTTGTATCATCTCTGATATCAATATACCACGGTCCACTATAGTCACCCAGGGAATTTCAAATTTCATTCTTCTTGTTTCCTGTAGTTATTCTGTGGTTTGGTTCTGTGTTATTACCTCATTAGTATTGTTGTGTACCTATTACCTTGGCATTTGTTTGGAGAGCAGATTAAGAATTTCATTGCTCAGGAAATGTTGCATTTCTTAACTGTACATGTGATAATAAAGCCTTTGAATCTTGAATCATGAATAAAAGTTGCAATGTTTTGAGAGGGGTTTTTTTGCAGTAAAGGTTGTGGGAAGAATTACAAATTTTAAAGCAGATGTTTGTTTTTTTTCCAGTTTACTGCAGTGATATTCTAACAAAACAAGAAAAGCACAGGATTGTCAAAAAATTTCCTATTCCAGGAAATATAAAAAATCCCATCCTTAGTCATGCAAGAGATGTCTGGGATAAATGTCATAGAATGAATAAGTTGTCAATGTATGTTCAGAAGTATTCATCATTGTGGAATAATCCTGCAATCCATATTGGGAAGATGACTATATACAGGGAGCAGTGGCGTTCCAGTGGCATACGTATTATAGGAGATCTATATAGTGACGGAATATTCTTATCTTATGAAAATTTAATTCACCAATATGGTTTAGAGGGTAAGGGTCAATTTTGGAAGTACTTACAGATAAGAAATTGTGTGATGTCTGTTTTCAAAAAGGTTGATAACAGCTTTATCTCCTTTTTTGACCTGCCACTGAAACGCCGCACAGCTTCACAGTTCTATAAAATCACTAATAACTTTATAAGTAACAATTGTATAAATATGAAAAGGCTTTGGCAGAAAGATTTAGGAGAGGAAATTAATGATGACAGAGGGTGTAGAATTGTGGAAGAATGTGGAAAATTTGTGAAAGAAGCTAAAGAAAAGTTTACTCAGTATAAAATATTGTATAGGTATTACCATACCCCATTGAGATTGTACAGAATGAAATTGGCAAAAAATAATTTATGTTGGAAATGTCAGACAACAGTGGGAACATTTTTGCACTGTCTTTGGGATTGTTCTTGGATAAGGCCATTATGGGTTAGAATGCTATCAATTATGTCTGGATGGTATGGTTCAAGAATTCCTGTGACTCCTGCTCCTGTTTGCTGGGGGACAGATCACAAATGTTAAATATTTCAAAACTGGACTTTTCAGTTATCATGGTCGGTTTAATTACGGCATCAAGGATTATATTGAGACACTGGAGAACAATGGAAGTTCCAACAGTGAGAGAATGGACAGATGCGATGGTGGAGACAGCATCATATGAACGGGTGCTCAATAGACTGAATGGAGAGATGGGGGATGAGACCTCAGCGTGGGATCGTCTTTGGATATATATGAAAACAACCTTTGACTAATGGTTTAGGATAAATTTTAGTGATTTGCCAAGAGATAACCATGTTCTATTTTATATATTAGTACTTTGTATATTCACCATATGTACGACAAGCTGTCTGGTATTATCCTTTTTTTTATGCATCATGTACAGGGCCTTCCAAAGAAAACTTAATAAAAACTTAAATTTCAAAAAAAAAAAATTCCTATTAAACAGTGATTTGTAAAATAAGCAGAAACTTCTGCTATACAGAAGAACTTGTGCAACAGCAAATACAGACTTTGATACAATATCCATTACAACAGCTAAATTGCACTGAATGCATGTTAAAGAGAATAGCTTTGGAAATTATTGGCAGCACATTCATTTCAAAACTCCCTACGGTCCCCAGCCACTCAGAACTGAGCAGAGAGGAAAAAATAAATTATTTTTCTGTTGCTCTGTATTGTCTATTGGAGTCTGTGTTTTTCTGAAAAAAAAAATTACAGACAATATTTTCTCTCTTTCCATGCCTAACTCCTGCCTGTCTGCGTGTCTTGACACACACCTGTCTCATCACTCATCTTTCATTTACCGGGGGGGTGGGGTCTGTGTCCAGACCAGAGATTCACAGTTTTAAAGCTCATTGTAATAATGATTTTTCCTCTAAAGATTTATAAAATGTTCAAACACTGGCTGTAGTGTTAGATTTGCTCATTTTGTTTGTGGTTTTATGGCATCTCTCCTCATGTGCGCTCCTGCAATGGGGTGCTTTTGGGGCACTGGGGCAGATGGACATTTTTCAACACAAACCCAGCACTTTGTACACGTGGTCAGGATGGAGACGTGGCGAGACGTCCACCAGCAGGCTGGAGGAGATGGAGGAAGGGACAGTGTCTGAAACCTCGCGGGTGAGTGTTTTTTTTTTAAATCACACACTCTGTTTTTACTTATGTGTTCTGTTAATACTCACTGTAAACACGGAAGTGAACGCGGTGCAGCGATGCATTTGATTGGTTAGACTGAGCGTTTGAGTGCCACTCAGGGACAAATTTGATTGGTGAAATTGGCAGAAGTTGACGAGGATTGGCCAAAATTGCGGGAAAGTTGTGGTAATTGGACAAAGTTGCAAGGTCGAGCAATAGTCACGCTGATTGGCTGATTTCATGTGAATTGACGTGATCACAACATTGCGAAATCCTGGAGGGACTGAAAATACTCCTAGGTATAAAAAATACTTTCTCCAGCATGAGGCAACAGATCGTTCATGAGCTTGAGGCTCCTTTGTTTCAAAAATGCACATACAGTAAATGCGGAGGTGTGTGACCCTGTGGCGTGGCCATGCATGTAACGCCACCGTAACTCCGTGGACACGTCTTAAAGGGGCAGTAAATGAAAAGCGCAATATAAATATATAAAATGTTTTAAAAATTCCTGGATCCAGATCGTGATCTGCATCACCACCAAAATCCAATCATCTGTTCCCCATGCCATTACACACCTTTTCTGAAAGTTTCATCAAAATCCGTTCATAACTTTTGGAGTAATGTTGCTAGCAGACAGACAAACCAACAGACAAACCAACAGACAAACCAACGCTGGCAAAAACATTACCTCCTCCCTTGGCGGAGGTAATAATAATAATAATGGATTGCATTTATATCGCGCCTTTCAAGATACCCAAAGCGCTTTAAAATGAGTCCATTATTCATTCACTCCACAGACAGTGGTAGTGGTAAGCTACTGCTGTAGCCACAGCTGCCCTGGGAGAGACTGATGGAAATCTGGGTGCCAATCTGCACCAACAATCCAACCACTACTGAACATTTATCCACATTCATACCCAGTGTCATGGACGCTGGAGGCAAGGTGGGTAAAGTGTCTTGCCCAGGGACACAACGGCAAGATGACTGGGGAGAGCGGGATTCAAACCACCAACCCTCTGGTTATTGGATTGCCTGCTGTACCTCCTGAGCCATTGCCGCCCAAGCAGGATCACGCAAAAACTCATAGATGGATTTGGATGATATTTTCACCAGAGGTGGCTCTTGGCCCAAAGATGAACTCATTCAATGTTGGAGGTGATCCTTGAGTGCATACCTCCCCCAAGACCCTATCTCGTAATGTACAGATGGATGACGATATGGACAGACAAAGGGACGGAGGGGAGGACAAACGGACGGAGGAACGGAGCCTTGGCGGAGGTAGGCGCTCTCTGAGTGCCCTCTAGTTTTGTTTATATTTTGGCCATGATAGTTGGGCAGATTGGGCTGCTAATGTTAGCTGGTCTGAGTGGCCACAGTCAGGATTTCTGAATGACTTTGAGATCAATCTGCTGGGTATAACCTGAGAGTAGTTCACTAGCCTTCAGCTCACCTGTGACTCAACATTTATTGTTACCTCCGCCAAGGAGGTTATGTTTTTGCCGGTGTTGGTTTGTTTGTCTGTCTGACTGTCTGACTGACATTAGTCAAAAAGTTATAAATGGATTTTGATGAAATTTTCAGAAAAGGTGTGTAATGGAACAGGGAACCGGTGATTAGATTTTGGTGATGATCTGAGAGTGCATATCTCCACCAAGAGCTTTGTTTGTATTTGTGCAGCAGGATTACACAAAAACTACTGGATGGATTCAGATGAAATTTTCACCAAAGGTGGTTCTTGGGCTCGAGAGGAAGCCATTACATTTTGGTGATGATCCAAAGATGCATACCTCCAGCAAGGCTCTTATCCTCTCACAGTGTTAGCAGCAACACTCCAAAACTACTGGATGGATTTGGATGAAGTTTTCACCAGAGGTGGTTCTTGGACTAGAGACAAACCCATTACATTTTGGTGATGATCTGAGAATGCATACTCAGCCAAGGCTGTTATCAGAATCAGAATCAGCTTTATTAGCCAAGTATGCACAACACATACAAGGAATTTGACTTTGGCTAAAAACTTGCTCTCGTTGTTCAGGTGGAGGATTTAAATAAGGATTCAATGACAACAGAGTATGTACAGTAAATTACAGTCTGTCCACGTTTCTATAAAAGGATGTAAATATATACAGGAATATATGCAGTTATTTACTCAGACTAACCACACTTTGCAGAAATATATGAAAAAATATACAGTCACACAGTATTTCAATGTGAACTCAGATTCAGTGATATAATGTGAATAAAGTAAAAAGCAGTGTGAAAGTTATGTGCAATGTAATAATGGATGAAAAGTCATGAGTACAGCAACAGGTAGGACTAGGTGAATGTTAGGAGTTCTTCAGAGTGATGGCTTGAGGAAAGAAACTGTTCCTGTGACGGGTGGTTTTGACCTTCAGTGATCTGTAACGACGACCAGAAGATAGAAGTTCAAACAGTTTGTGGCCGGGGTGTGATGGGTCAGCACAGATGTTTCCCGCCCGTTTCCTGGTTATGGACCAATATAAGTTCTCAATGGAGGGTAGGTCGGTACCAATGATCCTCTCCGCAGACTTAATGATCCGCTACAGTCTGGTCTTGTCCTGTTTAGTGGCAGATCCAAACCAGACAGTGATGGAAAAGCAGAGGACAGATTGGATGATGGCGGTGTAGAAGACAACCAGCAGCTCCTGAGGCAAATCAAACTTCTTGAGCTGACGCAGAAAAAACAACCTCTGCTGGGTCTTTTTCCAGACAGTGTCTATATGGGAGGACCACTTCAGGTTCCGGGAGATTGTGGTACCCAGAAACTTGAAGGAGTCCACAGTGGACACTGTGCTGTTGAGGATGGTGAGTGGGGGGAATGAAGGGGGGTGTCGCCTGAAATCCACAGTCATCTCCACCGTTTTGGCTGGGTTAAGTTCAAGATGGTTCTGGCTGCACCAGAGGATCAGCTGCTCCACCTCCCGCCTGTATGCAGACTCATCATCATCCCGGATCAAACCGATGACTGTGGTGTCGTCCGCAAACTTCAGGAGCTTCACCGAAGGGTCCTCTGAGGTGCAGTCGTTGGAGTAGAGGGAGAAGAGCAGTGGGGAAAGGACACATCCTTGGGGGGCGCCAGTACTAATTTTTCGGGAGCTGGATGTAAATCTCCCTAGCTTCACCTGTTGCCACCTGTCAGTCAGAAAGCTGGAGATCCACGGGCAGGTGGAGGGGGGCACCTTGAGCTGGAGGAGTTTCTGATGAAGAATGCCTGGGATGATGGTGTTGAACGCTGAGCTGAAGTCGACAAACAGGATCCTGGCGTACGTCCCTGGGGAGTCGAGGTGTTGTAGGATGTAGTGTAGTCCCATATTCACTGCATCATCCACTGACCTGTTTGACCGGTGGGCAAACTGCAGTGGGTCCATCAGGGGGCCTGTGATGACCTTCAGGTGGTTCAGCACCAATCTCTCCAAGGATTTCATGACCACAGAGGTCAGGGCAACAGGTCTGTAGTCGTTTAATCCTGTAACAGAGGGTTTCTTGGGAACTGGAATGATGATGGAGCGTTTGAAGCAGGAAGGCACTTCACGTAGCTCCAGTGATCTGTTAAAGATCCAGGTGAAGATGGGGGCCAACTCGTTGGATCAGACTCTCAGGCAGGACGGAGACACACCATCAGGTCCTACAGCCTTCTTGATCTTTTGTCTCTGAAAGACCCGGCGCACCTCCTCTTCACAGATCGTTAGTGCTGGTGGGAGGTCAGAGTGGAGGAGGGATGGAGTTCCTGGGGCTGCAGATAATCCTTTTGTGTGGGTGGGAGGTGAGAACTGTAGGTTCTTTTCAAACCTGCAGTAAAAGCTGTTTAGGTCATTAGCCAGCTGGAGGTTTTCCACAGGGTGGGGGGATGGTCTCCTGTAGTTGGTGATATTTTGCAGGCCTCTCCAGACAGAAGCAGAGTTGTTGGCTGAGAAGTTTTTTTGTAACTTCACACTGTAGCTCCTCTTAGCAAGCCTGATCTCCTTCGTCAGCATGTTTCTGGCCCGCTTGTACAGAGTCCAGTCACCAGTCCTGTAGGCCTCCTCCTTGGTCTGACGTAGCTGCTTCAGTTTAGGAATGAACCAGGGTTTATTGTTGTTGTATGTGCAGAAGGTCTTGGTCTGCACACACATGTCCTCGCAGAAATAGATGTATGACGTCACAGTGTCAGTGAGTTCATTTAGGTTAATGGCTGCAGCTTCAAAAACACTCCAATCTGTACAGTCAAAGCAGGCTTGTAACTCCAGCTTTGATTTCTCAGTCCATTTCTTCACAGTCCTTACAACAGACTTGGAAGTTTTTAGTTTCTGTCTGTATGTTGGAATAAGATGGAGCAGACAGTGGTCAGAAAAACCCAGAGCTGCACGGGGGACGGCATGATAGGCATTTCTTAAAACTGTGTAACAGTGGTCAAGTGCATTTGTGTCCCTGGTGGGACATTTAATATGCTGTCTGTATTTAGGAAGCTCATTTGTGAGATTAGCTCTATTGAAATCACCCAGAATGATAAGCAGAGAGTCTGGATGTTTTTCCTCCACGTCTGCTATCTGGTCAGCGAGGTGCTGCAGTGCCTCCGTTGTACAAGCAGCAGGCGGGATATAAATTCCGACCAGAATAAACGAGGAGAACTCTCGCGGTGAATAAAAGGGTTTACAGTTTATGAACAGTGACTCTAGGTTAGGGCTACAAAACTTCTTCAACACTGTGACATCAGTACACCAACCTTCATTTATGTAGAAGCAGATTCCACCTCCTTTAGTCTTTCCAGAGAATTCTCGGCTGCGATCAGCGCGAAACAGCTGGAATCCGTCCAGGCGCACCGCGCTGTCCGGGATGTGTTCACTCAGCCAGGACTCCGTGAAACAAAGGGCGCCAGATCTGCTAAAATCCCGGTTTTTGTGAGTCAGGAGCAGCAGTTCATCCATTTTGTTCGCCAAAGAGCGGATATTTGCCAGATGGATCGATGGGAGCGGCGTGCGAAATCCTTGTTTCTTCAGCCTGACTAGCACACCAGCACGTTTACCACGCCGCCTTCGTTTCCGGCCAGCGCCAATAGCCGCTGCTCCCACAGCTAAGATCGACTGAAAAAACTTCAGATCAGCAGCAGAAACTGGCGGAGAAGTTGCATTGGGAGGTAGTCTGAGTGAAAGTAGTTCCTCCCTTGAATAGGTGACTGGGACAGAAGAGCAGAAGTCCAAAAAAACACACAAAATTATCAAAAACATCAGAGAGCAGAAGCCAGTGGCTGCCATCCGCGGCGCCATCTTGCAGTGTTTTAGCAACAATACTCCAAAACTAATGGACAGACTTTGATGCAATTTTCATCAGAAGTGGCTCTATGCCTACATACAAACCCATCACATTTTGGAGGTGATCCATGAGGGACAAAAGGAGCCTTGGCAGAGATATTTATTGCCATCTGGACCAGACACCTTCTCACCTCCTCCTCAGCTGCCATTAGCAGAGATAACCATTCACACATGCAGGGTTGTTTCTCTGCTTATTACACCTCGGGGATCAGTCATATACTAATGGCCACTCAAACCACAGACTACTGTCTTCAATAATGCTTTCACATTCAACAAATATTTGTTAGTATTTTTGTTAGCACAACAAGCAAAGCTGAAAGCTGACATTAGTCTCTAACATGCAAGCTCCATCTGTTATGTCTGGGTAATGAGACCACCGGACACGTTCTCTGTGTTGAGGGTTAGCTTTAATGAACTAGCTACAAACACATGGAAAAAGTTGTAACAAGCTAATGGGGGTGAGGTATAGGAGGTAGCAGGCTAGAGGCAGAATGCCAAAAGGAGAGAGTCTCCTGCCGTTAGTCCCCTAATATAGTCACGGCGTGATGACGTAATGTCGTGCATGCATCCCCACATCCCTGACGTGTATGGTGGTATTCCAATATGCCACATTTACCCTCCCTTCCCCCGGGAAAAAACAGAACGCTGCTGGTGATAGTTAACCTTAGCTGTGAACCTTGATTGTGGCATATTGCTAGCATAACACATATACTGTACATATAACAGTATCAGTGCTGTGGCTAACATAACGCATGATGTTTCGCACACTAGGTGTGGGTAACTGGATAGACTGCCGGTAAGACCCTGCATGGTTGAGTGGATTATTCTGCCACTGTATCAACCATGCTCTGTTTAAACATTTTCAAAAACAGAGTCATTTTCTTACTGTCTAACCTCAGGGGCCTCAGACGAGCCCATGGTGGGCGTGTCCCTGGAGGTGCTGGCTGCAGCGGACCTGGGTGCCATCTTGCTGGAGTCATGGCTCACTCGTCAGCAAAGCCCCAGTCCCGGTCCCACATTGGCTGGGTCAGCTCCAGTGTTGCAGCTTGATTTGGGGCCGCTGCTGATCTTACATTCCGCAAATGGCTGGCCTGCCATCTTGAACCATTGGCCATCTGGAAGGTGGCTGGCCTTAATTACGTGGTGATCTGCATCGGCGACGACAGGAGCTTCTGCAGGTCATCTGGGCATTCGGATCAGCGGACCTGAACCCAATCGAACACCGTGAGTCCGGATCTAGTCGGCTTTGTGTGGCGCTGCTGCTGCTCTCTCATCCCTGATACTGGTTGTGGTTGTAGTGGCATGACGTTTTCGCCAGTGGCAGGACCCGCTCCAGGTTGGCATTGTTCTGCAGGGTCCTGCTCGGCCACAGACTCTCTCTCCTGCAGCTGTACGGCGGCTCCATTAGGCTTATGCCGGGCGAGGATCAGAGACAAATCCGGATTATGCCCTCTCTCGTCTGATGCTGGTTGAGGTTGCAGAGGCATGACGTTCTCACTGGCAGCAGGACGTGCTCCGGATTGGTGTCGTTCACCGGGGTCCTGCTTGGCCACGGACTCTCTCTCCTGCAGCTGTACGGCGGCTCCATGAGGCTTATGCCGGGCGAGGATCTGAATCAAGTCCGGATAATGCTCTCTCTCCTGCAATGAGCTGGCAGCCACAGAATGCTTGTGCTGCGTGAGGTGCTTCTGTCGTTCTTCTGTCCCGCTGCCGGGGAAAAGTGCTGTTACTGGGGTATCGTCTGGTGGGTCATCTGGTGGCAGACATGGAGGCAGATCGGTCCTGTCGCTGACAGGGCAGATCCTACTTTCCTCCAGGTCCTGCGTGACTGTGGACCGGATCTCCTGCGATGAGGCAGCAGCCCAAGAACACTTGTGCTGTGTGAGGACCAGCTCCAGGTCCTGTGTGGGTGTGGTCTGAAGCTCCCGTGGCGGCTCTGGTTCTACTGGGTTGTGCTCGGCGTGCGGTGCAAAGCCAGGAGAAGCTGTGTCCACATCTGAGTGCAGCAGACTCGACCCGTCGTAAATCAAACTGAGTTTACCGCTGGGTCGCCATGTTGTGGTGCCCTGCTGTCCCGCGGTGTCTACCTCAGGGCCCTTCTGAGAAGATGTGGGGTCGACAGGCTCAGCAGCTGGGACAACCGTCTGTACCAGCAGAGCTGACTGTGGGGAGCATGGGCTGGGGCTCTCTAGCTACGATGCTAACTGGGCAGCTTCTTCTAGCTCTAGCTGGGACGCTATTTTCCAGAGCTTCGGTCAGCATCAAGCTGTTCGGTGTGGTCATTAGCTTATTCCGCAGCGTCGGCTTTGTGGCGTGCTCCGCCAACTTGTCTCACACCCACTCACCCTCCAAGCGTCCTAACTCACTTGTACTAGCCAAACAGCGGAGGCCGGTGACAAATCACTGGACTGATTCACCCACTTGCTGTTGGTGCTGGCAAAACTTGACTCGTCTAGCCGTCACACCCTCAGGGTTCACAAAATATATGGCTAGCAATGTGATACATTCGTCATAGGTATCTGCTTTTCCCATTGTTCTGAAGACACATTGTCCCTTGCTGCCGAGGCTCTGAATTAGCATGGCGCGCAGCCTAGCCTCACTAGTAGCCAGGCTGATGGCGCACACGAACGACTCAAACAGTCCATGCCAACGAATCCAAGGAATGGACGATTCACCTGGCATGGCAAGGAACAGTGGAAAAGTTGCCAACAACGTGTCCATACTCCAGGAAAACTATTAATTTTCCAACGAAAATCCAGTTTTTTCCTCATCGCCAATGTTATGTCTGGAAGCAGGGACCAACGGATGCGTTCTGGGTGTTGAGGGTTAGCTTTAATGAACTAACTACCAGCACATGGAACAAGTAGTAACAAGCTAACGACAAGCTAATGGGTGTGAGGTACAGGAGGTAGCAGGCTAGAGACGGCGTGCCAAAAGGAGAGAGTCTCCCACTGTTAGTCCCCTAATATAGTCATGGCGTGATGACATCACGTCATGTGTGTGTCCCCACGTCCATGACGTGTATGGTGGTATTCCAATATACCACACCATCAAAATACATTTCCCAGAGAAATGACGAAAGACAGTGGGTGGGAGTAACTGGACCACGTTACCATTTAAAGCATATGTTATTAAGATGTTTTGAGGAAAGCTTCTTCCCCTTGTGTCAAATGGTACTGCAATGACTAAACCCTGATGTACTTTGACCAAAGCATGTTGCAGATATTTTTTTAATACCTCCGTGAGCTGTATCAACATGCAGAAAAACAGTATCGCAGATGCATTTAACAGTATGTAATCCATCAGAGGTGCTATTCATTTTTTCGTTTGTTTCTTTCTTTAACCTCCTGTTGTTACATTCAAATTATTCCAGTTTTAAAGTTTGTAAATGAGCCAAGAAATGTAGTCAACCAAGGTAAGATGTACAGCATATAGTATTTTCCTTATAAGCTTCATGGATTAGGTAGAATACAGATGAGCTACTTTACAGAAGTACAGGAGTAAGAATTTGAAGTTGCAGCCATGTTTCTGTGTGGTGAATGATCAGAAGAGAGCAAAAGAGAGAGGCAGGCAGACAGCGGACAGAAAAATTAAACACGTGTGGGCATCATGTGTGATGTGGAAGGTCAGACGCTCTGCAGTATCATTTGATCCCCTCCTCTCTTTTTATCACCTTCTCTTGCTGTGGCTTGGTGTCAGATTCAAACAGATTTTTAAATGTGGCCTCTCACACATACACACAAACACACGTACAGGGCCAAACTCTCTCTCATCTGTCGTCTTTCTCCACAGTATTGGGTAGTTGTCTTTGTGATTGTGTTATATTTGCTTGTTTGCCTTTCTCTAAGCAGAGCTGAGACTTTTAGGGCCAAAAGAAGCTGCTCAGCCATTAAAAGTATTCTGTTAGCATTGATCTCCATGACTGAGTCCTCTGAAAGTTTGGATCTTTTTCGTTAGACCTTTTTGGGTGCCCAGCTGTATCCAAAGTATCTCAGTTGGCTTTACTGTTGTTGGCGTTGTGGTTCAGCTGTGTCATGGGAGCTGTGATGGCTGCTCTCTCTATGGAGGCCCGAAGGCGCCTCTCTCGGCCCAGCTGCCTCTCTCACTGTGGCCACAGTGCAGCCAGGTACCATCGCTCAGGTAGGCTCGTATGGTTTAAAATCCTTAATTCATCAGTGTAGTCATGTTCTTCTGTTCCATCTTCACTTCTCATCTATTTCTTTGTTATTTTGAAAGTATATGAGCTAGGAATTAACTACCGTATTATAAGGAATTATGCTTACAAAGTTCTGTTACACAAATATTCAGGTTTGATAATCACAAATACCTTTTATAATTTATAATTTTAAGATGGAAGTTTTTTATAAAATATTTGTCACACTAGATAAATGCTAATCAGTTATCCCTAATAACACTTGAGAAGAACTTTATAAATTAAGCTTTGTTAAAAAAAAAAAAAAAAAATCGATGCATTTTCAGTAGTGCTGAGACGATTAGTTGATCTATTAGTTATCTAATAAAATTACAAAAATCTACAGAAAATTACTATGTAACTAATTTTTTTTATAATCATCTAATCACTTTTGGGCCCTTTTCCAGTAAAAATTTAAAAAAATATGATTGTTTTTTGTTTTGCATTGTAATTTGAATAATCTTTGCTTTTGTACTGTTTAACAAACCAAGACATTTGATAAGGTCACTTTGAATCCCCTAGCATACTTTGATGGAGATTTTTGACTGTTTTTATGTACAGTATATATATTTTATAGAATGATTGGTTAAGCAAAAAAATTATCAGCAGATTATTTAACTTTTATTTTTCATATTTTTCACCTTCTGTTAGAAATCCCATTTTAATTTCCATCCATCCATCAAATCAAATCAAATCAACTTTACTGTCATATTGCTGTACATACAACTGTAGCGCAGGCAAGATGAAATTGTGTTTCTCTCGGCATCCATATAAATAGAAGCAGCATGATTTAAGACACACTCCCACATAGCTTCACCCCCCCATCCATTCACACATCCCTGAGACATACTTGGGGAAAAAAAAACTAACTAACTATAATATACAAATAATATACAAAATGTCCATAGGTGCAGTAGTGTGTATGAGAGATTCCGGGTCAACTGTTCAGCATCCTGACAGCTTGTGGAAGGAAGCTGTTGATCAGTCTGGTGGTTCTGCCTCTGATGCTCCTGAATCGTTTACCAGATGGAAGAAGTTCAAAGTGTTTATGCAGAGGGTGAGAACAGTCCTTGACAATGTTCAGTGCCCTGCTCCTACAACGGTTCTGAAAAAGTTCTTGGACAGAGGGGAGGGAGACTCCAATTACCCTCTCAGCCCCCTTGACTATCCTCTGCAGGGCTTTTTTGTCTGACATACTGCAGCTGGAGTACCATGTAGCAATGCAGTACATCAGAACACTCTCCACCACACCTCTGTAGAAGGTCCTGAGGATGCAGATGGGGAGAGAGGCCTGTTTGAGTTTCCTCAAGAAGTGCAGTCTCTGCTGAGCCCGCTTCCTGATCCCCAAGGAGTTCTTGCTCCAGGTCAGGTCCTGCGAGATCTGCACTCCAAGGAACTTGATGTTCTCCACTCTCTCCACTAAACGGCCGCTGATGCTGAGGGAGACGTGCTCAGGCTGTGACCGCCAGAAGTCGATAATCATCTCCTTCGTTTTGTCCACGTTGAGCACCAGATTGTTCTCCCTGCACCAGCCCTCCAGGTCTCTCACTTCTTCCCTGTACATTGATTCCTCATCCCTCTGAATAAGTCCCACCACCGTGTTGTCGTCTGCAAACTTAATAATCTGGTTCTCCTCATGTCTGGATACACAGTCATGTGTTAGAAGTGTAAACAACAGTGGACTGAGTACACAGCCTTGAGGGGATCCAGTGCTCAGCGTGACAGAGTTGGAGATGTTGTTTCCAACCCGGACAGACTGAGGTCTCTCAGTTAGGAAATCCAGGATCCAGAGACATGTGGCGGTGTTCAGACCGAGAAGGAGTAATTTCTCCATCAGTCTCTGGGGAATAATGGTGTTGAATGCTGAACTGAAATCAATGTACAGGAGTCTGGCGTAGGTGTCTTTCTGGTCCAGGTGGGTGATGACAGAGTGTAGGGTGGTGACTATAGCATCCTCCGTGGAGCGGTTTGAACGATATGCAAACTGGAGCGGGTCGTGTGATGCAGGGAGACAGGCTGTAATGTGTGGTTTGACAAGCCGTTCAAAACACTTCATCACAATTGGTGTCAGTGCAACAGGACGATGGTCTTTCAAACAGGACACAACTGGTTTCGTTGCCACCGGTACAATGATAGAGGTCTTGAAGCATCTGGGAGCGATGGCCTGACTCAGGGAGATGTTATAAATGTCAGTCAGGACATCTGCCAACTCGCTCGCGCAGTCTTGGAGCACACGTCCCGGAATGTTGTCCGGACCTGCAGCTTTGCGTGGGTTGACTCTGGTTAGGGTCCTCCGTGTGTCCGCTGTGTTGATGGTAAAAGCTGGTCCCACCGATGGTGGGGGTGGGCCAGCCCTCCCTCTGATTGTCGAGTTTGATGCTTCAAAACGTGCAAAGAAGTCGTTAAGCCTGTCTGGAAGCGAAGTGTCGTCATCATCGACCCCCTGCCTAGACTTATAGCCCGTCAGTGTCCGAACTCCCTGCCACATCTGCTTGGTGTTCCTAGTGTCACAGAGGTGTCCCTGGATTTTCTCCGCATAGGCGCGCTTTGCCGCCTTAATTCCCTTTGAGAGCGCAGACCTGGCTGAGCAGAGGGCGATCCTGTCCTTCACTCTGAAGGCTGCATCTCTGGCTGTAAGCAGCGAGCGCACCTCTGCAGTCATCCAGGGCTTATGGTTACCCCGCATAGTGATGGTCTTCACTGTAGTGACATCCTCTGTGCACTTCGCGATGTAGCTGGTGACTGTATCAGCATACTCCTCCACATCTGTCTTGTCTTCCTGGGAGGCTGCTATTTTGAAGACCTCTCAGTCTGTGTGCAGAAAACAGTCTTTCAGTGCAGAGGTTGCACTCGCTGGCCAAATTCTAATTTGTTTCACTGCTGGCCTGCTGCGCTTCAATAAAGGTTTGTAGGCAGGGCAGCAGCATCACGGACATGTGATCAGAAAGGCCGAGATGGGGGCGGGGTATCGCCTTATATGCATCTGTGTTTGTGTACACTAAGTCCAACATATTCTCTCCTCTGGTCTTAAAGTCTACACATTGTTTAAACTTGGGGAGCACAGTCTTTAAGCTGGTGTGGTTAAAATCCCCCGCCACCACCACAAAACTGTCCGGGTGTGAAGTTTGGATTTCACTAATCGCATTGTGCAGTACCCCGAGTGCCTTCTTAGCATTAGCTTTAGCATTAGGGCTCGGCACTATGTAAACACCAGCTACAAACACGTTGCTGAATTCCCTCGGCAAATAATGTGGCCGACAATTAACAATAAGGAACTCCGCCAACGGAGAGCAGTGTTTAGACACTAACGTGGCATTGATGCACCAGTTCTTGTTAACATAGATGCATAGCCCCCCCCCCCCCCCCCGGCTCTTACCGGAGCTCGCCGTTTCCCTGTCGGCACAGAACATCGCCATATCTTCCAGTTGAATGGCCTCGTCAGGAATGTTGCCGTGGAGCCATGTCTCAGTGAAAACAAACACACAGCAGTCTCTCCACTCTCTCCGGGTTTCTCTCAGCAGACGCAGCTCGTCCAGCTTGTTTTCGAGGGAGCGGATGTTAGAGAGAATGAGTGACGGTACCACTGGTCTGGAGGGGTTAGCCTTTAGCCTAGCATGGATCCCGGCCCTTTTTCCACGCTTTTGCTTGCATTCACTCCGCTTACGCCTCCTCCTCTCTCGGGTAGCTTCCAGCGGGGACTCTGCCAGAATTCCATGCTGGCGTAGAATGTCCAAATCACAACCTATCGCCGCGATTCTTGCAGCGTGCAGTACCGTTTAATAAGGTCTTACGGTTGTAAGTTTTACAGAATGTACATCTGGGAAGATCAAAACACTCAAAACTCTCACACTCGCTGATGCCAAGAGGGGCCGCTGCATCCGTGCGCGCTGCCGCCATCTATATACATCTTCTACTGCTTATCAAGGGTGTAGGTCATGGGGGCAGTAGTCTAAACAGGGAAGCCCAGACCTGGGTGGCTCATTTGGGCTGAGACATTTGGGAGTGACCCAGTAAACGAACAGCTGATCAGACTTTCTAAAATCTGCCATTCTCTCCAGGTACACCCCAAGGCCCACACAGGGCATAATAGCTTTTAATGTGGTGCAGCACACACTTCTGCAGCTAAAACTAGTCCTTAATGCTGACAAAACTAAACTGATGTGGTTTTCAAATTTTAGGAAGAGTACACAAATTTTTCACAGTGTCCACTTTTGAGGGAAATGAAATTGAGGTGGTTCACTCATACAAGTATCTTGGTATCTTGCTTGATGACGCTTTGACTTTTAAGCCCCATGTTGAAAATCTTGTGAAGAAACTTAAACTGAAGCTGGGTTTTTTATTTCGAAATAAATGTTGTTTTTTCTTTTGAGGTTAAAAAGCGTCTTGTTACTGCAACTTTTTTATCTATTTTAGATTATGGAGACCTCTTGTATATGAACGCTTCAGCTCAGTGTCTGAGTAAGATTGACTCTGTATATCATGCTGTTTTGAGGTTTGTTACAAACTGTAGAGCCTTGACCCATCACTGTGAACTGTATTCTAGAGTGGGATGACCCTCTTTGTCCACCAGGAGGTTGACTCACTGGTACATTTTTATTTACAAGGCCATGCTTGGACTGTTGCCCCCTTACATTTGTAATTTGATCACACTGAGAAGTGTTGATTCTTATGGTTTGCGTTCTAATGATCATTTGTTGCTTTCTGTTCCATTTGCCCATACTGAGCTGGGAAAAAGAGCTTTCATGTTCTCAGCCCCCTCTAATCAGAATCAGAATCAGAATCAGAATCAGGTTTATTGCCATTGTTCATGTAGTACACAAACTAGGAATTTGTCTCGGTACAATGCTGCAACATTAAACATGATAAGATAAGAGAAATAAACTATACATGTAATAAAGTGTAGGATAAGATTAAGTGATACTGGTCAACAGTTAAAATATATATTAGCCAGCAGCAGATACTGTGGAGAACTATATAGTGCAGTCGGTAATGCAGGAAGAAAACAGTGATGATTGACATGAGTCTGGTTGAGCTGCTGTACATGGTGCACAAGAGTCACTTAGTGTTCAGCAGTCTAATGGCAGAGGGGAAGAAGCTGTTCATGTGACGGGAGGTTTTAGTCTGGATGGACCGAAGTCTTCTACCAGAGGGGAGGGGGGCAAACAGTACGTGACCAGGGTGTGAGGGATCGGCTATGATCCGGCCAGCACGCCTCCGGGTCCTGGAGATGTACAGATCCCGGAGAGATGGGAGCTTGCAGCCGATCACCTTCTCAGCAGTGCGCACGACGCGCTGCAGCCTTAGTCTGTCCCTGGCAGTGGCTCCTGCGTACCACACGGTTATGGAGGTGGTGAGGATGGACTCGATGATGGCTGTGTAGAACTGCACTAACATCTTGGTGGGTAGCTTGAGCTTCCTCAGCTGCCGCAGGAAGAACATCCTCTGCTGGGCTTTTTTGATGAGTGAGCTGATGGTCAGCTCCCATTTGAGGTCCCTGGTGATGGTAGTGCCTAGGAAGCGGAAGGAATCAGCAGTGGTGATGGGAGAGCCTGAGAGGGTGAGGGGGGGCAGAGGAGTAGTGACTTTCCTGAAGTCTACAATCATCTCCACTGTCTTCAGAGCGTTCAGCTGCAGGTTGTTATTGCTGCACCAGGACGCCAGCTGGGCCACCTCTCTCCTGTAGGCGGACTCGTCGCCGTTGGAGATGAGCCCGATGAGGGTGGTGTCGTCCGCAAACTTGATCAACTTGACAGACTGGTGGCTGGAGGTGCAGGAGTTGGTGTAAAGGAAGAAGAGTAGGGGGGAAAGTACACAGCCCTGGGGTGATCCGGTGCTGATGCTAGTATAGTCTGAGACAGTCTTTCCCAGCCGCACATGCTGCCTCCGGTCCGTCAGGAAGTCGATGATCCACCTGCAGAGGGAGTCAGGCACGTTGAGCAGGGACAGCTTGTCCCGGAGCAGAGCGGGGCGGATGGTGTTGAATGCGGAGCTGAAGTCCACAAACAGGATCCTGGCGTAGGTGCCCGGGGAGTCCAGGTGCTGCAGGATGGAGTGGAGGGCCAGGTTGACTGCATCGTCTACAGACCTGTTGGCTCGGTAGGCAAACTGCAGCGGATCCAGGAGAGGGGTGGTGATGGACTTGAGGTGGGACAGGACCAGGCGCTCAAAGGACTTCATGACTACAGAGGTGAGCGCTACAGGTCTGTAGTCATTAAGTCCAGTGATCCGTGGCTTCTTGGGGACAGGGATGATGGTGGAGGATTTGAGGCAGGATGGCACGTGGCATAACTTAAGGGAGGTGTTAAAAATGTCTGTGAATACAGGAGCCAGCTGTTTCGCACAGAGTCTCAGGGTGGAGGGAGACACGCCGTCTGGGCCGGGGGCCTTGCGCGGGTTCAGTCTGGAGAACTGTTTGAGCACATCCTGCTCACTGATGATAAGGGGAGGGGGGAGGAGGGGGGGGGGTGCCTTAAATGAAGTAGGGAATGTGGAGGCTGTGGAGCTGGAGGGAGGGGGGGAGTTGGACACAGATGACGAGGTGTCAAAACGGGCATAGTGTTGGGACAGTCTCTGACAAAGGGCTTTGTCATCCTGACCTTTAGGAGCCTTAGGTCGATAGTTGGTGATTTGCCTCAGTCCTCTCCACACGGAAGCCGAATCATTAGCAGTGAACTGCTGCTGGAGTCTCTCTGAGTACACAGATTTAGCCCTCTTCAGCTCTCTGTTAAACCGGTATTTAACCTCCCTGTAGCAGTCCCTGTCTCCACTTTTCAGCGCTGCTTCCTTCTCCTTCCTGATCTGTCTGAGCTTAGCTGTGAACCAGGGTTTGTCATTAGAGTAACTCACCCTGGTGCGTGATGGAAGAATGTTCTCTTCACAAAAGTGGATATATGAGTTCACAGTGTCCGTGTACTCATCCAGATCATGCGTGGCTCCTTTAAGCATGCCCCAGTCAGATATTTCCATGCACGTTTCCAGCTTCTCCTCAGCATCACTGGTCCGTATCTTCGTAGTGCTCACAACAGGTTTAGTGAGCTTCAATCTCTGTCTGTATGTGGGAATGAGGTGAACCATCACGTGATCAGATAATCCCAGCGCAGCTCGAGGGACAGCGCGATATGCGTCTTTCACTGTGGTGTAACAGTGATCCAGTGTGTTTAATCCTCTGGTGGGGCATTTAATAAACTGTTTGTAGCGGGGGAGATCGTGGCTCAGATTGCACTGATTAAAGTCGCCAGCCACAATAATCAGCGAGTCTGGAAAACTCCGCTCTGTGTGTTGAATGTGATCCGCGAGCACGCGCTGAGCTTCGCGCGTGTCCGCGTCGGGAGGGGCGTACACAGCGATCATTATGAAAGAAGCAAACTCCCGCGGGGAATAGAAGGGCTTGCAGTTGATAACAAGAAATTCCAAGGCAGGAGAACAGTGTTTGGAAATTACCGTTACATCAGAGCACCAGCTGCAGTTGATGTAGAAGCAGACACCGCCTCCTGTGGTCTTGCCGGAAAGCTCTGTGTCACGATCAGCACGGAAGAGCTGAAAGCCGTCGAGGCGCAGCGCGCTGTCCGGTATATTTTCCCGGAGCCAGGTCTCAGTAAAGCAGAGGACAGCTGAGGAGGCAAGGTCCTTAAAACGCATCAGCAGTCTCAGTTCATCCACCTTGTTAGAGAGAGAGTTGGTATTGGACAGAAATATGCCAGGCAGCGCCGTTCGCGAGCCTCTCCTGCGAAGTCGTACGAGAGCGCCCGCTCGTCTTCCTCTCTTCCGCCGTCTCATTTTCCGAGCCAAACAATAAACCAGATCGGCGGCAGGGGCTAGAAAAACTGGGAGGAGGTCCGTGGGGGTCAAAGTCCTGATATTTAAAAGTTCTTCACGGGTATAAGTGCAAGCAGACACACAATTGACAAACAAAAACAAACAAAGAGCGCAGCGAAGCACCATGTCGACCGCTGTGGGCGCCATCTTGGATCAAGCAAGCTTTACATGGAACATGTTGCAAAAAGACTGGAAACTAACGGAACTTGTTTCATTGAACGACTTTATATCCAGATTGAGAACACTTGAGACGGCCTCACTAATTTGTAACTGTTTTATATGATTTGTATGTCATTGTAAGTGTAATTGTGATTTTTTTTTTTGCTGCCTCTTGGCCAGGACTCCCTTGAAAAAGAGGTTTTTAATCTCAACGGGTTTTTTCCTGGTTAAATAAAGGTAAATAAATAAATAATAATGTATTAAAGGTGATAGAGACAACATTGTGACCTCCTGGCCAGTAGTTGTCACACTTACTCTTGCACCACTATAATATTGTACTGGTTGCTAGAGGAAAACATGAACGTGCAGAGGAGCCTGTTCTACAGTCTCAGTTCTTTGATGATCACAAGTGAGATACAGAATGTCAAACAAGGACTCTTTTGTGATCTGAACTTAATCTGAGGAGATGAAACGTGACATCAACCTAGTTATGCAATTGGCTTGTTATCCAACTGCTCAGATGTAAATATTGTGATAATTTTGGACCTTTAAAATTTTTCAAAAGTATGTTTTCCATCAATATATTATCTTTTCAGAATATAAAGATTTTAATTCTGCTTCTTTCTAAATATTTTGTAGATGTATTATTAAAAAAAATGTTTTCATGAAAATACTATCTAGTAAACCTTTAAGCCCGTTTCTCCTCTGAGAAGAATGAAGGGTGAAAATCCAGAAGTTCTACAGTGGGACACTTGTATGATAACTTCATTAGTTCAGGTACAAAACATTTTAAGAAAAAAAGTGAAGAAATAACAGTTTTCATATACAGTATCTGATGTTGACAGACCAGGTGTACTTATACTTTTCGGGTGTTTTACCTTCATTTTAAGACTTGTATATGTTTTATAACTTCATGCAAATGTAATGGGGAGCATGATGTGTGATTGTGCCCCAAATTCTAAGTTATTTTTCTGTTTTTGGCCTTACTGATATTATGATTTGATCTTGTCTAGTTTCAGGTTTATATTGACAGTATTCCTTGTGTTGTCCTTTTCTAGTTTTGTCTTCCTTGGTTTTAGCTTTATTCCAAAGGTATTTCTTATGTTCTTGTTTAGTTTGGTGTAATTTGATTTTTGCTATCTTTATATATGTTTAGCTTATTGTGGCAAAGCCGCAAGGACCTATGCGATGACATGGTGCCCGTCCGCCCGTCTGGCCATCCATCCACATTTCACTGATATTGCTCCTTCTTCTAGGCATTTTCCCCAATGATCACCAAACTCACACACAATGACCATCAGGTGGGTCTGCATCCAGGTTGAGGTCAAGGTGTTTGTCAAAGGTCAAAAGATCTGGGGATTTATGATTTCCCGAAATATATAACTCATCCTAGGCCACTGACCTTGACTTTAAGCACAATCTAGATGGTTCTGTATCTAGGCTGTGCTCAAGGTCAAGGTCAGCAGTCAGGAGATCTAAGCATTTCCGGGGTGATTTCATCAGGCCGGAATGAGCTACTTTGTCATTGACAGTCTGGTATATACATATTTAGGGCTGAGCAATTAACTGAATTCAAACTGAAACTGACCGTTGGGACGTAGAACCAACATAATCTTGCTTATGTCTGTTTTTTGGTTCTTCCCCTCTTCCTATTCTGTGTGTGTGTATGGGGCTGTGCGATATGACCAGAATTTCATATCACGATATAAATAATCTTATATCACGCTAACAATATATATCACAATGTACATTTTCTGTAAATTCTACAGTTTAGATAATCACATAAAAGGCACCGTCTCTTTTTTTTTTTTACTTTTTTTACATGCACCTTTTTCCCTTATAATTTTGCAGTGTTGTCCATCTATCCATCCATCCATCCATCTTCTACCGCTTTTCCGGAGGTCCGGGTCGTGGAGGCAGCAGTTCAAGCAGAGACCCAGACTTCCATCTCCCCAGCCACCTGCCCCAGCTCTTCAGAGAGGATACCAAGACGTTCCCAGACCAGTTGGGAAACATAGTCTCTCCAGCGAGTCCTGGGTCTGCTCCGGGGTCTCCTCCCAGTGAGACATGCCCAAAACACCTCAAGTGGGAGGTGTCCAGGAGACACCCTGATCAAATGCCAATACCACCTCAACTGGTTCCTTTCAATGTGGAGGAGCAGCGGTTCTACTTTGAACCTCTCCCAGGTGACTGAGCTCCTCACCCTATCTCTAAGGGTGAGTCCAGCAATCGTACGAAGAAAGCTCATTTCAGCCGCTTGTATCCGTGATCTCGTTCTTTCGGTCATTACCCAAAGCTCATGACCATAGGTGAGGGTAGGAATCAGAATCAGAATCAGAATCAGAATCAGGTTTATTGCCATTGTTCATGTGATACACAAACTAGGAATTTGTCTCGGTGCCATGCTGCAACATTAAAAACATAATGAGAAAAAGGGATAAACTAAAAAACTAAAGGACTAGAAACGTGCAATAAGTGTAGAAAAATAAGTAATAATAAGTAATAATAATAATAATACTAGTAATAATGAGTAGTACTAGTCAAGGCAGTTTAAAAAATTAGCATGTAGCAGATAATGTGAAGTACCACATAGTGCAGTCAA
This sequence comes from Pholidichthys leucotaenia, assembly GCA_020510985.1. Classification (NCBI taxonomy): domain Eukaryota; kingdom Metazoa; phylum Chordata; class Actinopteri; order Cichliformes; family Pholidichthyidae; genus Pholidichthys; species Pholidichthys leucotaenia. Next base: position 44,799,739 of record CM035838.1, on the reverse strand, counting down.
TAATGCAACAGAAAAACAGTGATGAATGACATGACTCTGGTTGAGCTGCTGTACATAGTGCACGAGAGTCAAAAGTCACTTAGTGTTCAGCAGTCTGATGGCAGAGGGGAAAAAGCTGTTCATGTGCCGAGAGGTTTTAGTCCGAATGGACCGAAGCCTTCTACCTGAGGGGAGGGGGGCAAACAGCACGTGACCAGGATGTGAAGGATCGGCTATGATCCGGCCAGCACGCCTCCGGGTCCTGGAGATGTACAGGTCCTGGAGAGATGGGAGCTTGCAGCCTATCACCTTCTCAGCAGTGCGCACGACGCGCTGCAGCCTTAGTCTGTCCCTGGCAGTGGCTCCTGCGTACCACACAGTTATGGAGGAGGTGAGGATGGACTCGATGATGGCCGTGTAGAACTGCACTAACATCTTGGTGGGTAGCTTGAGCTTCCTCAGCTGCCGCAGAAAGAACATCCTCTGCTGGGCCTTTTTGATGAGGGAGCTGATGGTTGGCTCCCATTTGAGGTCTCGGGTGATGGTGGTGCCCAAGAAGCGGAAGGAATCTGCAAAGGTGATGGGAGAGCCTGTGATGGTGAGGGGGGGCAGGGGGGATGTGACTTTCCTGAAGTCCACAATCATCTCCGCTGTCTTCAGAGCATTCAGCTGCAGGTTGTTGTGGCTGCACCAGGACACCAGCTGGGCCACCTCTTCCCTGTAGGCGGACTCGTCACCGTTGGAGATGAGCCCGATGAGGGTGGTGTCGTCCGCAAACTTAATCAGCTTAACAGACTGGTGGGAGGAGGTGCAGGAGTTGGTATAAAGGGAGAAGAGTAGGGGGGAAAGTACACAGCCCTGGGGTGATCCAATGCTGATGCTAACAGAGTCTGAGACAGACTTCCCCAGCCGCACATGCTGTCTCCGGTCCGTCAGGAAGTCGGTGATCCACCTGCAGAGGGAGTCAGGCACGTTGAGCAGGGACAGCTTGTCCTGGAGCAGATCGGGGCGGATGGTGTTGAATGCGGAGCTGAAGTCCACAAACAGAATCCTGGCGTAGGTTCCCGGGGAGTCCAGGTGCTGCAGGATGGAGTGGAGGGCCAGGTTGACTGCGTCGTCCACAGACCTGTTAGCACGGTAGGCAAACTGCAGCGGGTCTAGGAGGGGTGTGGTGATGGACTTGAGGTGAGACAGGACCAGGCGCTCAAAGGACTTCATGACTACAGAGGTGAGCGCTACAGGTCTGTAGTCGTTAAGTCCAGTAATCCGTGGCTTCTTGGGGACAGGGATGATGGTGGAGGATTTGAGGCAGGTCGGCACGTGACATTGCTTAAGAGAGGTGTTAAAAATGTCTGTGAAGACAGGAGCCAGCTCTTTCGCACAGTGTCTCAGGGTGGAGGGAGACACACCGTCCGGCCCGGGGGCCTTGCGCGGGTTCAGTCTGGAGAACTGTCTGTGCACGTCCTGCTCACTGATGACAAGGGGAGGGGGGGAGGAGGAGGAGGAGGAGGGGGGGGGGGACCGCTCTTGATGAATTAGGGGCTGAGGAGGCAGAGGAGCTGGGTGGAGTGGGTGAGTTGGACACAGCTGACGAGGTGTCAAAACGGGCATAGTGTTGGGACAGTCTTTGACAAAGGGCTTTGTCATCCTGACCTTTAGAAGCCTGAGGCCGATAGTTGGTGATTTGCCTCAGTCCTCTCCACACAGAAGCCGAGTCATTAGCAGTGAACTGCTGCTGGAGTCTCTCAGAATATACAGATTTAGCTCTCCTCAGCTCTCTGTTAAACCGATATTTGACCTCCCTGTAGCAGTCCCTGTCTCCACTTTTCAACGCTGCTTCCTTCTCCTTCCTGATCCGTCTGAGCTTAGCTGTGAACCAAGGCTTGTCAATAGAATATCTTATCCTGGTGCGCGATGGGAGAATGTGCTCTTCACAGAAGTTGATATATGAGTTCACAGTGTATGTGTACTCATTAAGATCATGTGTGGCTCTTTTAAACATGCCCCAGTCAGTTATTTCCATGCATGTGTTCAGTTTCTCTCCAGCTTCACTGGTCAATTTCTTTGTGGTGGTCACCACAGGTTTAGTGAGTTTCAGTCTCTGTCTGTATGTGGGGATGAGGTGAACCATCACGTGATCAGATAGTCCCAGCGCAGCGCGGGGAACAGCGCGATATGCGTCCTTTACTGAAGTATAACAGTGATCTAGCGTGTTATTTCCTCTGGTTGGACATTTAATACACTGTTTGTAGCGGGGGAGCTCGTGACTCAGATTGCTCTGGTTAAAATCGCCCACCACGATAACCAGGGAGTCTGGAAAGTTCCGCTCCGTAAGTTGGATGTGATCTGCGAGCATGCGCTGAGCTTCGCGCGTGTCCGCGTCAGGAGGGGCGTACACAGTGACGAGAATGAATGAGGCAAACTCGCGCGGGGAATAGAATGGCTTGCAGTTAATGAAAAGAAATTCCAGGGCGGGAGAACAGTGTTTGGAAATCACCGTTACATCAGAGCACCAGCTGTTGTTAATATAGAAGCACACTCCTCCTCCGATAGACTTACCGGACAGCTCTGTGACGCGGTCAGCACGAATCAGCTGGAAACCCTCGAGGCTGATCGCGCTATCTGGAATGTTCTCATTAAGCCAGGTCTCAGAGAAGCAGATGACAGACGAGGAAGCGAGGTCCTTGAAACGCATCAGCAGTCTTAATTCTTCTACCTTGTTCAGGAGAGAATTGGCATTGGATAGAAATATGCCAGGCAAGGCTGTTCGTGAGCCTCTTTTTCGTAGCCGAGCGAGAATCCCTCCTCTCTTCCCTCTTTTCCGCCGTCTTGCTTTTTTGGCCAAACAATGGATCAGATCAACGGCAGGAGCTAAAAAAACTGGAAGAAGGTCCATGGGGGTGAGAGTCCTGATATTTAGTAGTTCTTCACGGGTGTATGAACCGGCAGATGCACAATCAGTGAACAAAAACAGACAAATTATAAAAATTAAAGGGCAGCGATACACCATGGAGGCCGCTGTGGGCGCCATCTTGTTTTTTTTTGTTTTGTTTTTTTTTGATTGACCGGTAAATTGACAGCTTTGCTTCAGACCTCAGCTCCCTCTTCACCACAACAGACCGGTACCACGTCCGCATTACTGCAGATGCTGCCCAATCCGTCTGTCAATCTCTTGCTCCATTCTCCCCTCACTCATGAATAAGACTCCAAGATACTTAAACTCCTCCACTTGGGGCAGGAGCTTGTCCCCAACCCGGAGAAGACAATCCACCTTTTTCCAGCTGAGGACCATGGACTCGGACTTGGAGGGGCTGATTCTCATCCCAGCCGCTTCACACTCAGTAGCAAACCGTCCCAGTAAGACCTGTAGGTCATTGCTGGATGAAGCCAACAGGACAACATCATCTGCAAGCAACAGTGATGAGATCCTGTGGTCACCAAGCATGACACCCTCCATTCCCTGGCTGCACCTAGAAATCCTGTCCATAAAAATTATGAACAGGATTGGTGACAGAGGGCAGCCCTGGCGGAGTCCAACTCTCACTGGGAATGAGTCCGACCGACTGTTGGCAATAGGAATCAAACTCTCACAACGGTCGTATAGAGACCGGATAGCTCATAACAGCAAGCCCATACCCCATACTCCCAAATCAACCCTCACAAAAAACCACGAGGGACGCAGTCGAACGCCTTCTCCAAGTCCACAAAACACATGTAAACTGGTTGGGCAAACTCCCACAAACCCTCAATGATTCTCAAGAGGGTAAAGAGCTGGTCCGATGTGCCACGGCCAGGACAAAAACCACATTGCTCCTCCTGAATCCGAGGTTCGACCAACGGCTGGACTCTCCTCTCCAGTACCTTGGCATAGACCTTCCCAGGGAGGTGAGGAGTGTGATCCCTCTAAAGTTGGAGCATACCCTCCAGTCCCCTTTCTTGAAGAGAGGAACCACCACCCCTGTTTGCCATGCCAAAGGCACTGTCCCCGACCTCCGTACAATGTCGCAGAGGCGTGTCAACCATGACAGCCCTACAACATCGAGGGCCTTGAAGTACTCAGGGCGAATCTCGTCCACCCTCTGGGCCCTGCCACCAAAGAGTTTTTTAACCACTTCGGCGACCTCACCCATTGTGATAGGCGAGTCGTCCCCCTCGTCCACAAGCCCTGCTTCCTCTGTGGAAGGCGTGTCAGTGGGATTGAGGAGATCCTCAAAGTATTCCTTCCACCGCCCGACGATTTTCCCAGTCGAAGTCAACAGCACGCCGTCCGCACCACACACAGGGTAGACAGAGAGCTGCTTCCCCCTCCTGAGCTACCAGACAGTTTGCCAGAATCTCTTCGATGCTGACTGAAAGTCTTGTTCCATTGATTATAGTTAGTTTTTATAAATTAAATTACAACTCATGGTATTTTAATTTACTGATATACACTAATATTCAGAATGAGGGCTGATATTACCACGACAAAGGGGGAAGATAAAAGAGAGTAAGCCATTACTGTAATTCACTAATTTAGTGCACTTAACACATTTGCCAGCAGAACTGAAATAGCTCAGTCGTCAGCAACCATCATCCAAGAGAGCTTATTTTCCAACAGGTAAAAAAATTAAATAGCACATGCTAACAGTTTAATCAGTTTTCTAAAGCTGAGACAGTTGGTCACTGAAAATAAGAAGAGCTAACTTTCCTTGCTAAAACTTGCTAACCTTACCGGTGCAGTGTTTAGAAGCAACCTCACTTCAGTCATTAATCACTGGGACGAAGAGGCCTGCTGACAGAGGGCTGCTGACAGGTGGCCGAGCTGGGGGACAGAGCGGAGAGAGGAGGGGGAGGCGGATGGATGCATCACTGTAGAACTGCTATGATTTGACAATTCTGCCTTACAGGGTCTGCATTTAACTTGTTTCATTTGTTTATTTTCGGTAAAATGCATCCGTACTTTGGAACACTTTGGCCTCTTCTCCGTGATTTTCTCTCTTCTGTGTCACCGTGATGCGCTCCTCTCCTTCACTGGAACAGTTACAACTGACTGAACATTTCCGCGGCATGCATATAAACTTTAAAATTAAATGATTCATCAACAATAAAAATCTGCGTCAACAAATTCTTATGATCGACATTGTCAATGACATCATCTAATCATCGCAGCCCTAGTGTATATGGCCTCAGTAATGTATAAATAACTGCATTACTAGAAGCCACATTTCATATCATCAGAATGACACTATTTTAAGAAATTGACATGGACTGTGTTTGAAAATATTTCAGAGATTTAGTATCAATGGCAATTTGATTATTGCCCTAACAGTTATTTAAGTGTGTCCTCCACTTTATGTAGATGCTGATGTGTCTGACTCAGAGGAAAAACTGTCTTCTCCCTTCCTATTTACCGACTGTTGTGTCAGCAGGCAGCACTAAGCCTACCTTTTAAACCCTGTTAGTGTCCTAATGGTCTGGCCTGTGGAATACACTCTCTCACGCGCGCGCGCGTACGTGCACGCACACACACACACACACACACACGCACGCAGAAATTCTGCAGCATCAATACACAGCAGAACAAACTTTAATGCTCAAAACAGACCTACATACAGTTGTTACCTATGCATGGAGCACAGTGTGGTTAGTTCACCGAAAAAGAAGCCTCCAAGTAACCTACTGCAATTTGTAAAATAAATTTGTGTTTTTATTTAATGCAGGCTTGACCTCGATTTTTTTTTCTAGAAAAAATACACAAAGCTGAGAAATAAAAGGGGGCCTCCCTCATTTCACCAGAATGATATTGATCTCTTTCACTCTAGACTCCCATCTCCTACTGAGTCAATACCATAATACACACACACACACACACACACACACCCCTTATCTCGATGCATTAGCAAGTGCTGAGTCATCAGCTGTCCTCTCTTGACCTGCTAAGCATGCACTCACACAACTACATTTAAATACACTCCTGCTCGCACATTCAATAATAGTTTCCCATGTTATCTTTGGAAAACTGTGGCACAACTTCCAGGAATGTTTAAACTGTTGAATTGTCCATTTTCATTTTCAAAAGAAGCAGATGAAAAGAGAGCAAAGAACAGTGTCACCTTTTACCTTTCTTTCATGTGTTTTGCACACCGCTTGACTTCTGCTTTAGTTTTTTATCCCCCGCTAGTCAAAGCCCAAAAGGGTAGAAGAGCCCTTTGGGCGAAGACCGAAGGGGGATTATGTTGTGGGTCAGTCTGTCTGCCTGTCCATCTGTCTGTCCCACTTTTGTGTAATAAACTCCTACAGTTTTGGTCCGATTGTTTTGAAACTTGGTACCGTGGTTTGATATACACAGAGGATGTGCATATTGCAATTTGGTTCTGATCAGATGATTTTTGTGGGAATTGTAGCCCCTGACCTATGACCTCCTGCTTCACCTTACTTCATAGACAGTAGTAGTAGATTAGTTTATTTGACAGGGACAGTGCAATAAACATAGACAATTAATCAAAGACAATCAATCTGATGTGTTGCACATAGAGTGTATAGCTATTAGCTAATTTGCAACTCTTGTCCCTGGATGGGCTTTAGAAAAAAGAATCAAGTAAAGATGGGAAAAAAAAAAAAAATATATACACAATAACCACATACATCAATGCAGAAAAATTATAAATACACAATTATAAATATTATAAATATTATAAATACACAAATATAACAGCCTGACTCACATTTAACATAAATATTATAAATATTATAAATACACAAATATAACAGCCTGACTCACATTTAACACATATAACATAACTGACATTTGCCTATTTCAGGCCTTCCTCCCTCCGTCACTCACTATAAACAAACACATTTATTCCTTCCCTTCATTCACTCTCACTTTGCAGACAATTAATTCATACATGAGTACATTCTTGTTTATTTTTCAGCCAGTTTTTAACATTTTTAGTGAATGTTTTAAAGTCCGTTATTATTTTAATTTCATTTGGCATTGTGTTCCAGATGTGACTGCCCTTTATAGAGAAAGCTGTTTGTCCAAATGTGGTTCTGCGGTGGAATATTTTACAGTTATTGTTAACAGAACTCCTGGTGGCTCTGCTGCTGTCCTGTCTTTGGACAAAACCAGCAAGTGGCTCGGGTGCTGATTTATGGAAACATTTGAACGTTAATTTCAGAAGACAGAGGTCAATGAAGCTCTCAAAACTCAATAGGTTGTATTTTTTTAAAACATTACAGTGATGCCACCTAATGGGCTTTTTGTCCAAGATTTTTAGGGTTTGATTATATAATGAACCTATATGTCTTATTGTGGAAGGGGCTGCTTGAGCCCAGACTGTCAAACAGTATGATATATGAGAAAAAACCATAGAATGCATATACAGTGCAGCTGCTTCGTAAGGTATGTAATATCTAATTAATTTAAAGCAGTTCAGATTTTTTTTTTACTGTTTTTGAAATTTTCTTTATATGAAGATTAAATTTGAGTTGAGGATCTAGTACAATGCCAAGGTATTTGAATTCTGTAGCTAAACTGATGTCATGATCATGTATATTAACTTTAAAATGTTGCAGGTTACATTTTTTGATTGAAAAGCACATTGAGACTGTTTTCTGAAGGTTCAGCAATAGATGGTTCTTGAGGAGCCACTCTTGGACATCAACCATACTTGTAGACAGTACATCTGCAGCCTGTGCTGGAGTCTTGGCAGCTGTGTAAATAACTGCATCATCTGCATAAAGTTGGCATGTTGCAGCTGAGCAGTGTAACTGCAAGTCATTAATAAAAATGCTGAAAAGTAAAGGACCAAGAATGGACCCTTGTGGGATACCCATGCGGTTGTTTAAAAATGAGGATTTATCCTGGTGAACTTTTACACACTGTTCTCTATTCTGGAGATAAGATGCAAACCATTCTAATGTATTTGGGGAGAAGTTAAAAGATACCATTTTGGATAAAAGCAAACTGTGGTTTACAGTATCGAAAGCCTTTTTGAGATCTAGAAAAACAGCTCCTACCACATTACCCCTGTCCAAGGACTGTTTGACATTTTCAATAAGGCAACAATTTGCTGTTTCTGTTGAGTATCCTGGTCTAAAACCAAATTGATGTGGATGAAGAAGTTGACTGTCTTGTAAGTAGTCTATCAGCTGTGTAGCTACAACTTTTTCAAGAACCTTAGATAGGACTGGTAAGATAGAGATTGGGCGGTAATTGCATATATCGTCTTTACTGCCTGATTTATGAACTGGTATGACGACAGCTTTTTTCCAGCCAGATGGAAATGTACTAGACCTAATGGAGAGATTAATGAGATGGGTCAGTGGTTTGATTAATATTTTGCTGTGCATTTTGAGAAAGGAGGTGCTCATATTGTAGATATCATTAGTTTTTGAGTTTGACAGTGTTTTAACAATACCAGCAATTAACTTCTCATTTACCTCATTGATGTGAAAAGTATCTGTTGGAAGTATGGAATTTGTGTTGTTGAGCACATTTGGCAGCACAAAAATTTTTGTTAAGTCTTCCACAGAGCCCACAAAGTGTGAATTAAATTCATTTGCCAAAGTAGCCTTGTCACTGACGGTCTTGCCATTGATTCTAAGTTCCTTTACCCCCTTCTGATCGTTTTTTTTATTAGTTAAGTTATTTAAATGCCTCCATAGGGAACTGTTGTTACCCTTTGCATGATCTATCAGTTTATTGTAATAAGATATTTTTGATTTTCGCAGCTCATGTACCACTTTATTTCTTAAACTTTTGTACACAAGGTGATCATTTTGTAGTTTGGAGGTTAGTGATGTTTTCAGTGCATAGTCTCGCCTCTTCATAAGTTTTCTTATTTCATTATTTAACCATGGTAGGCTAATCTTCTGTTGTCTACTTTTAATTTGCTTTGAAAATTTTTCTATAGACTTTGTGATTGTTGCAGTTATAAAATTACAACAATCATCTACTTCACATGTTGACATGAGCTGCTCCCAATTTTGATTCTCTAAGTAATGTTCAAACTCCTCATTTTTTGATTTGGGGATAATAAAATTTGATTTGTCAATATCGACTCCCCCAAAATACTGTAGTCGCTTTTTAGTAAGTTTCCTGACAGCAAGAACCATGTTATGATCTGAGAGACCAGTTACAAGATTATAGGTTCTGGTTATTCGTTCTGGTTTATTAGTAAATACCATGTCAATAAGTGTTCTGGATTGTTTGGTTATCCTGGTGGGTCCTTTGATGATTTGCTGGTAATTAAATTTAGTCATGAGGCTTTTCAGTTTTTGTTTGTCTTTTTTATCAGACCAGTTGATATTAAAGTCACCATGAATTATTGTTTCTCTGTTCTTCTCAAGTTGTTTAACCAGATCACTTAATTCATTATAAAAGGAAGAGTTGTGTGATGGTGGGTTGTACACTACTGCAATGTTGAAATTCATTACCGGAGAGAGACATACATTAACAGCTAAACATTCAAGTGAAGTATTCAAATCAACCAGTTGACATTTATATTTCTCTTTGATGTAAATTAAAACACCTCCTCCCCTCCCTACCTGCCTGTCTTTTCTAAAACACTGGTAGCCCACAATATCGATCATATTAGTGTCTATGTTCCTGTGTAGCCAGCTTTCTGAGAGACAAAGGTAGTCCAGATTTGAGTCCAACAGCAACACCGAAATCTCATCTCTTTTGGGGATTATGCTCCGTATGTTTAAATGACCACCGAGGATCCCCTTTGGTTTAGCCTTGGTGTCCCAAAGAACTCGTGCATGATTAACAGTTTGGAAAAATAAATGTTGTTTTTGCTTTTGTACAGCTCGGTTTTGTGCTAACCCAGTGGTCTGCTGTTTAATAGTGGCAGGTCCAGGGTTAAGGTGAATATCTCCTGCCAGAAGTAGCAGAACTAACAGAACTTTAATTGTATATCCTCTGCCATATTGTGATTTTTGCTTAACAGCCATGTTTGCCTTAATTTGGAAGTTTTTGCTCAGGGCTTTTAAAGACCACATAGAGTGTAGGGTGAGATGTCCAAGCCCAAATCCATACAGATAAAACTTTTTAACTTCACCTTTGGTTGAGTTTGTCGGAGAATCCTTCTTGTTGCAGGTCCAGACACACAAAGACAAAACGAAGAGGAAGTAGAGAAGTAGAGAAGGCTTATTAGTGGTGCCCATCAGCCCACTTTTTAATCCGGTGGCAGCCATCTTCAGTCTTTCTTGGAAAGAAGGAAAAAGAAAATCTGTGGATAGTAAAATAAATTCTGCTTATATCGCCAGAATCTGATCCGATCGTCCTCGAATCCAGCTGGGCCTCAGCTAGCCAACTAGCCCCTTCCGTTGCTGGTCTCGTTGCTCATAGCCGCCGTAACTGGTCTCCCGTCCCGCTCCTCCAACCGAGTCTCGTCGCACACCGCCGCTGCCACCGAGCTCCGCTGAGGTCACGGTAAGTCCTCCGCTAGGCACCGCCACCTACCGTCGTCTGCCTGGGTGAAATCTCTGCTGAGCCCCGTCAACAAATAGCCGCTTGCCTGGTAGTATCTCCGCTGGGCCTCGCAGCTGGGCTTCGATTCAGGCTGGTGTAAGGTGGAATGACTGGTGCCAGCATTAAGCTAACTAGCGTTAGCTTAGCAATCGCTTCGGGTAGTCTCGTCGCACACCGCCGCTGCAGTCACGGTAAGTCCTCCGCTGGGCACCGCCGCCTACCGCCGTCTGCGTGGGTGAAATCTCTGCTGAGCCCCGTCAACAAATAGCCGCCTGCCTGGTAGTATCTCCGCTGGGCCTCGCAGCTGGGCTTTGATTCAGGCTGGTGTTAGGTGGAATGGCTGGCGCCAGCATTAAGCTATGTAGCGTTAGCTTTGCAATCGCTTCAGGTAGGGCACATCAGTGAATCACAAGGAAGCGCTGGAATCGCTGGTCAGTTTACTCACAGTGGCCGGATAAAAGCGATCAAAGGGGTAATCCACCGGAGGTATATCCGATCGCTGTAGGTTAGTTATTTAGAGACTGGCACCAGCATTAAGCTAACTAGTGTTAGCTTAGCAATCGCTTCAGGTAGCATTAAGCTAACTAGTGTTAGCTTAGCAATCGCTTCAGGAAGGCGCATCAGTGAACCACAAAGAAATGCTGGTCGCTGGAGAAAGGCGATTAAAGGGCAATCCAACGGAGGTGGCAATTCAGCCCATGCGTGTTCGCCACGAGCGCCGATCGCTGCAGGCCAGCCACTTTTAATGGCAAAATCAGTGACTTTGTCTCAGCACTGAAAAAGTGTGACCAGGATGACCAGGAGAATGTTCTGGAGTAACTGTCGTGTGTAATCAACTCCTACAGTTTTGTTCCGATTGTTTTGAAACTTGGTACCATGTTTTGATATATTCTGATGATGCGCATATTGTAATTTCACTCTCATCGGATGACCTTGAGGTCAAAGGTCAGGTCAGATTTTTCCCTAAATCTTGTAAACACAGTAACTACTGAAAGAAATGATGTAGGCTTTTCAAATCAATACAGTAGTTGTATCTAAGGGGGCTTTCTCACCTAAATTCATTTAATTTGGTCCGAATCAGTTGACAGAGTTTTTTACTTTGTATGATTTTCTCCTTGGTTCGGTCCCCTTTCACACAGGCAAAAATTCAAATAGACCAAACTGCCTCACGTTAAATCCCGTGAGACTTACATCAGAATATTCTCTGTTGTTATCGGTCAGATTTTTTTTGCCGCGAGAACAGGAAAGGTAAATACAGGAAATAGGATGACTACTGTGTATTTATGCATTTCTGAGGAGAAAATAATACAAATCATAATCTGCAGGGAGTTTTCATCACCATGGTTATCGTTTATTACATTACATGCATTTACCACTTTCAGCACATCATACAGTTTGAAAATGAAGTGCGGCTACAGAAGGAAAATAACATGTTAACGTTCATTAATCCTCCAGAACTGTGACATGCTCAGCCACAGATATTTTCAAAGATCCATTAGGTATGTACAGTGACATAAAATGTTTTACCATTTGCTGCTGGTCCTGTTTAAGTAGGTCCCTTTCTCACCTGCAGGACCGCACCAGAGTTCGCCAGTTGATTCAAATCAAGACCACCTTTTTCAGGAGGTCTCCGCACGTTTCCTTTGGTGTGCACCTAAGTGCGATTACCGTGTTCTCACCAGACAAAACAAACCGCACTAATGGAGAAAATGAATTTGAGTTTGATTGAAACAAACTAAAGCCTGTAGGTGTGAAAGCACCTTAATACAGATCTTGGATGACTTACACACTCACCTAACTATGGATTTGGGGTCAAGGGGTCAAAGGTTCAAAGTTAGCATTGCAGTTCCTCTATGGTAAATGCTACATTTACTATTACTGTGAAACGAGTTAAGCAAGGGCCATGAAACCTGGTACACAGGTTCACCTTGGAATCCTGACCTCTGACTATGGGTTTGGGGTCAAAAGGTCAAAGGTCAAGGTTAACATTCCCTATGCCTTATTACTGTACAACAAGTAAAGTTAGGGTCGCCAAACTTGGTACACAGGTTCACCCTGTGACCCTGAAGTGTCACTGTGGTTTGGGATCACAAGGTCAAAGGTCAACATCAAAATGGCTTATAAATTATATCTCAACAACAAAGAAAGCTAGGGTCACCAAACTTGCTACACAGGTTCATCTTGGGATCCTGACCTCTGACTATGAGTTTGGGGTCAAAAGGTCAAAGGTCAAGGTTAACATTCCTTATGGTTTTTTACTGTACGAGTAAAGCTAGGGCCACCAAACTTGGTACACAGGTTCACTCTGTGACCCTGAAGTGTGACTGTAGTTTTGGGATCGCAAGGTCAACATCAAAATGCCTTATAAAGTATATTTCAACAACAAAGAAAGCTAGGGTCACCAAACCTGGTAAATAGGTTCAGTCTGAGACCACAGCCTCTGAGTACAGGTTTGGGGTCAAAAGGTCAAAGGTCAAGGTTGGCACTCCCTATGATCTCTTACTATAGAACGTGTAAAGCGATGTAGGGTCACCATACTTGTGACACAGGTTCACCTAGGGATCCTGACCCACAGTGGATATGAAAAGTCTGCACACCACTGTTCAAATGCTAGTTTTTTGTGATGTGAAAAAAATGAGATCAAGATAAATCATTTCAAAACTTTTTCTACCATTAATGTGGCCTATAACCTGGAGATCCCAATTGAAAAACAAACTGAAATCTTTTAAGGGGAAAAATAAAAAACTTACAATAACCTGGTTGCATAAATATGCACACTCTCTTTGTTGCAGTACCTTTGGCTTTTATTACAGCACTCAGTCTTTTTGGGTAGGAGTCTATCAGCATGGCACTTCTTGATGTGGCAATATTTGCCCACTCTTCTTTGCAGAAACGCTCCAAATCTGTGAGATTGCGAGGGCATCTCCTGTGCGCAGCTCTCTTCAGATCACCCCACAGATGTTCGATCAAATTCAGGTCTGGACTCTGGCTGGGCCATTCCAAAACCTTAATCTCCTTCTGGTGAAGCCATTCTTTTGTTGATTTGGATGTGTGGTTTGGGTCATTGTCGTGTTGAAAGATGAAGTTCCTCTTCATCTTCAGCTTTCTAGCAGAAGTCTGAAGGTTTAGTGCCAACACTGACTGGTATTTGGAACTGTTCATAATTCCCTCCACCTTGACTAAGGCCACAGTTCCAGCTGAAGAAAAACAGCCCCAAAGCATGATGCTGCCACCACCATGCTTCACTGTAGGTACAGTGCATCTGGAAAATATTCACAGCGCTTCACTTTTTCCACATTTTATGTTACAGCCTTGTTCCAAAATGGATTAAATTCATTTTTTTCCTCAAATTTCTACACACAATATCCCATAATGACAATGTGAAAAAAGTTTTTTTGGGAGATTTTTGCAAATTTATTAAAAATAAAAAAGTAAGAAGTTACATGTAGATACAGTAGATATAAAAAGTCTACACATCCCTGTTCAAATGCCAGGGATCATCAAGTGGAGAAAATATGGCACATCAGTGCCATTATTAAGAACTGGACGTCCCTCCAAAATTGATGAAAAGACAAGAAGAAAACTGGTCAGGGAGGCTGCCAAGAGGCCACCAGCAACACTGAAGGGGCTGCAGGAATCTCTGGCAAGTACTAGCTGTTTAGTACATGTGACAACAATCTCCCATCTAGGGTGGCAAGGATGGAAGCCTTATCTTACGAAGAAAAACATCCAAGCCCAGCTACATTTTGTAAAAACACATTTGAAATCTCCCACCACATATGGGAAAATGTGTTGTGGTCGAATGAAACCAAAGTTGAACTCACCAAAAGAACACCATTCCTATAGTGAAGCATGGTGGTGGCAGCATCATGCTTTGGAACTGTTTTTCTTCAGCTGGAATTCGGGCCTTAGTCAAGGTGGAGAGAATTATGAACAGTTCCAAATACCAGTCAGTGTTGGCACAAAACCTTCAGGCTTCTGCTAGAAAGCTGAAGATAGATAGATAGATAGCTAGATGGATGGATGGATTGACTTTATTGATCCCAAACTGGGAAATTACAGTGTAACAGCAGCATGACAGTTGACAACCAAACAACAGAAACACACACATGACAGACAAAGGGATTACCCATGGAAAGTAAAAACTAACACGACTATAAAACCTATATACATTATAGCTTAATATACAGTATGATGACCCATATAAACACATGAATCATCCCATTGCACAAAGAAGGACTATCAAGAGCAGAGTGAAAAGTGATGTACCAGTTAGTCTGTAAGATGCAGTGTGGCAGCATAGCTATGACCAGAATACAACATCATAGTGAGTTATTGTACAGTGAAATTGCATGTGGCAGGAAAGATTTCCTGTACCTGGCTGTTTGACAACAAAGCTGTAGTAGTCTACTGGAGAAAGTGCTTCGCTGTCTATCTAGTGTGTGGTGGAGGGGGTGATCAGGATTGTCCGTGATGGATCACAGTTTATTTAGTGTTCTCCTCTCCATCACTGTCTCAAAGGTCTCCGGTCTGAGACCAATTACAGAGCCAGCCCTCTTGATAATCTTCTCAAGTCTGTTGGTATCTCTGGCCCTGATACTGCTACCCCAACAGACCGCAGCAAAGAAGATGGCGCTGGCGACAACAGTCTGATAGAAAAGCTCCAGCATCCTGCTGCACACGTTGAAGGATCTCAGCTTTCTCAGGAAGTAGAGTCTGCTCATCCCCTTCTTGTGCGCAGCATCGGTGTTGGATCTCCAGTCCAACCCACTGCTGATCCTGACACCCAGATATTTGTAGTCCTCAACCACTCCCACGTCCTCCCCCCTAATCTGCAGTGGCTGAGAAGGAGCCTTCCTCTTCCTGAAGTCAATCACCATCTCTCTGGTCTTGCTGACATTCAACCTCAGGTGATTCTGCTTCATCCACTCCACAAATCTGTCTACCCTGTACTCCCCCTCCTCTCTTCCTCTTATACACCCCACAACAGCTGAGTCATCAGAGAATTTTTGCAGGTGGCATAACTCAGTGTTGTACTGAAAGTCAGTGGTGAAGAAGGTAAAAAGAAAAGGAGAGAGCACAGTCCCCTGTGGTGCTCCCCTATCACTAGCCACCACTCCAGACAAGACGCTGCCCAGCCTGACAAACGGTGGTCTGCCTGTCAGGTAGTCAGTAATCCAGGAGATCACAGAGCTGTCAACCCCCATCACCCGCAGCTTCTCACCTAGCAGCAGTGGCTGGATGGTGTTAAAGGCACTGGAGAAATCAAAAAAAGTGATTCTCACAGTATCTCCTCCACCATCCAGGTGCAGATGGGCTCATTGCAGCAGGTAGATGACAGCATCTTCAACTCTTAAATGGGGCTGATATGCAAACTGCAGAGGGTCCAGCCACGTCTTCACCTGTGGCCTCAGGTGGGCTAAGACCAGTCTCTCCAGGACCTTCATCACATGAGATGTGAGGGCAACTGGTCGGTAGTCATTCAAATCCGATGGAGATGACTTCTTGGGGACAGAAACCAGGCAGGATGTCTTCCATAGCACCGGTACTTTCTCCAGACTCAGGCTCAGGTTGTACAGGTGTTTCAGTACCAGAGCTAGTTGGTTGGCACAGGTCCTCAGGGTCCTTGTGGAGATGCCGTCAGGGCCCGAAGCCTTCTGCTAACGGAGTCTCTCCAGCTGTTTCTCCACCTGATCTGTAGTCACCGTGAAGTGAGGGAGGGTCCTGGTGCCCCCTGAGGAGGGGGGGGGGGGGGAGATGGAGAGAGGTTCTGCACGGGATCGTGGGTGGGGAGGGGTGCGTGGGGGTCTGGTTGTGTTGCTCGGGTGACAGACTGTGAGTTGAACCTATTAAAAAACAGATTCAGTTCCTCAGCTCTCTCCTGGCTCCTAGATGGTTGCCTGACTCTCCCCTTGTACCCAGTTATTTGTTTCATTCCCTCCCACACATCTTTAGTGTTGTTTTGCCTGAGTTTCTCTTCCAGCTTCCTCCTATAATTGTCCTTGCACCTCCTCAGCATCTCTCTCAGCTCCTGCTGCACTCCTGCTGAAAGATGAAGAGGAACTTCATCTTTCAGCACAACAATGACCCAAAGCACACATCCAAATCAACAAAAGAATGGCTTCACCAGAAGAAGATTAAGGTTTTGGAATGGCCCAGCCAGAGTCCAGACCTGAATCCGATCGAACATCTGTGGCGTGATCTGCAAAGGACTGTGCACAGGAGATGCCCTCACAATCTGACAGATTTGGAGCATTTTTGCAAAGAAGAGTGAGCAAATATTGCCACATCAAGATGTGCCACTCTGATAGACTCCTACCCAGAAAGACTTGAGTGCTGTAATAACAAAGGTGCTGCAACAAAGTATTAGTTTAAGGGTGTGCATATTTTTGCAAACAGGTTATTGTAAGTTTTTTTTTTATTTTTCCCCTTAAAAGATTTCAGTTTGTTTTTCAATTACGTTGTACAGGATATACAGTGGGGTAAAAAAGTATTTAGTCAGCCACCAATTGTGCAAGTTCTCCCACTTAAAAGATGAGAGAGGTCTCCAATTTTCATCATAGGTATACCTCAACTATGAGAGACAAAATGAGAAAAAAAAATCCAGAAAATCACATTGAAGGATTTTTAATGAATTAATTGGTAAATTACTTGGTAAAATAAGTATTTGGTCACCTACAAACAAGCAAGTTTTCTGGCTCTCACAGACCTGTAACTTCTTCTTTAAGAGGCTCCTCTGTCCTCCACTCGTTACCTGTATTAATGGCACCTGTTTGAACTCGTTATCAGTATAAAAGACACCTGTCCACAACCTCAAACAGTCAGACTCCAAACTCCACTATGGCCAAGACCAAAGAGCTGTCAAAGGACACGAGAAACAAAATTGTAGACCTGCATCAGGCTGGGAAGACTGAATCTGCAATAGGTAAGCAGCTTGGTGTGAAGAAATCAACTGTGGGAGCAATTATTAGAAAATGGAAGACATACAAGACCACTGATAATCTCCCTTGATCTGGGGCTCCACGCAAGATCTCACCCTGTGGGGTCAAAATTATCACGAGAACAGTGAGCAAAAATCCCAGAACCACATGGGGGGACCTAGTGAATGACCTGCAGAGAGCTGGGACCAAAGTAACAAAGGCTACATCAGAAACACACTACGCCGCCAGGGACTCAAATCCTGCAGTGCCAGACGTGTCCCCCTGCTTAAGCCAGTACATGTCCAGGCCCGTCTGAAGTTTGCTAGAGAGCATTTGGATGATCCAGAAGAGGATTGGGAGAATGTCATATGGTCAGATGAAACCAAAATAGAACTTTTTGGTAAAAACTCAACTTGTCGTGTTTGGAGGAGAAAGAACACCATACCTACTGTGAAGCATGGGGGTGGAAACATCATACTTTGGGGATGTTTTTGTGCAAAGGGACCAGGACGACTGATCCGTGTAAAGGAAAGAATGAATGGGGCCATGTATCGTGAAATTTTGAGTGAAAACCTCCTTCCACCAGCAAGGGCATTGAAGATGAAACATGGCTGGGTCTTTCAGCATGACAATGATCCCAAACACACCGCCCGGGCAACGAAGGAGTGGCTTCGTAAGAAGCATTTCAAGGTCCTGGAGTGGCCTAGCCAGTCTCCAGATCTCAACCCCATAGAAAATCTTTGGATGGAGTTGAAAGTCTGTGCTGCCCAGCGACAGCCCCAAAACATCACTGCTCTAGAGGAGATCTGCATGGAGGAATGGGCCAAAATACCAGCAACAGTGTGTGAAAACCTTGTGAAAACTTACAGAAAACGTTTGACCTCTGTCATTGCCAACAAAGGGTATATAACAAAGTACTGAGATGAACTTTTGTTATTGACCAAATATTTATTTTACCGAGGAATTTACCAATTAATTCATTAAAAATCCTTCAATGTGATTTTCTGGATTTTTTTTTTCTTATTTTGTCTCTCATAGTTGAGGTATACCTATGATGAAAATTGGAGACCTCTCTCATCTTTTAAGTGGGAGAACCTGCACAATTGGTGGCTGACTAAATACTTTTTTACCCCACTGTAGGTTACATTAATGGTGGAAAAAGTTTTGAAATGATTTATCTTGGTCTCATTTTTTACATCCCAAAAACCTGGCATTTGAACAGGGGTGTGTAGACTTTTTATATCCACTGTAAGTATTCACAGCCTTTGCGCAATACTTTGCTGATTCACCTTTGGCAGCAATTACAGCCTCAAGTCTTGTTGGATTGGCACACCTATCTTTGTGCAGTTTTGCCCATTCCTCTTTGCAGCACCTCTAAAGCTCCATCAGGTTGGATGGGAAGCGTCGGTGCACAGCTATTTTCAGATCTCTCCAGAGATGTTCAATTGGATTCAAGTCTGGGCTCTGGCTGGGCCACTCCAAGTACATTCACAGAGTTGTCCTGAAGCCACTCCTTTGATATCTTGGCTGTGTGCTTAGGGTCGTTGTCCTGCTGAAAGATGAACCATCACCCCAATCTGAGGTCAAGAGCACTCTGGAGCAGGTTTTTATCCAGTATGTCTCTGTACACTGCTGCATTCATCTTTCTTTATATCCTAACTAGTCTCCCAGTTCCTGCCACTGAAAAACATCCCCACAGCATGATGCTGCCACCACCATGTGTCACTGTAGGGATGGTATTGGCCTAGTGATGAGCAGTGCCCGGTTTCCTCCAAACATGATGCCTTGCATTCACACCAAAGAGTTCAATCTTTGTCTCATCAGACCAGAGAATTTTGTTTCTCTTGGTCTGAGAGTCTTTCAGGTGCCTTTTGGGAAACTCCAGGTGGGCTGCCATGTGCCTTTTACTAAGGAGTGGCTTCCGTCTGGCCACTCTACCATACAGGCCTGATTGATGGATTGCTGCAGAGATGGTTGTCCTTCTGGAAGGTTTTCCTGTCTCCACAGAGGAACGCTGGCACTCTGACAGAGTGATCATCAGGTTCTTGGTCACCTCCCTGTGTAAGGCCCTTTTCCCCCGATTGCTTAGTTTAAACGGCTGACCAGCTCTAGAAAGAGTCCTGGTGGTTCCAAACTTCTCCCATTTACAGATGATGGAGGCCACTGTGCTCATTGGGACCTTCAAAGCAGCAGAATTTTTTCTGTACCTTTCCCCAGATGTGTGCCTTGAGACAATCCTGTCTTGGAGGTCGACAGATAATTCCTTTGACTTCATGCTTGGATTGTGCTCTGACATGCACAGTCAACTGTGGGACCTTATATAGAAAGGTGTGTGCCTTTCCAAGTCACGTCCAATCAACTGAATTTACCACAGGCGGACTCCAATTAAGCTGTAGAAACATCTCAAGGACGATCAGTGGAAACAGGATGCATCTGAGCTCAGTTTTGAGCTTCATGGCAAAGGCTGTGAATACTTATGTACATGTGATTTCTTAGTTTTTTATTTTTAATAAATTTGTCAAAATCTCAAACTTTTTTCAAGTTGTCATTATGGGGTATTGTGTGTAGAATTTTGAGGAAAAAATGTATTTAATCTATTTTGGAATAAGGCTGTAGCATAACAAAATGGAGAAAAAGTAAACTGCTTTGAATGCTTTCTGGATGCACTGTATGGTGTTCTTTTGGTGATGAGCAGTGTTGTGTTTGCGCCAAATATACCTTTTGGAATTATGGCCAAAAAGTTCAACCTTGGTTTCATCGGACCATAGCACATTTTCCCACATGAGTTTGGGAGATTTCAAATGTGTTTTTGCAAAATGTAGCCGGGCTTGGATGTTTTTCTTCGTAAGATAAGGCTTCCATCTTGGCACCCTACCCCATAGCCCAGACATATGAAGAAGACGGGAGATTGTTGTCGCATGTACTAAACAGCCAGTACTTGCCAAAAATTCCTGCAGCTCTTTCAATATTGCCGTCAGCCTCTTGGCAGCCTCCTTGACCAGTTTTCTTCTCGTCTTTTCATCAGTTTTGGAGGGATGTCCAGTTCTTAATAATGTCACTGTTGTGCCATATTTTCTCCACTTGATGATAACTGTCTTCACTGTGTTCCATGGTATATTTAATGCCTTGGAAATTCTTTTGTACCCTTCTCCTGTCTGATACCTTTGAACAATGCAGTCTCTCTGATCCTTTGGAAGGTCTTTGCGGACCATGGCTTGTGCTGTAAGATGTGACTACAAAAATGTCCGGGAAATCCTACTAGAACAGCTGAACTTTATTTGGGGTTAATCAGAGGCACTTTAAATGGTGGCAGGTGAGTGCTGTCTCCCATTTAACATGAGTTTGAATGTGATTAGTTAATTCTGAACACAGCCCATCCCCAGTTATAAGAGGGTGTGCATATTTATGCAACCAGGTTATTGTAAGTGTTTTATTTTTCCCCCTTAAAAGACTTTAGTTTGTTTTTCATTTGGGTTGTACAGGTTATATGTCACATAATGGGGAAAAAAGTTTTGAAATGATTTATCTTGGTCTCATTTTTTTACATCACAAAAACCTGGCATTTGAACAGGGGTGTGTAGACTTTTTATATCCACTGTATAACTATGGGCTGTATACTTTGTTGTATATTTGTGGATGATGGGCTTATCATAATTTGGTTCTGTCACAGAAATTATATTAAAAAGTTGAAAACTGCTCTCCGTCAGTAAATATTGGGATTTTCAAAGAAAATAGAGGTCGAGGATATTGCACTCATCTCAGAGTGCTCTTGGAACTTCTCTGCTCACCTGTCAATTGTATAATCTAGAAAGGAAGTAAATTGTGAAAATGAGACACAGAATCGCTTAGGGCTGTCGCAGTAGAGGAATTTCCCCTGCGGTGAGGGTGGACAGCTCAACACCACCATATGCGGTATTATTGCAAATGTTTTTAGGACCCTGTGGTCTCGTAATTTAAACAGGGTTCATACACACGTGGACAAAATTGTTGGTACCCCTCTGTTAATGAAAGAAAAACCCACAATGGTCACAGAAATAACTTGAATCTGACAAAAGTGGTAATAAATAAAAATTCTATGAAAATTAACCAATGAAAATCAGACAATGCTTTTGAATTGTGGTTCAACAGAATTATTTTAAAAAACATACTCAAGAGGTGGAGCAGGACGCCATGGCGACTGCAGCTTAACACTGAAGCTCTCAGACCCAATCCAGGATAACACCTTGAAAATCAAACTTAACGGATTTTTGGAGGAGTGAAAATCAAAAGACAAAATCATCATGTCTAAAGGAAAACAGAAGAAACTGAAATTCTCCAGGCCAGGACACGTATCGGCCGGAGAATCTGAACTGGAAGATCTCCGTTCAGAAGACGAGGAACTGGTGATAGCTAACAAAAGGGTTAGCCTGAAATCACTATTTGAGGAGCTACAACGATTTCGCCAAGATGTTACGGCCGAATTTCGGGAATTCAGAGAAGAATTGAAAAGGACAAACAGCAGAGTGGACCAGGCCGAGAACCGAATCTTGGAAACAGAGGATCGAATAAAAGTGCTCGAAGATTCTGTGCTAGACCTACGCAAAAGACAAGCAGCTATAGAGGCTAAGCTAACCGACCAAGAAGGAAAACAAAGAAGAGACAACATAAGAATTCATGGTCTGATAGAAGGAACCGAAAATGGTTTTAACTCAATGGCAGAATGCGTGGAATCCTTACTAAGAGAGAAATTGGATATTCCACAAACCACCGACTTGAAGATAGAAAAGGCACATCGTTCATTAGCCGCTAGGCCGGCGGCGGAAGCGCCCCCACGTTCGGTGTTGGTAAGATTTTCCAATTTCAAAATAAAACAAGAGGTTGTAAGACTGGCCTGGCAGAAAAAAGGATTTATGCACCAGGAGAGAAAAGTCTACGTGGAACACGATTACGCCCCGGAGGTCCTTAAAAAGCGCAGGGAATACAATGACGCGAAAAAGGTGTTAAGAGAGAAGAAATTGCGCTTTCAGACACCATTTCCTGCGAAGTTAAGGGTCTTCTACGGCGATGAAACGTGCCTCTATAATTCGGCGGAAGAAGCAACAGCTGACATGGCGAAAAGAGGGCTCCCGGTAACGGTATTTAAACCCGCAGCAGACCCGAGTGAGAAGATCAAAGCGCAAACATGGACAACACAAAGACCCTCAAAATTCACGGACCAGCAGCGGGAAACCCAGCACCAGAGCGTCGCGGATAAACTATCCGTTTTCAGGTTGGAATAGCGACCTTTTTTTTTTTTTTCTTTTCTCTAGAATCAATCCGCACATCCAACCCCCCTCATACAAGGTAACAAACATTAAAGGAGATGCATATTCAGCATGTGGTAAAACATTTCATGGAACAATCATATTATTTGAAACAAATAAGTCTTTGTAATAAAAAAAAACAAAAAACTTGTTAAAATAGAAATGTGACAATAATCCACATGTTCTCCTCATACTAACAAATACTGTTTTTGCGTGAATGTTTGATGTGATGGGGGTGGGAGGGTGCACACAATTTCACAGGGTTTAGGCATAAAAGGAAAAAAAAAAAAATCATTACAAGTTTGGATTGGGTTCTGAAACTCACGTTAAAAGCATGGGACTACTTTCAGTGGTAAGAGAGGGCCCTCAACACGTAACAGAGTTTGAGGAATTTCCCTCAGAGCCTTCACTCCGTCAAGGCTCTTACAGGGTCTTTAAAAAGACCTCAGCTCAGGAAGTTCTTATGACAGCTTTTTGTTTTAAAGTTTTTTACACTATGTTCTTAATGTTTTTCTTGTTTTTAATGTTCTTTCAGTTTCTGAGTAGCACAAAAGAGGGCCACCACACAGTTATACTAAACAAAACAACACAATGGAGAAACAGGGTGTAACCAAAATAATTTCATATAATGTAAAAGGAATCCTGAATCCAGTTAAAAGATCCAAGATTCTAGGCAAAATGAAAAAAGACAAAGCAGGAATAATATTTTTACAAGAAACCCACCTAACAGACGTGGAACACAATAAACTCAGTAGACAAGGGTTTAAAATGATCTCTTCATCTTCATATAAATCAGGGAGGAGGAGGGGAGTAGCGACATTGATATCAACCAAAATTACATTTGAAAAAAAATCAGAACACAAAGATAAAGAAGGGAGATACAGTTTGGTAACTGGGCGGCTAGAGGGAGAAGATATCACCCTGCTGAATGTGTATGCTCCCCCAGGGGCTAACTGGAAATTTTATAAAAATGTATTCGACCTAATGATAACTAAAGCTCAAGGTTTAGTGATATGTGGTGGGGACTTCAATCTTAGACTGAATCCATACTGGGATGCTTCTGGTAATTCCCCACATCAAAATAACACCCAAAACAGGAAGACTCGGATGCTACTAAAAGAATTGGGAATCTGTGACGTGTGGAGGGAACTCAACCCCAATGTAAAAGACTATACATTTTACTCAACTCCACATTCATCTTACTCAAGGATTGACTATTTTTTTATGTTTAATAGAGACATTGGAAGAGTAAAAACATGTAAAATAGGACTGATGGATCTCTCCGACCACAGTCCGATCTACATGGACTTAAATATCCAAAAATACACAAATAATACATTTTCTTGGAGGTTAAATTCAAATGTCCTGAAAGGACCATTGAAAGATGAATTGGAATCAGATATTCTCAGATATTTGGAAGATAACGATAATGGAGAAGTATCCCCTTTAATACTGTGGGATGCATGTAAAGCTGTAATAAGAGGAAAGATTATTGCAAAACTGGCAACCCAAAAGAAACTAAGACAAGAAAAACTATCCACATTAGAGTCAGAACTTAGGAACCTAGAAAAAGAACACAAAGGCAACACTCATTCTACTGACTCGCTCAAGATTAAGGAAATTAAAAACCAAATAAATGAGATCTACACAATAGAAATCCAGAAGAAACTTACATTTCTGAAACAAAAATACTATGAAGCAGGCAGTAAATCGGCAAAATTGCTAGCCTATAAATTGAGGAAACATCAAACAGAAAGAGCAATCTACAAAATCAGAGACCCAGTATCAAAGGAAATAAAATTCAGAATTCAGGATATTCTTAAAAACTTCGAGAATTACTATAAGAACTTATACTCCCACAAAAAACATAAAAACGCATCCGAGGCATTCCTAAACACATTAAACCTTCCCCAACTTACGGAGTCACAAAATAAAACACTACTGTCAGAAATACATCCTAAAGAATTGGAAAAAGCAATTATGAAACTTAAAGCTAACAAATCCCCAGGAGCTGATGGCTATACAGCAGAGTGGTACAAAACCTTTAAACAGCAACTATCTCCTCTCCTCCTGAAAACATTTAATTATGTCCTCCACACAGGGGAAATCCCCCCCTCCTGGAGAGAAGGGGTCATTGCAGTTATACCTAAACCTGAAAAGGATAAACTAGAGTGCTCCAACTACAGACCAATCAGTGTACTAAATCAGGACTATAAGCTTTTTACCATTATCCTTGCCAAAAGGTTAGAAAATATACTGACAGACCTAATTCATTTAGACCAAACAGGTTTTTGGCTGTTTTGGCAGGCTGCACGGTGGCGCAGTGGTTAGCACTGCGGCAGCACAGTTTACCCTTGGCCGGGGGATTGTGGGGATCGTGGGTTCGATCCCAGCCCCCGGCCAACAGTGATCTGTGTGGAGTTTGCATGTTCTCCCCGTGTTGCGTGGGTTTACTCCGGGATTTCTCCGGTTTCCTCCCACATGCCAAAAACATGCATGTTAGGTTAATTGGCTGTTCTAAATTGTCCCTAGATATCTGTTTCCTATAGGCCCTTAGAATAGAGGGTTAGTATTAATGAAAGCACTTTGAGTGGTCTTTGTGACTAGAAAAGCGCTATATAAGTGCAGGTAAGTTAGTTAGTTAGTTAGTTTTATAAGACAAAGACAGACACAAGACAACATTCGACGCACTTTACACATAATTCATCATATAAAAAAATATAACTTAAATGCAGTCATATTGGGATTAGATGCTGAAAAAGCATTCGATTCGGTTGACTGGTCTTTTCTATATAGAATCTTATCCAGTTTCAATTTTCATAACAATTTCATTAGAACTATACAGGCATTATATAAAAAACCAACAGCTAAAATAAGGATTAACGGTAATTTATCATCATCTTTTGAACTGGAAAGAGGATGTCGTCAGGGCTGCCCCCTGTCTCCACTGCTCTTTGCAATCTTCATAGAACCTCTGAGCCAATGGATAAGACAAAACCAAAAAATTCAAGGTATTACACTTGGTCAGAAGGAACATAAAATAGCACTCTTTGCTGATGACATTTTAATATACCTAGGGCAGCCGGACACTTCTTTACCAGAACTAACCTCAGTTTTTTCAGAGTATGGAGATTTATCGGGGTACAAATTAAATATGCATAAAACCCAAGTTTTAACATTCAACTATGACCCAAATCATTATTCACTAAGCAAACTCAAAACTAACTGGGAGTCGGAATCTATGAAATATCTGGGGGTCAATATCCCGAAACAACTCAACAAAATTATATCACTAAACTATGATCCACTGGTGACAAAAATAAAATCTGACCTAGCAAGATGGAATATGATACCATTCTTGGGTACTGCACAAAGAATTGAAGCAGTCAAAATGAATATACTTCCACGTCTTCTATACCTTTTCCAAACAATACCGGTAGAACCTCCCAAAAAAACATGGCAGGAGCTGGACAGAAGGATCTCAAGATTCATATGGCAGGGCAAGAGACCTAGAATCAGATATAGAACCCTACAGCTAAACAAAGACAAAGGTGGGCTCGCGCTGCCAAATATCAGGGACTACTTTAAAGCCGCACAAATTAAAACTTTAGTAGAGATATGTAACCCAGTCTACACTGCACAATGGAAGGAGATCGAATGCCAAATAACAAGTGACATCCCCCTACAGGCGATAATAGGGAACAATGCCTTACCTAAGCTTTTGAATAACACTAACCCGTGGATAGAGACCCCGCTAAAAATTTGGTTTAAGATAGTCAGAGAGAATCAAACTAAAGAGCCCTATCGACTTCTGCAATGGATCGCCTATGATCAGGACTTTACTCCTAATAAAACAGACACCAGATTTAAAAAGTGGAAGGAGAAAGGGCTGATAAAATATTACGATTTTTTTAAAGGGCAAATCTTAAGAAGTTTTGAAGATTTGAAAAAACAAGGCCTAATAAATCAAGACCTTTACAGGTTCTTCCAGCTTAGACACCACATAAACAATATACTTAAAAAGGAGGTTTTGGAAAGGGCCCAGTCAGGTGTTCTGAAGGTCTTCTTAATGGCATATAAAGGGATCCCAGGGATCAGATACATTTCTAAAATATACCGAGGTCTTCAAGACTTAAAAGGAGACAACACATCTTATATAAAAGAGAGATGGGAAAAAGAGGGGAATTTCACTTTACAACTGGAAATATGGGAAAAGCTAAATAAACAGCAATGGAAAAGTACCTCATCCCTGCAGTGGAGAGAATTTGGATGGAAAAACTTGGCAAGATTTTTCAGAACTCCTGCACAAAACAAATTTACCCATAAGGGATTGAACTGTTGGCGCTTGTGTGGTGAAAAGACTGCAAATCATTTTCATGTGTTTTGGTCATGCCCAGTTATCCACCAATATTGGACCAAGGTACAGACAATATTGGGGAAAATATTCAAAATTACAGTTCCCTTTTCTTTTGTAACTTTGTATTTGGGTTTACTACCGGACTCACTGGAAAGACGAGGAGAAAAATACTTATTCAATGTTTTAATATTGGCAAGCAAAAAAGCTCTAACTAAAAAATGGATGTTGAAGGACTGTCCTACACCTGAAGATTGGACTAACGTGATCCAAGACATTTACTCGATGGAAAAGTTGACATTCGCACTGAGACAGGACATGGATGGGTTCATGAACTTTTGGCAACCCTGGACCGCATATGTGTCTTCCATTAGATCTAATCTTTGACAAATACCATTTCAATAATGGTTCCGCTCTTTGTTCCAACACTACTCAGACGCTCTTTTATCTTTATTTACTTACTTTTTCTTTTTGTTTGTTTTTTACTGGTTTGTTTGGGTTTTTTTATTTGTTTTTTGTTTTTTTGTTTTTCTCTTTAATTTCACTTTTTCTTTCACTTTAAAAAAAAAAAAAAAAAAGGGGTGTTGTAAGAATTAATCTTCCAATGTTGTCAGATATCAGAAAATAAGGGAACATGTGATGAAAATGTAAACACTGCATTGCTGTAACGACCTGTATACCCTTTACAAAAACTTAAATAAAAAAAAAAAAAAAAAAAAAACATACTCAAGAAACAGGCCTGGACAAAAATGATGGTACCCTTAACTTAATGTTGCACAATCTTTTGAGGCAATCACTGCAATCAAACGATTTCTGTAACTGTCAATGAGACTTCTGCACCTCTCAGCAGGTATTCTGGCCCACTCCTCATGAACAAACTGCTCCAGTTGTCTCAGGTTTGAAGGGTGCCTTCTCCAGACGGCATGTTTCAGCTCCTTCCACAGATGTTCAATAGGATTTAGATCAGGGCTCATAGAAGGCCGCTTTAGAATAGTCCAGTGTTTCGCTCTTAGCCATTCTTGGGTGTTTTTAGCTGTGTTTTGGGTCATTATCCTGTTGTAAGACCCATGACCTGCGACTGAGACCAAGCTGTCTGACACTGGGCAGCACAATTCTCTCTGGAATACCTTGATAGTCTTGAGATTTCATTGTACCCTGCACAGATTCAAGACACCCTGTGCCAGATGCAGCAAAGTAGCCCCAGAACATAACAGAACCTCCTCCATGTTTCACAGTAGGGACAGTGTTCTTTTCTTGGTATGCTTCATTTTTGCGTCTGTGAACATAGAGTTGATGTGCCTTGCCAAAAAGTTCCAGTTTTGTCTCATCTGTCCATAGGACATTCTCTCAGAAGCTTTGTGGCTTGTCAACATGCAGTTTGGCAAATTCCAGTCTGGCTTTTTTATCATTTGTTTTCAACAGTGGTGTCCACCTTGGTCGTCTCCCATGAAGTCTACTTTGGCTCAAACGATGGATGGTGCGATCTGACACTGATGTACCTTGACCTTGGAGTTCACCATGAATGTGTTTAGAGGTTGTTCTGGGCTCTTTTGTTACCATTCGTATTATCCGTCTCCTCCTTCAGCCACGTCCAGGGAAGTTGGCTACAGTCCCGTGGATCTTAAATTTCTGAATGATATGTGCAACTGTAGTCACAGGAACATCAAGCTGCTTGGAGATGGTCTTATAGCCTTTACCTTTAACATGCTTGTCTACAATTTTCTTTCTAATCTCCTGAGACAACTCTCTCCTTTGCTTCCTCTGGTCCATGTTTAGTGAGGTACACACCATATCACCAAACAGCACAGTGACTACTTGTCATCCTTTAAATAGGCCGACTGACTGATTACAAGTTTGTAGACACCTGTGATGTTAATTAGAGGACACATCTTGGTTGAACATGTCCCTATGGTCACATTATTTTCAATCTTTTCTAGGGGTACCAAGTAATTCTGTTGAACCACAATTCAAAAGCATTGTCTGTTTTTCATTGGTTAATTTTTATAGAATTTTTATTTATTACCACTTTTGTCAGATTCAAGTTATTTCTGTGACCATTGTGGGTTTTTCTTTCATTAACAGAGGGGTACCAACAATTTTGTCCACGGCTGTAACTTATGTGGCAAACAATGGAACCTATGAGAAACTTGTTGCAGCTCTGCTCTCAACTTCATGTGCGTGTGTGACAGTTGTGTGGAGCTCCGGACATGAACTGCTGATTCTGTTAAAAAAAAAAAAGATCATTTTCATAAAGCAGGAACTCCAGTATTTAACAACGACATGTGTGGATTGGAGACTGCAGTGACATTCAGCTTATTTAAACAGGACAGCCTTGGTACAGCCCTGCGTGGCTCTTGTCTCCGTGATTTTTGGATTTTTGCTGCTGTCCGAAAAATCACGTTCAAACAAGCAATGCACTGTGCAGTAGTTGTTTTGCTCTCGGACCTCAATTATAAATACTCCACTCTTAACCACTTGCACTCCGGGCAATTTTCCTAAAAATGCCAAAAAATAACGTGCCCAAAGTAAATCGAAAGCTGTTATTCAACCCTTTGCAGCATCTTCATGGGGTTGGTCTCATTTAAAAGAAAACACTTTGAATTTTTTGGCAAAAAAAAACATAATCTCTCTACGTGCTCCAGCCACTGAGTTACAGTCATCTAAACATACTGAACTTGAAGAAAAAAAAATTGGACACAGTGTTTTTTTGGATACAAATGCTTGTAAATAACACACAGCTGTCCGATCCGGCTGGAAAATGCAACAGAAATGTAGAACCAAGTGTTATCCAGCTGAGATCCAAATTTGGTAACAATACCACAAAAAATGAATATTTTACACAGCTTTGTTCTCAGGCCGTTCCCAGGCGTTTTGGAACTGTGCCAAATTGTGCCAAATGGCACAGTTTGGAAAAACGTCTGTAACTTTTGAATAATTCAATGTAGAATCTTCATTTTAGGCTCTAATGAAAGGTCACACTCAGGGCTGTGTCTGTGTGTGTGTGTGTGTGTGTGTGTGGGCGGGGGGTCGTTCCCCCCCCCCCCCGCTACCAAGGACCGACTTCGGCCCTCGCTACAGACGGATTACACTCCTTGCATGTTTTCACAGCGGCTCCCCCCCCCCCCTCGCTACTGTGTGTGTGTGGGGGGGGGGGGACCGTGAACGGACCGTGAACGCCCCCCCCCCCCCTCGCTACAGAAGAGGGCCATCGCTACATGATGGAATAGACTCATATGCTTCCCCCCGCGGACCGGGGGGCGTTCGGACCATGAACGCCCCCCCCCGCTCCTCTTCTGCAGCGGGGGGGGGGGGGGGCGTTCACGGTCCAAACACGGCAAATGAACCGTTTATCGCGGCGCACGCACTTCGTAATTCGTGCGCAGTACAGTTGTAATTTACCGATCGGTCAAAAGTCATTTTTGGATTACAGTTTTCAGGGATAAATAATAATTTAGCTTATAACACCTTACCTCTTCAAAGCAGCAGAGTCGTGGCGAACATCTCTTCCCCCAACGCGACGCTGCTCCGCTCGTGGATCCCGATCAACATAATTCCATTATTGCCGTTTTGGCGAATGATTTACGACTTTTGTCGTCGGCCTCCGTCTATTCTGCTGGAATGAGTGCAGGTCCCACTTGTGGGTGTTCTCCATGCTGCTGGGTGAGCCTGGGTCTGTAGTAGATTCGTCCAGCTTTGTTTTCATCTGCTGCAGCAGTAAATATCGCTTCACCCAGCCTGAATTTCTGTGCTTCAATTGGCTCCTGCGTTCACAGTAGGCGGGTCCTCCTTCCTAGATTTTCATTCATTGGCTCCTCAAGGTTTCAGAAACCCAATTCAAGGCTCTTATTAGTCGAATGAGAGGTCAATCAGATGAACTAATCTGTTCGCGGCTGTCTCTGCAGTTTTTTTTTGAGTGGCGCTTGGACGCCACTACATCACCATCACCACCATCATGCGTCATACGTCCAAGCGCGCACGAGGGCGCTCTCGTGCGCCCTCGTGCGTCATAGGACGCAGAGACTTGCCCGCCCGCGGAACAACGGAGCGCAAGTGGTTAAGGAAATAACGCGCTTTGTGTCCTTTCGGTGTTCACTGTCACGGCTGTATTTAGCAAGGAGTCCAGACACTTCCACCAATAACTGCCTGCTGGAGTCCGTCGGGAAAGAGTGCCCTACACGGTGCTGATGTCGCCAGCACCCGGTGCTGTGGAAGTTTCCACAGTACCGGGTGCTGCCGCTGTCAGTACTGGGTGCAAACATGCTGTTGGCAATAAAAATACACTCAACATTTAACGATTTATTTATTAATCAGTAGGGGTGTATAAGGGAACAATGACATTTGGCCACACACACAAAAAAAGTGAACACCACGGTTGTTGGGATTGCTCGTTATCCTCCACGGTAGGCTTGTCCATAGTGCGGTATTACATAATTGTGGTTATCACGACAACCCTAGAATCACTACAAAAAATCAATACAGTGTAATATTGCAATATTTTGTGGTGGTGATACTGTATCGATTCAGAGACACCAGTATTGTGATACTTTATCGAAATTCTTAATAAATGTTGCAAATACAAACTTACCTATTTAGGTATCAGAGTAATAAAAATCAACTGACTTTTCAGTCCAGCAGATAAATGCTTAATGCTCACTGTCTGGTTTCGGTCAGCACAGCAAAGGAGTGACTCATGAGCTCTAGCTGAGAGTGCAGCAAGACAAAGATTGTGATAGGAACTCCCAAAATATGATATTGCAGTACTCAGCATATTGCAAGATCGTGATAATATTGCAGCACAGCCCAAATATCATTAAAATATCATATTGTGCAGCCTCTGGTGATTCCCACCCCAACAAAAAATGCAAAAATACTAGTCTCACATTAACACTGTCTATCTGAGAAGTGTCTACTTGTGTTGAGTCTTTTCTAGTGTTGGATTTAACATTCTTTGTAATACAAAGCAAAATTCAGTCATTCATCTTCAACTGCTTAATCTTTTTCGGGTCATGGTGGGGGCTGGAACCTATCCCAGCTTTTTTGGGTAAGAGGCAGGGTATAGAGAGCCTAAGTCACACCCCCTCTCTTTCCGCATATGGAACCTTAAATTGGAAAAAAATCTCCATTGAAATGAATGGCAAGAGCGAAATTATTTTTTTGATTTGATTGATTGATTGATTGATTGATTGATTGATTGATTGATTGATTGATTGATTTGAGCATCAAGACAAAAAAGTTAAAAGCAAGGAATCAAAACCCCAAAAAAACAAACTGAAAAATATCCTTGTTCAAAAGGAGTGGGAAGAAGTCAACACTTATATAGTCCCACCCCTTCTTCGTACCCAATAAATTATATAATTCTAGTCATTATCCCATAATTACATTCATTATACAATACCATAATATATAATGCATCTTATAATTAAATTATGCAATAGAAATAATACAGCAATGATAGTTTATAGTGGCAATAATGCCAGCATCTAATAATAACTGTAATAATAATAAGTAAATACTTCTGATATGTTTAATATAATTATAGACAATATTATCATCATAATAATCACCATATATACTACCATATACCCCCACATGGCTTACAATACCTAGGCACAATAAGTAACCATACAATAACTAGAAAAGCACTCGGAGAGCGCAGCCCTCCGCCAAGCGCCACAGTTCCCCCCATACAGTGTTTGTGTGTACGTTTTCAGATTCCTTGACCATGAAAACATATGACTAGCAATTGGATTGACAATGATAGGATTAGTGGTTCAGTAGTTATTCACGAAAATGACATTTTCCGTAATGGCGGCCACAGTTCCCCCCATACAGTGTTTGTGTGTACGTTTTCAGATTCCTTGACCACGAAAACATATGACTAGCAATTGGATTGACAATGATAGGATTAGTGGTTCAGTAGTTATTCACGAAAATGGCATTTTCCGTAATGGCGGCCACAGTTCCCCCATACAGTGTTTGTGTGTACGTTTTCAGATTCCTTGACCATGAAAACATATGACTAGCAATTGGATTGACAATGATAGGATTAGTGGTTCAGTAGTTATTCACGAAAATGACATTTTCCGTAATGGCGGCCACAGTTCCCCCATACAGTGTTTGTGTATACGTTTTCAGATTCCTTGACCATGAAAACATGTGACTAGCAATTGGATTGACAATGATAGGATTAGTGGTTCAGTAGTTATTCACGAAAATGGCATTTTCCGTAATGGCGGCCACAGTTCCCCCCATACAGTGTTTGTGTGTACATTTTCAGATTCCTTGACCATGAAAACATAGGACTAGCATTTGGATTGACAATGATAGGATTAGTGGTTCTGTAGTTATTCACAAAAATGGCATTTTCCGTAATGGCGGTTTTCTTCTGGACGGTGATCCGGATCACCACCAAAATGTAATCATCTGTAGGATGCCCCATTTCTGACAATCTGTGAAAATTTCATGAAAATCCGTCCATAAGTTTTTGAGTTATCTTGCTAACAAACAAACAGACAGACAAACAAACAGACAAACCAACGCCGATGATCACATAACCTCCTTGGCGGAGGTAATAACCATAATAATAGGTAGCCATATAGTAGTTACAACAACAATAATAATAATAATACCACTTGGCCTATATAATACTTTAAATAATTCCATCCTAAACAACAATCATAATACTATAATTCGTCGGCCTCCGTCGGTCTATGATGACCATGGAAGAGAATCCTAAACGTCTACTCTGCTGGAACAGCACCGCCTGTGGCTGAACAGGCCGATGCGCGAATGACAGTCCCTGTCACACAGGTCACACTTGTGGGTGGTCTCCATGCTGCTGGGTCTGTGGCGGTTCTTCCTGCGGGTCCTTTTTTCATCTGCTGCAGCAGTCAGTCTCTCTTCACCCGCCTTGGGCTGTCTGGTCAGGGTGCCTCTCCATTTGGAGCGGTCCGTTGCAAGGTTCTCCCAGCGCTCTGTGTTGATATCCAGGGCCTTCATGTCTCTCTTGCAGACGTCTCTAAAGCGCAGCTGTGGGCGGCCAACGTCTCTCCTGCCAGTTGCCAGTTCTCCATAGAGGACGTCTTTGGGGATTCTGCCATCCTCCATACGGTGAACTACTAACTAACTAACTAACTAACCTGCACTTATATAGCGCTTTTCTAGTCACAAAGACCACTCAAAGCGCTTTCATTAATACTAACCCTCTATTCTAAGGGCCTATAGGAAACAGATATCTAGGGACAATTTAGAACAGCCAATTAACCTAACATGCATGTTTTTGGCATGTGGGAGGAAACCGGAGAAATCCCGGAGTAAACCCACGCAACACGGGGAGAACATGCAAACTCCACACAGATCACTGTTGGTCGGGGGCTGGGATCGAACCCACGATCCCACGATCCCCACAATCCCCCGGCCAAGGGTAAACTGTGCTGCCGCAGTGCTAACCACTGCGCCACCGTGCAGCCCAACGTGAACGTGGCCTAGCCAGCGGAGCCTGCGCTGCCTGAGTAGAGTGAACATGGAGGGAAGGCCGGCGCGGGACAGAACTTCTGTGTTGGGCACTTTGTCCTGCCAGGATATGTCCAGGATGTGGCGAATGCAGCGCAAGTGGAAGGAGTTCAGTCTCTTTTCCTGCCGGGCGTATGTTGTCCACGTCTCACTCCCATAGAGCAGTGTGCTGATGACGCAGGCGTTGTACACTGCCATCTTTGTCTTGACAGAGAGTTTGGGATTCTCCCACACTCGTGTGGTGAGGCGAGCGAGTGTGAAGGCTGATTTTCCAATCCTCTTGTTGATCTCTGTATCAAGGGAGAGGTTGTTGCTGATCGTGGACCCCAGGTACGTGAACTGATTCACGACCTCCAGCTTGTAGTCATCAATGGTGATGGTTGGTGGTGCTTCCGTGCCTTGCGCCAAGACGTTAGTCTTCTTCAGGCTGATGGTAAGCCCGAAGTCCTTGCATGCCTGGGAGAAGCGGTCCATCAGGGTCTGAAGCTCCTGCTGTGTGTGGGTTGCGACTGCAGCGTCGTCTGCGAACAGCATGTCTCTGATTAGAGCCTCGCGTACTTTGGTTCTGGCTTTCAGGCGGGCGAGGTTGAAAAGCCTGCCGTCAGATCTTGTGTGCAGGTAGATTCCCTCTGTTGCTGTGCTGAAGGCATGCCTCAGGAGCATAGCAAAGAAAATCCCAAAGAGGGTTGGCGCAAGTACACAGCCCTGTTTCACTCCGCTGCGTATGTTGAATGGCTCTGAGACGTTGCCATCATGCTGCACTATCCCCTGCATGTTGGTGTGAAACGATTCGATGAGGCTTTGCAACTTTGGTGGGCATCCTATCTTTGGCAGGATCTTGAAAAGGCCCTCTCTGCTGACCAGATCGAACGCTTTGGTGAGGTGGATGAAGGCGACGTACAGAGGCATGTTCTGTTCTCTGCATTTCTCCTGGAGTTGGCGGATGGAGAATATCATGTCTACCATCGATCGCTCAGCGCGGAAGCCACACTGAGACTCGGGGTAGACACGTTCGGCAAGCTTCTGTAGATGAACGAGAACAACTCGTGCGTAGACTTTGCCAACAACGCTGAGGAGGGAAATGCCCCTGTAGTTGTTGCAGTCGCTTCTCTCCCCTTTGTTTTTGTAGAGGGTGATGATCTTGGCGTCCCTCATGTCCTGTGGTACGGCACCTTCCTTCCAGCACTGGCAGAGGACGTCATGCAATGGCAGCAGTAGGGCGGTCTTGCAGTGCTTGATCAGGTCATGGGGTATGCCGTCGTTGCCGGGTGCCTTGCCAGCGGCCAAGCTATCAATGGCCTTACTGAGTTCGTCGATGGTTGGCTCGGCGTCAAGTTCGTCCATGGATGGCAGGCAGTCGATGGCATCAAGGGCTGACGGTGTCACGGTGTTCTGTCTAGAGTAGAGGTCGGAGTAGTGTTCCACCCATCTCTCCATCTGCTTGTTCTTCTCTGTGATCATCTGCCCAGTGGAAGATTTGAGGGGGGCCGTCTTGCTCTGAGCCTGACCAAGTGCTTTCTTGATGCCATCGTACATACCACGGATGTTCCCTGTTATGGCAGCGGTTTGAATGTCTTGGCTGAGCTGAGTCCAGTACTCGTTGGCACAGCGCCGAGCAGTCTGCTGAACTTTGCTTCTCGCAGCCCTGAGAATCTGGAGATTCTTCTGGTTTGGGTACTTCTTGTACTCAGCAAGTGCTGAGCGCTTGGCTTCAATGACGGGGGTCATCTCGGTCAACTTGGCATCAAACCAGTCCTGTGACTTCGAGGTCTTCCTCCCAAAGGTAGCCAAGGCTGTGCGGTAGATGGTGTTTCGCAGCTCTTCCCACTTCTGCTTTGCAGATTCTCCTCCTTGTGGTACACCAAGTTCCTTCTCAAAGGTGGAGGCAAACTGTTCAACAAGTTCTGGTTGGGCCATCTTGCTGGTGTCAATCCGTGCCTTTCCAGGTTGTCTAGCACGATGGAATTTCTTCAGCTGCAGCTTGACCTTGCAACACACCAATGAATGGTCTGTGTCGCAATCTGCACTCTGGAACGAACGGGTGATTAGCACGTTCTTCAGTGAGGTGCGCCTGGTCAGGATCAAGTCTAGCTGGTGCCAGTGCTTTGAGCGCGGATGTTGCCAGGAAACCTTGTGTTGGGGCTTGGTCTTGAAGAACGAGTTTGTGATGCACAGATCATGATATGTGCAGAACTCGAGCAGCCGCTGTCCGTTGTCGTTCATTCTGCCCACGCCAAA
Source organism: Pholidichthys leucotaenia (assembly GCA_020510985.1). NCBI lineage: Eukaryota > Metazoa > Chordata > Actinopteri > Cichliformes > Pholidichthyidae > Pholidichthys > Pholidichthys leucotaenia. Next base: position 44,762,995 of record CM035838.1, on the reverse strand, counting down.
AGGTCCAAGACAGGAGGGCCAGGAGTCGTGGTCAGCACCCACTCTGGCATTGAAGTCTCCAAGGAGAATGAGTTGTTCAGAGTTGGGGATGATCCTGACAGTTGTTGCGAGATTCTCGTAGAACTCGTCTTTTGCCTCTGGTGTGGCTGTCTGTGTTGGGGCATACACACTGACGAGGGTGACTGGGCCTTCAGTGGTGTTCAGGCGGAGGGTGAGGAGTCGTGCAGAGCCAGTGCTGCCCGGTTCCACCATCTTCAGCAAAGTGTTCTTCACTGCGAAGCCCACTCCGTGTTCCCTGTGTTCGTCACTGCCCTTTCCCTGCCAGTAGAACGTGTAGTCCTTCTCTCTCAGTGTGCCTGCATCAGCTAACCGTGTTTCCTGGAGAGTGGCGATATCCACTCCCAGTCTCTTCAGCTCATTATTGATGATGGCAGTCTTCCTGGTGTCGTTGATGTCCTTGAGGTTAGCAGCGAGTCCTGTCATCATAGTGCGGATGTTCCAAGTTCCCAGTTTTAGAGTTGGTCTCTTTTGTTTTATTGTCTTGCCTGGTGCGAAGGTTCTCAGCCTGCTGTTTGGATTTCTCCTTATCCCCATGCACCCAATGAGGAAAGCAAGCTGTGGCGGGACAACACCTTATTGGCTGGGGGCTGCCCAGCTTGAGGCGGGCGGTAGCTGTCCAGTGAGATCTGATGATCCCTCCCACCGTCGGGAACAACCCCTGGCGCCATGCTCTACGCCAATTGAGCAGTGGCTTATAACCGGTAACTGTCATTCCCCGTGTTTTGTCTACGCCAAAGGCGAAGCTGGAGTGTCCTCTCCAGTGATCCGGTGTTCTACCTTCCAGCGTTGGGCGTTGGTAGGATTCAAGCCTGGGCAGGAAGATATGGAGGACAAGATGTTGCCCATGCAGCATGTCCCCCCTCTCCACGTCACTGATGAATCCAAAGGAACAGCAGGGCTGCTACAGTTTGGCACCAGCGCCGTTGCAGGAGCTGCCAGAACGATGTTGAGCACAATATAGAACTGCCTTAGAGGCTCCGACTCCGGATTTTTCCTCAGGGTTGACTCCCGAAGCCTTTCCCGTGACCGGGTATGCCGCAAGGCAGCAGAGGTTTGAAATCAGGGTTTACCTTCCCCTAGATGGGCTACCTTCCCAGGTTGACGAGCCACCATCTACCCGAAGCATCTGGTTTTAAGGCGCCAGAGATCCGCCCTCGCCCCTTCTCCTATTAGTAAAAGCAGTTCCGCCGGGCTTAGAGACTAAACCACACGGGCAGGCTAGGAGTTGGACTTAGTTGTCAGAGGCTTTTCGAGACGCACGCCATAAGGAGCATTTTATGAGCACTGGGAGCTTAACCCCAGTGCCGCTCCTGGCTATGACAACCTTGGAACCTAATACTGACCTAATACCTAATACTATAATACCGTTGTAATATCCTAGTGTGGTGGTTCGGTTAACCCCCACAATAGATTAAGGACAGTCAGCTCTCTTCTCTTGGTTTTTCCCGCTACACTACTGGGATGTAATGTGCCATTCATGTATTGTGATGTAATGTGCCATTCATGTATAGTGTTCATGTGTCCTGTCCTTACTGTGACCTAGAGACAGATCAATATGTAGATGTGCCTTGTAACCTCTTTGTCCTGCAAGCTGGAGCAGAGGACAGCAATCTGCCTATTGTTATGTAGGTCTTTCAAATGCAAATGTCTCATGCCTGTTCTGCAGTCCCTTTGATCGTACCAACTGCTGTGAATCCGCTTTGATGTATTGTCTGAGTTGGGTATAAATACTGCACAGGTTCTGTAATTCACTCTCTCAATTCCACTTCCGCAACTGCTGCTGCTGGACACAGACTTTGTGTCCTCCTTCTCTGAGAGCTGCTGGGCTCGCTCCCGGCGCGCATGCACGGCGCCGGGAGCGGAGCTCGTGATGGTGGTATGATTTAATAAACTCTACTTCAAACCTTCACAATGCTGCTTTATATTTCATGCCGCTGCACTGGTGACCCCGAAGATGCACACGCTTTGTGCGACGCAACCTTCTGGTCTGGACATCCACGCTGAACCGGCCGAGGGACACAAGACGTCTCCTCCCTCTCGCCGCCCCAACGCACTATGACCTGAAGGCAGAAAAGAACACGCTGCCAGTGAACGCTTCACTGGTGACCCCGAACATGCACACGTTTTGTGCAAAGCAACCTTCTGACCTGGACAGCTTCACTGGTGACCCGTTCTTCATGATGAGATCTGCACGTCTGAGATCTGCTCATCCACGCTGGACCGGCCGCGCTCGCAGCTCCTCCACACGAGAGCGCAGGCACCTCGTATCCTCTCCACGACGGCGGCCTCCATGGCCGACGGAGAACGCAACGCGTGGACCTGAACGCACCACGGCCGAGCGGTGACAAAGATCGTCTATTCCCTCCCACCGCTCCAACGCATCTGCACGAGCCTGAGGGACAAAAGATCATCTATTTCCTCTCACCGCTCCAATGCACCATGGCCAATCTGCAGCCACAGCTCAACCTGGATATTATCGGCGCCGTCTGCGCCGATCTCCACCAAGATTCTGGACCCTGACTCGCCACTCCAGCGGCCCACCCACGCACGGAACCCCCGCTCGCGCACCGGGGAGATACCAGGACGGCGCACCACGCACGGGACAGATTCGGCTCCACAGACCGCCAGCATCCTTCGCCGCCTGCACACAGAACCTTCAGGGCTGCTCGCACACCTGAAGCAACCACGCAGCTCGCTCACAGGATTCTCTAACGGTCTCAGCCACGGCGCACAAGGGGATTCAGCCGTCAGCTTTTCCCGAAGACTTAACACGCCAAGTCCCTCGGCTTTTATTTTTTTCTTACAGCCGCTGCGCAGCCTCGTCGCTTCTGTTTTCTTCATGGCCACGAGAGGAATCAGAGACAAATTTTTCTTCTTGTGATCTCCGCACGTGCAACGGGACAGCCCCTCGACGCGCGGAGCAGCAAGCAATTTTTGCGCAGCTCGGACGATTTCACCGTCTCCCTGCCGACACTTACTACCCCCCTCCTCCCTCCCCCTCCGCCTGCAGCGAGCTTCTCCCACAGCTCGCTCCCATAGATGGATTATCGAGGTCTCGGCCCCCTGCCGTGCCCTCTGGGGGGGAGCGTGTGGTGGTTTGGTTAACCCCCACAATAGATTAAGGACAGTCAGCTCTCTTCTCTTGGTTTTTCCCGCTACACTACTGGGATGTAATGTGCCATTCATGTATTGTGATGTAATGTGCCATTCATGTATAGTGTTCATGCGTCCTGTCCTTACTGTGACCTAGAGACAGATCAATATGTAGATGTGCCTTGTAACCTCTTTGTCCTGCAAGCTGGAGCAGAGGACAGCAATCTGCCTATTGTTATGTAGGTCTTTCAAATGCAAATGTCTCATGCCTGTTCTGCAGTCCCTTTGATCGTACCAACTGCTGTGAATCCGCTTTGATGTATTGTCTGAGTTGGGTATAAATACTGCACAGGTTCTGTAACTCACTCTCTCAATTCCACTTCCTCAACTGCTGCTGCTGGACACAGACTTTGTGTCCTCCTTCTCTGAGAGCCGCTGGGCTCGCTCCTGGCGCGCATGCACGGCGCTGGGAGCGGAGCTCGTGACGGCGGTATGATTTAATAAACTCTACTTAAAACCTTCACAATTCTGCTTATTATTTCATGCCGCTGCACTAGTAATAATAAGGATAATATCAATAACAACAATAATACTCAGCATATGCCACAATTACAACCTTTCTTCATTAAAGACACATTGTAATATTATTGTCCTTTATTTTTATATTGTTCAAAAATCATTTCTTTATATGTTCATTTAAATATATGGATGTGTCATGTGTCTGAGCTTATGTTTTCACTGAGCTCAGACCCTTACTTTATTCCTAAGTATTGTATGTCTGATTAGTTTGAGTTTGTTAGTTTCCTGTATATAGTTTTGGGTTTGTTTACATTTGGGCCTCCCCTTTTCCCGGACACTCCCTCTAACTGCTCACAGTCTGCTCCTCTCTCAGCTCAGCTGTGAGCAGTTGGTCTAATTAGGTTACCTGCTTGCTCAGTGACTCACACCTTCAGCTCATTCACTTCGGTGTATTTAAGCACTGCCTATTCACTGTGTTATTGTAGCAATATTGGATCAACTTCTGATCACTGTACTTCTCCCAGCCTCTGAAGTGTCTTTTACTTCTTCAGAGCGCTCCCTGCTCTGAGGCTTATCCTGTAAGTTATTCTTGTTTGGCATTTTTGTATTGTAGGCACTGTTTTTGTACTATATGTTATTTTTGTTATTAAATGTCACAAACTCAATTCAGCACCTGGGTCTGCCTTCCTGCCCCGTAGGGGCATTCTTGACTGAATATTGCCACCAGTTTAAGGCCCAGCTGTTGAGTTTGTGCATTTTTTCCATCCATCCATCCATCTTCTACTGCTTTTCCGGAGGTCTGGGTCGTGGAGACAGCAGTTCAAGCAGAGAAGCCCAGACTTCCCTCTCCCCAGCCACCTGCTCCAGCTCTTCAGAGAGTATACCAAGGCGTTCCTAGACCAGCTGGGAGACATAGTCTCTCCAGCGAGTCCTGGATCTGCCCCGGGGTCTCTTCCCAGAGGGACGTGCCCAGAACACCTCAAGTGCATTTTTTCCTTTTTGCCTTTTTTTTCTCTCATGTACCTCATCAGTGAAGCTCATCAGGTTCTCAGCACGCCGGTTCTCGGCCAACAGAGGAGGATCGGTGGCCGGGGACCCCAGCCTGGCGGAGCAGTGGGGGGCTCTCTTTATCCAGGACTGCGTCTCCGACACTCTCGCCTCTCAAATCCCAAAGAGAGACCTGCAGAACGTGGAGGCAGTGGTCGAGAGACTGAGGGCACTTCCTGGCCTGAGGAAATATCTAGAGATCACGGACGTGTTGACTACGCTCGCCATCCTGCAACAATCCTTTCCCGAGCTGACGTGGGGGGCGCCTCCTGCCAAACCGGCCCCCACACGAAGACACACTCCACGGAAGAACACCTCCAGTGCGCCCGCTCCTGCTCCGGCTTCATTAACTCCACCACACCAGCGTCGCCCAGTTCCAGACCGCCGGGGAAACGCCTCCTCCTCTCAGTCAGCAGTGTTCCCTACATCAAGCCAGACAAATCCCTCAGCAGTTCCTTTTTCTTGTTCTTCTTCTCTGGCCGTTCCGCCAGCCACCTCCTCCTCTTTTGCTGCTGCTAATCCCGTCTCGTCGGTGTATCCTCTTGCTGCTGAGGGTCCGGCTGCGTCCATCCCAGTCAGTCCGCCTCCACAATTACGGGGCAGCTCCTCCACAATCCACTGATGGGCCCAAATCACCCGTAGCCACGGAGAGGGGTGACGATGCAGCAGACATCATCAAAATCCAGGATGACAGCCAAGTTATATTTCATTCTATTCCAGCTTATGATGATATGCCTAGCCTGCTTCCCGGTAGAGAGACTCAGGTTGTGCAGTCCCCTGAGCTCTCGCTATCTGCTCTAATTAATAAAACCTCACCAGCCCTCTCCGTGTGTCCTTTGGCACCTGAGTGTCCGCCGACCCCAGGATTGAGCCATCAGACGTGGGAGGAGCCCGTGGCCCTGAAGAACCAAGTTCCAGCACCACTGGTGAGCCGAACCCCAGTTGCCACGCTGGAAGAGCCACCAGCATGGGTTACGTCGCCTGGGGATACGAGGACTCCAACCACCATCGTGCCTGCTGCGGAGGCCACCGCAGCAAAGTTTGAGGCCGAGCTGGACCTCCAAAGGACTGAGCCCAAGTTGACATCATCGTCTGGATCGACGGAGTCCTGGACGGCAGTGGAGCTTGAGCTCAGGCAAGTGCTCTCTTTTGTCTTCCTCTTATCTGTTTTAGAGCAATTTTGCCTGGCTCTTGGTGAGGAGAGCCAGGTGCAGCCACCTGCTGCACCTGAGCTCGCCTTGCCGGGCTACGCCGCTGCTGGTGACCCTGACCCCCCTTCTCTATGTGTGTCTGAGCTTTCCTCCAGGGTCACTGGGAACGATCCAGCACAGCCAGAAGTCTCCGTGGGTTCAGGCTCACCACCCGAGGTCGCCAGGGGTCCAGCTCCCCCAGAGGAGGTTGTCGCAGGTGCGCTGTCCCAGCCCGGGACCTCCATGGGTGCAGCTCTTCCTCTGCCTGAGGTGGTCGTCTGGGTTCCTCCTCGGTCCGAGTCCCCGTGGGTGCTGCATCCCGGTTGGGAATCCTCGTGGGTGCTGCGCCCCAGCATTAATCTTACATGGGTGCTACGCTCCAGCTTGGGTCCACCATGGGCGCTACGCCTCAGCCCTGGGTCCACCGTGGGTGCAGCGTTGGCCCAGTCTAGGTCCACCGAGGGTGCTGCAGTGCTCCAGCCCAGAGCTACTGAGGGTGCTGCAGTGCTTCAGCCCGGAGCCACCGAGGGTGCTGCAATGCTCCAGCCTGGAGCCGTCGAGGGTGCTGCAGTGGTCCAGCCCAGAGCCACCGAGGGTGCTGCAGAGCTTCAGCCCGGAGCCACCACAGGTGCTGCAATGCTCCAACCCGGAGCCACCGCAGGTGCAGCTGTGTCCCAGCCCGGGACCACCATGGGTGCAACCATTCCTCAGCCCAAGACTATCGAGGGCATTGTGGTCCCCCTTCCTCCTCTGCCAGATGCCGTCATGGTCCCCCTTCCTCCTCCACCACCAGACACCGTCGTGGTGTCTTGATTTTGTTAGTTTCCTGTATATAGTTTTGGGTTTGTTTAAATTTGGGCCTCCCCTTTTCCCGGACACTCCCTCTAACTGCTCACAGTCTGCTCCTCTCTCAGCTCAGCTGTGAGCAGTTGGTCTAATTAGGTTACCTGCTCGCTCAGTGACGCACACCTTCAGCTCATTCACTTTGGTGTATTTAAGCACTGCCTATTCACTGTGTTATTGTAGCAATATTGGATCAACTTCTGATCACTCCACTTCTCCCAGCCTCTGAAGTGTCTTTTACTTCTCCAGAGCGCTCCCTGCTCTGAGGCCTATCCTGTAAGTTATTTTTGTTTGGCATTTTTGTATTGTTGGCACTATTTTTGTACTTCATGTTATTTTTGTTATTAAATGTCACAAACTCAATTCAGCACCTGGGTCTGCCTTCCTGCCTCATAGGGGCATTCTTGACTGAATATTGCCACCAGTTTAAGGCCCAGCTGTTGAGTTTGTGCATTTTTTCCATCCATCCATCCATCCATCCATCCGTCTTCGACCGCTTTTACCCCACAGATAGACACACAAAAGCTTTTCCTAGTAGATCTTACTAGGTGCATTTTAAATTTTGTATTTCCCCGTAAATTGTATTTCCCTTCTCTCTGACTAAAAAGATTTTGTATATTGCGTGGCAAAAAGTTTTTACTGACTTTAAACATTAACTGTGCTATATAATAATCAATCAGATCCTGTAATTTCAAATTACACATATGATGTTTGTCAATTTAAAAGATAATTTTCTGTGTAAATAACAGTGTAGGTCGTCATCTAACTGTTTAGGTATAAGGTTATGAAAATATGTAAATTAAAATGAATGAATGAATGAATTTATTTATTTCGGATAGTACAGTACAGGTTAAAAGAAACTGTATAATATAACAACAAGGTCAAATTAGACAAAGACTCCTTCTACTATACAATTCCACGTGAGTTATCCGAAATGGGTGATGGCTGAAGCCGCAGCTTATGTTGCCCACCCATATTCCATCCAAGAATTCAAAAGAGAAAAAAGAGAAAACAAGACAAGAGCGATTACAATTTAAAACAAAGCTAAGACAAAATGTGACTGAAAAAAAAAAAAGAAAACTAAGCTAAGCTAAGTTAAGCAGTTATTATTCAAAACAAATCTAAGACAAAATGTCACAGAGAGAGAGAAAAAAAAAAAACTAAGCTACAACACAACACAGGCTGGATATGTCAATCCTTATGTGAGTTTACATGTCGTCTTGTAAATATGTTTGGAGTATTTCTTCCTTTACGTCAAACAGGTTCATTTTGTCTTCTTTTAATTATTTATCCTTTTTTTTTTTTTCCTTTGAAAGACAAAAGTAAAATAGAAAGATGTCTTTACCTTCTTTACATGTTTCAACTGCACTGCAGCCTTCATCAGAAGAGTCAGCTGATTGCTGCCAGGTGACATTTATCAGCTGATTTTCGTAGGCGGGGCCAGCTCAGCAGATCTGTCAGATCCACCGAGCCGGCCCCGCCTCCCGCCGTCAGATGGTCTCTGGAGAATGTGGTCCCAGGTGTGAGAAAGCATAAAGGCCCCCTCATCTCGGTTCATGGTGTCTTTTCCCCGCTTTCTGATCTCTATTGCCTCCTTGATCCAACGTTTGTGTCTGTTGCTCTCCGATCCAATAATTTTTGTGTTGTCCCAGTCCATGATGTGATTATTTCTTTTGCAGTGGTCCGATATAGCTGATTTTAATGTTTCTTGTTCTGCTTTTTCTTTTTGTGATCTTGTGAGTCGTCCTTGCATTTCCTTCTCACATTCCTTTTGGTGTTCTTTTTTTCTTGTGGTGAATAATCTTCCGGTTTCTCCAATGTAGGTTTTGTTGCATGATCTGCATGATATTTCATATAATACATTGCATTTATTGTCTTGTTCTATTCTGTCCTTGGGGTGTACTAATAACTGTCTTAATTTTTTGTGTGGTTTGACTGCTGTGTTTATTTTGTATTTTTTCATGATCCTTTGAATTGGTTCCGTGATCCCTCGTATGTATGGTATAGTTATGGTGTCCTTGTTTTTGATTTCAGCTTTTGTTCTATGTCTTGTGTCCTGTTTATTTTCTTTGTTTTTGACTTGCTGTTTCCCTTTGTTTATGGCCCATACTGGATATTGGCAGCGTATAAGTGCATGTTTTATGTGGTTTTCCTCTTCCTGTCTGCCTTCTTGTTCCGTGATGATGGTGGCTCGTTCATATAATGTCCTGACGACTGATAGCTTGTGTGCTGTGGGGTGTTCCGATGTCCAAAGTAGGTATTGATCTGTGTGGGTTGGTTTCCTGTAGACTGTGATTTTTATGCTGCCGTCCTTGTTGTGGTGGATTTTCATGTCCAGAAAGGCTATGGTGCCATTTTCCTCCTCTTCGTGTGTGAATTTTATGTTCCCCGTACTGTCTGTACTGTTCAGATGGTCAGTGAGTTCTTGTGTATGTCCTTTCCTTATTTTTTCCAGAATGTCATCTACGTATCTCTTCCAAAGGGTGGGTGGGGTGGGGAAAAGACACCATGAACCGAGATGAGGGGGCCTTTATGCTTTCTCACACCTGGGACCACATTCTCCAGAGACCATCTGACGGCGGGAGGCGGGGCCGGCTCGGTGGATCTGACAGATCTGCTGAGCTGGCCCCACCTACGAAAATCAGCTGATAAATGTCACCTGGCAGCAATCAGCTGACTCTTCTGATGAAGGCTGCAGTGCAGTTGAAACATGTAAAGAAGGTAAAGTCAGTTTGTTGTCAATTATTACTCCAAGGAATTTAGTTTCAGATACCCTTTCAATCTCTACACCATTTACACTGAGTTTGAGTACTGGGTTGTTGTGATGGTTGTTAAAGACTATAAATTTTGTCTTACTTAAACTGAGCATTAATTTGTTTGAATCAAACCACAGTTTAAGCTTTCCTAATTCCTTTCCGAGTGTATCCAGAAGTTGTTCCAAATTGTTTCCACTGCATAGCAGATTAGTGTCATCGGCAAACAATATTAAGTCCATTTTTTCTGAAACTTTACATATATCGTTTATATACATATTGAATAATAATGGTCCCAAAACTGAACCCTGTGGGACTCCACAGGTGACCTTCAGCAACTCTGAGTTTTTGTTGCTAACACATACATACTGATATCTATTCTTTAAGTAACTACTTAACCAGGACAGTGCTACCCCTCTAATACCACAATTTTGTAGTTTCTTTAATAATAAATTATGATCTACTGTATCAAATGCTTTTTTAAGATCTAGGAATACTCCAACTGAATACTCTTTATTTTCAATGGCTGTTGATATTTTTTCTGTAAATTCCATTAAGGCATATGCAGTTGTCCTCTTGTGTCTGAACCCATATTGCTGCTCACACAATAAATCATTCTTCAGTATGAAGTTGTCAATTCTCTCATAGAATATTTTTTCAAGTATCTTGGAAAATTGCGGTAATAGTGAAATTGGTCTATAGTTTGAGAGTTCCCCTCTGTCGCCCGTCTTGTATATCGGAATTACTTTAGCTATTTTCATTGCATTGGGAAATATACCTGATTGGAGAGACAGGTTACAGATATACGTCAGTGGTTTTACTATGCATTCGATAACAGTTTTGACTAGTAGCATGTCAATACCGTCACAGTCAGTAGATGTTTTACTTTTGAACGATTTAACAATTTCAATGACCTCTCTTTCGTCTGTATTCTTTATGAAGATGGTGTCTTTTACAGCAGTGTTATTGCATATTGTATCACCTGTAGGCACCGGAGTGGGTATTTCTTGGGCCAGTTTAGGTCCAATGTTAACAAAAAAATTATTAAATTCATCTGCAGGTGAAGCTATATTCACACTCTGAGTCGTTTTATTATTTTTTGGAATATTAGTTGGGTAGCTTGTATTTCTGCTTTTATTTCCAAGGATACTGTTGAGTATTGTCCATGTATTTTTAATATTGTCTTTGTTTTTCATCAGTTCTTTACTGTAATAGTCTCTTTTACTACATCTTATTATATATGTTAACTTATTTTTGTATGTTTTATACCGCTGCTCTGCTTCTTTTGTTCTTTTCTTTAGGAAAGCTTTATATAATAAATTTTTCTTTTTACACGCCTTTTGTAGTCCTTTGGTTAACCATGGCTTATCAGCAAATTTGTGTTTAAGCTTTTTTTTTACTAATGGGCAGTTTTTTTCATAAAGAGTGGTTACAATGTTTATAAATGTGTCATAGGCTTCATTTACATCTGATACATAGACTTCTGTCCAGTCTTGCTTCAGCAAGTCCTCTTTAAGAGAACTGATTGCATTTGGTGATTTGTGTCTGAACGATTTTGAAATTTTTTCTGCGTTGGGCCCCGTGTGGCCATGGATAAGTGCAAAGGTTGGCAAGTGGTCACTTATATCATTTATCAATAATCCACTTTCTATTTTCTTATCGAAAACATTGACAAACAGGTTGTCAATAAGTGTAGCAGAGTGAGCTGTGATTCTACTGGGATGTGTTATTGTGGGATATAGACTCATGCTGTACATAGAGTTCATGAACTCTGTAACTACATTTTGTTGATGTGGATTCAGTAAATCAATATTGAAATCTCCACAAATTGCTACCATTTTCTTACTAGTAATATTATTGTACAGCTCAACTAATTTATCTCTGAATGTCTCAATGCAAGTTCCCGGCGTTCTATATATGCAGCTTATGATTAGATTTTTTGTTTTGTCTAGGTCAATCTCAACAGTAACACATTCCAAAATCCCTGGTAGTGCTGAGGACATTTCATTTACAAGCTTACACCTATACAGGTCATCAATATACAGTGCAACACCACCACCCTTTTTTTGAGATCTGTTAATATAAAACATCTGATATCCCTCTATTGCCATCAGGGGAGCCAGTTCTTCATTAAGCCAGGTTTCAGAGACTGCAATAGCAGTGAATTTTCTGTCTAGCTGTTTTAAATAGTCCTGAATCTGTGGAAAGTTTTTGTTCAGACTTCTGCTATTGAAGTGTATTATTGACAGTTTACCATCTAATTGCACTTGACTTTTGAATTGTTTTTCAGTGTAGTATTCACAGTGGTTATGAATATTATTGAAAAAGTGGTTATCAGGATCAATATCATTCTCCATCTTTTGTGGTTTATGTTCAGCATAATGGTATGTTTTCAGAGTTTGAGTTTCCTCATTCTGTGTCAAATGACTTCCTCCAACTGGGGATAATTGATGTCTACTCGAGTCGGTCATAAGTTTTTGTTTATTTTGCTTATTTTTTTTAAAGTACTTAGGCATGGTGTATCAAAAGAACTATTCTTATCGTGTGTATGAATATGGATTATCATTGACTCATAATTTTCTTAATCAGTGTTCATCTGTATTTATCTAAGTCAGTAGCATCTCTGATCATTATACTCTTTGCTTGCTCAGGTGATCCATTTAGTTTAATCCAAATTCTACAATTTCTTGTCCAGGTTGCTTGTATCTTATTTTGTTTTTTTAGCATCCGTGCCTGTCGTGCTAATTCAGCGGGTTTTTTTGTCAGGTGTTCATTTAGGTAAACTTGAGTATCCTTTAGCTTTTTGGCCTGCCTCAGTATGTCATTCTTTACCCTTCTGTTCACAAAGCGCATCACAATTGATTTCTTTGTTTTGTTATCTTTCTTCGGTAGAGCATAACAGGCTGAAATTGCATTGGCTTCTACCTTAATGTCACTATTATTAAGGAACTGAAGCACTTGATTTTCTAAGGACAATGATTCACTCATGGGAGCATTTTCACCATTCAGTCCTGTTGCAGCATGGGCGTATGACTGATATCTGATGTCTAGTCCACTTATAACTAGGTCATCAATACGAGAACCTTGTTCAAGATCCTCGACGCGTTGCTCCAAAAGACGCCCGTGTTGCTCCAGGTCCATAATTTTTTTGTCTTTTTCTTTTATTATTAAATGTAGGGCTTGTACCTGTTCTATTGGGCCTATTATTTTGGCCTGCTGGCTAGTCAATTTGGCCAATTCTTCTGACATAAAGTTCAGAAATTTTTTGATTTCTTCCATTTCCTCTTTCTTTTGTGGCATCTTACTGACCTGTGGATAGAAATAAACAGAGAATCCGGCTAGGCCTCAACTAGCCCGGCCGTCGCTGGACCCGCCGCACCGAGCTCCCGCACAGCTCCTCCGCCAAGCAACGCCGCACAGCTCCGCAGATCACCGCCGTCGATCGCCGCCGCCTGCCGCCATCTGCCTGGCCGGTTATGCTGCACACCGCCGGCGCAGCCGAACTCCACCGATCACCGCCGCCGATCACCGCCGCTCGCCGCCGCCGATCACCGCCGTTCGCCGCCGTCTGGTAGTTCCTCAGCTGGGCCTCGCAACTGGGTTCCGACTCAGGCCACTGTCCTGCTGGGTCCAGGTCGCCCCAGTCTCTCACCAACGCCGCGCCCGAGCTTCCAACCGCCGCCTCGGTTGGTTCCTCCGGTAAGCCCTCACCAGGGACTGAGCCGTTTCGTGTCGGAGTTAGGTGGCGCACTGGGGCCAGCGTTAAGCTAACTAGCGTTAGCTTGGCAATCGCTTCGGGTAGAGCGCAGCAGTTCTACCTGATTCGACTAGAAAGACTACAAACACAGAGGTACGTACCTGACGTACCATGTTCAAAGCGCGCCCAGGGTGAAATAACTAACAGTCCTCTGGAGCAGATCAGTTGCAGCCCTCAAAATGCAAAACAATATCTTTGTGTTGTTTTTCTCCTCTTTGGATTCTTCTTTCATCGGTTAGGAAACAGGAGGTCAGGTTTTAGTAATCTCCCACCATGATCGTGTTTGGTGATGTGGGATGATGGGAGATGTCCACTAATCGTTTAAACAAAAACTAAATATTACTCTGCTATTATATGACAACCAAAAACTTTAATTATGTGGAAAATATCTTTTATATTGACAAACATCATATATGTAACTCGTAGCAAAATTTGATCAGGATCAAAAAATAATTTTGCTGTTGCCATTCATTTCAATGGAGATTTTTTCCAATTTAAGGTCCCATGTGCAGAAGTAGAGGGGGCATGAATTAGGCTCTCTATACCCTGGGACTAAGAATCATCCAGCCTAGTCTGTAACTACAAAATCCACAAAGAAGAAAAATAGAGATCAAACACTAATTTGTCTTTAAATTGAACCTTCTGGTTCTCTCGGTATAAATATTTTATTTTTTAAACTGCTATTGCATGTCTTATTAATATTTTCAAGCTGTTACAAAATTGAGCGAAATTACGGCAAGTGAGACTCAGCACAGAAGTTGCCATTTATTGGTAATATCTTACAATAGAAAGTTGAAAGGTTTTTTTTCTTACTGTGCTGTTTTTGTTCATTTCATATAAAACTCACATTACAGCCTGACCCAAACTTTGTGAGATCCACCTTTAGATGTGGAGGGTCAAGGAGAGCGGGAGGAAACGTCTGCAGTTGGCCAAAGTTGTGGAATGAGTTGTACGAGCTCCACGGCTCAAATAGACATAAGGAGGAAAAGTTGGCTTGGAAGTGGATTATAGGGAGGAGAAGTACAAGATGTGTGGGAGGTTTAAGGTAGAAATGGCATTTAAAACCTCAGCTGAGTCGAGGGGAAAAAAGTTGCTAGTTGAAGCAGCAACAGATTTAAAATAAACAGGAAGCTGCGGAGAAGGAGGAGAGAGGGGCAGGAAAGTGCATGCGGTGGACACTGAGGGAGGAGGTTTCACTCCCCACAGCTCCTCTCAGTTTCTCAGGATTTCCCTTTCTGGATGCCGCCGCCACCACGGCTGCTATTTCCTTCTACACAGGGTTGAACGCTTCCATATCTGGACTTGGATTTGGATGAACTGGTATGAACAGACAGCAATGCCAAGAAAAAAAAGATAAGACCTTGGGCAATCGACTTCAGACTTGAATGATGTTTGGTACATCTGAGGATTTCTGACTACAGCAGCAGAAAAATGGTTATTTGACTGGTTTAAGGCATCCGGTGCCCTGATCAGTTTGCCGATTATTTGGACTGAGGAGAGTTTTTTATTTATCGCCACTAGTCAGACAGTTCTCATCTTGCAGATAAACTATTTACAATGTTTATTTATTCCTGAGCTGTGGTTTCATAGATCACTCATGGGGTTTGCTCTTATAATGGGGTAATTTATTTGCTAATGCTGTTTTGCCACTTTATGGCATGGAAGATGAGACGACCCAGGTTTTCCATGTTCTGTTCTCGGATGTTCTGGTCAATAAGTCAGTCGTATTCACTCAGACTTTCTCCCAGCTAATGGGAGTAAAAACATGAAAATGGACACAGATGCTTTGCCACATACTTTACCTCTACCCAAGTGACATTTTCCTCACAAACCAAGATGTGATTTATTAAACTATGACATGAAGGCTGATAGGAGCTGGAATAAGAGACTGAAGGGTAACTTGTGTTTTTCCAGTCAAAGGAAAGTTTGGAGATTGTCTCTGATTGTCTCTGAGATAAATGGCTTGCGACATTTGCCCTGTTGGGTCTACAGAGGAAGGTTTTCCGTATATGTCAACTTCCACTGTTTGGCATCTGTGTTGACATTAGAGCAGCCTTCCTCCAACGTGGTTCTCATGCCCTGAAACAAACTCATGCAGTTACCCACCCACCCAATTGGTTCCTGTTGCTTCTTGGCTCATCTCTGCTGAGAACACTCGCTGTAGACTGGTGTTGCCTTGCATATCTCTGGTCTTCCATTCATCCCTTCCTGGGGGCCTGGCCTTTGTGTGCATGCTTGGGGCTAAGAGGCCACCCCCACTTTTGTGAAGTCATGGAGATTGAGGGCATGGAACTTTTCGCCATTGGCGTGGTCATCATCCTTTTCATGGCCGTTCTGAAGCAGTTTGGCATTCTGGAGCCTATGTCTGCATTTGAAGGTAAGGGCCCATCCGAGGCCCCTCAGTTGGCCAACTGCAGTGTGACGTTATCATGACTGAACTTTGTGGACCTCCATTAAGCATTAAGGAAAAACTTATAGAGGCATTTAAAGTGTTCAGTAATAACATTATTTATCAACAGTTATAACTTCATATCATGACAACTGAATCAACAGCAGCAGTCATGAGTTATAGCTGTTGATACACAGCTATATAAACACACACTCCAGCTTACATTAGTGTCTATTTAAACTGTTTAATAAATGTTTGTATGTCACTTATTGATGATCCTCCCTTATGACTGCTACACACAATCCCAACATAATGTGACTGTATATCCAAATTTGGATAAATTGTTCCTTTGAAGAAATAAAAGTAGAATAAAAGGCTTTTCCCATTCCAAGGGGTATCCTTAAGTAGAAGAAGAGAGAAAAGAAATAACAGTCTCTAAGGGCCAATAAAAAGCTGACATTATGAAGTTTTTGGACTTTCAAAGCTTACCAAGTCCAGATTCTTATTTTGATAAGTAAACACAGCTGGAGCTGTTTATCTACACGAAGGAAGCTCTCTGCTTCATTTCTGACACACATTCATTGGAATTTTACTAGTGTGAAGGAAAAATTACCCAAGCATACAGTGGCATGCAAAAATGGGGCCATCCCTTGACAAATAACATACTTTGATTGAAAAGATGTAAACAGTTTCTGAAGGATATGTAAAAAAAAAAAGTACTATGAGCAAACATTAATGCATAACTACTTTTTATTTCATATTATGAGCAAAAATTAAAAGCAGAGAAATTAAGACTTGTGCTTTGTGCAAAAGTTTGGGAACCCTACGTACGAGGGCTGCTCATTAAAGATTTCCCCTGACTCATTTCCCATGGACTGAAAGGAGCCAAACTTGGCACAGTTACAGCAGGGAAAATAAGTGTTGAACACGTCAACATTTTTCTCATTAAACATATTTCTGATGGAGCCACTGACCTGAGATTTTCACCAGATATCAGTAACAGCCCAAGTAATCCATGCATACAAAGAAATCAAGGCAACTGTGTTCACAAAACAAGTTATATTTAATAAAGTGGAATGACAAAGGGAATAGGTGTTGAACAGGTGCAGAAAATGAAGTGCAAAAAGGCATAGAAAGCCAAGAAATCAGCTGAAATCCATCAGAATTTAGGAAGCCACCCCATCCCCCATCAGTGCAAATTAATTTCAGCTGGTTAAGTCCTGACTGATAGCCTTTACAAAGGCCTGTGAATATCAGATTGTCACACCACAAAGAACTCATGATGGGTAGAAGCAAAGAGCTCTCTCTAGACCTTTGCAATCTTATTGTTGCAAAACATAACAATGGTATTGGTTGCAGGTGCATTTCTAAACTGCTGAATGTTCCAGTGAGCACTGTTGGAACCATCATTCAGAAGTGGAAAGAACATCATTTTACCATAAACCGGCCACAACCAGGAGCTCCTCGCAAGATTTCTGACAGAGGAGTCAAAAGAATTATCAGAAGAGTTATCCAAGAGCCGAAGACCACTTGTGGAGAGCTCCAGAAAGACTTGGAGTTAGCAGGTACTGCTGTTTCAAAGAAAACAATAAGTAATGCACACAACCGACATGGCCTCTATGCCCGCTCACCTCACAAGACTCCATTGCTGAAGAAAAAGCATATTGAAGCTCATTTAAAGTTTGCTGCAAAACATTTGGGCAAGCCAGTAAAATACTGGGAGAATATAGTCTGGTCAGATGAGACCAAAATTGATCTTTTTGGATGTCACAGCACACCGCATGAGTCACAATGTGCTGTTGAAACAAGACCCACACGCGAGACTGACAGTTTGCAGAATGTATTTAGTACAAATAAAGGCGTAGCTCATGAGCTGGAAACACAAAATTATACTAAACTCGGCAAAGCAGGACTAAACACGACAAGAGCATACAAGAAAGTCCAAGGCTGGAAGCACTGTAATACGCAGAACACTGACAAGGATGCCACACCTAACGAAGACCGACACTGACATTTATAGACAAACGAGTAATCAACATAACACAGAACAGGTGGTTACAATCAGAGGCAGGGAGGAGGCTGCACAGACAATGACAGACAGGGGTACACATGAAACATGCACAGGGAAACAGGGGAGACAAGACCATAATAATAATAATAATAATAAAAATAATCATAATAATGATAGTAATACTAAACTGAGAACCGAGCATGGAAACAAATCCTACAGAATACAAATAAAGACATACTAATAAATAATAATAAGTACAGAAAAATCCAAAATGCAAACTCAAGGTGAGGACATGGGCTGGAGCCATGTCCAGGAAAACAAAAAAACAAAGCAGCAACTTAGGGTGAGGACATGGGGCCCAATCTACATCCTAACAGCATGTTTGGAGGAGAAATGGCACTGCACATCCCATCATGGTGTATGTGGGGGGGTTTCAGCACATGGTACAGGCAGACTTCATATAATTGAAAGAAAGATGAGTGGACAAATGTACAGAGACATCCTTGATAAGAACCTGTTGCCATCTGCCAAGATGCTGAAGATGAAACGAGGGTGGACATTTCAGCAAGACAATGATCCTAAACACGCAGCCAAGGTAACTCTCAACTGGCTCCAGAGAAGGAAAATAAAGCTGCTAGAATAGCCTAGTCAGTCACCTGACCTGAATCCAACTGAAAATCTCTGGAACGAACTGAAGATCAGAGTTCATAGAAGACACCCACGGAACCTTCAAGATTTGAAGACAGTTTGTGTGGAAGAATGGGTTAAAATCACTCCTGAGCAATGCCTGTGCCTAGTTTCTCCATACAGGAGGCATCTGGAAGCTGTTATAACCAACAAAGGCTTTTCAACTAAATATTTAATTAATTTCACCAAGTGTGTTCAATACTTATTCCCTGTGTCATTCCACTTTATTAAATATAACTTGTTTTGTGAACACAGTTGCCTTGATTTCTTTGTATGTATGGATTAGTTGGGTTGCTACTGATATCTGGTGAAAATCTCAGGTCAGTGGCTCCATCAGAAATATGTTAAATGAGAAAAATGTTGATATGTTCAATACTTACAGTATTTTCCCCGCTGTATTACCCCTGTATGTCACACAGTGGCAAATGCTGAGAAACATTCACAAAGGTTGCACTTTTGGGTTTCGTCATGGATCGTAAAAGATGACCAGTTTGCCGACAGTTTTTCTTGCCACCCAAAAATTTTGAACAATTCTTGCAAATGTATTTTTCTGCTGTTACAAAATATTTGTAAGCAGTTACCAGTGGTTGTGACACATTTGAAACCCAAAAACCACAGTGTTTGTGAATGTTCCTCAGCATTCACTGCTTCCTGAAATACTAAGTTGAGTTTTGCTTGATCTTTGCCAACATTCATCAGAAAAGTTGGGGCATCCACAAATTGCCATGTCTCTCAGCATTTGCCACATTGTGAGATACTACCCTTAGTCTTTCTCTACATAATGTACTACCAAGGGTCACACAGTTTTCCCATCAATTTATGCAGCTGTGGAGACCTTATCTGTAGAAGTCTGTGGGTTGTTTTCAGAAGCCACAACTTGACCTTGGAAATCAGCGTTTCGTTGTCTTGGAAGTGCTTGCACTTCAACAATTACTTCATGGTTGGAAAGTGGTGGAAGTCAAATGGTGCAAGGTCAGGAGAGTAAGGAGAATGAGGAAAGATTTCATAGCCACAGGGCAGTGCTTGTGTTTGGACACCATGCGAGTTGTGAACCAGGGCATTGTCTTGCAGGAGGCTGACCCTTGGTCAGCATGCCGTGCCTTTGTTTTAATGGCCTTTCGCAATTGCTGCAGCAGTGAAGCGTAGTAAGTCCTGGTAATTGTGGTACCCTTTGCCAGGAAGTCCATCATCAATACTCCATGTTGGTCCCAAAAGACCATGAGTGTGACCTTGCCCATCGAGGGTTAGTCACGTGCCTTCTTCGGAGGTGATGAGTCATAATGCTTCCATTGCTTTGACTGGGCTTTATTCTCTGGATCATAGTGATGGACCCATGTTTCGTCCTGCATGATTAATCTGTCAAGCAAGTCCTCCTGGTTTTCTTGGCATATGGCCAAAAGCGCTTGGGACCATGTGACTCATTCCTGCTTCTGGAACGGTGTGAGCAACCGGGTAATCCATTGTGTAGACAACTTCCATATGTGCAAATAGTCATGGATAATTTTTCCATAGATCCCACATTGATCTTGACATCTTGGGCTAGTTGGCGAAGGGTTATGTGGCAATCCTCCAAAATGGCAGCCTCCACTTCCTGGATGGTGTCTTCATCAGTGGCGCATTGTGGTCCCGGTTTGGGTGCTGTTTTTGCTGATGTCCAACCACAGTTAGACTGTCGATGCCAGTGCTTGACTACGTCGTATGATAGGGCATCCTCCCCATAAGTCTCTTTCATTTCATTGAACGTCTGCTGTGGTGTGCGGCCTCTAGTACAGGAACCTGATGACTGCTCTGCATTCAACTGGTTCCATTATTACACCTTACTCCTTGCAGCTCTGAACTTCAGAGCTGTAAATTGCCACATGACCTATAGAAATATGTATTATTATACATGTGCAATTTCAGTCTCTTCCAATAATCAGAAGTGGATCAGAAGAAATCTTTATTGAGCAGCCCTCGTACTTAGTATATTAAACACACCAATTTTAAAAAAAATCACAAAAATATTCTTTTGTAATTTTTCATGGGTCATTTGTATCTTTACCTTACAAAGAGTGGTTATATTGTGCAGTTTGTTGTCCTATATTTGAATATTAGAGTAGTTACATGTGTAACTATGCATCTGATGTGTTAATGTGAAGAAACTAAATTTAGATTAGTGAATGTGATTACATGACTTAGACTCAAAACTATTTATACTTATTCTTTTATATTTTTAAATGATTTATACTGTGATCAAGTCATGATTTTATTCATATTGCCTCTTCTATTAAACAAAGGAAAACTTATGTTATTATTGATGTCACTTTATGTACATAACAAAAGTTCATTCTTAACAAAATATAAATTTCTTATAAAGAAAAGTAGTGCTTAACTTGTGAACTTTTTAGAGCTTTTCTATATTTCATCAAAAGACTTTCCATCCATCCATCCTCTGCCACTTATCTGGGGGTCCAGGTCACAGGGGCAGCAGTCTAAATCGAGAAGTCTAGACTGGCCCCAAGTTTACATAGCACCATGATCCCTGCCACAGGTGGTGATCCCACTAGAAGGTGGACCCATGTGGTTCCTTTGGGTACACTGGATCCTTGATGCTAATTTTTCATGGCGATCTGCTGGACCACTTTTTGTCGAAGACTAAGTCTTGTCTTCCACTAAAAGTGGTCCAAAAGATTTTCACTAAACTTAAAAAAAGTAAATAAAAAAATCAGGTAAATTATAATACTGATTTATTTATTTGTAGGTGAAAATGATCCAATATAACAGATATATAAGGAGTGAAAACAATGTAAACCTTTTATTTTAGATCATTTATTTTAGCCCTTTTATTTTTAGATCAGTCCATTCTTCAAAACAGAGCACCTTCACCTTATCTCCACATTTTCCATCCTTTACTGAACTTTTGGCTGGGTCTATCCAGATTATTAAGTACATGTAAAAAAAGGTAATCAAGATTAGATTTTGATGATTTATTGGTAAATTAATACCTGGGCATAAAACTGAAGGTCTACGGGTGGGGGGGGGGGGCTGAAAAGTTCATAAGCTGACTAAGAAGGAACTATGCTCATCGGTGCTGAGCCAATAGTATTTGTGCTTCAGTGGCCGAGGAACAAGAGGGCAGAGCAGAGCTTAGAGTGAGAGAACTGTCAAGAGTATGGGTACAATAAACCACATTTGGTCAAATTTGACCACTGCATCATGGTCACCATATGAACTTTTCACAGACACACCAATATGCCAGGGTATGGGAGAGGAAAGTCTGTTGGTCGAACTTCGGATTCAGGAGGAGCAAAATGATTGGACATCGGACCAACTCTACCCTCTCGAGAATCCTCGAGGGTTCGTGGGAGTTTGTCCAACCAGTTTACATGTGTTTTGTGGCCTTTGTAGGGGGTGCTGCAGGAGTATGGGATATCGGGCTTGTTGTTACAAGTTATCCGGTCCCTATGTGACTGTTGCAAGAGTTTGCTTCGTATTGCCAACACCCAGTCGAACTAATTTTCAGTGAGAGTTGGACTCCGCCGGGGCTGCCCTTTGATCCTGTTCACAATTTTTATGGATAGGGTATCTAGGCGCAACCAAGGATTGGAGGGTGTCATGTTCGGTGACCACAGGATCTCATCTCTGCTGTTTGCAGATGATGTTGTCCTATTGGCTTCATCGAGCAATGACCTACAGGTTTTGCTGGGATGGTTTGCTGCTGAGTGTGAAGTGGCTGGGATGAGAATCAGCACCACTAAGTCCGAGTCCATGGTCCTCAGCCGGAAAAGGCTGGATTGTCCTCTCCACGTTGGGACAAGCTCCTGCCTCAAGTGGAGGAGTTTAAGTATCTTGGGGTCTCATTCACAAGTGAGGGGAGAATGGAGCGGGAGATTGACAGATGGATCGGAGCAGCATCTGCAGTGATGCGGACATTGTACTTGTCTGTTGTGGTGAAGAGGGAACTAAGCTCTAAAGCAAAGCTGTTGATTTTCAGGTCAGTCTATGTTCCTACCCTCACCTATGGTCATGAGCTTTGGGTAATGACCGAAAGAATGAGATCGCGGATACAAGCAGCTGAAATGAGCTTTCTCCGTAGGAATGCTGACTCACCCTTAGAGATAGGATGAGGAGCGCAGTCACCCGGGAGGGGCTCAGAGTAGAACTGCTGCTCCTTCGCATCGAAAGGAGCCAGTTGAGGTGGTTTGGGCATCTGATCAGGATGCCTCCTGGACGCCTTCCACCTGAGGTGTTTCAGGCACGTCCCACTGGGAGGAGACCCGGGGGCAGACCCAGGACATCCTGGAGAGATTACATCTCCCAGCTGGCCTGGGGACATCTTGGTATCCTCTCTGAAGAGCTGGAGCAGGTGGCCGGGGAGAGGGAAGTCTGGGCTTCTCTGCGTGAACTGCTGCCTCCACGACCGTGACCTCCGGAAAAGTGGCAGAAAATGGACGGATGGAAAACTGAAGGTGTGTTTATAATAATTAATAGAAAAGGGAGATTGAGGGAAAAGTCAAGAATAGAAAATGGGATTTGGAGATGTCATCATCTACAATGCCATATGATGAAAGTGTCCTCTTTGATGGATTTTCATGACATTCCCTGTAGTTATGGGGGGGAAATTGATACAGCGTAATATTGCAATACTTGTGGTGGTGATACTGTATTGATTCAGAGACACTAGCATTGTGAAACTTTATCGAAAATTATTTTAAAAATGCTGCAAACACAAATTTATCTATTTCGATACCAGAGTAATAAAAACCAACTGACTTTTCAGTCCACTAGATGGTACTAAATACCCACTGTCTGGTTAGGTCAGCACAGCAAGGGAGAGACTCCTGACATATAGCTGAGAGCTACACAAGACGAAGACTGGGAATGGAAATTGCAGAATATGATACTGCAATACTCAACGTATAAAAAAATAGGGATAATATTGCATTGCAGCCCAAGTATCTTGATAACATTGTTTTGTGCAGCCTTTCCCAATTCCCACCCCTAATTCCCTGTTATGAAGAATCATTGTACCCTAACCCTAGGAGGCGTAAGGCTTTTTATTGTCAAGGGGTTGTCTAACAACAAATCCAGTTTGAACCAAACTTAAAAGTTTGATGATTATTTTTTTAAACAATTTAATTTTTGAAATTTGTCAGTTACCTTTTCCTTTTCCTTTCTTCCTTATTTTGCCAACACTCAGTCAGATATCTTTAATAACTGAAAGTGCAGCTGTAGTATAATTTTGCTGTAATGTTTTTTTAATTGTCAGTGAATTCAGTGTCATTTTTGAAGCATCAGCGAATCTCTTTCCTATCATTTTCAGTGTGGGTAAAGGTTAATGGGTTGTATTTTTTACCTCTGTGGGATATTCCATGAACTCGTGAATGTTTGTGTACATTTGGGACAGTGGAAGAGGCATCATATAGTGCCGTTTCCTTTGATTGGAGTTTTGGGATGAAGGCCAGTGAGTCAGAGTGCCCTGCCGTCAGTGTGCCAAGACAATTACTGCCGGAAGGCTCCAGTCGACACATTAGTGCCTCTCATATGGCTTGGCATCATAAGTAATAAATTCAACAAAAACACCAGTAATGTCCTTTCATAATTTATCACTCCTCTCAATCTCTCCAATCATCAGTTCCTCCAATAAACCTCCTCCTCCCACTGTGGCAGGGCATACACCCAGGTTTAGCATTACTTCACATCAATAATACATGCTGTATTGAACAGGCTTTCTCAAAGGCTGCCTAAATATGGAGACCAGATTACTCCTCCAGGACCTGAAGGACACTGACCATCTCTCAGTAGCCTCCAAAATTCCCATTCAGTGTCTTCATCCTCAACCCAGCCTCTTTATCACTTCATCCTCTACCAGTGGGAAGAGAATATCCACTGCCATGTCACCACCCCATCAACTTCTCATTGACTTGGTCATGGTTACAGCTGCAGTCACGTGTTCAACCAGACAGGAAGTGGGAGATCCACAAGTGTATGAACTGTGGTCTTTGCTGATTGCCTTATATATGTAGATAACACTCTTATCGATTTTTGGCCCTGCTCAAAGTATTAAACTCCTTCTGTGCCTGTGATCCACTTGGGGTTTTTTTCTTTTTTTTTGATAATGGGATTGTGCATTAATTATGTCACACCATGAACACAGATTTAGGACTACTCCTATTTTTCTTTTTACCTCTACCAAGATGGGTTTAGGTTTTTGCTTTTGTTCATTTGTTTGTGTGCCTGAATTAACAACATAACTCAAAAAGTTGTTTGATGAAATTTTCAGGTGAGGTGAAGTCCTTTCCCTTACTCAAAGCAGCTCTTATTTGAGGCGTGCTTAAAAAGTACTTCATGGCCCTGAATTATTTTTTTTTTTTTGCCGGAGGTCAGGCAAACTTTTTCAATCCTGCATTCTTAAAGTTGAAATCTAAAATAGCTAAATCAGTCAATACATTACATAAACAAATAAATTCACATGAAAAATAAACATGCCTTTGGCACTGTATTTCTTCCTCTTCAGTTTTGAAGATACGTTCATCAGATCGGCTCTGTGCTTGTTCATATTCCACAAGCGCTAGCATGAGGGCGGCTTTCATGGGGGTATCTAGCTTGTTTTCTGGGCTGTTTTTTTTTTTAATAATGTATTCAATTTGGATGGGACTTCTGTGATGTCAGCTGCTGACCGACCTTTCCGACTTTAGGAATACTGCAAGAACCAGTTGATTAACTTTTGGGTTTGTGATCCAGATCACCATTTTAGTCCAGGAACTTTTTAAACCTTGTAAAGTGGGAAATACATGTGGTGCCCTGCTTTGCTGGTCACCAGTGGAGGGTGCTTAGTGGAGAAAGTGCTTTTCAGATATAAATGCATTTAGTCATTTGTTGGTGTCAAACTTAATGCTGAGGTCACTGGCTTTGGATGAAACGTCCAGGAACTTCTTCAAAGATTTTCCAAATGTTATGCATTAGTGCTAAAGGTTTTCTCTAAAACCTAATAATTTGCCATTTAGCCCAGACAATGATCTTGAAATATAAAAAATAACACTTGTTATTCATATCTAGATAGTAATTTTACTTTACTTTGCTCTAATGTAAGTACAAACAGGCAGCCTCAGCCAGCGAGAGGCAGCTGTTTTGTTTTGTTTTGGTTTTTTTGTATTTTGTATACCTTATTAAAAAAAAATATTTTATTAATCCCAGAGGGAAATTCAAGGGGATCTCCTGGATGAAGCAGCCACAATCCCTTCACACACACCTAGGACCACTTTAGAGTCTCAATTACCCCAACTTGCATGTTTTTGGAATGAAACTGGAGCACCCGGTGTAAACACACACAAGCATGGGGAGAACATGCAAACTCCATACAGAGAGGCCCTAGCTGGCTGGTGGATTTGAACCCACAACCTTCTTACTGTGAGGTAACAGTGCTAACCACTACACCACCATGTTGCCCTTTTTTGCTCCCATTTTTTTTTTTTTTACAAAAATACAAAAGAGCTCTGTCCCAGGGGAAAGACTCTCATTCATCCTGTTGCTGAGAAGTAAGTAAGTAAAGTTTATTTATAAAGCGCATTTCACAGACATATAGTCACAAAGGGCTGTACAGTAAAATAGAATTTAAAAAACAGCTTGATAGAGACACCATTATAAAAGAAAAGAAAAAAAGCGAATGAATTAAAACACAAGATTAAAAGATTTTAAAAAAATATATATCAGACATACCATTAAAAAGAAAACAGTTGAAAGCAGTTGATTCAACGGAAAGCCTCGTTAAACAAAAAAGTTTTCATTGTGGAGCGTGTAAATAATGAGGCTGATTTGGTTCAGGCGGTTTATTACACGACTCACACAAAGAGCATAGACAGAATGGCATACAAGTAGGAACTCTTCCCTTAAATAACATGACATCCTTCTAGACTCTTCTCACACACAAAAGATAATCCCCCGTCCAACTGCAGTCAGTCCATTCATCCTTGACACCTCCCTGTTATCTTACTAGGGCATCTAGAAACTTCTCACACACAAAAGGTTAACTTTGCATCCTTTGTTCCTGTCTAAGGTGGTAAACCATTATGCACTCCCCAGGTTGCCACACCACCACCCCCAGCAACTTAGATAGGACAAGAGAGTAACAGTCCACATGCTGTGATAAAGCCATTAACATCAGTCCACATGCTGTAGAACCATCAACATCAGTCCGCATGCTGCTTGGGCTTCAGTCTTCTGCCGTATCTGCTGTAGCCAGGATTTGCTGCCTCCGTGGCGCTGTCATGCTGGGGGGCTGATGTCTGGGGGTGAAAACTTTTTGACTGTCCGTGTGGGTGCTCTGGAGAATCTTTTCTCTGGGAAGCGCCCCATGGGGGTCTACCACGGCGAGGGGCCCTCGCCAACAGCACTTGCTCGTCAGCCACAACGAAAGCAGGTTTGAGTCTGTCTATGCCAAGTTTCTCCCTCCTACCCCCCAAATCTAGCAAAAAATGCTTATCCCCTGTTTCCAGCACTCTAAACGGTCCATCATAAGGTGGGCGCAGTGGGGGGCGGTGGGCGTCGTGTCTGACAAACACGAACTCTGCGTTTTTCAAAGCTTTAGGCACAAAAACGCGCGGAAAACTGTGGTGGGCAGGACCCGGCAGCGTGCTTGAGTCTATGCAACGCTGCAGCAGCTGAGACGGGGAGCTGCCCGGCACAGGATTATCTGGCAGAAACTCCCCAGGCAGCCGGAGAGGTTGTGCAAAAACGAGTTCTGCCGGGGAAGCTTTCAGAGCCTCTTTAGGCGCAGAACGTAACCCCAATAAAACCCATGGTAGCCTGTCTACTCAATTTGCATCCGTCAGTGAAGCCCTCAGAGCCGCTTTTAACGACCTATGAAAACGTTCGCATAACCCATTAGCCTGTGGGTTGTACGCGGTTGTGCGGTGAATTGAGACACTTAGGCTGCGGGCCATGGTTGACCAGAGTTCAGAAACAAATTGAGAGCCTCTGTCGGACGTAATGTCCGACGGAACTCCAAAACGCGCCACCCATGCTGTTAAAAACGCGCGCGCCACCTCCTCGGCCGTGGTTGCCGCCAGCAGAACCGCTTCTGGCCAGCGCGTGGTGCGGTCCACCATTGTCAGAAGATGCGTGTACCCCTGTGATGGCGGAAGGGGGCCTACGAGGTCCACGTGGACATGGTCGAACCTCTTAGCCGGGATGCGAAACGGCTCCAAAGGAGCCTTCGTGTGTCTGTGAACCTTGGCTCGTTGGCATGCCACGCAGGCTGCCACCCACTCTTTCACTTGTTTGCGAAGGCCTGGCCACACATATTTCTCTCCTACCATTTTGACCGACGCGCGCACCCCTGGGTGTGCCAAAGAGTGAACCGACTCAAACACGTGGCGGCGCCACGCGGCCGGAACCACAGGCCGTGGGCGACCCGTGGAGACGTCGCAGATTAAGGGGGGAAGGCCGTTAAGCAACGTCCTCTTCTCCAGCCTTAACCCTGTTGGTCCAGACTGGAGCGTGCGCACGTCCGCGTCACTAGCCTGCTCCGCGGCCATGGCTGCGTAATCCAACCCTACACAGACCGGGGCCACAACGGCGCGCGAGAGGCAGTCTGCCACTACATTCAGTTTGCCCGACACATGCTGAATATCGGTAGTAAACTCTGAGATCGCGGCCAGCTGCCTCTGCTGCCGGCCCAACCAAGGTTCTGAAACTTTGGCCATCGCGAATGTTAGTGGCTTATGGTCAACGAACGCAGTAAAATTGCGCCCTTCCAGCCAGAACTGGAAATGGCGAATGGCCAGGTGGAGAGCCAGCAACTCTCTGTCGAACGCGCTGAATTTATGCTCATTGTCGTGCAAGGTTCTGCTGAAAAAGGCAAGCGGCTGCCAAGCCCCGGTGACGCGCTGCTCCACGACAGCCCCTATGGCCACATCTGAGGCGTCAGTGGTGAGGGCTATGCGGACTGTTGGGTCTGGATGTGCCAACAATGCGGCGTTTGCCAGGGTTGCTTTAACTTCCGAGAACACCTGCTCTCGTTCTGGGGTCCATTCGACCCTATTCGCGGGTTTTTGTTTTTTGAGCGCAGCGTACAATGGCTGCATGAGCTGCGCTGCGCGGGGAAGGAAACGGTTATAAAAGTTCACCATTCCCAAAAATTCTTGTAGCGCCCTGACCGTCTGTGGTCAGGGAAAATCTGTCACTGCACGCACTTTGTCAGGCAGCGGAACCGCTCCTTCGGGAGAGACGCGGTGCCCTAAAAAATCAATCCCCGTCACCCTGAACTGACATTTCGCTGGGTTGATTATTAAACCGTGCTCTTCCAACCTACGGAAAACCGTCGTGAGGTGGGTTTCGTGTTCGTCTTCGGGCGCGCTGGCTACCAAGATATCGTCCAGGTAGACGAACACGAAAGGGAGATCGCGCAGCACTGCATCCATCATGCGTTGGAACGTCTGTGCTGCCCCTTTAAGCCCAAACGGCATGCGCAAGAACTCAAATAAACCAAACGGCGTTATTACCGCTGTTTTGGGTATGTCCTCAGCGCACACTGGGACTTGGTGGTAACCACGGACCAAATCTATCTTAGAAAAAATGCGCGCTCCTGCAAGGTGAGCGGAAAAATCCTGAATGTGGGGAATTGGGTAGCGGTCATGCGCTGTAGCGTTGTTTAACCTGCGGAAATCGCCGCAAGGTCGCCACGAACCTTCAGCTTTAGGGACCATGTGTAGCGGGGAAGCCCATGGGCTGTTTGAGCGCCTGATGATGCCTAACCTCTCTAGGTTAGCGAACTCCTCACGCGCTATGGCCAGTTTAGCTGCGTCCATACGCCGAGGTCTTGCAAAAACGGGCGCCCCGGTGGTGGTGATAAAATGCTCCACCCCATGTTTAGCGATAGCTGCTGAAAACGTCGGGACTGTGAGTGCTGGGAACTGAGCGAGCAGTGTGTGGAACTTACCGCATGCTGCTGTGACGCTGGCTTGTGCTGTTGGCCGGGTCACTTGAGCTATACAGGGGAGAGAGTCAAAAGACAGTGCATTAACCAGGCGCCTGTTAGCGATATCTACCAACAACCCATGTGCACATAGAAAATCAGCCCCCAGTATATGGTAATCCAATGTTGCTACAACAAAAGTCCATTCATATGTACGACCGTGTAGAGACAAGAGCAGAGTCCTTTCACCAAAGGTCTTAATGTCTGAGCCGTTTGCTGCTGCCATCTCGGGGCCGCTGGTTCCTGCCAGCCGGTCAGCGTAGGTCGGCCGGATGAAACTCCTCTGTGCGCCGGTGTCCACGAGGAAATGCCTCCCCGAGCGTGCGTCCGTCGAATAGAGCAGCTTGTTCTCCTCCCCGAGGGTCGCGGCTGCTACTGACCCCCGGTCTTGGCGTTTCCCGAGCGCTTGAACTGGCACGGTGGTATACATTTGTGTGCCCTCTCTGCAAAGCGGCGATGGTAGAAGCAAAACGTGTCACCTCCACGTTCCTTGGCCCCCGCTGCTGCTGCCGTCGGTGGTTTTGCTGCTGCCGGCGGCGGCTCCTCGCCTCCTTGTGTCGACGTGCCGGGCTCCGTCGCTGCCGCAATGGTCACGAAAGCCTTGGTGGCGACGTTTATCCGGTCTGCCTCTCGGGCTAGTGCAAGATAGTCCCGTTTGGCCAGCAACGACGAATTGGCCAGGGCCGCTCTCGCCGCTGTCGGAAGGTTCCTGAGGAAAATGTGGGTGAAGATGAAGTGGTCGTCGTCCGTGCCCTTTAACCTCAGCATCTTCTCCATCATGTCCACGGCCGAACCGTCTCCCAACTCGGTCCGCGTCAGAAGCCTCTCTGCTCTCTCACCATCCGAGAGCGTGTAGTGCTGGATGAGGGCAGCCTTCAGCGCGTCATATTTGCCGTCAGCTGGTGGCTGATCGAGCAGGCTCTTGATGTGCTGAGCCGTGCTGGCATCGAGCGCTGCGACCACATAGTAGAATTTTGTATCATCCACCGATATCCCTCGGAGGGCAAACTGCGCCTTGGTTAGGTGGAACCAGGAGCGCGGGTTGTGCTGCCAAAAATCAGGTAGTTTGATCGCTACAGCGTACGCGAAGCTGGGGGTTCCAGTCGAGGTTGGCTCCGGGGATCTTCCATCGTATTCCATGATTCGTCTTGGGTCACCAGTGTGGAGCATGTAAATAATGAGTCTGATTTGGTTCAGGCGGTTTATTACACGACTCACACAAGGAGCATAGACAGAATGGCATACAAGTAGGAACTCTTCCCTTAAATAACATGACATCCTTCTAGACTCTTCTCACACACAAAGGATAATCCCCGTCTAGACTCTTCTCACACACAAAAGATAATCCCCCGTCCGACTGCAGTCAGTCCATTCATCCTTGACACCTCCCTGTTATCTTACTAGGGCATCTAGAAGCTTCTCACACACAAAAGGTTAACTTTGCATCCTTTGTTCCTGTCTAAGGTGGTAAACCATTATGCACTCCCCAGGTTGCCACATTATCTGCTTTTTAAAAGCATGAGCTCACAGGCTGCACCTGATTGGTCGGCGGATCCGGCCATGGGTGGTCTCACAGAGGACTGAAGCTCCCGGACAACATGGTGGATTACGAGTCTCATATCTTTAAAACAAACCAGCGAAAAGTGTTTCTAAAAACAATTTGTGCAAGAAATAGTAGATGCAGTTAATTAAGCCGTCGCTATTTGACATGAAAAACTGCTGGTTTAAACATTCAGCACCACATCGCTGCAGCCAACACATACTGGGTGGCTGTACATCTCATTTGCATAAAGTAAAAAAAAATTGAACTTTATGCAAATGAGAGGTAGGGGAAGTACAGGCTACTCGACACACAGTAGCCTGAATCTCACTGTGCCAGAGCCAAATGCTTTCCATTGCGTTTCACACAATGAATGGGAAGTGGAAAAATAATGGATCCAGTGGACACGTACCATCACTAGCAGAGGCTGCCTATATGTGTCAGGGAGAGCTGGTCGAGGAGTTGATACAATCTAGTTTGAAAAGACATTTTGCCAACTTTTTTTGGTTGCTGGTTCTGCAGAACAGTAGGGAGCAATCACACTGTCAGAGGTTCCAGACTTTACGGTTCAAACCTCGGTCAGTACAGAACAAGCACTACAGTGTGAGCACAGCTTTAAAGGTGGTATCTGAACCTGTTGGAAACTTGCATTGTAGTTTATTGCGGTCACTAAATTTATTCCATTACTGAGGACTCCAGACTGCAGCTCACTTAGTGATAGACAGATGTCACTAAAACCCAAGATTAGAAAACTTCCTTATTTATATTTGGTAGTACCTTAGTTTTGAGTTAGTATTTGATTCATTAGTTTTACTGTTTATGACTTCATACAATATTAATATTTGGAAGAGAGTTATTTGATATGTGTTGGGACTGTCCTATGACCTTGCTGTGGTCACTCTGTTAGATATGCAGCTCAGTACAACAGCTCTGCTGTAAAGTCCACTTTCTGAAGTTAAGCCTTTGTTCAAATAAGTGGAAATATTTAATTTGAAGTTTATGTTTATTACTGAGGTATTGTTTTTTTGTGTCATTCTTTTTTTAACATACAACAGAAAACACGTCTGAGATAACAGGTTTCTGCATTAAGTCTGGGAGAGCAATCCTAGGGAGGAAATGCAACATTTGGTAATGCCCATGCTTCTAGACTTCAGGTGACTGCAAAGGATTTTACGATCACATTTTTAAAAGTTTAAAATTATGTAATCCACTTTGATTACATTTGAGCCTCTGCCCATGGGCGATGATGTGTAAAGATGGTGATGTGATCAAAGAGACCCTTCCCCACCTGGGTCTGTCTGATCACGTCACCATTTTGATAAGGCCTGCATACAGACTCAGAGTGACAGCCATTAGACCAACAAAAAAGCAGGTACGTTTGTGGCCAGAGGGGGCCTCCGATGCTCTGAAAGACTGCTTTAGCACTACAGACTGGGACATTTTCAAGCATGCAGCTGTCATGTATCTGAGCTCAGGTTTTATCTGAGCTCAGATCCTCACTTTATTTCTAAGTTTTATTGTCTGTTGTCATTATTTTGTGGTTGGTTTTTGTATATCTGTTTGGGTTGTGACAGAGTCCTTCCCCTCTCTTAACATACTCTCCCTTTCAGCTGCCACTGCCTGCTTCTCTGCCAGCTCAGCTATGGCAGCTTAGTAATTAGGTCACAGCTCGCCAGTGATGCGCACCTGCAGCTCATTTACTGTTGTGTATTTAAGCACTGCCTGTCCTCTATGTGTTTGCTGGACTATTGCATGTCAATCCTTTTTGTGGTGATCTCCTCCTGCGTCTGCTGAGCGATGTCGGCACAGGGACGCCAATCGTAAGTTTTCTCCAGTTTGTATTCTTGTCTTTTGCACAGTTTTGGGACTTTGTTTCTTTTATTAAATGCACGAGCACAATCAAGCGTGTGGGCCTGTCTCTTCTGCCCCATAGGGACACACATGACAGAATAGTCCAGCCAGTGACAGAAGATCCAGCTGTTGTGTCCATGCGTTTTTTCATCTTTTTGTGTTTTTCACCTACCTGGTCTGGAGTTCGCCATGGACGAAGTGGAGCGGCGGGCGGTGTTCCTCCTGGACAACATATGGTCGCAGACACGAGCCTCCCGTTCTCTCAAGACGCAAGACGGTCCAGGAGAGCCGGGATGGTGCAGCACGAGTGATGCAGGTGTTCCCTAACCTGTAGAATCATCCGAGGGCAATAAACATCCTCTCCTCCATTTATTCCCTTCCAAATACGGGTGAGGAGCTGGGGGAGGTAGCCTCAACGCCCGCACCGATCCCAGCATGCTCGTCACCAGCTCCAGCTCCAATGAGACAACGTCATCTTACATTGGGTTGCTGGCGGAAGCCCACCTCTTTTGCAACAGCCATCTTCCTGACGTCTGGTCCGACAGCTCCCGTGGCAGAGTCTCTTTTTCTCTCTTTCCTCCCAGGCTGTTCTGCCAGCCTGTACTCTCTCCTCTCCTGCCGCAACCCTCGTCGCCATGACGTGCCCTCCTGCTGCCAAGAGGTCCTCCAGGGTTTCTCCGGAAATGCCCACTTCCATGTTGTCAGAGCCGGCTCCTCCACTATCCATTGAGCAGGCCAGGATCGCTGTTGACACAGATAGGGATGGCGTCCTGTCACCTGCAGCAGAAAACATAAAGATCTGGGAGGTCAGGCAAGTGTTTTTTCATTCTGTTCCATCTTGTAATGATAAACCTTGTCTGCCTCCCAGGGGAGAGACTCAGATTAAGCAGTCCTCTGAGCTCTCTCCTGCTGCAGCTGCAAAACTTTTATACTGTCCATGTCTTCACTGTTTCTTCCTTTGTGTCCACTGGCCCCAGAACCAAACCGTCAGACAACGGAGGAGCCCGTGGGCCTGGAGGATCCAATTCCAGCGCCAGCACGGAGTCAAACCCCAGCTTCCACTTTGAAGGAGCCCCCAACGTGGGTCACGGCAGCCGGGGCAACAAGGACTGCAATTACCATCATGCCTGCTGCGGAGGCTGCCACAGCAGAGTGAGAGCCTGAGATTGATCTCCTGAGGGCCGAGCCAGGAGAACCATCGTCGCCTGGATCATCGGAGTCCTGGACAGCGGTGGAGCTTGAGCTTAGGCAAGTGCTCTCTTTTGTTTTTTTCCTCTCTGTTCTACAGTGATCTTGCCTGGCTCTTGGTGAGGAGAGCCAGGCAAGATTGCTCTAGAAGGTGCAGCCGCCCGCTGCACCTGAGCTTGCCTCGCCGGGTTCCACCACTGCCAGCGACCTTGACCCCTCTTCTCTTTGTGCTGTTTCTGAGCTCTCACCCAGGGTCACCGGAGAGAATCCAACATCGCCAGAGGTCTCCGAAGATCCAGGTTTGCCTCTAGAGGTTGTCTTAGGTGTCCCGCCCCAGCCCGGGACCTCCATGGGTGCAGCTATGGCCCAGGCCGGGTCCTCTGCGGGTGCAGCTTGTTTCCTGATGGAGGCCGTCATGTGGGTTCCTCCTCGGTTTGAGGCTCCGTGGGTGCTGCGTCCCAGAACTCAGAACTCAGAAAAGGATTTATTGCCAAGTACATTAACAGTAAACAACTGATAACATACGAGGGATTTGACTTGACACTGAAAACAACATGCATTTCCGGTGACACGGCAGCGTCGATAACACGCCTGCCAGCAGACTAGGAACAGAAAGCATAGGGCAGAAAAGGATAAACACAATAGGAGAGAGCAAAAAAGCATTGATTGTCAGAATACCGGTCATAAATGATCAATATTATAATTACAAGAAAAAAAGCCCTCAATGCACAATTAGCAGACAATAGAATGTATACAAAGACACAAAGAGAGCAGTGAGTGAATGATCTTCTCATCAGTTTATTGAGTCAGTATGAGTGTAGTGTTGAGTGAAGGTGTTTATATCAGTTAAGAACAACAAAGTCTCTTCAGCAGGAGATGTTATGTCTAGCGTCTGGCACTTTGTCCTTGAGCCAGGCAGCTGGCTGTCCATAAGAGTCAATGCCGCTCAAATGTTTTGAAAACAAAAAACTGCAGATAATCTGGAGGACTTGATTGTAAGGGGCAGGTCAGATAAGTCGAACAGTACTGTTCCCAGAGAAAAAACAACAACTTTATATTCTCTTACAGATTCAGTACTTTAATCCTTCAGTGCTGGACGTTGAATTCTTCATGGACGGCTCTCAGCGTGATCCGGCGGCGCCACACGAGTCGGCTGCCTGTTGCAACAGCCTTTTTTTTTATCTTCCTTCTTCTTTCTACACCTTTCACTCTGTATATATATCATGGACGCACGGATCGCCCCGGGGGTCTCCCGGGTCGGCGGACGGAGCCACGGTTTGCAGCGGGAGACGTTACAGCGGGGAGGAGCTAGTGCTAGCTAGCACTTGGCCGCCGCCCAGTGCTAATGGGAAACTCGACATACCGGGAGCTGTAGCGAAAACGAAGCGGGTGCCGGGCTGGAGTTTAGGCGGCGTGAAAGAAATATAAGACAGAATAATAAAGAGCGATGGCAAGAACCAAGCAGACCGCCCGTAAAATCTACTGGAGGAAGAAGCCCCCCAGGAGACAGCTAGCCACCAGGGCTGCTCGGAGAGGCGCTCTGGCCACCGGCAGAGTGAAGAGGCCTCGCCGTCACAGGTCCGTGGCTCTGAGAGAGATCCGTCGCTACCAGAAATCCACGGAGCTGCTCATCCGTAAGCTGCCCGTCCAGCGCCTGGTGAGGGAGATCGCTCAGGACTTCAAGACCGTCCTGCGTTTCCTGAGTTTCGCCGTCATGGCTCTGCAGGAGACCAGCGAGACCCACCTGGTGGTCTCTTCTTCGCTAAGGGGGTCACCATCATGCCCAAAGACTTCCAGCTGGCCCGCTGCATCCGCGGAGAGAGAGCTTAGACTTTCTGCTGCACATCCACCAGCCATAATGCTCTGCACTGTGTGTCTATATATATATACATTTATAGTAATATGGACATATGTTTGCTAGATGTTGTTTTTTCTTGCCTTCTGATTGTTGCTCTGAGTGTTGCTGTCCCTGTGCTGTTGCAATCCTGGAATTTCCCCATTGTGGGACTAATAAAGGCTTATCTTATCTTATCTTATCTTATCATGATGTAATCCATTTTCCTAGACAGTTCTCCATTAGCCGCTGTCAGAGTCCTGCCCATTTGTTCAATTTGATGGTTAAGCCTCGCCTGGTCAGCATTTTGATAGGCTCCCTCCATCTTCATCAATTTACGGTACACCAGAACAATCCCAGATCCAATCAGAAAGATTCCGATTACCATTGCTACGAAGATGTATAAATCTTCGACATATTCGACAGAAAGATCACACAGGCACAAGAGTTTCCAATTACTTGTGTCCTTCAAATAGCCCGCAGCCGTTGTTCCTGCTGTTCCAGCCGGGAACCATTGTGGGTGCCGCGCCTCAATATCAGTCCCACGTGGGGCTGCGCTCCAGTTTGGGTCCGCCATGGGCTCTGTGTCTCAGCCCGGGGGCCCACCAAGGGTGCAGCATTGGCCCAACTGGGGCCCACCGAGGATGCAGCATTGGCCCAGCCGGGGTCCGCCGAGGGTGCAGCGTTGGTCCAGCTGGGGTCCACCGAGGGTGCTGCCGAGCTCCAGCCCAGAGCCACCGCGGGTGCTGCTGTTCCCCAGTCCGAGACCACTGAGGGCATCGTGGTCCCCCTTCTTCCACTGCCAGATGCCGTCGTGGTCCCCTCTCCTTCCCAGCCAGACGCCGTCGTGGTCCCCTCTCATTCCCAGCCAGATGCTGTCGTGGTCCCTCTCCCTCCTCAGCCTGATGACATCGTGGTTCCCCCTCTTCGGCTCTGTCTGCACATCCACTGCCGTGTTGAACTTGCAATTACGGGTATTATGGTCCTACTTTTTTTTCTGTACATAGGATTGCTGTGTTTTATCTTTACTAGTACATACCCGTGCATGCCCATGCATACCCATGCATGTCCATAGAAACCAAGTATAAACAAGTATTTCTGCATGCCCGTAGAAAGGAGGTGTAAGCAAGCACGTCAGCACTCATTCAGTGATGCCTGCCTTTGATCTTTGCTGGTGTTTTAGTGAGTCCTATGATCTTTGATGATGTCATAGCGAGTGTGTGATGTCATAGCGAGTGTTATGATCGTGAGTCATGCCTGCGTTTGATCTTTGAAGATGTCCTATGATCTTTGATGATGGCATAGCAATGATGTACTGCTTCAAGTGGGTGTAAGATTTACAGATTTACACATAAACTGACAGAGATTTCTTGAATTTATTGAGTGATATTTTTTAAGATTTACAGATTTATTGCTTCGAATGGGTGTGGTTTAAAGTGCTGTGTCCTAATGTGTATATGACGGCATCGCGAGTCCTGATGTTCAGTGTATATGACATAAAGACATCAAGGACAGCATCATATCATATGCTGTCAGGCAGGCATCACTGTATATGACATCATAAAGACATGAAGGCAGGTTTGATGTCCTATAATGCAGACATCATAGGAACATCATAGGCCGTCCTATGATGTCCTATGATTGTGACACACAGACACACACACACACACAGATTTCTTGAATTTATAGAGTGATTTGCATTACAGGTAGCATTACTGTGCATGGACTGCTGTTGTTGTTTTTCATCCTTATTCCTTCTTTTCTTATATACTAGTACATACCCGTGCATACCCATCCATGCCCGTCAAAATCAAGTATAAGCAAGTATTTCTGCATGCCCGCTGCTGAAGGGTCTCCTGTCTGAGACGGCTGTGTTGTTCACAGTCATGCCTGCGGCGTACTGCTCGAACCTGAGGTGTTTCATCTTCACGGCATCTTTTCTGACATGCAGCCGTTCTCCTCACTGTATTGTTGTCCATCTGGTGGGTCTTCTTGTTCTTCTTTGTTGAGACGATTGGTTGAGGGATAGGTGCGTTGTAATTCCAGTTCATGGAGAGGAACATGCAAATAGATCTGAGCAAAAAGTGGCTTTCGACCCTGTTCAGGAAGATCCGTGCATGCCCATCGAAACCCAGAAACTGGAGCACCCGGAGAAAATCAGTGCTTTGCTTGGCATTTTACACATTTACAGTGTGTCCTGTTAATCGGGTGACAGACTGACACACTGACAAGAGATTTCTTGAATTTATAGAGTGCCTTCTGCGTTACTGAGTGAGATTTCCAGATTTACTGCGTGGAATGGGTGTGGTTTAAAGTAGTGTGTCCTATTTGGTCTGAGCTTCTCTGTGCCTTGCTTGGCATGCAGCGTTGGCGGCCAGCCGACTATTCCGCATCTCCTGGGTCTCAGCTTGTCTGTGCCTTGCCTGGCGTACAGCATTGCTCGCTTTGCAGACATTTTGGGCTTCAAGTGACTCAGCACGTGCATGGCGCACTGCTACCCGTTTCCTGTCTGTCTGTGCATCCCTTGTCTGTCGTACCCTATGCTGGTGAAGGATCTCCTCCTGTGGCCGGCATCATAGGACACTCCATCATGGGTAGGCAGGCATCGTGAGTGATGGTCTATATGACATCATCAAGACATCAAGGCCAGCATCATAGGACACTACATCATAGGTAGCCAGTCCTATTGTCTATATGACGGCATCGCCTATATGACGGCATCGCGAGTCCTATGATGGCTGAGATCATAGGATCATCATAGGACATCATGATTGTGACAGACAAGAGATTTCTTGAATTTATAGAGTGATTGCACACACCACTAAGAGGGAGAGAAATGGCATTTCAATTCTCCTGTATGTCCTGTATGTATAGAAGTGTTGACAAATAAAAATCTTTGAATCGTTTGAAAAATCTCTAGAATACCTAAAAAGTTAAAGCAAAGTATTTGTTCAGATCCTTGAAATAAAGCTGTCCAAATCTTTATGGACCTAATGTCCTCACTAAAATAATATTTAAATAAATAATATTTAAATAATTAATTTTCAGTGTGTGGGGGGAGACTAAAGATCAAAAGCATTGTGACTGTAAAATCAGAGAGAATATTAAACATTAGTTAGAAAAGCAAATGCAAATTAAACTGCAACAAAATTCCTTTAAACCCTGTGGTACAAATTAAAGTTTAACCATTTCAGCTGTTTCAATATTCACTGGGAGCATTCTATATGTGAGTTTCGATTTTTTTGGTGGTCTAATCAGCTAGTTCATGGTCCAGGAAACCTGAAAATCTATTTATCACACGTTAAATGTAAGTTGGTCTTTATCAATCTGCAGACCAATGAAATGTGGCAGTAATTTGCTGAATTAATTGAAGGACTGTTTAACCTTCAAAAACTGAAGGACTTATTGTTTGTGTTTGACTGCATGTGTGCATGTCCAGTTAAGTATGGTGATCTGAAACAAAACCACTGGCCTTTCAGTAAAGGTGCTCCCTGATGTCAGTTTTGGGTTCAGTCCAGCTTGGGTCTATTTTTGGATTAAATCAATGCCCGTGGTAGCCTTGTGTTTAGAAATATATGAGCTCTATTTTGAGGCTCTGTGATACTGATATCTGGTGTTTTTTTACTGCACATTTGACTCCTTTGTTGGATATTTTAAGTTGTGAGTACTGTAAAGAAAGTAGATAGTTTTATTTGTTTATCTGGCTTCTGTTCTGGTCAGCCTTCTCTCACTTGTCACTTGCAACTTATTTTTTTATTCTGCAGAGTTTCCCAAAAGAGTGATCTTTTTTTGGAGAGGGGGGGTTGCTCAAGAAAAATTTCACTAATTGTGAGAACAATGGATATTTATGGGAGAAAAACGCCAACATATAAAAATGTTTTAGAAAATCAGTTTTGTTTTTTTTTCTTGGAAATGTGGTTTTTTTTCAGCATTTGGAAGTTGTGTTTTTTCTCATGAAAATGTCAGTTTGTTTCTCGTCAATTTAGCATTTACTTATAGTAAATTTGTGACTTTTGAAATTGTAAATTGGCATCTTTTATCACATTTTTCACCTTTATTCTTGCAACTTTGTATTGAAATCACATTTGCACACAACCACCATCCTCCTTGTTAAAAAAAAAACACCTACTGTGTGTACTTTCACAACAGCAACAACAAAATACTAAGGCTGAGGACAATTAATACACTATCCTGCCTGACTCTGCCTGAAGGAGAGGAGACACAGAAACCAGGCTACAGCTGCTCTGGTGAGGTGTGTGCGCAGCGAACGGAGTGGGAGACAGGGGCATTCAGGGCTCAGGTGAATTTGTATGTCAAAATGTAGTTATCGGCCATCAAAACACATTTGATCAGCAATTGGTGTTTCCGTGAGGGAAAATTAAAATCTATAATACCAAAAAAAAAAAAAAAAAAAAAGCCCTCCAAAAGGGCACTTCAGGGGGCACAGGGCAAAGGGGCAGTCTTAGAGCTTCACTTCACATCTATCTGTGCACATGGCTGGGCTTTAAAATCCAGCTGTTGAAAATTTCAGTATACCCAAAAGTTAATTTACCGAGCAAAACAGCAGCCTCTGTTGTCTGTGTTGTAGTCATGGTTTCTGTTGGTGCTGTTTGAAATTTCAAAATGAAATGAGAAGAGTTTTTAATCTGGACAGAACAATACTCTAAATTGAGCTAGACTCACTTCTTTGTTTAGAAATGTTTGAGGCTCATTTAATTAAAGGGCCCATATTGTGTGTTTTCCAGTGATTCATTTAAGTTTTGATATCCTATAGTTTTACGGAATGAAAACTCTGTTTTACAGCTCCTCAAAAAAGCTGTCTGTGTACCTCTGTCTGTTGGTAAAATGTGGAAAGGCCAGTCACAACGGGCAGCTGATAAGTCACTGTTGTTAGTGTTAAAGTGCTAACTTGTACTGTGTCAGCCTGTGTTACCACAGCTGGCAACTGTACAAACAGCAGTACAGCAGCAATTCTAACAGCACAACTGATACAGTGAAAACAACACAACTGTTGATGGCAAACAGCTTTTTTTTATTATTATTATTAATGTAACAACAACAGCTTCAGCAGCAACAGCTGTCTATTAAGCCTCTGCGATCCATCCATCCATCCATTTTCTACTGCTTTTCCGAAGGTCTGAGTCACAGAGGCAGCAGCTCAAGCAGAGAAGCCCAGACTTCCCTCTCCCCGCCCACCTGCTCCAGCTCCTCAGAGAGGATACCAAGGCGTTCCCAGGCCAGCTGTGAGA
This sequence comes from Pholidichthys leucotaenia, assembly GCA_020510985.1. Classification (NCBI taxonomy): domain Eukaryota; kingdom Metazoa; phylum Chordata; class Actinopteri; order Cichliformes; family Pholidichthyidae; genus Pholidichthys; species Pholidichthys leucotaenia. The sequence goes on along the minus strand of CM035838.1, from coordinate 44,722,030 downwards.
CATAGTCTCTCCAGCATGTCCTGGGTCTGCCCCAGGGTCTCCTCCCAGTGGGATGTGCCCAAAACACCTCAAGTGGGAGGCATCCAGGAAGCATCCTGGTCAGATGCTCAATGCTCAATTCGCTGCTCTTGTTTTTCTTGTCTTCTTGATTGTTGCTCTGAGTGTTGCTATCCCTGTGCTGTTGCAATCCTGGAATTTCCCCATTGTGGGACTAATAAAGGCTTATCTTATCTTATCTTAAACCACCTCAACTGGCTCCTTTCGATGTGGAGGAGCAGCGGTTCTATTCTAAGCCTCTTTCAAGAGACTGAGCTCCTCACCCTAAGAGTGAGTCCAGCAATCCTACAGAGAAAAGTAATTTTGGTTGCTTGTATCCATGATCTCATTCTTTTGGTCATTACCCAAAGCTCATGACCATAGGTGAGGGTAGGAACGTAGATTGACCGGTAAATTGACAGCTTTTGCTTTAGAACTCAGTTCCCTCTTCACCACATCAGACTGGTACAACATCCACATCACTGCAGATGCTGCTCTGATCCGTCTGTCAATCTCTCACTCCATTTTCCCCTCATTCGTGAATTTTCTAAGGGTTAAGGGTTGCATCATGTTTAAAAAGTAGCTTTTCAGAAAAACCAAAACTTTGTTTTAGTCCAGCCTTTGGTCATAACATTAGTTCTGATGCTTAACAGGCTGTTTAGATCCTCAGGTAGAAGTCATTATCACTCTGTGCTCCAGTTCATTTGTGGGGTTATGGGGGTGGAGTTGATCGATAGGCAATGGTGGTCGAGAAACTTAGGCTAGTATCAACGAACGCTGATGAATGTTGCCATTTTTGGATTTGTCAACTTTTCTGACAAATGTTCGCGAAAATCAGGGTTTACCTCTGTCATTAGTGACATTTAGTGAAAATTAATCACATTCGCGCAAATCTTTGCAACAGTCTTTGCAACGATTTGCTACTCTTTTTTTTTTCCCACTGTTTGGAATGTTTGGGACCTTTTGCCAATTCTAGGTAAAATACCAGGTGAATGTCAGGCAAATCTTGGACCCAGCCCTATAAAAAGGATGAGCAAACCCTCCCCAGACTTCAGAAGTTCGTTATGGTTGTTAACAGGTGCTAGCGCCACTATTTGGCGAACCAAAACAAACTTTAGCGACACATTGCAACTGTTTGTAAACTCTTACAACTATTGCAAATGTTTACAGCTGTTTGTGTAACAATAAATTTGAAGCTGTGTGCAACCTTAAAAACTGTTTGCGAACTGTTTTGCAGTTTGATGAAACCCAAAAATTGCAACCTTTGTCAGCATTCGCCGCTCCATGAGAAGCTTAAAGGGGTCGTTGAAATGGTGTTTGTAGGTTTTAACTGTCTGAAATGAGTCTGCTGGTCACCTAATTATTCAAAAATTTTCAAAACAGTCAATTGTCTCAAAAAAAACAAAACATACAGCCTTTATCTTGTTTTTCACTCCCAGAAACGTTTTTGACTTTTTTGACCTTTTTATGTCATGTCTAGAAGAAGCCAACCCACCACCGTCCTTGAGATCAGCTCACCGCTCTATTATTGGCCCACCTAGCTGTCTGTCATGTAGATTGAAGGGGGGCTAAAGGTAGCCTGTTAGCTCACACATGTCTTAATGACTGAAGACATGTAGTGTTTGTGACATATTTTGTTCACATTTTCTTTAATTTTTTAATTATTGAAGAAATTTTTTTTTTCTTGGCTTTCTTGAAACGCTCCGATTTAAAGGCTGTCACTTTAAGAAACATCCTTCAGCTGTTCAACTCTGCCCTCCCTTATCCTTTTCTTTAGTGTCATGGTTTGGTCAGATAAAACTGAAACAGAGGAAATCCTTGGATCAGGTTGTTAGATGGTCCAGTCGTTTGCTTGGTGAGTCACAGCTGAGCCTGACATCCCTGTACACCAGACAGGTACAGAGGATTGCTACCTCCATTTTAAATGATGACTCCCACCCTTTGCACTGCAACTTTCAGCTTCTTCCCTCCAGACGGAGGTTTACTGTCCCAAAAAGTAAAACCCAGCGGTACAAAAACAGCTTTGTTCCTGCTGCTGTCAAAGAGTTGAACAAGTTGTAACAATATCCATCCATCCATCCATCCATCTTCTTCCGCTTAATCCTTTTCGGGTCACGGGAGGGCTGGAGCCTATCCCAGCATCTTTGGGCGAGAGGCAGGGTACACCCTGGACAGATCGCCAGTCCATCGCAGGGCCAACACAGAGAGACAGACAACCATTCACTCTCACAGTCATACCTAAGGACAATTTAGAATCCCCAGTTTTGATGCCAATTAACCTAACTTGCATGTTTTTGGCATGTGGGAGGAAACTGGAGAAATCCCGGAGTAAACCCATGCAGACACGGGGAGAACATGCAAACTCCACACAGATCACTGTTGGTCGTGGGCTGGGATCGAACCCAGGATCCCCGGCCAAGGGTGAGTTGCTGTGCTGCCGCAGTGCTAACCACTCCGCCACAGCGCTGCCCCAGTTGCAACAATATATTGCACATAATTTAGTTACCTATTTATTAATTTCATTTTATATTTACTTATTTTTGTAGGTTTTTTATTTGGGTTCTAAATCTTTTATTGGGTTTTAGACTTTTGAGTTTTTAACCTCTTTGACTAGTCTTTAACTTTTTAATATGACCCTTCTCTCTTATCTCTCTCTTATGTCCTGATTGATGGAGCCTTGAGTACTTTTCTCATGTTTATAGTCAGCTTCATGTGTGCCTGTGTTTGCGTTCATGTTGAATGTAATTGTGGTTTGTAAATATGGATGTCACCTGACTGCAAAACAAATCTACCTACGGGTACAAATAAAGTAACCTGAACCTGAACCTGAACCCTTTAAAAGAATGTAGGGCTTGCTCATATGAGACTATCCAAAAACCCAGAAGTGCAATTTGGGCATCATTTCTGTCAGTATTTCTAAATAAAACTTGTGAGTGTTTCAATATTCAGACAGTATACATGTGACCCATGAATGCATGTTGTCAGGCTAAAACAAACAATATGCGCGTTTTAAAAATCTCTGTTCCTGCAGATTCATTTTTCTCCACTAGAGGGAGGCAGACTGTAAATTGTGCTTGAACAAGTGTCACAGGGCCTCAGGGAGCATTTGCTTTATTACATGAGTACGAGTATGTGACAAGACTCCACCGCCTTCTTAAATCTGTGCTACGGACCCCACAAGAGACACGGAAACAATTAGAAAGTAGATCACTGAGCTGACACTGAAAATTAGATTCAGGGCACCTGTTGACCTTTGTCCCCGCCCTCTCTGGTTCCTTAAAGGCAAATTGTTTTATGTGTCACATTTAACATGATGAAATGAAAATTTTATTGCTTTGTATGTGTTTTACTCCACATGAAGCTGTAGATTTCCTGTCTTTTGTTGAGTTATTTTAGTGAAAATAAGATGAATTTAGCTTTCCTTGGTGCTTCCTCAGGAGTTCACAGGTTAACCAGAAGAAAATGTGTGAGGTAGAGGGAGGATGTGGAGGAGGATGCAGCAGACTTCCATCTGGGTATTTTGGAAAAAGAATTCCAACCTCTGCAAAATTTTGGGCATTTGTATTTTTAATTGTACATCATGAGTTTTAGGACTAAATACCGGATATTTTTAGAGGAATCCAACACCAAGAGCAACCTTTTTGGCAAAACACCTACAGATTTGATGTGAGAGCGTTTTTGCTTTCTCTCCATGTGATTGGATATCCAGTGGATTAACATAGTTATCCTGATTTGGGGGGGGGGATTTGTCTCTCTTTCTCTCTCAGGAGGTGTTTTTTTTTTCCAGCAATAATCTGAAGCACTCGACCTTAATGAAGGAGTTGGACCATCATACCCCGCTCTTAGTTGTAAAAAAAAAATCCTGAAAGAACCATTGGAAGCACGGCAGAGCACATGGGAAAAGGCTGTCAGTTTAAAAAAAGGCAGAAGGGTAGAGCTAAATAGAGTATCAGGGGAAACAAGCGTCAGGAAAAGAGTGATGAGTGAGTGACACTGTTTCAGCGACAGAACGCTTTAGGGAAGAGGAGCTGAGAGAGAAGGTCTGAGAGTGAAAGATGGATTGAAAGGAATGTTGATCAAAACCCTGGCAATGTAGAGGAAGAATAAAGAAAAGGACAAAGGAAGAAAAGATAGAAGAACAGGGCAAGATGAGTGTCAGGTGGGAGACGGAGGGACTCCAGACGGTTGGCATCGTCTGCCTGGTGATCATGTTCCTCAAACTGATGCACCTGCTGGGCCTGATTGACATCACTGAGACTGGTGAGACGACCACGGACAGAGGAAGAGAGGAGGAGGAGGAGGAGGAGGAGCAGGAGGGAGGACAGAGAACGAGGAGAGGGGAGAGATATTTTTTTTAAATTTAATCCACCCTTACATTTGTGAACATTGTTTGACCCAGTCTGGATGCTTGTGGGTTGATTTAATAGAACTCGAAAGCTTCCAAACATGAAACAAGAACAAATTTAAGGGACTTTAAATGAAATGAGAGATGCTGTCAGAGAATTACCAAACTCAACAGGGCGACTCTTTTGGAACTCTCTGGCGACTTGTTAACCTTTTAAAAAATGTATATAAATCTTTAAAGTCACTCACAAGCATATAGTTATATTTTCTAAAGGTTTTATTGTAGCAACAGGACATTATAGTTTTGCTTAATAGTTAAATAGAATAAGTTATTTGGTGCTGTAGTATTTAAGGCAGTGGAAGTTAATCCACAATTATGAAAATATAGGATCGATGAATTGTCTTTTTTATAGTACAGAACAAAGGGCACAAGTGTAAAAGTAGGATAAAAGCCTTAAAGAATGCTTCATTATTAAAATGGGGGGTAGATACTCTTTAATATGTTAAAGTTTTTGTAGATTTTAATTTTATTCACTGTGGCCCTTTGGAAAAATATAATGTTTCCCACTTCCTATTTAGATTTCAGTATGCAACGTATGAGAATATTTTCAATTTTTATGGTATTGTAGTGACATATTGGTACATTTTTTGAAAAAAGAAGGCTTGATACATCTCTGGAAAATCAGAATATAGTTAAGGCATATTTTAAGTATTTTGCAACATGACTATGGTTGATTCTTAGGGCTGCACCTTATACTACAAGGAGATCAAACATTTTTTTTAAAAAAATATGGCACTAAATGAACCCTAAAGAAATGGTAAAGGCTTGATCACATCTTCATCCCAGGTTGTGTATTTTATTTATTTTTTCCTGGTGTGTTGCATTTCACTGCTCTGCTGGATGTTTTATCAGAAATTTAGCACAATTCCTCTCCTCAGGTCTCTTCAGCACCCTAAAAAACTTCTCAGCAGCCGATCTGACTTGACAATTTTTCTGTTTTTTTTTCTTCCTCTTGCTGTCACTCTCCCACTGTTCTCCATTTACTCTCCTTCACTCCATCTTGATGTTAACACCCCTTCTCCTCCTCTTTTCTCTCTGTCCAAAGATGGTAAGTATGTAATGGCAGAAACCCAACTTACTTGGAGAAAAATCCCCTCCTTTCTGTAAGTGTTTCAGTTTTTTTTCCCCTCAGCTGCCCAGTGCTTTCTCTTAGTGTGTGATTGCAACCAGTAATACCACAACACTTGATTTGTGCGTATATGATTCGAATTTTAAAAACTTATATGCGTATAACTGAATTAATCAAATTTAAGGTTTTAAGTTTCTTTTCCTCTCTTAAAAATAAGGGAACACATCATAGTGATTCTAGTTTGGTGGCATTTCCACCTTCAAGAAAGTACCTCCAGTTTATTATGTTTTCACTCCCTCAATCACCTGCATTTCCTCCTCTCCAGTTTTTGGACAGTTTTCTCTATTTAAACTTGAATGTTCTTCCCACCCTCCTTATATATCTCCTCCTTGTTGAATGTGTGACACCCCCTCCCCCAATCCCTTGAATGTTGACCTGCACCCACTCAACTCACTGTCTGCCCCATCCTCCCTCTTTTGTTTCCCATCTTTCCCTCTTCTTCATCACTTCCCTCTCTCTCTCTTCTCTGCTTCTTTTATTTCCCTCCTTCCTGTCTGCCTATCCTGTCTATCCATCCCTTTCTCTCTTTCTCTCTTCCTCCCACAGACAGCAGCGACAGTGATTTGGAGCTGTCGACGGTGCGCCACCAGCCGGAGGGCCTGGACCAGCTGCAGGCTCAGACCAAGTTCACCAGGAAAGAGCTTCAGTCTCTGTATCGAGGATTCAAGAACGTACGTGCTGCTGCTGATTTGCTTTTGGTTACTCTGCCATTATTGCTTTATATAGACATAAATTATTCTAATATATAAACGTCTCCTTTTTCTATCTCTCCTGAGCAGGAGTGTCCCAGTGGGCTGGTTGATGAAGAGACATTCAAGTCCATCTATTCTCAGTTCTTTCCCCAAGGAGGTTAGACATTAAAACAGTCTTTTTCACCTTACTCGGCGGGCTGTGTAAGAGTAATTTATTTTCCAATCCTTGGATTTTCAGATAGATTTATAGTCCCGTCAGAGCTTGACATTAGCACAGCCCACCACATGCTGTATACAGTATACCAGTACAATTCCACATTGGCCAGTAGACTAGTAAGACTATGTTTCATATTATGACAATCTAGTCAACAGTCTATTGTCTAAGGTGCAAAACTCATTTGTGTGCATGTCCAAGTCCATTTTGCTATCACAGCAGCACCTGGCAGAATGTGTGAAAAGGCTGTCCTAATGCTCTTAATGTGAAATGATCCAAACACTTTCTTTGTTCTCATTATCTTTAATAAACAGGGGCACAAGATCCAAAGCATAATATGATAACTAGCCACTTTGGCAGCTAGTAAATTCTGTTTATTAGTTTATTAATCATCTCTAAAGAGAACCTTTTTACTCAAAAGCCATGTTTACATGGACACATGTAACCGGATTAAAAGCCTGATCGGAATAAAAATGCTTCATGTAAACACACCAATCTGAATATTCTGACCTGATCACTCATTCGGATCAAAATTTCATTCCAATTGAGACGGGTGGGTTATGCCGATTGTTAATCCGATTGGTGTGCATATAAACACTTATTCCTAAGCTTGGGTCGAAAATATGTTTACTGCGCATGTCTGTACGTCAGCGACATGTCGATGTGACGTATTTCCGCCTTTACAACAGCTAGCGGAAGACATGACGGTAGTAAAACAAAACTGGTCTGTATCATCCTGCTGTCTCCCTCTGTTCATCATATCCAGAAGTACTGTATGTACTTGTAGTTTCATTACGGAGACCAGCAGAAGCAAAAGTACAGTCTGAATAACACAATACAGGTCCATTTCAAAAAGAGAAAGACACAAAGCGGGGTTTGTTTACACCGGAAGTTGCTTCTTCTTCTATTTTTGGAATGTCGAAATGTCAACGTGCGCATGTCAAAATGATTTAATCCATTCAAACATGTGACACATGGAAATGCAAGTCCTAATCGGATCAGCTTTTTCAGGATCCATGTAAACAGTAAAGTTCTGATCTGAATTGTAATCAGATTGAAGAAATTTTGCCCATGTAACTGTGGCTAAAAAAGAGCCATTTTGAGCAATTTCTGAGCAACCAAAAAGATGACACATATCCACATAGAAATTTCCAATTTTTCCTCACACATTTCAATAATTTCTCATAAATTTCAAATTTTTCTCAGAAATTTTTTCTGAATTTTTTTTATTCGACTTAATGTCAACAATGGAGGTGGAGAACATGGCCCATTCAGACTCCATGTCTCCAGACTCCCTCGGAATGTGGTCGAAGTTCTTCCGGAGGTAGGAGTTGAAGACCTCCCGGACAGAGGCCTCAGCCAGACGTTCCCAGCACACCCTCGCTATATGTTTGGGTCTACCAGGTCTGAATGGCATCCTCCCCCGCCATCAGATCCTACTCACCACCAGGTGGTGAGTAGTGGACAGCTCTGCACCTCCCTTTACCCTAGTGTTCAAAACATACGGTCACAGGTCTGATGGCATGATAACAAAATCGATCATCGACCTGCGACCTAGGGTGTCCTGGTGCCAGGTGCACATATGGACACCCTTATGCTTGAACATGGTGTTCATTATGGACAAACTGTGATTAGCACAGAAGTCCAATAACTGAACGCCACTCTGATTCAGATTGGGCAGGCCATTCCTCCCAATCACCACCCTCCAGGTTTCACTGTTGTTGCTCATGTGCGCATTGAAGTCCCCCAGTAGGACAATGGAGTCTCCAAGAGGAGCACTGTCCAGCACCCCAGTCAGACTCCAAAAAAGGGTGGGTACTCTGAACCATCATCTGGTGCATAGGTACAAATGATGGTCAGGACCCGTTTCCCAACCCGAAGGCGCAGGAAAACAACCCTTTCATCCACCGGGGAAGACTCCAATATAGAGGCCATTGTTGAAGCGGCTGCCCAGAGCTGTGGCCACAAGGTCATCGGCGCATCTTGTGGTAGCAACCCCCGAACCAAGTGGTGGACACCAGTGGTGAGGGGGGCCATTAAGCTGAAGAAGGAGTCCTATCGAGCTTGGTTGGCTTGTGGGACTCCCGAAGCATCTGAGGTGTACCGGCAGGCCAAGCAAAGTGCAGCTCGGGTGATTGCTGAAGCAAAAACTCGGGTATGGGAGGAGTTCGGTGAGGCAATGGAACAAGACTTTCTGTCAGCCTCGAAGAGATTCTGGCAAACTGTCTAGTGGCTCAGGAGGGGGAAGCAGTTCCCTGTCCACACTGTGTATGGTGCGACTGGGCACTGCTGACTTCGACTGGGGATATCGTCGGGCGGTGGAAGGAATACTTCAAGGATCTCCTCAATCCCACTGACACGCCTTCCACAGAGGAAGCAGGACTTGTGGACGAGGGAGACAACTTTCCCATCACAGGGGCTGAGGTCGCCAAGGTGCTTAAAAAACTCCTTGGTAGCTGGGCCCCGGGGGTGGACGAGATTCGCCCCGAGTACCGTAAGGCCCTGGATGTTGTAGGGCTGTCATGGTTGACACACCTCTGCATTATTGTGTGGAGGTTGGGGACAGTGCCCTTGGCATGACAAACTGGGGTGGTGGTTCCTCTCTTCAAGAAAGGGGACCAGAGGGTGTGCTCCAGCTTTGGAGGGATCACACTCCTCAGCCTCCCTGGGAAGGTCTATGCCAAGGTACTGGAGAGGAGAGTCCAGCCGCTGGTTGAACCTCGGATCAGGAGGAGCAATGTGGTTTTCATCCTGGCCGTGGCACATCGGACCAGCTCTTTACCTTCTGGAGAATCCTCGAGGGTTTGTGTGAATTTGCCCAACCAGTTTACATTGTTTTGTGGACTTGGAAAAGGCATTCGACTGTGTCTCTTGTGGGGTTTTTTGTGGGGGATGCTTCAGGAGTGTGGGGTATTGGGCTTGTTGTTACGAGCTATTTGGTCTCTGTACAACCGCTGTGAGAGTTTGGTTCGTACTGCCAATACTCGGTCGAACTCATTTCCAGTGAGAGTTGGACTGTGCCAGGGCTGCCCTTTGTCACCAATCCTGTTCATAATTTTATGGACAGGATTTCTAGGCACAGCCAGGGAACGGAGGGTGTCATGCTTGGTGACCACAGGATCTCATCTCTGTTGTTTGCAGATGATGTTGTCCTGTTGGCTTCATCCAGCAATGACCTACAGGTCTTACTGGGACGATTTGCTGCTGAGTGTGAAGCAGCTGGGATGAGAATCAGCATCTCCAAGTCTGAGTCCATGGTCCTCAGCTGGAAAAAGGTGGATTGTCCTCTTCGGGTTGGGTACGAGCTCCTGCCCCAAGTGGAGGAGTTTAAGTATCTCTGGGTTTTATTCACGAGTGAGGGGAGAATGGAGCGAGAGATTGACAGACGGATCGGAGCAGCATCTGCAGTGATGCGGACGTTGTACTGGTCCATTGTGGTGAAGAGGGAGCTAAGCTCTAAGGTAAGGCTGTCAATTTACCAGTCAATCTACGTTCCTACCCTCACCTATGGTCACAAGCTTTGGGTAATGACCGAAAGAATGAGATTGCGGATACAAGCGGTTGAAATGAGCTTTCTTCGGAGGATTGCTGGATTCACCCTTAGCAATGGGGTGAGGAGCTCAGTCATCCGGGAGAGGCTCAGAGTAGAACCACTGTTCCTCCACATTGAAAGGAGCCAGTTGAGGTGGTATGGTTATCTGATCAGGATGCCTCCTGGACGCCTCCCACTTGAGGTGTTTCAGGCACGTCCCACTGGGAGGAGACCCTGGGGCAGACTCAGGACTCACTGGAGAGACTATGTCTCCCAGTTGGTCTGGGAACGCCTTGTCATCCTCTCTGAAGAGCTGAAGCAGGCTGGGGAGAGGGCTTCTTTGCTTGAACTGCTGCCTCCGTGACCCAGCCTCCGGAAAAGAGGTAGAAGATGGATGGATGGATGAATGGAGGGATGGACTTAATGTCAAGCCATGAGTACAAAAATGTCATTAGGTTTGTTTAAAGGTGAACAAGAATATAGTTTCATGAAGGCAAATGTTTAAAACATATATCACAAAATGTTAAAAAGGTGTAGAATTAATGTCTTTGTATTCTTCAAAAAACAATGTAATAATGAAAATTTTTGAAATAATTTTACAGGGCCAACATAATCATAATATTTACATCTCAGTGGCCAGTAACATAGATATATGCTACCCTAGATAGCACATGGCTAACATTTTCATGGCAAACAGAGGTGCCTTATTCTGTAGGTAATTATAATGGTTGACAGCACCTGCAGCATTGTGATAACAGGATAAACAAGCAGTTGTTCATTGTATTTATTGCAGTGATATAAGTAAGCTGTGTGTATGAAGCATGACTAGCCTTGTGGCTAGCCATGTTCTATCTAGTGTTCACATAACTATGGCCAATAAAGATGTTGCAGCCAATAGCATTACAGGATTGGTGTCACATGTTTCTACCAACCACTTAGTGCACAAGAAATGTGCAACACCTACTGGTCAGGAGGTCAGAATCTTCTCTATCACCTTTAAAGCTTGTGTGTGTAAATTCCATCCATCCATCCATCCATTTTCTTCCGCTTAATCCTTTTCGGGTCGCGGGGAGGCTGGAGCCTATCCCAGCATCTTTGGGTGAGAGGCAGGGTACACCCTGGACAGATCACCAGTCCATCGCAGGGCCAACACAGAGAGACATGTGTATATTTTTTATCTTGATTCTTTTTTCTAAAGCCCATCCAGGGACAAGAGTTGCAAATTAGCTAATAGCTATACACTCTATGTGCAACACATCAGATTGATTGTCTTTGATTAATTGTCTATGTTTATTGCACTGTCCCTGTCAAATAAACTAATCTACTACTACAGACAACCATTCACTCTCACAGTCATACCTAAGGACAATTTTGAATCCCCAGTTTGATGCCAGTTAACCTAACTTGCATGTTTTTGGCATGTGGGAGGAAACCGGAGAAATCCCGGAGTAAACCCACGCAGACACGGGGAGAACATGCAAACTCCACACAGATCACTGTTGGTCGGGGGCTGGGATCGAACCCAGGATCCCTCATAAAAATTCAGCCACATTTTTTCAGTTCTAGTGTAGTGAACTCCATGCCCCACCAGATGGCTCAAGTGCCTTAGTTTGAGAACCACTTTGTTTTATCATGGACATTTCCGTCTTTTTTTGTGTGTGTGTCCATGGGTTACATATATAGACTTGAAATATTAAAATGCGCACTTCACAAAAAATGCTCACTACCTTAATTTAGTAAAACTTAATAAAAGTGGAATGCACATCATGTGTTTTATGATGTCACAAACCAGTAAGCCCTGTTTTAAATTTTCCTAACTGTCCTTCTAGTCCTAACTGCTTCATTACTTATGCCTGGTTCACTAAAAAAATATTCATTCTGTTAGATTTGGGGCTGGCCACCGACTTTCAAACAGATCTTTGCAGATATCATTTTGGGAAGCAAAAAATCTGAGTTTGTATTAAAAAAGCACTGCTTTAAATCATCAATGATTCCTTTCTTCCACAGATGCAACCACATATGCTCACTTCCTGTTCAATGCATTTGACCTTGATAGAAATGGTTCAATCCGTTTTGAGGACTTCGTCATCGGCCTGTCGGTGCTGCTCAGAGGTTCAGTCACCGAGAAGCTCAACTGGGCCTTTAACCTCTATGACATTAATAAGGATGGCTACATCACCAAAGAAGTATGTGTGCATTTCTTATCAGTTATGTAAGGTTTTAAAGGGGTCATTGACTGAAAAATTGTGTTTTTGCAGGTTTTATACTCCTGAAATGCTTCTATAGGTTACACAATTATTGAAAAACTATCAAAACACTCACTTCTCTTAAAAAAAACCAAAACACAGCCTTTATATCATTTTTGTGTTTGAGAAGCCATTTTAACTGTTCTGGGTTTGCTACAGAATATCATGAACATGGTAAGCCCAGCCTCAATATCCACCAGCTCCACTGTTGCAAAGCAATCGTGAGTGGGGTGCTAGGAGCGCTTGCTTACCAAATGTGGTTTATATTGCTATTTTCTTTAAATTTCAGTCACCCTAATAGACATTCCTGTTTCCACTTGGTTCACTAGTTCACAGCTGATAACATAGCTTACATCGTTCTGACTTATTTTGTTAGATTTTTGCCATGATGCTACATCGAACCGATAGCATTGTTATTTTCTGTAACTGCGACCCAAGGTGGCTAGCTGAAGCTAGCAGTTTAGCCACTCATTCACAAATGTTTCTGTGCTTATTGTACTCCAGGGACCAGTTACATCCTTTTGACCACTGAAACCACACACCCCTGTCCATCAGCGATTCATGATTTCATTCATTCTTTAAGACAAATTTACGTCAGTTGGCTCAGGCTAGATACAAGCTAGGAGCTAGCAAGCTAGGATTAGCAATAGTGACATGAGAGGGAAGGTGGCGTTAATGATGGTTCTTGAGCATTTAAAAAGACATGCACTGAAATGAGCCATTCCAAGTAAGGCTGCAAACACAGTGATGGTGCGATAGAAAATTTGACCAAAATATGTCAAACATTTCATTAAAACCTGTGGGAGTTGTCAAAATGTGGAAAAGTGCAGTCTTTGGTCCTTGGTTAGGTCTTAACCATCTTTCGACGGGTCTGTCAAGACAATTCTTGGCCTCACGGAGGAGACAACACCAGTTTGAAAAGTCTAATACATGGACTTTTGCCATTCTGAAATCGCAACCCAGGAATGTCTCGAGGTTGTTCTCCAGCGACTTGATCATGACATATTGTTCAGCCCAGGAAACACGCACGCAGGCTCAGGCAGATTTGAAAGCTTTATTCAACAACAGTGTGACGTGTATGAATGCGTGTGTGAGAGATGAGTGTGTAATGTGGGTGGAGGGTGCAGGTCAGGACAGAGCAGCACGCCGTGCGGCCAGGCAACCCTATGAATGAGAGGAGAACAGGGATTAGCTGGGCAACCACACAGGAGAGTGACAGAGTTCTGTGCTTACTTGTAGTACTGCGGTGGCTGGCGTTGGCAAGGTCCAAAGCCTGGGAGACAGCGTCCTGCTGTGCGTCCGGGATGAAGCGGCAAGGCAGAGGAGCGGCGAGACGAAGGGAAGTGAGTCTGCCGCCGAGAGATCCACCTGTGCACAGGGGAAGGCTGACAGGAGAAGGTAAGGTAATAATAGACAGCTTACGTGCCGTGATGAGAAGTCAGCAGGCCTGGAGGATAGGATGCTGCTGAGTTGAGTACGCAGGGAGACAGGCGGCTCCAGGCTGCAGCTCAGGGCAGGATGGAATAAATAGCTGCGCATTAACGAGGAGCAAGTGTGCGCGCAGCTGAGGTGGAAGCCCGTGAGCTGCGGGTGATGACAGTACTCCCCCCCCACCAGCGCCTCCTGGCGCTGGCTTACCTGGGTGCGTCCGATGAAACTCCGCAATGAGGTCCCGATCCAACACCCACGAAGAGCGCACCCAGGATCTCCACTCCGGACCATAACCTTCCCAATCCACCAGATATTGCAGCCCACGACCCCGGCGCCAGGAGTCCAGGATGGCAGTAACACCCCATGCCGGGTCACCGTTGATCATCCTAGGCGCAGGAGGAGACCTAGGAGGGGAGCAGAGTGAATTGGAAAGGACAGGCTTGATTTTAGAAATGTGGAAAGTGGGACACACACATGGGGGGGGGGGGCAAACGCACAGCCACCGGGGTGATGATCCTCGAAATCACGAAGGGGCCGAGAAACCTCGGCGCCAATTTCTTCTTCTCACCCTTAAGGTTAATGTCCTGGGACGAAAGCCAAACCCGCTGACCCACCTGGTAGACAGGAGCCGGCCTTCTGTGGTAATTGGTGGTGGAGCTGTTGCGCGCCGCTGTGCGTAAAAGCGCATTCTTGGTCTTGGTCCACACACTCCGGCAGCACCTGATGTGCGCCTGGATGGAAGGGACAGCTAGCTCACCCTCCTGCTTGGGAAACACAGGAGGATCGTACCCCAAGGACGCTTCGAAGGGCGACACCCCAGTAGCAGAGGACCGGGCCGAGTTATGGGCGTATTCCACCCAGGTCAGGTAGGAGCTCCAGGATGAAGGGTTTGAGGATGTTACTCAGCGCAGGGCGGCCTCCAACTCCTGATTCATGCGCTCGCACTGCCCGTTAGACTGGGGGTGGTAACCAGAGGAGAGACTAACCGTGGCCCCCAAGGCATTGCAAAAGCTCCTCCAAACCTGGGAGACAAACTGCGGACCCCGGTCCGAGATTACGTCCAGCGGGATCCCATGCAGCCTGACAACATGCTGGACCAGAAGATCGGCCGTCTCACGTGCCGAAGGGAGACCCTGAAGAGGCACAAAATGGGCGGCTTTGGAGAATCTGTCCACAATAGTCAGGACCGTGTCATAGGTGTTAGAGACAGGGAGACCAGTGACGAAGTCTAGGGTGATGTGTGACCAGGGCCTGCCCGGGACCGGCAGGGGCTGGAGTAGACCCGCAGGTGGAGAGTTCTGGGACTTACCGGTAGCGCACTGGGGACAGGCCCGGACATAATTGGTCACGTCCTTCTGGAGACCCGGCCACCAAAATGAGCGTTGCAGCCAACTCACCAGGCGGGTGATGCCAGGGTGACAGGAGAGTTTGGAGGTATGGGCCCAGTGGATCACTTCACCTCGAACCGCCGAAGGAACAAAGAGCCTCCCCTCCGGCCCCCCACCAGGATCCGTCTCCGTCTCCTGAGCCCTCAGAATCTTGTCTTTGATGGACCAGGCAATCGCCCCCACGACGCACGAATTGGGCAGGATGGTATGTTCGGATTTCTCCGGACCCCCAGGGGCAAATTGTCTGGACAGGGCGTCGGGCAACCCATTCTTCGAGCCTGGATGGTACGTGATGGTGAAATGGAAGCGAGTAAAAAATAGAGACCAGCGCGCCTGGCGGGCATTCAGGCGCCTCGCTGACCTCAAGTACTCGAGATTTTTATGGTCCGTCCAGACCACAAAGGGCTGGGCTGCCCCCTCTAACCAGTGATGCCACTCCTGTAGCGCGAGCTTGACGACGAGGAGCTCCCTGTCGCCGACGTCATAATTGCGCTCTGCCGCCGACAGCTGCCGGGAGAAGGAGGCGCAGGGTCGCTTGACACCATCCACCAGTGAGCGCTGGGAGAGAACCGCCCCCACCCCCGTGTCGGACGCGTCGACCTCCACCAGACACTGAAGCGCGGGGTCAACCTGGGTCAGGACCCAGGAGGACGAGAACTCCGCCTGGAGAGTCTTGAAGGCGGTGGCCGCTTCCTCTGACCACTGGAAGGGCACCTTCGATGACGTGAGGCGGGTCAGGGGAGAGACGATGGTGCCGAAGTTGGGAATAAAGCGCCGGTAGAAGTTTGCGAATCCAATGAACTGCTGCACCTGCTTCCTGGAGGTAGGCGTGGGCCACTCGACCACCGCTTTAATCTTAGCGGGGTCGGAGAGGATCTGATTATGTGAGATGACAAACCCCAGGAAGGAGGTGGTCCGAGCGTAGAATTCGCACTTCTCAGCTTTAATGTACAAACGATTCTCCAGCAGCCATTGCAGGACCCGCCTCACATGGGCCTGGTGCTCCTCCCGTGACTTGGAGAAGATGAGTATGTCATTAAGATACACAAAGACGAATACTCCCAGGAAGTCCCGAAGAACGTCGTTAATGAGGCGTTGGAAGACGGCAGGTGCGTTGGTGAGCCCGAACGGCATCACGAGATATTCGAAGTGACCGCTGGGTGTCCTAAAGGCAGTCTTCCATTCGTCTCCCTCCCGGATCCTAACGAGATGGTAAGCGCTGCGGAGGTCAAGCTTGGTGAACCAGGTCGCCCCCTGGAGGGAGTGGAAGGCAGTGTCCATGAGTGGTAGTGTGTAGCGGTCCTTAATGGTGATATCGTTCAACGCTCTGAAGTCAATACAGGGGCGTAGGGACCCGTCCTTCTTAGCCACGAAGAAGAAACCCACGCCAAGCCGGGACGAGGAGGGGTGGATGATCCCAGCGCTGAGCGACTCCTTAATATAGGTGTCCATCGCCTCGTGTTCCGGTGCAGAGAGACTGTACAGACGGCCAGACGGCAGGGGGGCCCCCGGACGGATGTTGATCGCACAGTCATATGGTCGATGCGGAGGAAGGGACAAGGCTCTGGACTTGCTAAACGCCACCCCCAAGTCATGGAACTCCTGCGGCACTAGAGTAAGGTCCGGGGGCTCGGAGACCGGCGCCGGCGGAGGGGAGGATGGAGCACAAGCCGCCGACTGGAGGCAGGTGCCCAGGCAGAAGGTGCTCCAGGACAGGACGCTGCCGGTTCTCCAATCCAGGACAGGGTTATGCAGTCGCAGCCAGGGGTAACCCAGAATGACACGGTCCGACGAGGAGGGCAGGACGTAGAGGGTCAGATCCTCCTGGTGGTTGCCGGAGACGATGATGGGGATTGGCTGAGTGCGAAGTGTAACTGTTCCCAGGGAAGAGCGAGAGAGCGTGACCAAGTTAAGGGGGGTAGGCAGCAGTTGGCAGGGTATGCCCAAACGGGTTGCCAGGCTCTTAGAGATAAAACTCTGCTCTGCCCCAGAATCCACCAGTGCGTGAGTGGAATGCCCGGTGGAGTTGTGGCAGAAACGTTTGGGCAATGTGCATGACGATAGGGGATTTGGTCGGTTAGTTAAACCTCCCCGTTTGGCTTAACCGGGCACAGCTCCACGGGGTGCTGGTCATCTCCGCAATACATGCAGAGACCCCGTTCCCGCCAGCATTGTCTCTCCGCTAGAGGGAGCCTAGTGCGCCCGATAGCCATGGCCTCTGGTTCATCGGCGGACTCTGGAGCCGGTAACACCAGGGGGCAAGACTGAGCTGGACGGAGGGAAGCTCCGCGCGAGCGGCTGGCAGCTTCCGCTCCGCAGCCCGCTCACATAGCCTGTTGTCCAGGCTAATAGTGAGCGAGATCAACTCCGAGAGTCTCCCTGGGAGATCCCTACCGGCTAGCTCATCCCTCAGACTGGAATTGAGGCTACGGAGGAAGATACTGCAGAGAGAAGCCTCTCCCCAGCCCACCTCCTCCGCTGCCACCCGGAAGTCGACAGCGTATTCCGCCGCTGACCGACTCCCCTGTTGGAGACTAAGGAGCCGATCAGCGAGGACGCTGTCGAGACGGGAATGGTCAAAGACTTCTAAAAAGTCTCGCATGAACCGGTCATACGAGAGGTTTGCGTAGCTGGGCTTCGTCATTACGGCGTAAGCCCAAGCTAATGCTCGCCCCTTGAGAAGATTAACCATGTACCCGATTCGGCTATGGTCTGAGGGGAAATCCCCGGGAACGTGCAGAAACACCGACTCACACTGCAAGATAAACCCCTTCGCTCCACCGAGTTTCCCGTTGAAGCGAGCGAGGGTTGGAATGGGTGTGAGATGGGTTGGCGCTCCCGAGCTAGGCTGGCCAGCCGAGGAGGCAACTGGAGCCGCAGCGCCGAGAGGACCCAGAGGGAAAGCCCGCGGAGGGTCCAGGTGTCTAACCAGGTCTAACCAGGGTCTAACCGGTTAGTAATTGTAGTCAATTGATTTAGTATAACCTGCTGTTGGTGAGCAATCATATCCACCCGAGCCTCGAGGGTGGAAAAACGACGTGCGAGCCTGCTGTCCGCTGGGCCGCTTTGCTGGAGCCGTACTGACATATTGTTCGGCCCAGGAAACATGCACGCAGGCTCAGGCAGATTTGAAAGCTTTATTCAACAACAGTGTGACGTGTATGAATGCGTGTGTGAGAGATGAGTGTGTAATGTGGGTGGAGGGTGCAGGTCAGGACAGAGCAGCACGCCGTGCGGCCAGGCAACCCTATGAATGAGAGGAGAACAGGGATTAGCTGGGCAACCACACAGGAGAGTGACAGAGTTCTGTGCTTACTTGTAGTACTGCGGTGGCTGGCGTTGGCAAGGTCCCAAGCCTGGGAGACAGCGTCCTGCTGTGCGTCCGGGATGAAGCGGCAAGGCAGAGGAGCGGCGAGACGAAGGGAAGTGAGTCTGCCGCCGAGAGATCCACCTGTGCACAGGGGAAGGCTGACAGGAGAAGGTAAGGTAATAATAGACAGCTTACGTGCCGTGATGAGAAGTCAGCAGGCCTGGAGGATAGGATGCTGCTGAGTTGAGTACGCAGGGAGACAGACGGCTCCAGGCTGCAGCTCAGGGCAGGATGGAATAAATAGCTGCGCATTAACGAGGAGCAGGTGTGCGCGCAGCTGAGGTGGAAGTCCGTGAGCTGCGGGTGATGACAGATCAAGTTTTTTCTCGGCTGGACTATTCCTCGACACCCATGAGCGAGCACCCAGTCTAAAAGAAACTTAGGAAGTCTGCCATCTGGCATATATGCCACATTCCCCAGGTAGAGAAGAGGTGTGTAACTGATGATGAGGCCCAAGCTGCAGCACTCGACTCTCCTACTGATTTCCTCGTTCAAAATACGATTGTCATAACAAACTTTTAGGATTCTCCACAGATAGTAGTGATGAAAGGACTTTAAATGCTGCAACTGCTGCTGGTTAATGGCCCAGGTGCCACATCCATAGAGAAGTGAAGTGGTGACCCCACTTTCATAAATTCTGATCTTGGTACCTAGAGAGATGTCTCTGTTCTTCCAGATGTTGTTTAGCATGTTAAATGCACTTGATGCAATGCCAGTACTTACATTAATCTCATTTTGAATGGACCCATCACTGGAAATTATGGAGCCAAGATAGCGAAAATGGTTTACTTCCTCCAATTCCTCACCGTCGACTTGAATATTCAGTATTGCTGTCAAGTTATATGGGCGCTGGTTGTGAAACTTGCCAATCAGCATGGTCTTGGTCTTGTTTGTGCCAGTCTGTAGACCAGCTGCCTTGCCAATATCTGCTATGTGAGCTGTTGTTTCCTGAAGACCTCTAGCAGAGCTGTCCAAAGTGGCTATGTCTTCAGCATAGTCTAGATCAGTGACAAAGACAGCCTGTACCGAGAACTCCTTCGGCTTTGAAGTAAGAAGCCACTGGATTCAGATTTCATCTCAGTGGCCTGTTCCAGGACCCAATTCAAAATGATGTTGAAGATTGGAGGTGCTTGAATGTCACCTTGACTTGTTCCTACCTTTAGCTCAAGCCAGTCTGTCAGATCGTATTCAACATGCACTGTACTCACAGTGTTGATGTAGAATGCTTTGAAGATGTTAATGTACTTCTCTGGGATTCCATAGTGTTCAAGAGCAGCCCAAATGTAACTTCTCTTGACAGAATCGAAAACTGCTTTGAAGTCTATGAAGTTGATGAACAATGGGAGATTGTATTCCAGGGCAAGCTTGGTGATAAGTCTTAGCAAGAATAGTTGGTCTGTACACAAGTGGTTCTTCCTCAAGCCACATTGATTTTCATGAATTACAGACTTGATGCTATAAGAAAGTCTTGACACTATAATGATCTGAAAGAGTTTAGAGGCAACGCAGTGAAGCATAATACCTCCATTGTTCTCACAGTAGGAGAAGTCCTCCTTCTTTCCTAACTTTGTGATGATGTCTTTCAGCCAGTCAGATGGCACTTCTTCCAAGTTCCAGACTTTCTCAAATATGGACATGAGTTTCCCCACCGTAGCTTCACCACCAAAATACAACTCCTCACTACTGATCTGATTGATACCACCAGCTTTATGGTTCTTAAGCTTTGTGAATGCTCTGCTCTTGCTTGAGTTACTGACAAGAGATGTATCATTCTAGGTAGCATTTGGCAGAGGCCTTCTAGTGAGGCATATGCCAGGATGTTCTATGTTTTCCAAGATATCAGAGGTGGTCACATGAATTGAAGGTCTCTTAACATGTCATGAGTGGACATGAAGATGTTGGGATCCTTTTGCGCGATGTGATCTCTGAGACATCACGCTAACAGTTTCCTTACGGATTTGGCTGATAGCAGTCATCCGGGGTGATAGGGAAGCCTCCCCTTCTGCATCACATCATTTGTTGTATGTCGTGATTGATTGTGAATTTCCATAGCAAATATGTTTTACATGGCTGGGATGCTGGCCCTGTGTAAAACCTCCAAACTCCTAGGGGACTGGTGGTTTTTCTGTAGGGGTTTTCCTTCCCTTAGTCACAGGTTCCGGTTATTTGGAGGTGCCAGACACTCGCGTCTCACTGCTGTCACTCGGCTGTCAATGGCTTTCCCAGGGGCTACTATGATGGGGACGTATGACATGTGACTTCATTGACAGAGCCTATAGTTTGACAGTAGGTATTACTCGTCATTTGCGAGAAAAACAATGGTGACACTTGTTAACCTCACCGAGACCTATTACCATAGCGTTGAGCCCCCATCAATGACCCTTTTAAAATAAAATTTAAAAAAATATATAAATATCTTATTTAAGATTACATTTTTGTGCGTCTTTGTCAATAGATCAGTGGGTCTTGACTTTTTTACTTTAGAGCCTAAAACCCAAATCCATACATTTTCATATCAAACAGTTGTAGGTATGCTAAATTAGTAATGAATATGAAAAAGCTAGAGTTATCGAGATCTGTACTTTCTTTACATTTAGGGTGGGTACAGATGTCTTGTAATACCACTGTTCCACCACCCGGTTGAGTCATGAGTCTCACAGGCCTCAGATGTGTTGACGGTGATCTGCCCTGGCCCTTTTGGGGACTGTGCTGCCAACAAGTGTTGATAGTTGGAATTGAACAAAAAAAAAACAACAACAACACACAAATAGATCATTTATTTAATATGTGATAAATGTTTCTTCAGTGAGAATGGCTTATTTAACTTAAAAAATTATATAAACCAGTGGTACCAGTATGCAAATGTTCAGTCTGTGACAGGTGAAACTTTTTCAACTGTTCCACTGCTTTCATTTCCTTCAGGAGATGCTGGCCATCATGAAGTCAATCTATGACATGATGGGGAGGTACACATACCCCTGTGTGCGGGATGAAGCCCCCTCTGAACATGTCGACAAGTTCTTCCAGGTTCTAAATGCACACAAAAAGCCATGCAAATGCACTACAAACCTGCATTACATATCCTAAAAATGACCTCACTAATATGCCTTACCACTGTCTTCTCTTTCATCTGTGTGTTACAGAAAATGGACAGAAACAGAGACGGTGTAGTGACTATTGAAGAGTTCATTGAGACCTGTCAAAAGGTGACTCACTTTTTACACACAAGCACATACTGTGTGTACACTGTGTTGCAGTACCAGAATGAAATCATGGTTACTCATCAGCACAAGTGGTGTTTGAAAATCAAGAGTCCCTGGTTTGGTGTCAATGACAGCATGTTGTCAACTGTTTAAACAGAAATGGACTTAGATCTTCTATCTCAGTACATAGAATTTCAAAAAAGTGTTTTTATAAAAAGTTCACCTTCAGTCATGTTATCTCCACTATGATTCACCAACTCTTTCAGATATTAATGTATGGTTAAATAATATCAAAAGATGTGATTAATCCTAAAACCAGGTTTGACTGGTATACAGTGGTTAACCCTGTTCCCTCATAGCTATAGGAGGTTCCTGGTTTGAATCCACAGGTTGGCAGGGGCAGGGGTATTAGTTTGAGTATGCACATCTTTCCTGTGGCTGCATGGATTTTGGTTATTCTAAACTGGCCTTAGGCATTGGTCTCTTTTATGCCCATAGAGAAAAGGGTTACTGGTCAGGTGCTTTTTGAATTAGAAAGACCCAATATGAATACACCACTTCATCCTTAATAATGTGCTATTGCTCAAAAGACTCTTGTTATTGCATGACATAAGATTGTTCTTCCAGTGCTTGTCACTTTGTTGTCAATGGGATTGATTTTTTTAATAACATTAATGTCCTTAATAGTTTGTAGTTTGCAAGAATGTGTTGTAGGTAAATTTAAGTATTGGATTGTGCCTCTGTATCGGCCAATTCTCAATCTTAAATGACTCTGATTGGTATTGGGGACTCTTGTCATGTGTTGGAGCTAGGAACAGACGAGGAGGACCCAGGTGCAGGCAATAACCCAGTTCAAGATGATTTATTAAAAATATAAAACAGTGCGTGGCTCATGAGCCTTAAAATACTACACTAATAAACTTAAACACTGAGTAAACAAAACAGCTGAATGCTATGGATAACTAGGAAACCTGAGGAGAACAAGTGTAGGGTTTTATATGTAGTTTATTGTTGGTACAAATATTAATGTAAATGTGCATGTGAGGAGGAATGAAGATTTCTTTTCATTATCAACACACACAAGCTCATGGGGCATCAGTCCAAAAGAATGGACAGTTTTATTAATAATTCTGTATTTGTACCAGTAATGAATCAGTCTCAAAAAACCCTGTGAGTTCTTGTCTGCTATTAATCAAGAAGATGGACATAAGATCAAACAACAACTCCCATATGTCTTTTTAATAGTTTAATAAGAAATTTCAGGATAGATGAACACATTCAGATAACTTTAAGACAGTGAATTCAACATGTATCATGAGCACAATAGACTGTTATTGGATTACTGAGCATAACTGTCAGGAGCCGAGCACTGGAGGTTTCCGCCAGATTCGGTCTCATGTGCATATTTGTCGTATTTTGCCCTTTTTGGGTTTCTGTAATTCTTGTACTGTTTGCTATTTTCCTGTTTATGTTTTAGTTTTTTTTACACTCTTATTTTGTATTAATTTACATTTATGTTTCAGTCTACATTTGTTGATATTTTATTCTTTAGTTCTTTACTGTTGGGTTGACAGCTGTCAAGGGTGTTTCCGGGTTTTGTGCTTTGTGTGGGCATCGCCCCTGTCAGCTGTCCGCTTCAGCCGCTCTCCTCTCATTGCCCCCAGCTTGTCCTATTATGCATCATTGGTTTCTTTTGCCCGCTCATGTGACCCCCACCTGTCGTTACTTATGTAAATTGTTTTTGACCCTATTTAAGGGCAGTTATTTTCATTTCTGATTGCTGCTGTCTTGAGGAAGTTTCTCTTCGTCTCCACCAGAGCCCTGTCCCTGCTCTGGTGCGCTGTATCAGTAAGTTTACCCGTTGTTTGTATTTTCCGTTAGAGCACTGTGTGGACTTTATATTTGTTGTTTCAATAAATCTCCCAAACTCACAATTCAGCGCATGGGTTTCACCTTTCTGCCCGAAGGGCAATTCATGACAGAAGACAGCAGCCAGTAGAGACCCAGCTGCTGTGAGTTTGTGGATTTTGGTTTTTTTTTTTTTTTTTGGTTTTCACTCACCTGTCTTCTGTGGAGCTCATCATGTCCCCAGCACATTGGCCTCCGACAATCAAAGGGGGGTCGGCAGCAGGATCCCCGAGTGCGGAGGAGGAATAGGCTGCCGAATTTATCCAGGGATTCGTGGATGAAGCCCTCGCTTCCTGCAGCACAAAGAAGATCTAGGAAAAGGTGGATTCAGCGACTGCCATTGTCGAGGTGCATCCAGGGTTGTGGAAGCATGCCCAGTTCGCGGACTTGTTGGCTACGCTCTCCATCCTCCAGCAATCCTTCCCCGGGATGAGATGGGGACCCCCTCCAGCGAGTCCGAGGATGATGCCGAATCACGCTTCGCGGCAGATGCCCTGCTCCATCTCCAATTCACCCATTCCTGCTCCCACTCCATCAGCTCCACGACGACGCCATCATCCTGCTCAGGACCGCCGGAGGAACACTCCCACCTCTCATGCAGCAACTTCCCCTTCGCCAAAGCAGAAGCCTCCCTCAGCAGTGCAACCTCAGTGCTTTTTCTCTCCGGCCGTATTGCCAGCCTCTTTCCTCTCCGCAGTTGTTGTCTCCTGCTTCTCCTTGGCACTCTCTTCTGCTGCCGACAGGTCATCTGTTTTTCCTCCGGCTCCGCCCACCTCCGTGTCCACAGGGGCTGCTCCTCCATGATCCTCTGAGGGGCCCATGTTGACCGTAGCCACGGAGAGGGATGACACTACACCTGCTGCAGCATCAAACATTGAGCCCCAGGAATACAGGCAAGTGTCATTTCATTCTCCCCCCTTTTATGATGATATGCCTTGCCTGATTCCTGGTAGTGAGGCTCAGGGTTTGCAGTCTCCTGAGCCCTCACCACCTGTTGCAGCCATTAATTTCTCACCTGCCCTCTCCGTGTCTCCTCATATCCTCCCTGAGTGTCCGCCGACTACAGGGTTGAGCCGCCGGATGATGGAGGAGCCTGCGGTTATGGAGGACCTAGTCCCAGCCCTGCAGCCACCGTCTGGACGGAGGGAGAGCACTAGTACCGAGCTGACGTCTGCGCTGACGATGAAGCATCCCCAGGCCTCAGCTAAGTGGGATCCAGTGCTGGCAGGAAATCAACCTCTTGTCACCACGCAGGGCAAGCCACCTGCATGGGTCATATCACTGGGGGTCCCGGGACTGCATCAACCATCATGCCTGCTGCTGGGGCCACCACAGCAGAGTTTGAGCTGGACCTCCAGAGGACCAGACCCGAAACATCATCACCTGGATCGATGGAGTCCTGGATGGCAGTGAAGCTCGAGCTCAGGCAAGTGCTCTCCTTTGTTTTCATTGTCTCAATTTTGGAGAGATCTTATCGGGCTGTTGGTGGGGAGAACCAAGTGCAGCCGTCAGCTGCACCTGAGCTCACTTTGCCGGGCTCCACTGCTGCCAGTGACCCTGACCCTGTTTCTCTGTCTCTCTTGCCTGAGTTTTCCCTCAGGGTCACCAAGGATTGTCCATCCTTGGTGACCAGGATGGACAATAAGCCAGAAGATTCTGCGGGTTCCGGCTCGCCGCCCGAGATCCCCATAGGTCCAGCTCCTCCCGCTGAGGTCGTCACAAGCGCTCCGTCTCAGCCCGTGACCTCCGAGGATGCTGCTCCCCCTCTGGTTGAGGTTGTCACGGGTGCTCTGTCCCAGCCCGGGACCTCTGTGGGTGCTGCTCCCCCTCCGGTTGAGGTTGTCGTGGGTGCTCCGTCCTAGCCCGGGACCTCCGTGGGTGCTGCTCCCCCTCCAGTTGAGGTTGTCGCAGGTGCAGCTCCGCTCCATCCCGGAGCCACCGCGGGTGCAGTTTCGCTCCAGCCCGGAGCCACCGTGGGTGCAGCTCCGCTCCAGCCCGGAGCCACCCTGGGTGCGGCAGTGTCCCAGTCCGGGACCGCCGAAGGTGCTGCAGGCCTGCCTGATGCCGTCACGGTCTCCCCTCCTCTGCCAGATGCCATTGCGGTCCCCTTTCCTCTGCCAGACGCCGTTGTGGTTCCCTCTCCTCTGCCCGAGGCCGTCATGGTTCCCCCTCCTCTGCCTGACATTGTCTTGGTTCCCCCGACTCCTCCACTGGGCCCACTATTTGCCCTTCCCGTTGGGCAACCGCCTCCTGGACCATCTCTTCTGTTCAGGTGGTTGAAAAACTCTGGCAGACCACCCGACAGACTGGGCCGCAGAGTTGGGTGGTCCACGTTGTCTGGGAGGCCACCCGACTTGTTCCATCATGCCATCTGGCAGGCCTGGGACTCCGGTTGCCTGCCTGAACTGTCCAGCTCCTCGGTCCAGGGGGCTTAGAGGAGTTGAGGGTTTTCCCTGGTGTGGGTCCTGAGCGGGGTTTTATTTCATTCCCTCCTAGCCTGTTCCCCACCACCCTCCCAGGGTGGGTTATTGTTGTCCTCCTATTGGGGGGGGGGGTCTTTCTTTTTTTTTTTGATGTTACTCTGGGGTGTTCGGTATCCACCCCTTGAGAGGGGGGCTCTGTCATGAGTCGAGCACTGGAGGTTTCCACCAGGGTCGGTCTCATGGCTTTTTCCTTATATTTTTTTTTTTTTTATGTTACTTATTTGTACCCATAGGTAGATTTGGTTTGCAGTCTGGTGACAAGCCACCGGCTGCTGGTCGCTGCGTGCGCGAGCGCCCTAAACCTACATGTTTTTGGTATGCGGGAGGAAACCGGAGAAATCCCGGAGTAAACCCACGCAACACGGGGAGAACATGCAAACTCCACACAGCTCACTGTTGGTCGGGGGCTGGGATCGAACCCACGATCTCATGATCCCTGCGATCCCCCGGCCAAGGGTAAACTGTGCTGCCACAGTGCTAAACCACTGCGCCACCGTGCAGCCCAATATGTACATATTTGTTGTGTTTTGTGCTTTTGGGGTTTCTGTAATTCTTGTACTGTTTGCTATTTTCCTGTTTATGTTTTAGTTTTGTTACATTCTTATATTGTATTAATTAATTTACATTTATATTTCAGTCTGCATTTGTTGATATTTTATTCTTAAGTTCTTTACTGTTGGGTTGACAGCTGTCAAGGGTGTTTCCAGGTTTTGTGCTTCGTGTGGGCGTCACCCCTGTCAGCTGTCAGCTTCAGCTGCTCTCCTCGCATTGCCCCCAGCTTGTCCTATTATGCATCATTGGTTTCTTCTGCCCGCTCATGTGACCCACACCTGTCGCTACTTATGTAAATTGTTTTTGTTAAGGGCAGTTATTTTCATTTCTGATTGCCGCTGTCTTGAGCAAGTTTCTCTTCGTCTCCACCAGAGCCCTGTCCCTGCTCTGGTGCGCTGTATCAGTAAGTTTACTGGTTGTTTGTATTTTCCGTTAGAGCACTGTGTGGACTTTATGTTTGTTGTTTTTTCAATAAATCTCCCAAGCTCACATTTCAGCGCATGGGTCTCACCTTTCTGCCCCGAAGGGCAATTCATGATAATAACATGTATTATCAAACATTTGTGGAACCAAAGAAAACCATAGCTTAAATTGGCACTGTATTGGAAAATGAGAAACCATAAAATAGCCCTGGTTAAGAAAAATGGATGCATTATTATTTTAAACTATTTTATAAAAAGGAAAATTTGTGTTACTCTGAAAAGAAACAAAGATTAATGAAAAGATAAATGCATTTGAAGTTCTGAAAGGAGTTCGAAGATGTTAGGATTAGAACTTATACCGGGAATATTCTGAAGAATTAAGTTTAATTTGGACAACAGACCTTCAGCACAGCAGAGTCAGATTGTGTCCCCTGGTGGTAGCAGGCGGTCCAGAACCAATCTTGATCCGGATGGATGTGCGTGGATTCTGTTGAGAGAAACTGGCAGGCAGGTTCTGCCCCACGGTATGGCCTACTCCTGGGGATCACAAACGTAGAAGCTGGATGCTCATTCTGCTGGCTGCTGTCTTTTTATGCACAGAAAAGGAATTTGGCCAGGTTGCCACATTCCAGATATTTGTTTATCGTTCAAAGTCCGATGAGAAAATCAAACTTGGGAAAAAACAAACCACAAATCTGTTTCTTCCGATGTGTTGTGGTCAGAACGTTAAAAGTTAATTTAAGCTTGGTAAAAATCAAACAAAATCTTCTTAGCATGGAAATTATGAAAAAGGAGTAAAATAGGAACAGGTGAATTTTAAAGACAAAGAAAAGGTTTACACAGAGCATAGGCTCCGGGCCTGCTTAAAAAAAGGAAAGCAGAAAATTGCTTCTTCAAGAGTCCACTCCCAACTTGCAACTTGTAACTGGAGACAAAGGAAAGTTTTTACCCAACTACATTCAAAGATCAGGATTGGATCTGCCCATTAGCATAAAGTTTCTGACCAATTGCACTGAGTTTCTTTGTTCAGCAGAGGTCGTAAAACTGACTAAAAGGGAGATGCATGGAGACTTGGAAGCTAATTGGTTAGTTCACAGTTTTTGGAATGTACCCAGGGGTAGATAGAAGGATGCATAAGATTTGATATGAAAAGTGCAATCATCCTAAAACATGTATATGCTGCCTATTAAAGCATGAATTCTTTAAAACTGTAGTGACTAAGATATTCTACTTGGTAAAGGAACAATTTGTCTACATTGTAAATGTGATAAGTTATGCCACGTGCCGTCCTGCCTCAAATCCTCCACCATCATCCCTGTCCCCAAGAAGCCACGGATCACTGGACTTAATGACTACAGACCTGTAGCGCTCACCTCTGTAGTCATGAAGTCCTTTGAGCGCCTGGTCCTGTCCCACCTCAAGTCCATCACCACCCCTCTCCTGGACCCGCTGCAGTTTGCCTACCGAGCCAACAGGTCTGTAGACGATGCAGTCAACCTGGCCCTCCACTCCATCCTGCAGCACCTGGACTCCCCGGGAACCTACGCCAGGATCCTGTTTGTGGACTTCAGCTCCGCATTCAACACCATCCGCCCCGCTCTGCTCCGGGACAAGCTGTCCCTGCTCAACGTGCCTGACTCCCTCTGCAGGTGGATCATCGACTTCCTGACGGACCGGAGGCAGCATGTGCGGCTGGGAAAGACTGTCTCAGACTATACTAGCATCAGCACCGGATCACCCCAGGGCTGTGTACTTTCCCCCCTACTCTTCTCCCTTTACACCAACTCCTGCACCTCCAGCCACCAGTCTGTCAAGTTGATCAAGTTTGCGGACGACACCACCCTCATCGGGCTCATCTCCAACGGCGACGAGTCCGCCTACAGGAGAGAGGTGGCCCAGCTGGCGTCCTGGTGCAGCAATAACAACCTGCAGCTGAACGCTCTGAAGACAGTGGAGATGATTGTAGACTTCAGGAAAGTCACTACTCCTCTGCCCCCCCTCACCCTCTCAGGCTCTCCCATCACCACTGCTGATTCCTTCCGCTTCCTAGGCACTACCATCACCAGGGACCTCAAATGGGAGCTGACCATCAGCTCACTCATCAAAAAAGCCCAGCAGAGGATGTTCTTCCTGCGGCAGCTGAGGAAGCTCAAGCTACCCACCAAGATGTTAGTGCAGTTCTACACAGCCATCATCGAGTCCATCCTCACCACCTCCATAACCGTGTGGTACGCAGGAGCCACTGCCAGGGACAGACTAAGGCTGCAGCGCGTCGTGCGCACTGCTGAGAAGGTGATCGGCTGCAAGCTCCCATCTCTCCAGGATCTGTACATCTCCAGGACCCGGAGGCGTGCTGGCCGGATCATAGCCGATCCCTCACACCCTGGTCATGTACTGTTTGCCCCCCTCCCCTCTGGTAGAAGACTTCGGTCCATCCAGACTAAAACCTCCCGTCACATGAACAGCTTCTTCCCCTCTGCCATTAGACTGCTGAACACTAAGTGACTCTCGTGCACCATGTACAGCAGCTCAACCAGACTCATGTCAATCATCACTGTTTTCTTCCTGCATTACCGACTGCACTATATAGTTCTCCACAGTATCTGCTGCTGGCTAATATATATTTTAACTGTTGACCAGTATCACTTAATCTTATCCTACACTTTATTACATGTATAGTTTATTTCTCTTATCTTATCATGTTTAATGTTGCAGCATTGTACCGAGACAAATTCCTAGTTTGTGTACTACATGAACAATGGCAATAAACCTGATTCTGATTCTGATTCTGATTCTGATTCTGATTCTGATAATTTCTTTATAGTGGGCTTGCAAAATTAATCCTTTCTGAAAATAAAGAAACATATCAGATCATATCAATAAAAGCATTTCAAACCATAATTGTCCATCACAGGGTCCAGCCATAATCTTCAAAAGCAGATGTTGTCTGTGAAGAAGAATAAGTTATTTCATTGTTCACAATTAATAGTTTTAAGCATCAGAGAGAAAGCATGCAGTCTTCAAGAGAAATATTCCTGTGTTATCCGTTGGAGGGCAATGTTGGACTTTTGAGTTTCAATGAGGAATCTTAGTGGTCGAGTCTGTGGAACATCAAGCCATAAACCTGTCATTCTGGCATTACTTTGGCAAATGATTTGGAGAGGATTTGACTCCAGGTCTTGGAGCAGGGATTAACTTATCTACTTTATGGCTGATGCCATAGGGTTTCACAGCTCCAATCTTGGGTGAAGAAAATGGGTTTATGACCAGACTTTTGGGTGAAACAGTTTCTCCTCAGCAAAGAATAATTTTATCAATTGGAACTCAGCAGTTAATGCTACACAAGAGAGTCAGGGAATCACAAGAAAATCCTGGAGCATGGAAGATAACACCCTAACATGAAATGATGCAGCATCAGAGGGAAGACAAAAGACGACATTTAAAGGTGGGAGACAGTCAAGGGATGGAAAACAGCTGAGAACAATCGAGTAGGTGAGGGGAGAGACACTAACAAGGAAGACAGAGACAGGGAGACAAACGGACCAAACCACTCAAAGGGAACAGAAACAGGCAAGGAGAATAAAAACTAGGAAACAGGATCTGAAGCATGGCAAAATAAAACCAGGAATAACTAGAAAAGCACTCAGAGAGTGCATACCTCCACCAAGGCTCCTTCCGCCCCTCATGGATCACCTCCAAAATGTAATGGGTTCGTGTGTAGGCCATGAGCTAGTTCTGGTGAAAACTGCATCAATCTATGACACGGTGGTGGCATCAGCCATCACTTTTGGAGTCGTCTGCTGGGGCAGTGGCATTACTGCAGCCGATAGGAAGAGACTGAACAAACTGATTAAGAAAGCTAGCTCTGTCCTGGGGCAGCACCTTGATCCGATGGAGGAGATAGGAGAGAGAAGGACAGTGGCTAAACTGTCATCTCTGCTGGAGTCCGAGTTCCACCCTATGCAGGACATACTGGATGCACTGAGGAGCTCATTTAGCAGCAGACTACATCATCCCAGGTGCACAACCGAGAGGTTTCGTAGGTCCTTCCTACCAACGGCTGTCAGACTGTACAACCTAAGCAGGGCTGCTCGCAGAGATAGCAAAAAGACGTAACAAACTAATAGTTTTTTGAATGCAAAAGATGCAATAGACTTACACAATGGTCCCCTCCGGCATACAACTAGGAACATACCGGTCGCTATGGAGGGTGAGAATATGTATGGGCACATAATCATACCATGTAGGATAACTAAGTAGACGGTTATGCTGTTTCATCCCATCTAGCAACAATGCTCTGCACTGTGTGTGTTTATATATTTACATATTTATTCCATCTAGCTACAATGCTCCGCACTGTGTTTTTTATATATCTACATATTATTCCATCTAGCTACATTGCTCCGCACTGTGTGTGTTTATATACTTGCATATTTATTCCACCTAGCTGCAATGCTCCGTACTGTGGGTGTTTATATATTTACATATTTATTCCATCTAGCTACAATGCTCTGCACTGTGTGTTCACACTGGCTTTTCCCTGCACTGTGTGTTCATATACTCATATATTTATTCCATCCAGCTACAATGCTCTGCACTGTGTGTCTGTGTGTGTGTGTGTGTATATATTTATTTTATAGTAATATGTACATATGTATATTAGCCGCTCTTGCTTGCTTGTTTTTTTCTTGCCTTCTGATTGTTGCTCTGAGTGTTGCTATCCCTGTGCTGTTGCAATCCTGGAATTTCCCCGTTGTGGGACTAATAAAGGCTTATCTTATCTTATCTTATCTTATCTTATCTTATCTTAATCTATCCAGTAGTTTTGGAGTAGTCTTGCTAACACACTGTGAGAAGATAAGAGCCTTGGTGGAGGTATATGTTCTTGGATCATCACCAAAATGTAATGGATTCCTCTCTAGCCCAAGGACCACCTCTGGTAAAAAATTTCATCCAAATCCATCCAGTAGTTTTGGAGTATTGTTGCTAACACACTGTGAGAAGATAAGAGCCTTGGTGGAGGTATGCATTCTCACATCATTATTCCCCACCGCTCGAAGCCCAAAGGGGTCGAAGAGCCCTTTGGGTAAAGACCGAAGGGGAATTATGTTATGGGGCAGTCCGTCCATCCGTCCCACTTTTGTGAAATCAACTCCTCCTACAGTTTTGGTCTGATTGTTTTGAAACTTGGTACCATGGTTTGATATACACTGAGGATGCACATATTGCGATTTGGTTCTGATCGGATGATTTTTGCGGGAATTGTAGCACCTGACCTATGACCTCCTGTTTCATCTCACTCCATAGACAGTAACTGGCTTGTGAAATCAACTCCTCCTACAGTTTTGTTCCAGTTGTTTTGAAACTTGGTACCATGGTTTGATTTACTTTGATGATGTGCATATGGCAATTTCACTCTCTTCAGATGACCTTGAGGTCAAAGGTCAGGTCAGATTTCTCCCTAAATCTCCTAAACACAATAACAACTCAAAGAAATGATGTAGGCTTTTCAAATCGATACAGTAGTTGTATCTAATACACATCTTGGACGACTTGCACCCTCACCTAACTATGGGTTTGGGGTCAAGGGGTCAAAGATTCAAAGTTAACATTGCAGTTGCACTATGGTAAATGCTACATTTACGATTACTATAAAACAAGTAAAGGTAAGGCCACCAAACCTGGTATACAGGTTCACCTTCAGATCCTGAACTCTGACTATAGGTTTGGAGTCATAAGGTCAAAGGTCAAGTTAGCATTTCTTATGCCTTATTCCTGTACAACGCATAAAGCTAGGGCCACCAAACCTGGTATACAGGTTCACCTTGGGATCCTGACCTCAGACTATGGCTTTGGGGTCAAAAGGTCAAAGGTCAAGATTAACATTCCCTATGCCTTATTACTGTACAATGAGTAAAGTTAGGGTCACCAAACTTGGTACATGGGTTCACTCTGTGACCCTGAAGTGTGACTGTGGTTTTGAGATTGCAAGGTCAAAGGTCAACATCAACATGGCTTATAAACTATATCTCAAATAAAGAAAGCTAGGGTCACCAAATCTGGTACACAGGTTCACTCTGAGACCAAAACCTCTGACTACAGGTTTGGGGTCAAAAGGTCAAAGGTCAACACTGGCACTCACTGTGATCTCTTGTTATAGAACATGTAAAGCTCTCTAGGTTCACCATGCTTGCTACATAGGTTCACCTTGGGATCCTGACCTACAACTATGGGTTGTATACTTTGTTGTATATTCATGGATGATGGGTTTGTCATAATTTGGTTCTGCCACAGTAATGATATTGAAAAGTTGAAAACTGCTGTCCGTCAGTAAGTATTAGGACACATTGTTGTGTCCATGGGTCAGATGTTCATGTTGTCCCACACTGGGACAGATGTTTACATTGTGCAATCAACTCCTCCGACAGTTTTGGTCCAATTGTTTTGAAACGTGGTACCATGGTTTGATACAGTGGTGTGAAAAAGTGTTTGCCCCCTTCCTGATTTCTCATTTTTTTTATGTTTGTCAAACTTAAATGTTTTAGATCATCAAACAAATTTAAATATTAGACAAAGATAACTCAAGTAAACACAAAATGCAGTTTTTAAATGAAGGGGCTTATTATTAAGGGGGGAAAAATCCAAACCTACCTGGCCCTGTGTGAAAGAGTGATTGCCCCACCCCTGTTAAAACATAAATTAACTGGTTCATCACACCTTTGGAAAGCTGAGTTCAATTTCTCTAGCCACACCCAGGCCTAATTACTGCCACACCTGTTCTCAATCAAGAAATCACTTAAATAAGACCTGCCTGACAAATTGAAGTAGACCAAAAGATCCTCAAAAGCTAGGTATCATGCTGCGATCCCAAAAAATTCAGGAAGAAATGAGAAAGTAATTGAGATCTATCAGTCTGGAAAAGGTTATACACAAAAAAAAATACACACAGTATTCAGTCACAGCAGTACACAGAGTACCTGCTTGCATTGTGGAAAGCTAATCTTATCATTACATCTTGTATTAATTGGCAAATAAATAAATGCATACATACTTAAAGGCTCTGAAACAGTTCCTCACTTCCCATGTGCTTCTTGGTCTTTACCCACACATCCCTTTAGTCAAGTAAATGGTCTGGTATTAACATCAAAAGTAAAAGGAGGTAGTCTGTGCACTGCTGTGACTACATATTTTGTATGATTTTTATGTTTTGCTCTATACAAAAAGGTGTCAGTGTCATGTGTCAGTGTTGCTATGGTAACTATCCTGTAACTGCCAAAAATTCTGTTCCAATGCATCACCTCTATAGGCCAGAAAATTCCCTTATTCTGTGAGAAACTGTTTTGGCCCTCAGATTAGCAATTCTTTTTTGTTCCCATGTCAATTATTTCCCTAGAATGTAGCTGTGAAATTCCAAACAACAAACATTCAAGTACAAACACTTTCTCTCCCATTTACTTTTACGGCCATTTTGGATTTCAATGTGTATGTGCATCAGCTGAACATTGACGACAACAAATGAAACTTTGTCATCTGGTTTTATTTTTTCATTTTTTGGGAAGTACACACCGACATGAGTACACAAAAATTGTGCTATTATGAGTTCCTGTGTAAGTTGTCCACGGCATACGATGGTGTTCTGCCATGGCATGATCCCCTGGGGCCATTGGAAAAATATCATGAGGTCATTCCTCACAGCGTTGGCAGCCCCGGTTCATCGGTTCCGTGACAGAATTTGCAGATCCAGATGTTCCAACACACTCCTGTCCTCCTGAACCACTCTTCACCACTCACCTGGTTGAGATACCCCTGTGGTTTCTGTGTCAGCAAAATTTTGAGGGGGATGTATCGCGTTTTGGCCGCATTGACTTTATCGACGTAGGCAAAGTTGTGCAACATTATGCAGGCTTTCACTATCTTCACAGCTTTCTCTGGGAGGAATTCCAGTGATCGGCCAAGGATTCTCCAGCGTGCCACAAGGATGCTAAATGTATTCTCAATGACGTGTCTGGCTCTGGAGTGGCGGTAGTTGTAGATGCTTTTGTCTAATGGCAGGTTCACCCCTGTTAAACCAAAAAGGAAAGCACACAGAAAACATCAATAATCAGACACACACACACAGATGTGTGTTTATACTTTTGTATAGACACATGCAAGGCAGACAAATTACAAAACACAGATGGGTGATTTCTAGTAATACAGGGTATGCTCATTATGTCACAACAGAAGTCATGGCAGTAAAAAAAAGTCAGTCAAGTAAACAGTGTGGTATTAACTTCTGCAGTTAAAAAATAGAGGGTATGCATATGGTGTCACTAAACAGAACTCATGGCAGTTACAAAACAGTGGCAAAAATGAGTGGCAGCATTAGGGTGTATGCAGTAAAACAAAAAATGCACAGTATTCAGTCACAGCAGTACACAGAGTACCTGTTTTCATTGTAAAGAGCTAATTTTATCATTCCATCTTGTCTTCATTGACAAAAAATAGCTAAATAAATATTTAAAGGCTGGTTTTGAAACCAGTTCTTCACTTGTGTGCGCTTTCCCACACATCATTATAGTCAAGTAATGAGTGTGATATTAACATTTAAAGTTAACAAAGGAACTCTGTGTACTACTGTGACTAAATATTTTGTGTGATTTTATGTTTTGCTGCATATAACATACATGTACATACATATGGGGGCGGTGCGGTGGCGCAGTGGTTAGCACTGTGGCAGCACAGCAACTCACCCTTGGCCATGGGCTCCCAGGTTCGATCCCAGCCCCTGACCAACAGTGGCCTGTGTGTAGTTTGCATGTTCTCCCTGTGTCTGCGTGGGTTTACTCCAGGATTCCTCCGGTTTCCTCCCACAGGCCAAAAACATGCAGGTTAAGTTAATTATAGACTCTAAAAGTGGCCCTAGGTGTGAATGTGTGTGTGTGAATGGTGAAGGGATGGCGCTGTACCGTGGCTGCTTCATCCAGGTGGATGCCCTGAATTTCCCCTCTGGGGATCAATAAAGTACACAAAATCAAAAATCAAGAAAAAAAAATACAAACTAAAGCTGCTACATGTGTTTGCCACTCAGTGCTGGGTAACTATGGTAACTGCCCTGCAACTGTCAAGAATTCTGTTCCAATGCATCCCCTCTATAGCCACGCTGTGTACCACTGTCAGTGACATACCTGGAAACGGTGGCATCAGATTGCCGTGTAGGGGAAAGGCAGCATCGCCAGCAATCACAGGGGGAACTGTGACTGTTGTCCCAGGAAGATTGGCGGGCAGGGGTAGATTCAATTTGTTTTCCAACAGCATTGATCCAATTTTTTTTTTAAATTTATTTAACCTTTATTTAACCAGGCAAGACAGATTAAGAACACATTCTTATTTGTTCTTATTTGTACAGCTATTTACAGCTGTGGCCTGGGGACAGCACAAAAACAGTTATTTGTCATTTTTGTAGTTAGATTATTACCCTTTGAAGTCAGATTTTTGCTAGTTTTCTCGCCAGGCATGAAGTGTTAACCATGTGTCAGGGTGATATTTCAATATGATTAACATATTTCAAAAGCAGATAACTTAAGAACACCCCAGCTCTTCATTTAGAAAACAAACCTTAAGATAACAGCTTAGCATTGTTGAAGTTCAAAAATTGTGTTGACGCGTTAAAGTAATGATGAGTCTCCCACACCTGTAATTGACAAGATGCAAAATACTGGTGTAGGATGTTGGAAACTTACAAGGGGCAGGCTGACACATGCAGTTAATCTGGGACACAGAAGAGAGCAGGGTTAATCACAGCAGTGAAGTGCGGTGAAGTTTGTGGGTGGTGAGGCACTGACTCTTTCAAAGTCAGATTTACAAATACAGACATGGACAAAATTGTTGGTACCCCTCTGTTAATGAAAGAAAAACCCACAGTGGTCACAGAAATAACTTGAATCTGACAAAAGTGGTAAATAAAAATTCTATGAAAATTAACCAATAAAAATCTGACAATGCTTTTGAATTGTGGGTCAACAGAATTATTTTAAAAAACAAACTCATGGGACTTCCGGTCTGGACACCATGGTGATAGCAGCTTAACGCTGAAGTTCCCAGACCCGATCCAGGAAAATACCTTGAAAATCAGATTTAACGGATTTTTGGAAGAGTGAAAATCAAGAGACAAAGTCATCATGCCTAAAGGAAAACAGAAGAAATCGACATTTACCAGGCCAGCACACGCATCGGCCGGAGAATCTGATCCGGATGATTTCCATTCAGAAGACGAGGAGCTGAATGAAGCTAGCAACAAGGTTAGCTTAAAAATGGTACTTAAAGAATTAAGACGATTTCGCCAAGAGTGTTGGGCTGAATTTTGTGAAATTAAAGAAGAAATAAAAAGGACAAACAGCAGAGTGGACCAGGCCGAGGGCCGAATCATGGAAGCAGAAGAAAGAATAAAAGGGCTGGAAGATACCGTGCTGGATCTACACAAACGACAGGCAAGACTGGAGGCTAAGCTAACCAACCAAGAAGGAAGACTAAGAAGAGACAACATAAGAATTCATGGTCTGAAAGAAGGAGTCGAGGACGATTTCACCACAATGGCGGCATGCGTGGAATCCTTACTGAGAGAGAAGTTGGATATTCCCCAAACCACCGACTTGAAGATAGAAAGGGCGCACCGTACATT
Source organism: Pholidichthys leucotaenia (assembly GCA_020510985.1). NCBI lineage: Eukaryota > Metazoa > Chordata > Actinopteri > Cichliformes > Pholidichthyidae > Pholidichthys > Pholidichthys leucotaenia. The sequence goes on along the minus strand of CM035838.1, from coordinate 44,684,359 downwards.
AGCCCCTAGGCCGACGGCGGAAGCGCCACCAAGATTGGTGGTGGTGAAGTTCTCCAACTCCAAAATAAAAGAAGAGGTTGTAAGACTGGCTTGGCAGAAAAAAGGATTTATGCACCAAGAGAGAAAAGTTTTCGTGGAACACGATTACGCCCCGGAGGTCCTTAAAAAGCGTCGGGAATACAACAACGCTAAAAAGATACTACGAGAGAAGAAACTGCGCTTTCAGACTCCATTTCCGGCGAAGCTGCGGGTTTTTTATGGGGATGAGACGTGTCTCTACAACTCGGCGGAAGAAGCAACCACGGATATGGTGAGAAGAGGACTCCCGGTAACGGTGTATAAACCCGCAGCAGACTCGATCGAAAGAATCAAGGCTCAATCGTGGTCCACACAGAGACCCTCAAAATCCACGGGCCAGCAGCGGGAAACCCAGCGCCAGAGCTACAAGGAAAAACTGGCAGTTTACAGGAGGGAATAACGATATTTTTAGTCAATCTGCGCATCCAACCCTCCTCCTACAAGGTAACAAACGTTAAAGGAGATGCAGAATCAGCAAGTGGTAAAGCATTTTATGGAACAGACACAATATTAGAAACAAATAAGTCTTAAAAAAAAAAAAACTTGTTAAAATAGAAATGTGACAATGAACCAACAAATACTGTATTAACGTGACTGTTTGCTGTGATGGTGGTGGGAGGTTGCGCACAATTTCATAGGGTATAGGCATAAAAAAAAAAGAAAAATCATTACAAGTTCGGATTGGGATTTGAAATTCACGTTAGAAACATGGGACAACTTACAGGGGTAAGAGAGGGCCCTCGGCACGTAACGGATTCTGAGGAATTTCCCTCAGGGCCAACACACCATCAAGGCTCTTCTAAGGTCACTTAAAAGACCTCAGCTCAGGAAGATCTTTTGTCAGTTTTTTGTTTTAAAGTTTTCTATCAGAATCAGAATCAGAATCAGAATCAGCTTTATTGGCCAAGTATGCACAACACATACAAGGAATTTGACTTTGGCTAAAAACTTGCTCTCGTTGTTCAGGTGAAGGATTTAAATAAGGATTCAATGACAACCAGAGTATGTACAGTAAATTACAGTCTGTCCACGTTTCTATAAAAGGATGCAAATATATACAGGAACACAGTATATACAGTACATTCTATACTATGTTCTTAATGTTTTTTATGTTCCTAATGTTCTTTCAGTTTCTGAGTAGCATAAAAGAGGGCCACCACACTGTTATACTAAATAAGACAACACAATGGAGAAACAGGGTGTAACCAAAATAATCTCATATAATGTAAAAGGGATCCTGAATCCAGTTAAAAGATCCAAGATTCTAGGCAAAATGAAAAAAGACAAAGCAGGAATAATATTTTTACAGGAAACCCACCTAACAGACATGGAGCACACTAAATTCAATGGACAAGGGTTTAAAATGATCTCTTCATCTTCATATAAGACAGGGAGGAGGAGGGGTTAGTGACATTGATCTCAACCAAAATTATATTTGAAAAAAAAATCAGAACACAAAGATAAAGAAGGGAGATACAGTATGGTACTTGGGCGACTAGAGGGAGAAGATATCACCCTGCTGAATGTATATGCACCTCCAGGGGCTAACTGGAAATTTTATAAAAATGTATTTGACCTAATGATAACTAAAGCCCAAGGTTTAGTGATATGTGGTGGAGACTTCAATCTAAGACTGAAACCATACTGGGATGCATCAAGTAATTCTCCACATGAAAATAACACTCAAAGTAGAAAAACTCGGATGCTACTAAAAGAAATGGGAATCTGTGACGTGTGGAGGGAATTCAACCCCAGTGTAAAAGATTATACATTTTACTCAGCACCACATTCATCATACTCAAGGATTGACTATTTTTTTTATGTTTAATAGTGACATTGGAAGAGTAAAAACATGTAAAATAGGACTGATGGATCTCTCTGACCACAGTCCGATCTATATGGACTTAAGTATCCAAAAATACACAAATAACACATTTTCTTGGAGGTTAAATTCAAATGTGCTGAAAGGACCACTGAAAGATGAATTGGAATCAGATATTCTCAGATATTTGGAAGAAAATGATAATGGAGAAGTATCCCCTTTAATACTGTGGGACGTATGCAAAGCTGTAATAAGGGGAAAGATTATCGCAAAACTGGCAACCCAAAAGAAACTGAGACAAGAAAAACTAGTCGCATTAGAGTCAGAACTTAAGAACCTAGAAAAAGAGCACAAAGATAACACTCATTCTAATGACTCGCTCAAAATTAAGGAAATTAAAAAACAAATAAATGAGATCTACACAATAGAAATCCAGAAGAAACTTACATTTCTGAAACAAAATTACTATGAAACAGGCAGCAAATCGGCAAAATTGCTAGCCTATAAATTGAGGAAACAACAAACGGAGAGAGCAATCTACAAAATTAGAGACCCAGTATCAAAGGAAATAAAATTTAGAATTCAGGATATTCTTAAAAGCTTCGAGAACTACTATAAGAACTTGTACTCCCTCAAAAAACATAAAAACGCATCCGAAGCATTCCTAAACACATTAAACCTTCCCCAACTTACTGAGTCACAAAATAAAACACTACTGTCAGAAATACAACCTAAAGAATTAGAAAAAGCAATTATGAAACTTAAAGCTAACAAATCCCCAGGAGCAGATGGCTATACAGCAGAGTGGTACAAAACCTTTAAACAGCAACTATCCCCTCTCCTCCTGAAAACATTTAACTATGTCCTCCACACAGGGGAAATCCCCCCCCTCCTGGAGAGAAGGGGTCATTGCAGTCATACCTAAACCTGAAAAGGATAAACTAGACTGCTCCAACTACAGACCAATCAGTGTGTTAAATCAGGACTATAAGCTTTTTACCACTATCCTTGCCAAAAGGTTAGAAAATATACTGACAGACCTAATTCATTTAGACCAAACAGGTTTTATAAGACAAAGACAGACACAAGACAACATTAGACGCACTTTACACATAATTCATCATATAAAAAATTATAATTTAAATGCAGCCATATTGGGATTAGATGCTGAAAAAGCATTTGATTCGGTTGACTGGTCTTTCCTATATAGAATCTTATCCAGTTTCAATTTTCATAACAACTTCATTAGAACTATCCAGGCATTATATAAAAAACCAACAGCTAAAATAAGGATTAACGGTAAATTATCATCATCTTTTGAACTGGAAAGAGGATGTCGTCAGGGCTGCCCCTTGTCTCCACTGCTCTTTGCAATCTTCATAGAACCTCTGAGCCAATGGATAAGACAGAATCAAAAAATTCAAGGTATTACACTTGGTCAGAAGGAACACAAAATAGCACTCTTTGCTGATGACATTTTAATATACCTGGGGCAGCCGGACACCTCTTTACCAGAACTAATCTCAGTCTTTTCAGAGTATGGAGATTTATCGGGGTACGAATTAAACATGCATAAAACCCAAGTTTTAACATTCAACTATGACCCAAATCAATATTTACTAAGCAAACTCAAAACTAACTGGGAGATGGAATCTATGAAATATCTGGGGGTCAATATCCCGAAACAGCTCAACAAAATTATAACACTAAACTATGACCCACTGATGGCAAAAATAAAATCTGATCTAGCAAGATGGAATACAATACCATTCTTGGGTATCGCACAAAGAACTGAAGCAGTCAAAATGAATGTACTTCCATGTCTTCTATACCTTTTCCAAACAATACCGGTAGAACCTCCCAAAAAAACATGGCAAGAACTGGACAGAAGGATCTCAAGATTCATATGGCAGGGCAAGAGACCTAGAATCAGATATAGAACCCTACAGCTAAACAAAGACAAAGGTGGGCTCTCGCTGCCAAATATCAGGGACTATTTTAAAGCCGCACAAATTAAAACTTTAGTAGAGATATGTAACCCAGTCTACACTGCACAATGGAAGGAGATGGAATGCCAAATAACAAGTGACATCCCCCTACAGGCGATAATAGGGAACAGTGCCTTACCTAAACTTTTGAATAACACTAACCCGTGGATAGAGACCCCGCTAAAAATTTGGTTTAAGATAGTCAGAGAGAATCAAACTAAAGAACCCTATCGATTACTGCAATGGATTGCCTATGATCAAGACTTTACTCCTAATAAAACAGACACTAGATTTAAAAAGTGGAAAGAGAATGGACTGATAAAATATTACGATTTTTTTAAAGGGCAAATTTTAAGAAGTTTTGAAGATTTGAAAAAACAAGGCCTAGTAAATCAAGACCTTTACAGGTTCTTTCAGCTTAGACACCACATAAACAGAATACTTAAAAAGGAGGATTTGGAAAGGGCCCAGTCAGGTGTTCTGAAGGTTTTCTTAATGGCATATAAAGAGATCCCAGGGATCAGATACATTTCTAAAATATACCAAGGTCTTCAAGACTTAAAAGGAGACAACACATCATATATAAAAGAGAAATGGGAAAAAGAGGGGAATTTCACTTTACAACTGGAAATATGGGAAAAGCTAAATAAACAACAATGGAAAAGTACCTCATCCCTGCAGTGGAGAGAATTTGGATGGAAAAAATTGGCAAGATTCTTCAGAACACCTGCACAAAACAAATTTACTCGTAAGGGGTTGAAATGTTGGCGCTTGTGCGGTGAAGAGACTGCAAATCATTTTTATGTGTTCTGGTCATGCCCAGTTATCCACCAATATTGGACCAATGTACAGACAATATTGGGGAAAATATTCAAAATAACAGTCCCCTTTTCTTTTGTAACTTTGTATTTGGGTTTACTACGGGAATCAATGGAAAGACGAGGAGAAAAATACTTATTCACTGTTTTAATATTGGCAAGTAAAAAAGCTCTAACTAAAAAATGGATGTTGAAGGATTGTCCTACACCTGAAGATTGGATTAACGTGATTCAAGACATTTACTCGATGGAAAAGCTGACATTCGCACTGAGACAGGACATGGATGGGTTCTTGAACTTTTGGCAACCCTGGATCGCATATGTGTCTTCCATCAGATCTAATCTTTGACAAATACCATTTCAGTAATGGCACCTCTCTTTGTTCCAACTCTACTCAGATGCTTGTTTATTTTTATTTATTTTATTTTTTATTTTTTATTTTTTTTGTTCTTTTGTTTTGTTTTTTTTTGGTTTTGTTTTTTTTTTGTTTTATCTTGTTTTGTTTTTTGTTTGGTTTTTTTTTGTTCTTTCTTTAATTCTCTTTTTCTTAAAAAAAAGTGTGTTGTAATAACTATTCTTCCAATGTTGTCAAAAAACAAAAAAAAGAGAATGTGATGAAAATGTAAACAATGCAATGCTGTAATGACATGTATACCCTTTACAAAAACTTAAATAAAAAAAAAAACAAAAAAAAAAAAACAAACTCATGATACAGGCCTGGACAAAAATGATGGTACCCCTAGAAAAGATTGAAAATAATGTGACCATAGGGACATGTTCAACCAAGATGTGTCCTCTAACTAACATCACAGGTGTCTACAAACTTGTAATCAGTCAGTCGGCCTATTTAAAGGGTGACAAGTAGTCACTGTGCTGTTTGGTGACATGGTGTGTACAACACTAAACATGGACCAGAGGAAGCAAAGGAGAGAGTTGTCTCAGGAGATTAGAAAGAAAATTATAGACAAGCATGTTAAAGGTAAAGGCTATAAAACCATCTCCAAGCAGCTTGATGTTCCTGTGACTACAGTTGCACACATTATTCAGAAATTTAAGATCCATGGGACTGTAGCCAATCTCCCTGGACGTGGCCGCAGGAGGAAACTTGATGAAGAATGGTAACAAAAGAGCCACACTCTAAACACATTCATGGTGAACTTCAAGGTCAAGGTACATCAGTGTCAGATCGCACCATCCGTCATTGTTTGAGCCAAAGTGGACTTCATGGGAGACGACCAAGGAGGACACCACTGTTGAAAACAAATCATAAAAAAGCCAGACTGGAATTTGCCAAACTGCATGTTGACAAGCCACAAAGCTTCTGGGAGAATGTCCTATGGACAGACAAGACAAAACTGGAACTTTTTGGCAAGGCACAACAGCTCTATGTTCACAGACGCAAAAATGAAGCATATCAAGAAAAGAACACTGTCCCTACTGTGAAACATGGAGGAGGTTCTGTTATGTTCTGGGGCTGCTTTGCTGCATCTGGCACAGGGTGTCTTGAATCTGCGCAGGGTCCAATGAAATCTCAAGACTATCAAGGTATTCTAGAGAGAAATGTGCTGCCCAGTGTCAGACAGCTTGGTCTCAGTCGCAGATCATGTGTCTTGCAACGGGATAATGACCCAAAACACACAACTAAACACCAAAGAATGGCTATGAGCAAAACATTGGACCACTCTAAAGTGGCCTTCTGTGAGCCCTGATCTAAATCCTATTGAACATCTGTGGAAGGAGCTGAAACATGCCGTCTGGAGAAGGCACCCTTCAAACCTGAGACAACTGGAGCAGTTTGCTCATGAGGAGTGGGCCAGAATACCTGCTGAGAGGTGCAGAAGTCTCATTGACAGTTACAGAAATTGTTTGATTGCAGTGATTGCCTCAAAAGGTTGTGCAACAAAATATTAAGTTAAGGATACCATCATTTTTGTCCAGGCCTATTTCATGAGTTTGTTTTTTAAAATAATTCTGTTGAACCACAATTCAAAAGCATTGTCTGATTTTCATTGGTTAATTTTCATAGAATTTTTATTTATTACCACTTTTGTCAGATTCAAGTTATTTCTGTGACCATTGTGGGTTTTTCTTTCATTAACAGAGGGGTACCAACAATTTTGTCCGCATCTGTATACAGTATGAACACAACAGCATAAGCTTGAATTTAATTTCAATTGAAAGTTTGCATGTTTTATGATCTGCTAATTGTACATTATAAAAGCCGATGATCTAAATAATTTGTTAACAAAAGAACTAAGGCATTTTACTGAATTGCCTCTTGATAGAATTCACAGTGAATTTAAGTTCATTTCTGCAATGCGTGTCTAGAGCATTTATTGTGACAGGAAAACGCAGAAATAGGAGTACACTCCAGTTGCTGTTGTTTTGCAGAAAGGCAGTTAAAGTTCTGCTGACTAACTCCATGCCTCCATATTTTCATTTTATTCAACTCTCCTGAATATAAACAAAGTGCAAAGACCCTTGACTACACAAATAAAATGTAAAGTTATATTACAGACAAATTTGGGGTGTCATGGTCTGAGCGCTGATTCTGTCCGCGCTCGGGCTGTCCGGTATTTTCTGCATTCTGTGTTGTAATATGGCCTTCCAGGGCTTTTATTGTGATAGCGTCATGGTGGGACTTCCGGCTGTCAGAGCTGAGCCGCACCGTGACGGCTGGATCACATTCCATTGATTACATTCTCCTTTCCTGATTAGTCCTTAGGCATTATTTAAGGGAACAGCTGAGGCTGACTTCTCGCTGTGACCTCGTTTAACGTTGGTTCCACACAACGTTCGGCTGGAGTCCCTAACCCCGGCTCCAGTCACCCCCTTGTTTCATCGCACATCTGTAAGTGTATTCCTAGTCTGTATTTATCTTTATTGTATCTTCACTATAGCCTATGTTCGTGTTTTTGCCCCGCGTGGCTGTTCTTTTGTCTTTTGTATCTTTTGTTAATAAATATGCAAACTCATCGGCTGCCTATAGTGTCTCATTAATGGCCCGCGAGGGCCATCCATGACAGTAGGTCGCAGCCAAAACGAGACACCGGTCACCGTGATTTTGTGGGTTTTTTTGGGCTTGTAGTTTCCCCCCTGTTCTTTCCGTGTACCAGCGTGTTGGGAAATGACGTCGCCAAGGAAGGGCTATGCTTTGAGCTTGGGCTACGAGCTAGTTATGTCCCTCATCGAAATGGATGGTATCATCTCACAAGCTCGTAACGACCCCTTTCCCGACGGTTCACGCTGGTACTTGGACCTCACAGAGGCGGCAATTAACCGCAGTCCTCGCCATGCCGACCACACCGAAGTCAGGAAGAGGATGGTGGAAATCACGGCACTCCGAGAGAAGACCTGTGGACCGGAGGGGAATTCCGGCAGGAAGCCAAAGGTGAGGCATTCCCGCTCCCCGCCCCGGGATCCAGTTCCTGTCACCCGTCCAGCCCAGGAGTCTACGTCACCCAAGTGCCGTTCCCATCCACAGCGGAGGAGCAGGTCCCCCTGGATTCCCCCAGAAGAGACGCAGTGGGCAGCTGAGCTCATCTGGAGCCGTGTGGCTGAGGTTCGCTCCGCTGTCCATCCTACTTGGATCATAAAGCATGTGGTGGCGGCAGTCAGACTGGTGGAGGCCCACCCCGAACTCGATGATTTTCCCGAGTACGCTGAGCTGTTAGCCTCCATCTCTGCACAGCAGTGGCGTTTCCCAGACCTAACCTTTGCCTCACCCTCTGCCAGTAAACGTCGTCACCATGCTCGTAATCAGCCTCTGCGAGATCCCCGTCCGGATCCAGTTCCGGGCCGCCGAGAGAACTCTGCCTCCCAGTCAGCTGTTGCCCCTGCATCACAACGGAAGGGAAAGACAGCAGCCTCTGCCTCCGGGTCTTCTGTTTCCACTGTTCCGTCAGCTCCTTGTCCCCAGACTGCCTCAGCTGCTCCTCCCTCCTCCTCGTTTCGCTGTCCAGCTGCTGTGAGTTTCATGAGTCCTGCCCCGGCTGTGCCCGTCACGATCCTCTGCGAGCGGCTCCTCTTCGTCTTCCCGGGGGGCCCTCCGTCACCATCCGTAGGGGAAAGGGAGGAACCAAGCCCGTTACAGCAGGCACCATCGGCCCTCTGGAGAACAGGCAAGTGCTGTTTCATTCTCTCACTCCACATAATGAATTGCCTTGTCTGACTCCTGGGGGTGGGGTTCAGGGTTCACAGTCCCCCGAGCTTCTTCCACCTGCTGTAGCTATTAATTGTGAACCTGCATCCTCTGTGTCTCCTTCCCCTGAGCGTTCCCCGGTGCCAGGAATACACCGCCGGACAAAGAAGGAGCCTGTGGCCCTGGAGAGCCTGGTACCAGTCCCGCAGCCGCGTCACGGGCAGAGGAGGAGGGCGGACTTCCGGTTGGAGCCTGCGCCGACGATCAAGCATCCCTGGGTCTTCCTGGAGGAGCAGTTTGATCCAGCGGGCCATGGATCCTCTGCCACCATGCCGTGCAGGCCTTCGGCATGGACCTCAGCACCAGGGAGTCCACAGACTGTGATGACTATCAAGCCAGCTGTGGAGCCCGCCACAGTCGAGTGGGAACCAGGAGTGGACCTCCAGATCATTGAGCCTGGATCGTCAGAGTCCTGGACAGCGGTGGAGCCCGAGATCAGGCAAGTACTATATTTTGTCCTTCTCTTCTCTACTCTGGAGCATTATTGCCTGTTTCTCGGGGAAACTAGCCGAGTGCAGCCGACCGCTGCATCCAAGCTTGTCTCGCCGGGCTCTGCCGCTGCCAGTGATCCTGATCCCGGTTCTTTCTGTTCCTCTGAGCCTTCTCCCAGGGTCACTGGTGACGAGTCCGTTCCAGTCGTCGTCGTGGAGGTTCCAGGTTCGTCCTCGGAGGTCATCCCTGGTTCTGCGCCGGCCCAGTTGGGGTCCATTGTGGGTGCAGCTCTGACCCAATCGGGGTCCGTCGTGGGGGCTGCTCCGGTCCAGTCGGGGTCCGTTGTGGGGGCTGTGCTGTCCCAATTGGGGTCCAGCAAGGACGCAGCACCGGTTCAGTTCAAGGTCGGTGAAGGAGCTGCAGATTCTCTGATGTCAGACTGGTCCCTCTTCTTTCCCTCTTTCTTCCTCCACCGGGTGCCGCTGGGGTTCCCCATATTTGGCTCGGCTTTCCCTTGCTATCCCTGTCGGTAGGGAGGCCACCTCCAAGTTCTCCCCTCTGGTCCTGGTGGCCAAAAGACACGGGTCGGCCGCCCGGGAGACTGCTTCGCTGGTTCGGCGTTCTGGGTCGACCACCCAAAGCACTGCTTTGTTGGTTCGGTGACCTGGTCCGGCCGCCAGAGGTACTGTTTCTCTAGGCCTGGGACTGGGGTAGGCCGCCCGAACTGTTTCTTTTTTCCCTGCCTGCGATTTGGACTCTGGATGTGGGTAGACCACCCGAATGTTTTTTTTTCATCCCTGTAAGTGGTAGGGTTCCCCCCCCCCCTTCCTCTGTAGTTGAGAGATGCTCGTTTGTTTTTTGTTTTTTCTTTGCCTGTTGATAATATTGGACTATATTTGTAGTGTTGCTGCTCTACTTTGTAGCTTTTTGAGTTTTCTTTTCCCTGGTGTTTATAGGGTACTGTATATTTTTGTTATGTACCGGTATTTTAGTTTTCTTGTTTCCTCTGTAGTTTGAGAGATGTTCTTTTGGTTTTTGTCTTTACCTGTTTATAATTTTGGATGGTATTTGTGGTGTTGCTACGCTGCTGTGTAGCTCTGAGGGTTTTTTTTCCTGGTGTTTATAAGGTACTGTGTATTTTTGTACGTATCTGTATTTTTGTCCCCTTATCAGTCAGAAGGTTATGTATGTTCTTTGTGTATTCTACTTTGCTCTTGGATTATTTTTAGCATGTTCAGCCTTGTGTTCTTTTTGGGTTAATGCCTCATCATCTTGGTTATCCTTGTTGCCGTCTGTTGTGTGTGTGTGTGTGTGTGTGTGTGTGTGTGTGTGTGTGTGTGTGTGTGTGTGTGTGTGTGTGTTTCTCCAGATATAGTGTTCTCCTCTTCTTTTTGTGGTTCTCGCCCTCCTGGCCTGGTTCCCCCTCCTCCCTCCCTGGGTCAGGCTTGGTATCCTTCTGGTTGGGGGGGCTTGGATGTTATGTTTGCGCCTGGAATGCGCCTTTTGAGCGGGGAGTACTGTCATGGTCTGAGCGCTGATTCTGTCCATGCTCGGGCTGTCCGGTATTTTCTCCGTTCTGTGTTGTAATATGGCCTTCCAGGGCTTTTACTGTGACAGCGTCACAGCGGGACTTCCGGCTGTCAGAGCCAAGCCGCGCCGTGACAGCTGGATCACATTCCATTGATTACATTCTCCTTTCCTGATTAGTCCTTAGGCATTATTTAAGGGAACAGCTGAGGCTGACTCCTCGCTGCGACCTCGCTTAACGTTGGTTCCACACAACGTTCGGCTGGAGTCCCTAACCCCGGCTCCAGTCACCCCCTTGTTTCATCGTGCATCTGTAAGTGTATTCCTAGTCTGTGTTTATCTTTATTGTATCTTCGCTATAGCCTATGTTCGTGTTTTTGCCCCACGTGGCTGTTCTTTTGTCTTTTATATCTTTTGTTAATAAATATGCAAACTCATCAGCTGCCTATAGCGTCTCATTAATGGCCTGCGAGGGCCATCCATGACATGGGGGGGCCCAAAATTGATTATAGACTACTTGTGTCAGGCCAAGGAAGAAGTAAAATTATAGTGGCTCAGAGTGCACATTTGCTGTGCACCTTGTAGCTCCTCAATTCACTACAAATTCAAGTATGTAAAACAAGTATGCATGGTCTTACCTTTACTTCTAAATGAAATCCATCTACCTATCCCTCTGAACAAAAATCTCAATGACTTTGTTGTAAAAGTCCTCCTTGTTTTCTTTTAGTTTTAAAAGTCTCTGTCTAAATTGAGATTACTGTCAGTTTTGATTGAAAGTCCAATTTTGAGATTTTTTTAAGTTTAGCTATAAAATCTTCAATTTTCAGTCTGCATAAAATAGATGGATAGATGAATGTACTTTATTGATCCCAAACTGTTACAGTGTAATAGCAGTATGGCACAGATAGAAGCACAAACGGAGTACTCGGTACATTTGACTTTCTTATTTTATCTTTCGCTAATCTGGTGCTTAGCTTCGGCATAGAAGAAGAGCAACAAGTACAAACCAGTACAAACTCGTGTGCCTGTGGTGCTCAAGCATGTCCCCCCTCATTGGAGCAACGGTACTGCGCAGCCTCTGACTGTGATTTTTAACTAAAGTTTTATGTCAGATTAAGAAGACTAAATATCTTATATACACATGTTAAGTACATTACATAGACTATGGAAAATGAGGACACACAATAAAAGCTCCTAAAGAGATTACATTTTTGACATACACAAAGCTGTCACCAGGCACGCCCATCTTGCACAAGCTCTAACCGGGCTGTGGAGGATTGTGTAATCCTTTTGAGGCTGCGTTTGTTGCTGCTTCACCTGGCCCCTCTCCCTTGTATTTGAACAGGAAATGAACAAATTCGGCGAGTTTAAATATATAAATATTGTTGAAATGACTGGAATAATTCAGAAATTACATTTAGACATACAAGACAAATTAGTGAACAAATAATAATAATATACTATATTTATAATTCTTTATTCTTTCATAATAGGTGAGGCAGAGCCTCACCTGCCTCCCCTGACCACACGTCACTGAATCAACTGAATTCTGTGTATATGATTAAATGGTGAATGTTAGATGTGTCACCCAGGGATCCACCCGGACCAAAGCAGTGCCCATATTTCCACAAACACAGACCTGATCCCAGCAGAGTTTGAGTGTGGGAATGTCAGAGGGGATGTAGTTGGCTCAGAACAGTAAAAATGGGACAAACTTTGCCACACATCATGCTATCTTGGCAACACTTAATTTTTTAAATAAACTTTATTAAACCAATTAGAAAACAAGAAATAATGTATATCAAACATAACAAAAAAGAACAGCAATTGCAGAATTAAATGAAAGCACCAAGGTGCTGATGCCTCGGTGCCAAAGCCTTGGCAGAGGTATGCGTTCTCGGATCATCACCAAAGTGTTATGGGCTCCTCTCTAGCCCAAGGATCACCTCTGGTAAAAAAAAAAAAAAATCATCCAAATCCATCCAGTAGTTTTGGAGTACATGCATGCGCAGTGAAAATAATCTGCAGTTCACATGCCCATACTGTCGGCAGCAGCCAAGAGCCACCAACCTGAGTTGAACAGCTGCAATCCAAACACAAAGAAGAGCACGGTGGCAGATGTTGTAAATGGCAGAAGCAAGGCAGGTACGTGAATACAATGACAATCAAGACGAACAGGAGCGTTTGCTGTTTAGTGGCAGAGGAAGAAAACAGATGCGCAAAAAGACGGACGTTTGTTCACCCAGTATTGGTGGTTTGCTCAGTACTTTCCTCTGGCAGGAGTTTCCAGGCGCACACATAGTACCATTCCATTGACGGTAAAGGTGAGCTATTTTTGTGTTTATTTCAAAAACAAAGTATTATTTTGAAATTCTGGTAAATTAAGAGTCGAGAAAATATGGTGATACAATGATACAAGCCTTTAGTTCCACTTAATTTTGACCGAGTGAGCAGAAACAGAGAGGTGGACAGACAGATACACGCACACAGTCACAAACAGGCGCACTCAATGATTGCTGTAAGCCTCCGTTTTCACCGAGGCTTAATAAAGTTGAATTGAATTGAACTTGCAGGCCGTGTCATTGCCATCATATATCTTTCCTAAAGGAAAGATAAATGATGTCAATGCCAGTTTCCTGAAGGAAAGATATATGATTACACAGGATTACACAAAAACTACTGCTTTCACCAGAGGTGGTCCTTGGGCTATAGACGAGCCCATTAGATTTTGGAGGTGATCGATGACTGCATACCTCCACCAAGACCCTATCTTGCAATGTATGGAGGGATGCAGGCAGGGAGGTATGGACAGATGGATGACAAATGGAGGGAGGGAAGGAGCCTTGGCAGAGGTATGCACTCTCTGAGTGCTTTTCTAGTTAAAGGTGTAATGACTGCCATTTCTCCCATACCCTTACCTGATATGCAGCCCCATATCATCAGTGATTGTGGAAATGTGCATGTTTTCTTCAGGCAGTCATCTTCATAAATTTCATTGGAACCGCACCAAGCAAAAGTTCCAGCATCATCACCTTGCCCAATGTAGATTTGTGGTTCGTCACTGAATATCACTTTCATCCAGTCGTCCACAGTCCATGATTGCTTTTCTTTAGCCCACTGTAACCGTTTTTCTGTTTAGGTGTTAACGATGGTTTTCATTTGGCTTTTCTGCATGTAAATCCCATTTCCTTTAGGTGATTTCTTACAGTTTGGTCACAGACACCGAAACCAGTTTCCATCCATTTGTTCCTCATTTGTTTTGTTGTGTATTTTCTGTTTTCGAGACATATTGCTTAAAGTCTTGATGCATTGATGTCTTCCTTGGTCTACCAGTATGCTTCCCTTTTACAACTTTCCCATTTTGTTTGTACTTGGTCCAGATTTTAGACACAGCTGACTGGGAACAACCAAATTCTTTTCCTACATTCTATGATGATTTAACTTCTTGAAAGGCACAAGCATGGCATGCACTGCATAAGTTAGATAACATCTGGAGGTCGAACTTTGACATCCTAAAGAGGTGCCTGTTTGTTGCTATTGTAGAGTCCATCCTATTGTACGGTTGTGAGACCTGGACTTTGACAGTTCAGACGAGGGAAGGGCTGGATGGATGCTATACCCACATGCTACAGAAAGTGCTTGGCATCTCCTGGCTTGACCGTGTCCACAATGATGTGTTGTATGGGGACTTGCCACAGCTGTCTGCCAGGATCAGGGCCAGCAGGATGCAGTTAGCAGAACATTGCGATCTGCCTGCACACAGTCTTGTACTATGGGAGCCCAAGCATGGTCGTGCTCTCCATGGTAGCCAGAGGCTAACCTACGTAGACCAGCTCAGGAAAGACACTGGCCTCCAGCCATCTGACGAAATATGATCCATCATGCTGGACAGACCATCATGGCATGTCATCGCTGGTTGTTCCTGAGGAGACTCAACCTAGTAGTAGTAGTAGTAACTTCTTGACTAAGTTTTATAATTCTTAATTTGTTTAAATTGGCATTTCTTGTGTTGGGCCCTTGATTCGTGTTTATCAGCTTGGTGCAACAGCTCACCAAGGTGTGCAAGCACTCTTTTTAACTGCTGACTAGTTAGCAGATTTAATTTGATGCAAGAATTTATTTTAGGACTGCAAATTACAGGGTGATTTCATAATATTTTCCTCAGAATTAAGTGATTCCATACTTTCCCTGTGCTTGATCTAATAAAAAAAAACATTGCAACTGACTACAACAGGTGATTTTTATCAGGCCGGAGTGAGTTACTCTGTCATTAATGGTCTGGTTCCTTGTTTTTGTGATGCATAAGCTGGCACATCTACAATTTACAATACACCAAACATAGTGTAAAAATTTGTGCTTTCATTGTAACCTAAAAATAAAACATTACAGTTATACAAAAGCTCTGAAATGTTAGTTGTACGTGGCACAGTTTAAATAAACACATTACAAGTGAAAACAATAATGGACATAATAGACTGTGATTGTTGACCACCTGTTTTTCAGCAGAACAGACATTATGCAGCTACATGATGGTCAGCCCTCTACTTGATATAATAAGTTGTTTAGAGGAAGTGTGACCTCATGTGCTGTTTGTCTTCAAGTTTTAAGACAATCTGTTTGAATTTGAATTGACACCAACCATTTGAAAAAAATGCCTCTAATTTAACAACTGTAGTAATATGCTAGTATTTACAGGGGGAAAAACATTTTAAGAAGAAAAAAACATTTTTTGACTTTAGAACAAGAAAACATTTTGTAATTGTGCATAGTCGAAATTTAGCTGTAGAAGATACTGTATATACCCAACTTTAGCAACAGCATGTTGTAAATGCACAGTCCACAACAGCGTTAATGTTGACTAAAACTATTTAGTCAGCTAAATTTTTGTTGACTAAAACTAGATTAAAATGACAGATAATGAACAGGCTAAGACTAAACAAGACTAAATCTCAACTAAAATTAGGTGTCAGAAGAAACATGTAAAAATGGTAATTTTAGCTTAATTTCTAGCTTTAGTTAATAGAATAATTTTAAACAGTTTTAGTCAGCGAAATTATCACTGGTCCACATGATGTAAAACAATATTTCATTTGATATCTGCATGAACAGTAACATCTTATTTAATTTGCAGCATACACAAAGATGTTTGTAGTTTATACGTCATAAGTAATACTGAACTGTCCCCTTGATAGATTGCGACTTTATTGTGGTGGAGGGGTTTGTGCGCCCTAATGATCGCAGGAGCTACAGTATGTTGTCAGGGATAACTTGCCCCTGTTAGGGTCTCCCAAGACAAATTTTCAGTCCCTGGTGACGAGCTAGACCAAAAGCGGTTCAGTAGATCCCTAAGAAAAAAGTTAAAGGATCCAGTTTACCCAAAGGAGCCACATGGGTCCGACCTCCAGTAGGTTCACCACCTGCAGAAGGGATTATGGGGATGATGGTGCTATGTGAACTGGGCGGCAGTCTGGGCTACTCTGTTCGGACTGCTGCCAACACAAC
The DNA here is from genome assembly GCA_020510985.1 of Pholidichthys leucotaenia. Classification (NCBI taxonomy): domain Eukaryota; kingdom Metazoa; phylum Chordata; class Actinopteri; order Cichliformes; family Pholidichthyidae; genus Pholidichthys; species Pholidichthys leucotaenia. The sequence goes on along the minus strand of CM035838.1, from coordinate 44,667,991 downwards.
CTGGACCCCTGGATAAGCAGTAGAAGATGGATGGATGGATGGATACTGAACTATTGATAGATCCTTATTAATAACACTATTGCCACATTTTTCTCCATAACTGGGGCAAAGATGAGGCAATCAGGGTGATAAGCAGGACTTTAAACAAGTGCAGACATCAATCCTGATCAGTGGCTTTCACATATGATTTAGCAACCCAGAACTCTGCTGTCTTTCCTGACGCATATAGATTAGTCAGAAAAGAAAGCAAAGTTTAATCATCAGGGCGTTCACCACAACATATAGAGTATTAATCTTTTTTCATTTTTTAGTATACCAGTGGATGTTTTGTATTTTTGATCACTGATACTAAATAAGAATCACTTTGTCACATGTTAAAAGGTAATGGAAAAGCACACAAATACGTCTAAAATATGTTTGTCTTGACACTTCGATTTCTTTACATTTCTGCTGACAAATTGTTACATTTTCTTTTTTCCTCTTTTTTCCCCTAGGATGAGAACATCATGAATTCCATGCAGCTGTTTGAAAATGTTATATAAAGAATCCAGATGCCCTTGGGTGTTTCCTTTCATAAGCACAATTCACACCACCACATCTCATCTTCACTTCAGACGCCACACTTATGTAGGATAAACCTGGTAAACCGGATTTTTTTACTCTTTGGCGACACGTGTAATTTAGGTACATCTGCCAGCCACTCCCAGATTAAAAGGACATGAAGGAGAGTTTTCTTCCTTATGAACACTACAGATGAGCTGACTGCTTTTATTACAATAAAAAAAATCAAGTGACCACATGGATACTAGCTTTAACATTAATACATGCACACAGAACTGCTGTTACCACAGAGTTTTAGACCACTGGATGGAGTACAAAAAACACACTCAAAAAAGAGAAATGGACTAAAGCATGTTTGTCATCAAATATGTGATGTGGAATTAGCTTGCACTATAATTTCATGGCCATGTAATATACGTATGCACCTGAAGGAAAGCACTGTAGATAACTGCATCTGATACAACACTGAAGCAAACCAGTGTGTATGTATATATGTATAGTTAATAGTTATATATATATATATATACTGCATTGTGTTGGTCTCATCTGTGTTGCACTGAGTGATGGAATAGAACCAGAGATAAGTATTTATTAAACAAATCTGTGTTAATCAGTTTAACATTGCATTTAGTTACAGCTCACAGAATTTTAAATGAACAAATATTTTCCTTGTTTTATATTTTGGAAATTATGTTTAGCTGATCTGATTGGAACGGTAAGTTGTTTTTTTTTTTAACCATTTCTTTGAGAAACAGACTGTTTGGTATGTCCTTAAACTAAGTTAAGGCTTTTTCTTCAGTACCTGTGCGCATGCTGACTTTTGATTGCCACAGTATTACTGTATGTACAATACTGTAGGACCTTTGTGATGTCATTTAATTAAAGATGCTGTAAACAGCTGTGGCTTCTCCTTTCTTCACTGTGCCATTTCATAATATTTACCTCCTGCACTGAAATGATGAGGCAACAAAAGCTGTGGATGAACAACACTGATGTCACTTTCATTGGTGGGAAAACAGTGGCACAAGCACAGTGTCCTGTCAGCCAGTGTGGGCTGTGAAAGGGTTTGTATCTTGATCCTATGTGGTACATGTGCTTCATCACAGACATTTTGGAATGAATTAGTAGATAAACACAGGTGCTACTATTACTCATACTAATAAAGCTACAATGCCTTAAATCAGTACTATGTAAGACTTTCACCTTAACTTAATGTTTCCAAAATTATTTTGATATTACATCAACCTTTGAATGGGTGAATGTCCCCCATAGCTTGAGTGTGCCTACATCACCTGCAACAGCTCTGTCCTTGGTAGAATCACTGAAAAGACAACTACTATGGTGGCTATGACCCGAGTCCCCACAGCCAATTACAGGGCAGTAGCAACCAACAACTAGGCACCCTGTAATTGGCTGTTGGGACTGAGGTCATAGTCGCTATACAGTAGTTCTTAGGTGCGTTCCGATCACTCAATAGTGTACTCCGAAGTGGACTGCACAGGGTATTCCACCATATTCAATGAGATTCCAAACCGAAGGGAGCGAACGGTCTTCAGTTCAAAGGGAACTGAGAACTGAGCAGGGAAGAAGTGAACAGCCGTACACTTCATCGGAACTTGACAAGATTACCCATAAGCCATTGCACCTCAAATATGAGTAAAGCAAATTATTGTAGCTAATGTTATTAACAAGCTAAATTGAGGTTGGTTATTGTTTATACCAACTGATAGTAATAAAAACATGTATTAATACTTTATTTAACAAATATAAATTATCCACCGAAGTATCAGTATGTGTACATGGTTACCATGGTAACGCACGGAGCAGGGGGGCGACGGTTACAAGGTGTTGCAAATGGAGAAATTTTGTGAGGGACAGTTAACTGATATTCCCTGAGAACAGAGTAGAGAGTACAGTTGAAGTACACTGTGGATCGAAACATAGCTGTAGTCTTTTCAGTGATTCTACCCTCAACAAGAAAGTTAGATAGTGCTGCTTTAATAGACCAGAACTTTTATTAATCCCATTAATAATTATACCAGTGTATCAACAATATGTTTAATCAAATCAAATCAAATCAAACTTTATTGTCATATTGCTGTACATACAACTGTAGTGCAGGCAAGATGAAATTGCGTTTCACTCGGCATATAAATAGATATATATATTTCCATATAAATAGAAGCAGCATGATATAAGACACACTCACACATATCTTCACCTCCCCACCCCCACCCCCATCCATTCACACATCCCTGAGACATACTTGGGAAAAACTAACTAACTATAATATACAAATAATATGCATAATGTCCGTGGTGCAGTAGTGTGTATGAGAGATTCCGGGTCAACTGTTCAGCATCCTGACAGCTTGTGGAAGGAAGCTGTTGATCAGTCTGGTGGTTCTGCCTCTGATGCTCCGGAATCGTTTACCAGATAGCAGAAGTTCAAAGTGTTTATGCAGAGGGTGAGAACGGTCCTTGACAATGTTCAGTGCCCTGCTCCTACAACAGTTCTGAAAAAGTTCTTGGACAGAGGGGAGGGAGACTCCAATTACCCTCTCAGGTCCCTTGACTATCCTCTGCAGGACTTTTTTGTCTGACATACTGCAGCTGGAGTACCATGTAGCAATGCAGTACGTCAGAACACTCTCCACCACACCTCTGTAGAAGGTGCTGAGGATGCAGATGGGGAGAGAGACCTGTTTGAGTTTCCTCAAGAAGTGCAGTCTCTGTAACGGCAGCAGCTGTGTTTGTTTGATCCATGTGAGAAACATGGCAATTCTTGTGACTGTTGTAATTTCCCCGCTATATATGTCAACAGTGACATCCTTTCTAGTATTTGATCTTTGGTTGTACAGCAATGCCTCCCAAAGATTTGTTTTGGCAGGAATATACAGTATATACTCACAGCCTGGCTCTGTGTGCTAGTCAAAAGTTGTTTACTTTGTGTCTGGGGGAGCCCCCAACATGGAAATGACCTTTGACCTCTGGGGAATCCCTTGTGAATTCCCTACATTTTTTTTTATTTTATTCCCTCCATATTTTCTTTTAAAAACCTAGGTTTGGAAATTTGTCCTTTGAGATTTAAAAATTATTGAAATAATTTGTCATCAAAAATACATGAGGTATAAGATTATTCACAACAGGAAGTAGACGATTTTGAGACTTCCTGCCCAGCAGAATAGGACAACGGACAGATTCAGCATGGCTGGCTAAGAACAAAATCCAAGCCATCCAGCGGTTTACCTCAGCCCAGGTAGGGTGAAACTGTCATAATGATGAAATAATCCCTCATAGCCAATTATCTACCCAATATTTTGTGGATTGTTTGAGAGATGATGATATTTTTGAAGTTTGTTGAAGTGTGACTAGACCATGTGACTGTCAGGGGTAATCCATTGCCTATGTAACTGACATAACGTTCGGCTCAGGAGACGCACACACACAGGCTCAGAGTAGTTCAAACTGTTTATTAACAACAGGGATGTTTGGGTGCGTGTCTGCGGAATGTTAATGTGTTGGTGGTGGCGTCTGCTTCGGACCCAGAGGCAGGAGACCGTTCAGCCGGCAACCCTATGGGAGAAATCAGACACAGGGTGATGAGCACACACCAACACGGGAGGAGAATAGGCGAGGGAGAGAAGCTTACTTGTTTGGGCAGATGACTGGCGCTTCAAGGATGGAAGCCCGGGAGACAGCCACCTGCAGGGCTCGGTGCAGCAGCGAGGAGAGACGAGGGACGGGATTGTCCGCCGCCGAGGAATCCACCTGTGCACAGGGGAGCAGACTGGAGAGATGAGGTAAGTGAACTTCTTACCGGAGATGAGGATGCTGAAGAGAATGTGGTAGAAGTCCATACAAAGGAAATGAAGTCTACGGCTTCAGGCCGACACTCAGGGCGAGGCGGCTTTTATCCTTCGCCGCTGACGAGTAGCAGGTGCGTGAGCAGGTGGCGCCGCTGATGAATGGCGCGGCGTGACAGTACTCCCCCCTCTAGCAGCGCCTCCTGGCGATGGCTTATCCGGGTGCGCCCGGTGGAAGTCCGCGATGAGCGATGGGTCCAACACAAACGACGGGGGCACCCACTGTCGATGCTCGGGCCCATAGCCCTCCCAGTCCACCAAGTATTGCAACCCACGACCCCGGCGCCGGGAGTCCAGGATGGAGGAGGCGGACCAGGCCGGATGGCCACCAATCATCCGGGGCGCGGGTTGCGCTGCAGGAGGAGGGCAAAGGGGGTCAGTAACCGCCAGTTTCACCTTCGACACGTGGAAAGTAGGATGAATGCGGAGGGAGGGGGGAATAGCCACGCGCACAGCCACCGGGTTGATGATCCGGGTGATGGGGTAGGGACCCATGAAGCGCTGTGCCAGCTTTCTCCTCTCGCCTTTTAGAGTGACGTCCTGGGTGGAAATGTAAACAAGCTGCCCAACTCTGTACGCCGGGGCAGGTCTCCTACGCCGGTCCGCCACAGTCCTGTTGCGCTCCGCTGTGCGCAATAGCGCATGGCGCGCGGCAGCCCAGGTGGAGCGGAACTGCCTGAGATGGGCCCTAACTGACGGGACAGTTACCTCACTCTCCTGCTCCGGAAACAGCGGGGGGTCGTAACCCAGGGACGCTTTGAAGGGGGACATCCCTGTAGCAGTAGAGCGAGCGGTGTTGTGGGCATATTCAACCCAGGCAAGATGGTTGCTCCAGGACGCGGGTTTGGATCTGGACACACAGCGGAGCGCAGCCTCCAGCTCCTGGTTGGTCCTCTCACACTGCCCGTTGGATTGGGGGTGATGGCCAGAGGAGAGGCTCACCTTGGCTCCGATGGCGTTGCAGAAAGACCTCCAAACCTCAGATGAAAACTGGGGGCCCCGGTCCGAGACCACGTCCACCGGAATCCCATGCAGCCTGACCACGTGTTGGACGAGGAGGTCCGCCGTCTCCAGGGCAGTAGGGAGGCCTCGCAGGGGGACGAAGTGCACGGCCTTGGAGAAGCGGTCCACGATGGTCAGGATGGTGTCATAGGAGTTGGAGATGGGGAGTCCGGTGACGAAATCCAGGGCGATGTGCGACCTGAGAATGTACGTCTGTATGAGTGTCTGTGCTCTCCTCATCCCTTATCCCTTACCCAGAATAAAACATCTCGACTCACTGGCTTGTCCCTGGCTCTGATTGCCCGGCTCCCTAGAGCCGGATATGACAGTATGTCGCAGCCAGAAGAGTTGCCGGCGGCCGTGAGTCGCTGTGGAAATGTACCTTTCTGTCCGGGTGTCAGCGCTGCTAGCATGCTGTTTCCCAGGAGTCACTTCCGGCGCCAGGGCGACGAGCTGAGGTCCATCTCGGAGGCTGTCGACGGGACGTTCTTCACCCTGCACGACGCCTCCAACGCGAGACGCTGGCATCCGGGCCGTGCTGAGGAACTCCTGGACTGTCACCCTCACTCTCTGTACCATCTGGAGGACAGTGCCAGGATAGACGCTGCAGGTACACAGCGAGAGAAGCTCCACGGGGTGGATGGAAATCCCGGCAGGGAGTCGAAGTGGGCGACGTCTTTCCCCGCTTCGGAGTCCCGTTCCTGCCGCTATTCCAGTCCGGGAGTTCGCGCCAACCAGAGGACTTCCCCCGACCTGCGCCACGTCACTCGGGATTCCCTTCAAGGAGCCGCAGCTGACAGCAGTTATGTCCGGGGTCGAGTGGCTGTCGCGAGCTCTACTGTGTTCCCTGTCACCACCTTCAGGCATGTGGCGGCGGCAGTGAGATTGATGGTGAGGACTTTAGGGCTACGAAGCTTTCCCGTGCTCGACGCCTTCCTCGTCTCGATCTCCGATCTGGAGCGGCGAATCCTGGGTTTCCCCCTCGCTTCGTCCCCTGGGAGTAGTCGTCATCACATCGCCGAGTCACCTCTGCACGAACCTCGTCCGGATCCAGTTCTGGGTCATCGTCAGGACCGTTCCTCCCACGCAGCTGTCATCCCTTCGCCTCGTCAGTGTGGAGATTCTACAGCCTCGTCCCCTGAGCCTCGTTTCCCCGCTGTCATTCCTGGACATTCGGGCTGGCTCACCCCGGCTGTTTCCCCCTCCTCCTCGACGCGCTTCCTGACCGCTGTGTGTGCCTGGAATCCCGGCCTGGTGAGCTCTCTGCTGGAGACAACGCGAGCGATCCTCAGACGAATTCCCGGGGGGTCCTCCGTTATCGCCGGGCGGGGAGAGGAAGAAGCAGAATCCACTACAGCAGGCGATACTCAACCTCCAGGGGGCAGGCAAGTCATTGTTTTTTCACACCTGCTTAATGATTTGCTCTGTCACATCCCTGGAGGAGAAGTTCAGGGTTCGCAGCTCCCTGAACTCTCCCCACCTGCTGTAACCTGTATGCCTAATCCCGCATCCTCTGTGTCTCTCTCCGCCGAGCGGTCCCCGGCTCCGGGTCAACGTGGTGGGATATGGAGAGGGCCTGTGGTTCCGCAGCTACATTGCGGACGGAGGAGGGGGACTGACTGCTGCGTGGAGTCTACGCTGACGACTGAGCGTCCCTGGGTCTCCACGGAGGAGCGGTTCGGTCCAGCGGGACGAGATTCTTCTGGCTTCACGCCGAGTGGGTCGTCGGCGGGGTTACCTGAGCTGGAGGGATCTCAAGCTGCGCTGACCATCGTGCTGGCTGCGGGGCCCGACGCGGCTAGATGGGAGCCTGACAACGACCTCCTGACGACGGATCCTGGATCTTCGCAGTCCTGGACGGCGTCAGAACCCGAGATCAGGCGAGTGCTCTCCTTTCTTTTCTCTCTTTTTATCTTTGAGCACTTCAGCCTATCTCCAGGGGAGACGAGCAGGGTGCAGCCGCCCGCTGTGTCTGAGCTCGTCTCGCCGGGTTCTGGCGCTGCCGGTGATCCTGATCCCGGTTCTGTTTTCTCTTCTGAGCCTTCTTCCAGGGTCACCGGCGAGGAGTTGCTGTTCCTCGTGGTGCTGGAGGGTCCGGGTTCAACGTTGGAGGTCGGTTCTGGTGCAGTGTCCAACGTGGGTTCGCCCGAGACCCAATCGGGGTCCAACGTGGGTTCGCCTGAGGCCCGATCGGGGTCCGACGTGGGTGCTGCCCCAGTGTTGTCCAGGTCCGGTGAGGAGGTGGCCGTTTCCCTGAGGCCCGCCGCCCTCGTCATCGGCTCTCCCCTGAGCCTCTTCCACCGGGATCCGCTCTGACCCTTCGTCCGTCTCAACGGTCCTGGTGGTTGAGTGATGCGGGTCGACGACCCGACCCGCAAAACTTTCGGTTCGGCGATCTGGTTTCCCCCCACTGGTCTGTGTTTGCCTTTGGGCGGCCTGGTTCGGCAGCCGTTGGACTGGATTCCTGGGATCTGGGCCCAGAGTTCGCCGTCCGAACATTTCTCTTCCCCGGGTTGCCAACTGGACAATGGGCGGGGAGATTACCAGAACAATTCCGGCCGTTTTGGACTCTGCCTGCCGTCTCCTCGGGTGTCCTTTACTTCTTTTATTATTATTGAAGTCACTCGGGTGTAGTTTCTTTGTCCATTAGGGGAATATATGTTTTTGTGCTGTGTGTTGTTTTTTTTAACCATACTCAGCATTTTTATCGTATTGTTATCCTGTTACCCTGTCACCTTTTTTTTCCTCTTGGTGACTCACCTTATGTATCGCGCTGTGTATTGCATTTTCTTATCTTTACTCAGCGTTTTCATTCATCCTTACCTTAGCCTTGGCCTCGTCGGTGCATCATGGAGTATGCGTGTGGTTTCCTGTTCAACCATACTCTGTGATCACCCCATTCTGTCTTATTATCCTCGTGGGGGGCCTTCCCTAGCCCCGACTTTAACATTGACTGTTTGTTATTGTTTGAAGTAATGTGTTTCATTCCCACTTAACCGTACTTCATTATTACCCATTTGTCCTTGTCACCTCTGTTTCTTTAGGTGATCTTTTATATATTCAGTGCTGTGTGTTTTGTTTTCTTTAGTATCCATGCACAGCGTTTTTCATCATTTTTTGTCCTGACCTTTGCCTTGTTGGTGCATTATGGAGTAGTGTGTTTTGTTCCCCTTAACTATACTCTGTGATTGCTTTATTCATTCCTGCCACCTTTTTGGTGGGTTTTTGGTTTTCTTTTTTTTGCCCCGATCTATACGTTATTTGTATGCTGTCTGTAGTCATGTTTGGTATTTTCCCTACCTGTGTCCTAACTCAGTTTTCTCCCTAACTGTGCTCTGGGTTAATCCTTTTCCCTGTGTTGTAGGGTATTGTATTTGGGTTTTTTTTTTCTCTGCCCTGCTGCCCTACATTGGTCTATTGTTTTTTTTTTTTTTTTTGTCCTTCCCTTTGCATCTTCCCCTCCGGTCCTGCCTCCCTTCCGCCCACCCTAGGTGGGGAGGGGGGGGGGGGGGCTGGGATGTTCCTGGTCGTTCGGGAGCCCGACCGTGAGGGGGAGGCTCTGTCACCATGGGGTGAGACGCCGGCTCGGCGCTCAGCCCATGCTCCTTTTATCCCTGCCTCTCATTGGGCAGTGCCTCAGCTGGTTCCCAGCTGTCAGTGTCACGGGACAGCTGGGGCCAATTAATCCTCATCAGCTGGGGCGCTGTTAATGAGTATAAAGAGGAGCAGCTTCGATCATTCGGGGCTGCGACATAAGCACTGCTAGGCTGAAGCCCCTTCGTCTGGTGTCAGCCTCAACTCCCCTTGCAGCATTCCGGTGTTTGTATCCCGCTGTGAGTATGCACGTCTTGTTACCCCCACGTCCGGTACAAGCTACCTACCCCTGCGCTGTGCAGCCTGAGAATGTACGTCTGTATGAGTGTCTGTGCTCTCCTCATCCCTTATCCCTTACCCAGAATAAAACATCTCGACTCACTGGCTTGTCCCTGGCTCTGATTGCCCGGCTCCCTAGAGCCGGATATGACAGTAACTTTTCACCTAGTCTCCATGCATGTGCAAAAAACTGTAATAGTTGTGAAAAAGTAATTTTTGAAGCTTCATTTTGTGAATAGGGATGTATTTTTGACTTGAAGTAAATGCAGTATTATTCTGGTCGATCACTGCTGCAATTCCCGGCCTGCATGGCCTTTGGTAGTTTAGAAGTGCAAATCTGGCAATCCATTATTTACTGGATGCCTAGTTCTAGTCAATTTTATTGTTATGTTTTTGAATTGACATCTTGACTTTAAATTAGCTGAAATACCAATTTACAAGGTATTTATTCCGGGCTATTAATTGCAGACAAATGTGAGAGCCTGCAAGGAATTTCTGCCCTCGGAAGGCTGCAACCCGGCAAAGTGGTTAGTGAAATGTTTAACTCTGTTGAAGTTTAATGATGGTTGTTTGAATATGCACATGTTCAAAGAATAGAAGCTTTTTGTGTGTTTCTAATATGAAAATCTGATGTGCACAAACCATACAATTTTAAATGTGGTTTTGATAATCTGTTGTATTTGTTTACAGTAAATGCTGCATAATTTTTGTTGGTAGCTTTCTTGCAACAACTCAGTAAACCTAAAAAATCTACCAATTTGAGATCATAAATGTTTACATTTGTGTGTATGCAGTATGATTTAATTTCTGTAATACTAGAATTTTGTGTCCACAGCTAAAATAATGTTTCTTGTGTTTGATATGTTTCAGTCTTTACGGTGTTTGATGCAATTAAAGTCAAAAGCAAGGACATTAAAGATGTGTCAAACATCAGTTATTGCACACCAAAATGCAGCTCATAATCCGGGGCCGGAACAGTAAAGACACTAGTAAAGACACTAGTAAAGACACTACCTCATACTCGTCTGTACCAAGTCATCGTGGACGAGCGTGGGTGTGCAAGCAAGGAACGCTGCAGATTCAAGAGGTTGGGTTGTGCCGTGTCATCGAGATCGTGATGGTGACATCCTGTCGGTACCACTCACCAGTGTGCTAGTATATGACAATTAAGTAAGAGACATTCACTTTTCTGCTACAGCCTGTAAGTGAAGGACATGTATCCAGTGATTGAACCTTGAGGACACATTTTAAGTCAAGTCAAGTCAAGTTTGTGTTTCTCAAGTGCAAAGTCAAGTTTATTAGCCACTGAATACTGTGTTTATTTTGTGCTGATGTTGAGAGAAGTGTTTGCATTATTCTGTTTTCATTGTACATGTACTGCTTGTGCACATCCTGTTGCTAGCGTATTTCAATCAGTATTTTTGAACATCAATTTAAATCAGGCTAGTAAGATCAAGTAAGATCAAGGGCTGAGGTAAGGGCTGGTTGAGCTTCAATTCAATGATAAGTATATTTCAAGATTCCTCAAATTTAATTCAATTTTGAATTAATCAAATCAAGTACAAGTTCAAAGTATTTAGGGAATCATATACCCCAAAGATAAGAATTCCCTAATTCAAGTATAGTTTCCATTCAGTTATTTTGAGTGGAAATTTCAAGGTAAACATAAAAAACACATTGTGTTTCAGGTTTGCATAATATTTTTTATCTCCAGGTTTTCACTCAAGAAATCTGGTTGGTGAAAACTCCAATTACTAAGCCTGGCTAGCATTGTCTGTCAGACCATCCAGATTTACTAAACATTTTTTTTTACGGTCATTAGATTGCCAAAACGACTGTCGGGTGGCATATGCTGTCACAAAGAGTTCACCAACTCACTGACACAGTTGACAGTGTATGTAATACTGCCGGCAATCGAAACTCACTTTATTCAAAGAGGTAATATAAATTACCATTTCATTTTTTGTCCCATTTCCTCACTATTTTCCATAAACACTGTACTGCAACAAAATGGCTGCAGCTGCCAAAAATGCAACTGAGCAAGAATTGCGAGAGCAGATCACAGCTGCCAAAGAGCAATTACAAGCCATAAATGCTGACTTGGCAGTTGAAACCTTGTCTGAGGAAGAGCGAGCTCAACTCAACACTGATGCAGAAACAGTACATGATGCAATAGAAACTCTTGAAATGGAGTTGGCTACAATCAGTGAACAAGAAAAGAATAATGGTGCAAGAAGCAACCAGAAGGAGAGAATGCGGTGGCTGGAATCCAAGAAAAAGAAGATGCAAGTGATCCAGAAGATGGCGCCACTGGCAAGACTAACCAGAACACTGCACAAACAAAACTCAGGAATGTCCCACTTCATGAGCTGAAGCAAAGACGAGAGACATGCATGAAGAGACTGAAACAAGTCAGGCGGTTAGTGAAAGCAAAGGGAGAGGATAAGTCTGTATCACCAGAGATTTCTGCTGAATACGACAGCCTCAATGACAAAGTTGCGACTTTAGATGCTGTCATCAGTAAAAAGGAAGAACAAGAAGCACAGGTAGACAGAGCAAACAAAAAGTTTATGCGAACATACAGTAAAGTAAAGAAGGCTGTGTTCGCTCTTTTTTATGCATACAAAGATGAGGTCTTGGACACAACTGAAGATGACTTGGAAGACCTGATTCGCCTGGACAAAGAAATGACAGCTACATATGAAGCCTGTCGAGATTTGTGCCCGCCAGACAAAGAGATGCGGCGCAGAGTCGACAGCGCTAAGCAAATGTGCTCAGACATGGCGAAAGCCTTGAAACAAATTGGAGAGAATCCAATGATGGCAGACAAGGAGAGAAAAAGCCTTCTCAAGACTACTTGGGGAATGAATTATTCCAGGTCTCTCTTTGGAAGCAAGTTAGACTATGAGTCTGATATTTCTGCCAAGTCTAAAGTCTCCATTCAGTCAAAGGTATCTGTAAGTGCACAGATTTCAGAATCTTCAACAGGCTCTTCAACAGGATCAAGTAATGCCTCAGAAAAGGCCAGGAAGCTGGCTGAATTGAGCGCTAAGTGAAAGTGTGCAGAACTTCACGCAAAGATAAGGAAATACAAGGTGGCCTTGGAAAGTTGTCATGAACAATTAGAAATAGCAGAAGAAGAGGAAAGAGTCCAAAGGTCAGATGGCATCTCTTGTTGCAGTGACAAGCCTAGTAAAGGTTATCTGAATCCAGAGGCACCTGCTTTTTCTCCTGAGGCCAGATCACCAAGAGCTGAAGATTGCGCGAGCCAAGTAGAGTCACAGTTGGCCTTCATCGCCCAAACATTCGCAGATAGCGTCAGCAAATCAAGGCTGCCTGTCCCCACACCTCCTGTGTTTGATGGTGACCCACTCAAGTTCATCAACTTTCGCAAAAGTTTTGTGACACTTGTTGAGAACAAGGGAATTCCACCATCAGACAAGCTGTATTATCTGCAGCAGTACCTTGCAGGAGAAGCCAGAGCGGCAGTAGAAGGTTGTTTTTTCGGAAGTGATGAAGCTGCCTACAACCGTGCATGGACCACGTTGGAAGAGCGGTTCGGACACCCCTTCACCATTCAACTCTCCTTGAGAAACAAGTTGAGAGACTGGCCCAAAGTAACAGGCAAAGATAAGAAAGGTCTTCAAGATTTCAGCGATTTCCTGAGCACCCTCAAAGAAGCTATCCCCTACGTGAAAGGTCTTGAAGTTTTGAACGATTGCGTCCAAATCCAGGAAACAGCAACCAAGTTACCCGAGTATTGCAACACTAGGTGGACACGGCGTGTTACAGAAGACATAGATGTTGGAAAGGGCTACCCTTCGTTTCAAGAATTTGTCGACTTCGTAGCCAGAGAAGCCAGAGTGGCTAACAACCCTATATGCGTGGTCGCTCAAAACCAAGACAAGTTGCCAACCATGAATAGAGGAAACGAGTCTAGGGCAAAGACAAAACGAGCACCTGGCATTACTCATGCCACCAACACCAACACCAGTGCTGAAAAAGAAACCCCTAAAAGTGGAGCCAAAAATTCTCCAGTTTGCACCTACTGCGACAAAGATCACCTCATCTACAAGTGCAATGCTTTCAAAGAGTTGCCTTATGATGACAAAATACAAAGCATTCAAAGCAAGGCCCTTTGCTTCAAATGTCTCAGACGTGGCCACACATCAAAGAAGTGCCTGGTTAAAGTGTCCTGCAACACATGCAAAGGCAAACACCAAACTCTGCTGCACTTAGACAAGAAGAAAGCAGACACAAAGCTTACAGAGTCAGAAGCCGACAAAGATGAAAACACATTTGAATCTATTTCAAACAAAACCAACCAAGATTACATGAAGAGTTATACTTCAATGATCGTACCCGTTTGGGTCAAGACAGGCCAAGCTGGCTCGCAAGAAGTATTGGTTTATGCACTGATTGATTCCCAGAGCGACAGCTCCTATATCACAGAGGATCTGGCAGCCAAGCTGTGCATGCCACATGAAATAACAAGAATGAAGATAACAACTATGACATCTTCATCGGTGGTCTATTGTAAGAAGTTCTCAGACATCAAACTGAGAGGATACGACTCGACTGTCGAAGTTCGAGTCAAGTCGTGCTACACAAGAGACCACATCCCTCACAACAGGGAGTACATTCCCTCAAAGGTAGCGGCAAGTATGATGCCTCATTTGGCTCGAATAGCCCCCTTCATTCCTCCTATTCAAGACTGTGAAGTGGGACTGCTCATTGGATACTCCTGCCCACAAGCACTCAGACCGGTGGAGATAGTCTCCGGAAATCCCGAAGAAGCCTTTGCTGTGAAAACAGACTTGGGATGGAGCATCATTGGAGGCCCTTGTTATGAACAAGGCAACAATGGTGTATGCCATAGGATTGTCGCCAAAGAATTGATAGTGCCACCACCCTGTGAGATCCTGAAGGTTCTCGACCAAAATTTCAGCGACACCAAAGATTAAGCGAAGGAGCTAATCTGCCAGGCCACTGAAATATGCAAAAAGGGCAAAGTTAGACTCCATAAGTTCCTGTCGAACAGCATAGACGTCCTGGAATCTATACCACCTTCAGAAAGAGCCACTACCGTCTCCGAAACAAACTTGGAACTGGAACCTCTCCCGGTTGAGCGCACACTTGGAACAAGATGGGATGTTCAAAATGACTGCTTCAGGTTCAAGATAACACTACAGGATAAACCCAACACAAGAAGAGGCATCCTCTCTACAGTCATGTCAGTCTATGACCCAAATGGATTTGTTAGCCCTGTGGTGTTGCAAGGGAAAAAGATCCTGCAAGAACTGTGCAAGCAAAAGAAATCCTGGGACGAACCCGTCGAGCCTGTCATAACTGAATGGTGGGAGAACTGGAAAGACCAGTGCAAAAGGTTGTGCTCTTGCTGCCGGTTAAAGATTAGGTGACATTGTGAAAATCTTTATGTTGGCATGACTTTATAGTCTTCCTCATAAAGATTTTGGTGGGAGTGTAACGGCAGCAGCTGTGTTTGTTTGATCCATGTGAGAAACATGGCAATTCTTGTGACTGTTGTAATTTCCCCGCTATATATGTCAACAGTGACATCCTTTCTAGTATTTGATCTTTGGTTGTACAGCAATGCCTCCCAAAGATTTGTTTTGGCAGGAATATATATACTCACAGCCTGGCTCTGTGTGCTAGTCAAAAGTTGTTTACTTTGTGTCTGGGGGAGCCCCCAACATGGAAATGACCTTTGACCTCTGGGGAATCCCTTGTGAATTCCCTACCTTTTTTTATTTTATTCCCTCCATATTTTCTTTTAAAAACCTAGGTTTGGAAATTTGTCCTTTGAGATTTAAAAATTATTGAAATAATTTGTCATCAAAAATACATGAGGTATAAGATTATTCACAACAGGAAGTAGACGATTTTGAGACTTCCTGCCCAGCAGAATAGGACAACGGACAGATTCAGCATGGCTGGCTAAGAACAAAATCCAAGCCATCCAGCGGTTTACCTCAGCCCAGGTAGGGTGAAACTGTCATAATGATGAAATAATCCCTCATAGCCAATAATCTACCCGATATTTTGTGGATTGTTTGAGAGATGATGATATTTTTGAAGTTTGTTGAAGTGTGACTAGACCATGTGACTGTCAGGGGTAATCCATTGCCTATGTAACTTTTCACCTAGTCTCCATGCATGTGCAAAAAACTGTAATAGTTGTGAAAAAGTAATTTTTGAAGCTTCATTTTGTGAATAGGGATGTATTTTTGACTTGAAGTAAATGCAGTATTATTCTGGTCGATCACTGCTGCAATTCCCGGCCTGCATGGCCTTTGGTAGTTTAGAAGTGCAAATCTGGCAATCCATTATTTACTGGATGCCTAGTTCTAGTCAATTTTATTGTTATGTTTTTGAATTGACATCTTGACTTTAAATTAGCTGAAATACCAATTTACAAGGTATTTATTCCGGGCTATTAATTGCAGACAAATGTGAGAGCCTGCAAGGAATTTCTGCCCTCGGAAGGCTGCAACCCGGCAAAGTGGTTAGTGAAATGTTTAACTCTGTTGAAGTTTAATGATGGTTGTTTGAATATGCACATGTTCAAAGAATAGAAGCTTTTTGTGTGTTTCTAATATGAAAATCTGATGTGCACAAACCATACAATTTTAAATGTGGATTTGATAATCTGTTGTATTTGTTTACAGTAAATGCTGCATAATTTTTGTTGGTAGCTTTCTTGCAACAACTCAGTAAACCTAAAAAATCTACCAATTTGAGATCATAAATGTTTACATTTGTGTGTATGCAGTATGATTTAATTTCTGTAATACTAGAATTTTGTGTCCACAGCTAAAATAATGTTTCTTATGTTTGATATGTTTCAGTCTTTACGGTGTTTGATGCAATTAAAGTCAAAAGCAAGGACATTAAAGATGTGTCAAACATCATTTATTGCACACCAAAATGCAGCTCATAATCCAGGGCCGGAACAGTCTCTGCTGAGCCCGCTTCCTGATCCCCAAGGGATTCTTGCTCCAGGTCAGGTCCTGCAAGATCTGCACTCCGAGGAACTTGATGTTCTCCACTCTCTCCACTAAACGGCCACCGATGCTGAGGGGGACGTGTTCAGGCTGTGACCGCCGGAAGTCGATAATCATCTCCTTCGTTTTGTCCACGTTGAGCACCAGATTGTTCTCCCTGCACCAGCCCTCCAGGTCTCTCACTTCTTCCCTGTACATTGATTCCTCATCCCTCTGAATAAGTCCCACCACCGTGGTGTCGTCTGCAAACTTAATAATCTGGTTCCCCTCGTGTCTGGATACACAGCCATGTGTTAGAAGTGTAAACAACAGTGGACTGAGTACGTAGCCTTGAGGGGATCCGGTGCTCAGCGTGACAGAGTTGGAGATGTTGTTTCCAACCCGGACAGACTGAGGTCTCTCAGTCAGGAAATCCAGGATCCAGAGACATGTGGCAGTGTTCAGACCAAGAAGGAGTAATTTCTCCATCAGTCTCTGGGGAATAATGGTGTTGAATGCTGAACTGAAATCAATGTACAAGAGTCTGGCGTAGGTGTCTTTCTAGTCCAGGTGGGTGATGACAGAGTGTAGGGTGGTGACTATAGCATCCTCCGTGGAACGGTTTGAACGATATGCAAACTGGAGCGGGTCGTGTGATGCAGGGAGGCAGGCTGTGATGTGTGGTTTGACTGAATTTAGAATTTTTATCTATGTGGAGATATGTGCTCTCTGAGTACTGTAGTTACCTTGATCACGGTTTCAAAAAGCTTTTAATAACCAAATATTGCTAAACTATTCATGGGTCTCAAATATTTTTAAGTGTCCCATTTATTGACTTGATGTCCCATTTGGTCTCTTTGGTCTGAGTTACTGCCTTATTTTGGCGTTTTGTGTCCAGTTCGTTGCTACAACAATGCTCATTTGTCCTTAACTATTAAAATAAAAATGATTTAATTCATTATTTGGGCATTTGGTGTCCATTTGGTCCCTTTCAATGTTTAGTCACCCCCCCCTCCCGAAAAAAAAAATTAAATTAAAAAACGCCTCTGTGGATATGCGGCTTTACACTATGAAGGGGATAAATTTAAACTTCCCATCTAACATAAGCTTAAATGGGTGCACTTACCAGATATGAAATGTTGACTTCAAATCCTTGAATGCTCGCTGGGCAGTCAGTCCTCACGTTTGACTGCAGCAGTCCATAGCTAAAGAAGATATGATGTCAAGATAAAATGTTGCTAGCAATCACAAATCAGCACAATTTAATCATTTTTTTAATCACACGTGTGGTTTTACATTATATCCAATATGGCCATGAGGACACCTTGACCTCTGACTGAGGAGCGTTGCTGCACATGGTCCATATATCTATCTCTGATAGGCCCTTAGAATAGAGGGTTAGTATAGCTACTAGATAAGGGCTTTTACTGGTCTTTGTAACAAAAAAGCACTATATACTGTAAGTACAGGCCCTTATCCCCTTATCCCTTGTTCTAGGGTACCATATAGTCTTCTCTGGCAAGTCTCTTTTGAACACTGGTGTAGAGGCATATGTCATTTTCACTAGTGCATTGCCTGTAGAATACAAGTATTCCTGTCTGAAACAGGTAACCCAATTAGACTTTATAGGCCCAAATGTAGGCTGTGTTTGAAAGTGGAATACAAAGAGGTGTAGCTTATACTGTACGTGGGCACTCACACATTAGACTTTGACAACTATAAAAGGGACTGAATGGCACTAAGATTGATTTGATTGTGTGAATATTAATTACAGAATACCTAATTATTGAAAATGAATGGGACATCCAGCATTAGTGACTGTTTAGGAACCCTTGTTGTTTGTTAGATCATTTATTTGTTTGATCTTTTGTGATTTATATTCAGAATAGTGTTGTATCTTGCACTTCGGGGTATTGGGGTTGTTCAGTCACCCTTATAATTATTTTATATCGCTGTTCAGTGATGGAGTTAAGTGTAATATTGATTTTTTTTTTCTGTGTATTGTCAATAAACATGCAGTATAAGGTGAGCCAACTGGTCCAGTGGTATAAAGACAATAATCTCTTCCTGAACATGGGAAAAACCTAGGAGATTGTGGTTGACTTCAGGAGGGGTCACACACAGCACCCCCCTCTGATCATCGACGGTGCAGCTGTGGAGAGGGTGAACAGCACCAAGTTCCTGGGGGTGCACATCTCTGAGGACCTCTCCTGGTCCAACAACACCACATCACTGGCCAAGAAGGCTCAAACTTGCCTCATTTCCTCCACAAACTGAGGAGAGCACGAGTTCCACCCCTATCATGTGCTCATTCTACCAGGGTACCATTGAGAGCATTCTCACCAGCTGCATCATGGTATGGTATGGAAGCTGCACCGCCTCATGCCGAAAGACACTACAACGCACAGTGAAACCAGCCAGTAAGATCATCGGTGTCCCTCTGCCCCCCCTCTCGGACATCTACCTCACCTGCAGAGCCATCAACATCACAGCCGACACCTCCGACCCTTCACAATCCTTCTTCAGCCCCCATCCCTTGGGAAAAACGTACCAGAGCTTTCGGGCCCGCTCCACAAGACTGCTAAACAACTTTCTTCACCAGGCCATCAGAACCCTGAACTCTGCCCACTCCCCCCCACCCGGATTGTAACACACTCACCCACACAATAACTACCTCAGCTGTTTGTACAGAAAGACTTGGCACACTAACAGTAATTTCATCTGCTGCTGTATGTCTCTGCACCTTACTGCAACCATTTGTACAAATGCCATACCTGCTGCTGTCTGTCTGTATTGCAATATTGATCATGTGCAGTCCAATCTGTCACTGTCTGCACCTACACTACTGCATTGAACTTGCAATTACGGGTATTACAGCTCTATTTTTTCTATATATATTTGCTGGGTTTTATTGTTTGTCTTTATTTGCACTACGGGATTGCCGGGTTTTATCTTTTATCTTTATTTGCACTATGGGTAGCAATGTGAGGATCATGTTTTTTGATTTCTCCAGTGCTTTCAGTACCATCCAACCAGTGATTCTGAGGGACAAGCTGCTCTGTGTAGGGGTGGACCAGCACCTGTCATCATAAATCCTGGACTACCTCACAGACCAACCACAGTTTGTGAGGACCAGGGACTGTGTGTCTGACCCTATCATCTGTAGTACAGGGGCCCCCAGGGAACAGTTTTGGCTCCCTTCCTGTTCACCCTCTACACTGCTGACTTTACACACAACTCACCACACTGCCAACTACAGAAGTTCTATGATGACTCTGTGATTGTCAGCCTCATCTCTGAGGGGAGGTTATGCGGAGTACAAAGGACTTATCCATGACTTTATGGACTGGTGCCTGCAAAACTGCCTCCAGATTAATGCGAGGAAAACCAAAAAACTGGTGGTGGACTACTGCAGGTGTGGACAACCCCCACAGCACCGGTAAACATCCAGGGAACAGACATTGAGATGATGACATCTTACAAGTACCTGGGTGTTCACCTGAACAATAAACTGGACTGGTCACACAACACCAATGCGCTCTACAAGAAGGGGCAGCGCAGGCTGTTCCTCCTGAGGAGACTCGGGTCTTTTGGAGTGCGGGGGGCACTCCTGAGTGCCAAGTGTTATGTTTGGAGGAAACCAGGCATTGCTCATCACCAGGTCAATACCATTCCTACAGTGAAGCATGGTGGTGGCAGTATTATGCTGTGGGGATGTTTTTCAGCGGCAGAAACTGGTAGACTAGTCAGGATAGAGGGAAAGATGAATGCAGCAATGTACAGAAACATCCTGGATGAAAACCTCCTCCAGAGTGCTCTTGACCTCAGACTGGAGCAACAGTTCATCTTTCAGCAGGACAATGACCCTAAGCACACAGCCAAGATATCAAAAGAATGGCTTCAGGACAACTCTGTGAACGTCCTTGAGTGGTCCAGCCAGAGCCCAGACTTGAATCCAATTGAACATCTCTGGAGAGATCTGAAAATGGCTGTGCACCGACACTTCCCATCCAACCTGATGGAGCTTGAGAGGTGCTGCCAAGAGGAATGGGCAAAACTGCCCAAAGGTAGGTGGGCCAAGCTTGTGGCATCATATTCAAAAAGACTTGAGGCTGTAATTACTGCCAAAGGTGCATGAACAAAGTATTGAGCAAAGGCTGTGAATACTTATGTACATGTGATTTCTTATTTTTTTTATTTTTAATAAATTTGCAGAAATCTAAAAAAAAACAAAAAAACCCCCCAACTTTTTTTCATGTTGTCATTACAGGGTATTGTGTGTAGAATTTTGAGGAAAAAATAAATTTATTCCATTTTGGAATAAGGCTGTAACATAACAAAATGTGGAAAAAGTGAAGCGCTGTGAATACTTCCGAATGAATTGTATAAAATCTGAGGTCAGTCTGATGAATGGGTTGAGAGATATGTGAGGAACAGACACATACACACACAGAGACACACACAAAGACAGAGATGCCTTGCATTTATAGATAGATGAGCACCTTTACTACGAATTTAACTTAACACTGCTCAACTCAAGACAGAATGCACCATTACATAAAAAGTCTAATTAAAACAAAACTTGTATATATCTTTTATATCATCATATCATATCGAGTATTGCTGACTATAGGTCCAAGGTGTTATGTCCACAAACCTGGTACAAAAGGAGACAGACGAGGAGGTTGCACTGGAACTATACTTTAATATAAAGATGGTTGCACTACAGGGAACGCACAGCATGTGGAGTCCTCCTGGGCAAAGAGGAAGCCCAAATGGCGGCTGCCCTGTATTATAGGGCGGTGTGATGATGCAACCGGAAGGCGGCGTCATCACACCGCACTTCACAATAAACCCCCATCACATTCTCCCACCCCTTTACAAAATAAGAAACATCTAATTAGAACCAACCCAAATTTGGAAACACAAACTCCAAACAGACACATGAAAATAAAAACAAACATAAAACCATAAGGAACACTAAAACAAACTAAAACTAGGACCTGTGGGTAGACTGTCACACGGTCCGCACGGCAAAGTGGTTTATTCTGCCACTTGCACTGGAACAGCACATTGCCCAGCGTTACACGTGTGCTCGGCCAATTGGTCCCGCACCAGCTCGTCCTCCAACAGCCCAAAACGGCACACACTAGCTAACTGTCTGAGGTCAGCGATGAACTGTTGAATTGACTCACCAACCCTTTGGTGTCTCTGGCGAAAGTGAACTTGTCGTACCGTCACGTTGTCCGGTGTGGTAAAGTGGTTAGCTAGTAGCTCCATGACATCCTCGAATGAGTCCGTTGTGCCAAACTTCCGTAGAATCCTTTGGCCTTCGATACCCAGGTTGTGGACAACAAGTGCTCGCATCCTCACCTTGTCTAGCTTCCCCAGGTCGAGATCCATGATGTAGGTCTCAAAGGCCTCCAACCAGCGAGGCTACGGCACCGGTGGCTCACTGGGGAGCTCAAGGAAAGGCCGCAGTGGTGTAACACACGCCTCCATGGTTTAATCCTCAGTTGCCAAATGTTATGTCCACAAACCTGGTATAAAAGGAAATGGATGAGGAGGTTGCACTGGAACTATACTTTAATATAAAGATGGTTGCACTACAGGGAACGCACAGCATGCAGAGTCGCCCTGGGCAAAGAGGAAGCCCGAATGGCAGACGCCCCGTATTATAGGGCGGTGTGATGATGCAACCAGAAGGCGGCGTCATCACACCACACTTCACAATAAACCCCCATCACACAAGGACTTCTACTGTCAGTCCTAAGAATTATACATCTAGAGTCCTTCTGCCGTGGCAGCATCCAGCCCATCTTCATGGACCATCACTACTTCTCTAGGGTTAAAAGATTCATCAAAGTTCAAGTATACTGATGTCTTATTCCAGTATTTATCCAGCCTGCTCTTAAAACCATTGGCACTTGGAGCATTTATAACATAATCCTGAAGTTAATTCCATATATCTGCAGATCACACAGTAAATGCACTCTGCCTTAAACGCTCTGTCTCCTGTTTATGATGTAACTCTACACAAGTAGCATTTGAAACGCAGCTCTTGGTAACGTTTGAAAAAGTATAAAATAGTCAACATTGAATGTGTACTACAGTGATTTAAGTATCAACAAGCATGTGTTCTGCCCTGTTATCAAAGTCTGCTCCAGCCGGGTAATGCCAGAATAATAATTACATAATCACAAAGTGTGTGAATTCTGGGACAATGAGGACAGTACAAATGTACAGCCGTGAGGTGGCGCTGTGGTCGGAAACATGAGCCTGCCCATACAGCTGAAAAAGAGGTGAATTAACACTCCGTACCCAAATCACAACGTACCCTAGACGTTCCGTACCCGCGTAATTAAATACTTACCAAACCAAAATGCTGTGTGTGGCTTATATTAATCATATATTCCATACCTACATATGTATAGACATACTAGAATGTTTAGTGATTACATATGTGGAATGACCTAACGCCTATGAACAGGACAAGAGGTCTCAACCGCCAGCGAGGATCAAAGAGCAGACAGAGTCGCAGCGGTGGAGACCAGATCGATCTCCCTGACCACCCAGAGTCAGGTGGAGGAGACGGAGAACAATGGAGGGGGGATTATGTTAATGCGGGATGTCAGCTTTGATATGCAATGTCTTTTGTTGAGTGTGGGTATAAGTATGAAGGTCTGACTGCGTTCGACCTCTTATTCTGCTTCTGCACCGAGATGAGACATGTTAGGGAGGTGAAGCTGATATTAAACTTTGATTTATAAAGTCACATCGCTTCTTCATTTCTAACTCCCTACACTGGTGACCAGACGTGAGGATGGAACAGAGACGTTCTCCCACGATTAACTCATCAGAGGCGACCCAGGCAAGCGCCGGCGCCCATGCAGACAGGGGAACGGATGGAAGACGTTCCCCCACGGCAGAAGCTACAGAGAGGGCTCAACCGAGCACCAGCCCCGCCGTGAGAGCAGAAGAAAGGCGCTCTCACCCGGCGGACACATCAGGGACGGCCCACACAAGCGCCGTCACCATCAAGCTGCCAGAATTCTGGCAAGAAGACCCGAGCTCGTGGTTCCAGCAAGCTGAGGCTCAGTTTGCACTGGCGGGCATAACGGCGGACGAGACGAAGTTTTATCACATCATCGCCAAACTCGATGCTGCCACGTCAAGATGTGCGCGGAGCATAATCCAACAGCCGCCCACCCATGACAAATACAGAGAACTTAAGGCGACCATCGTTGAGAACTTCATCCCCTCAGCCGAGGAGAGAGCAGAGAAGATCCTGGCGATCTACGGCCACAGAGGATGCAGACCCAAGGCCCTCATGGAGGACATGCTGCAGCTCAAGGAAGAGGACAACGACAACTTCCTCTTCCAACACATCTTCCTCAGCACTCTGCCGCCACACATGAGAGGGATGCTGGTCAACATGCGGTGCAGCACCCAGCAGGACTTCCGCGCGCTGGCCCGAGAAGCGCAGCGGCTCATCAACGCCTGCGGGGAACAGATGGCCACAGCAGCATCCGCAGATCTCAGCGCGGAAGCCCAGAGCAGCGGAGAACCACAGGCAACCGAGCAGAGCCCACCCACCATGGCGGCAACACAACCAAGGCGCAGCAAGCGGAACGACATCTGCTATTACCACCACCGTTTCGCCGAGAGGGCATACAAATGCGTGCCCCCCTGCAAATTCAAAAAGTTCGGGAAACACCAAAGTCGAGAACCGTTAACAGCCGCGGCTCTTGGCGAAAAAATAAGCTGCTTTATGTGACTGACGGACACACCGGGAGACAGTTCCTGATCGACACCGGAGCTCAGCTGAGTTTTATCACCCCTTCCCACGCAGACCGGGCCATGGGTCCCCGGGGAAATGGAGCGATGGCAGCCAACGGCTCAATCATCGACACCTTCGGTGAAAGGAACCTGCCTCTTTGCATCCACGGCCGCAACTATAGATGGACATTTATTGTAGCGGCGGTGAGTTTTAACTTGTTGGGCGCTGACTTTTTGTGTGCACATGGGTTGTTAGTCGATCTAGCAAATAGGCGCTTGGTTAATGCACTGTCATTTGCTTCTATCCCCTGCTCAGCTCGAGTTTCTCCACCACCCGTGCAGGCCAGCGTCACAACAGCAGGAGGTAAGTTTGACCAACTCCTCACCCAATTTCCAGCACTCACAGTTCCAAAATTTTCAGCGACAGTAGCGAAACACGGGGTTGAACACTTCATCCCCACAACAGGGCCACCCGTGTTTGCCAAAGCTCGGCGCTTAGACGCGACCAAGCTCGCCATAGCACGGGACGAGTTTGCCACCCTGGAAAAATTAGGCATTATTAGACGCTCGAAAAGCCCCTGGGCATCGCCACTCCACATGGTCCCGAAAACCGACGGTTCTTGGAGACCTTGCGGCGATTACCGCAGACTAAACAATGCGACAGCGCATGACCGCTACCCAATTCCTCACATCCAAGATTTTTCACTACATCTGGCGGGTGCGCGCATTTTTTCTAAAATAGACCTGGTCCGCGGCTATCACCAAGTCCCCGTTCGAGCAGAAGACATTCCTAAAACGGCTGTAATAACCCCTTTCGGTCTTTTTGAATTTTTGCGGATGCCGTTCGGCCTCAAAGGCGCTGCTCAAACCTTTCAGCGTATGATGGACGCGGTATTACGCGACCTCCCCTTCGTGTTCGTCTACCTCGAAGATATGCTGGTAGCCAGTCAGAGGAAGAACACGAACAACACCTCACTACAGTTTTTACCAGAGAACCCAGAGCCCGGGCATCTTCCAGCCCTGAGGCCTTTAGGCAGCACCGGACCGGACACTCTCCCCGGACCGGCACATCACTCTTTTCCACGGGTTTTTGTCCCCCAAGCTTTAAAAACGCCGAGTTCGTTTTTGTTAGGCACGAAGCTTTAAAATCAACCCTCCGTCCACCATACGACGGACCATTCAGAGTGCTGGAACCTGGTGATAAGCATTTTGTGCTTGATTTAGGGGACAGAAAAGAAACGGTCAGCATTGACAGACTTAAACCTGCTTTCTTGTTGAGAGACAAACCTGCACGGGTGGCGAGAGCACCTCGGCGGGGTAGACCCCCCAAGAAAAAAACTCAGCCCCCCTGCAGGGAACAAATAACCACTCTCCTCCCCAAGCTGCAGATTCCTTACAGGAGGGTCCCACCACGACGCCAAAGCGGACCCACAGCAGATTCGGGAGAAGATTAAAACCCAGACGGCACAGGGACTGATACAAATTGACCAAGAGTTGTTAACTGTGTTATCAGATTGTGCTGTGACAGTTCTAAGGATGATTTGTGATATTACTATACTGTTGTTGTTACCACTGAATTCTCTACAGGAGCATGACTGCTGGAAAGATTTTTCCTCATTTTCCCTGTCAAGAGGTTAACAGTATAATATGTCATAGAGATTATCTTAAACTGTAAACTTAATTTGATTGTCCTTTTCTTAGTCGTTTGGGGGGGCTGTGGCTTATATTAATCATATATTCCATACCTACATATGTATAGACATATTAGAATGTTTAGTGATTACATATGTGGAATGACCTCACGCCTATGAACAGGACAAGAGGTCTCAACCGCCAGCGAGGATCAAAGAGCAGACAGAGTCGCAGTGGTGGAGACCGGATCGATCTCCCTGACCACCCAGGGTCAGGTGGAGGAGACGGAGGACAATGGAGGGGGGATTATGTTAATGCGGGATGTCAGCTTTGATATGCAATGTCTTTTGTTGAGTGTGGGTATAAGTATGAAGGTCTGACTGCGTTCGACCTCTTCTTCTGCTTCTGCACCGAGATGAGACATGTTAGGGAGGTGAAGCTGATATTAAACTTTGATTTATAAAGTCACATCGCTTCTTCATTTCTAACTCCCTACACTGGTGACCAGACATGAGGATGGAACAGAGACGTTCTCCCAACTCATCAGAGGCAACCCAGGCAAGCGCCGGCACCCAGGCAGACAGGGGAACGGATGGAAGACGTTCCCCCACGGCAGAAGCTACAGAGAGGGCTCAACCAAGCACCATCCCCAGCCCCGCCGTGAGAGCAGAAGAAAGGCGCTCTCACCCGGCGGACACATCAGGGACGGCCCACACAAGCGCCGTCACCGTCAAGCTGCCAGAATTCTGGCAAGAAGACCCGAGCTCGTGGTTCCAGCAAGCTGAGGCTCAGTTTGCACTGGCGGGCATAACGGCGGAAGAGACGAAGTTTTATCACATCGTCGCCAAACTCGACGCTGCCACGTCAAGATGTGCGCGGAGCATAATCCAACAGCCGCCCGCCCATGACAAATACAGAGAGCTTAAAGCGACCATCGTCGAGAACTTCGTCCCCTCAGCCGAGGAGAGAGCAGAGAAGATCCTGGCGATCTACGGCCACAGAGGATGCAGACCGAAGGCCCTCATGGAGGACATGCTGCAGCTCAAGGAAGAGGACAAAGACAACTTCCTCTTCCAGTATATCTTCCTCAGCACTCTGCCGCCACACATGAGAGGGACGCTGGTCAACATGCGGTGCAGCACCCAGCAGGACTTCCGCGCGCTGGCCCGAGAAGCGCAGCGGCTCATCAACGCCTGCGGGGAACAGATGGCCACAGCAGCATCTGCAGATCTCAGCGCGGAAGCCCAGAGCAGCGGAGAACCACAGACAACCGAGCAGAGCCCACCCACCATGGTGGCAACACGACCAAGGCGCAGCAGGCGTCCACAAACCTGGTATAAAAGGAAATGGATGAGGAGGTTGCACTGGAACTATACTTTAATATAAAGATGGTTGCACTACAGGGAACGCACAGCATGCAGAGTCGCCCTGGGCAAAGAGGAAGCCCGAATGGCAGACGCCCCGTATTATAGGGCGGTGTGATGATGCAACCAGAAGGCGGCGTCATCACACCGCACTTCACAATAAACCCCCATCACATAAGGACTTCTACTGTCAGTCCTAAGAATTATACATCTAGAGTCCTTCTGCCATGGCAGCATCCAGCCCATCTTCATGGACCATCACTACTTCTCTAGGGTTAATAGATTCATCAAAGTTCAAGTATACTGATGTCTTATTCCAGTATTTATCCAGCCCGCTCTTAAAACCATTGGCACTTGGAGCATTTATAACATAATCCTGAAGTTTATTCCATATATCTGCAGATCACACAGTAAATGCACTCTGCCTTAAACGCTCCGTCTCCTGTTTATGATGTAACTCTACACAAGTAGCATTTGAAACGCAGCTCTTGGTAACGTTTGAAAAAGTATAAAATAGTCAACAGTGAATGTGTACTACAGTGATTTAAGTATCAACAAGCATGTGTTCTGCCCTGTTATCAAAGTCTGCTCCAGCCGGGTAATGCCAGAATAATAATTACATAATCACAAAGTGTGTGAATTCTGGGACAATGAGGACAGTACAAATGTACAGCCGTGAGGTGGCGCTGTGGTCGGAAACATGAGCCTGCCCAAACAGCTGAAAAAGAGGTGAATTAACACTCCGTACCCAAATCACAACGTACCCTAGACGTTCCGTACCCGCGTAATTAAATACTTACCAAACCAAAATGCTGTGGTTTATTTTTGATATCAATATGTGATTCAAAACAGAAAAAAATAATTAACAACAAATACAATAACAGTTTCAGATCATACCATATAAAACGGCTCGCTCGGTTGGTCCATGGATTTTCCCACAGGGAAAAACTGAAGCAACTGGGAAGCTGTTTTGTAACCCATCTTCATACTGGTCCCAGAGATCGCTTTGTGCACTGTGGTATGTTTTGCGTTGGTGCTGTTTGAGTTTATTTTCACTAACTACTCTCATCTGTAGGGAAACTACTCGACTTTCTTTATGAAGAAGTGGCGCAAGAATATAAAATGGCAAGCTGGATGTGCCTGCCCTGCCCCTAACCGTTTTTGTAACTTAAGACAGCAGGTTTTGTAACTACAGAAAATGTACAGGTAACAGCTTATGCAAGTTAGGTTATCGCTACAAATGTCACAGACCCCGGCCCGCAAAGGAGTCAGGCTGGCCACGTCAGTGCAGGGCCGCCTCTGATTGGCGGAACCAGATGCGGAAGTGGGGGGAGCAACAACGGCACCTGACGTAAGGATAGATGTGCACACGCGCGGTGCAGAGACGTCAACCCCCGTGGCTTTATGAAAGGGGAAATCCGTTCAGGGGCAGCCTTTTGAGAACGCACTAGTCTGGGGAGAAGGAGGTCGTCTAGTTGGAGCGGGGACTTCAGACGGTCTCATCTCTCCAGTGTCCGCTGGATGTGCTTGCTGTCCAGGCCACGACTCCTGGCTGTGTTCGCTGCCCATTCACCAGCACAAACCACGGGGACGAGCCAGCAGCCGCAGCGTTAGCCGAGAGGGAGAGTGGACTCTGTGTCCTCTTATCAGGCAGGTGAGGACCAAAGTGTGCCATTTTAATCATTTTAATGGATGTCGGGGAGCAGGACAGGTAGGAACTTAAGGCTTTGGACCGTCGCTAACGGTAGTGCTGGGACTGCTAACAGTTAGTGATGTGACTGACACAGCATAACAGCGATACCGGCTCGTGTGCCTGTTGGTGCTGATGAAGAGTGGCCGTGGCGTGGACCATTCAGGCCCCGTGAGAGTAGCTCATCCTTAATCCTTAACACTACTTTGACCACAGTTATTGAGATGTCGGACGTAAACGTGAACAGAAATGTAGTGCTTGCTTTCCAAAATTAGTGATTGTGTTAGTGATGTAAGAGGTGATGTAAGAGTGACTCGGAAGCTAATTCTCACAGCTCTTCGAATCTATTAAATTTACTCTGGCTTCACGATCTTCATTCAGATAAAAATAATGCAGTACATATTTCCGTGGATAATATCTAAGTAGCTGTTATGGGAATGGAACTGTGAAATATACTCACTGGCACGTTGTGCTGCACACCTGGCTATTACTGGCCTGGATCTCTATTGCCTTCAGGTTGCCTTGATTCTTCTTGGCAAGGTGCTGGAAGCATTGATCAGCGATATTGGTGCGCTAGCATAATGCAGTTGTTGCAGGTTTGTTGGCTGCACATGATGCTACACGCATGCATCCATTCTTTCGAGCAGCGTAAGACTAATTCTGACCCTACCATCTGAATGTTGCAGCAAAAATTGAGACTCAGACCAGGCAATATTTTTTCCAGTCTTCCATTGTCCAGTTTTGGTGAACCTGTCTGCTAGCTAGCCAAGGTCTTCTATTGCTGCAGCCCATCTGCCACAAGGGTCAAAGTGCTGTGCTTTCAGAGATGCTCTTCTTTATACCTCAGTTGTGATAAGTGTTTGAGTTACTGTTACCTTTCTGTCAGCTGTAATCAGTCTGCCCATTCTCCTCTGACAGCTGTCATCATCAGTGGAATTGGACCCAGAGAACTGCTGCTCACTGGATATTTCCTCTTTTTTTTCCAGACTACTCTCTGTAAAATCAAGAGTTTGGTTAGTGTGCGAAAATCCCAATAGATCAGTACCCTCTGTTAACAACAACCATGTTGCGTTCAAAGTCATTTAAATCATCTTTCTTCCCCATTCTGATTCTCAGTTTACTTCAGCAGTTTGTCTTCACCATGTCTACACGCTTAATTCCACTGAGTTGCAGCCATGCGATTGGCTGAATAGATATTTGGTAAATGGCATTCACTTATATAGCACATTTTCTCATCTCTAGATGTCCAAAGCACTTTACAGATCCTGCTATCCACCCATTCACACACTGATGGCGGCAGAGCTGCCATACACAGGCACTGGCCTGACCCAGCAGGAGCAACTGGGGATTCAATGTCTTGCTCAAGGACACTTCGACATGCAGACTGCAGACAGAGTGGGAATCGAACCCCTGACCCCTCCGATCAGTAGTCAGCCACACTACACCTGTGCCACAGCCGTCCCCATTTATGTAAATGAGCAGAGGAAATAGTATATGTAAAATGACACTCCGGCAAAAGTCAAGTTTTTTCTGTTGTTAACATGTCTGTAATATGTTTTTTGTGACTTACAAGACATATCAAGAACAAAATCTTATCCCAATTCTGTTTTTCTGCTATGAATTTCCAGTTTGGTAATGCCCCCCTAAAACGGGCGAGTTTGAACAGACCTTTTCTAGCTACATAAGTATTCCTGCTTAGCTTGATTGGTTATAACGTTAACCAATCAGACGGATACTATTGGCTACTTTGGGGGAAGCGAGAGGAGCCGAGGAGCAGCAGGATTGAGGCAGAGGGAGATGAAAGCGTCCGTTTTGCATAGCGAAGCAGTGGAGGAGGAGGCGACCAATCACGTGCAGAAGTAGCAGCAGAGAGAAGGAGAGCGGGGTTGGGTTGGTGGGGTACCTGATTTGAATGTGGCTTGGCAAGACCACGCCACATTCAAATAGAGCTGCACTCTGTTCACTTCACCGGCAGATGGGGCACTGCACAGGTCTCGTCGAGCACAGCGCCCCGTCCACCGGCGACTGCGGCGTGCCGGTGCCATTTCTGCTTACCAAAAATGGCCCACTGGACGGCTCACATTCCAGCCTCCAAGTGGGGCCGGGCAGTGACTCTCTGATCCACTGAGAATGATCCCTCCTCAAGCTGGAGTGCCTTCTTGGAGCCCTGGCTCAAAGTCCTCTTCTTCCAGCTACTGGTGGAATAGGTATGGTATGGGTGGAGCTAATTAGAGTATTCACAGATCCGCGCACACTTACGTGGGTGGAAGATGTAAAAAGCTCTTTCCATGCAATTCTAAGGCAATGAAAATTTTTTTGTGTATAAAAAGCCACAATATACTATTTTGGGCAACACACATTTATTTTTGATGGTGTTTTTGGTGGTTTTAGAGTCGCCGGAGTGCATCTTTAATAAAGTGTGTGGTGAGTGGACATCATTGCTAGGGCTGCAACAATTAGTTGATGTTGTCGATAACATCAATCATAAAAATTTGTTGACGCAGATTTTTATTGTCGAGAAATTGTTTAATTTTTGAAGTTTATATGCATGCCACAGAAATGTTCAGTTTAACTGTTCCAGCGAAGAAGAGGAGGAAGGAACGCATCATGGCGATACGGAAAGAAAATCACGAAAAAGGCCAAAAGTTTCGAAAGTATGGGAGGATTTTACCAAAGATTAATAAATGAAACAAGTTAAATGTAGACTGTAAAGCAGTGTTGTCATGTCACACTACAGCACAGCATCCATTCCCTCCTCCCCGTTCCTCCATCTCCAGCCACATGTCAGCGACTGCACCGGTAAGATTAGCAAGTAACATTAGCGCTTCTTACTTTTAATGAGCGACTCTCTCAGCTTTAGAAAACTGACCACACTATTAGTGTGTGCCGTTTAAATAGTTTACCTTCTGTCAGACAATAACCTCTCTTACATTGGTTGCTGACAGCTGAGCTGCTTCCATTATGCTAGCTATATGTTAACTGCAGTAAATGGGTGAATTACATGAGCAACTTACTCTTTTTCATATTCTCTATTATTGTCACTGTAATATCAGCCTTCATTTTGAATATTAGTGCATCTCGGTAAATTAGAATAGCATGATTTGTAATTTAATTAAAAAAAATAACCATAATCATCACAAATAAATTTAAAACGGCTTAAATATTTCACTGTATGTGTAGTGAAGGCTCACATTCCTGCACTGATATTTAAAGTGTTTTTATTTATTTTGGACTGGAAGAAGTTTTTAATTTTCGTCTGAAGCCTAATTAAACTTTTAGGCCCAGCAAGGTTTCAAACAGGATGGACTAGCTTGTTATTTTTTTTTTTTAATTAATGGAGTTGAATATTGCTCTAGTTTGTTTTTAACAGCAGTTACAACTGCCTTTATGGAGCAGCAGAGCTATTTGAGTTTTTACACTTTTTTAATCCTCACATGGCCACTTAATTGAACTTTGTGGCCAGTCGTCTGAACGCAGGGCGATCTAGGGCTAGGGCGATGAGGTCAGCCAGAGGTTTTATTCGGGGTGTCACAGTGGAGGAATTTCCCCTGCGGTGACGGTGGATAGGTCAACACTGCAATATGTGGTATTATTGCAAACGTTTATAGGACCCTGTGGTCTCGTAATTTAAACAGGGTTCATAACTTGCGTGACATATGATGGAAGCTGTGAGAAACTCGTTGCAGCTCCGCTCTCAACTTTATGTGCATGTGTGACAATTGTGGGGAGCTCCAGTCTTACTAGGCATGAACTGCTGATTCTGTAAAAAAAAAAAAAAAAAAAATCATTTCCATAAAGCAGTGGCGGGAGCTCCAGTATTTCAACTACAGCATATGTGGATTGGAGGCTGCAGCGACATTCAGCTTATTTAAACAGGACAGCCTCCGTACAAGACCCTGCGTGGCTCTTGTCTCTGTGATTTTTGCCGCTGTCCGAAAAATCACGTTCAAATAAGCAATGCATTATGCAGTAGTTGTTTGGCTATGGAAGCTCAATTGTCAGGATCATAAACACTGCACTCAGAAGGAAATGACACACTTCGTGCCCATTCAGTGCTCACTGTCACGGCTGTATTTAGTAAGGAGTCCAAAGGCTTCCACAACTAACTGCCTGCTGGAGTCCGTCTGGAGAGACAGTACCCCACAGGGTGCTGACGCTGCCAGCACCCGGTGCTATAGAAGCTTCCTCGGTATCAGGTGCAAACATGCTGTTGGCAATAAAAATACACTTAACATTGAATAATTTATTTATTAATCAACAGGGGCACATAAATGAGTGAGATTTAGCCACACGCACTCAAAAAAGTGAACACCGCGGTTGCTCGTTATCCTCCGCGGTAGGCTTGTCCATTGCTCGGTATTACATAATTGTGGTTATCGCGACAGCCCTAGAATCACTACAAAAAATTATTATTGCAACCTGGGTTGTCCAGGACAGTCTGGGCCAACCTTGGGGGCAATGCCAGCCCTGTGGGGATGGACGAGCGCTGGTGGAAAGGGCCTGCTTGGCCGGTGTCCCGTCTTCCAGCCTGGCCACGTGGCCGAGGAGCCACAGCCTCCCTCTTCTGATGACGGTGGAGATGGGGATAGGACAGCCAGCCCTCCTGTTGACCTCATTGTTTGTGGTGTGGTGGAACCACCGGATGCTGAGGATGTTACGAAGGCAGGTCCGATGGAGTGTATCCATATGGTGGTTGTGGTGGAGAGGTCCCAGGTCGCTGTGGTGGAGAGGGCCCAGGTCGCTGACCCATAAAGGAGGATGGGGATCACACAGGTGTTAAAGATTTGCAACTTTGTGGTTGTGCGGATCTTCCTGCTCTGGCAAACTCTCTGGAGGTGGCCAAAAGCACTTCGAGACAGCTGCAGGCGGCGAATAATCTCTGGGTCTGATGAGCAGGAGCTGGGGAACTTATGTCTGAGGTAGACAAAGTTGTTGACGATCTCAACCGGCTCATTTTTGATGGTGATGACTTGTGGTGGTGGTGGCAAGAAGTCTGACAGTGACTGGATTTTTGTCTTTGCCTAGCTGATAGTAAGGCTCAGGAGATATTGACATTGATTTTATTTGAACATTGTTAAAGAAAGAAAGAAGAGCGTTCAAAACGCAACAAAAAAACAAACCAAAAATAAAATGTTCAAAAGGAGTGGGAAGAAGCCAACGCTTATACAGTCCCACCCCATGAGATGTTTCCTCATCTTTAACATCTATTATTTAATTGTGTTGCTACAAACACTTCTGATTAAGCTGTAAAGTTCAAGTTTCCAACTCATGTTTGATGGGTCATTATTTTATTTAGTTATGGGAACTTTTTATAATAGGCTACATTATATTAAGGTAGAGACTGACAACAAAGTGATTTTCACAGGTATGCAGGCTTAAATTTTAATTTTTTTTTTCCACAATATTTTTTATTGAACCTTTTTTTTTTAACAAACATAACACAAACACTCAAACACTAAACTAATTAAAAAAAAATGTACTGAAAACACCAACAACCACTAACAAAGACAGGTCTTCAACAATGCTCCTCTGTTTAGTCTAGGCAATCCATTACATAAGTATACATATTATACATTCACCAGTTTGGAATTTACAAGGTCCACACACATCATTCACCTTCTTCTTCAAAAGTTATGTTTAAATTCTTTACATAATCAATGAAAGGTCTCCATATATTCTCAAACACAATTTCCTTTGATTTCAGTATGTATGTTATTCTTTCTAGTGGAAGGTTTGTTAACATCTGTCTTAACCACTGAGTCACATCTGGTCTATGAGTCTTTTTCCACAATAGTGCAATACATTTTTTGGGGTTAAGCAAACTGAGGTCTATGATTGCTCTTTCACTTTTATTAAAGTTATGCTTTTCTGGATGCAGACCCAACAAAAACAATTTAGGATTCAATATGATTTGTTTTGAAATTATTTTTTCAATTGTTACCCTCACCTCTTCCCAAAACATTCTAATTTTTCTACATTCCCATAAACAATGAAATAAGGTTCCTTTACTTTCCATACATTTTGTGCACGTATCTGGTATGTTTTTTTTTTGTTTGTTTGTTTTTTTTTTTATTTAAGTTTTTGTAAAGGGTATACAGGTCGTTACAGCAATGCATTGTTTACATTTTCATCACATGTTCCCTTATTTTCTGATATCTGACAACATTGGAAGGTTAATTCTTACAACACCCCCTTTTTTTTTTTTTTTTTTTAAAGTGAAAGAAAAAGTGAAATTAAAGAGAAAAAAAAAACAAAAAACAAATAACAAAAAAAACCCAAACAAACCAGTAAAAAACAAACAAAAAGAAAAAGTAAGTAAATAAAGATAAAAGAGCATCTGAGTAGCTTTGGAACAAAGAGCGGAACCATTATTGAAATGGTATTTGTCAAAGATTAGATCTAATGGAAGACACATATGCGGTCCAGGGTTGCCAAAAGTTCATGAACCCATCCATGTCCTGTCTCAGTGCGAATGTCAACTTTTCCATCGAGTAAATGTCTTGGATCACGTTAGTCCAATCTTCAGGTGTAGGACAGTCCTTCAACATCCATTTTTTAGTTAGAGCTTTTTTGCTTGCCAATATTAAAACATTGAATAAGTATTTTTCTCCTCGTCTTTCCAGTGAGTCCGGTAGTAAACCCAAATACAAAGTTACAAAAGAAAAGGGAACTGTAATTTTGAATATTTTCCCCAATATTGTCTGTACCTTGGTCCAATATTGGTGGATAACTGGGCATGACCAAAACACATGAAAATGATTTGCAGTCTTTTCACCACACAAGCGCCAACAGTTCAATCCCTTATGGGTAAATTTGTTTTGTGCAGGAGTTCTGAAAAATCTTGCCAAGTTTTTCCATCCAAATTCTCTCCACTGCAGGGATGAAGTACTTTTCCATTGCTGTTTATTTAGCTTTTCCCATATTTCCAGTTGTAAAGTGAAATTCCCCTCTTTTTCCCATCTCTCTTTTATATAAGATGTGTTGTCTCCTTTTAAGTCTTGAAGACCTTGGTATATTTTAGAAATGTATCTGATCCCTGGGATCCCTTTATATGCCATTAAGAAGACCTTCAGAACACCTGACTGGGCCCTTTCCAAAACCTCCTTTTTAAGTATATTGTTTATGTGGTGTCTAAGCTGGAAGAACCTGTAAAGGTCTTGATTTGTTAGGCCTTGTTTTTTCAAATCTTCAAAACTTCTTAAGATTTGCCCTTTAAAAAAATCGTAATATTTTATCAGCCCTTTCTCCTTCCACTTTTTAAATCTGGTGTCTGTTTTATTAGGAGTAAAGTCCTGATCATAGGCGATCCATTGCAGAAGTCGATAGGGCTCTTTAGTTTGATTCTCTCTGACTATCTTAAACCAAATTTTTAGCGGGGTCTCTATCCACGGGTTAGTGTTATTCAAAAGCTTAGGTAAGGCATTGTTCCCTATTATCGCCTGTAGGGGGATGTCACTTGTTATTTGGCATTCGATCTCCTTCCATTGTGCAGTGTAGACTGGGTTACATATCTCTACTAAAGTTTTAATTTGTGCGGCTTTAAAGTAGTCCCTGATATTTGGCAGCGCGAGCCCACCTTTGTCTTTGTTTAGCTGTAGGGTTCTATATCTGATTCTAGGTCTCTTGCCCTGCCATATGAATCTTGAGATCCTTCTGTCCAGCTCCTGTCATGTTTTTTTGGGAGGTTCTACCGGTATTGTTTGGAAAAGGTATAGAAGACGTGGAAGTATATTCATTTTGACTGCTTCAATTCTTTGTGCAGTACCCAAGAATGGTATCATATTCCATCTTGCTAGGTCAGATTTTATTTTTGTCACCAGTGGATCATAGTTTAGTGATATAATTTTGTTGAGTTGTTTCGGGATATTGACCCCCAGATATTTCATAGATTCCGACTCCCAGTTAGTTTTGAGTTTGCTTAGTGAATAATGATTTGGGTCATAGTTGAATGTTAAAACTTGGGTTTTATGCATGTTTAATTTGTACCCCGATAAATCTCCATACTCTGAAAAAACTGAGGTTAGTTCTGGTAAAGAAGTGTCCGGCTGCCCTAGGTATATTAAAATGTCATCAGCAAAGAGTGCTATTTTATGTTCCTTCTGACCAAGTGTAATACCTTGAATTTTTTGGTTTTGTCTTATCCATTGGCTCAGAGGTTCTATGAAGATTGCAAAGAGCAGTGGAGACAGGGGGCAGCCCTGACGACATCCTCTTTCCAGTTCAAAAGATGATGATAAATTACCGTTAATCCTTATTTTAGCTGTTGGTTTTTTATATAATGCCTGTATAGTTCTAATGAAGTTGTTATGAAAATTGAAACTGGATAAGATTCTATATAGAAAAGACCAGTCAACCGAATCGAATGCTTTTTCAGCATCTAATCCCAATATGACTGCATTTAAGTTATATTTTTTTATATGATGAATTATGTGTAAAGTGCGTCGAATGTTGTCTTGTGTCTGTCTTTGTCTTATAAAACCTGTTTGGTCTAAATGAATTAGGTCTGTCAGTATATTTTCTAACCTTTTGGCAAGGATAATGGTAAAAAGCTTATAGTCCTGATTTAGTACACTGATTGGTCTGTAGTTGGAGCACTCTAGTTTATCCTTTTCAGGTTTAGGTATAACTGCAATGACCCCTTCTCTCCAGGAGGGGGGGATTTCCCCTGTGTGGAGGACATAATTAAATGTTTTCAGGAGGAGAGGAGATAGTTGCTGTTTAAAGGTTTTGTACCACTCTGCTGTATAGCCATCAGCTCCTGGGGATTTGTTAGCTTTAAGTTTCATAATTGCTTTTTCCAATTCTTTAGGATGTATTTCTGACAGTAGTGTTTTATTTTGTGACTCCGTAAGTTGGGGAAGGTTTAATGTGTTTAGGAATGCCTCGGATGTGTTTTTATGTTTTTTGTGGGAGTATAAGTTCTTATAGTAATTCTCGAAGTTTTTAAGAATATCCTGAATTCTGAATTTTATTTCCTTTGATACTGGGTCTCTGATTTTGTAGATTGCTCTTTCTGTTTGATGTTTCCTCAATTTATAGGCTAGCAATTTTGCCGATTTACTGCCTGCTTCATAGTATTTTTGTTTCAGAAATGTAAGTTTCTTCTGGATTTCTATTGTGTAGATCTCATTTATTTGGTTTTTAATTTCCTTAATCTTGAGCGAGTCAGTAGAATGAGTGTTGCCTTTGTGTTCTTTTTCTAGGTTCCTAAGTTCTGACTCTAATGTGGATAGTTTTTCTTGTCTTAGTTTCTTTTGGGTTGCCAGTTTTGCAATAATCTTTCCTCTTATTACAGCTTTGCATGCATCCCACAGTATTAAAGGGGATACTTCTCCATTATCGTTATCTTCCAAATATCTGAGAATATCTGATTCCAATTCATCTTTCAATGGTCCTTTCAGGACATTTGAGTTTAACCTCCAAGAAAATGTATTATTTGTGTATTTTTGGATATTTAAGTCCATGTAGATCGGACTGTGGTCGGAGAGATCCATCAGTCCTATTTTACATGTTTTTACTCTTCCAATGTCTCTATTAAACATAAAAAAATAGTCAATCCTTGAGTAAGATGAATGTGGAGTTGAGTAAAATGTATAGTCTTTTACACTGGGGTTGAGTTCCCTCCACATGTCACAGATTCACAGTTCACAGTTCACAGATTCACAGTAGTAGCATCCGAGTCTTCCTGTTTTGGGTGTTATTTTGATGTGGGGAATTACCAGAAGCATCCCAGTATGGATTCAGTCTAAGATTGAAGTCCCCACCACATATCACTAAACCTTGAGCTTTAGTTATCATTAGGTCGAATACATTTTTATAAAATTTCCAGTTAGCCCCTGGGGGAGCATACACATTCAGCAGGGTGATATCTTCTCCCTCTAGCCGCCCAGTTACCAAACTGTATCTCCCTTCTTTATCTTTGTGTTCTGATTTTTTTTCAAATGTAATTTTGGTTGATATCAGTGTCGCTACTCCCCTCCTCCTCCCTGATTTATATGAAGATGAAGAGATCATTTTAAACCCTTGTCTACTGAGTTTATTGTGTTCCACGTCTGTTAGGTGGGTTTCTTGTAAAAATATTATTCCTGCTTTGTCTTTTTTCATTTTGCCTAGAATCTTGGATCTTTTAACTGGATTCAGGATTCCTTTTACATTATATGAAATTATTTTGGTTACACCCTCTTTCTCCATTGTGTTGTTTTGTTTAGTATAACTGTGTGGTGGCCCTCTTTTGTGCTACTCAGAAACTGAAAGAACATTAAAAACAAGAAAAACATTAAGAACATAGTGTAAAAAACTTTAAAACAAAAAGCTGTCATAAGAACTTCCTGAGCTGAGGTCTTTTTAAAGACCCTGTAAGAGCCTTGATGGAGTGAAGGCCCTGAGGGAAATTCCTCAAACTCTGTTACGTGTTGAGGGCCCTCTCTTACCACTGAAAGTAGTCCCATGCTTTTAACGTGAGTTTCAGAACCCAATCCAAACTTGTGATGATTTTTTTTTTCCTTTTATGCCTAAACCCTGTGAAATTGTGTGCACCCTCCCACCCCCATCACATCAAACATTCACGCAAAAACAGTATTTGTTAGTATGAGGAGAACATGTGGATTATTGTCACATTTCTATTTTAACAAGTTTTTTTTTTTTTTATTACAAAGACTTATTTGTTTCAAATAATATGATTGTTCCATGAAATGTTTTACCACATGCTGAATATGCATCTCCTTTAAAGTTTGTTACCTTGTATGAGGGGGGTTGGATGTGCGGATTGATTCAAGAGGAAGGGAAAAAAAAAAAAAAAAAAAAAAGGTCGCTATTCCAACCTGAAAACGGATAGTTTATCCGCGACGCTCTGGTGCTGGGTTTCCCGCTGCTGGTCCGTGGATTTTGAGGGTCTTTGTGTTGTCCATGTTTGCGCTTTGATCTTCTCACTCGGGTCTGCTGCGGGTTTAAATACCGTTACCGGGAGCCCTCTTTTCGCCATGTCAGCTGTTGCTTCTTCCGCCGAATTATAGAGACACGTTTCATCGCCGTAGAAGACCCTTAACTTCGCAGGAAATGGTGTCTGAAAGCGCAATTTCTTCTCTCTTAACACCTTTTTCGCGTCA
Source organism: Pholidichthys leucotaenia (assembly GCA_020510985.1). Taxonomy (NCBI): domain Eukaryota; kingdom Metazoa; phylum Chordata; class Actinopteri; order Cichliformes; family Pholidichthyidae; genus Pholidichthys; species Pholidichthys leucotaenia. The sequence continues at coordinate 44,628,116 of CM035838.1, read as the reverse complement.
TTGTATTCCCTGCGCTTTTTAAGGACCTCCGGGGCGTAATCGTGTTCCACGTAGACTTTTCTCTCCTGGTGCATAAATCCTTTTTTCTGCCAGGCCAGTCTTACAACCTCTTGTTTTATTTTGAAATTGGAAAATCTTACCAACACCGAACGTGGGGGCGCTTCCGCCGCCGGCCTAGCGGCTAATGAACGATGTGCCTTTTCTATCTTCAGGTCGGTGGTTTGTGGAATATCCAATTTCTCTCTTAGTAAGGATTCCACGCATTCTGCCATTGAGTTAAAACCATTTTCGGTTCCTTCTATCAGACCATGAATTCTTATGTTGTCTCTTCTCTGTTTTCCTTCTTGGTCGGTTAGCTTAGCCTCTATAGCTGCTTGTCTTTTGCGTAGGTCTAGCACAGAATCTTCGAGCACTTTTATTCGATCCTCTGTTTCCAAGATTCGGTTCTCGGCCTGGTCCACTCTGCTGTTTGTCCTTTTCAATTCTTCTCTGAATTCCCGAAATTCGGCCGTAACTTCTCGGCGAAATCGTCGTAGCTCCTCAAATAGTGATTTCAGGCTAACCCTTTTGTTAGCTATCACCAGTTCCTCGTCTTCTGAACGGAGATCTTCCAGTTCAGATTCTCCGGCCGATACGTGTCCTGGCCTGGAGAATTTCAGTTTCTTCTGTTTTCCTTTAGACATGATGATTTTGTCTTTTTTCACTCCTCCAAAAATCCGTTAAGTTTGATTTTCAAGGTGTTATCCTGGATTGGGTCTGAGAGCTTCAGTGTTAAGCTGCAGTCGCCATGGCGTCCAGACCGGAAGTCCAAAAACAGGGTTTTTAATGAATAGCTCCTCTATCAAATCTCATCAGGTGTAGAGCTTGGCAGAAGGCAAGAGAGCGTATCTGGTATGTTTTTGTTATATCTATTTAACTCCACTGGTGTAACATACATCTGCATTAACCATTTAAAATGTATCAATTTAAGGCGTACATTTATTGATTTGGTTTGAGCTTCTGTACAAGCCAATTCCCATTGTTCCTCTGAAATTTCAGTTTGCAGGTCTTCTTTCCAATAATTCAATCTTTTCTGTGAGTTTTCACTTGAGGATCGTGTCAATGAGTTATAAAACTCTGAAATAATACCCTTTCTCTTACTATCTTTCGTCAAAATTTTTTCCAAGGAAGAATAAGTAGGTCGGGTGAGAGCATTATTTTGATTTGATCGAATAAAGTTCCTAAGCTGAAGATATTTAAAAAAGTGTATTCTATTAAGATTAAATTTGATCCTCAGTTCTTCAAAAGACATTATGTTATCTGAACATGACAGATATAAGTCTTGAATCTTTTGAATCCCTTTTAAATTCCATACTTTAAATACAGCATCCGCTCTTCCTGGTTTAAAATATTGATTACCCCAAATTGGGCTAAATTGTGACAATAAATGTGGTTCTTTTAAATATTTTTTGGTTTCACACCTTATTTTGATCATATGCTTTACAAATGGATTTTTAACTTGTTTCTGTAATTTTTTTGCCGAGTCTGAGTATATGAATATGGGAAGAGGTAAAGGTAAATTGTATGATTCCATTTCAGTCCAGTGAGGGAGATCATTTGATGAAAAATGTCATAGACCTCAGTTGTGCTGACCAGTAATACAACATAAAGTTTGGACATTTCAGACCTCCACGATCAAATGGTAAATATAGTAAGGACAGACGTAACGTCGTAACGTAGCCTTCCTATTGTTCCATATTAAATTCCACTACCTTTTTTTTAATTCTTGAGAATAGATCTGAAGGTGGTGGTAAAGGAATGTATTGAAATAAATAAAGTATCTTGGGTAAGATATTACTTTTAAGTATATTGATTCTCCCAATCATCGACATTGGTAGTGACATCCATCTCTGAAGTAACTCATTAATGTCTGTCATTAAGGCTTCATAGTTGGCACTGGCAACTAATTCTAGCTTAGGCACAATTTGAATTCCTAAATATTTAAACTGATTTACAACATTGGATTGATTTACCTCAGGAGATGGGTGATTTCTCTGGGTCTCATTTAGCATTAATATTGAAGATTTAGTTTTAATTATTTTATATCCTGATATTTCCCCAAAATTCTTTATTAAATTCAACAAGGTCGGAATTGATTTTTTTTTTAAGATTCGACATAAACAAAATTATGTCATCGGCATACAGGGAGATTTTATGTTCTGTTGGTCCTACTTTAATTCCATATATTTGTGGATGTAAACGTACTGCCATCGCTAAAGGTTCAATTGCCATACTAAACAGTAAAGGTGAAAGTGGACAGCCTTGTCGACATCCTCTTTTGATATTTATTGATTTTGAAATATTGCTGTTTGTTAGGATTTCTGCTGTAGCATTATTGTATATTATCTGAACCCATTTTATGAAATTATTTCCAAGTCCAAACCTTTGTAGGACTTCAAAAAGAAAGGGCCATTCGACCCTATCAAAGGCCTTTTCGGCGTCCAATGATAGGAGAGCTGTATCCGGTGCTTCTTTATTAGAATAGATAATATTAAATAGTCTTCTTACATTATGAAAGCCTTGTCTTCCCTTTATAAAGCCATTCTGATCTCGGTTAATAATAGTTGGTAATATTTCTTGTAGTTGTCTTGCTAAAATTTTACAGATTATCTTAAGGTCAGCATTTAATAGGCTTATTGGTCTCATATTTTCACATTTATTAGAAGGTTTACCTGGTTTTGGCAACAGTATAATTAAGGCATTATTCATGTATGGTGGTAAATTACTATTTTGAAATGCTTCTAAAACCATTTCCAAAAATGGTTTTATTAATTTATTCTTAAATTTTTTATAGAGGTCAACTGGAAGACCATCTGGTCCTGCACTTTTTTCTGATTTCATATTATCAATGGCTAGCCCAACTTCTTCTTGGCTAATTTTAGACTCCAGTATCTCCCTGTTTTCATTTGGAATACACGGTATAGATAATCCGTCCAAGAACCCATTTAGTTTTGTTAAGTCAGTTTCATTTTTTGTATCATATAATTTTTCATAATAATCTCTAAAGGCACTATTAATTTCTAAAGGATCTACAACTGCCTGTCCGTTACTTATAATACTGGTAATTGGTGTTTTAAATTCTAATTGTTTAATCTGCCATGCCAATAATTTTCCTGATTTTTCGCCTTGTTCATAAAAAGATTGCTTCAATCTTAGAAGACTCGAGGCAGCTCTATTCGCTGATTTTTTTTGTCATATTCAGCTCTCAGAATCAGTAATTCGTTCTCTAACTTTGGGTCACTTCCTGCATACACTTTTTCTTGAAGAATTTTTATTTTATGTTCCAATTGGACTCTCTCCTCTCGAGTCTTCTTAGATTTTGAACCTGTATAACTAATAATATGCCCCCTAATAAAAGCTTTGAAAGCCTCCCACTTTATACATGCTGATGTTTGTGTAGTATTGATATCAAAGAACTCATCTATCTGTTTTTCTATGTACTTAACAAATTCCTCATCCTGAAGCCATTTATGCTGAAATTGCCACCTACCTGGTTCCTTTGTCAATTTCTTATCTACATATATTAGACAGCAGGGTGCATGATCAGAGATCACAATATTATCATAGAAGCAGTTTTGAATCTTTGACCTTAATTCTGTGGAGATCAAAAAATAGTCAATACGTAAGAATGTCTTGTAGGTATTAGAATAACAAGAATAGGCTTTGACTTGTGGTTTCATTTCTCTCCATATATCTAGCAATCTCAGTTCTTTCATAAAATGATTAATGATCATCCTGCATCCACTGTGCGTACAGTCCAGTCCTGTTGATCTATCTATACCAGGATTCAATGTACAATTAAAATCCCCTGCTATTATATGTTGCCCTGTAAGTGATGATAAAATAAGAAATAAATTAGCAAAGAAATTTTGATCATCTATATTGGGACCGTATAAGTTCACCAGATTTATATTTTCTAATAACAAAGATCCTTGGATGATTAGATATCTTCCAAATTTGACTCCAATTACATTTTTCACTTGAAATGGGATTGATTTATGTATAAGAGTCATAACTCCCCTGGCTCGAGATGAAAATGAAGAGGTGAATACACTTCCTTGCCATCTTCTCCTAATTCTTTTTACATCCTCCTCTATTAGATGAGTTTCTTGTAAAAACACAATTTTTGAACCTATGCCTTTTATTTTATTCATAACTTGTTTAAGTTTTTTTAAATTTTGTAGACCTCTGCAATTCCATGAAGTTAAATTAAGATTAACGCTTTGGTCTATGATCAATAAGGAGTTTGAGATTACCTCGCAATGTAAACATGCTCATACAGAGAAGCAAAAACATGAGTGGTTGAACATTCATCCTACAAACTACACACAAACAAATTCCCCCTTCCCACATTCGTGGTAATCCCCCCCCCAAAATCAAAAAAAAATTCCGTCTCCCGCTATAGCCATCGACCGCTCCACACCCGCGAGGACCAGCCAAAGCCACTCCTGCTTCATCCTCCCAATCACCCTAACTCTACTGCTTTTAATGACGTAACATTAACTCTCTTCTGTAGTTTTCCAACTTAACTCCAAAATTTTATAGCAACTTTGTACAGCATAGGTTTTTTTTTTTTTAAATATATAATAGTCTATATTTTGTAAACTTGCTATATGCTTCAGATCAGTCAGATGCCTGTGCAAATGCTTAAATATTCTACCTTATATTTTGTTCATGCTTAACTCCCACCAGTCTCATCTTGGATCTTCTTGATGAGCTCCTGCGCCTCCTCAGGGGTCTTGAAGGTGTGGGTTCTGCCCTTATATGTGACCAGCAGTCTTGCAGGATAAATCACTCCATGACGAATCCCGAGGTTGCGCAGCTCTTTACGGGCGGGGTCAAACTGTTTCCTTAATTGTTGGATTCCTGTGGCCAAATCTGGGTAGAACCGCACCTGTTGATCCTGGTATTTAATTTCTCCTTTGGCTCGCGCCGCGTTGGAGATCGTCATCCTGTCTCTGTAGCTGAGGAACTTCATAATCAGCGTCCTCGGTGGTGCCTTATTATCTCTCGGTGGGCCGATTCGGTGGGTGCTTTCTAAGACGACTGATGACTGCAGCTCCGCGTTATTCAGCGCTTCTGGAATCCACTTTTCCAAAAAGGAACATGGATCCCGACCCTCCGTTCTCTCCGGGAGGCCCACCAGCCTCAGGTTGTTCCGTCTCGACCGGGATTCTAAATCCAGGACATTATCTTCCAGACGTTTATTTTTTAATTCCAATGTGCGCACCTTTAATTGTAGGCCGGTGACGTCATCCTCAGCGCTGGAAATTCGGAGCTCCACCTGCGACACTCGTTCCGTACAGTCGCTTATTTCCTTTCTCATTCCTTCTATCGCTGCTATAATCCCATCAAATTTAGTGGAGAAGTCTGCTCTCATTGAGCCAATGGCAGCGAGCACCGCAGCTGTGCCGTCGCCTGCAGTCACCGTTCCTCCGCTAGCTTGCTCCGCCATATCTGGAGATTTTTCTGCTTAGTCACGGACGTGAAAGTCCGTTAACTTGGACTGTTTTGGCGGTTCAGTTTTTCCTCCACCTGATTTCCCAGCCTTAGGCTTTACCAGCATATCCTCGCCCAAACGCTGGGATAGGTTTTGTTCCAATTGAGAGAGTTATTTGCCGATTTTTTTTTTTTTTTTTTTATTTTTAGGAGCAGAGTAGAGTGAAACACGTCCTCCTACGTGGCGGCCATAACCGGAAGTCTCCTTAACCACTTGCACTCCGGGCAATTTTCCTAAAAATTCCAAAAAATAACGTGCCCAAAGTAAATCGAAAGCTGTTCTTCAACCCTTTGCAGCATCTTCATGGGGTTGGTCTCATTTAAAAGAAAACACTTTGAATTTTTTGGCAATAAAAACATAATCTCTCTACGTGCTCCGGCCACTGAGTTACAGTCATCTAAACATACTGAACTTGAAGAAAAAAAATTTGGACACAGTGTTTTTTTGGATACAAATGCTTGTAAATAACACACAGCTGTCCGATCCGGCTGGAAAATGCAACAGAAATGTAGAACCAAGTGTTATCCAGCTGAGATCCAAATTTGGTAACAATACCACAAAAAATGAATATTTTACACAGCTTTGTTCTCAGGCTGTTCCCAGGCGTTTTGGAACTGTGCCAAATTGTGCCAAATGGCACAGTTTGGAAAAACATCTAACTTTTGAATAATTCAATGTAGAAGCTTCATTTTAGGCTCAAAGGAAAGGTCACACTCAGGGCTGTGTCTTTGTGTGTGTGGGGGGGTCGTCCCCCCCCCCCCCCCCCCGCTATCAAGGACAGAGTTCGGCCCTCGCTACATGACAGATTACACTAGTTGCATGTTTCCACAGCAATGCTGTCACAGCGGCTCCCCCCCCCCCCGCTACTGTGTGTGTGTGTGGGGGGGGGTTGTACCCCCCTCCCCGCTCGCTAGGGAGGATAGACTTTAGCCATCGCTACACAACGGATTAGCCTTATGTGGTGATGTAGGACAGCAGTGCAGTCACTGCGGCTCCCCCCCCCTCGCTGCAGAAGAATAGCGGGGGTGGGGGGGCGTTCACAGCCTGTACACTGCAAGCAACCCCTTGTACCGCGGCACATGAACTTCAGACTTCGTGAACCGCACAGCTGTAATTTACTGATTGGTCAAAAGTCATTTTGGATTACAATTTTCAGGGATAGAGAATAATTTAACTTATAACACCTTACCTCTTCACAGCGGAGTCTGGGCGAACTTGTCTCCTCATTGTCAGACGAACGTGACGCTGGTCCGCTCTGGTTCTGGTCTCGCGACTCGATCAAAACATAATTCCATTATTGCGGTTTTGTGCTTCCATGATTGCGGTTTTTGGCGAACGATTTTTCAAAACAAATAACAGTAGTAATTAAAAAAAGACTGGCGAAGGCGTGTGTGTCACTCAGCCTTCATCGTCAGCCTCCGTCGGTCTATGATGACCATGGAAGAAATCATAACGTCTACTCTGCTGGAACCAATACAAAATAAGCACCGCCTGGGGCCGAACATGCCGATCCACGAATGGCACTCCCTGTCACACAGGTTGCATTTGTGGATGGTCTCCATGCTGCTGGGTCTGTGGAGCTCTTCCTGTGTCCTTTTTTGATCTGCTCCAGCAGTCAGTCTTCACCCAGCCTTAAAAAAAAAAAACAGCTCACGAACTTCTCTGCTTCAATTGGCTCACTGCATTCAAAGCGTTGGGAGGCGGGTCCTCCTTCCTAGGTTTTCATTCATTGGTTCGTCAAGGTTTCAGAAACCCAATTCAAGGCTCTTATTAGTCGAATGAGAGGTCAATCAGATGAACTAATCTGTTCGCGGCTGTGTTTGCAGATTTTTTTTTCAGTGGCGCTTGGAGGGCACACCACCTACACCATCACCATCAATATCCTTATCATGCGTCATGCGCACGAGGGCGCACGAGCGCGCTCTCGTGCGCCTTAGGACGCAGAGACTTGCCCGCCCGCGGAACAACGGAGTGCAAGTGGTTAAATTTTAATTAATTAATTAATTAATTTTAAACAGGTGAGGTAATACATGACCTAGAGCCTCAAACAAGAGCTGTGCCAGCAGGAAGCTGAGTTGGCGGACATGACAGAAATAATTGCGATTAGTTGACTAACCGAAAAAAATAGTTGTTCAACATGCATAGATAAAGGTTATCAGAGATTGTGTTTAAGGCTGGGGGGGGAGCTGTTGTTGAGAATGACACCATTTTATGATTCTTGGTAAAAGCTTATGGTGGATATTTAGGTTAACATGCCGATGTAGCATGACTGTACTGGAAAAAAATTTCACCCAATATACAAGAATTAACTTGATTTCATCAACTTAAGATGAAAGTAAACATGAAATATGTACACATGTAGACATGATAAGTCAATAATTATCTAATCATAATGCAATTTCTAATCTTCAGCTGCAAGCATTACTAAAAACCCATGTTATCAATGTAATGTTGCCTCAAGTATTCCAAATTAACTGGACTTTATTGTGTGGTTAAGCATATGGTGCTGAAATGTAGTGCAGGTAAACAACAGACAGCAGGCAGCACTAACTAGTGCAGTACAGCCTTTTTTTTTTTTTTTTTTTTTGACCCATTAGGATTTATTAGGTCTCATTGGTGGTATTGGTGTCCTAGAAACATGGCTAGGCAGATGAGTGTATATATATCCCCCCCAATATATGTGCATCTGCCACCAGCAAATGTACAAGACTGAAAGGTTTCCAAAAATGGAAGATATACAGAGCATGACAGGGTAGTGTTGATGGAGACACTGAGGAGTCTGGAGCTGAGAACCATTTAGTCGTCAGGAAAAAAAAGCAAAAATAAAGTAAGATGCGAAAAATAAGCTTAGCTCAGCAAATTTATGGTGTCTGCTAAAACCCTGCCTTTATTATGAGACAGCTGCTCTTATACATGTAGCCTTGCATCACCAGGATCATCAGTGTGTGATAACCATAATAAAGGAGACTCCTCATCATTTTGTCTGTTTATACTGTCTAAATATAGATTTACTTTTGGCTTTTCTTATTTTCCTTCTGACATGAGCAGGTATATGCCATTGTCAGCATGTTTCTGAACTGAGTTGATAAGCATCATTTACATGTCAGTAATCCATCCATCCATCTTCTACTGCTTTTCTGGAGGTCCGAGTCACGGAGGCAGCAGTTCAAGCAGAGAAGCCCAGACTTCCCTCTCCCCAGCCACCTGCTCCAGCTCTTCAGAGAGGATACCAAGGCGTTCCCAGACCAGCTGGGAGACATAGTCTGTCCAGCAAGTCCTGGGTCTGCCCTGGGGTCTCCTGCCAGAAGGATGTGCCCGAAACACCTCAAGTAGGAGGCATCCTGATCAGATGCCCATACCACCTCAATTGGCTCCTTTCAGTGTGGAGGAGCAGCAGTTCTACTCTTGGCCTCTCCCGGATGACTGAGCTCCTCACCCTATCTCTAAGGATGAGTCCAGCAATCCTATGAAGAAAGCTCATTTCAGCCACTTGTATCCGCAGTCTCGTTCTTTTGGTCATTACCCAAAGCTCATGACCATAGGTGAAGGTAGGAATGTAGATTGACTGTTGAATCAACAGCTTTGCCTTAGAGCTCAGCTCCCTCTTCACCACAACAGACCGGTACAGCGTCCACATCACTACAGATGCTGCTCCTATCCATCTGTCAATTTCTCGCTCCTTTCTCCCCTCACTTGTGAATAAGACCCCAAGATACTTAAACTCCACCACTTGGGGCAGAAGCTTGTTCCCAACCCGGAGAGGACCATGGACTCGGACTTGGAGGTACTGATTCTCATCCCAGCCGCTTCACACTCAGCGGCAAACCACAGTAAGACCTGTAGGTCATTGCTGGATGAAGCCAACAGGACAACATCATCTGCAAACAACAGCGATGAGATCCTGTGGTCACCAAGCATGACACCCTCCGTTCCCTAGCTGCGCCTAGAAATCCTGTCCATAAAAATTATGAACAGGATTGGTGACAAAGGGCAGCCCTGGCAGAATCCAACTCTCACTGGGAATGAGTACGACCGAGTGTTGGCAATACGAACCAAACTCTCACAACGATCGTATAGAGACCGAATAGCTCATAACAACAAGCCCGATACCCCATACTCCCAAATCACCCCCCACAAAAAACCATGAGGGATGCAGTTGAATGCCTTCTCCAAGTCCACAAAACACATGTAAACTGGTTGGGCAAATTCCCACGAACCCTTGAGGATTCTCGAGAGGGTAAAGAGCTGGTCCGATGTGCCACGGCCAGGGTGAAAACCACATTGCTCCTCCTGAATCAGAGGTTCGACCAACGGCCGGACTCTTCTCTCCAGTACCTTGGCTTAGATCTTCCCAGAGAGGCTGAGGAGTGTGATCCCTCTAAAGTTGGAGCACACCCCCCGGGGCCCAGCCACAAAAGAGATTTTTAATCACCTTGGTGACATCAGCCCCTGTGATAGGAGAGTGGTCCGCAAGCCCTGCTTCCTCTGTGGAAGGCTTGTCAGTGGGATTGAGGAGATCCTCGAAGTATTCCTTCCACCGCCCGATGATATCCCCAGTCAGAGTCAGCAGTGCCCCATCCGCACCATACACACTGTGGACAGGGAGCTGCTTCCCCCTCCTGAGCCACCGGACAGTTTGCCAGAAGCTCTTCGAGGCCGACCGAAAGTCTTGTTCCATGGCCTCACCAAACTCCTCCCATACCCAAGTTTTTGCTTCAGCAACCACCCAAGCTGCACTCCGCTTGGCGTGCTGGTACACCTCAGCTACTTTGGGAGTCCCACAAGCCAACCAAGCTTGATAGGTCTCCTTCTTCAGCTTAATGGCCCCCCTCACCACTTGTGTTCACCACTTGATTCGGGGGTTGCCACCACGAGATGCCCTGACGACCTTGCGGCCGCAGCTCTTGGCAACCACTTCAACAATGGAGGTGGAAAACATGGCCCATTCAGACTTCATGTCTCCAGACTCCCTCAGAATGTGGTTGAAGTTCTTCCGGTCTTCTGGAGGTGGGAGTTGAAGACCACCCGGACAGGGGCCTCAGCCAGACATTCCCAGCACACCCTCACTATATGTTTGGGTCTACCAGGTCTGAATGGCATCCTCCCCTGCCATCGGATTCAACTTACCACCAGGTGGTGATCAGTTGACTGCTCTGCACCTCTCTTTACCCGAGTGTCCAAGGCATGCGGTCGCAGGTCTGATGACATGATAACAAAATCGATCTGGTTTTTTTAAAAAAAAAAAATTAAAAAAAAAAATCACTTTTTTTAAAGCCGAAAATATTATTCAAAAAGGCCAATATGTGGATTTTTTTCACGAGGTTTCCGGTTACACGTACGCAGACAGCAGAGGCACAGCATGAATCCAGCTTCAGTGTCAAGTTGGCATCGTCATTTCGCATTTGCTGTTTTATAATTGGCGAGAGATGGTGTTATGAGAGAAAGATGTGTATATTTTCCATAATCCTTGGGTCATTTTATTCAGTCGTGTTTTCGGCATTTTTATGTACATGGTTCCATCCGTGAAGCCACTACCATACCTGTGTATATACCTGTGGGCTATTTTTATTTCTATTTCTGACGTACGTTCAATTGTGTGTTCTGTAACTGTGTTTTATCAGATCCTTCTCTCTTTACTTTGTTGCGCAGTAGCCTGGTGGAGCACCCACAATTTCGTTGTACTGTACAACTGTACAATGACAATATAGCCTATTCTATTCTTAATGTTACTTGCCTCCAACTAAAACGAGGTTGGAGGGCTATTCTCTCTGAGGCAGTACGGTGGGAAAATGTCCCATATCCCTGGCAAACAGAAGAAGTGGCTATTTGACCAAAACATTAACTTGCAGTTAGCTGCTGTGCTACCACCGGAACCCACTACTGCACACACCTGGCACACTGAGGGGGGAGACAGGGCGGTGACAAGTAGAAACGGGGTATGGGTCTTTTAAATGCCAATATAAGTGATGCAGTTTTATATGAAATGGTGGATGTTTTTATCACGTCACCGATACATATCGTCATATCGCACAGCCCTGCTCCTGAAATGAGAAACCACTTTACCATCTTTCAGTTGCATCATAGGGAAAAAATGGCTACTCCCAACCATATCATGATAGAGAGCCTAAGGGCGCATTCAGACTTCCACTGTTTGGTCCGGACCAAACGACCAAACAGTGGCTTCCGTGGCTAGACTTGTTCGTTTGGTGCCATCTGAACGCGCATTGGAACTCTGGTGCGCACCAAACAAGCAAAGTATGGTCCCCCTGAAAACGGGGGTCTTGGTTCTCTTGCAAACAAAGTCTGGTGCACTCTGCTTGCACTGTGAGTCCAAACGGGCTACCCAGCGGACCAAAGGGTGGAAGTGCCCCTCGGTGTTTGTGTAACCATAGCACCACGTAGTCTTGAGAAGAGGAAGTGGCGTTTACCGTAGTACATTTTTGGTAGAAAATAATGACAACTGCGTGAATCCGAGAAATCCTTTTACTGGTGAAAGCAGAGGAGAAAAGTTAAATGTCTTGCTTGTGGCGGACAAACAACCTGGCTAAAGGGACCGGATTTCTGTTTTCGGTCCTGGCCAATCGATGAGCCTGATTTTTCTTCTTCGCCGAGATTTTTTCTTACTGGTCAGTGGTGGTTTTGGCTACAGCGCCCCAAGTGAGTAGTTGTTTAACTGTGTGACGTTGTTTAGGCAATATGGGCCGCTGCAGTGTGAATGCAAACCAAAGAAAGGTGTGAAAATTCTTGGCATTCCCCGTCCAGTCGAACCAAGACCCCTGGACTATCCTGGTCTGAATGCAGCCTAAGATGAAAGCACCAAGGTGCTGATGCCTCGGTGCCAGAGCCTTGGCAGAGGTATGCATTCCCAGATCATCACCAAAATGTTATGGGTTCTAGCCCAAGGACCACCTCTGGTAAAAATTTCATCCAAATCCATCTAGTAGTTTTGGAGTACAAGCATGCACAGTGAAAATAATCTGCAGTTCACATGCCCATACTGTCGGCGGCAGCCAAGAGCCACCAAATTGATTTAAACAGCTGCAATCCAAAGACAGAAGAAGAGCATGGTGGCAGATGTTTTAAATGGCAGAAGCGATGAAAGTATGTGAATACAATGACAATAAAGATGAACAGGAGCTTTTGCTGTTTAGTGCTAGAGGAAGAAAACAGGCAAAAAGATGGACATTTGTTTACCCAGTATTGGCGTGATGTAGCTGAATTTTATCTAAACACTTTAAAAGGTCCTGGAGTAAAATAATCAATCGGATCTGTGAGGTGAATCTTCCTTTTTATTGCTGCAACAATAAAGAGGTAAGATCAGAAATACAGCTCTGCTCTCTCCTGAGGCGAGAGAGAAACGCACACACTTTTATAGCTCTTTCACTGAGGTTACAAAAAAAGCACATAAGACACACTGTGCAGGCTTCAGGGCCATCGAACTGCCTTCCCATGGAAAAATGAACAGGGGAGGAGAGGGAGTGAGAGCGTGAATACCTAAGCTGGTTACTGTGACGTATGAATTTTATCTTGGGACACAAAGTATTATAAAATCATCAAACAGCTTGTTAATATAGCACAATAAACAGTTCATATATGGATAAAAGTTAGTCATATGTTGTAACACACACTTATAAAACATGATCTCAACAGATAAATGCATAATCATTATAAAACGTGATCTCAGCAGATAAATGCATAATCACTGAATTTCCATTACAATAGTCCCTCCTTTAGGTCATATATGACCATATGTACAGGACATGTCAAAGTAAAAGAATCAGCAAAAGTACACCCTGTCAGGTTTAAACTGATGCATCACGAACAATGATATAGAACAATGGCATGTGGGAAGAGTCACAAAGGGCTGTTTTTGTGAGTCTGAGCACTCAATGGAGAGCAAGCAAAGATAACAAAATATGGACATAAAATATTTACATCACATTTTGGTCTTTAGTCATGTAATCATTGTAACCATCAGAGAAAGGGAGTTCGGACATTTCTGGATCATCGTAATCCGACATTGGCAGGGCTGAGGCAATAGTCACATCAGGGTCAAAGGTGGCGGCTGGCATGTAATGCAGCATGGTGGAAATGAACAACTTTGATATCCATCCATCTTCTACCGCTTTTCCGGAGGTCCGGGTCGCGGAGGCAGCAGTTCAAGCAGAGAAGCCCAGACTTCCATCTCCCCAGCCACCTGCTCCAGCTCTTCAGAGGGGATACCAAGGCGTTCCCAGACCAGCTGGGAGACATAGTCTCTCCACCGAGTCCTGGGTCTGCCCCGGGGTCTCCTCCCAGTGGGACGTGCCTGAAACACCTCAAGTGGGAGGCGTCCAGGAGGCATCCTAATCAGATGCCCATACCACCTCAACTGACTCCTTTCAATGTGGAGGAGCAGCGGTTCTACTCTGAGCCTCTCCCGGATGACTGAGCTCCTCACCCTATCTCTGAGGGTGAGTCCAGCAATCCTACGGAGAAAGCTCATTTCAACCGCTTGTATCCGTGATCTCGTTCTTTCGGTCATTACCCAAAGCTCGTGACCATAGGTGAGAGTAGGAACGTAGATTGACTGGTAAATCGACAGCTTTGCCTTAGAACTAAGCTCCCTCTTCACCACAACAGACCGGTACAACGTCCGCATCACTGCAGATGCTGCTCCAATCCGTCTGTCGATCTCTCGCTCCATTTTCCCCTCACTCGTGAACAAGACCCCAAGATACTTAAACTCCTCCACTTGGGGCAGGAGCCTGTCCCCAACCCGGAGAGGACAATCCACCTTTTTCCGGCTGAGGACCATGGACTCGGACTTGGAGGTGCTGATTCTCATCCCAGCCGCTTCACACTCAGTGGCAAACCGTCCCAGCAAGAGCTGTAGGTCATTGCTGGATGAAGCCAACAGGACAACATCATCTGCAAACAACAGAGATGAGATCCTGTGGTCACCAAGCATGACACCCTCCATTCCCTGGCTGCGCCTAGAAATCCTGTCCATAAAAATTATGAACAGGATCGGTGACAAAGGGCAGCCCTGGCGGAGTCCAACTCTCACTGGGAATGACTCCGACCGAGTGTTGGCAATACGAACTAAACTCTCACAACGGTCGTACAGAGACCGACTAGCTCGTAACAACAAACTTTGATATCATGTGTCTAATAATTGGGAGTATACAACAACCACAAAACATGAGAATCAACAGAACAGCAGACAAAACTATGTCAGTACGAACAAGCCAATCTCGCCACCCGCCACTGAATAACCAATCGTAAATACCTCCTCCCCGAACATTATCGAGCAGGGAGACATCACGAAGAGCTGTGAGGTTTTGAATGGCTTGGGAAATTATTCCAGTGTCCGCATCATTAGCAGGGACGTAGGTGCAGCAGTCCGTTCCCACTATGGCACAGACCCCACCCTGTGATGCTGTTAGCTGGTCTAACACCATCCTGTCCTGTAATTCCATTAATCTAAGGGCATGCAACTCATCTTGAATTCCCTTAAGGGCTAAGAGAGACACGTTTGCAGAAGTTCCACACGATAGTCTAGTGTCTCCATGCACAGCAAGAGGTTACCTACGCCGACCCATGGAAACAAAGAGCGATTTTCTGAGCATCTATCCAGAGCTTATGGGTCTTAGGCACGTCAGTGCCCCAAATGGAATCATGTGGAGACATGTCCCTCCGTGACCTGTGACCAGACCAATCCAAGGGATTAGCAGTTACAATGAAAGTGGTCAGTAGCACGCACTGCAGCGCAACGGCCCACCCAATTCTCAGGCAATGCCTGATACATATAAGCACCACATAGCCACAGAACATCATCTTGTGGCATCACTCCCTTAACATCAGGGACTGAATAGTAAGGCTTGCATGTCATACCTGTCGGGGCCTGAGTGGTGTTTGTATGACCCTGGTCATTAGTGGTACATGGTGAGTAAGTGTGGGAACAATAAGCTCTGGGAACAGAGCCCATTTTTACCCCAGGCAGGGTGATAGTGAGATTATTAGCGTAACATATGAATTTAGAGTTTGGGGGGTACTGAACTGGGCCAAAGAGGGGTGTATTGTCACTGCATTTTATTGTCAGGATTTTAGAAAAGTTTCTCCCTATGTAGGGTGGTATAGGGGGTAAACTGTGACCTGCTGTTTTTTGTACAATTTGATTTAGGAAGTTAGGGGACAGTGGCGACTTCAGAATATCAGGAAAAAGATCAGATGAGTTAAATGATGCAGGAGAAACATGAGGGATGGTGGCAGCTAAAGGCATTCTCGTACAGACATAACAGTTCGTAGCTTTTTTCTGCTTCGCAAGGAAGCGGGCATACAGATACCATGAGTTTAAAAGGAAACCTGAGGAGAAATTCCCCTCGTCTTCCCCTAGCCGCAGTATATCATTGATGACTTCTCCAGAACTAGCATCACAAGCAATTTGTGTCCAGAAAGGATTGTTCGGTGAGGCAGAACAGCGTATCAATAGGTATGATTACCCCAAGCAAGAAAGTGATAAGAAAGCACACCCACACTATGTCCGTTTTGGTCCAGAAGTGATGGCACCGCTGGCGTCTTCGGCGATGTTCCACTTCAGCAGCCTGACACTGCTGTGAGTCTGAATTGTTCGTCGTATCAGTATCAGTGTAAGTGAGATGCATGCTGTATGTTTCAACTGAGCAGCATTCGGCGTACACTCAGTTTGTTTTGTGACGGCTGTCAAGTGCAACAATACGATACGATGTCTGCTTCTTCTCGTCCTAGTCTACAATGTGGGGTGGTGATTGTGGTTAATCACCTTCTTCTTCTACTCCTGGTCTGGTCTGGGTTCTTCTGGCTTGACCCCTGGGACCTTTCTGCAGTGTGTTGCATGGATCCACGTCGCCCTCTCAGTGATTTTCACAGCCGTGAATGCCGTCAGAAGGACTTGGTATGGACCCAACCATCGTTTGCTGTGCCAGTTCTTCTGCTTGAAAACTCTTGACCACCACTCAGTCACCTGGTCTTATGTCGTGGAGGACTCCCTCTGCTGGCTCGGGCAGGGCAACCTTTACCTGCTGTGAAATGTTTTGAAGTTGGCAGGACAATGCAGAGCAATAGGATAACATGGCATTTTAAAAATGTGAAGTGGTTAAAGGAGGCAGTGTCTTCCTTTCTGCAGAGAAACCTAAAAAATGAGGGGTGAGCAAACAAAATCTCAAAGGGTGACATGTCATATTTCTTTCTAACTCGCATGCACATGTACACGAGTGCTAATGGGAGGCACTTAGTCCAAGGTAGGCTAGGTTAGGCACAATGCTTTCTCAGATCAAAGGCCAATGTAATACCGAATTGGTCAGTGCTTCATTTACAAAGTGTCTTACCATTGTTACTGGAGATTTTCTCTGGTATTCCCCATCTGGGAATGATTTCTGACAATAATGCTCTGGCCACAACAGCGCTTGTTGCATGTTTGGCTGGAAAGGCTTCTCCCCATTTGGACCACATGTCAACCACTACCAAACAGTACTTTTTGCCCTCCTGCAGGGGGCGGGTGAGTTGCTGGAACCTGTTTGGGGACCCTGTGAGCATTGTTAGTGGCACAGATTAGACACTTCGGCAAAAATTGTCAGCATAAACAGTAAAAACAGTAGTGAACCAGTTTGCATGCAATGATTGTATCATCCCTTCTCGTGACACATGGTCTTTCCCATGTGTCAATTTAGCAAAACTAGAAAAGCACGCAGAGAGTTCACACCTCTGCCAAGGCTCCTTCCTTCCCTCCCATCTAAATCCATCCAGTAGTGGTTTGTTTTTTTTGTTTTTTTTGTGTAATCCTGCTCCACAAATGCAAGCAAAGCCCTTGGTGGAGGTGTGCGCTCCCATATCATCACCAAAATCAAAATCCATCCGTAACTTTTGAGTTATGTTGCTAACAAACAAACAGACAAACCCTGGCAAAAACATAACTTCCTTGGCGGAGGTAATGATGGAAGAAATGAGCTGGTAAGCAGGGTATTTGTGATCCCTCCACGCCAGCCTGGTCTTTGTGACATCCTTTCTTGGCCCATTTCCAACATTTCTGTGGGGAGGAAAAAGACTGCATGGTAAGAAGTGAGTTAAAAGGAGAGGAGGGTTGGTTAGTAGGAAGGCAGACACATGAAGGGGAAGAAGGGGTCATGTCATGGCTGCAGCAAGAGATAGGGCTGCAGCTTTAGCCGCAGCATCAGCACGTGCGTTACCCTTAGATGCAGGCTCAGAAGATGAAGTGTGGGTTGTGCATTTGCACACCGCCACAGATAAAGGAAGGAGAATAGCTTTCAGCAGGCGTGACACATGTATAGAATTCTTACTGGTGAGTTTGCAGAGGTAAGGAAGTGACGTTCACACCAAAGGGCACCAAAATCATGCACCACTTCAAAAGTGTAATGAGTCAGTGTAAATAGTGACCGATTGCCCCGTAGCATAAGTGCATGCCTCTGCCAAGGCAGCCAGTTATGCAGAAAGATGAGATGGCAAGGAGCCAGAGAGCAACGTGTAGTGGTCATCACATACTGCCCAACCCACTTTGTTGCGGCCTACCGAGGGATCAACAGATGCAGAGCTGTCAACATACAGGACGAGGTCTGGGTTTGACAGTGGGGTGTCAGACAGGTCAGGTCTTGGGGAAGTGACAAGGTCCATCAAGGACAAACAGTCATGGTCACAGTCTGTGTCATCGTCACAAGTGGGTGGGGGAAGATTGGTGGCCGGGTTAACTGACTGTGCGCAACGTTTGACAGTAAGGTTTGGTGATTCAAGGAGGATGGAATGATATTTAAGCCACCTTGCATGGGAGAGGTGTGACTACTTCTGCTCATTCAGAAGCAGTGCAACAGCATGAGGAACATACAGAGTGAGAGGAGAATACAGAACAATGTCCCGAGATGCCGCAACAGTGTCCAATTTGCAGGAGTAATACGCAACTGGGCGAAGTCTGTCACCGTGGGGCTGCAGGAGGACGGAGGTCATGCATCCAGACTTTTCATCAGTATACTGAACAAAAGGTTTAGATGCATCAGGAAGTGAAAGAGTTGGAGGAGCCAAGAGAGCTTTTCTCATGTTGTCAAAGGAGTCATTAGCAGCGGGTGTCCACTCAAGAGGGACATGTGAGGGACCCTTTGATGGAATGATGTTACGCATTGGTCTCTCAATGCATGAAAAATCAGGAATGAAAGACCGGCAATAGGATGCCATGCCAAGGAAGGAGAGAAGTTCCTTCTTGGTTTTAGGCTTGTCCATGTGACAGATCGCTTGTGCACGCTTTAGAGAAAGAGATTTGCCTTGATTGGAGATTTGATGGCCCAAAAATGTGACCATTGGTTTGCAAAACTGCAATTTGAACTTTGAAGCCTTGTGGCCTTCTGCAGCAAGGTGACACAAAAGCTTCAAAGAATCTGCTTGGCATTATGCTTCATTTGGTGTGCACAGCAAAAGGTCATCGACTTATTGAATCAGGACAGAGCCGTCTGACAGTTGAAGAGAGCTCAAGGAGCTTTTAAGAGCCGCGTTATAGATGATCGGACTTTCACAGTAGCCCTGGGCCAATCTGGTGAACGTGTAAAGAGCCCCATTGAATTAGAATCTGAACCAAAATTGTGAGTCTTTGTGGATAGGGACGCTGAAGAATGCGTTTGACAAATCCACCACTGTAAAATGGTTGAATTTGGAGGAATTTGAGTCAAAATGGTATGAGGATTAGGGACCACGGGAGCACGCTGGATGATGGCAGCGTGGGCAGCCTGAAGGTCTTGGACAAAACGCCATTCAGCAGGTTGGCCCTTATCTCTGATCTTTTTTACAGGAAAAATTGGCGTACAAACTGGAGAATTTGGCACGTCAACGATAATCCCTTCTTTTAAAAGTGATTCAAGACAGGAGCGATGCCGTCATGTGCCTCAGCCCTGAGTGGGTACTGCATACATTTCGGTCGGAAATCAGATTTCGGCCGTATCACTACTGGAGGGCTTTTTTTTTTTTTTTTTTTTTTATAAGCCCCACGTCATATTTGTGCGCAGCCCACAAAAATGGTGGAACACATGAGAGCATGTGGTCTTCCTGACTCTGTACAGATGGCATGATAACAGGTTTCATCCATCTGTATCGCCTGGTGTTATCCAAAGTTTGGATGAAATGCTCACAGGAAAGCATCACCGCATACTCTGCAAGATACATCTGCAGAGAAGGGGAGAATGAAACTGCACTGAGGCCAACATGGTGTAGTGGTGCAGATGAAACCCAGTCATCAGCGTGGTGAGCGGCTAGGGCCCGTGCACCCATATCGCTCCACGCTGAGGAGGGGGCTTTGGTGAGTGAAACATGTGGGTAACTCTGTGGAACTGAGAACACTGCAGACATGCAGGGCATCAGTGAAATTAGCAAGAAGCTAAAATCTGCTGCCCACACAATGTGTCATTTGCAATGGAGCAGATTTAACTTGTAACCATTGTTCCTCATACAGTATTCTGTGTCAGGGCCCTGTGAGAGATGTGTTGTATAATGTGGTCTGTGTGGTGGCATGAAAACTGTAGCTTGTGGCGAGAGCTTTCTTCCCATTTCAACCAAATGGAAGCTCTGCCCTTCATCTGTCGGTGCCCATTCATAAATGTACAGCAGAGATGGAATTTTGGCAAAGGTCGAGCTGGGAGTTTCAATTTGGGTTCCCTGTGGTGTGCAGGACAGTGAGAGTGACAAACTTCACATCACGTCTCTGCCTAACAAGCTGAAAGGGCACTGAGGTGAAAACAAGAAATTGTGAGTGAATGTTTTCCCATCCACTGTACATGACAGTGGTTCTGTGAAAAACTCATGTGTGAAGCCTCCACTCGCCACCTGTGATGTGAGTGAACGAGAGGTGAGAGGAGATATGATTCAAGTGTCAATGCTGTGTATTTAGTATGAGGTGTGTGTGTGGCTGCAGCGTGATTTTTTTTTTTTTTTTTTAATTTTTTTTTTTATTGGCATTAGCATTGTCCAGTTTTATCCACCTGGCGTCACTGCTGAGGCTGTTGGGGTTGAGGCTGAGGTGGTGGGGGCTGGGGGAAAAGGTGTGGTGGCTGGCCAGGGTTTTGTCAGGCCAGGATGCACGGTTGCCTTGCTGGAAGGTACCTCTGCCCCTCCCCCTTCCACGGGGTCCAGATCGTAGTCTTACTGGGCATGCTGTAGCCCAGTGTCCAGCTTGCTTGCAGTAACTGCAGGTTGACAGCTGTGGGCACTGTGTCATCCAGTGTCTTTCTTGGCCACAGTAGCGACACTGGTTAGGGCCAGCAGAGGAGCTTGGGTGTGGCTGTGTCTGAGTGGGGGCCCACTCCGCCATCATGACCAGGGCCTTTTCCATTTTGTTCTCCTTGCTTTTGTCTTCTTCTTCGTGGGTTATTCATGTTTACGGTGGTGATGGTTGGCATGGCAGAGGTCAGTCTCACAATTTTCCTCCTCCCAGCCGATGCAGGTCATCGTTTTGTCTGCCGCAAGGTGAGGATGCAATTCTGCCATGACCCACATATTAAGATGTGTGCAGTACGGCCCCGTATCCTTCATGTAGTTGTTCGGGGCAGATGGGGGAGGAATGCCCGCAGCACCACTAAAGACCTTGCGCAGCCTGTGGAAGTACTCTCCTGGTGCTTTGTCATCCTTCTGCTTGCACTGAGCCACCTTGGAGAGGTCTGAGGTCTTACGGCATTGATCCTCACTTAGCCGCACAAGTGCCTTTATCGCGTTCTTGCAGTGCCGATTGTTGTTCGAGGCAGCGTCCCCCCAGACATAATTGTCAGGATGCACATCCGCAGCAAAGGCTGGCATCAACTTGGCCATATTGGTGGGTGTGCACTTCTGAGCCATGATTCTTCGCAACTCTGAGAAGGTGGGGTGTTAGGTCTCACAGAATGCCCACAATTGTTCATAGAAGTACGCAGGGTTGCTCTCCAGCTGTGGCAGTGTAGCCGCGAACTTGGGAATGTCTTCTGGAGCCCACGGGCTAAACACAAAGTGTGGACTTCGTCCCCTGCCACCTCCACCATAGGCTTGTTGGCATCTGGAGGTTGGTCATGTTCTTGCTTTGGTGTTCGGACACGCAAAAGTGGAGGTTATGTGCGCGTGACCGCTTTGTGCTGAGATGGGGGTTTCTGGTCAGTCAGCGGTTGGGCAGCAGCCCCACCTCCTACCGCTCCTTGCTGCTCCTCGTTGCTCCTCGTCCACCCCTTCCTGCAGTGCTGGGTCCTCTTGGGCATCTTGATGTGCTGGCCCCCTTCTAAAACTGTCATCTTCCAGTGTGAGAGCATATGAGCCAGGTAGTGCTGGGTATAATGCCGGAAGGATTAGTAGGGTGGGGTTTGAGGTGGCACGGGATCCCCAGCAGAGTGTAAAAGTATACCACCAGGACAATATCAGTCACTACAAAGGGTGATAATATGTATGGGTACACATTCATACTATATAGGATAACTAGATAGTTATGCTGTGTAGTCCATCTAGCCACAGTGTTCCGCACTATGTATATATATATTTATATATTTATGTGTACATATTTATATTCACTGCTCTTATTTTCTTATCTTAAATTATTACTCTGAGTGTTCCTATCCTGTGCTGTTGCAATCCTGGAATTTCCCTGTTGTGGGACTAATAAAGGCTCATCTTTTCTTATCTTAAAAATTGTTCTTGTGTAATTTGTGTGTTTTCTCTGCCGTTCATTCTCCGTTCTATTCTGTTTCTGTCTATCCCTACGTGCCTTTGCCTCCGTCAGCCACATGTCGGCCGCACCCTTTTTCAGTTGTAACTGCGTTAGCTTTTCTCTGTCCTTACTCTTTTTTTTTTTTTTTTTTTCCCCTGTACTTTATGAATGTCACCATTTATGTTATCCCTCAAAATAGTGACAACCTCGACAGAAAATGACCTCCCAGAAGGAAATTTAGCCCCGCAGATCCATTTTTCCAAAAACTCCACACTCTCAAGACCATAGTTATCAGTCATATATTTCACCTTTGGTCCCGTCACGCCGGACGGATCCTGTCTGGGCTTGGACTTGCAAGACCCCATTTTAGCCGATATGACCGCTCAGTGACTACGAAACGTCTTACGTATGTCCCAGCGTGTCCTTTCCTAGACCGCGGTCACCCCAGGCGTGTCCCTACACGTCTGATTGTGCAATTTGATCCTGCCACGAGATCAACTCGCCGGACCCTCGCCGGACTTTGGTCCACACACTTCTTCCATCGGTGTTGCAGTGCTTGCATCCCTGCTGTTGAAAAATAAACCACATTTGGTTAAATTTGACCACTGTGAACTTTTCAGCCCCCCTCCCCAGTATATTTCCTTAGTATTTAGCAGCATTGCCTTTAAACTGTATGACTTGGATCAAGGGTTGCAACTAACAATTATTTTGGTAGTCGACTAATTTAACGACTATTTTTTCAGTTAGTCGACTCATGGTGATTATTTCTGTCATGTCCGCCAGCTCAGCTTCCTGCTGGCATAGCTCGTGTTTGGGGCTGTAGGTCATGTTTTACCTCACCTGTTTAAGCCTGCACACCTGTGAAAATCACTTTGTCAGTCTCTGCCTTAATTGTTGAATGTTGTCAGTGCGTGTACCCCACAAGTTGGATGTCAGGTAGATGATAGAGGAATTCTGGAGTAAGCTGGATGAAGTGGAAGAGAGTGGTGGTTGGAGCAGACTTTAATGGGCATGTAGGTAAAGGGAACAGAGGTGCTGAGGAGGTTCTGGGTAGGTATGGTCTTAAGGAGAGAAATGTGGAAAGACAGATGGTTGTGGATTTTGCTAAAAGGATGGAAATGGCTGTGGTGAACACATGCTTGAAGAGAGAGGAACATAGGGTGACTTACAAGAGTGGAGGAAGGTGCACACAGGTGGACTACATCTTATGCAGGAGAAATCTGAAAGAGATAGGAGAATGCAAGGTGGTGGCATGGGAGAATGTAGCTAGACAGCATCGGATGGTAGTCTGTAGGATGACTTTGGAGAGCAAGAAGAGGACAAGAGTGAAAGCAGAGCTAAAGATTAAGTGGGGGAAGTTACAAAAGGAAGAAGGTCATACAGAGTTCAGGAACGAGTTGATACAGGCTCTGGGTGGTAGGGAAGAATTACCAAATGACTAGGAAAGTACAGCAAAAGTATTGAGGGAAACTGGTAGAAAGGTATGTGGTGTATCCAGTGGACAGAAGAAGGAAGACAAGGAGACTTGGTGGTGGAATGAGGAGGTACAGGAAAGTATTCAAAGGAAGAGATTAGCAAAGAAAAAGTGGGCTAGTCAGGGAGATGAAGAAAGTGGATGGGAGTATTTGGAATCTAGGTGCATGGCAAAGAGAGGTGACAAAGGAAAAGGCATAGAGAGTTGTATGAGAGGCTAAACACTAAGGAAGGAGAAAAGGACTTGTATCAATTGGCTAGACAGAGAGAGCAAGCGGAAAAGGATGTGCAGCAGGTTAGGTTGGTTAAGGACAGAAATAGCAGTGTACTAACAAATGACGAGTGTCTGTTGAGAAGGTGGAAGGAGTACTTTGAAGAGCTGATGAATAGAGAAAACGAGAGTGAGGAGGATGGAGGAAGAAAAGACGGTGAACAAGGAAGTCCGAGGATTTGCAAGGCAGAAGTGAGGACAGCTTTGAAGAGGATGAAGAATGGAAAGCCGGTTGGTCCAGATGACATACCTGTGGAGGTATGGAGATGTTTAGGAGAGATGGCAGTGGACTTTTTAACCAGATTGTTTAACACAATCTTGGAGAGTGATAGGATGCCTGAGGAGTGGAGAAGTACATGTTTTTGGTACCAATTTTCAAGAACAAAGGTGATGCCAGAGCTGTAGTAACTTCAGAGGCATAAAGTTGATCAGCCACACTATGAAGATATGAGAGAGTTTTTGAAGCCAGGTTAAGAGGAGAGGTGACGATCAGTGAGCAGCAGTACGGTTTCAGGCCAAGAAAGAGTACTACAGATACAATGTTTGCTTTAAGAGTGTTGATGGAGAAGTATAGAGAAGGTCAGAAGGAGTTGCACAATGTCTTTGTGGATTGAGAGAACACATATGATATGGTGCCAAGAGAGGAAGTGTGGTACTGTATGAGAAAGTCAGGAGTGGCAGAGAAGTATGTGAGGGTGGAGCAGGACATGTATGAGGACAGCGAGACAATAGTGAGGTGTGCCGTAGTAGTGACAGACGGGCTTAAGTTGGGGGTGGGGTTACATCAGGGATCGGCTCTGAGCCCCTTCTTGTTTGCCATGGTGATGGACAGGCTGACGGATGAAGTCAGGCAGGAGTCTCCGTGGACCATGACGTTTGCAGATGACATTGTGATCTGTAGTGAGAGTAGGGAGCAGGTGGAAGAGAACCTGGAGAGGTGGAGGTATGCTCTGGAGAGAAGAGGAATGAAAGTCAGTAGAAGCAAGACAGAATACATGAGTGTGAATGAGAGAGAGGCAGGTGCAGCGATGAAGATGGAAGAAGTAGAGGTAGTGAAAGTAGCTGAATAAATGAATACCTGGGGTCAGCCTTCCAAAGCAATGGAAAATGCACAAGAGGGGTGAAGAAAAGAGTGCAGGCAGGATGGAGTGAGTGGAGACAAGTGTCAGGGGTGATTTGTGACAGAAGGGTAGTAGCAGGAGTGAAGGGGAAGATTTACAAGACTGTAGTGAGACCTGCTATGATGTATGGTTTGGAGACAGTGGCGCTGACAAAAAGGCAGGAGGTGGGGCTGTAGGTGGCAGAGTTGAAGATGCTTAGAATTTCATTGGTAGTGACTAGGAAGGACAAGATTAGAAATGAGTATATCAGAGGGACAGCTCAGGTTGAGCAGTTTGGAGACAAAGTAAGAGAGGCAAGGCTGAGATGCTTTGGACATGTACAGAGGAGGGATAGTGTATATATTGGACAACGGATATTGAAGATGGAGCTGACAAGCAGGAGGAAAAGAGGAAGACCGCAGAAGATTCATGGACGTAGTGAAGGAGGACATGGAGAGGGTTGGTGTTACAGACGAAGATGTAAGGGATAGGGTGAGATGGAGGCAGATGATCCACTGTGGCGATCCCTAAAGACAGCAGCTGAAAGAGGAAGTCAGTCTCTTGCTTAATATAATGTAGCCTATTATAGAAAGTTCCCATAGCTAAATAATGACCCATCAAACATAAGTTGGAAACTTGAACTTTACAGCCTAAACAGAAGTGTTTGTAGCAATATAATTAAATAATAGATGTTAAAGTGTATAAACTCAAATAACAGCTTTGCTGCTCCATAAAGGCTGTTGTAATTGCATGTTTAAAACAAACTAGAGTAATATTCAACTCCGTTAAAGTAAAAAAAAAAAGAAAATAACAAGCTAGTCCATCGTGTTTGTGTAAGGATTCCTGTCTGTCATGTGTGTCTGCCTCCCCCCCCCCCCCCATTTCCACAGCCTTGATCACCACCTGTGGCCAATTTAAGGTACCCTTTATAGGGAAGGCTCTTCCACTGCTCTGTCTGGTCACGTAGCATTGTACTTGCCTGTTTGCTCCTGCCTGATTCCATGATCTTTGTCTGCTTGGCATGTCTGACTTTTGTTTGCGCTAGACCCCGTTGCCTGCCTCACGTCTTGGACCTTGTCTGCCCTGTTCCTGCCTGCTGTGCTTTGACCCCCTGCTTGTTACTGGACTCTGGATCTTATCTTTCGCACTGGAATTGGATTCACACGGAAAAGTGTTCTTCACCGTCCCCTCCCCCAAAGTAAGTCGACTTACCCATGCTTGTCACTTGTGTCTTCTACCTTCACTCTCCAGCCCCCAAGCCTGATCAGCCTGTCACCTGAATGATCCCTGAAGCTCCTCTGTTGCACCTCTTCACCTCCTCTGCTGGCAGTTTGCTCATGACCTCTGGAGGATCCTCGCCTTGTCATTGCAGCTTCTCCCCAGAGTGCCTGTAAGCAAAAGACAAAACGAGTCATCATCCCTATCCACCCAGTTATACTAACCTCTGCTTCTGTTCTTCACCCGCAGGGTTGCCAGATCTTCATTCACATTAATTCACCATTTGCATTATTTTTGTAATAAAGATTGTTTAAACTCTTACTGTTTCCCTCCATATTGCTTTTGGGTCTTGGTCTCAGATTCCCTGTCGGTACACGACCAGTAGTTAGACCCAGCAACGAGAATGGAAGCCTTAACTTTGAGACTCGGTACCCTGGAGTAGTGCGTTGATCAAATGGCCCATCAGATTCAGGTAATTTTTAATGAGTTGGCTAAGTGAGCGATTTAGCAAGGTGGAAGAGACCGTACAAAGCCTCGTTGTTACAGCATCCGCTGCCCCACCACCAGCAGCCGAGCTCCCTCCCCCGTCTCACTCTGGGCACGATCCATTTGTTGCCCCCCCACCCCCCCCTCGGTACAGTGGGAAATTAGGGGGAGCCCGTGGGTTTTTGCTACAGTGTCAGTTTGTTTAGTAACTCACCTAGTGACTATCCCACCGACTCAAGCCGAATTAGTTTTGTGACGGGCCGTCTTGACAGTCTTGCCCTCTCCTGGGCCCAGGCAATTATCCAGGGGCCTAATTATCATGTTTACACTTTTGACTGTTTCACGAGCAAATTCTCCCGTGTGTTCGATCACTCCGAACTTGAGGGGAGCGCCCCTACCTGTTTAATGAGTCTCCGCCAAGGAGTGAAGACTGCAGCTGAGCATTCCGTTGAGTTTCAGGTTTTCACGACCGAAGCAGGGTGGGATAACTCAGCATTGTGCACTGTATTTACCCACAGTCTTAACACTCCCTCCACGATGAGCTTGCTCTCCTCTGGAATGAGCCCAATTCTCTGGACGAATAAATTTCCCTTGTTGTTAAGCTTGATAACAGACTTCGCCAACGCTCAAGGGAACGCCAGCCCGGCTTTCACATACCTTCTCATCCTACGTCAGCGCACTCTTTGCTTCTTGCGCCCCCCCCCCCCCCCCCACACACACACATACACACACGCGTGCGCCGGAACCCATGGCAGTGGAGCAGTCCAATCTCGCTCCTGCTGAAAAACAACAGCGTCATGAGGAGGGGCTGTGTTTGTACTGCGGTCAGTCTGTCATGCCACCGCCTCTTGCCCCAATAAAAACGATTAAGCCCATCAATCTCTGTGGGGGGGGGATTGGTGGGCGAGGCTGTTAACCCTTCTCTCAAGCGCTTCAGTTTGCCCGTCCGGTTACTGCTCAAGACCTCTGAGTTTGTGGGCCCCGCTTTAATCTATTCCGGAGCCGAGCAAAACTTTATTTCAAAGAATCTGGCAACCCAGCTTAATATTCCATGCTCTGAATTACCTCTGCCCCAGAAAATTATTACCCTGTCTGGCCAGCCCCTTTGCCGGGTTTATAAACGAACTGTTCCCCTCGCCCCACTTGTCTCTGGTAACCATCATGAGCTACTGTCTTTTCTGGTCCTCCCACTGTCCACGTCCTCCATGGTGATAGGATTCCCCTAGTTAAGGTCACACAACCCAGTTATTAATTGGGACAGGAGGGTGATTACCTCATGGAGCCCCTATTGTATGTCCTCCTGCCTTTGCTCTGCACCCTGTTCTCCGTTCATCCCCATGCAGCCTCCAGCCCCTGAACCCCCCGACTTGACTAATGTGCCCACTGAGTATCATGAGTTGGCACCGATTTTCAGCAAGGCTAAAGCCCTGTCTATACCTCTACATTGGCCCTACGATTGCGCCATTGAGCTCCAGCCCGGGGCCCGTCTCCCTCCAGTCACTAGTACAGCTTGTATGCCCCCGAGAGAGAGGCCATGGACAAATATATCAAACAATCCCTCAATGCTGGTATTATCCGGCCCTCATCTGCTGTGGGCGCTGGGTTCTTCTTCATGGGCAAGAAGGATGGTTCCCTGCATCCCTGCATAGAGTATCGGGAGCTGAATACCATTCTTAATAAGAATAAGTATGCCCTCCCCCTCATGAACTCGGTCTTCGATCAGCTCCAGGGCTCGGTTATCTACACCAAGTTGGACCTACGCAACGCCTATCATCTTATCGTGATTTGGGAAGGCAATGAGTGGAAGACTGGATTTCACACCCCTAGTGGCCACTTTGGATATTGTGTCATGCCCTTTGGCCTCACCAATGCCCCCGCTATGTTTCAACGTCTCATTAATGACGTACTGAGGGATTTTTTGGGCGTATTTATGTTTGTCTATCTCAGTGACATCCTTGTTTTCTCCAGATCCCCAGCTGAGCACAAGACGCATATTTGAGTGGTCTTCCAGCTCCTCCTCAAGAACCAACTTTATGTAAAGGCAGAGAAGTGCACATTTCATACCACCACCACCACTTTTCTGGGCTTCATAATCACCAAAGGTCAGATCAAATTCGACCCAGTAAAAATCAAGGTGGTTACTGATTGGCCTGGCCCCTCGTCTCGCAAACAGCTCCAGCAGTTCCTTGGTTTTGCTAATTTTTATAGATGCTTTATTAGGAATTACAACTCCATTGCCCACCCCCTCACTTCCCTCACATCGGTCAAAGTTCCCTTTCGGCAGTCCAGGTAGGCTAATGACACATTTTCCCTGCTGAAAATCCAAGTTTACCGAGTCTCCCATTCCTTATCCAGCCAAATCCTGCTCGCCAGTTTGTGATGGAAGTGGATGCCTCTGATGTTGGGGTGGGAGCCATGCTTTCCCAGTGCTTGGCCGACAATGATAAATTACACCCCTGTGCACCGGTTGTCCCCAGCCGAGAGGAATTATGGCATCGGCAACCGAGAGCTGCTAGCGGTCAAACTGGAATTAAAGGAGTGGCGTCACTGGTTGGAGAGGTCCACCATACCCTTGGTGGTTTGGACGGATCATAAAAATTTGGCATACATCAAGTCCGCCAAACGTCTGAACTCAAGGCAGGCCACATGGGCCATGTTCTTCTCCAGATTCTGGTTGAGCATCACATATTGACCCAGCACCAAGAACACTAAACCGGATACCCTCTCCCGCCAGTTTTCTGCCGACCCACCAGCCTCGGGCGAAAAGACTATTGTGCCTGAAGGGGTGATAGTGGGGGCACTCACCTGGTACATCAAACGACACATCAAGGAAGCGCAGGCCACCGACCCGGACCTGGGGGGGGGGGGGGGGGTGTTCTCAAGGTCGGCTATATATTCCGGCGGCTGTGAAGGGAGAGGTCATCCAGTGGGCACATACCACAAAGCTCTCCTGCCATCTGGGGGTAGCTAGGACCCCCTCTCTGCTTCAGCGCTCCTTCTAGTGGCCCTCTATGGACAATGATGTGCGGGAATACATCAGAGCCTGCCCTCAGTGTTCCACAGCCAAGGCAAGGCAAGTTTATTTGTATAACACATTTCATGTACAAGACGATTCAAAGTGCCCCCCAATTCAAAGTGACCCCCCCCCCCCTTCCGGGTTGGCCTTGGCCTCACATTGCCCTTGACTTTATCACTGGACTACTCCTCTTCAGTGGGCACTTAGTGATCCTCACCATTGTGGACCGCTTCTCCAGGGCAGCACACCTCATTCCCCTAAAGAAGCTCCTATTGGCCTTGGTGATGGTCCAACTCCTCTCCGTCCATGTGGTCAGGTTGCACGGCATCCCGCTGGATATTGTTTCTGACCAGGGCCCTCAGTTTGTCTCCAAAGTGGGGCGATCGTTTTGCAAGTCCATCGGGGCCACGGTCAGCCTATCCTCCGGTTACCATCCCCAGAGCAACGGGCAGTGTGAATGGACCAACTAGGAGCTTCAGTCGATGCTACCCTGTATCACGGCCTCAGATCTCTCGTCATGGAGCTCCCGTCTCCCATGGGCCGAATACGCCCACAATTCAGCCACGTCCACTGCTACCGGGTTCTCCCTCTTCGAGGCCTCCCTCGGGTATAACCAGCCCTTCCTCTCCATTACCGAGGAGGAACTGGCTGTCCCATTCATTTCTGCAAATATGTCACAGTACAAATGCTTTTGGAGGAACACTAAGACCACCCTGCTTTGGTCCAGGGAGGAGATCAGCAGATGGGTCAACAGGAAGAGGTGCCCTGCCCCTGCCTACAGGATCGGCCAGGGAGTATGGCTTTCTACGAAAAAATTCCCCCTCAAGACTGACTTCAGGAAGCTTGCCCCCCCCCCCCCCGGTTTGTTGGACCTTTAACCATCAAGTCCATCATCAACCCTGTTTCAATGATACTTGACTTACCGCCTCCCTCAGGATCAATCCCTCCTTTCACATATCTAATATCAAGCATAACATCCTGGATTCCCGCCACAGGGGGTATAGCATCCAGTTCTTGGTCGACTGGCAGGGGTATTGTCCTGAGGAATGCTCATGGATCCCTGGGTCCTTTGTTATGGACAAGTCCCTCATCACTGACTTAAACCAGCGCCATCCTGACAAACCCTGAGTTATGCCAGGAGGCATTTGTGAGGGGGAAGTACTGTAAGGATTCCTATCTGTCATGTGTGTCTGCCTCTCTCTCCCCCTGTTACAGTCTTGATCACCACCTGTGGCCTATTTAAGGTGCCCTTTATAAGGAAGGCTCTTCCACTGCTCTGTCTGGTCATGGTAGCATTGTACTTCCCTGTTTGCTCCTGCCTGATTCCATGAACTTTGTCTGCCTGGCATGTTTGAGCTTTGTTTGCGCTAGACCCTGTTGCCTGCCTCATGTCTTGGACCTTGTCTGCCCTGTTCCTGCCTGCCATGTTCTGACACCCTGCTTGTTACTGGACTCTGGATCTTATCTTATGGACTGGAATTGGATTCACACAGAAAAGTGCACTTCACCGTTTCCTCCCCAAAGTAAGTCGACTTACCCATGCTTGTCACTTGTCTTCTACCATCACTCCCCAGCCCCCAAGCCTGGCCAGACTGTTACCTGAAGCTCCTCTGTTGCACCTCTTCACCTCCTCTGCTGGCAGCTCGCTCGTGAACTCTGGAGGATCCTCTCCTTGTCATTGCAGCTTTTTCCCAGAGTGCCTGTAAGCAAAAGACAAAACGATTCATCATCCATATCCACCCAGTTATACTAATCTCTGCTTCTGTTCTTCACCCACAGGGTTGCCAGATCTTCATTCACATTTATTCACCATTTGCATTATTTTTGTAATAAAGATTATTGTTTAAACTCTACTACTGTTTCCTTCCTCATTGCTTTTGGGTCTTTGTTTCAGATTTCCTGTCAGTTTGAAATCTTGCTGGGTCTAGAAGTTTAAAACTTAAATTAGGCTTCAAATGAAAATTAAAAGAACTAATTTCCAGTCCAAAATAGTAAAAAAAACACTTTAAATGTCAGTGCAGGAATGTGAGCCTCCACTACACATACAGTGAAATATTTAAGCCATTTTAAATTTATTTGTGATGATTATGGTTATCTTTTTAAATACAAATCATGCTATTCTAATTTACCAAGATACACTAATTTTCAGAGTGAAGGCTGATATTATGGTGACAATAATAGAGAATACGAAAAATACGAAAAAGAAAAAGAGTAAGTTGATCATGTAATTCACCCATTTACTACAGTTAACGTATAGCTAGCATAACGGAAGCAGCTCAACTGTCAACAACTATCGTAAGAGAGATTACTGTCCAACAACAGGTAAACTATTTAAACAGCATGTACTAATAGTGTGGTCATTTTTCTAAAACTCAGTCACTCACTGAAAATAAGAAGTGCTAATGTTACTCGCTAACCTTACTGGTGCAGTCCGCTGACAGGTGGCCGGAGACGAGGGAATGGATGCATCGCTGCAGTGCAGCTGTGACAGGACAACACTGCTTTACAGTCTACATTTAACTTGTTTCATTGAATTTTTGGTAAAATCGTCCCTTACTTTGGAAACTTTTGGCCTTTTCCATGATTTTCTCTCCGTGTTGCCGTGATGCGTTCCTCTTCTTCACTGGAACAGTTAAAGTGAACATTCCAATGGCATGCATATAAACTTTAAAATTAAGCAATTTGTCGACAGTAATAATCTGCGTTGACAAATTTTTATGATCGACATTATTGACATCAACTAATTGTTTCAGCCCTACTTTGATCAAACGTTTTGGGTATCCTTCCACGAGCTTAACACAATAGTTGCTGGAATTTTGGCCCATTCCTCCTGACAGAACTGGTGTAACTGTGTCAGATTTGGATGCCACCTTGCTCTCCCATGTCTTTTCAGCTCTGCCCACAAATTTTCTCTGGCATTGAGATCAGGGCTTTATGATGGCCACTCCAAAACATTGACTTTGTTGTCCTTAAGCCATTTTGTAACTAATTTTATGGTATCCTTGGGGTCATTGTCCATTTGGAAGACCATTTGCACCTAAGCTTTAACTTCCTGGCTGATGTCTTGAGATGTTGCTTCAATATTTCCACAATGTTCTTTCCTCATGATACCATCAATTTTGTGAAGTGCACCACTCCCTCTTGCAGGAAAACACCCCACACCATGATCCTGCCACCTCCGTACTTCACAGTTGGGATGGTGTTCTCAGGCTTGAAAGCTTCCCCCTTTTTCCTCCAAATGCAACAACAGTCATTATGGCCAAACAGTTCAATTTTAGTTTCATTAGTTCATAAGACATGCCTCCAAAAATTAAGGTATTTTTCCCCTGCAAACTGTAATCTGACTTTATTCTGTTGGTTTTGAGGTAATGGCTTCTTTCTCACCGAGTGGCTTTTCAGCCCATGTTGGTACAGGACTCATTTCACTGTGGGTAATGACACCCTTTCCACATTCAGCCAGCATCTTCAAAAGATCTTTGCTTTTGTGCAGGGGTTGATATGCACATTTCGGACCAAAACACGTTCATCTTTGGGACACAATCCATCTCCTTCTCGAGCAGTTTGATGACTGGATATTCCCATGGTGTTCATACTTGCATAGACCCTGCTCACAAAAAGTTAGGGACATTCAGCTTTTGGGTGAAATTTCAGGATGCACCTAAAATGCACTATAACCTTTACAGGTGAACTGAATTTGACCTTCTCTAACCTTTTGAATGCACATGTCCAACTGTTCAGTGTTTCAGTACTTTTTGCATAACTTGCTGTTTTCTAACAAGGTGCTTAACGGCAAAATTCACAACAGGTGTTTGATCCATGAACTGACCAATGCATTTTCTGGTTCAATTAGAATTGGTATTGAAGCAGTCCTCTTTGTCATGCTGTTCACATTTTGACATCATGAGACCAAGACAACACCAAATAACTGATCAACAGTACCTTGTCATGGCGAGGCTTCAAACAGGATATTCTCAGAGGGAAGTGGCCACTGAGCTTAGAGTGCCACGGAGTGTCATCAGCAGGTTGCAACAGAGCTACAGAAAGGCTGGAAGAGTCACAGAAAGGCATAGAAGTGGACGTCCTTTGGCCACATCCTACGCTGATGACTGCTTCATTGTGAACAGTGCCCTGCAAAACTGGATGATGAAAGCCACTCAACTCCAGGCACATTTAAGGGAGGTAAGAGGCACCCAAGTGCCATGTCAGACCATTGGAAACCGTTTACACCAGCATGGTCTGCGTGCTAGACAACCTGCAAGGGTACCTGACCACACCACCAGGCACAGGCGTCATCGTCTTGCATGGGCCAGGGAGCATTTACGTTGGACAAGGGACCAGTGGGCCTCAGTGCTGTTCTGATAAAACTGGATTCACGTTGAGCAGAAATGATGGCTACCAACGATGTTGGAGACGTCAAGGAGCGCACTCTGCATCGGTCAGTGTTGTCACCAGACGAGCCTTTGGTAGTGGTGGTGTTCTAGTCTGGGCAGGTGTGTCTAGTCAATGCATAACTGCCCTACACCTTGTGAATGATACAGTGACATGCCAGTACAACCTGAATAACATCAGTAATCCAGTCATTGTGCCCCTGCATGAACAACACGGGCCTAATTTCATTTTCATGGACGACAATGCTCTAGCTCATCGAGGTCACAGCATTGGGGAATGACTGCTGGAGGCTGGGGTACCTCAAATGGAGTGGCCTGCACTTTCTCCAGACCTGAATCCCATAGAAAACCTATGGGATCAGTTGAGTCATCGTGTAGCGGCTCGTAACCCTGCACCCCACAGCCTCAGTGATCTGAGGGCCGCCCTTCTAGAAGAGTGGAATGCCATGCCTCAGCAGACAATAAGTCAACTTGTGCACAGCATGAGATGTCGATGTCAAGCTGTAATTGATGCTTAAGGGCACATGACAAGTTATTGAGACACTGACATTTTTTGTTGTGGTATACCCACCACTGTTGTTGGCTTTCGGTTTCATTGAATTATTTGAGATGAGGAAATCACCATTGCATGCTTCTACTTACATGCCTTACTTTCATGATATAATATCACTGTAGCGTGAACATCTTACATTTTCCATAAATTTCACCCAAAAGCCAAATCTCCCTAACTTTTTGTGAGTAGTGTAATTGTTTTAAGAGATGGGTGTGGCATCTTCAAGGATCTGAAAATTGTACCCAAGGATGAACCAGACTTGTAGAGGTCCACAATTCTCTTCCCAGTGTTGGTGTATGCAAACTTCTGATTTTGAAAAAAAAAAAAAGTAATAAAAAATTCTCTAAAAAATTTTTTTGGCAAGTATTAGTTATCTAGCAGCTAGAGTGAAAGTAAAGATTTACAAGACAATAGTGAGACCTGATATGATGTATGGTTTGGAGACGGTGGCACTGACAAAGGCAGGAGGTGGAACTGGAGGTGGGAAAGTTCAAGATTCTCATTGGGAGTGACTAGAAGGGATAGGATTAGAAATGAGTCTATCAGAGAGACGGCCTGGGTCGAGCGGTTTGGAGACAAAGTAAGAGAGGGAAGGCTGAGATGGTTTGGAAAGTGCAGAGGAGGGATGGTGGATATATTGCATAAAGGATGTAGAAGATGGAGCTGCTAGGCAGGAGGGAAGGAGGAGAGCACAGAAGATTCATCGATATAGTGAAGGAGGACATGGAGAGGGTTGGTGTTGCAGAGGAAGATACAAGGGATAGGGTGAGATGGAGGCAGATGAACTGCTGTGATGACTCCTAAAGAGAGCAGCTGAAAGAAGAAAAGTTATTTAGTGAATAGAAATAATTTTGGTTATTCTGACTGACCTAAAACAGGAAAAGTTTAGTCGGAATTAATGTCAGACAGTGGGGAAAAAAGGTTATGTTGTGGAGAAAAAGGAATGGGCGAGAGGCAACGAGCTGGAATGAGACGAGGCTTTATTTTCTCCAGCATACTGAAACACACTTCATAGCTTGTGTGAGCTACGGCGCTAACTGGGTTTCTGTACATAGGTCTTTTATACTGTTGCACAGACAAAGAGAATGTGTGGCACATTAGCATAGTGATTGTCAGTCAATACACATCATTAGCATAACATCAGCGGGCGCCACTTTGACCGCTGCTTCTGGTCTCTGCGGCTCCCGGTTATTCTTTCCGTCCTTGGGGGTGCATAACTTAGCAGTCCAGTCGGATTGCCCCCCGGGGCTCTTTGCCTGTATGTCTATTGTCCTGCCCTGATGGGTATGAGAGGTTGTCCACCCGCTGAGTCAGGTGTCCACCACACAGCCCCCTCCCAAACACCCAGAAGGGGTTGTGACCCCTTAGCAGTCCAGTCGGATTGCTCCCCGGGGCTCTTTGCCTGTATGTCTATTGTCCTGCCCTGACCCCAAAGGACCCTTCTGGGTCCTTTGGGCACAAGTTGGTGCCCCTGGCGGGTGCAGCGGGAGGCGTGCCACTCTGGTCGAACTGTCCTGCTGGTGAGGCATGTCGGAGGGCCTGTAAGTCCGTGGGGGGAAAGGGGGAGGGGTGAAAAACACTTCTGCTCCGCTCCAAGTTCCAGCATGTGATGGCCGTGGTTCATGGGTGCACGGGGTCCAATGCGCGTCGTGCGTAAAGGAACAAAGCTGGCAATCGGCAGGCTTTTGGGATGGAGGTGTGGGCATAGCGATGTGGAGGGGGAGGTGGGTGGGAAGCAATGGAGTGCTGGCCCAGGACGTCAAGTGTCTTGGCCGCGCAAAAATTGTGTGCAGATCAGCCTCGGGTGAGGGACTTTCCCGGTAATCCTTACGGTGATCCACAGCGGCTGTGAAAAAATTGAAGTCTCTGACTCCTCCTTGTGCAGGCTCGGTTCAGCGAGGATCTGGGGAAGGCGATCAGCCCAATTCCCTGAGGATGCGTAGCGGCTGGGGGGGGGGGGGGGGGATTGAAGCTATGTCGGGGAACGTGGCAATCTTGCTTAAGGTGCAGGAGCAGCCCTAAAGGCATCGGGGAAAGCAAACACATTGTCCTGTGTGCGAGGCTGCATGTCTGCTTTAAGTGGAAGTTACGCTGTCCTGTAATCCTGCAGTGTGCGCACGGGGCTTCTGTGCGCCGAAACTCTGCTGTCTGGAGGTGAAGTCAGGGTCGGGGCTTGATGAGAATCAACACAGATGGCGCCGATCTTCCCCTTACAGGCTGTTCTGTCAGTTTGCTTGTCTCGCCGATCATGGTGTGTCTCGGTCCCAGTACCACTCGCTCTCTTGGGCCCTAGGTAGCCAGTGTGGAGAGAGAAGCAGGTGAGCACGCTCCAGTGTGGATGAAGAGGGAGTCCACAGCGCGGTGAAAGGGAGGATAGTCCATTTCACAGTTAGGTCACCAATGTGGAGAAAAGGAATGCAGGTGAAGCATGACAATCTTGATTCCACAGCGTGGTGAAAGGTCGAGACACTCCATGGCACGTCAAGGGTCACCAATGTGGAGAAAAAGGAATGGGCGAGAGGCAACGAGCTGGAATGAGACGAGGCTTTATTTTCTCCAACATATTGAAACACGCTTCCTAGCTCATATGAGCTACTGCGCTAACCGGGTTTCTGTACATACAGTAGGTCTTTTATACTGTTGCACAGACAAAGAGAATGTGTGGCACATTAGCATAGTGATTGTCAGTCAATCATTAGCATAAAATCAGCGGGCGCTGCTTTGACCGCTGCTTCTAGTCTCTGCGGCTCCCGGTTATTCTTTCTGTCCTCAGGGGCGCATAACTTAGCAGTCCAGTCTGATGCCCCCCCCCCCCTTCCCGGGGCTGTTTGTCCGTATGTCTATTGGCCTGCCCTTCCTCCTGCCCTGATGGGTGTGAGAGGATGTCCACCCGCTGAGTCAGGTGTCCACCACAATGTCTTTTTATACAGTGTATGTGAACTTCTGGTCTCAACTATACACAGACACATGCACACAAAACAGGAAGAAGGGAAGAACCAAAAAAAAAAAAAAAATCAGCAACATTGTTAGTTTTCTGCCTCAACCATAGGTTTTGGTTTTAATTTGGTCAATTACCATTCTAATGTCATTATGTATATTGTGGTTAAAATGATTAATTTGTTGTAAATATATTGGTTTCCATCTTTGTATTTATGGATCCTACAAAGTCCTATTAAAGTACTGCATTGCAATCGGCTGAGTATCTCAGACAGAACGTTTCAGCAGGAGGGAGGGAGGGAGAGAGAGGGAGAGAGAGAGAGAGAGAGAGAGAGAGAATCATATTAACGATATCCTCTATGCTGTGGTAAAGATCCAAGTTTAAGAAAATGAGTTTTGGGGTAGGAAGAAGTCTGAACTTGCTACTCATTTAGGGTTATGTAACCATTTCAAACTTTGCATATCAGTTCCTCCAGTAGTTTGTGATAATGCAGTCTCACAAAATTATGCAAATTCAACCACTTCCACAAATTAACCCTCTGAGTGTGTATGTTGCAGAACTGTGATGTACCCCCTAGTGGTCAAGAGTGGTAAATACTTTTACCTCCGCCAAGGAGGTAATGTTTTTACCGGGGTTTGTCTGTCTGTCTGTTTGTTACCAACATAACTCAAAAAGTTATGAACGGATTTTGACGAAATTTTCAGGAAAGGTGTGTAATGGCACGGGGAACAGATGATTAGATTTTGGTGGTGCTCTGAGAGTGCATACCTCCACCAAGGGTTTTGTTTGTATTTGTGCAGCAGGATGACACAAAAATTACTGGATGGATTTGGATGAAATTTTCACCAGAGGTGGTTCTTGGCCTAGAGAGGAGCCCATTATATTTTGGTGATGATCTGACAATGCATACCTCAGCCAAGGCTCGTATCTTCTCACAGTGTGTTAGCAACAATACTCCAAAACTGATGGACAGACTTTGATGCAATTTTCACCACAAGTGGCTATAGGCCTACACACAAACCCATTACATTTTGGAGGTGATCCATGAGAAATGCAAGGAGCCTTGGCGGAGGTATGCGCTCTATGAGTGCTTTTCTTGTTTATCAATAAAATAGTTCAGATTTCCAAGGCTATAACTTGAGTGGTAAGAGATGATGGTTTACTGTCAATTAAAAAGATGTAAAATATGATCCAAAGTTTCAGATAGGAATAAATTTATGCATCTAATTTGCATAATGTCATGGCACATCTTTAATTTCCATAACTCAGTCAAAACTGGAGTTTAGACGTATTTACACAAAAAATGGTTCTTTTGACACCATTTTTTGTACAGAGGTACCTCATCATCTTATCTTCAAAGTATATGAACAAGAAGTCAATACATTTAAAAAAAAAAACAAAAAAAACAGAAATTTCTCACTTTTGACAAAGTTAGTGAGAAGGCA
Organism: Pholidichthys leucotaenia; assembly: GCA_020510985.1. Lineage (NCBI taxonomy): Eukaryota > Metazoa > Chordata > Actinopteri > Cichliformes > Pholidichthyidae > Pholidichthys > Pholidichthys leucotaenia. The sequence goes on along the minus strand of CM035838.1, from coordinate 44,589,017 downwards.
GGTGCAGTGCCATGCTCTGCCACTAGGGGCACGCAAATTCTCACACTTAAAGGATTAAACCAATCCCTGCGACTTTGGCATGACCTTGCAACTTCGTCCAGTCACCGCAACTGTGCAGCAATTTTGGCCAATCATCGTCATTCTCTGCGAATTTTGCCAGTCAAATTTGTCCCTTAGTCGCACCCAAACATGTACACTATCCAGTTTAACCAGTCACATTTTACTGAGCACTTAATTACCTTCGCCATGGAGGTTATGTTTTTAGCGGGATTGTAAGGATTCTTTATCATTGCGAGATAGGGCCATTTTTAGCATATGTGTATATAACTCTACAATAAATGGTCAGGACGCTTGCCAAAAAAATACAGGATAAGATCCCAATAGGTTCTACGAAATATCAGACTGATCCCGATCCTACAAAAAATCCGGATACTGTGATCCAGAACAGGAAATAATAGGGGATCTTTGGAATTTTCATCACTGTAAGGTAACAAATTAAGATATAAACATACAACAAACACCAAAATATAGTCAAGACACTGAGGAATCAGTAGTGTGCCAGTGGATTTGTTGTATCTTCGAAAGCTACAGAGCTATATCCAGAAGAAAACCGCCATTACCGAAAAAGTGATTTTTGTCAATAACTACTGAACTAATAAAGATATCAATGTGAATCCAATTGCTAAAGGTATGTTTTGATGGTCAAGGAATCTGAAAATATAGATAAAATAAATGTAGGACTATTATATTTGGGGAAAATCCCAATATTAGGGGGAATTGAGGTACTTGGCGGAGGTCTGCGCTCTGAGTGTTTTTCTAGTTCTAAATAAATCACTGTTTCACAGGAAATTTTTGGTAATCCTGTGCTTTTCTTGTGGTGTTACATAGAATGTAAACTGTGGTGTAAAAAAACTTTTTTCTATACTGTGGTATAGAAAAAAGCAACTACTTTAAAATCTGTATTTCCTCATAACTTTCAGTGCAGAAAACTAATATTGCAACTTTTATCTCAACTTTTTAGAAAAGCTCCCAAAAATGAGGCATTTTGGCCTGCAACAATCACAAAAACAGCCTGTGAAATCCTGGTGGGACTGGCAAATGTGCAACAGCATCACCCAGTGTACAGATGGCAAAAGTTGTTTGGGTTTTTTTTTAATTGATTAATTCATTTATAATTATTAATACTTTTTTTGGCTCATTTCATCAAAGGCGAAGTGATCTAATGCCATGGCACTGCCTCTATTTTCTGTCCACGTTTCTCAAGAATCACTACTCATAGGCATTTTCCCCAATCCTGACCAAACTTGCACACAATGGGTCTCATGAGATGAAATGTTAGTAAATCTGTGAGTAGATTTGCATGTAAATCATCTCGGTATTAAAAAATGACTCCAGATTCATGAACACTGTGTAAAACCCTGATTTGTTTGTAGATCTGTGTTGTCTTGAGGTGGTGGTGGGGGGTTTGTTCTTCTGTCAGTAATGAAGGGACCAGTACAGGAAAAGCCTGAAGGGAGGGGACAGATGCTGCCAGGAAAAACAATATAACAGCTGAAGGAGGTGAATCATAATTGCAGCTTTTAATTTTATTTTATTGGAGAGCTCTCTTTATTGCAAACAGACCCTTAATGGAGCCGTAAACCCCAGCAAGCTCAGAAGGTAAGGTGTTAAGGTGATTAAACTTGTTACATTAGATGCTAAATCACATTTATACTAACATCACTAATACCTTGTTGTTTGGTCGCTGCCTAATGTGTATAATGCTGTCTACTGATTATTAATTAAATGGAAATGAAAGCTAGGAATATAGTTTTAAACTCAACAGTTAAACTACTGTAAATAAATCTGAAATGATCTATTGTAATGCTTTTGAACTCATTTTAACAAACTATGCCAGGAGTCACCTCTGTTGTTGAAGCGGTGGCCCAGAGCTGCGGCCGCAAGGTGGTCGGTGCATCTCGTGGTGGCAACCCCCGAACCAAGTGGTGGACACCAGTGGTGAGGGGGCCATTAAGCTGAAGAACGAGTCCTATCAAGCTTGGTTGGCTTGTGGGACTCCCAAAGTAGCTGAGGTGTACCGGCAGGCCAAGCGGAGTGCAGCTCGGGTGGTTGCTGAAGCAAAAACCTGGGTATGGGAGGAGTTTGGTGAAGCCATAGAACAAGACTTTTGGTCGGCCTCGAAGAGATTCTGGCAAACTGTCCGGCGGCTCAGGAGGGGAAAGCAGCTCCCTGTCTACACTGTGATTGGTGCAGATGGGGCGATGTTGACTTCGACTGGGGATATTGTCGGGTGGTGGAAGGAATACTTCGAGGATCTTCTCAATCCCACTGATATGCCTTCCACAGAGGAAGCAGGGTTTGTGGATGACGGGGATGACTCGCCTATCCCAGGGGCTGAGGTCGCCAAGGTGTTTAAAAATCTCCTTGGTGGCCGGGCCCTGGGGGTGGACGAGATTCGCCCTGAATACCTCAAGGCCCTGGATGTTGTAGGGCTGTCAGGGTTGACACGCCTCTGCAACATTGCGTGGAGGTCGGGGGCAGTGCCTTTGGCATGGCAAACCGGGGTGACGGTTTCTTTCTTCAAAAAAGGGGACCGAAGGGTGTGCTCCAGCTTTAGAGGGATCACACTCCTCAGCCTCCCTGGGAAGGTCTATGCCAAGGTACTGGAGAGGAGAGTCCGGCCGTTGGTCAAACCTCGGATTCAGGAGGAGCAATGTGGTTTTCGTCCTGGCCGTGGCACATCGGACCAGCTCTTTACCCTCTTGAGAATTCTCGAGGGTTCGTGGGAATTTGCCCAACCAGTTTACATGTGTTTTGTGGACTTGGAGAAGGCATTCGACCGTGTCCCTTGTGGTTTTTTGTGGGGGGTGCTTCGGGAGTATGGGGAATCGGGCTTGATGTTACGAGCTATTCGGTCTCTATACGACCGTTGTGAGAGTTTGGTTCGTATTGCCAACACTCGGTCAGACTCATTCCCAGTGAGAGTTGGACTCCGCCAGGGCTGCCCTTTGTCACCAATCCTGTTCATAATTTTTATGGTCAGGATTTCTAGGCGCAGCCGGGGAACGGAGGGCGTCATGCTTGGTGACCACAGGATCTCATCTCTGTTGTTTGCAGATGATGTTGTCCTGTTGGCTTCATTCAGCAATGACCTACAGCTCTTGCTGGGATGGTTTGCCGCTGAGTGTGAAGCGGCTGGGATGAGAATCAGCTTCTCCAAGTCCGAGTCCATGGTCCTCAGCCAGAAAAAGGTGGCTTGTCCTCTCTGGGTTGGGGACAGGCTCCTGCCCCAAGTGGAGGAGTTTAAGTATCTTGGTCTTATTCACAAGTGAGGGGAGAATGGAGCGAGAGATCGACAGACGGATCGGAGCAGCATATGCAGTGATGCGGACGTTGTACCGGTCTGTTGTGGTGAAGAGGGAGCTGAGTTCTAAGGCAAAGCTGTCGATTTACCAGCCAGTCTACGTTCCTGCTCTCACCTATGGTCACGAGCTTTGGGTAATGACCGAAAGAACAAGATCGCGGATACAAGCGGCTGAAATGAGCTTTCTCCGTAGGATTGCTGGGCTCGCCCTCAGAGATAGGGTGAGGAGCTCAGTCATCTGGGAGAGGCTCAGAGTAGAACCGCTGCTCCTCCACATTGAAAGGAGTCAGTTGAGGTGGTATGGGCATCTGATTAGGATGCCTCCTGGACGCCTCCCACTTGAGGTGTTTCAGGCACGTCCCACTGGGAGGAGACCCCGGGGCAGACCCAGGACTCGGTGGAGAGACTGTGTCTCCCAGCTGGTCTGGGAAAGCCTTGGTATCCTCTCTGAAGAGCTGGAGCAGGTGGCGGGGGAGAGGGAAGTCTGGACTTCTCTGCTTGAACTGCTGCCTCCGCGACCCCGACCTCTGGAAAAGTGATAGAAGATGGATGGATGGATGGATGGATGCCAGGAGTGTCCAATCATGTGCCATGGAGGACCAAGACCCTGCAGGCTTTACCTTCAACCAGTGTCTTCAGCAGCAGATTTCACTGTATTTCTTTCCACTGATTGTTTATCGGTGAAAACACCTGCTGAAGAGACTGGGTAGAAGAGAAAACCTGCAGGGTCTTGGCCCTCCATGGCACATGATTGGACACCCCTGAACTATGTGTTGGGCTAAAAGTAAAGAGTTACTTATTTTTCTTAATGAGAACTATTTTAAATAGTTTAGGTCTATGAAATGTTTGCATTTAATACTCATACATTTGAATTTAGTCTTGCGCATATGTGATCATTTATCAGTCAATAAAAGATGTGAAAATGATAATTAGCCAAAATAATCAATGTGTTCTAATTTAGATATAGTGGGGCAAAAAAGTATTTAGTCAGCCACCAATTGTGCAAGTTCTCCCACTTAAAAGATGAGAGAGGTCTCCAATTTTCATCATAGGTATACCTCAACTATGAGAGACAAAATGAGAAAAAAAAAAAAATCCAGAAAAATCACATTGTCTGATTTTTAAAGAATTTATTTGCAAATTATGGTGGAAAATAAGTATTTGGTCAATTACAAAAGTTCATCTCAATACTTTGTTATATACCCTTTGTTGGCAATGACAGAGGTAAAACGTTTTCTGTAAGTCTTCACAAGGTTTTCACACACTGTTGCTGGTATTTTGGCCCATTCCTCCATGCAGATCTCCTCTAGAGCAGTGATGTTTTGGGGCTGTCGCTGGGCAACACGGACTTTGAACTCCCTTCAAAGATTTTCTTTGGGGTTGAGATCTGGAGACTGGCTAGGCCACTCCAGGACCTTGAAATGCTTCTTACGAAGCCACTCCTTCATTGCCCGGGCGGTGTGTTTGGGATCATTGTCATGCTGAAAGACCCAGCCACACTTCATCTTCAGTGCCCTTGCTGACGGAAGGAGGTTTTCAATCAAAATCTCACGATACATGGCCCCATTCATTCTTTCCTTTACACGGATCAGTTGTCCTGGTCAGTTTGCAGAAAAACAGCCCCAAAGCATGATGTTTACACTCCCATGCTTCACAGTTGGTATGGTGTTCTTTGGATGCAACTCAGCATTCTTTCTCCTCCAAACACGACAAGTTGAGTTTTTACCAAAAAGTTCTATTTTGGTTTCATCTGACCATATGACATTCTCCCAGTCCTCTTCTGGATCATTCAAATGCTCTCTAGCAAACTTCAGACGGGCATGGACATGTACTGGCTTAAGCAGGGGGACACGTCTGGCACTGCAGGATTTAAGTTCCTGGCGACGTAGTGTGTTACTGATGGTAGCCTTTGTTACTTTGGTCCCAGCTCTCTGCAGGTCATTCACTAGGTCCCCCCGTGTGGTTCTGGGATTTTTGCTCACCGTTCTGGTGATCATTTTAACCCCACGGGGTGAGATCTTGCGTGGAGCCCTAGATCGAGGGAGATTATCAGTGGTCTAGTATGTCTTCCATTTTCTAATAATTGCTCCCACAGTTCATTTCTTCACACCAAGCTGCTTACCTATTGCAGATTTAGTCTTCCCAGCCTGGTGCAGGTCTACAATTTTGTTTCTGGTGTCCTTTGACAGCTCTTTGGTCTTGGCCATAGTGGAGTTTGGAGTCTGACTGTTTGAGGTTGTGGACAGGTGTCTTTTATACTGATAACGAGTTCAAACAGGTGCCATTAATAAAGGTAACGCGTGGAGGACAGAGGAGCCTCTTAAACAAGAAGTTACAGGTCTGTGAGAGCCAGAAATCTTGCTTGTTTGTAGGTGACCAAATACTTATTTTCCACCATAATTTGCAAATAAATTCTTTAAAAATCAGACAATGTGATTTTTCTGGATTTTTTTTTTCTCATTTTGTCTCTCATAGTTGAGGTATACCTATGATGAAAATTGGAGACCTCTCTCATCTTTTAAGTGGGAGAACTTGCACAGTTGGTGGCTGACTAAATACTTTTTTTTTGCCCCACTGTATTTAAGAATAGAACAGCTTACAGAGTGACTTGGTTCGTAATTTAAACTGGTAAATCTTGCCTTTTAATTAAAGGCTATAATTATCAAAATCAAATTGCATTTTAATATAATTAAAGATGGGCGATTTAAGGTTAACTTCAGCTTCAGTTTCCATATTTTTTATTTAAAAAATAGTTTAAACAACAGAACATTAACTCACCCAAATTTTTAAGACATCTAATCTGAAGCTTAAGTATGAATTGCTGATTAATTAAGCTAAATCTATTATGTGCTTTTTTTTACTTGTGTTTAAAAAAAATGTTTTAAATGCATTTACATATTGTGAGCATGACACGGGAACAATTTAAAAGAAACTCCGATTATATTGGCATGTTAGCTCTATATTATATTACATATTATTATTATTATTATTATTATATTACATATTATTATTATATTACATATTATTATTATTATTATTATTATATTACATATTATTATTATATTACATATTATCACATATTATTCCATCTAGCTACATTGCTCCGCACTGTGGGTGTTTATATATTTACATATTTATTCCATCCAGCTACAATGCTCTGCACTGTGTGTCTGTGTGTGTGTGTGTGTGTGTGTGTGTGTGTGTGTGTGTGTGTGTGTGTGTATATGTATATATATATATTTTATAGTAATATGTACATATGTATATTAGCTGCTCTTGCTTGCTTGTTTTTTTTCTTGCCTTCTGATTGTTGCTCTGAGTGTTGCTATCCCTGTGCTGTTGCAATCCTGGAATTTCCGCGTTGTGGGACTAATAAAGGCTTATCTTATCTTATCTTATATGCTTTATTTTGATGTTAGTAACATAACTATAATATAATTTTTTTGAAAATAATTCTGTTTTATATATTTTTAAAAAACTTTATTACAATGTAAATCGCCATTTTTGTTTACGTCGCAATGCATTCTGGGTAGTGACGTAGAATGGTTGCAGCCGTTTTTTCTGTCTTATACAAGCCAAGAAGCGAAGCTACGAACTACTGCCATTTGTCAGTGAAAGTGACACATTGTGCAGCTTTTGGATGCAATTTCCAATCAAAGGGAAATAAAGAGAGAGGGGTGAGCCTCCATAGCTTTCCTAAAGAGGGAAAGTTGAGGAAAAAGTGGGGCGGCAGCGGCTCAGGAGGTAGAGCAGGTTGTCTAATAACCCGATGGTTGGCGGTTCGAATCACACTCTCCCCAGATATCCTGCCATTGTGTCCCTGGGCAAGACACTTCACCCGCATTGCCTCCAGTGCCCATAACACTGGGTATGAATGTGTAAAAATGTTTAAATGTTCGGAGGCCGTTGGCGCGGATTGGCAGCCACATTTCCGTCACTCTGAGTGTCTATGATCAAGCGCTATAGCGCACGCTTGATAAAGCTGATATATACGTTTATCACGCTATGATAAAACGCTGTATCGCTCAAAGCGCTTGAGACACTCAAAGTGCATGCTTGAGCATGCGCTTTGAGTGTCTATGATCAAGCGCTATAGTGCACGCTTGATGAAGCTGATATATATTTATCACGCTATGATGAAGCACTATATCGCTCAAAGCGCATGCTTGAGCGTGCGCTTTGAGCGATATAGCTTGAGTGTCTCTCCGCTCTGCGAGTGTCTCTCCGCTTTAAGTGTCTCAAGCGTGCACTTGAGGAAGCATTATTTTAAGGTGAAACTTATATATTGTTGATTTACTTACAATAGAATGCTCAAACACAAAAAATTGTCTACAAGCATGATGGGCTCTGAACTGATAAACATGGACTCTCAGCAACATAAAGCAGTTTCTCTTTTTTCTTTCTCAGACTGTGGGTTGAACGTCCATAAGCAGTGCTCCAAAGTCGTTCCAAACGACTGCCAGCCAGATCTTCGACATGTCAAGCTTGCGCTTTGAGTGTCTATGATAAAGCGCTATATAAATCTGATGCATTATTATTATTAAAAGTGGGAGGATGTGGTTGAAAGAGTCCAACTTCCCAAAGACCCGCGGCTGTGCTCTAATCACTTTAGCCCTGAGGATTTTGAGGATTTTCGTCGCCCCCCAGCTCATGAAAGAACTCACAGGTGTGTCTGGCTACAAACGACGGCTTAATGCAAACGGCATTAAAGCTTTGATGTGCTGTGATACAGGACAGATCTGTAAAGCAGGCATGCATCCTGTTCCACCACTTTAACAAGTGACTGAACAAGATACATTTATAGCATCAGGTACCATGGACAGCGGCAGAAATGAAGTGGAGCTCTTTCCAACAGATTTTCTTTTTTTTTGCTCTTTCCAACAGCTCTACTTCTCCGTCAGCATTGGCGAACATTTGCCACAAAAACACCATCCAACATGACCAGCTCTAGCTTCCTCGCGGCTGCTGTCTTCATTCTCAAGTCCATTTTCACTTTGTGTGTCTTCGTCATTGTCTTTATTGCTTTGGCTTCGCACTGGTTCGAACTGAAAAGGCTGTTTACAGACCACTGCTGCTACATGCAGCACAACCAATCTACGTCACTACCCAGAATGCATTGCGACGTAAACAAAAATGGCGATTTACATCGTAGTAAAGTTTTTTTTTAAAAAATATATAAAACTGGGAATTATTTTCAAAAAAAATTATATTATAGTTATGTTACTAACATCAAAATAAAGCATATAGAGCTAACATGCCAATATAATCAGAGTTCCTTTTAAAGTTAATTGTAGTTGAAATATGTGGTAATAACCAGGGATATTTAAGTGCATTTGTATTTACACATGCTCTACAAGTGGTCTGAGGCAGGAGTTTTTGTTAGTAGTTATGAAAAGTTCTGAGCTACTAACATTTTGATTAATGCCGAAACATTGGTAAATTTCCCTGTACTAACAGTTTGCAAACAAATTCGTTCTGCTCATGTTTCATGAATGAGGCCCAATGGTCCTAATGTGTTATTTCATGTTGTTTATTAATCTGCAATCACCGTAGTCATTGCACCTTCTCATGGCTTTAAAGTTCTTTTTGGTCAGTCATGCTGAGTAGAGTAGCGGATCATATCACAGGATTCTGGGCCAGGAACTGATCCGCAAAGGCGAACTGGGTCGGACGAATGGATTCCTGGCTCTGCTGTAAGGCAGCATGTGACTCAGATTACACTGTAGTGCTGCATCATGCTGTGCCTTCTCACTGTGCTGTGTAAAGGTGTTTGTTAAACTGTGAAATCTTGCCATGTATAATGTTTTGTTTTAGACAGTTGGTTAATGGCTAAATCTTTTCACTCTTTAAATGTCAGTTTTTGTTTGTGTGATGAAATAAATGGAGTAAAATGGAGCTTAATGGCCAAAGGTGACACAGCTGCTCATATGATTCTTGCATAACGACGACTGAACAAAAATACTCAGCTCTATTAACCTGTTACACCATGTTAATCTCCCTGTTAATGACAAATCTCTGAGGTTGTGTCCCATGTAAAAATTGCATCCCTCTTACAGCGATGTATTTGTACGTTCCTGGCTGGCAAATGCACTGCCTAAAGAAACTGGACAGAGTTGCTGGGACAGATCTGCCCTGCTGTAATGAGTTTGAAGGCAGACTGGCCATTCAGTAGCATTTAATTTATTTTTTAACGCGAATGGGGGGGGGGTGTAGTTCTGGAAGAGACTGCTGGAGCTGCATTTATTGATTTATTGGAAACCATTGTGTGTAGATACTAGTGTTTCTGTCACAAAGAAGAAGAAGCCATCTCCGTCATTCAGTCCATGTACTGTAGAATGAAATTACATTTCTCCTATCCACAATGTTAATCACATCTAGAATCAGAGGGGTCGCTGCCATGCAAGGTGCCACTACAAACAACTTCTCCTTCCCCCATTCTATTATGCTGAACACCAAGCTAGAAAGCAGGAAAGAAGGACGTTTTTTATATGGTCTTTGGTATGACCCGGCTGAGACTTGAACCCTCACCCTCCCAGTTGTGGGGCAGATGCTCTATCAACTAGGCCACCACTCTGGTAAAAGCCATTTCCCTTCCTAGTTTCTACACTGTATTTTCAAGATTATGTTAAGTGTGTGCAACATTTTTCTTTGCTCTCTAATTTAATAACACTGTACGCAAGCAGTTTGCATCACATAAAATTAATTGATCACCTGACAAATTACATCTTCAGGTTTCTGCTGTAGACAATGAATTCCTAAAACCCCGCTTAAAATCCACACATTTCCTCAAGTTTACCTAAATGAACACCTGACAAAAAAAAACGCTGAATTAGCACGGCAGGCACGGATGCTAAAGAAACATAAGATACAGTCAACCTGGACAAGAAATTGTAGAATTTGGATTAAACTAAATGGAACACCTGAGCAAGCAAAAAGTATAATGATCAGAGATGCTACTGACTTAGATAAATACAGATGAACACTGACTATGAAACACAGAGTGAGGAAACTCAAGCTCTAAAAATATGCCACTATGCTGAACATAAACCACAAGAGATGGAGAATGATATTGATCCTGATAACCACTTTTTCAATAATATTCATAACCACTGTGAATATTACACTGAAAAGCAATTCAAAAGTCAAGTGCAATTAGATGGTAAACTGTCAATAATACACTTCAATAGCAGAAGTCTTAACAAAAACTTCTCACAGATTCAGGACTATTTAAAACAGCTAAACAGAAAATTCACAGCTATAGCAGTCTCTGAAACCTGGCTTAATGAAGACCAGGCTCCCCTGATGGCAATAGAGGGATATCAGATGTTTAACATTAACAGATCTCAAAAAAAGGGTGGTGGTGTTGCACTGTATATTGATGACCTATATAGATGTAAGCTTGTAAATGAAATGTCCTCAGCACTACCAGGGCTTCTGGAATGTGTTACTGTTGAGATTGACCTAGACAAAACAAAAAATCTAATCATAAGCTGCATATACAGAACGCCGGGAACTTGCATTGAGACATTCAGAGATAAATTAGTCGAGCTGTACAATAATATTACTAGTAAGAAAATGGTAGCAATTTGTGGAGATTTCAATATTGACCTACTTAATCCACATCAACAAAATGTAGTTACAGAGTTCATGAACTCTATGTACAGCATGAGTCTATATCCCACAATAACACATCCCAGTAGAATCACAGCTCACTCTGCTACACTTATTGACAACCTGTTTGTCAATGTTCTCGACAAGAAAATAGAAAGTGGATTATTGATAAATGATATAAGCGACCACTTGCCAATCTTTGCACTTATCCATGGCCACACGGGGCCCAACCCAGAAAAAATCTCAAAATCGTTCAGACACAAATCACCAAACGCAGTCAGTTCTTTTAAAGAGGACTTGCTGAAGCAAGACTGGACAGAAGTCTATGTATCAGATGTAAATGAAGCCTATGACGCATTTACAAACATTGTAACCACTCTTTATGAAAAAAACTGCCCATTAGTTAAAAAAAAGCTTAAACACAAATTTACTGACAAACCATGGCTAACCAAAGGACTACAAAAGGCGTGTAAAAAGAAAAATTTATTATATAAAGCTTTCATAAAGAAAAGGACAAAAGAAGCAGAGCAGCGGTATAAAACATACAAAAATAAGTTAACATATATAATAAGATGTAGTAAAAGAGACTATTACAGTAAAGAACTGGAAAAAAACAAAGACAATATTAAAAATACATGGACAATAATCAACAGTATCCTTGGAAATAAAAGCAGAAATACCAGCTACCCAACTAACACTCCAAAAAATAATAAATCGACTCCGAATGTGAATATAGCTTCACCTGCAGATGAATTTAATAATTTTTTTGTTAACATTGGACCTAAACTGGCCCGAGAAATACCCACTACGGTGCCAACAGGTGATTCAATATGCAATAACACTGCTGTAAAAGACACCATCTTCATAAAGAACACAGACGAAAGAGAGGTCATTGAAATTGTTAAATCGTTCAAAAGTAAAACATCTACTGACTGCGATGGTATTGATATGCTACTAGTCAAAACTGTTATCGAATGCATAGTGAAACCACTGACGTATATCTGTAACCTGTCTCTCCAATCAGGTATATTTCCCAATGCAATGAAAATAGCTAAAGTAATTCCGATTTACAAGACAGGCGACAGAGGGGAACTCTCCAACTACAGACCAATTTCACTATTACCGCAATTTTCCAAGATACTTGAAAAAATATTCTATGAGAGAATTGACAACTTCATACTGAAGAATGATTTATTGTGTGAGCAGCAATATGGGTTCAGACACAAAAGGACAACAGCATATGCCTTAATGGAATTTACAGAAAAAATATCAACAGCCATTGAAAATAAAGAGTATTCAGTTGGAGTATTCCTGGATCTTAAAAAAGCATTTGATACAGTAGATCACAATCTATTATTAAAGAAACTACAAAATTGTGGTATCAGAGGGGTAGCACTGTCCTGGTTAAGAAGTTACTTAAAGAATAGATATCAGTTTGTATGTGTTAACAACAAAAACTCAGAGCTACTGAAGGTCACCTGTGGAGTCCCACAGGGTTCAGTTTTGGGACCATTATTATTCAATATGTATATAAATGATATATGTAAAGTTTCAGAAAAAATGGACTTAATATTGTTTGCTGATGACACTAACCTGCTATGCAGTGGAAACAACTTGGAACAACTTCTGGATACACTCGGAAAGGAATTAGGAAAGCTGAAACTGTGGTTTGATTCGAACAAATTAACGCTCAATTTAAGCAAGACAAAATTTATAGTCTTTAACAACCATCACAACTACCCAGTACCCAAACTCAGTGTAAATGGTGTAGAGATTGAAAGGGTATCCGAAACTAAATTCCTTGGAGTAATAATTGATAACAAACTGTGTTGGAAGCCACATATTAATTATATAAAAGGTAAAGTATCCAAATCAATTGCAATATTACACAGAGTGAAAAATTTGCTGAATCAACCCACACTATACACCTTGTATCATTCATTAATACTCCCATACATGACATATTGTAATGAAGTATGGGGAAATACATATAAAACAAACATATATCCACTCTTTATGCTTCAAAAGAGAGCTATTAGAATAATCAACAAAGCAGCTTACAGGGAACCAACAAACCCACTTTTTCTTAAACAAAAAACTCTCAAGTTGAAAGATCTGATCGACTTTAAAACCGCAATAATAATGTTCAAAGTGAAGAATCTATCACTGCCCGCAAATATCCAAAAGTTGTTCCAAACAAGGGAGAAACGATATCACTTCAGAGGAACATGTATATTTCAAAAGCCTACAGTGAGAACAACTACCAAGCAACACTGTATTTCAGTGCAAGGTGTCAGATTATGGAACGATTTTGGACCTGAATTAAAATCATGTACAAAGCTTGGACAATTTAAACAAAAACTAAAGGAAGAAATACTCCAAACATATTTACAAGACGACATGTAAACTCACATAAGGATTGACATTTCCAGCCTGTGTTGTGTTATAGCTTAGTTTTTCTTTTTTCTCTGTGACACTATGTCTTAGATTTGTTTTTGAATAGTAACCGTTTAACTTAGACTAGCTCAGTTTTCTTTTTCTCTCAGTCATATTTTGTCTTAGCCTTGTTTTAAATTGTAATCGCTCTTGTCTTGTTTTCTCTTTTTTCTCCTTTGAATTCTTGGATGGAATATGGGTGGGCAATATAAGCTGCGGCTTCAGCCATCACCCATTTCGGATAACTCACGTGGAATTGTATAGTAGAAGGAGTCTTTGTCTAATTTGACCTTGTTGTTATATTATACAGTTTCTTTTAACCTGTAATGTACTATCCGAAATAAATTCATTCATTCATTCATTCATTCATTCAACATTTATAAATGCAGCCTGTCAATCAATTTAGGCGTCCATAATTTAGCAATTATTTGTTGCATCATTTCAGTCAGTTCTAATGATACATATTCTGTATTTTTTTATCCACCAATGTCTAGAAAAAGGATGTTACCCGCTGTATGACGTACTTCTCAGGTAAAGCAGAAAACTTTATGTAAAGTAAGTAATTACTGCGAAAGTTCTGATGGTGAAAATAATCAATTTTTTAGGTTGTAGCTTTAGATTTTTTTTTTCTTTTTTTTTTAAATGATGACATAAGAGGTGGTCATGGGCAGAGTCATCAAACCTTTAAACAGTTCTTGTGACTGCTTACAATGAAGTTAATGTACAGGTAGAGGGTCCAAGAAGGGCTTCTAGAAGGACTTTGGTTTTTATAGTGTAGTTAAGTAATTGTCGGGATAAAAACTTGGTTCAAAATCTTGTGGCACTTCAAAAACAGTGAAACAGACCAATGACGCATGTTGGTTTCATTGAATTTTAACGAGCAGCGTGACAAGTGATGAATGGATTGGTAGCATCGTACTGAAGAGGACCACTCACTGATTAGCCATCTCTTCCTTGTAATGGAACTGGATCATGTAACATCCATTTAGCTTCTTGCTGACCTCATCCACTCAAACCACAACCACAGATACTTAATTTGGTGCCATGAACGTCCATGAACACATTAATGTAAACGCTTGAGAGACTGCCAGGGGCGTAGCCAAAAAAAAGAAAAGAAAAGAAAAATGTGAAAGAGCAGGTTTTGAGCAGTTTGCATTGAAAATGTTAAGAAATCTGTAGTTGACAGGGGGCTGAAGCTAAAGTTTTGCCCTGGGCGTTCAGAATGGTGGTGGTTGGGGTTCAGCCCCCCCCCCCCCACACACACACACACACACACACAAATTGCTGGCTATGCCACTGACTGCCCTGTAACTGTTCAATTTGGGGGGAAATGGAAGATGCAAGTAAAATTGTTTTCCTCGGTCTACTGACTTGAATCCTTACTTCTACGCACTCATCTGACTATGCACTCATTCTGTATACTTCTGTTCACATGTAACCTCCATTCCTTCCTTACTGATCACCAGTGTTGGGCAAGTTACTAAAAAGTAGTAACTAGTTAGTGTGGGGAGTGTGAAATAAGGAGACTGAATTTATTTCTCAATTCAGGTTTATTGAAGATTTCACATCCCCCAGCATTCTCTCAAGACAAGAAGCGAGTGAACTCCCCAAAAACCCCCACATTTATACATAGAACATCAGAGGCAAAATCACACATTGTCGCCAAACCCCCCATTGACAATAATTCTCCCCCCGAGTCCCTTCATCGTCCGTCTGACCCCAGGAGGTCAGGAAGTCTTCTCAAAGTCTTATCACGGCACCGCTGCCTCCTGCCGTTATCCTCAGGAGGTCCAGACGCATTGTTCCATCCAAGACGTGAGGTCAAACAACACATGCAGTTCTAAGCATCTCACTCCTGTGCCTATACATATGCAGTCAAAATATGTGAGCCACAGTTGGTTACTAGTTACTGCTTTTCAACAGTAACTGAGTTGCTTTTGAGTAACTGCATGATTAAAGTAACTAGTTACTTGGAAAAGTAACTTTCACGTTACTTTTAAATGCATACTTAAATCATCTTGCACACACAGCAAGATCAAGGGCCCCTTGTTCTCATCAGGAAAAAGAAAACTGATGAGAAAAGTCTCATCTTACAGAGAAAAATGTCTCAGATTTACACAAACTACTGTAATCAGTAGAAAGTCAGAAATTTACTAGAAGTAAAGCTGTGAATTCAGAGAAAATTGTGAACCCCCTGGTGGGTTATTTTTGGCCCAAGAGCTATATATTTGACACCCCTGGACCAGCCCATTAAAAATGCATATTTAAGATGAGATAAGATAAGCCTTTATTAGTCCCACTTCCATGAAATAGCTGCATATCACAACAGCATGTAAATTAATAAGATAAAACAAAGCACAGATAAATGAAAGTTCACCGCTTACTGCAACAAATCAGTCACTTTTTCTCTGTGCGTAAGAAAACTTTTAAATGCATTCAATGCAGACATTAAATGCGAGCTTCTTGCTCAAAAAATACTCATGTTTAACCACAGAGGTGGGAGCTGTTGGGGGCTACTTACCGCTCAGACAACAGGTGATCAGTGCTCGACATGAGAAGTCGCCACCGCCACGGCATTTCTCCCCAACGGGTTGTGATATGAACTGGGGCAGGACAGGAAATGGACCCACGGAGGAGACTGTATGACGGCTGCGTTAGTTACGGTAGGGTCAGTTTATATTTATTTGCTTGCCTTTGCCTTTGGCATGACAACCTCCAGTGGCTTGAGGCGCTGGGGATGGCAGTTGTCCCGCCAATAGCCACTGAAACTTTGTATTCATCCCCAGTCGGCAGCTGATGAGGAGGGTGTCTAGCAACTGCAAGTTGTATGATCGTCTATTTGTGCTAAAATATCTTTCCATGTTAATAAAACAAGTAACGCATCTGATCAAATTTCAGTAACTGTAACGCATTACTGAATTTTTCAACAGTAATTTTGTTACACAGCACGTTAATTCAAAAGTAGCGATGTTACAGTAACATGTTACTGTTACTCCCAACACTGCTGATCACATTTGTGTAAAGGCTAATAGTTTTACATGTAAAGCAGTGTGGCTTTGCTGCGTTTAGTAAAGCCTGTTCCAGGAATCCTTCACAAATTACCTCTGTTCTCACTGATATCAGCTCTCAGCACCTCCCTGACTCATGGTCTGTCATTCCATCATAGAGCATCTCCTTATCTCTCTGAGCCATATTTGTTTTGTCTGTAACCACATTAGGCTTCGTGTGGTTCGCAAAATTTCCTCTGTATAGTGTGGGAGTATTTTTTTGAAATGGAATATTAAATGTGATTAAGTTATTTACTGATTAGGTGTTTGAAGAGAAACACATTTATTTTCAGCTTCCTTAATGGTCTCATTTACTGCCATTTCCTGGGGTTAACGGAGTTTTGTGCTCTTCAGTGACCTATCTATATAATTTTGAAAACCAAAAAAAATATTCCTGTTGTTTTGCAGCTCATTAAAAAAAGCAGTTCTTGTGTCCCTTGTTTTTAAGACACTTTTCTGCCTACTCATTCACATTAATGAGCCTCTTAGCTGATTGGGCAAAAGGTTTTTTCCCCCCAGACTAAGGGCAGTAAAGGCTGATCAAAACAATGACACATTGCTAAGCTAACCACTAACACTAAACGTTAATGGCCTGCTAAGTGAAGAGAGAGGCATGAAGCATGTTTAATTGAATGTGATCTTTAAATCATTCTTAAACTTTAGTTTTGATATGGGCTGTGGTTTAAAACCACATGTGCCAACCTCCCACATGTTACTCCTATGTGCACCTCACTGGTGTTTTTGCTACCCCACGGTGAATGGTTGAACAGCTTTTGATTTACTTTGGGTATGTTATTGTTTGGGGGGGTAGCTGGATTGCTCAGGGATTTAAAATGTATTTTTCCAGAAGATGTTTGATAACTAGGTTTAGCAATAAGTGTTCATTTAGTCGGTTGGTAATTGAGCAATTAAACAAATTGTACGTTTAATTGCAGTATCCCTTTCCCACATTTTGAAGACCAGTAAGCAGACCTTACCACACTTTGTTTTACAGTAGCATTCTCATTTTTGTCTGATAAAGTTAGTCTTTCCCATGACATGTTTACTTTAGTTCAAATTTGTGTTTAGTAGAAAATTTATGAAAGCTTGTAAAGACGGGCTGTTTTCATGGGTTAAGTAAAGACATGATGTTGCAGTGTTGACCAAAAAATAATCAGGGTTTAACAGAAACGAGTAGTCCCATACTCACTTGGAATTGTGGATGATCAAAGTAATGGTGTCAAAGCAAAATGATGTCACTGGCAATTAATGTAACCCTTCTCAAACATAGTAACTTTTTTTTTTCCACGATCTTTACATTTATTTGGACAGGCAGTCCAGTTTTGGAAGAAGAGGTTTTCTTCTTCTGTTTTGTATTTTTAAGGATTTTGATACTAATTATGTTTCACAGGTGCCTAATTGGGGAAGGGATTAAATTTCATCTACCAAAATCTTAAACCCCAGTAGAGTCTGATGTTAACTCCCTCAATGAGGCCATAGCCCAGTATTGTCGTGACCCCACCGGGCAGATGGGCGGCTGCAGCTGTGGCATCAATGTCAATGTCATCACCTACCTTGAGAACGCGATGACTACAGAAAGAAATAACGTGGGCTTTTCAAATTGATATCATGGGTCTATGAAAAATCTCACCCAAGTTCAAACTTGGGTGACCTGTGATGTTTAGCTCAAGGTCAGAGGTCATTTTTCCCAAATCTTGTGAACGCATTAACTAGAGAAAGAAATGATGTGGCCTTTTCAAATTGTTACTATTGGCGTGTCTATGAAAAATCTTGGATGAGTTTGAATTTGGGTGACCTCTGACCACAGAAATGCTACATCACACAAAGGAATGATGTAGCCTTTTCAAATCAGTATCATCATGTCCTTACTCTGCCCTCTGACTATGGATTTGGGGTCAAAAGGTTAAAAGTCACTGTTAAAGACATGCTCTGGTGGTTTTAAATCCCCTATAAAAACAAATCTGCATTGTTTAAAGTGGCATCTTATGCCCTTTTTTTCTCCTTACACAAAAATCCCTTTCATTGTCTTACAGGTTCATGTCAAAATCTTTTCACCGTTCACGCTACATTAAACAGCATAAATCCTGTGATAAAGACTTACCGGTTGAAGGACATTCCCAGTTGTATGCACGGTGACCCAGGATAATGACTGAAACTGAATCAGTCCTTAAAAGCAGTTTAATGGTAAATCCCATCTTAATTTGGATCAGGTTTTCAAAGCACTTTGTTTAAAAATGCTAACTAGCCTGAAGGATAACTTCAGTTAGGCCAGAGAATCCTGATTTGCTCAACACTATACACATGCCAGCTTCATGCAGTTACAGACATGGACAAAATTGTTGGTACCCCTCTGTTAATGAAAGAAAAACCCACAATGGTCACAGAAATAACTTGAATCTGACAAAAGTGGTAATAAATAAAAATTCTATGAAAATTAACCAATGAAAATCAGACAATGCTTTTGAATTGCGGTTCAACAGAATTATTTTAAAAAAACAAACTCATGAAACAGGCCTGGACAAAAATGATGGTACCCCTAGAAAAGATTGAAAATAATGGGACCATAGGGACATGTTCAGCCAAGATGTGTCCTCTAGTTAACATCACAGGCGTCTACAAACTTGTAATCAGTCAGTCGGCCTATTTAAAGGGTGACAAGTAGTCACTGTGCTGTTTGGTGACATGGTTTGTACCACACTAAACATGGACCAGAGGAAGCAAAGGAGAAAGTTGTCTCAGGAGATTAGAAAGAAAATAATAGACAAGCATGTTAAAGGTAAAGGCTATAAGACCATCTCCAAGTAGCTTGATGTTCCTGTGACTACAGTTGCACATATTATTCAGAAATTTAAGATCCACGGGACTGTAGCCAACCTCCCTGGACGTGGCCGCAGGAGGAGACGGATAATACGAACGGAAACAAAAGAGCCCAGAACAACCTCTAAACACATTCATGGTGAACTCCAAGGTCAAGGTACATCAGTGTCAGATCGCACCATCTGTCGTTGTTTGAGCCAAAGTGGACTTCATGGGAGATGACCAAGGAGGACACCACTGTTGAAAAGAAATCATAAAAAAGCCAGACTGGAATTGGCCAAACTGCATGTTGACAAGCCACAAGCTTCTGGGAGAATGTCCTATGGACAGACGAGACAAAACTGGAAGTTTTTGGCAAGGCACATCAGCTCTATGTTCAGACGCAAAAATGAAGCATACCAAGAAAAGAACACTGTCCCTACTGTGAAACATTCTGTTATGTTCTGGGGCTGCTTTGCTGCATCTGGCACAGGGTGTCTTGAATCTGTGCCGGGTCCAATGAAATCTCAAGACCATCAAGGTATTCTAGAGAGAAATGTGCTGCCCAGTGTCAGACAGCTTGGTCTCAGTCGCAGGTCATGGGTCTTGCAACAGGATAATGACCCAAAACACACAGCTAAAAACATCCAAGAATGGGTAAGAGCAAAACATTGGACTATTCTAAAGTGGCCTTCTATGAGCCCTGATCTAAATCCTATTGAACATCTGTGGAAGGAGCTGAAACATGCCGTCTGGGGAAGGCACCCTTCAAACCTGAGACAACTGGAGCAGTTTGCTCATGAGGAGTGGGCCAAAATACCTGCTGAGAGGTGCATAAGTCTCATTGACAGTTCCAGAAATCATTTGATTGCAGTGATTGCCTCAAAAGGTTGTGCAACAAAATATTAAGTTAAGGGTACCATCATTTTTGTTCAGGCGTGTTTCATGAGTTTGTTTTTTAAAATAATTCTGTTGAACCACAATTCAAAAGCATGTCTGATTTTCATTAGTTAATTTTCATAGAATTTTTATTTATTACCACTTTTGTCAGATTCAAGTTATTTCTGTGAGCACTGTGGGTTTTTCTTTCATTAACAGAGGGGTACCAACAATTTTGTCCACATCTGTATATCACCAAAAACGCTCTGTCTCAACTCGCCTTTTGTCAGGGGGCAGAACTTAAGTGTAACTTTACAGCAAAAAAAACAGAGTTTACCTTTTGCTCTTATTAAAGACAAAAAATAGAAAGGAGATGTTTTTACCTTCTTTACATGTTTCGACTGTTTGCTGCAGCCTTCGTCTTAATATTTTGAAATTTTCTGTGTGATGATTGTTCACTTTTTCATCTAACTATATAGCATTGTTTGCTTTAAAGACTTTGGTCCAACTCTTTAGGTAATAATCATGACAGCTTCAGGGTGATGAATGACTGTAATCTGTGTCCACAGTTACTGTACAAGCAAGTTGAATGGGTTGTCCTGTGAGCAGCCACAGCAGGAGTTTGGCTCGGATCGACTAGAGGATTACATAAAGTTTAAGCAACAATGGATACCTTTTTTAGTTTTTATCACTGCTGGGCTTGATGGGAACATGCCTTGAGGCTGTGGGAGGTGGACTGACCTATAAGAAAAGCTTACAGTAATTATGTGAATACTCTATGGCTTTTTATACGATGCTGATGGCACACTGTGTGGGTATACAGTAGGTGTTGGTTTGACAGCCAGATGGAAATGCAGTGAAGGTCTGAACATGATCTCTTGATTTGAATATTATTCCTGCTGCCTTGTTTCTTTAACTGAGAGGGAGGGATCATCACATGACACTAACAGGGTAGCTGTGGCGCAGGTGTAGAGTGCAATCAACTTCTGATCAGAGGGTTGGTGGTTGATTCCTGCTCTCTCTATGGTCTGCATGTCAAAGTGATCTTGAGGAAGACACTGAACCCCAAGTTGCTCCTGGTGGGTCAGGCCAGTGCCTTGCATGGCAGCTCCGCTGTTATCGGTGTGTGAATGTGTATGTGAGAATGGGTTGATAGCTGGATCTGTAAAACGCTTTGGTCATCCAGGGATGGAAAAAAAAAGGCAGTATATAAGTAAATAATAATAAGTAAAAAACACTGTGTGTGTTTATATATTTGCATATTTATTCCATCTAGCTACAATGCTCCGTACTGTGGGTGTTTATATATTTATATATCTACATATTATTCCATCTAGCTACATTGCTCCGCACTGTGTGTGTTTATATACTTGCATATTTATTCCACCTAGCTGCAATGCTCCGTACTGTGGGTGTTTATATATTTACATATTTATTCCATCTAGCTACAATGCTCTGCACTGTGTGTTCATATATTCATATATTTATTCCATCCAGCTACAATGCTCTGCACTGTGTGTCTGTGTGTGTGTGTATATATATATATTTTATAGTAATACGTACATATGTTTATTAGCTGCTCTTGCTTGCTTGTTTTTTTTCTTGCCTTCTGATTGTTGCTCTGAGTGTTGCTATCCCTGTGCTGTTGCAATCCTGGAATTTCCCCGTTGTGGGACTAATAAAGGCTTATCTTATCTTATCTTATCTTAAATGCCATTTACCATAACTGTGCCAACTACACATTAACGTTGACAAAGCTAAGCAGAATTTAATTCAAATGAACCGAAAGCTGGATTAGCGTGTTTAATTGGAGTGATATTAGGACCGATATCAGTGCATCCCCCATTTTTAAATGTGAATGGACTAAAGAGTATATATATTTAGTTTTTAGGCTGGACAAGTTAATGTAAATAAAGCTACACATTACAAATTCATGTATATTTTTAATCTATTGTGCAAATTATTGGCTGTCTTATCAGTGTAATTTTTTTTCCTCTTATAATTTGCATATTCACATAATGAGCTGTTTGGGATGTAATCGGGCCTAAATGTTTCGCGTTATAACCTGCAGTAAACCGAACCTATCAGAAGCCGTAAAACTTTAAACGGTTAGCTGTGATTCAAGTGCAAATACAGTTTTACTACATTTTATCATCAAACTGTATACATTGTGATTCCTTTTTAAGCGTCATGACTAAAGTAACTCGCCTGATCACTTGAATCAATGAACTGCTCAGATGACGTAATCAAGTTGCAAAGCCAGAACGGCTCACATGATGGTGACAGATTGTGGTTGTGTTAATCACTGTGTCGTTTGATCTATCCTACAATATGCCAAGAGCTTTGTTTTTAGACTGACTGATATGGATGATTATGATGCTTAGTGACAGCTGCCAGTATCTATATAGATTATACAAAACCACAGAATGGGGTGGGATGTGGTGTTGCCTTATGGGGTTTATCAGCCAATATTTGGACTAGTTTGCTTATTTGACATCTGTAACTCTCTGTGATAGAGGCTGTTTGTAATTCTGACCAGTGGAAGAAGAGCTTGAAAACAAATTTGGCTAAATAAAACATTAAACCATGTTTTATACCAAGACAAGGCTGAACCCATTTCTACTTGGGTGTGACACAAGAATAATAATCAGTGTTGCCAGATCTAGCGAGAAAAAGAAGCATACAGCTCTATGGAAACAAACCCCCACAAAGGACTTGACTCCTCAAATATGGAGGCCACTTGCTAACTCACTGGTAACAACTATGTAACCAATGTAAACTATGTTTGCATTGGTTACATAGTTAACCAATGCAAATATGACCTTGTAGCCTTTACTGTCTCATCCACACGCCGCCATGGTGAAATATGAACTCATCACGTGTACGCCGTCTTCTAAGACACCATGTGCTGGCCTTTCTCAGTGCCATGCACATGCTAGAAGCCCTTCCATAGCATTACTTTAACTTAAGACTGTCTGTGGTGGTCAAGATTTTTTTCAAGAAAATATTCAGTTCAGATGTCAGAGATTTCCAAAGCTATAACTTGAAAGTGGTAAGAGATAATGGCTTACTGTCAATTAGAAAGCTATAGAATATGATCCAAAGTTTGAGATGGGAGTAAATTTATGCATCTAATTTGCATAATGCCACAGCAGCCATATCGAATTACATAACTTTCGGTCATAAGTGGACTTTGGACATATTTACACAAAAGATGGTTTTGTTTTTTGTCACCATTTTTGTTGTGGGTTGTTTGTTGTCTCATCTTCAAAGTATATGAGCCAGAAAATCAGTACAATGTAAACAAAGAAATTCATCAGACTTACCGCTGGCCAGGCAGCTCGTTTCTTCCATTTTTGTCATCCTGGTCGTTTTTTTGTCTTCTGTCGGTCATTTTCGCTTTCTCTCTCACATCCAGAAACTCATGATTATTCCACCTCAATTTCGCTTTTATTCCACTGCAATTTATCGTATGACGACACTGAACCGGTGCAATTGTTCTGTCCAGTCACGTGGAGCTGCGGTCAGTGGCAGATGAAAATTAACTAAAGCTTCGGCCACCCTCTGTTTATAACTCTATATTCTATTGTTGTTTTGGCTGCTCGGCCCTTTTGTCAGCTGGTGTTCGTATTAATCCTCTGGGATTTCATGGAGCCATGTTGATGACCTCCGCCAAGGGAGGAAGTAATGTTTTTACTGGTGTTGGTTTGTCTGTTGGCAACATTACTCAAAAAGTTCTTAAGGGACTTTGATGAAATTTTCAGGAAAGGTGTGTAATGGCACGGAGAACAGATGGTTAGGTTTTGGTGTTGATCCAGATCACAATCTGCATGCAGGAATTTTTTTTTTTTTTTTTTTAGGGAAAATAATAATAATATTGAGCTTCCCCTGAAGACATGTCCATGGAGTTACGTTCACTTCCACACCCATGCACATAGTAAAGTGGTGAGAAAAAGTGTTTTCCCACTTCCCGATTTCTCATTTTTTTGTATGTTTCACATTTAAATGTTTCAGATCATCAAACAAATTTAAATATCAGACAAAGATAACACAAATAAGCACAAAATGCAGTTTTTAATGGTGTTTATTATTAAGGGAAAAAAAAATCCAAACCTGCATGGCCCTGTGTGGAAAAAGTGATTGCCTCTTAAACCTAATAACTAGTTGGGCCATCCTTAGCAGCAACAACTGCAATCAAGCATTTGTGATAACTGGCAATGGCATTGAGTCTTTTACAGGGCTGTGGAGGAATTTTGGCCCACTCATCTTTGCAGAATTGTTGTAATTCAGCCACAGTGGAGGGTTTTCGAGCATGAACCGCCTTTTTAAGGTCATGCCACAGCATCTCAATTGGATTCAGGTCAGGACTTTGACAAGGCCACTCCAAAGTTGTCATTTTGTTTTTCTTTAGCCATTCAGAGGTAGACTTGCTGGTGTGTTTTGGATCATTGTCCTGCTGCAGAACCCAAGTGTGCTTCAGCTTGAGGTCACAAACAGCTGGCCGGACATTCTCCTTCGGGATTTTTTGGTAAACAGCAGAATTCATGATTCCATTTACCACAGCAAGTCTTTCAGGTCCTGAAGCAGCAAAACAGCCCCAGATCATCACACTGCCACCACCATATTTTACTGTTATGATGTTCCTGAAATGCTGTTACTTTTACGCTGGATGTAATGGGGGACACACCTTCCAAAAAGTTCAACTTTTGTCTTGTCAGTCCACAGAGTATTTTCCCAAAAGTCTTGGGGATCATCAAGATGTTTTCTGGCAAAACTGAGACGAGCCTTTGTTCTTTTTGCTCAGCAGTGGTTTTTGTCTTGAAACTCTGCCATGTAAGCCATTTTTGTCCAGTCTCTTTCTTATGATTGAGTCAAGAACACTGACCTTAACTGAGGCAAGTGAGGCCTGCAGTTCTTTGGATGTTGTTGTGGGGTCTTTTGTGACTTCTTGGATGAGTCATCACGGCGCTGTTGGGGTAATTTTGGTCGGCCAGCCAACCACTCCTGGGAAGGTTCACCACTGTTCCATGTTTTCGCCATTTGGGGATAATGGCTTTCACTGTGGTTCACTGGAGTCCCAAAGCTTTAGAAATGGCTTTATAACCTTCAGATTGATAGATCTCAATTACTTTTTCTCATTTGTTCCTGAATTTTTTTGGATTGCAGCATGATGTCTAGCTTCTGAGGACCTTTTGGTCTACTTTACTTTGCCAGGCAGATCCTATTTAAGTGATTTCTTGATTGAGAACAGGTGTGTCAGTAATCAGGCCTGGGTGTGGCTAGAGAAATTGAACTCTGGTTTCCAAAGATGTGATTAACCACAGTTAATTTGTTTTAACAGGGGAGGGGCAATGACTTTTTCACACAGGGCCATGTAGGTTTGGATTTTTTTTTACCCTTAATAATAAACCCCTTCATTTAAAAACTGCATTTTGTGTTTACTTATGTTATCTTTGTCCATCCATCCATCCATGTTCTACCGCTTAATCCTTTCGGGTCGCAGGGGGCTGGAGCCTATCCCAGCATCTTTGGGTGACAGGCAGGGTACACCCTGGACGGATCGCCAGTCCATCGCAGGGCCAACACAGAGAGACGGACAACCATTCAGTCTCACATCCACACCTAAGGACAATTTAGAATCCCCAGTTGATGCCAATTAACCTAACCTGCATGTCTTTGGCATGTGGGAGGAAACTGGAGTACCCGGAGTAAACCCACGCAGACACGGGGAGAACATGCAAACTCTACACAGAAGGGTCACCGATGGTCTGGGGGTGGGATCGAACCCACGATGGTCAAGGGTGGAATCGATCCCATGACCTTCTTGCTGTGTTGCCACTGTGCTAACCACTGCACCACCGTGCTGCCCTGTGTTATCTTTGTGTAATATTTAAATTAGTTTGTCACACTTAAATGTTTCAGATCATCAAACATACAAAAAAATGAGAAATCAGGAAGGGGGCAAACACTTTCTCACACCACTGTATGTGGTGGTTGACATTATTTCATCTGAAGATGCCAAGAAATGGCAAGCAAGCTGTGTGTTTGTGTGTTTATGAACGGATTTTGGTGACATTCTCAGGAATACATGAAGAACAGAGTACCGGCAGACAAGCTAATGATGTCTTGCAAGGCATGTTACCCACATGGTATGTAAACACACAGCACTGGACAATGTTTAATTTTTATTACCTCCACCAAGAGGAGGAGGTAATGTTTTTGCTGGTGTTGTGCCAAAAAGTGATTGAGGGTGGCGCAATAGGCTGCCAAAAAGGGATCACTGGCTGCAGGAGCTGGAAGCACCCATTTGTTAAAGGTGTACTGCCTGGTCTCAGGCCACCTACAGGGTGTCTGTAAATGTTTTGAGGTTTTATCACATCTAAAACAAGTTACAGTGTTGGCCAAAGTGTTTGCAGTTTGGATAGCGGCATATAGCATTTATGAGATTGCAATTGATTCCAATATTTATGTGCAAAAACCTCATTGTTGTTTAAGAGTGTAGGAGCAATTAGTTATAAGGTACAAAGATTATTTAATTTATACCTATAGGTGTGTGTAGAAATGAAGGTTTGCTTCTGGTGCATGCACACACAACAACAACAACAAAAAAAAAAAGAAACTCGTTTTGGGGCATCAGTCCAAACCTTGGACAATTTATTAATAACTAATCCTTGTACCTTTCATGAACCAGTCTCAAATTTGTGAATTCTTCTGCTGTGACCCAGGAAAGCAGACACAAAAAAGAAATCAAGCAGAAACTTCTATATACCATTAACAGTTTTAATGATCAAACTCAAGTTAAATGACATTACATTCAATTGATTTGTAAGCAGGTGAAATGATGAACAAGTATCAAATATCATATTAACTGGTAACAGATTCCTGAGCATAAAGTAGTTAAACCTCTGAGGAAACAAGAGAAACCAGATTTTGAATTTGTAGCTGTAATGCAATGGGAGACTGAAGTAACTAACAAAATATGCAAAAAATGGGACGCAGTTTTATGGAGAAAATGATAAAAGCTGATTATATGAAAAAGGAAATTCTGAGTTACTCTACAAAAAAAAGGAGTTTAATAAAAAGAAGAATATTATTTTTCCTTCAGCTTTATAGCGCCTATCATGGCTTATGGACTAACTTTTAACATGAAAAATTGGTCATATTCAGTTAAAATTAGACCTCACCTTTAGCCCAGCAAATATAAAGTTGGAGTCTAGCTTACGACCTGCTGTCTTCGGAGTCCAGCGATGATTTTTGAATGCCAGTAGATGGCAAAGGGGGAAGACTGCCTGCAGTCCTTCCCAATTGGTTCAGCGGTCGTTTAGACTCAGCAGCAGGGTGACAGTGGAGCCGGCAGTAGAGCGGGCGGCTGGCCCCCGGGGCAGGTGACGTTTTCTCCTAGGCAACAGGTCCTTCCCTGGCCCGCAACTTTGGGATGTCCACACGACTGAAGGAAAAATGGATGTAAAACAGTTCCACCCACGAAATCCTAGTTCTTCTGATGCCTTGGTACGCAGGTGAGACAGACTCGAGGAAAAAAGTTCAAAAATCACTATCAGTCCACTTTAACGGTGAATTAAGGAAAATCAATGGAAAAAGTTTAGCAGAATAAACACGGCCTCTGAGGAGAGGGAAAAACAGAGTTTTAGAGTTTTACTCCAAGTAATAGGGGTTGAGCTCAACAAGAAAGGATAAGCTCTCCTCAGACACCAGAGGAAAAAAAATGCACACAAAAAACAGAATTCAGACCAACAGATGACTTCAGAAAGACCATAGAAAGAACTGAACTGCAAGACAACCGAAAGACAACTGAAAGAACACACTGAACTGCTAGGGCATTTCCCTCTTTTAAATGAGAGCAATTCTTCGGTCATAACATATGACTGGCAGTAGGAAGAACCAGTTATCGGCTATCGTGGGAGATTTGAATGGACTATGGTCCAATAAGAAAGTCTTCCTTTGTCTGTAACCGACCAACAGAATGAGAGGGGGCATGGTCCAACAAAGACAGCCTGGTGATTGGCTGATACCAGTCATATGACTTGCGTAAGATTTTCAGAAGAAAAACACATTAACTTTGAAATTCACATTATAGACATATATACTGCTCAAAAAAATTAAAGGAATACCTTTTAATCTGAGTAAGCTGGACTAGCCTGCCACAATTTCTTCACTTTAAGTTTTGGAGTGTTTTCATTTCCATCAAAAGACGTGGCATCTTTTCATTCTTAACACATTATCCAGTCCATATCAGTGGAGATATCCAGCTTATTTTTTCCCATTAAAATCTGATGTGTTTTCAAAGTGTTCCTTAATTTTTTTGAGCAGTATATATAATCTAAGCTAACTTCAGTGATTCATGATCAACTTTCATGACTACTTCCAGTGAGCATGCACTTTTATAACTTGTTTAAACATTTTCAGACATGCAATGCATTTAAAATCAATGATTAATGAAACATTTCAAACCATCAGTGTTCATCACGGGGCGGTCATCTTCAGCAGTGTTCTGAGCAGTATTTCCTGGAAAAATATCAGTCTTGAGGAGAGAGGATTAGTTTAGGCAGATAAAATGCAGTCCAATGTTGATTAGAGTATGAGCAAACATGTTCTTGAGTTGAACAGAAAGGGGTACTGTTGGGCTTTGGATAATGGTAGAAGGCTTCAGGAAGGTGTCTTGACTATTCTGGTTTGTATCAAAAGGCTCTTAGCACATAAAACTGTCTGAGGGTAAGTGTTATTAGGGGATTTATGATAACAGTCCAGGCGTCTTCCTGGGGTTTTAACCCTCTGTCTGTGTATGTCGACAGACTGCGACATAACCCCTAGTGGTCAACAGTGGTAAAGATTTTTTTTCAAGAAAATATTCAGTTCAGATGCAGGGTTTCATCTGGTAACATTTCTCCATGGCGGCCCGCCTCACCAGAAATCGTACCGCCACACCAAGCCGATATGATTTTATTAATAAAAAACATATGAAGCAATGACTTTCCGCAAGTGCACACACGAACAATGCAGGTGGCCGTCATCCACGCGGAGTTTAGAAGTGTCCCACTCACACGAGTTTCCAGTCAGCAGTGTCTCGCTAAGCGTGACTGTCCGACAGAAACATGAGTTTATTAAAGTACTTTAAACGCAGAAAAAAAATCATAAGAGGTATGTAAGCACTGGCGTTTATTATGGTTTTAACCCGCTGGAAACGGGAGCCATAATGGAAGTCGCTTGGCTAAGAGATGTGGTTAGAATTCAAATGCAGCCGGCTTTATATGAAGGGAAAGGCAAAAGACTGATGAACTGCTGAGGATATATTTCACCAGCCACTACAATGTTAAGTTATGAGACTGGCAATTTCTCTCTTTTCTCGCATGAGCAGGTGTGCCGTTTTTATTCTCCAGCGGCAGTGATAAAGCAACAGCTAAAAACGCTAGCTCTAAACTGAGATCCTTCAGCGGCTGCCTAGAGAGGTGCCTGATGAGAAAGCCCGAGCACATAACTATAACGGCCGTTGCTAAACGACTGGGAGCCAGCCATTTATGTCTGCACTACGTGGCCAGGAGCTACTTAGTGAATGAAAAACCCACGTGCAGGAGTGGTTTTGTGCGTTGTATTGAACAAAGCCCCAAAACGTGTTAATGGGAATGAATGAAGTGTGGATGTGTATGTGTGTGAAACACCCGAGCTGCTGAGTGCCCGAGCTGTCGGACCCAAAGGGCTCCCTAATGCGCCTGATGGAAAATAAATATGTGCATTTTATTAACCTAATAGCCAAATTAGGAGGTATTTGCTTGTATTATCAGCATATTTGTAATTTGTGTGTATTGTGTGTATTTTCTACTATTGAATAAAAAAAAAAAAAAAGAATCAAATTGTAGGTGCTTCCCGGCCAGATATTGTGATACTAAGAGACTGGCTCCCGGCCGTGTAGTCACCTCGCAACTTATAACTGCCTGAACAGATCATTCTGTACATGAACACATACTGTATTGTGGTGAATTATGTCTTTAGAGTCCACTACAGTTCCCTATTATGTACCTGGCAGGTTAAGATGACCGAAATTCATGAAGTCAATGACTTTAATCTGTCAGCAGCCTTCAAACAAACTAAACGTGTCAGCATTTGATTTCAAAATAAGGGAGGTTTTTCCTGCTGTTTGGGTGGTGAGATTTCTTAAAAAAAAAAAAAAAAAAAAGACTATAAATATAAAGAAACATTATAACAGAAATAACGGCATCCTTGGTCATTTAAGGTAATTTATTTCATTAAATACAATTTTATTAATATTTTTTCTTTGTAATCAGAGTTAAATTATTGTTCTGTTCGAACTGCAAAATTATGTTCAAAAATGTAAATTATACGGAAAAAGTTAAAAAAAAAAAAAAAAATTACCAGTCTGTTTCAAATTTATCTAAAAAAAAAAAACCAAAACAGTAATTTTATTTAAAAAAACAGACAAAAATTAGTCATAAAATAATCCACAAATTTATAAAGTTTCAAATGTACAAGAAAAGTCAATTTTACAAGCGGAAATTACAAATTTGAGGAACATGGTTTCAATTTTAGATTTACAGAGAAAAGTGGAAAACTATAAGAAAATTGGTATTAATTTTTGAGAAAAACCTCAAACCTTCAAGACTGAAGTCATTACTCGAGTTTTTAAGTGGGTGCTCTTTGTACCCTTAACTCAATTAGAAATTTTTGGTTGCCTACTTTTAATTGTTAATTTCAAAGCACTGTTTTTACATGAGTAGTAGTTACTGGTTACTATACCCACCTAATCATATAATTGAATATGCATAGTACATTACTATTATGAATGTTTTTTCCCTTCCCTACTCTCTCAATGGGGAAAAAAAAAAAAGAAACACTAGAATAAAAATACACATATTTTTGTCATTTATGTAAACCATGACAAAATCCTGCAGGACAAAACGTGACGCTTGATATTTTCTAACCTGTTTGTATACCACCATAGACAGAGAGAGAAGCTGAATTAGACAGAGCTCAGAGAGGGCAAGATGAGACAGAAGAGAGGAGCCAAGGAGAGGGAAGTGTTCAGGCAGAGGAAGGAGAAAAGGATAACACCACTAAAAAGTCTAAACACAGGATGTCTGGGTGGAACCCCAACTGGCCCAGTATTCAAGCCTCGGTTGTACAATACTTAAAATGGTAAGTTCCATATGCAACGTTATGGTGTAAAATTTTAAAAAGAAATAAATAGTATAAAATTAACATATTCCGGTATGTTTATGTTGCCACCACGCCAAGGTCTTTAAACAGAGGAAACACTGAGATGTCAGATTTCCAAAGCTATAACTTGAAAGTGGTAAGAGATAATGGCTTACTGTCAATTAGAAAGATGTAGAATATGATCCAAAGTTTCAGATAGCAGTAAATTTACGCATCTAATAAGCGACTTTCGCATTACAAGTGCGTAGGTGCAGACTATGTGGGTTCAAAGTTCAGGACTACCAAACATTCCGGTAGCCGCCTTGCTTTTGTATAGAGACAGTACTGTCACACCTGAACAACTGCCGCTTAGTCTGCTTTAAGCTTTAAATATCCGTTATGCCAGGTCATATTGTGCTGTAGTGAAGTGTGGGAATGGCATGTATCATCTAGAGCGGTGGAAAAAGCAAACTTGCAGCATACATGCATGTAACTTCAGGACCAGCGTGTGCACATGTCCGCCGCCATTCACGTTATATACATTCCCCACGGAGCTGAAGGATCCAGACGGACGTAATTGTTGGATTAAAGCAGTAAGTCTATATTATAACATAATTAAATAGGTTGTGTATTGTTCAAGTTCTAGCCTAATTGAAACGAGTCTAAACCCTGAAGTAGTAGGTACGGACAGGCAGGCCTGGATCGAGGATATAGTTCTTTGTATATTGGTAATGAAGCTTGATCTACACACACATGTAATTGAGGCCATTGATAAGTAGGCTGGTATAAAATAAAATTGCAAACCATTGAAAACGTGTGGTACTTAAACTATAGTAGTATCGACCTATAGATCTAAGTAAGCAGGCTATGCCTTGTAGTGAAATTTACTCAAAATGACAAAACGACAGTTGAGTTGTCAAACCACTCGCTTACCTTCTTTGTAGTCGTTTTGGAGTCTTGCAAGTAAGGGTGCTTGGTCCTTTGACAACAAAAAATCTGTCAGTGTACAGTGGGGCAAAAAAGTATTTAGTCAGCTACCAATTGTGCAAGTTCTACCACTTAAAAGATGAGAGAGGTCTCCAATTTTCATCATAGGTATACCTCAACTATGAGAGACAAAATGAGGGGAAAAAAATCCAGAAAATCACATAGAAGGATTTTTAATGAATTAATTGGTAAATTCCTCGGTAAAATAAGTATTTGGTCACCTACAAACAAGCAAGATTTCTGGCTCTCATGACCAAAGAGCTGTCAAAGGACACCAGAAACAAAATTGTAGACCTGCACCAGGCTGGGAAGACTGAATCTGCAATAGGTAAGCAGCTTGGTGTGAAGAAATCAACTGTGGGAGCAATTATTAGAAAATGGAAGACATACAAGACCACTGATAATCTCCCTTGATCTTTGGCTCCATGCAAGAGCTCACCCCGTGGGGTCAAAATGATCACGAGAACGGTGAGCAAAAATCCCAGAACCACATGGGGGGCCTAGTGAATGACCTGCAGAGAGCTGGGACCAAAGTAACAAAGGCTACCATCAGTAACACACTATGCCGCCAGAGACTCAAATCCTGCAGTGCCAGATGTGTCCCCCTGCTTAAGCCAGTACATGTCCAGGCCCATCTGAAGTTTGCTAGAGAGCATTTGGATGATCCAGAAGAGGATTGGGAGAATGTCAGATGAAACCAAAATAGAACTTTTTGTTAAAAACTCAACTTGTCATGTTTCGAGGAGAAAGAATGCTGAGTTGCATCCAAAGAACACCATACCTACTGTGAAGCATGGGGGTGGAAACATCATGCTTTGGGGCTGTTTTTCTGCAAAGGGACCAGGACGACTGATCCGTGTAAAGGAAAGAATGAATGGGGCCATGTATCGTGAGATTTTGATTGAAAACCTCCTTCCATCAGCAAGGGCATTGAAGATGAAACGTGGCTGGGTCTTTCAGCATGATAATGATCCCAAACACACCACCCGGGCAACGAAGGAGTGGCTTCGTAAGAAGCATTTCAAGGTCCTGGAGTGGCCTAGCCAGTCTCCAGATCTCAACCCCAAAGAAAATCTTTGGAGGGAGTTGAAAGTCCATGTTGCCCAGCGACAGCCCCAAAACATCACTGCTCTAGAGGAGATCTGCATGGAGGAATGGGCCAAAATACCAGCAACAGTGTGTGAAAACCTTGTGAAGACTTACAGAAAATGTTTGACCTCTGTCATTGCCAACAAAGGGTATATAACAAAGTATTGAGATGAACTTTTGTTATTGACCAAATACTTATTTTACCAAGGAATTTACCAATTAATTCATTAAAAATCCTTCAATGGTATTTTCTGGATTTTTTTTCTCCTCATTTTGTCTCTCATAGTTGAGGTATACCTATGATGAAAATTGGAGACCTCTCTCATCTTTTAAGTGGGAGAACTTGCACAATTGGTGGCTGACTAAATACTTTTTTGCCCCACTGTACATATGGGGGGCCATTTTGGCCAATTTCTGCAACGTGGCCGCGAATGCAAGCGCAGCTAGTTTGTCCTTGCATTTGCGGGTACAACCGGGAAGGCCCCTACGCATACAATATGCTCATAGATCAGGAACTTTCCATAAATTAAATGTATCGATAGAGCATGTTTGGTAGCCGCGTTCCCATGATGCTTTGCGCGAGCCGAGATGCGAAAGTCGCTTATTTGCATACAAGCAAACAAGACATTCATCACTTACCGGCATCCTTTTGCCACATTCTGGTTGCTATTTTGTCCTTTCCCGGTCATTTTAGCTTTCTCTTCTACATCCACAAGCTGTTATTGATTATTCCACCTTAAATGCAGGTTAGTTAGTTAGTTAGTTAGTTAATTTCGCTTTTATTCTGGCACTGTTTATCTTATAAAACTGCACAGAAGTGGAGCGATTTTCCTCTTTACAACAATTGGTAGTGGCCATATTTGTTTTGGTCTAATCCCACAGTACAAGAAGGAAGTATTTCTTCCTCTTTGGTGTATTACGTGCCATCCAAGAGTCCTCCAACGCGTGCCTGCCACCTTGTGAACTGGCATGATCAGTACAAATCCTCAGTACAGCTGGGGAGTGTTTGGCACGTTATGAGTTGACAGGCGCAGCGCTCTACCACTAGGTGCACACGAAATTACACAACTTGAGGGTTAAGTCAAGCAAGGAATGTGGCGCTTCAATGCTTTTAGGAAACAGGGTGAGTTGGAGGTTTCCTGTTCAGAGACTGTTCATGTAGACTGGAACACAGATGTAACGTTACAAGAGCTACGTACACTGTAATTGTCCATTGTTGACACAGAGAATATGTATTTATACAGTATCTAATGTATATATCCAGTAAATCCATGTATTTTTCCTATGTATCCTTGTGACTACATTATTTTAATTGCATTTAATCCTACATCAAGTTTGTTTCCAATTCAAAATGCATCATGTGTTAAATATATCTTATTATACCTAACAGTACTGTTTATCTGTACTGTTCATCTGTTCCCCAGGGAATAGGGAACAGATGATTACATGTTTGTGGTGATCCGGATCACCACCTGGATCCAGGAATTTTTAGGAAAAATCAGTATCATCTTGGTTAAATTTTAATTTTGCTGGTACATCAGAATTTCTGTAACCAAGTTACCTAATATTATTTATTTGTTATTTCAATCAATCTTATAGAAGGAAACTTGAATTAGTATTTTTCATCAATATAAAATGCAGAAATGTTGCATTTATAAAACTGCTGCAATTTTAACTGTCATTTGGGGAAATAAGCTGCTTGCCGGAGTTCTGTGCTCTGAGTGTTTTTCTAGTTGGTTTTGCTGCCGTTTCGCTGGCTGTTAGCAGGATTACACAAAAACTTAGATGGATTTCGATGACATTTTCACCAGAGGTGGCCCTTGACCCAAAGATGAACTCATTACATGTTGGAGGTGATCCGTGAGTGCATACCTCTGCCAAGGCCCTGTCTCGCACTGCACAGATGGATGGCGATATGGACGGACAAAGGGACGGAGGGGAGGACAGAGCGAGGGAGGGAGCCTTGGCATGGGTAGGCACTCTCTTGATTTTTGTATACTTTATTGATCCCCAGAGGGGAAGTTGAGGGCATCCACCTGGATAGATGAAGCAGCCACGGTATGGCGCCATCCCTCTACCATTCACAGACACATCACACCTAGGGCCACTTTTAGAGTCTCCAATTAACCTAACCTGCATGTTTTTGGCCTGTGGGAGGAAACCGGAGAACTCCCGGAGTAAACCCATGCAGACTCCACACGGATCACTGTTGGTCAGGGACTGGGATCGAACCAGGGATCCCATGGCCAAGGGTGAGTTGCTGTGCTGCCGCAGTGCTAACCACTGCGCCACTGCACTATTTTTACGAATGCATACCACCCATGATTCTGTTATCACCTGTCCATATTAGACCAGAGGGGTATTGCACAAAAGTAGAATTAAGAAAGCTAGGATAAGTGAAAAATCGTGGCTTGGCATACAGTGGTGTGAAAAAGTGTTTGCCCCCTTCCTGATTTGTCATTTTTTTTATGTTTGTCACACTTAAATATTTGTGTGAAATCAGAAAGGGGGCAAACACTTTCTCACGCCACTGTAGTTGGACCTGCATATTCTGGCTTATTCAGTTGCACTATTGTCAAGCAGGGATGAGAAGGTGCAGCTGTGTCAAGC
The DNA here is from genome assembly GCA_020510985.1 of Pholidichthys leucotaenia. Classification (NCBI taxonomy): domain Eukaryota; kingdom Metazoa; phylum Chordata; class Actinopteri; order Cichliformes; family Pholidichthyidae; genus Pholidichthys; species Pholidichthys leucotaenia. The sequence goes on along the minus strand of CM035838.1, from coordinate 44,553,032 downwards.
CAGATGTAGATAGCTGGGATAAGTGCATGTTTACGGCAAACTTAAATAGACCACGTGAGCAATCACAGAATCACTGATCCTACTATAGATAAGACAGTAGGCAATCACGAGCAGCATATTTCTAATCGGAACAGTGACTTCTCATGGAACCCTATGAGTAGGTGAATACAGGGGTCACAAACTAAAAGTGCAAGAGGTCCGATAAGTCAGTCCTCCTCCCCAGGCCCGAATTAGGGCTGGGGATCTTTAGGCACCTCACGATACAATTATGATAACCCAGCCACAGGGTGCACAAGCCAGTGTACTCCTAGTGCCAGTCTCAAGCCCGGGTAAATGGGGAGGGTTGTGTCAGGAAGGGCATCCGACGTAAAACCTTTGCCAAATGAAACATGCGAATCATGACGAATGAGACTTTCATACCGGATCAGTTGAGACCCATGTTAACAATGACCACCACTGGTGCTGTTAACCAACAGGATGCCGGTGGAAATTGGGCTACTGTTGGTGGTGGGGGGGGGGGGGGGGGGGGGGAGGGCTGTGGAGGTGAGAGTAGTGACGTTAAATATAGGGACTATGACCGGTAAAGGCAGAGAGTTGGCTGATATGATGGAAAGAAGAAAGGTTGATAAGATAAGATAAGCCTTTATTAGTCCCACAATGGGGAAATTCCAGGATTGCAACAGCATAGGGATAGCAACACTCAGAGCAACAATCAGAAGGCAAGAAAAAAACAACATCTAGTAAACATATGTCCATATTACTATAAATGTATATATACTGTATATAGACACACAGTGCAGAGCATTATGGCTGGTGAATGTGCAGCAGAAAGTCTAAGCTCTCTCTCCGCGGATGCAGCGGGCCAGCTGGAAGTCTTTGGGCATGATGGTGACCCCCTTAGCGAAGAAGAGACCACCAGGTGGGCCTCGCTGGTCTCCTGCAGAGCCATGACGGCGAAGCTCAGGAAACGCAGGACGGTCTTGAAGTCCTGAGCGATCTCCTTCACCAGGCGCTGGACGGGCAGCTTACGGATGAGCAGCTCCGTGGATTTCTGGCAGCGACAGATCTCTCTCAGAGCCACGGGCCTGTGACGGCGAGGCCTCTTCACTCTGCCGGTGGCCGGAGCGCCTCTCCGAGCAGCCCTGGTGGCTAGCTGTCTCCTGGGGGGGGGGGGGGGGGGGGGGGCTTCTTCCTCCAGTAGATTTTACGGGCGGTCTGCTTGGTTCTTGCTGTCGCTCTTTATTATTCTGTCTTATATTTCTTTCATGCCGCCTAAACTTCAGCCCGGTACCCGCGTCATTTTCGCTACAGCTCCCGGTATGTCGAGTTTCCCATTAGCACCGGGCGGCGGCCAAGTGCTAGCTAGCACTAGCTCCTCCCCGCTGTAACGTCTCCCGCTGCAAACCGTGGCTCCGTCCGCCGACCCGGGAGACCCCCGGGGTGATCCGTGCGTCCGTGATATATATACAGTGTGAAAGGTGTATAAATAACAAGTAATATAAAAAAAAAAAAAAAAAAAAAAAAAAAAAGGCTGTTGCAACAGGCAGCCGACTCGTGTGGCGCCGCCGGTCCAGCGGAACCGGAAAAAAAAATATATATGTATAAGATATACTGTGTGTTCAAGAAATGAGATGGAAGGGAAGCAAGGCTAGGAGCATTGGAGGTGGATTTAAACTGTTGTACCATGGTGTAGATGGGAAGAGAAATGAAGTAGGAGTAATCTTGAAGGAAGAGTATGTGAAGTGTTCAGGAGGTAAACAGGGAGTCAGAGTATTGAGTTTGAAGCTAGAAGTCACAAAGGTGTGATGTTGAATGTTGTCAGTGCGTATGCCCCACAAGTTGGATGTCGGGTAGAAGAGAGAGGAATTCTGGACTAAGTTGGATGAAGTGGTAGAGATTGTTCCCGGGGGGAGAGAGTGGTGATTGGAATGGACTTTAATGGACATGCAGGTGAAGGGAACAGAGGTGACGAGGAGGTCCTGGGTAGATGTGGTCTTAAGGAGAGAAATGTGGAAGGACAGATGGTTGTGGATTTTGCTAAAAGGATGGAAATGGCTGCGGTGAACACATACTTCAAGAAGAGAGAGGAACATCGGCTGACTTACAAGAGAGGAGAAAGGTGCACACAGGTGGACTGCAGCTTAAGCTGGGTTCACACTATAACGGTTGGTCCGACTTTTACTGATGTTTTGAAAAATCAGAATAATTTGTCCAAATGTTGGTGAAATTATTTTTACAAACTTTACGAACTTTTGCTAGCATTTCCCAGTGTTGCATTCAGCGTGGTCAAACTTTTGCCAACTTAGGCTAGTGTATGTGTAACAGTTGCCAACTTAGGTTAACTTAAGACTTAAGTTAACTGAGTTAACTTAAGTTGACTTAAGTTAACTGAGTATTCTTAGCTTAAGTCTTAAGCTAAGAATACTCAGCGCAGTTCAACTGACATCAGCGTCAGGTGACGCTCATAAAAAGATCAACATTTGTGGAGGCTTCCTGCCATCCTGGACCTGTTTTTTAGGTGGATTCACACTACAATGTTTGGATCAACTTCTACTGACGTTTTGCCAAACATCTGGCTCTGCTGTCAAAAGATAAGAGTTAATGATAGTTGGTGTTTGTTGGCAAACAATGGCAAAAGTTGTATTCACTGAGAATTTTCAGCATGCTGAAAATTTGCCAACGTTTGGAAATAAATGTTGGTGAAAGTTGTGCTCTGTAAAAGTTCCTGAGCGCTGGGCTAAGTTATGCAGAGTTCACCTAGGTCAGCCTGTTAAGCTGCTTTGGCAAACGTTGACTGAAATGCTGGTAAAAACAGATGACATGCACGAAGGAAAGAGAAATGGAGAGAAGGGGGAATTTAACACATATATATGGAATATAAACATGGATAATGCAGCATCTGTGTTTGAGTCTGTGCCGCAACTGCCGGACTTTATTTTAAGAGATTTTCATGGACACAGCGATGAAAAGAGAAACAAGAGGAGGAAATGCGGAAAGCGTGGAGGCGTCAGCTTAACCGCATTCCTCTTCCTTCCATTATTATGGGGAACGTACAATCCCTGAGAAATAAAGTGGATGAAATTCAAGGAAATATACGATATCAGAAGGACTTCAAGAACTGCTGTGTCATGGCTTACACGGCGACGTGGCTTACAGCGCATGACCGGGACCTGGACCTGTGTATTGACGGCTTTGGAGCCCCACTTCGCTTGGATCGGGAGGAAGAGGTAACGGGGAAACGTCAGGGGGGCGGCGTATGTTTATATATTAATAAACAGTACTGTTCATCTGTCACAGTCAGAGAGCGCATCTGTACACCAGATGTGGAGCTTCTGTCCGTATCGCTACGCCCCTTTTATCTGCCCCGCGAGTTCCCCCAACTTTTCATAACGACTGTGTACATTCACCCGAGGGCAGATGCTGCCTCCGCCTCCAGCACAGTCTTTGATGTGGTACAACGGTTGCAGTCGATTTCCCCAGAGGCTCCAAATTTTATCCTTGGGGATTTTAACCATGTTTCTTTAAAGAAGACACTGGACAGTGGAAGACAGTGGACGTGACACGCTCATACATGGCTTTCTGCAGAGATATGATCGTTCCATGTAAACGTGTCAAAATATATCCCAACAACAAGCCATGGGTTACAAAATCAGTTAAATCCTGCTTACAGAGGAAAGCACTTGCCTTTAAACGGGGTTGTTTCTGAGCTACAGGTTGCCACAAAAGATCTGAAGGCCGAAATTTTAAGAGCAAAATCAGAGTTTTTTGTTTGTTTTTTTTTTGTTACTTATTTGTACCCGTAGGTAGACTTGGTTTGCAGTCTGGTGACAAGCCACCGGCTGCTGGTCGCTGCGTGCGCGAGTGCCCTAAACCTACATGTTTTTTGGTGTGCGGGAGGAAACCGGAGAAATCCCGGAGTAAACCCACGCAACACGGGGAGAACATGCAAACTCCACACAGCTCACTGTTGGTCGGGGGCTGGGATCGAACCCACGATCTCATGATCCCCGCGATCCCCCGGCCGAGGGTAAAACTGTGCTGCCACAGTGCTAAACCACTGCGCCACCGTGCAGCCCCAAGTTGGAAAGTTGGAAAGCAAGATGGCAACAAAGAAACTTGGTTCAGCCTGGGCCAGTATGAAAGCTATTGCAGGCCTACAGAGCGCAGTAATCGTGTGTTTTTAGATGGTTTTAATTCAGACAGGGAGCTGTCTAATGCTCTTAATTGTTTTTATGGTCGTTTTGACTCCTTTGATTTTAGCACAGAAACCCAAGATTTGAAACAGAAACCCAAAGACAATCAGCACTTTAATATTGAGGTGCAGGATGTTAAAAGGGCGTTCTGTGCTGTAAAAGTGAACAAAAGTCAGGGCCCTGATAATATATGTGGGTGCTTGGTAAAGTCCTGTGCACATGAATTGAGTCCTGTATTTCACTACATTTTCAATAAGTCCTTAAAGACACATGTGCCTAAGATCTGGAAAGATGCTGTGGTTGTCCCTGTTCCAAAATCCAGCTGTCCTAGAACGGTAAATGATTTTAGACCAGTTGCTTTGACTTCAATTTTAATGAAAATTTTTGAAAAACTGGTCAGATTTGAGGTCCTAAAGCAGACTGAGCATGCATTGGATCCTTTGCAGTTTGCCTATAGGCCTCACAGAGGAGTGGAGGATGCCACTGTCACTCTGTTTAACATGCTTTTTGAACATCTGGATTTTAATGGGACACACGCCAGGCCTTTATTTGTGGACTTTTCTTCCGCCTTTAATACAATCCAACCTCATATTTTAGTTGAAAGGCTCCTGCAACAATTTGACTTGAGTAATAATCTGGTGGGTTGGATTCTGGATTTTTTTAACCAACAGACACAGAGAGTAAGGGTCAATGGTACATTGTCAGACCAAAAGTGTTCTTCTACTGGCTCTCCGCAGGGGTGTGTGTTGTCACCACTACTCTTCATCCTGTACACAAACATGTGTCGGAGCAGACATGACAACAGACACATAAAGTATGCTGATGATTCAGTTGTTGTCAGTCTCCTCCAGGATGGTGAGAGTGGCCGCGGCCCAGTAGTTGATGATTTTGTTCACTGGTGTGAGGATTCCTACCTGCAGCTGAATACGACAAAAACTAAAGATATGATTATTGACTTTAGGGGGGAAAACTCCCAGGCACGAAGTCACTGTACTAAAAGGCCAGACCACTGAATGTGTACAATCCTACAAATATCTTGGGACGATTATTGATAGTAATTTAAACTTTGAAGAGAACTGTGAAAGTGTGTGCAAAAAGGGTCGGCAACATTTGCATTGTTTAAGGAAATTTGCACGCTTCCAAATTGACCAAACCATAATGACAGTGTTTTATCGGGCTTTTATTGAATCTGTTTTATCCTTTTCTTTAGTGTCATGGTTTGGTCAGATAAAACTGAAACAGAGGAAATCCTTGGATCAGGTAGTTGGATGGTCCAGTCGTTTGCTTGGTGAGTCACAGCTGAGCCTGACATCCCTGTACACCAGACAGGTACAGAAGGCTGCACGGTGGCGCAGTGGTTAGCACTGTGGCAGCACAGTTTACCCTTGGCCGGGGGATTGTGGGGATCGTGGGATCGTGGGTTCGATCCCAGCCCCCGACCAACAGTGATCTGTGTGGAGTTTGCATGTTCTCCCCGTGTTGCGTGGGTTTACTCCGGGATTTCTCCGGTTTCCTCCCACATGCCAAAAAACATGCATGTTAGGTTAATTGGCTGTTCTAAATTGTCCCTAGATATCTGTTTCCTATAGGCCCTTAGAATAGAGGGTTAGTACTAATGAAAGCGCTTTGAGTGGTCTTTGTGACTAGAAAAGCGCTATATAAGTGCAGGTTAGTTAGTTAGTTAGTTAGTAGTTAGAAGATTGCTACCTCCATTTTAAATGATGACTCCCACCCTTTGCACTGCCACTTTCAGCTTCTTCCCTCCAGACGGAGGTTTGCTGTCCCAAAGAGTAAAACCCAGCGGTACAAAAACAGCTTTGTTCCTGCTGCTGTTTAAGAGTGGAACAAGAGGTAACAATATATTGCACATAATTTAGTTACCCATTTATTAATTTATTTTATATTTACTTATTTTTGTAGGTTTTATTTATTTGGGTTCTAAATCTTTTATTGGGTTTTAGACTTTTGAGTTTTTAACCTCTTTGACTAGTCTTTAACTTTTTAATATGACCCTTCTCTCTTATCTCCTTGTTTTTTGTTGTTTTTGTTTTTTCTCTTATCTCTTTGTCCTATGTCCTGATTGGTGGAGCCTTGAGTACTTTTATCATGTTTATAGTCAGCTTCATGTGTGCCTGTGTTTGTGTTCATGTTGAATGTAATTGTGGTTTGTAAATATGGATGTCACCTGACTGCAAAACAAATCTACCTACGGGTACAAATAAAGGAACCTGAACCTGAAATATATATGAGGACAGTGTACAGTATTTGTTTCATGACAACAAGGTGTGTATGACATGTTTTTAAAAAAAATTTTAATGTACAGGATAATTGTATATAAAACGGGTATTTGATGTTCTGATGGGTGTGGTCTGGTGAGTGGTTTGGGGTTTCGTGTCTTTGCAGTGTTATTTTTCTACCACTAGGCTGTGCTGTTGCACAAATGTCTTTTGTCAGTACGGATTACTGGTTGCCTTGGAAATAACAGTAGAGACTGATCCTTTTTTTTTTTTTTTTTTTTTTTTTCTGTCGGAAAAAAACATTTTCTTGGTACGTGGAATAAAGGTTTTTTTTTTTTTTTTAATTTTCAGTTTGTCTACTCTCTGCCTGCTACATATTATATATAAAATCTCCCAAGAATGTGACACCCAAAAGAAGAAAAAATCTCCTCATTGAGAAATTTTCTGTTAATTTTCTGCTGTGTGTAATCATTCTCCAGTATTTATTGGTTTACTTCCATTGCGGGGAATCAAATAGCGCTGATGTGGTGTCAAAAAGTAAATGAAATTTAACAGGATTTTATGTTATTTTTAATGGAGAGAGATGTAACAGTCAAAATATAATCACCCGTCATTTTATTTATATGATTATTCACTAAACCGTTTTTTTATTCCATCCACATTCACATTTTAATTGCGGACCAAGTGTTGGAGTCCATCCATCCATCCATCCATCTTCTACCGCTTTTCCGGAGGTCCGGGTCGCGGAGGCAGCAGTTCAAGCAGAGAAGCCCAGACTTCCCTCTCCCCAGCCACCTGCTCCAGCTCTTCAGAGGGGATACCAAGGCGTTCCCAGACTAGCTGGGAGACATAGTCTCTCCACCGAGTCCTGGGTCTGCCCCGGGGTCTCCTCCCAGTGGGACGTGCCTGAAACACCTCAAGTGGGAGGCGTCCAGGAGGCATCCTAATCAGATGCCCATGCCACCTCAACTGACTCCTTTCAATGTGGAGGAGCAGCGGTTCTACTCTGAGCCTCTCCCGTTGTGTTGGAGTCTATATAATTAATTATTTTTTAGATGGATGAATGAACAGGGGAAAAGGGTATGCAGAAGTAACTACATAGGAATATAAAACGAAAATAAATACTGAAACCTGCCCAAAGGAGATGTGTTCACTCCAAAAGCAGAATGGCAGGAAGCCTCCACAAGTGCTGATCTTTATGAGCGTCGCCTGACGCTGATGTCAGCTGACCTGCGCTGACTATTTCTCTGATTTTTCAAAACATCCAAACGCTGTAGTGTGAACCCAGTTTTAACTTAGGCCAACTTGGGTAAACTCTGCATAACTTAGCCCAGCGCTCAAGAACTTTTACAAACTGAGCACAGCTTTCACCACTGTTTATTTCCAAACGTTGGTAAATTTTCAGCAGGCTGAAAATTTTCAAAGAGCACAACTTTTGCTAGCGTTTGCCAACAAACACCAACTATCATTAATTTTTGCCAACAGAGCCAGAGGTTTGCCAAAACATCAGTAAAAGTCGGTCCAAATGTCGTAGTGTGAATCCACCTTCATGCAGAAGGAGAAATCTGAAAGAGATAGGAGACTGCAAGGTGGTGGCAGGGGAGAATGTAGCTAGACAGCATTGGATGGTAGGATGACTTTGCAAAGCAAGAACAAGAAGAGAGTGAAGACAGAGCCAAAGATTAAGTGGGGGAAGTTACAGAAGGAAGAAGGTCGCATAGAGTTCAGGAAGGAGTTGATACAGACTCTGGGTGGTTGGGAAGAATTACCAGATGACTGGGAAAGTACAGCAAAAGTACTGAGGGAAACGGGTAGAAAGGTATGTGTTGTATCCAGTGGACAGAAGAAGGAAGACAAGGAGACTTGGTGGTGGAATGAGGAGGTAGAGGAAAGTATTCAAAGTAGAAGGTTAGCAAAGAAAAAGTGGGATAGTCAGGGAGATGAATTGAGTAGATGGGAGTATTTGGAATCTAGGCACATGGCAAAGAGAGAGGTGGCAAAGGATAAAGCACATAGTGAGTTATATGAGAGGCTGGACACTAAGGAAGGAGAAAAGAAGTTGTATTGACTGGCTAGACAGAGATCAAGCTGGACAGGATGTGCAGCAGGTTAGGTTGATTAAGGACAGAAATGGTGATGTATTAGCACATGGTGAGAGTGTTGAGAAGGTGGAGGGAGTACTTTGAAGAGCTGATGAATTAATTTTTTTATTTTTCCAGGATTTTTTTCCCTCTCACTGTGTGACAAGTTGGTACTTTTAAAGCAAAGTGTCTGCAGTAACCCATGAATTTACTTCAAACTTCTTTTAATAAAAGAAATGGAAAAAATGTGGCATGTCACATGAACAAATTTATCTGAAAATGTGCTTTTAAGAACTATCATCGTTTCATGGATATTCTTTAAGAAGACCACAGCTGTCTCCAGCAGGCCAGAACCATCTGCTTATACACATTATTTTATTAAGCTGATGTTTTGGCTGCTTTTAGTTTTTATGATTTTTTTTTTTAACAAAAAGTCAAATAAATTTACAGAACACAAACTAAATTGCATACGTTTAAAAAACAAAATCTCACAAGAGTCTGCCTCTATACTATATTTTCAGTATTAAAATGTTTGAAACTGTAAGCCTAAAAAAGGGACAGAAAATATCATTAATTCTACACTACAGAATTCCTTTGGAGTTTTTTTTTTATGTCAGCAATGTTTTTATCTTTTTAACCTCATCTGAGTCTGTCTGGGTAACACTCCATCACAGGGAGAGAGGAGGTGGATGTGTGTGGTGCTTTTCATGTTCACTAACACAGAGCAAATTATTGTTTTGACATGAGAGGGTTGCGGAAATTGCCTCCACAACCAACGTCATGCTGGCCCAACGGAGATATGGTCTCAGGAAGGTGTGAAGAAGCTACAGGGAATTTAAGTAGCCAAACCCCAGGTGGAAATGTATCATCAGAAGCAGTCAGAGTGGCAGTGGACACAATTTCACAACAGTGTTTCATTCCACGGGTACACACCGGGAGGGAAGCATGGCTGCCCACCAGCAGCAAACGGCGATTTTGCCAAACCAGTGTATCCCAAGGTCCCACGCCATAAAATTTCCAGGCGGCCGTGCTGATACAACAACTCGGTTCCATTTTTTCATTCAGTTAGTTTAGTTTCAGTTTAGTTTATACTCGCACTCTCTCTCTCTCTCTCTCTCTCTCTCTCTCTCTCTCTCTCTCACTCACTCACTCACTCACTCACACTCTATCAACATCATGAATGAATTACAATATGAGTTATCAACAGCATGATTAGCAGTATACAATAGGCTTTTTTTCTTTTTTTTTACATTGTTTTGGAGTGTGAATGGATCATCCCAAATAAGCTATTTAAAGCTTTTAGTAGGGAGCCCAATTCTACAATGAAATGATGATGGAAGTCAGTCTCATGTCTTTGTGTGAAAGAACAAACATATGACAGACATAACACATAATCCCAGCATTTGTTGACATTGAAAGAGTAGGTGAGTTCAAGATATATAGTCAAGATATTAAATACTATTGAAGTGAATCAACATATAAAACAAAATTACAACTCATCAGTAAGTAAGTTTGTGTAACAAATAGCAGATTAATTATATAATGATAGGAGTTGCATTTTTAGTTTTTTTTTCTTGAAGATGGAGATGGAAGGTGACATTTTTAGATTCTCATCACGCTCATTCCAAATCTGCAGTCCTCTGCACACAATACTAAACCTGGTGGATTTTAGTCTTCGTTTTTTCCCAGTAATTTGGTTTTTATTTCTAGTGGTATAAGTGTGCTTGGGAAGGAAGGTTGGAATGAATTCACATAATTTATAGTTGAGTTTGTGGACAACCTGATACATTAAGATAAGATTTGATAAGCCTTTATTAGTACCACAATGGGGAAATTCCAGGATTGCAACAGCACAGGGACAGCAACACTCAGAGCAACAATCAAGAAGACATGTTAAGTGTTGTCATTTTTCCGGAGAAGTCTTTTTTAATCTTGAGTGTTGTTGGTTATGAAACAAGAAAAACAAGAGCAGCGAAGATACAGTATATATACACACACAGTGCGGAGCATTGTAGCTAGATGGAATAAACAGCATAACCGTCTACTTGGTTACTATCCTACGTAATATGAATATGTACCCATACAGATTGTCACCCTCCGTAACGACTGATATTGCATTCTGGAAGTAATTATGCTCAGCAAGTCTTAGAAGATTATAACGATGGAAAAGATGATTAGTAGGAGAATTATATTCAGACCATGATAAGGCACATATGACTTTCTTTTGGAGAATTGCTAGCATTTTTAGGTGAGTTGGAAATGTTACCCCATATGATATTGCAGCAATGTAAGTGTGGCTCAAAGTTTTATATAGAGTGAGAAGTACTGAAAGTGGTAGAAAATGTCTCACTTTAAAAAAACAGAGCAGCGTATTTGGCCAGTTTCTTGGTTAGATCGTCAATGTGACATTTGAAATTGAGAAATTCATCAATGAGGACCCCCAAGGATTTTATAGAGCTAACTTTTGTAATATTCTGTCCTTTATTTTTGGGGCAAAGTTCCTTGGTGTCTGGCTTTTTATTGGAATGGAATACAATATAATTAGTTTTACTGATATTAAGTGAAAGTTTGTTACACTGAAGCCAAGTGTCTGTTTTCATAAGTTCACTATTTGTTATCTGTTCAAGTTCATTTGGATTCTGGTGAGCAAAAAATAAATTGTCATCAGAAAACATACTTTATGTAGTAGAGACGAGGAGTTAGCAATGTCATTTATGTACAAAATGAATAGAACTGGTCCTAAAATGGAACCCTGGGGAACCCCATGATCGATGGATTTATATGATGACTTGTGGTTATTTATATAAACATACTGAAGTCTTCCAGACAGATAATTAATAAACCAATCTAATGCAAGGCCTCTGATACCGTAATGTTGTAATTTATTAATTAGGATGTCATGGTTAATGGTATCAAATGCTTTAGACAGGTCTAAAAAAATGCCGATACCATAGTTGCCTCTTTCAATTGCATCAATGACTTTTTTTCAAGTAGGTCAAGTATTGCCATATACTGTAGGTAGTGTGTTTCTTTCTGAAGCCATACTGAGATGGGATAATAATGTTGAACTTATCAAGGTAACTGGTAAGTCTGTTATAAACTACTCTTTCCCAAACCTTTGAAAGAGTAGGCAGAATGGATATTGGACGATAATTAGTCAAATCATTCTTATCACCTGATTTATAAATTGGTATAATTTGTGCAATTTTTGCTATTTGTGGCGCTACTCTGGGGATTAGAGACAGATTAATGCAGTAGGTAAGGGGTTCCAGTATTAGATTAATGATACTTTTCAAAATTTTGCTGGAAATTTCATCAGCTCCAGCAGAGTTTGAGTTCTTCATGTCCTTGATGATTTTCCAGACTTCCTCACAATCAGTTTGCTTCAGGAAGAAAGAATTCCAGTAGTTTCCTGATAGTGTTTGAAAGACGCAGCCTGAGGTTGATTAATTTTAGTAGATAAATTTTCTCCAATAGAGACAAAATAATTATTAAATTTGTCAGCGAGAGTGGCATTACTGGTGAGATTACTGCACGGTGGCGCAGTGGTTTAGCACTGTGGCAGCACAGTTTTACCCTCGGCCGAGGGATCGCGGGGATCATGAGATCGTGGGTTCGATCCCAGCCCCCGACCAACAGTGAGCTGTGTGGAGTTTGCATGTTCTCCCCGTGTTGCGCGGGTTTACTCCGGGATTTCTCCGGTTTCCTCCCGCACACCAAAAACATGTAGGTTTAGGGCGCTCGCGCACGCAGCGACCAGCAGCCGGTGGCTTGTCACCAGACTGCAAACCAAGTCTACCTACGGGTACAAATAAGTAACAAAAAAAAAAAATAAAAAATAAAAAAAAATTACTGACCACGTTATTGTTCAGAAGTGTGGGGGCTTTTTGGTCCCTATTTAGAACCTTATTTAGTATTCTCCAGGATTTCTTGGAATCACCCTGTGATGCGTTTGTAAGTTCTGCATAGTAATTACTCTTACTCTAATATGTACGCAGCATCAGCATCACTAAAATTGTAGATTCTATCCCGTGCCTTGACATGCAAGTCCTCACTCAGTTGTTGTAAGGTTTCTCCATTAAGTATTTTTATTTTTAGTTTATGTCGCGAGATTGAGGGCCTAACGACAAGGTCAAGAAACAGAACAATGGGGAAGTGATCAGAAATCTCGGAGAGCGCGACTCTAGATTCCAGTGTGGAATTGCAAATGTTAGTAATGATATTCCCCGAAAAGGATTAAGCGGAAGAAGATGAATGAATGAGTAATGATATTATCAATAATGGACTTGGTGGAGTGAGTGATTCTAGTATAGGTATTAATGGTAGGGAAGAAGGAAGATGAATGTAGTGTATTCATAAAGTCATTTTTAGCTGCATCATTTCTGGAGAGGTCAATGTTGAAGTCTCCAAGGAGAATACAACTTTTATTTTTGTTGTTGATTGAAAATAAAATCTTCCAGTTGGATTGTGAAAATATTAAGGTCGGTGTCCGGGGGGGGGGGGGATAAATCACACCTACAATTAAATTTTTCCCATTTTTGACATGTATCTCAACAAAAAGAGAGTCAATATGACAGCCTTCCATGACAATCATAAACACTGACATCATGTCTACAAGAGATATACAGACAGACACCACCACCAGATCTGCCACATCTGTTCTTCGTGAACAGTTTATAACCATCAAGGTTTAAGATGTCTATGTATGACTTATCGTTCAGCCAAGTTTCACTACAACCAATTACATCAAAGCTGCAGCCTGTACTGGTAAGTAAAGTAGCTAGATCATGATGTTTATTCAAGCTCCTGATATTTAAATGCATGAAAGAATAATTGTATTGGTTTTTAAAAGATGTTAATTGCTCAGGAATATACTGATCACAGCTTATATTCCTATTATAGTCCATAAATTATGTCACATCCACTCCTTCATTAGCTTTATTGAAGATCATTATGCACGATAGTTGATCAAATTTACTGGGATCACACAGCAACAATACACACTTGGAGACATAGACGTAGAGAAACCCTCATCCATACGGAAGGCAGTCAGACAAACACACACATTCACACACACACACACACACACACACACACACACACACACACACACACAAAGATACATTGTCAGTACAACAGTCCATTAGTCCGAACGCACAGAGATGCTGGCCTCGTCGCACCAGGTAGCAGACCTACCCAGTCAAACAAGCAGAATTTAAGCCAATTCCCAAACCAAAATGAAAATATGGATAAGAGGGAGAGGTAGAAGGAAGATGGAAAGTGAGTAAAAAATAAAGTAAATCATTCACCGTGTATCAGGTTCATCAGTTGTCATGGCAGTGGGGACACGTTGTCACGTGTCTTTGTTTACATTGCTAGTGAGGCAGTGTGCAAAAGTCCTGGTGGCTCCTTTAGAGGTTCATCAGTGATGTTTTGGTCGCCTCCAGCTAGCCAATATTTGATTTGAGGATTTCTATAGTTTTCCATCGATGTAAAGTTTATCAATGAACAGATGAGTGTTCCTTTTACTGTTTCTTGCCTCCATCATGATCGGGTAGAGCAGCCTCCATCTGTCCATGATCTCAGGTGGAAACTGATAGTTGATGGAGTAGTTGGTACCTTTTAGCTCTTTACCCTTGGACATGACAGCAGCTTTCATCTTGGAATCGGTGGTTTTGGCCACAGTAGGACGGGGCCTCCTCTGTTGGTCGGCTTTGGTCCTTCCGAGGCGATGGATTCTGGAGAAGTGAATAGCCCCGGCCTCCTCCGGCTTCATTTTCAACTCATTGACTAGGAATGACTTTAGAAGTTCTTCTGACTTTTAGTGAGTTTCATTTTTTACTTCTGGAAGTCCATGTATAATGATAATATCCCTCATTCTTCGACACTGCAGGTCAAGTATGTTTTTTGCCATGTTAAATTTATCTTTTTGGAGTTCGGCTGTCAGATGTTTGAGGTTGTTTACTTCAGGCCTGAGTGACGCATTATCAGCCTTTAGCACCTCGATCAGTGAGTTGTTGAATTTCCACGGCTTGCTTTAGTTCATTGATATCAGTTGTCAGCTGATCGAGTACAGTGGGGCAAAAAAGTATTTAGTCAGCCACCAATTGTACAAGTTCTCCCACTTAAAAGATGAGAGAGGTCTTCAATTTTCATCATAGGTATAACTCAACTATGAGAGACAAAATGAGAAAAAAAAATCCAGAAAATCACATTGAAGGATTTTTAATGAATTAATTGGTAAATTCCTCGGTAAAATAAGTATTTGGTCAATAACAAAAGTTCATCTCAATACTTTATGTACCCTTCGTTGGCAATGACAGAGGTCAAACGTTTTCTGTAAGACTTCACAAGGTTTTCACACACTGTTGCTGGTATTTTGGCCCATTCCTCCATGCAGATCTCCTCTAGAGCAGTGATGTTTTAAGATAAGATAAGCCTTTATTAGTCCCACAATGGGGAAATTCCAGGATTGCAACAGCATAGGGATAGCAACACTCAGAGCAACAATCAGAAGGCAAGAAAAAACAACATCTAGTAAACATATGTCCATATTACTATAAATGTATATATATATAGACACACAGTGCAGAGCATTATGGCTGGTGAATGTGCAGCAGAAAGTCTAAGCTCTCTCTCCGCGGATGCAGCGGGCCAGTTGGAAGTCTTTGGGCATGATGGTGTCACCCTTAGCGAAGAAGAGACCACCAGGTGGGCCTCGCTGGTCTCCTGCAGAGCCATGACGGCGAAGCTCAGGAAACGCAGGACGGTCTTGAAGTCCTGAGCGATCTCCCTCACCAGGCGCTGGACGGGCAGCTTACGGATGAGCAGCTCCGTGGATTTCTGGCAGCGACAGATCTCTCTCAGAGCCACGGACCTGTGACGGCGAGGCCTCTTCACTCTGCCGGTGGCCGGAGCGCCTCTCCGAGCAGCCCTGGTGGCTAGCTGTCTCCTGGGGGGGGGGGGGGGGGGGCTTCTTCCTCCAGTAGATTTTACGGGCGGTCTGCTTGGTTCTTGCCATCGCTCTTTATTATTCTGTCTTATATTTCTTTCACGCCGCCTAAACTCCAGCCCGGCACCCGCGTCATTTTCGCTACAGCTCCCGGTATGTCGAGTTTCCCGTTAGCACCGGGCGGCGGCCAAGTGCTAGCTAGCACTAGCTCCTCCCCGCTGTAACGTCTCCCGCTGCAAACCGTGGCTCCGTCCGCCGACCCGGGAGACCCCCGGGGTGATCCGTGCGTCCGTGATATATATACAGAGTGAAAGGTGTAGAAAGAAGAAGGAAGATAAAAAAAAAAAAAAAAGGCTGTTGCAACAGGCAGCCAACTCGTGTGGCGCCGCCGGTCTGGCGGAACCGGAACCGGAAAAAAAGAGGGCTGTTTTGGGGCTGTTGCTGGGCAACACGGACTTTCAACTCCCTCCAAAGATTTTCTATGGGGTTGAGATTGATCTGGAGACTGGCTAGGCCACTCCAGGATCTTGAAATGCTTCTTACGAAGCCACTCCTTCATTGCCCGGGCGGTGTGTTTGGGATCATTGTCATGCTGAAAGACCCAGCCACGTTTCATCTTCAATGCCCTTGCTGATGGAAGGAGGTTTTCAATCAAAATCTCACGATACATGGCCCCATTCATTCTTTCCTTTACACGGATCAGTCGTCCTGGTCCCTTTGCAGAAAAACAGCCCCAAAGCATGATGTTTTCAACCCCATGCTTCACAGTAGATATGGTGTTCTTTCTCCTCCAAACACGACAAGTTGAGTTTTTACCAAAAAGTTCTATTTTGGTTTCATCTGACCATATGACATTCTCCCAATCCTCTTCTGGATCATCCAAATGCTCTCTAGCAAACTTCAGACGGGCCTGGACATGTACTGGCTTAAGCAGGGGGACACGTCTGGCACTGCAGGATTTGAGTCCCTGGCGGCATAGTGTGTTACTGATGTAGCCTTTATTACTTTGGTCCCAGCTCTCTGCAGGTCATTCACTAGGTCCCCCCATGTGGTTCTGGGATTTTTGCTCACCATTCTTGTGATCATTTTGACCCCACGGGGTGAGACCTTGCATGGAGCTCCAGATCAAGGGAGATTATCAATGGTCTTGTATGTCTTCCATTTTCTAATAATTGCTCCCACATTTGGTTTCTTCACACCAAACTGCTTACCTATTGCAGATTCAGTCTTCCCAGCCTGGTGCAGGTCTACAATTTTGTTTCTGGTGTCCTTTGACAGCTCTTTGGTCTTGGCCATAGTGGAGTTTGGAGTCTTGACTGTTTGAGGTTGTGGACAGGTGTCTTTTATACTGATAACGAGTTCAAACAGGTGCTATCAATGCAGGTAATGAGTGGAGGACAGAGGAGCCTCTTAAAGAAGAAGTTACAGGTCTGTGAGAGCCAGAAATCTTGCTTGTTTGTAGGTGACCAAATACTTATTTTACCGAGGAATTTACCAATTAGCCCCTTGCACTCCAGTCAATTTCCCTAAAAACGCCAAAAAATAGTAGTAATAGTAGTACCAAAGTAAATTGAAAGCTGTTCTTCAACCCTTTGCAGCATCTTCATGGGGTTGGTCTCATTTAAAAGAAAACACTTTGAATTTTTTGACAAAACAGTCATCATCTCTCCAAGTGCTCCGGCCACTGAGTTACAGTCATCTAAACATACTGAACTTGAAGAAAATAAATTTGGCCTGGGTGTTTTTTTGGATACAAATGCTTGCAAATAACACACAGCTTCAGATCCGGGCTGGAAAATGCAACAGAAATGTAGAACCAAGTGTTATCCAGCTGAGGTCAAAATTTTGTAACAATACCACAAAAAATGAATATATTACACAGCTTTTTCCTCAGGTAGTTCCCAGGCGTTTTGGAACTGTGCCAAATTGTGCCAAATGGCACAGATTGGAAAAACGTCTGTAACTTTTGAATGATTCAATATAGAAGCTTCATCTTGGGCTCTAATGAAAGGTGACACTCAGGGCTGTGTGTGTGTGTGTGGGGGGGGGGGGAATTCCCCCCCCCCGCTACAGAGGACGGACATCGGCCATCGCTACATGACGGAATAGTCATGTGGCGACAGCGGCACAGTCACCGCGGCTTTCCCCCCCCCCCCCCCCCGCTACAGACGTGTAGCGGGGGGGGGGGGCGCGTTCACGGTCTGGACGCGGCGCACGACCCGTGTACCGCGGCGCACGAACTTTGGACTTCATGCGCCGCACAGTTGTAATTTACCGATCGGTCAAAAGTCATTTTTGATTACAGTTTTCAGGGATAAAGAATAATTTAGCTTATAACACCTTACCTCTTCACAGCAGCAGTGTCCTGGCGAACTTCTCTTCCTCATTGTCAGACGAATGCGACGCTGGTCCGCTCGTGGTTCTGGTCTCACGACCCGGTCAAAACATAATTCCATGATTGCGGTTTTGGCGAATGATTTACGACCTTCATCGTCGGCCTCCGTCGGTCTATGATGACCATGGAAGAGAATCCTAAACGTCTATTCTGCTCAAATTAAAAAAAAAAAAAAAAAAGCACCGCCTGTGACTGAAGAGGTCGATGCGCGAATGGCTGTCCCTGTCACACAGGTAGCCCTTGTGGGTGGTCTCTGTGCTGCTGGGTCTGTGACGGTTCTTCCTGCGGGTCCTTTTTTTATCTGCTGCAGCAGTCCATCTTCACCCAGCCTTACAAAAAACGGCTCGCGAACTTCTCTGCTTCAATTGGCTCGCTGCATTCACAGCTTTGGTAGGCGGGTCCTTCTTGCTAGGTTTTCAGTCATTGGTTCTTCAAGGTTTCAGAAACCTAGAGAGTTGTTTTTTTTGGTGAATAAAAAAACCACAATATACTATTTTGGACAATACACATTTGTTTTTGAGGTGGTTTTAGAGCCGCCGGAGTGTGTCTTTAAAATAATGTAACTGCATCCATTGATACAAGACAGTTCTTCGTGTATTTCAGATATTGAATAAAGCTATAGTTGGTCTTGGTTAAATTGTCCAAGATGTTTTTGTTTAAATAACAAGCTACCCTTGTTGTTCCTTTACTGTGCTAATTTGCTTTTTTTTTTTCTCTCTCTCACTTTATTTAAACTAAGTATCTTTGATCTTTTAACTTGCTGCTCATTTTCATTGCACTTTAGTACGTCTTTGGAAGTTCCCAAAACAATCCAAATAGATCACATTGTGGAGAAAGGAATGGGCGAGGCAACGAGCTGAACGACACAAGGCTTTATTCTCTCGCCAACAACATAACAGCAACAGTGAACAGCGCAGTAGTGCTACAGCGCTGAAGCCTCAAAGTCTCCATGCATTCCCCTTTTTATATCTTTATTCCCATGCATGGAGACCAGGAGCTTCCGACCGTCATACATTGTATGAACAAAGAAGTGTGGCACATTAACATAACATTATGCTGGTGCCGCTATTACACACTTCTTCTCTTCAGCGGCACCTGCAGCTTTTACTCTCCCCGGGGGGGTGCATAGACTCAACAGTCCCATCTGATGCCCCCCAATGACACTTCCTCCTTCAGCCCATTATTCTCCCCTTCCCCTTGCCTTCTGGGTGTGAGAGACCCCACACACACTATGCCCCCACAACGTGTATGGTTTTTGGCCCCTGATATGTACTAATTCAGGGCTTAAGGCACTTTAGGCCCTATTACGATGGTCTAGAGTGGGCATTTGCACCACGTGTTGTACCTTGTGCTGGTGGTTTCTAGTTTATGTCAACACATTGTCTGGTTTTCTGCTAATAAGGAAATGACTGTGCACCATGACTTGTGCTCATGGGGGACTGATGAAAAGTGCTTGAGGCTTTGCAGCAAGTTTAGAACATTGTTGGTGTTAAGGTGCATTTTATTGCAATGTGCTTTTGATCAGGAAAAAGTAGGTCTGAAGTCAGCAGCGCATTATCAGCCACTATTTCAGCAGCAAGTTTAAAAGGCATGAATGTGCATGTATGCCCGTTCCTAAAAGGGGGCTAGAATTTCCTAGTGTCTGTTATTTTGTTATAATCCCTTACCTGATCGATCAATCGATGATTCATTCATTCATTCATCCATCCATCCATCCATATGTCCAGGGTGTACCCCGCCTCTCTCCCAGAGATGCTGGGATCGGCTCCCACCCCACTCCAATCGCCAACCTGTAAAGGACTGCAGGTTAAGAAGATGAATGAAGTGTAAACTTACTGACAGGTACATAAGTACATACATTAAGCAGTCTTATATGCTTATCCTCTCCTTTTGTGAACAAATTATGGGTCACTCTTGAGCTAGCCGGCCGTGATTCTACCAACTCAATGCTGACCTCCATCATTATCTAATTTGAGTTTTTTCTTCTCATTTACTGTTATTCTTAAAGGAGTCATTGACTGAAAAATGGTTTTTGTAGGTTTTAACTGTCTCACATGTGCCAACTGGTCACGCAGCTAGCCCAAAATTTTCCAAACAATCAACAATCTGAAAAAAAATGCACCACCTTTATCTCGTTTTTCTCTCAGAGAAACTCCCCAAATCGTTTTTGACTCTTCCTGGTAATTATTCTATGTCAGGTGTTCAAAAAGCCCACCCACTGCTGTCCTTGAGACCAGCCCACTGCTCTATTATTGGCCCACCTAGCTGTCATGTAGATGGAGGGATGCTAAAAGTAGTATATTAGCCCCCAAGCTAATACCAGGAAGCTCGAACCAAGTGCAGCTTATGTTGTTATTTTCTTCAGATCTTAGTCACCCTAATAACCATCCCTGTTACCACCTGGTTCATCAGTCCACAGTCCACAATATACCTCACGTTGCTATGGTCCATCTCCCAATGGTTTCACCGTGATTCCACAGCTGGCGCCATCGTGCCAGTTATGGCAACTGCCTACGGCTTGACCCGAGGCTGCACCCCCCCCCCCCCCCCCCACACACACACACACACCCCAAGCTCCCCCACCATCCTCTACTGCTCCATGCGACTCTACTCTACTCTCACGGGCAACATTGGGGAGCCGCTTCATGACGGCGCATCTCCCAGCTGGCCGTGGGAGAAGAGCAGAGTCCCGTGGAGCGAGACACTGCACTTTGAGATCCAGCAGCTCGACTTGGCCAGCAGCAATCGGTGGGGCGTGGTGCTGGCGATTTGTTGTGGCATGCCGGCGATTGTGGGGAGCTGAGCTGGAATGACGTGAGATACACAATCGACTGTGGATCAGTGAACCAGCGCTGCTACACAGCTAATGGCTAACTAACATAAGGGGGAGGGCGGAGTTGAACAGCTGAAGGATGTTTCTTAAAATGATAGGCTTTAAATCAGAGCATTCCAAGAAAGTCAGTAAAAATAAAAAACAAATTCAATAATTACAAAATTAAAGAAAATGTGAACAAAATATGTCACAAACACTTCATTAAGACATGTGTGAGCTATTAAAATGTGGGAAAAGTGCAGTGAATGGCCCCTTTAACAGAATGATTCAAAATGACTAGGCCTGGGGGAGAGGGAAGTCTGGGCTTCTTTGCTTAGACTGCTTCCCCTGCGACCCGGACCCCTGGATAAGTGATAGACAATGGATGGAGGGATTCAAAATGAAAATAGAAGCATACTTTATTTGATCTTGTCAAGTGATATCCTGACGGTTTGTTTTTTTTTTAGGTTAAAATACACTTTTTTGCATCCAGCAGAGGAAACATTAATGTACCTCAAGCCAAGATCTGCTGGAGAAACAGCTCACTCTTCGCTGGTTTCATAGAGGAGTTTGGATGACAGCGGTGAGCAAGGCTGTGAATCTTTAGAAGTCATTCGATTTGATTCAGATTTTTGGGGTCGCGGTTCAATTCAGAATGGATTTACGATTTAAACTGCCTTTCGATTCACATTTGGCTCTCAGTTCAGTACGGAAGCCCACTAATCCCAGAAAAAAGTCCACTGCACTGCGAAAAATGCTGAGGTAAGCTTGAAAGCAGAGTACAGTGTGTTGATGTTTATATTAAAAAAATTACATCAACTGACTTGCAATAAAATACTGTTAAATGAAAAAAAGTAGGCATAGGTTAGTAACTGCTTTTTTATTTCTTGAAAACTTGAGAGTTTCAAAAATGAAATTGTATACAAGTGAAATAAATTTTGAAAATGTTCCTTTTCTCGCATATCACAATTCCTAACAGCTTTTACACAGTGTGTAGGTTTGGTCGCCCTCCAGTATTCTAGAAATATAGGCTGTTCATTTAAAAACAAAAGTAAATTCTATCACAAATACTTTTAACATCATTTAACTAGTAGTGCTACCTGACTATGCAATCAGTGTAGTTACCTATACAGTAACTTAATGCAATGAACAAATTCAATAAGAACTGAATGCAATTGATACATAAGATAAGTAGCATTAATTTTAAACCTGCACAAATATAAACTTCCATCCATCCATCCATCCATCCATCCATCTTCTACCGCTTTTCCGGAGGTCCGGGTCGCGGAGGCAGCAGTTCAAGCAGAGAAGCCCAGACTTCCCTCTCCCCAGCCACCTGCTCCAGCTCTTCAGAGGGGATACCAAGGCGTTCCCAGACCAGCTGGGAGACATAGTCTCTCCACCGAGTCCTGGGTCTGCCCCGGGGTCTCCTCCCAGTGGGACGTGCCTGAAACACCTCAAGTGGGAGGCGTCCAGGAGGCATCCTAATCAGATGCCCATACCACCTCAACTAGCTCCTTTCAATCCTCCTCGATCGTCACCTTATCATGGTGGGGGGGTTTGCATGCCCCAGTGATCCCAGGAGCTATGTTGTCCGGGAGCAATTTGCCTCTGATGGGGTCTCCCAAGACAAACTGGTCCTGGGTGAAGGGCCAGACTAAGAACGATCCAACAGACTCTCATGATAAATTGTATATCAAGGATTCAGTGTACCCCGCCCGGTATGGGGTTACCGGGGCCCCACCCTGGAGCCAGACCTGGGGGAGGGGCTCGAAGGCTAGCGTCTGGTGGCCGGGTTTCCACCCATGGGACCCGGCCGGACTCATCCCGAAGGAGTTACATGGGTCCGCCCTCCAGTGGGTTCACCACCTGCAGAAGGGATCATGGGGGTCCGGTGCTATGTGGATTAGGTGGCGGTCAAAGGCGGAGACCTTGGCGGACTGATCCCAAGCTTTCTTTCTAAAATATAAACTTAAGTATTTAAATTCTTCGGAGAGTTAAAAAAAAACAAATTAAAGTTATAAGACAAAATAAAGTGCTACTGCAAGTTTTTGTGATATATAATTTTTTTTTTTTTTTCCCCATTCAGATTTTACTGGGAGTTTGTTAAAGTGGTGCAGTGTGCGTTGTTCAGCAGGAGGACTGACAACTTTTAACACTTCTTTCAGCTCTGGGTGATTATCTGGTCATGGTCCTTTGCCTGGTGAAGCTTCTCCAGTAAAAGATAAAGTAAATGCAATAATTTAAAACAAACAAAAATAAACTTCCATCCAGTGTTTATTTCGTAAACTAAAACTCTTTTTTTCATCCATTAAAGGTAGAAGTTAAACTAAAATTACTATTTATGCATTTTACTTTTGACACCTAATTTGAGTCCAGATTTATTGTGATGAGTTTATTTTTATAATTTTATTTTAGTTTGTTCATTATCAGTCGTTTTTGTCTACTTTTAGTCAATAGCAAGATTTGTTTTTTTATTAAGTGAAAAGAACACTGCTTCCATCGCTGTCAAAAAAATGTTGGAAAAAACCCTCAACTGCGGCTGTCAGGGTTGCTGGGCAACAGGGTAGCGCATGGTCATGCAAACAAGTCATCCAAAAACTAGACCATGAACTTTTTTACCATCTATGGACTAAACACTCTCATTTTTAGATTCTTTTACAGTCATCCTTCGAAGTGTGTGGCCACCGTCGGCCCGTCTATAAGGCTACAACACCTGAATTTGTGTATGATCAGTCCAGTGCTGGCTCAGTCATATTTGCACAGTCGGCTACGGCCAGCCATTTTGTAGCGTGACATAACGTGGGGGCGTGATTTGCTGAGGAAGCGTAGTTGAAGGGGTGTTGATGGAGTCTGCGAGTTGCAGACAGACCTGTCTCGAATTTCTTGCTGCTACATTTTTTCTTTATTCCGACTGTTTCATCCAGCTGCTAGCTTAGTAAACTACCCTGCGGTTCTCCTGCATCGGCAGTGTCGATGTGTAATTGCGTATCATGAAGCGGCAATATGTGTCACGTGACGGGACCCCGGCACCAGTGCAAAAAAAATACAATAATAGTAGTAATAATAATAATAAATCAATTCTTAATTTTTGTGAATCGGTTCTGGATCATGTAAAATGAGAATCTAGATGCTTATGTGAATCGATACCCCCAACACCCCTAGTGGTGAGGGTGTGGCAGGCCTGGGTCTCCTATGTCCTGTGATAATATAACTGAAGGAGTTTTTACAATTATGTTTGTCAACTTCATGGACAAAGAGAAAGACTGGTGTACGAGGGGGAGCTGAAAAGTTCATAGCCTGACTAGAATGGAATAGAATAGACTTTGTTGTCATTGTACAGTTGTACAGTACAACAAAATTGTGGGTGCTCCACCAGGCTACTGTGCAATAAAGTAAGAGAAGGAATAGATAGAACAGGGTTACAGAACACACGTTTAAGCACACGACTGAAATAAAAATGCCCAGGATTATGGAAATGTACACAGGTATGGCAGTGGCTTCACTGATAGAACTATGTACATAAGGGTGTGGGGTGCAGAACACAGTCTGGTGACTAAGAAGGAGTTATGCTCGTAGGTGCTGAACCAGTAGTATTTATGCTTCAGTGGCCAAGGAACAAGAGGGCAGAGCTGAGAGTGAGAGAACTGTCAAGAGTATGGGTACAATAAACCACATTTGGTTAAATTTGACCACTGCATCATGGTCAGCCTATGAACGTTTCAGCCCCCCATCCCGTAAACTCTGAATTGTATAGCTCTCATCTGTGCGTAATTATGATCACATCTCCCAGTGTAAGCAGGCCTGTGGACAAGGATGTTAAAAAGCTCCTTTTAAGCTTCTTGCTGTGGACGGCCCTTTAGTCATTTTCACTTTGTGAACGAGCCCATGTTGTCCCCAGGGCAAAACGAATTTGTCCTCCAATTTAAAAGAGTCATTAGTATTAATGCTTTGATCTTGTGCTCCTGTTTATTAAAGATAATGAGAGCAAAGAAAGTGATTGGTTTATTTCATGTTATCCCCCAAGCACATCTCTGAATAATTAACATCATTCAGACAGCCTCTTTGCCCTTTCCGCCAGCCTGCTGTAATGGCAAAATGGACTTGGGCACACCCATAAATGTGCTCTGCGCCATAGACAATAGACTTTTGAGTAGATTCCCACAATATGGCCCTTCATTTGTCCTGATGTCAGCACTCATGCATAACCCTTGTACCAGTACTGCTGCAGGTTAATACTGTCTAGACCTGGAGCTATAAACCCACATTTGGAGGGAATGCAGCTCATGCACGTACCTGCTTGCACATAACTTTGGTTCCCGAGATGAAACCACCAGCGCAAACATCTGGTGTAAAATCCCACACAACATAATACAGGCCTGTACTGGATTCACAGAATGGGTTTCCATGGTTATAGATCCTCTAACTGTCCAGGAGCTTGTGTATTTTGGGATGAGTTAAAATTACCACAACACTTGCCTTTGTTCCTCCTCGTCTCACTCTCTCCTCCTTATTGATTTTTTTTTTCCATCTGTTTTTCTTTCCTTTTTCAAATACTCCCATTCACACAAACTTAACTGCTTTTATGCATTTTTAATATATAATGAGAAAATAAATGTTTATGAAACTGCATATATCCTTCTGTTGCATAATCCCAAACCCGGTTTCAGTTCTCTTCACTCTCGTGTTCCATTTCCCTACGTCTTGTTTTCTCCTGGCTGTGTGGTATTTGAATTTGTCCATGGACAGATTTTGTCATTACCAGCCAACAGAAAATGCAGTGATGAGCCGAGCTGAGGGCTTTTGTCTTTTGGTAACAGTAGAGCTGGGCTTTTGAGAATTTTGTGCCTCAGTTACATGTCTTTTTTCTGGTGTTACCACACGCCTCATCAGACCTCAAGTCCCCCAGAGGCTGCTGGGATACTTTGTCATATTCCACATATCACAGTTGACTGAGAGAGCCACAGTCTGGGCAGTGCTGAAGTCTTCTCACTGCTCTTTTTTCATATGCTTTTTGCAAAGTATTGAGTGATTTGAAAGAGATGCATGCAAGAGGTGGGGCATCCTAAAGGGATGATGGTTCAGTATGACAAGGGTTTGATCTTTGTAGGTATTTGAGTATAATGAATTATAGCATTGGGGAAGTACAATATATATGCTTTCAGCCTTGTTTCAACCACTAGATTGGAAAGAGCATTATATCTCTGCACTTAACTAAGATTGCTGTGGCAAGACTCGCTTCTAGTAGGGCTTTTATCAACAGTCAGTCATGGCTTTTTAAATTCAGTTCAGCTTTTTATGTGTAGCACTAATTCACATTCCCAACATCAGCCATCTCATGGTACTTCAAGTGGACTTTGCATTCTTTGAAAGAGAACCAGGTAAAGCCATATGAGCCTGGATTTGGGTGACTGTGGGGAAGAAACCTTCTCTTGACAAAAGGAAACCTTGGGCAGGCTCAGGGAGAATGTAGAGGACAAACGACATGCAGGATAAACTAAATCGAAGGGTGAGGGAAGTCAAATAATAACCTGCTGAAGTCCATATGGATTTGTGAACCATGAAAAGTAAGTTGAGTCCTTGAAGTAGCATGAGGCATCCACCAGAACCTTGGACCTGAAACAGAAGCAAATGTTATGCATAACCCGATTCTGCAGCGTGTCCAGTTTTCATGGTAATATATTGGTTGTTGTGTGATGATGACAGTTCAAGGCTAGATAAGAAATATTGTGAGTTTGAACTGTGAGCATAAGGTAAGTTGAGTCTGACTCTTTATGAAAACCTATATGATCGTGTGACTGGTCATGCTTCTCTCTTCACGGGTTTCTTTTTTAGCAACCCGTCTGTAATGCTTATCTTTATAAGTTCTTACTCCCTATAGTTGTGCAAGGTTTTGATTGGAATAAAGTAATGATACGCAGCTTCAGAATATCTTTACAATGTCTGGTTGGTCAGACAGTTTTTGTTTTCATTTATGCAGAACTTGACATTAGCACCAGCCCAGATGCCAGTGGAATTTGGTAGTGGCCCATGGCTTGTCAGACTTACTAGCCACTTTAGCAGGATTTTTTTGGGGCCATTTATGTCTCAGTTTTGACTTTCTCTGCTTATTTGCTTTGCTCCAATGCAGACAAAAGAAATAAGCATGAGCATAACAAAGCATTTCGTAACTCCAGCAATTTCCTGGCAGAAGAATTGCATAATCTGACAGAAACACAGGGATGACTTTAGGGCTGCAACAAATGATTATTTTTTTTTTTCCCACAATATCTTTATTGAACCTTTTTTTTTTTTTTTAAACAAACATGATACAAACAATCAAACACTAACACTAAAGTACTACAAAAAAAAAAAAAATGCACTAAAAACACCAACAACCACCAACAAAATCAAGTCTTCAACAATGCTCCTCTGTTTAGTCTAGACAATCCAATACATAAGTATACATATTATGTTCACCAGTTTGGAATTTACAAGGTCCACACACATCATTCACCTTCTTCTTCAAGAGTTATGTTTAAATTTTTTACATAATCAATAAAAGGTCTCCATATATTCTCAAACACAATTTCCTTTGATTTCAGTATATATGTTATTCTTTCTAATGGAAGGTTTGTTAACATCTGTCTTAACCACTGAGTCACATCTGGTCTATGAGTCTTTTTCCATAATAGTGCAATACATTTTTTGGCATTAAGCAAACTGAGGTCTATGAATGTTCTTTCACTTTTATTAAAATTATGCTTTTCTGGGTACAGACCCAACAAAAACAGTTTAGGATTCAATATGATTTGTTTTGAGATTATTTTTTCAATTGTTACCCTCACCTCTTCCCAAAACATTCTTATTAATCTACATTCCCATAAACAATGAAATAGGGTTCCTTTACTTTCCATGCATTTTGTGCATGTATCTGGTATATTTTTGTTATATCTATTTAACTCCTCCGGTGTAACATACATCCGCATTAACCATTTGAAATGTATCAATTTAAGGCGTACATTTATTGATTTGGTTTGAGCTTCTGTACAAGCCAATTCCCATTGTTCCTCTGAAATTTCAGTTTGCAGATCTTCTTTCCAGTAGTTTAATCTTTTCAGTGAATTTTCACTTGAAGATAGTGTCAATGAGTTATAAAACTCTGAAATAATACCCTTTCTTTTACTATCTTTCATCATCATTTTTTCCAAGGATGAATAAATAGGTCGAGTGAGAGCTTTATTTTGATTTGATCGAATAAAGTTTCTAAGTTGAAGATATTTAAAAAAATGTGTTCTATTGAGATTAAATTTGATCCTCAGCTCTTCAAAAGACATTATGTTGTCTGCACATGGCAAATATAAATCCTGAATCTTTTGTATCCCTTTTAAATTCCATACTTTAAATACAGCGTCCGCTCTCCCTGGTTTAAAATATTGATTACCCCATATTGGACTAAATTGTGACAATAACTGTGGTTCTTTTAAATAGTTTTTAGCTTCACACCATATTTTGATCATATGCTTTACAAATGGATTTTTAACTTGTTTTTGTAATTTTTTTGCCGAATCTGAGTATATGAATATGGGAAGAGGTAAAGGTAAATTGTATGATTCCATTTCAGTCCAGTGAGGGAGATCATTTGATGAAAAATAATATGTCATAGACCTCAGTTGTGCCGACCAATAATACAACATAAAATTTGGACATTTCAGACCTCCACGATCAAATGGTAAATATAATAAAGACAGACGTAATCTAGCCCTCCTGTTGTTCCATATAAATTCCACTAACTTTTTTTTTATTCTTGAGAATAGATCTAAAGGTGGTGATAAGGGAATGTATTGAAATAAATAAAGTCTTTTAGGTAAAATATTACTTTTAAGTATATTGATTCTCCCGATCATCGACATTGGTAGTGACATCCATCTCTGAGTTAACTCATTGATATCTGACATTAAGGCTTCATAGTTGACACTGGCGACTGATTCTAGCTGAGGCACAATTTGGATTCCTAAATATTTAAACTGATTTACAACATTGAATTGATTTACCTCAGGGGCTGGGTAATTTCTCTGGGTCTCATTTAGCATTAATATTGAAGATTTAGTTTTATTTATTTTATATCCTGATATTTCCCCAAAATTCTTTATTAAATTCAACAAGGTTGGAATTGATTTTTTTAGATTCGACATAAACAAAATTATGTCATCGGCGTACAGGGAGATTTTATGTTCTGTTGGTCCAACTTTAATTCCATATATTTGTGAATGTAAACGTATCGCCATCGCTAAAGGTTCAATTGCCATAGTAAACAGTAAAGGTGAAAGTGGACAGCCTTGTCGACATCCTCTATTGATTTTTATTGGTTTTGAAATATTGTTATTTGTTAGGATTTCTGCTGTAGCATTATTGTATATTATTTGAACCCATTTTATGAAATTATTT
The DNA here is from genome assembly GCA_020510985.1 of Pholidichthys leucotaenia. Taxonomy (NCBI): domain Eukaryota; kingdom Metazoa; phylum Chordata; class Actinopteri; order Cichliformes; family Pholidichthyidae; genus Pholidichthys; species Pholidichthys leucotaenia. The sequence goes on along the minus strand of CM035838.1, from coordinate 44,523,935 downwards.
CCAAGTCCAAACCTTTGTAGGACTTCAAAAAGAAAGGGCCATTCAACTCTATCAAAGGTCTTTTCGGCGTCCAGTGATAGGAGAGCTGTATCCGGTGCTTCTTTATTAAAATAAATAATATTAAATAGTCTTCTTACATTATGGAAGCCTTGTCTACCCTTTATAAAGCCATTCTGATCTCGATTAATAATATTTGGTAAAATTTCTTGTATTCGTCTTGCTAAAATTTTACAGATTATCTTAAGGTCGGCGTTTAATAGGCTTATTGGTCTCATATTTTCACATTTATTAGAGGGCTTACCTGGTTTTGGCAGCAGTATAATTAAGGCATTATTTATGTATGATGGTAAATTATTATTTTGAAATGCTTCTAAAACCATTTCCAAAAAAGGTTTTATTAATTTATTCTTAAATTTTTTATAAAGGTCAACTGGAAGACCATCTGGTCCTGCACTTTTTCCTGATTTCATGTTATCAATGGCTAGCCCAACTTCTTCTTGACTAATTTTAGACTCCAATATCTCCCTGTTTTCATTTGGAATACACGGTATAGATAGTTCGTTCAAAAACCCATTTAGTTTTGTTAAATCAGATTCATTTTTGGTATCATATAATTTTTCATAGTAACCTCTAAAGGCTCTGTTAATTTCTAAAGGATCTATAACTACCTGTCCGTTACTTATAATACTGGTAATTGGTGTTTTAATTTCTAATTGTTTAATCTGCCATGCTAATAATTTTCCTGATTTTTCACCTTGTTCATAAAAAGATTGTTTCAATCTTAGAAGACTCGAGGCAGCTCTATTCGCTGATTTTTTGTCATATTCAGCTCTCAAAATCAGTAATTCATTCTCCAACCTTGGGTCACTTCCTGCATACACTTTTTCCTGAAGACTTTTTATTTTATGTTCCAATTTAGCTCTCTCCTCTCGAGTCTTCTTAGATTTTGATCCTGTATAACTAATAATATGTCCCCTAATAAAAGCTTTGAAAGCCTCCCACTTTACACATGCTGATGTTTGTGTAGTATTGATGTCAAAGAACTCGTCTATCTGTTTTTCTATATACTTGACAAATTCCTCATCCTGAAGCCATTTATGCTGAAATTGCCATCTACCTGATTCCTTTGTCAATTTTTTATCTACATATATTAGACAACAGGGTGCATGATCAGAGATCACGATGTTATCATAAAAGCAGTTTTGAATCTTGGACCTTAATTCTGTGGAAATCAAAAAATAATCAATACGTGAGAATGTCTTGTAGGTACTGGAATAACAAGAATAGGCTTTAACTTGTGGTTTCATTTCTCTCCATATATCTAACAATCTCAATTCTTTCATAAAATGATTAATAGTCATCCTACATCCAATGTGCGTGCAATCCAGTCCTGTTGATCTATCTATACCTGGATTCAATGTACAATTAAAATCCCCTGCTATTATATGTTGCCCTGTAAGTGATGATAAGATAAGAAATAAATTAGCAAAGAACTTCTGATCATCTATACTGGGACCATATAAGTTCACAAGATTTATATTTTCTAATAGCAAAGAACCTTGAATGATTACATATCTTCCAAATTTGTCTCCAATTACATTTTTCACTTGAAAAGGAACTGATTTATGTATGAGAGTCATAACTCCCTTGGCCCGGGATGAGAAAGATGAGGTGAAGACACTTCCTTGCCATCTACTCCTAATTCTTTTTATATCCTCCTCTATTAAATGAGTTTCTTGTAAAAACACAATTTTTGAACCCATGTCTTTTATTTTATTCATAACTTGTTTAAGTTTTTTTAAATTTTGTAGACCTCTGCAATTCCATGAAGTTAAATTAAGATTAACACTTTGGTTTATGATCAATAGAGAGTTTGGGATTACCTTGCAGTGTAAACATGCTCATACAGAGAAGCAAAAACATGAGTGGTTGAACATTCATCCTACAAACTACACACAAACAAATTTCCCCTTCCCACACTTGTGGCAAACCCCCCAAAATCAAAAGAAAAATTCCGTCTCCCGATATAGCCATCGACCGCTCCACACCCACGAGGATCAGCCAAAGCCACTCCTTCTTCATCCTCCCAATCACCCTAACTCTACTGCTTTTAATGACGTAACATTAACTCTCCTCTGTAGTTTTCCAACTTAACTCCAAAATTTTTAACAACTTTGTACATCATAGTTTTTTTTGTTTGTTTTTTTTTTTTAATATATAATACAATCTATATTTTGTAAACTTACTATTTACTTCAAGTCAGTCAGATGCCTGTGCAAATGCTTAATTATTCTATCTTATATTTTGTTCATGCTTAGCTCCCACCAGTCTCTTCTTCTTCTTTGATCTTCTTGATGAACTCCTGCGCCTCCTCTGGGGTCTTGAAGATGTGGGTTCTGCCCTCATACGTGGTCAGCAGTCTCGCAGGATAGATTACACCATGACGAATCCCAAGGTTGCGCAGCTCCTTACATATGGGATCAAAATGCTTCCTCAATTGTTGGATTCCTGTGGCCAAATCTGGGTAGAACCGCACCTGCTGGTCCTGGTGTTTAATCTCTCCTTTAGCTCGTGCAGCGTTGAAGATCTTCATCCTGTCTCTGTTGCTGAGAAACTTCATAATTAAGGTCCTCGGCGGTCCCTTATCTCTCCGTGGGCCAATACGATGTGCATTTTCCAGAACCACTGCTGATTGCAACTCCTCGCTGCCCAGCACCTCCGGAATCCACTTTTCCAGAAAGGAACATACGTCCCGACCTTCTGATTCCTCTGGAAGACCCACCAGCCTCAAGTTATTCTGTCTCGACCGAGATTCCAAATCCAAAATATTATTTTCCAGAGATTTATTTTTTTTTTCCAAAGTGCGCACCTTTAATTGAAGACGGGTGACGTCATCTTCAGCACTAGCGAGACGGAGCTCCATCTGCGCCGTTCGTTCTACACAGTCACCCAATTCCTTTCTTATTCCTTCCAACGCTGTCATAATCCCATCAAATCTAGAGGAAAAGTCCGCTCTCATTGAACTCATGGCAGCCATCAGCGCATCTGCGCCTCTCCCCGCAGATATCGCACCGTTGCCAGCCTCCTCCGCCATATATGGAGTTTTATTTGCTGCGTCACAGACCTGAAAGTCCGTTAATTTGGACTGTTTCGGCGGCTCGCTTTTTCCTTTACCTGGTTTTCCAGCCTTAGGCTTCGCCGACATATCCTCGCCCAAACGCTGGGATACGTTCTGTCCCAAATGAGAGAGTTATTTGCCGATTTTTTTTCTCCAGGAGCAGAGCAGAGTGAGACACGTCCGTCTTACGTGGCAGCCATAACCGGAAGCCACAAATGATTATTTTGGTAGTCGACTCATCTAACAACTATTTTTTTTTTTCAATTAGTCAACTAATCATGATTATTTCTCTCATGTCTGCCATCCCTGCTTCCTGTTGGGGCTGTAGTGCATATTTTACCTCACCCGCTGTTTAAGCCTGCACACCTGTGAAAATCACCTTGTTGCCAGTCCCTGCTTTAATATAACATTTTATAAGCGGTTTCCAGAGCTAAATACAAAAAACAAGAAAGCTGTATTAATTATCACAAGTTTATCACAGACAGCATAATGCCTTATGTCAATTAAACAACTGATTAAATATCTTACAACTGAATTACTGATCTGTTCCAACCCACAAACTAACATTAGGTGGAAGTTTTCTATAAGTGCATTTTTTAACAATATAATTCAGAAAGGTAAACCTTCATATTCAGTATTCACTGCACCTAAGAGTGATATTTTATGCTGTTTGATTTAATTTTGATGATTATGGTTGTAGGTTTTTATTTATTAAATTACAAATTGGGATATTGTAATTAACCCAGATGCACTAATATTCAGAATGAGGGCTAGTATTATTGAAGATGAAAAAGAGAAGGCGACTCCTGTAATTCAGTCATTTACTGCATCCAACACGTTGGCCATGACAGCTCAGTCCTCAGCAACTAGAGAGCTTATTGTCCAACAGGTAAGCTAATGTAAATGGCATGTACTAACAGTATTGTCATTTTTCTAAAGCTTGAAACAGTTGGCCATTGAAAATAAGCGGCGCTAACTTTCTTTACTCACTAAAACTTACCAAGCAGAAGCAGCCGTTAATGTTGCGGCTCCCGGGTGCCGTCGTTTCAGATGCTCATGCATCATTGTAGTGCTGCCATGATAGGAAAGGTCTGCCTTGCAAAGTCTACATTTTACTTATTTCGTTTTTTGTTTGTTTTCTGTGAAGAGTCTGTGTGGAGTCTGTTCCCATACTGTAGAAAGTTTGGGTCTGCTTTTTTTTTTTTTTTTTTTAGCTCCACTTCGAGTTGTTTATCTTTATGCTTCACCATGCTGTGTTCTTCTTCTTCTTCGCTGGAAATTGTTCACGCATGCCGGACAACAGAGGCGCTTTCCCGTCGTGCATTGTAGTTACAACTGAACATTTCCATGGCATGCATATAAACTTTAAAATGAAACAATTTGTCGACAATAAAAATGTGTCGACAAATTTTTATTGTTGACGTTATTGACAACATCGACTTATCATGTCAGCCCTAGATGATATTATGATTGTCAAAAATGTACAGTATTTTTTTAAAAAAACAAATTTGACATAAGCAAGGTGCAAACCTAGGAGGGGGAAAACGCAAATTTGCAAGAGTGAAACACCAAATTTACCATAAAAACATCAAAAATTTATGAGAGAAATTTGTAAGTATGCAAGAAAGAAACCCTCACAATTGAAATTAAAAAAAAAAAACTGGCATATTTTATTATATAGAAATTTATGGGACGGGGGCACAGAAATTTGCAAGAGAGAAGTCACAAATTTACAAGAATAGCCACAAATTTTTATGGAGAAGTGTACAAGTAAAAGCAGTTTTTGGAAAAAGCGGCAAGTTTAGATACATTTGCATGGGGAAAAAAAATGGAAATGTAGAAGTATCCATTGGCTAGTGAGGTCTGGGTAGCTATTAACTTTGGAACTACTAGCCACAGTGAATAGTGAGCACAAAGTTAATGTCAAACCTTATGTGCAGGTGAAGAAAAGGCCTACTGGATTTTTGGATTTTTGTCTCCTCCAAAGATGAATAGTGCTTCTTTTGACTGGCACTGGTGACGGAGTAGAAGCCTCAATTTTGATTCAGTTCACTCTTCCTGTGTGTTTCCCATGGGATTTATAATCAGCACACAGTCAGACTAATAACTTTGCATGTGATTAAATGCTGTTTGTCAAATTAACAAATGTTTCACCTCCCTCCTCCTCCTTATCCTTGACCCCTCTGTGTCTCCTCTTTGCCTCCTCCCCATCTTCTTTTTTCTTTCCTCATGCCCTCTCTTCTTTTTGCTACCTCCTTCTCCTTGCCCTCTCTGTTGCTCCTTCCACACAGATGCTCCCAGCTGCCCAGCTTGACAGGAGGGATGGGATGTGTCAACTAGGTATTACATCTGTCCCAACATCTTACACTGCAAGCAGGGATAGTGGCTGGATGGGAGAAGGGCTTTTGGGAGGGCCTTAAATGTAAAGCTCTTAAGAGCTAGTTTTTCTAAGATTCAGCCACTAAACCATAGACCATATCTCAGATTTGGCCCAAATCTTTTTTACAGGAAGACGTATGATGATAAGTGGTGAAAATCATATTTTGAGTCCTCAGTACCCACTTGTTTGTTTTTTTTTTTTTTTTTTTGGGGGGGGGGGTCATCAAAAGGTCAGGGCTAAAAAGGATACATGTGAAAATTAGATTTTTAACATCACTTTTTTTCAGTGCACCCTAAGTGAACCTCACTGATACTTCAGTGACCAAGTCTATGAGGTCAAGTCTTTCACAGGTCACAAATTTTCAGACACATACTTAGGGCGCAGCCAACGGGGTACTGAAAATCGCTACTTTTGATTATTTAGTATCAAATTGGTAGCATAAGTACACCTTGTGCCCTACATGCACCTAAGTCTTTTGTACAGGCATACATAGGTGATCATTTGGGATGTAGATAAGGGAGGTACACTATGGGTGCATGCTGATAGGGGGCACTGTATTCTATAAAAAAGTGAACCAGACCCTTTTTCTGGCCCCTCTCCCTCATTGCGCCCTAAGCCAAACCAGGTGTGATCAGCCACATTATGTGCCGAAACATGTCTACTATTTGTCCTGTAATGACAACTGAGGTATCTACCTCCATTAATCCTTTATGCCACATTTTGATCTGCTGGTCCTGCCAAAATTGCAGTTTTTGTAAAGAGTTGCTGGAATATTTTCAGTGCGCCGTCACTGTACTTAAGTTTTTTAAGCCTAGATAGGTGTGTTTTTCTTGATTATTTATCCTCCATCCATCCATCTTCTTCCGCTTAATCCTTTTCGGGTCGCGGGGGCGCTGGAGCCTATCCCAGCATCTTTGGGCGAGAGGCAGGGTACACCCTGGACAGATCGCCAGTCCATCGCAGGGCCAACACAGAGAAACAGACAACCATTCACTCTCACAGTCATACCTAAGGACAATTTAGAATCCACAGCTTGATGCCAGTTAACCTAACTTGCATGTTTTTGGCATGTGGGAGGAAACCGGAGAAATCCCGGAGTATCCTGATGAGTAAATTAATGTGGTATTCTAAGGGTGTAAAACTATAGGGGGTGCCACTGGTGCATGAAATGAAAAATGTCAGCCTGTCTCTTTTAAAAAATTTTATTATTGAAAAGAGTCAGTCACTGCAACAGATACTGGAGTCAGCTTGTCTTGGCCTAGCCTTGCCACTGATAATACCTCTATTTGCCAAGAATGTGCCGCTAGTCCAGCAAAAGCTAGCGGTACTCAAATACTTTGCAAGCAGTTTCATGAAATGGTCAGTCAGAAAACAACTCATACCGGCTCGGACGTTGCCCAGGTTTGCAGGGTCAGGAGTTCCTGGCAGCAGAGGGCACTGGACAGAGCTGCGTAGAGGAATCTGATCAGACCCCCTGCGACAGACTGCTGTGACGATGATGATGAACTACACTACCATTCAAAAGTTTGGGGTCACCCAGACAATTATTTTGTGTTTTCCATGAAAAGTCACGCTTACTTACCACCATGAGTTGTAAAATGAATAGAAAATATAGTCAAGACATTGACAAGGTTAGAAATAATGATTTGTATTTGAAATAATAATTTTTTCCAGATACTCAACCTGCTCAAAGGAAGGTCAGTTTTATAGCTTCTCTAACCAGCTAAACTGTTTTCAGCTGTGCTAACATGATTGCACAAGGGTTTTCTAATCATCCATTAGCCTTCTGACGCAATGAGCAAACACATTGTACCATTAGAACACTGGAGTGATAGTTGCTGGAAATGGGCCTCTATACACCTATGTAGATATTGCACCAAAAACCAGACATTTGCAGCTAGAAAAGTCATTTACCACATTAGCAATGTATATTAGATATTAGAGTGTATTTCTGATGAGTTTAAAGTTATCTTCATTGAAAAAAACAGTGCTTTTCTTTCAAAAATAAGGAAATTTCTAAGTGACCCCAAACTTTTGAACGGTAGTGTATATAGGATAAATAATCAAGAAAAACACACCTGTCTAAGCTTGAAAGACCTGGGTACAGCGAGGGTGCACTTTGAAAATATTCCGGCAATTCTTTACAAAAACGGCAATTTTGGCAGGACCAACTGATCAAAATGTGGCATAAAGGGTCAACTGAAAGTAGGTGGAGACAAGACCAAGACCTGGACACCCAGCAAAAGCAGTTAGACAGCTGCTGACATTTGATCAGCTGACTTGAGTAAATGTGGCTATGTGTACAAGGAAAGGAGTATTTCTAACTGCATTTTTCCTTTAACTATTGGGTATTAAATGGTATTTTATTCCTACCTGTAGAAAGCAGCAGCACTTCAAAGAAAATTTTGGTCGACTAACACCCTTATTTGTAGTGGCTTTATGTGCAGTATCTCTCTACCCACAGGCCATTTTTAGCCCTTTTTTCAAGAAGTGCAAAATATTAGTGTTTACAAAATAGTAAATTACTCAGAACCTGAAAGTAGAACCACAGTCTCTGAACCAATTTCAGTATTGAAACGGACTGGTTGGCTACGGCTCATGACCACAGTTGGACCTTCATTCCATAGTATTTTTACTTCATCAGACATAAGGGAATATGCCAGTACATGCAAAAATCGGAAGAATATCCTTCCCCACTGCTTACTGTTTTTAGATAATGTCTTGTTGGTTGAATTGTGATACAGTCTGGTCATTTTTATTATATTTATTTTTTTTTTCTCAAAATGTAGTAACAATTTGGGGACACAGGATTTAATAATGTTCCTTTTCTTACAATGAAAATATAAATGTAGTGCTTTTCTCATTATGAAATTAACACTGATTATGTAACTGATGTGAATTTGCTCTCATTGTGGTATTCAATTTGACTCTTAATACTGCAGCACCAAAAAGAACTTGGAATTCTGAATTTAGTGCAATAGTGTTGCAATTTAGCTTCTTGTGTTTAAAAAAAAAAAAAGTGGGTTTGAATGTTTTGGCCACAACTACTAAAACTGTATTTTCAAAGGTGGACAGACATTTTCTTGCATGTAAGCAGCCTGAATTCATACTTAGAAATTTTATTTTTCGAGATTATCTGTTTAATTATTTGGGTGTTAGTTGTGGCCCTTTTTTCTGTCGTTTCATAGTATTTGTTTGGAGGATTAGGTCAACATTCCCAGGTTGTACACAAGGTTGTTCATAAGATGCAGTTTAATTGAGAGGACTATTGGAGAAAATGATGTTGAATCGATGAAAACACTATTTAAAAATGTGAATCCACAGTGTTAAAATTTTCATTAAGGATACAGTGCATCCGAAAAGTGTTCACAGCATTCACTTTTTACACATTTTATATTACAGCCTTATTCCAAAATAGATTAAATTCGTTTTTTTTTCTCAAAATTCTGCACACAATACCCCATAATGGCAACATGACAAATGTTTTTTTAAATGTTTGCAAATGTATTAAAAATAAAAAGTAAGGAATCACACGTACATAGTAAGTATTCACAGCCTTTGCTCAATACTTTGTTGATGCACCTTTGGCAGCAGTTACAGTCACAAGTCTTTTTGAATATGTCGTCACAAGCTTGCCACACCTATCTTTGGGCAGTTTTGCCCAGTCCTCTTTTCAGCACCTCTGAAACTCCATCAGGTTGGATAGGAAGCGTCGGTGCACTGCCATTTTCAGATCTCTCCAGAGATGTTCAATTGGATTCAAGTCTAGGCTCTGGCTGGGCCACTCAGGGACATTCACAGAGTTGTCCTGAAGCCACTCCTTTGATATCTTGGCTGTGTGCTTAGGGTCATTGTCCTGCTGAAAGATGAACACCCCAGTCTGAGATCAAGAGCGCTCTGGAGCAGGTTTTCATTCAGGATGTCTCTGTACATTGCTGCATTGATCTTTCCCTCTATACTGACTAGTATCCCAGTTCTTGCCACTCAAAAACATCCCCACAGCATAATGTTGCCACCACCATGCTTCACTGTAGGGATGGTATTGGCCTGGTAATGAGCGGTGCCCGGTTTCCTCCAAACATGACGCCTGGCATTCATGCCAGAGAGTTCAATCTTTGTCTCATCAGACCAGAGAATTTTGTTTCTCATGGTCTGAGAGTCCTTCAGGTGCTTTTTGGGAAACTCCAGTTCGACTGCCATGTGCCTTTTACTAAGGAGTGGCTTCCGTCTGGCCACTCTACCATACAGGCCTGATTGGTGGATTGCTGCAGAGAGGGTTGTCCTTCTGGAAGGTTCTCCTCTCTCCATAGGAACACTGGAGCTCTGACAGAGTGACCATCGGGTTCTTGGTCATCTCCCTCACTAAGGCCCTTTCCCCCGATCGCTCAGCTTAGACAGCTGGCCAGCTCTAGGAAGAGTCCTGGTGGTTCCAAACTTCTTCCATTTACGGATGATGGAGGCCACTGTGCTCATTGGGACCTTCAAAGCAGCAGAAATGTTTCTGTACCCTTCTCTAGATTTGTGCCTTGACACAATCCTGTCTCGGAGGTCTACAGACAGTTCTTTTGACTTCATGCTTGGTTTGTGTTCTGATATGCACTGTCAACTGTGGGACCTTATATAGAGAGGTGTGTGCCTTTCCAAATCATGTCCAATCAATTGAATTTACCACAGGTGGACTCCAGTTAAGCTGTAGAAACATCTCAAGGATGATCAGTGGAAACAGGATGCACCTAAGCTCAATTTTGAGTTTCATAGCAAAGGCTGTGAATACTTATTTTCATGTGATTTCTTTCTTTTTTTTTTTATATAAATTTGCAAAAATTTTCAAACTTCTTTTCATGTTGTCATTATGGGGTATTGTGTGTAGAATCTTGAGGGGAAAAAAATGAATTTAATCCATTTTGGAATAAGGCTGTAACATAACAAAATGTGGAAAAAGTGAAGTGCTGTGAATACTTTCTGGATGCACTGTATTAGCTTGGTAGAGCTTCAGCATGACACTAAAGAATATCCCAACATAATATCACTAAAATCGATCACTTTGACAAGCGACTTTTTACAAACACATAAAGGCAATCATCACAGCATGTAAGTATTAGTATTGACAAAAAAAGAGTCCATCATGGTGGAATTTGTGGTTGAAGGAACCACATATACAGTGGACATCAAAATTGGAAAACAGTGTATTAATACTTGATTTACTATAACGTACAGTGGTGTGAAAAAGTGTTTGCCCCCTTCCTGATTTCTCATTTTTTTTTGTATGTCACACTTAAATGTTTCAGATCATCAAATTTAAATATTAGACAAAAACAACACAAGTAAACACAAAATGCAGTTTGTAAATGAATGTGTTTATTATTAAGGTTTAAAAAAAAAATCCAAACCTACATGGCCCTGTCTTAAAAAAAAAAAAAAAAAAAAAAAAGTGGCACCCCCCCTTCTGACAAAGGCTGCAGTGCACAGTTGAAACATGTAAAGAAGGTAAAAAAACATCTCCTTTCATCTCCTATGGGCTGCACGGTGGCGCAGTGGTTTAGCACTGCGGCAGCACAGTTTACCCTCGGCCGGGGGATCGCGGGGATCTTGAGATCGTGGGTTCGGTCCCAGCCCCCGACCAACAGTGAGCTGTGTGGAGTGTGCATGTTCTCCCCGTGTTGCGTGGGTTTACTCCGGGATTTCTCCGGTTTCCTCCCGCATACCAAAAACATGTAGGTTTAGGGCGCTCGCGCACGCAGCGACTGGCAGCCGGTGGCTTGTCACCAGACTGCAAACCAAATCTACCTACGGGTACAAATAAGTAACAAAAAAAAAAATAAATAAATAAATAAATGACCCCCACCACCACCACCACCGTTAAAACAGGAATTAACTGTGGTTTATCCTATCTTTCGAAAGCGGAGTTCAATTTCTCTAGCCACACCCATGCCTGATTACTGCCACACCTGTTCTCAATCAAGAAATCACTTAAACAGGACCTGCCTGACAAAGGGAATTAGACCAAAAGCTCTTCAAAAGCTTGACATCATGCTGTGAACCAAAGAAAGTCAGGAAGAAATGAGAAACCAAGTAATTGAGATCCATCAGTCTGGAAAAGGTTATAAAGCCATTTTTAAATCTTTAGGACTCCAGCGAACCACGTTGAGAGCCATTATCCACAAATGCCAAAACCTTGGAACAGTGGTGAACCTTCCCAGGAGTGGCCAGCCAACCACAATTACCCCAGAAGCGCAGCGACGACTCATCCAAGAGGTCACGAAAGACCCCACAACAACATCCAAAGAACTGCAGGCCTCACTTGTCTCAGTTAAGGCCAGTGTTCATGACGCCACTGTAAGAAAGAGACTGGACAAAAATGGCCTGCATTTTAGAGTTCCAAGACAAAAACCACTGCTGAGCAAAAAGAACAAAGGCTCATCTCAGTTTTGCCAGTAAACATCTTCAGGATCCCCAAGACTTTTGGGAAAATACTCTGTGGACTGACGAGACAAAAGTTGAACTTTTTGGAAGGTGTGTGTCCCATTACATCCGGCATAAAAGTAACACACCATTTCAGAAAAGGAACATCATACCAACAGTAAAACATGGTGGTGGTAGTGTGATGGTCTGGGGCTGTTTTGCTGCTTCAGGACCTGGAAGACTTGCTGTGGTAAATGGAACCATGAATTCTGTTGTCTACCAAAAAAAATCCTGAAGGAGAATGTCCGGCCATCTGTTCGTGACCTCAAGCTGAAGCACACTTGGGTTCTGCAGCAGGACAGTGATCCAAAACACACCAGCAAGTCCACGTTTGAATGGCTTAAGAAAAACAAAATGAAGACTTTTGAGTGGCCTAGCCCTTGTATTATGTTGAAAAAAAAAATTACATTGATTATGTTGCGGGTCATTTTGATCCGTACTGTGTAAATCCACTCAAAACAGTCAAAAAAACAGGTTAAACCAATAACAACTTTATTTTAGATTATATAAACATTTATAAAAGAGACATAACAATACATTTTTAATTTCAACACTATATTTAAGAACTATTTTGTTCAATTTTTTCCCTCTGCATTTATTTTTTTCATTTAACTTGCCCCTTTTTCTCACATTTTCAATGTTCAACATTTTCAATGCTCTCCACATGATGGACAGAATGTAACTGTGTGCTTTCTGCAGATGTAATTCTTGCATTTCACACAAGAGGTACTTGTTTTACTGTCCTCTCGGGAGGGACAGACCTGGCATCTTTTCCGTTTCTTTACACCTGTGTCCACTGGATCCATTGCAAATTGGTTGGATGACCTGACCTTGACCTTTTCAATGACAGCTGCAGCTGCTGGGGATCGAGCTGGCCTGGCTCGCCTCTGGATCTTGGGAGTGACAAGTGCTTTGCCGAGTTCTTCCAGGAAAAGCCGACGTCTGTACAATTTGCCGGCATTCCATTGCTGGTTGATTTCAGTCCACAGGACATAGGCATTGTAAGCAGACACATCGACAGTGTTGTAGAAAATCACCAAGGGCCAACGGGCAGTCTTGCGCTGGCAGCTGTATGTTGCTGTGACTTTGTCCAGATTGTCAACTCCTTCTTTGGTGGAGTTGTAGTCCAGGATCATTTGTGGCTTCATGTCTTTTCTTGTGCTCAGAGATGCACCTGTGTGCATTGTGCTCATTACAAGAACATTCTTGTTTCTCTTTGGGCAGTATGAAACAACTGCTGCTTTCTCAGTGAAAACAAATATTGAGGAATGCAGAGGTCTGCCATGCATCTTCAGAATTTCACTGGGAAGTTCTGGCTTATTTCTTCTGACTGTTCCCAACATAGTCAGCTTTCTCTTCTGAAGTTCATCTCCAAGGCGGTAGGATGTAAAGAAGTTGTCACATGTGATGTTATGACCTTGCAACCCTTCACTCATCTCCAGCACCACACGCATCCCCTGATTCTTCTCAGATGCTCCTCCAGGTAGCTTTCCAGTATACACTTGCATATTCCATGCATAGCTAGATTTTGCATCACAGGCTACCCACATTTTGATGCCATACTTGGGAGGCTTGTTGGGCATGTACTGTCTGAAAGTACAGCGCCCCCTGAATGGTACAAGGCGCTCATCTACAGTAACATGGGGACCAGGATTGTACAACAAAGGTAGAATTTCAACCCATTTATCCCATACATCTCTAAACGCAGCTAGTTTCTCTTTCACGTCGACCAGCTCTGGTGTCACGGTTGTCAAATCGGATCACACGAGATATCATGTGAAATGTCTCCAGAGACATTGTTGTTTGAAAGATTGGCCTTCCATACTCTTCATCCCATAGACTTGCAGTTGCTTCTCCCTTTGACCTGTACACTCCAGCTAATACCAGAATTCCAATGTAAGCATGCAAGTCAGTCTGATCCAGTGGCTTCCATTTCTTCTGAAATACACGCCTCCCCTCCAAGTTGGTCATTTTCAGTATAGTCTTCTCCATTGGTGGGGATATGAAGAGCTGAAATGCTGATTGAATATCATCAACTCGTGTGACAGCAAATCTTGTAGGACCGGGAGTCATTTTGATGACATTGGAAGATGACAGTCTACCTCGGCTTTGGTGTGGTGAAGTTGACCATTTTATATTACCATCTTTAGATGCCCTTGTCCCCCCTGTGGAAGATGATTGCTACATTCCTTGGCTTTCATCCGATGGAGACACAACGGCAGGCTCGTCCTCTGAATCCTCCTCATCGTTGGAAAATTGACAATCTGGATCATCAATTACATTGTCCTCGGTCTCTGAAATCTCTTCCTCTGCGTCACTATCCCAGTTCAAAATATGTGGTGAAGCTTCTTCAGCTGTAAACCTTCTGGAGCATATTTTTGGTGTTTGTCAAAGAGATGGCATGAGAAAAGTGACAAGGGCAAGGGAGAGAAAGTCCCTCCTCGACACACACCTGGGTCTCTGGCAGTCAAAATACAATTAACTGGGCAGTCAAAATAAAGTACATCAAACAGGCATGTTTATTTTGGATCTGTACAGCTACTTACCCACAAAATTGTCCGGGTCAAAATGACCCGCAACATCATCTTTGTATACAAACTCTGCACATACATTCCACTACACATCAAAGTGTCCAGATTTTACACACCAGTTCATGACCCTAGATGAGGAAAAGTCACAAAATTTCATGAAGAAAAAGAAAGGATAACCCGTACTTTGGTCAACACAAAAACCGAAATGGGTCAAATTGACCCTTAACATAATACGAGGGCTAGTCAAAGTCCTAACCTAAATCTGATTAAGATGCTGTGGGATGACCTTAAAAAGGCGGTTCATGCTTGAAAACCCTCCAATGTGGCTGAATTACAACAATTGTGCAAAGATGAGTGGGCCAAAATTCCTCCACAGCGCTGTAAACGACTCATTGCCAGTTATCGCAAACACTTGATTCCATTGGTGCTGTTGTTGCTGCTAAGGGTGGCCCAACCAGTGATTAGGTTTAGGGGGTTATCACTTTTTCACACAGGGCCATGTAGGTTTGGATTTTTAACCCCTTAATAATAAACACTTTCATTTATAAATTGCATTTTGTGTTTACTTGTGTTATTCTAATTGTTATTTGCTTGTTCTTTGTCTAATATTTAAATTTGTTTGATGATCTAAAACATTTAAGTGTGACAAACACAAAAAATTGAGAAATCGGGAAGGGGGCAAACACTTTTTCACACCACTGTATGTTCACACCATGAAGAAGACACATCTGATGATGATGTTATCAGCGATCCAGTTTATAGCCCACCCTCTGAGTCCTCTGCCCCTGAAAATGAAGACTGTCTAGCCATGGTGGCAACAACTCCAGAGCAGCATGGTCCTCATCTCGAGGATGACAATGTTGGTGTCAACAATACCACCCAAAGGAAAAGACATAAACACCTCAGTCCAGGAACATGGAAGCAAAATGAATCAAAGAAAAAAACGTCTCAAAGTTGTAGTTTTTTTTTTTGTTGTAGTGTTGTTGTTTTTTAAGGACAGTGCAAGTTAATGAACACTGATATGAATTAATGTAAACTTGCCAGATTATAGCCAGTGGATTCAGGAATGCCACACAAGTGCAAAGGTGGCAAAGAAATGAGTGCGGAGGCTATGGGTCCTCCCTGTACCTCGAAGTTCCGTCAACAAATCACAACTCGGGACTGCCAGTCCATTACAGAAGAGCAGCGGCAGTGGGTATTTCATAAAATTTGGTCAATGAACACCTGGGAAGAGCGTCAGTTATACATCACCGCTTTGGTCTGAAAGGTTGACATAAAGCAAAAGAAAGTTACTGAGGGATCCCGACGCAATACATCATTTTCCTACCAATTAAAACTTCAGGATGGAACAAGTATTAAGGTGTGCAAGGCACTTTTTTCCTCTACAGTTGGTGTCCCTGAAAGAGCCATTACACACTGGCTGAACAAAGACAGCACTGACCACCACAACAATCAAACAGCAGCCCCATTGCCTAAATCTGCACCCAAGAGTGGCTAGTATGCAAAGCTGAAAACTGATTCCATGAATTTCCCTTAAGAACTGGTTGAAGGACCTGCCCACTGTTGATTCATACTACTGTAGAAGCACAGTGACCTACAAAGACAAGAAGTTCCTTCATCCGGGCACAACCATCTCCCAACTACATCGGGAATATCAGCAGGCAGCTGCAACCGCTGAAGTGAGAGCTGTTGGGATATGACATTTCACTGATGAATTCCATGAAGAAAACTATTCTGCATTCATTCCATGAAAAAATCGGTGTGATGTTTGTTTCATTCAAGCATGGGGATATCGGTAAGGCCAAATATGATGCGCATGTCATCCAAAAAGATGAAGTGAGGCAAGACAAATCCCATGACAAGGATTCTGCAAACAATGAGAAGTCCGTTTCGACAGTGGACTTGCAAGCCGTGCTGCTGTGTCCAAAAACCCAAGCCAGCAGCCTGTATT
This sequence comes from Pholidichthys leucotaenia, assembly GCA_020510985.1. NCBI lineage: Eukaryota > Metazoa > Chordata > Actinopteri > Cichliformes > Pholidichthyidae > Pholidichthys > Pholidichthys leucotaenia. The sequence goes on along the minus strand of CM035838.1, from coordinate 44,507,493 downwards.
ACAAAACAAAACTGCAGATCCATAATAATACCCTCTTCAATTTGAAGTCAAAGAAAGGATCCTGTTGTACTTGGGACAAATCGGAGGGTGACCTGAGTAGTGAGGTATTTGCACATCTTCAATATTGCCATTTTGAAAGTGTGATCAAAGACCATCCAGAAATCAAAGCGATAATAGTGTGGAATGATGGATGTGGTCATCAGAACCGCAGTGTAACTGTGGTGAATGCATTCTCTGAGCTAGCCAGGAAACATGGGGTACTAATAACGCAGAAGTAACTTGTTGCAGGTCACACACAAATGGAGTGTGACAGCATGCATAGTACCATTGAATGCAAAATGGTTATGGATATCTTCACTCCAAGAGACTACATACAGTGGGGCAAAAAAGTATTTAGTCAGCCACCAATTGTGCAAGTTCTCCCACTTAAAAGATGAGAGAGGTCTCCAATTTTCATCACAGGTATACCTCAACTATGAGAGACAAAATGAGAAAAAAAAAATCCAGAAAATCACATTGTCTGATTTTTAAAGAATTTATTTGCAAATTATGGTGGAAAATAAGTATTTGGTCACCTACAAACAAGCAAGATTTCTGGCTCTCACAGACCTGTAACTTCTTCTTTAAGAGGCTCTTCTGTCCTCCACTCGTTACCTGTATTAATGGCACCTGTTTGAACTCGTTATCAGTATAAAAGACACCTGTCCACAACCTCAAACAGTCAGACTCCAAACTCCACTATGGCCAAGATCAGAGAGATGTCAAAGGACACCAGAAACAAAATTGTAGACCTGCACCAGGCTGGGAAGACTGAATCTGCAATAGGTAAACAGCTTGGTGTGACGCAATCAACTGTGGGAGCAATTATTAGAAAATGGAAGACATACAAGACCACTGATAATCTCCCTTGATCTGGGGCTCCATGCAAGATCTCACCCCGCGGGGTCAAAATGATCACGAGAACGGTGAGTAAAAATCCCAGAACCACATGGGGAGACCTAGTGAATGACCTGCAGAGAGCTGGGACCAAAGTAACAAAGGCTACCATCAGTAACACACTATGCCGCCAGGGACTCAAATCCTGCAGTGCCAGACATGTCCCCCTGCTTAAGCCAGTACATGTCCAGGCCCATCTGAAGTTTGCTAGAGAGCATTTGGGTGATCCAGAAGAGGACTGGGAGAATGTCATATGGTCAGATGAAACCAAAATAGAACTTTTTGGTAAAAACTCAACTTGTCGTGTTTGGAGGAGAAAGAACACCATACCTACTGTGAAGCATGGGGGTGGAAACATCATGCTTTGGGGCTGTTTTTCTGCAAAGGGACCAGGACGACTGATCCGTGTGAAGGAAAGAATGAATGGGGCCATGTATCGTGAGATTTTGATTGAAAACCTCCTTCCATCAGCAAGGGCATTGAAGATGAAATGTGGCTGGGTCTTTCAGTATGACAATGATCCCAAACACACCACCCGGGCAACGAAGGAGTGGCTTCATAAGAAGCATTTCAAGGTCCTGGAGTGGCCTAGCCAGTCTCCAGATCTCAACCCCATAGAAAATCTTTGGAGGGAGTTGAAAGTCAGTGTTGCCCAGTGACAGCCCCAAAACATCATTGCTCTAGAGGAGATCTGCATGGAGGAATGGGCCAAAATACCAGCAAGAGTGTGTGAAAACCTTGTGAAGACTTACAGAAAAGGTTTGACCTCTGTCATTGCCAACAAAGGGTATATAACAAAGTATTGAGATGAACTTTTGTTATTGACCAAATACTTATTTTCCACCATAATTTGCAAATAAATTCTTTAAAAATCAGACAATGTGATTTTCTGAATTTTTTTTTTCTCATTTTGTCCTCTCATAGTTGAGGTATACCTATGATGAAAATTGGAGACTTCTCTCATCTTTTAAGTGGGAGAACTTGCACAATTGGTGGCTGACTAAATACTTTTTTACCCCACTGTAGTTATACTCCAGACTGCAAGAATCAGATTTTCACCCTATCATGTAAAGGTGCTCAAGCATGATGAATTCCTGAAAATGAACGGATCTTACTTCTTGAGCATCAGACCAGGTTAAAAAGCTGGAGATCCAACTGTGCAGGATTTGTGGGCTCTTCAGTTTAGCAGTGATGGCAAAGTTCATTTCAAGCTATCCTTTTCAGAGAACTCTGTGTGGAAAGCACTGCCACAGAGGGCACAAGTGCCAAATGAGCCTATGGCATGGATGAGTGTTTCCATTTGCTCTGCCAGTCAAGGAGAGAAAGTTCCAGGACCTTCAGTCCATGAAACATGTCATGCTCATCAAGTGTCATCACTTCTTTGACAGTTTGCCATAGAAATGGGCATCAGTCAGGGTAACAGAGTAAAGATTCATGGGATATATTGTTTTACAATAAAAACCAATACAGTTAAGCTGGGGGAGAAGTGAGGAGATTCAGACGCCTCCTCTGTGTTTAGTTTAGTTAGTTAATTAGTTGTGCTTTAATTTGCACAAAGTTGAAAGATCATTTCCCATTATTACAGAAGAAAAGATTACCTGCCCTTTGTTTGGTTTAGTTAAGAGTGATTACAGTTGTGAGGTTTGAGTTTGTTTTACTGAAGGTCCATTCACAGCCAAACTTCCCTCTGTCTTCTGAGTCTTTGCATGCTCAACTAGCATTTTTAAACGGTTGTTGCTTACTTTTCGCCATGGTCTGCACTCTGCAACAGTGGGGAGGGGGGGCACTGTTTTGTCTGTCACTTTTTCCAGAAGTAATTTGGCCCAAGTCAGGCTCAAAATTGCTTAAGTCACAAAGGTGTGTTCGTAAATTGGCCTAAGTCGTCTAATCCTCTTATGCTGTATAATTTACTGACAGTATTATTTGCATGTCGTTCATCATCTATTGTCATAACCTTTTTGTGTGAAATAATTAATAAATATTATATACTCTAAATTTGGTTCAGCTTTTTCTGTTTTTTAAAAAGCTTGAAAATGTAACATATTGTTAGAATAAACTAGAAAAGCACTCGGAGAGCGCAGACCTCCGCCAAGCGCCACAGTTCCCCCCCATACAGTGTTTGTGTGTACGTTTTCAGATTCCTTGACCATGAAAACATATGACTAGCAATTGGATTCACAATGATAGGATTAGTGGTTCAGTAGTAAAAGCATTACCTCATTGGCGGAGGTAATAAACTGAAGTGTTGGTGTTGTGTCCATCTCCTCCATCTGCAAAGTGCCAGGCTGCGAGCGTTTTCATAGATCACTGAAAGCAGCACTGAGGGCTTCACTGACGGATGCAAATTGGGTAGACAGGTTGCCGTGGGTTTTATTGGGTTTGCGCTCCGCGGCAAAAGAGGATTTGGAAGCTTCCCCGGCAGAGAGCTGTTTTTTGTGCAGCCACTATGGCTGCCCGGGGAATTTCTGGCAAATAATCCGGCACCGGACAGCTGCCTGTCTCAGCTTTTGCAGCGTAGTGCAAACACAGGCACGCTGCCGGGCCCTGCCCATCACTGTTTTCCACGTGCTTGTGTGCCTAAAACTTTGAAGAACGCGGAGTTTGTGTTCGTCAGACACGACGAGCAGCGCCCTCTATTGCCCCTGCACACATGTTGAAAATGGCCGTATCTCACAATGTTAAAGAATCCTTTAAAAAATTCCTGTATCCAGACGGTGATCCGGATCATCCCCAAAATTTAATCAGTTCTTCCTTGTACCATTTCCAACAACGCCTGAAAGTTTCATCGAACTCCTTCCAAAACTTTTTGAGTTATCTTGCTAACAAACAGACAGACAGACAAACAGACAAACGCTGGCAAAAACATAACCTCCTGGCCTGCAGCCTGGCGGAGGTAATCAAGTATTAATACATTGTTCTCTAATTGTGATCTCCACTCTATGTGCACATGAATTCCTGAAACTCCTTTGGCAGATACATGTGCAACTAAATTTGGTCCTCAGTCAAGTGATTCAGCTGCATAATTTGTGTCGGTTGGTAGTTAGCTTATTGAAGATTGATTCGACAGTTTAAAGAACCTTGCCTATCTTGCTAAGCCAGACGCTCAACACTGGAGCAGAGGAGCGCAATTCAATGAACAGGTGTAAAATGACAACTGAAGGCAATGCTACACCATTTCTGCTTAATTAATCTTTAACATGAGCTCTCTGCTTTTAACTGTTCTACTTCTCTTTCTATCACAGTGTCTTCCTTTCTTTCTTTGCCTTTTCCTCTTGTTATAATTTGTTGACAGCATTGATTAACTTGAATTTTCTTTTTCACTCAGTGTATCGTTTGACAAATAATTGACTCTTCATTCTTAGTGTAAACTTTAATAATTATTTTGTTTATTTGGCTGATTACCCCCAGATTAACTCAGTATTTTTAGTCTAAAATGTTAAGAAAACACCATGATGCAATTTATTGTTTGACTAATAAGCAAAAATGTAAATGATTATCACATATGACAATTTAAAAAAAAAAAATTCAACAATGTTAACTGGCCGTTTGAGTGCTAGACCAACTAATGGCACAGTTAAGTTGGCAGTCCTTTCTTGTATAATTTGTTTTGAAATCAAGAAAAAACTCACAGCAAAGTTTCTTTCTTTTACTTGATAAAACATGTGTGTAATTTAACCTATTTTTAACAAGCTTATTGTCTAGTATAATTTGAACAAAATAAAGCAGAAATGGTAAACAAAAGACTTGAGCTGATTCTTCTAATCCATTTTAACTATGACCAAGCAGCCTCTCAGGCTCACTGATGTTATCAGGTCTTCACAGTGCTGTTACCATATCACAGCCCTTTAAAGAAATCAAATTATTAATCTCTGCTTATGTCTGCTTTTCTTTTAGGAGGTAAGGTGGTCCTGGACAATGTAATAACACTGGACGATTCATCTTCAGTGTTCACACCAGAGCCAGATAAAGGAGAAACGGAGAAAGAAGAGGAGGAGGAGGACATAAAAGACACGACTATGGGTGTGGGGAAGAACACCACCTCTAAATCCATGGACAGCAGCAGCGAGGGAGGAAATTATGAAGATGAGAGCAAACATGGAGCCAACTTCTACCCTATACCGGTACAGAAGTCTGAAAGAAAATCGTACAAAACAAAACCAGAGCCACGCATAAAGCAAGACTGTGTGATAAGTATGATCAAATATGTCATAGTGTGTGCTCATGCAGTATTATAATTGCTGTCCTCCTGCATCAGCTCTCTGCGTCTTTCATCATTTATATTACTGTCCCAATAATATAAAAGGTTTTTATTTGTAACGCGATGGTTTGAACATACAGTGGGGAAAATTTTGATTTAACACGTCAACATTTTTCTCATTAAACATATTTCTGATGGAGCGATTGACCTGAGATTTTCACCAGGTATCAGTAACAACTCAAGTAATCCATACAAAGAAATCAAGGCAACTGTGTTCACAAAACAAGTTATATTTAATAAAGTTGAATGACACAGGGAATAAGTATTGAACACATGAAGAACTGGAGATGTTCTTTCAGCACGTTACAGAAAAAGTTCATATAATTGAAGGAAAATTAATGGGAAAAATGTACAGAGACAGCCTTGATTAAAAACCTGGTGCCATCTGCCAAGATGCTGAAGATGAAACAAGGGTGGACATTTCACTAAGACAATGATCCCAAACACGCAGCCAAGGAAACTCTCAACTCGCTTCAGAAGATTAAAATAATTAAATTAAAATTTGTTTATATTGCTCCATTTCTGTATCGGAAAGCCCCACAATTGCAGAAAGACCCCAGCAATCAGGTTATTCCCTGTGAGCAAGCACTTTGCGACGGTGGGGAGGAAAAACTGCCTTTTAGCCAGAAGAAACCTTCAGCAAAACCAGCCTCAGGGAGGGGCAGTCATCTGCTGCGACTGGCTGGGGTGAGGGGATAGAGGAGAAGAGGAAGAAAAGAACAGACACGTAGAGAGCAACAGCACGACAGGGACTCAATCTGTGGGAGAGAACAAACAAATGCTAATGACCAGCAAAAATATTTCATTGAGAGTGAAGAAAGGAGTGAAGCCCAGTGCATCGTTGCATTGTTGGTTGCTCCCCGGCTGTCTAAACCTATTAGCAGCATAAATGGGGGGGTGGGGGGGGTCAGGGTCACCTGATCCCACACTAACTATAGGCTATGTCAAAAAGGAAGGTTTTAACCCTATTCTTCAAAACAGAGATTGAGTCTGACTCCTGAATCCAGATTGGCAGCTGGTTCCAAAAGAGAGGAGCCTGATGACTGAAAGCTCTGCCTCCCAATGTAATCCTGTATTTTGGGAGCGTAGTGCTCTGTTAGGATGATAAGGTACTATCAGATCATTTAAATAACAAGGGGCCTGATTATTTAGAGCTTGGTAAATGAGGAGAAGAATTTTAAACTTAATTCTAAATTCTATGGGAAGCCAGTGAAGGAAGGCCAGAACCAGAGAGATATGATCTTTCTAGTACCTGTTAAAACTCTAGCTGCAGCATTTTGGATCAGCTGAAGACTTTAAAGATGTTTTAGGACAGCCTGATAATAGAGTTACAATAATCTAATCTAGAGCGAACAAAAGCATGGATTAGTTTCTCAGCATCACTCTGAGACAAGATGCTCCTAATCTTGGCAGTGTTACGCAAATGATAGAAGGCAGTCTTAGCAACAAGTTTAATTTGTGAATTAAAGAACAGATCTTGTTCAAAAATAACTCCAAGGTTCCTCACAGTACTCAAGAGTAACCCCATCCAAACTAAGGGTTTGATTTGGGAAGGTATTTCTAAGGTTTTTTTGGACCAACTAGAATGACTTCAGTCTTATTTGAATTCAATAGCAAGAAATTACAAGTCATCCAAGCTCTGATTTCCTTAAGACAAGCCTCTAATTTGGCTAATTCATTACTGTCATCTGGCTTGACAATTACAGGTACATCTCAAAAAATTAGAATATCATGAAAAAGTTCAATATTTTTTGTCAATCATTTCAGAAAGTGAAACCCATATATTATATAGATTCATTACACAGAGAGTGATATATTTCAAGTGTTTATTTATTTTATTTTTGATGATTATGGCTTACAGCCCATGAAAACCCCAAATTCAGTTTCTCAAAAAATTAAATATTACATAAAATTAATTGTAAAAAATTGTTTCTTAATAGAAATGTTGGCCAACTGAAAAGTATGTCCATGTACACACTCAATACTTGGTCGGGGGCTCCTTTTGGATGAATTACTGTATCCATGGGGCCTGGCATGGAGGTGATCAGCCTGTGGCACTGCTGAGGTGTTATGAAGGTCCAGGTTGCTTTGATAGTGACCTTCAGCTCATCTGCATTGTTGGGTCTGGTGTCTCTCATCTTCCCCTTGACAATCCTCCATAGATTCTCTATGGGGTTAAGGTCAGGAGAGTTTGCTGGCCAATCAAACACGGTGATGCCATGGTCATTAAACCAGGTTTTGATACTTTTGGCAGTGGGGTGGGGGGGGGGGGGTGCCAAGTCCTGCTGGAAAATAAAATCGGCTTCTCCATAAAGCTTGTCAGCAGAGGGAAGCATGAAGTGCTCTAAAAATTTCCTGGTAGATGACTGCGGTGACTTTGGTCTGAAAGCTGATTTCATTTTCCAACAGGACTTGCACCCCCCCCCCCGCCCCCACTGCCAAAAGTATCAAAACCTGGTTTAATGACCATGGCATCACTGTGTTTGACTGGCCAGCAAACTCTACTGACCTAAAACCCATAGAGAATCTATGGAGGATTGTCAAGAGGAAGATGAGAGACACCAGACCCAACAATGCTGATGAGCTGAAGGTCACTATCAAAGCAACCTGGACCTTCATAACACCTCAGCAGTGCCACAGGCTGATCACCTCCATGCCACGCCACATTGATGCAGTAATTAATCCAACAGGAGCCCCCGACCAAGTATTGAGTGTGTACATGGACATACAGTACTTTTTAGTCGGCCAACATTTCTATTAAACATTTTTTTAAATTAATTTTATGTAATATTCTAATTTTTTGAGAAACTGAATTTTGGGGTTTTCATGGGCTGCAAGCCATAATCATCAAAATTAAAATAAACACTTGAAATATATCACTCTCTGTGTAATGATTCTATATAATATATGGGTTTCACTTTCTGAACTGAGTGACCAAAAATATTGAACTTTTTCATGATATTCTAATTTTTTGAGATGTGCCTGTATAATTGTGTGCCATCTGCATAACATTGAAAATATATGCAGTGCTTTCTAATAATATTGCCTAGCGGAAGCATATATAAACTAAAAAGAATAGGGCCTAGCACAGATCCCTGTGGAACTCTGTGGTTGAGCTTTTGAGTTAGAAGAAAACTCAATATTGACATGAACAAACTGGAAGCTATCAGATAAGTAAGATTTAAACCACTGCATCAAAGTTCCATTAAGTCCAATATGGTGTTCTAATCTATCAACTTTTTACTTGATAGATTAGAACACCATATTGGACTGTATTATGATCAATAGTGTCAAAAGCTGCACTAAGGTCTAAAAGGACGAGTACAGAAACAAGTCCATTATTAGATGCCATAAGGAGGTCGTTGGTGACCTTCACAAATAAAGTGCTAGAATGGCCCAGTCAGTCGTCTGACCTGAATCCAATTAAAATCTATGGAACTAACTGAAGATCAGAGTTCATAGAAGACACCCACAGAACCCTCAAGATTTGAAGACAGTTTGTGTGGAAGAATGGGATAAAATCATTCCTGAGCAATGCCCGTGACTAGTTTCTCCATACAGAAGGCGTCTGGAAGCTGTTATTACCAACAAAGGCTTTTCTACTAAATATTAAATGAATTTCACCAAGCGTGTTCAATACTTATTCCCTGTGTCATTTCACTTTATTAAATATAACTTTTGTGAACACAGTTGCCTTGACTTCTTTGTATATACGGATTACTTGGGTTGTTACTATATTTTTGTCGTCAGGATGGCAGTGCATGTGAACACAGCGGCTAGACACTCTGGACTGCTGCATTCATTTTTGTCTTTTCTGCCTTTTTCTGTCCTCCTTCTGTGACGGACTAATTACCTACAGTCGCCAAGAGCTTATAGGCATGGGTTGCCAACTTACCTCCGACATCTCAAGCGGCCATTCCAGTAATTTCCACCACATCCCTGAGGAGATCGCCAGACCCTTGGGCGCTCCGGGGTTCATTTTGCCCCGCAATCGGTGTAGACGACAGGAGAGGAAACAGAAGAGAGGCTGCAGGACTGGCCTTCGTGCCCCGCTGCACAAACTACACACCAAACCACCATTACCTTCAATTTTTGTCACCATCACCAGATCCCTCACCAACAAAATGGATGAGCTGCAAACAGAGATTGCCGACAATTGCTACGTCCGGGACTGTTGTATTCTGATTGTAACCAAGTCATGGCTGAACGAATACATTCCTGCTGCCACTGTGGAATTACCTGGCCGAACTACACACCATTTCAACCACAACACTGATTCTGCTAAGGGAAGGGGCGGAGGGCTCTGTGTTTATGTGCTTCAGACTTGGTGTAATAACAGCAGAATAATTCATGGCCATTGTTCTCCAGACTTGGAGTCTATGTCCTTCCTGTGTAGGCCGTTTTACCGTCCCTGTGAGCTAAATGCAGTGATTGTAACAGCCGTTTACCTTCCTCTAGACGCTAACGTTAGCTTAGCACTCAGTCACCTTCACACATTGTCAGCAGGCAGCAAAGTGACCACCTCAACGCAGTCCACACTATTGCAGGGGATTTTAACAAAGCATGCTTAAAGACTGTACTTGCCAAATTCCACCAACATGAATGAATGTCCAAAAAACCAAAGAACTCATGCTGGACTTCAGGAAGAACAGACAGGACCACTCTCCCCCGCCCCTTCCCTCATAAATGGTGACCACGTGGAAAACGTCCCTGCCTTCAGGTTCTTGGGCACCCATATCTCCTCTGACCTCTCCTGGACTCTCAACACCAAGGCCTGGTGAAGAAAACGCAGCAGTGGCTGCACTTCCTCCTTGTCCTGAGGAAGAACAACCTGGACCAGAAGCAACTGCTAGCCTTCTACCGCTGCTCAGTGGAGAGCGTGCTCACCTACTGTCTGGGTGTGTGGTACGCTGGCCCCATGGCCGAGAACAGGAATCCTGTGCAGAGGGTCATCAACGCCGCCCAAAAAAATCATTGGCGGCCCTCTGCCCCTCCCTGAAAGACATCTCCAGATCCTCCTGTCTCAGAAGGATCAAGGCCATCACAGGAGAACCCTCACAATCCCGCCCATTACCTGTTTGACCTGCTTCCCTCTGGACGACGGTTCAGATCAATCAGGTCCCATACCTCCAGACTGACAGTTTCTTTCCCTGGGCCATCCAGACTGCAAACAGTCAGAGGCCCCTTCCCCCTCCCTCCAAACGCTCACATGCTCAGAACTGAGGACCTTTTTTAATTATCACAATAATTCACCTGTCTTTGCACTCATTATTTTCATGTATAATGACCCATTCGTGAAACCACCATTATGTATATTTTCCATAACCCTTGGGCCATTTTACTCAATTGTGTGTTCAATTGTGTATCTGCACTTTTATGTAGATAGCTCCACCCACGTAGCCACTACCATACCTGTGTATATTTCCATAATCCTGGGCCATTTTTATTATTTTTTTATTTTCATTTTCATTTATTTTTATTTCAGTCATGTGTAGGGGTGGGCGATATGGCCTAAAAATGATATCACGATATTTCTGTGAATTTTCATGATAACAATATTCTTCACAATATCAAGGAATACAGTTTTTTCTTTTAAATTTATAAAGGACAGTTTAACAGGCCAGCGTTAATTATGTTCAACATATTCAGTAAAAGCAAAACAACAACTTTTTGCTCCAGTTTATAAAGAGCACTTTTTTTAAATTCTGTATCAAATATTACCAGAAAATATTATAAACCACCACATCTTAAGCACACTGAGGGGTGGACTGGGACAAAATTTCAGGCCGGGAATTTGACTTCATCCTAGGCCACCTTGTTGTTGGAAACCAGAAACCACCACAGTTTTAGTCGGTTAATATTTTAAAATAACAGGTATCAAACTAGTTATAAATGTAATTATAACCTTCAGGTGAGACAAAAATTGTGAATTTGGATTGTAATAGTCAGCTGATCTATTGATTATTAAAACGACTGATAGACTAATCTTAATTTAAATCTGGTGCCACTTCTGAGTTCTTCACCTTTTTAGAGTTAAAACACAAGGTAAGAGGCTTTAGGTAAAAAGTTACAATTCTGCATGAAAAAGGTCACAGATTTGTCACCAAAAATGTTCAAAATTTTAAAGAAAAGTACCTTTATGAAAAGATGTTTAATGAGGAAAAAAACAAATTTAGGAGAGAATGGTAACAAGCAGATGAGAGTAAAGTTGATACTGCAGACTACATATTGAGGGGTTGCACAGACGTCACATGGGTCATGTATCTTGTTTACTGCGCCACTTTGGACGGCAACGAACAGTCAAATCACCAACAGCAAGCATGAGTGAGTGTAATCAACAAGATAAATGGCTACACACAAATCAACACTGTGGTCCACCGACGAGGTGCAGACTTTTCTGTGCTTGGTAGCTGATTAAAGAAATCCAGAGGGAGCTGGACAGAGCGACCTGAAACGAATTCACGGCCACGGCGGAGGCAGACGGGAAGCAGAGTGGTGTAGACCCGACCACAGCATCATCATTGTTGAAAACGGTGACAGAGGATGGTGAGCAATGTGATATTATGTGTCTTTGCTGTTATTTATCCCAGTGCTGGACAGCTCACTTTGAACAAATAACACCATTGTCTCCTGTATGCAGATAATGAACTAACACACACAGCATAGATATTTTAGTGCCTAATAGATAAGATAAGATAAGATAAGCCTTTATTAGTCCCACAACGGGGAAATTCCAGGATTGCAACAGCACAGGGATAGCAACACTCAGAGCAACAATCAGAAGGCAAGGAAAAAAAAAAAAAAAAAAAAGCAAGCAAGAGCAGCTAATATACATATGTACATATTACTATAAAATATATATACAGTATATACACACACACACAGAGACACACAGTGCAGAGCATTGTAGCTGGATGGAATAAATATATGAATATATAATAATATAATATAATAGCGATAACTTGCCGTGATTACAGTGTCGTTCGGGGGACTTATTAGCGTTAACTAGTATTGGTAATCATTAGCTTGCCTTCATATGTGATCTAGTTCATAACCTCACATCTTCTGCTGCCCCATGGCTTCCTGAACTCGCCAGTACTTTTCCAGTGTTTCGTCTTGCCACCTGTAGCCTTTTCTGGCTCTCCTTTTTTGCCTTTACTCTGACAAAAAGCCAGTGAGCAGCAGGCTTGCCTCGATATCCATCTTTTTTTTTTTTTTTTTTTTTTTTGATTTTGTATACTTTATTGATCCCCAGAGGGGAAATTGAGGGCATCCACCTGGATGGATGAAGCAGCCACTGTACGGCGCTATCCCTTAACCGTTCACACACACATTCACACCTAGGGCCACTTTAGAGTCTCCATTTAACCTAACCTGCATGGTTTTGGCCTGTGGGAGGAAACCGGAGAAATCCCGGAGTAAACCCACGCAGATATGGGGAGAACATGCAAACTCCGCACAGATCACTGTTGGTCAGGGGCTCTTGTCACATACAGTGTCACGGTAGTGTTGGGCTGCCTTGCTGTAAAGATCTCACTCACTTAAGGTAGTATTCAGTTGTAATGGAAAATGAACAACACCATGGCGAGTCAGATTGAGGACATGTTAGTGGAATTATTTTTATTCTAAACACAGGGTCCATGCTATTTGCCGTCCAAAACGGCAGAAAAACAATGTGGCACGTGACCACTGACATCATGTGCAACCCCTCTATAGCCTGTAGTTTTGAAAATTCTGCAGATTTTTCTTAAAACATCTGAATAGTCCTGAAGACATTGCCTTATGAATGTAAGAGCAATTTAGCTATGGTTAATGCAACCTATTTATTACATTAAAAAAAACATAAACCCGGTTTCCGGTTATGGCTGCCACGTAAGATGGACGTGTCTCACTCTGCTCTGCTCCTGGAGAAAAAAATCGGCAAATAACTCTCTCATTTGGGACAGAACGTATCCCAGCGTTTGGGCGAGGATATGTCGGCGAAGCCTAAGGCTGGAAAACCAGGTAAAGGAAAAAGCGAGCCGCCGAAACAGTCCAAATTAACGGACTTTCAGGTCTGTGACGCAGCAAACAAAACTCCATATATGGCGGAGGAGGCTGGCAACGGTGCGATATCTGCGGGGAGCGGCGCAGATGCGCTGATGGCTGCCATGAGTTCAATGAGAGTGGACTTTTCCTCTAGATTTGATGGGATTATGACAGCGTTGGAAGGAATAAGAAAGGAATTGGGTGACTGTGTAGAACGAACGGCGCAGATGGAGCTCTGTCTCGCTAGTGCTGAAGATGACGTCACCAGTCTTCAATTAAAGGTGCGCACTTTGGAAAAAAAAATAAATGTCTAGAAGATAATATTTTGGATTTGGAATCTCGGTCGAGACAGAATAACTTGAGGCTGGTGGGTCTTCCAGAGGAATCAGAAGGTCGGGACGTATATTCCTTTCTGGAAAAGTGGATTCCGGAGGTGCTGGGCAGCGAGGAGTTGCAATCAGCAGTGGTTCTGGAAAAAGCACATCGTATTGGCCCACGGAGAGATAAGGGACCGCCGAGGACCTTAATTATGAAGTTTCTTAGCAACAGAGACAGGATGAAGATCTTCAACGCTGCACGAGCTAAAGGAGAGATTAAACACCAGGATCAGCAGGTGCGGTTCTACCCAGATTTGGCCACAGGAATCCAACAATTGAGGAAGCAGTTTGATCCCATACGTAAGGAGCTGCGCAACCTTGGGATTCGTCATGGTGTAATCTATCCTGCGAGACTGCTGACCACGTATGAGGGCAGAACCCACATCTTCAAGACCCCAGAGGAGGCGCAGGAGTTCATCAAGAAGATCAAAGAAGAAGAAGAGACTGGTGGGAGCTAAGCATGAACAAAATATAAGGTAGAATAATTAAGCATTTGCACAGGCATCTGACTGACTTGAAGTAAATAGCAAGTTTACAAAATATAGATTGTATTATATATTAAAAAAAACAAAAACAAAACAAACAAAAAAAACTGATGTACAAAGTTGTTAAAAATTTTGGAGTTAAGTTGGAAAACTACAGAGGAGAGTTAATGTTACGTCATTAAAAGCAGTAGAGTTAGGGTGATTGGGAGGATGAAGAAGGAGTGGCTTAGGCTGTTCCCCGTGGGTGTGGAGCGGTCGATGGCTATATCGGGAGACGGAATTTTTTTTTTTTTGATTTTGGGGGGTTTGCCACAAGTGTGGGAAGGGGGAATTTGTTTGTGTGTAGTTTGTAGGATGAATGTTCAACCACTCATGTTTTTGCTTCTCTGTATGAGCATGTTTACACTGCAAGGTAATCCCAAACTCTCTATTGATCATAAACCAAAGTGTTAATCTTAATTTAACTTCATGGAATTGCAGAGGTCTACAAAATTTAAAAAAACTTAAACAAGTTATGAATAAAATAAAAGACATGGGTTCAAAAATTGTGTTTTTACAAGAAACTCATCTAATAGAGGAGGATATAAAAAGAATTAGGAGTAGATGGCAAGGAAGTGTCTTCACCTCATCATTTTCATCCCGGGCCAGGGGAGTTATGACTCTCATACATAAATCAGTCCCTTTTCAAGTGAAAAATGTAATTGGAGACAAACTTGGAAGATGTGTAATCATTCAAGGTTCTTTGCTATTAGAAAATATAAATCTTGTGAACTTATATGGTCCCAATATAGATGACCAAAAGTTCTTTGCTAATTTATTTCTTATTTTATCATCACTTACAGGGCAACATATAATAGCAGGGGATTTTAATTGTACATTGAATCCAGGTATAGATAGATCAACAGGACTGGATTGTACGCACAATGGATGTAGGATGACTATTAATCATTTTATGAAAGAATTGAGATTGTTAGATATATGGAGAGAAATGAAACCACAAGTTAAAGCCTATTCTTGTTATTCCAGTACCTACAAGACATTCTCACGTATTGATTATTTTTTGATTTCCACAGAATTAAGATCCAAGATTCAAAACTGCTTTTATGATAACATCGTGATCTCTGATCATGCACCCTGTTGTCTAATATATGTAGATAAAAAATTGACAAAGGAATCAGGTAGATGGCAATTTCAGCATAAATGGCTTCAGGATGAGGAATTTGTCAAGTATATAGAAAAACAGATAGACGAGTACTTTGACATCAATACTACACAAACATCAGCATGTGTAAAGTGGGAGGCTTTCAAAGCTTTTATTAGGGGACATATTATTAGTTATACAGGATCAAAATCTAAGAAGACTCGAGAGGAGAGAGCTAAATTGGAACATAAAATGAAAAGTCTTCAGTAAAAAGTGTATGCAGGAAGTGATCCAAGGTTGGAGAATGAATTACTGATTTTGAGAGCTGAATACGACAAAAAATCAGCGAATAGAGCTGCCTCGAGTCTTCTAAGATTAAAACAATCTTTTTATGAACAAGGTGAAAAATCAGGAAAATTATTGGCATGGCAGATTAAACAATTAGAAATTAAAACACCAATTACTAGAATTATAAGTAAAGGACAGGTAGTTATAGATCCTTTAGAAATTAACAGAGCCTTTAGAGATTACTATGAAAAATTATATGATACTAAAAATGAATTTGATTTAACAAAACTAAATGGGTTTTTGAACGAACTATCTATACCTTGTATTCCAAATGAAAACAGGGAGATATTGGAGTCTAAAATTAGTCAAGAAGAAGTTGGGCTAGCCATTGATAATATGAAATCAGGAAAAAGTGCAGGACCAGATGGTCTTCCAGTTGACCTTTATAAAAAATTTAAGAATAAATTAATAAAACCTTTTTTGGAAATGGTTTTAGAAGCATTTCAAAATAATAATTTACCATCATACATAAATAATGCCTTAATTATACTGCTGCCAAAACCAGGTAAGCCCTCTAATAAATGTGAAAATATGAGACCAATAAGCCTATTAAACGCCGACCTTAAGATAATCTGTAAAATTTTAGCAAGACGAATACAAGAAATTTTACCAAATATTATAAATCGAGATCAGAATGGCTTTATAAAGGGAAGACAAGGCTTCCATAATGTAAGAAGACTATTTAATATTATTTATTTTAATAAAGAAGCACCGGATACAGCTCTCCTATCACTGGACGCCGAAAAGGCCTTTGATAGAGTTGAATGGCTCTTTCTTTTTGAAGTCCTACAAAGGTTTGGACTTGGAAATAATTTCATAAAATGGGTTCAAATAATATACAATAATGCTACAGCAGAAATCCTAACAAATAACAATATTTCAAAACCAATAAAAATCAATAGAGGATGTCGACAAGGCTGTCCACTTTCACCTTTACTGTTTACTATGGCAATTGAACCTTTAGCGATAGCGATACGTTTACATTCACAAATATATGGAATTAAAGTTGGACCAACAGAACATAAAATCTCCCTGTACGCCGATGACATAATTTTGTTTATGTCGAATCTAAAAAAATCAATTCCAACCTTGTTGAATTTAATAAAGAATTTTGGGGAAATATCAGGATATAAAATAAATAAAACTAAATCTTCAATATTAATGCTAAATGAGACCCAGAGAAATTACCCAGCCCCTGAGGTAAATCAATTCAATGTTGTAAATCAGTTTAAATATTTAGGAATCCAAATTGTGCCTAAGCTAGAATCAGTCGCCAGTGTCAACTATGAAGCCTTAATGTCAGATATCAATGAGTTAACTCAGAGATGGATGTCACTACCAATGTCGATGATCGGGAGAATCAATATACTTAAAAGTAATATTTTACCTAAAATACTTTATTTATTTCAATACATTCCCTTATCACCACCTTTAGATTTATTCTCAAGAATAAAAAAAAAGTTAGTGGAATTTATATGGAACAACAGGAGGGCTAGATTACGTCTGTCTTTATTATATTTACCATTTGATCGTGGAGGTCTGAAATGTCCAAATTTTATGTTGTATTATTGGTCGGCACAACTGAGGTCTATGACATATTATTTTTCATCAAATGATCTCCCTCACTGGACTGAAATGGAATCATACAATTTACCTTTACCTCTTCCCATATTCATATACTCAGATTCGGCAAAAAAATTACAAAAACAAGTTAAAAATCCATTTGTAAAGCATATGATCAAAATATGGTGTGAAGCTAAAAACTATTTAAAAGAACCACAGTTATTGTCACAATTTAGTCCAATATGGGGTAATCAATATTTTACACCAGGGAGAGCGGACGCTGTATTTAAAGTATGGAATTTAAAAGGGATACAAAAGATTCAGGATTTATATTTGCCATGTGCAGATAACATAATGTCTTTTGAAGAGCTGAGGATCAAATTTAATCTCAATAGAACACATTTTTTTAAATATCTTCAACTTAGAAACTTTATTCGATCAAATCAAAATAAAGCTCTCACTCAACCTATTTATTCATCCTTGGAAAAAATGATGATGAAAGATAGTAAAAGAAAGGGTATTATTTCAGAGTTTTATAACTCATTGACACTATCTTCAAGTGAAAATTCACTGAAAAGATTAAACTACTGGAAAGAAGATCTGCAAACTGAAATTTCAGAGGAACAATGGGAATTGGCTTGTACAGAAGCTCAAACCAAATCAATAAATGTACGCCTTAAATTGATACATTTCAAATGGTTAATGCGGATGTATGTTACACCGGAGGAGTTAAATAAATATAACAAAAATATACCAGATACATGCACAAAATGCATGGAAAGTAAAGGAACTGTATTTCATTGTGTATGGGAATGTAGATTAATAAGAATGTTTTGGGAAGAGGTGAGGGTAACAATTGAAAAAATAATCTCAAAACAAATCATATTGAATCCTAAATTGTTTTTGTTGGGCCTGTACCCAGAAAAGCATAATTTTAATAAAAGTGAAAGAACATTCATAGACCTCAGTTTGCTTAATGCCAAAAAATGTATTGCACTATTATGGAAAAAGACTCATAGACCAGATGTGACTCAGTGGTTAAGACAGATGTTAACAAACCTTCCATTAGAAAGAATAACATATATACTGAAATCAAAGGAAATTGTGTTTGAGAATATATGGAGACCTTTTATTGATTATGTAAAAAATTTAAACATAACTTTTGAAGAAGAAGGTGAATGATGTGTGTGGACCTTGTAAATTCCAAACTGGTGAACATAATATGTATACTTATGTATTGGATTGTCTAGACTAAACAGAGGAGCATTGTTGAAGATTTGATTTTGCTGGTGGTTGTTGGTGTTTTTAGTGCATCCTTTTTTTTTTCTTTTTTTTTTCTTTTTTTGTAGTACTTTAGTGTTAGTGTTTGATTGTTTGTATCATGTTTGTTAAAAAAAAAAAAGTTCAATAAAGATATTGTGGGAAAAAAAAAACCATAAACCCGAAACACATTACTTCTGTCTTCATCTCATTTCTATGCTCTGGGATATGAGGGGGTTTTGCTGCTTTTAACATATTAAATTAATGTAGTCTAGTATGTTATTTCACCGGGTCAGGAAGAGGGTCTAAATAAAACAGGGAGGGAATGGGCTTATTTAAAACAATTATCATTTCATCATTTTTATCATATTGAATATATGCTGGCCTACCTGTCTGTCGTTTCTCAAAACACTTCTGCTGGTAAGACCTTCCGTCTCTCTGTCTTTTTCTCAGTTTACCTGCGTTAGAAATTTCCATTGCACAGACAACTCCTGGGGCTGTTAACAGATTTTTTTTTTTCTTTCGGTTGGTTGAATAAATCATGCTGGAGCAGCCACAATGGAATGAAAATAAACCTCTGGACACTTCGGACATCAGCAACACCACTTCAGGACGAGGTAAAATTTTCCCCAAAGCGACATTGTTGACGAGCAGAAAAAAATGCCGGCAGATTATCCGCATCGCTGCACAGTTTTGTTTTGTTTTTTTTAAAGAAGGCAGCAGTCTGAAACGGCCTTAAAACTAAATTACTTTCTCACAACCAGACGAAGATGTTCCAAGCACGGAGTGCCGCCTCCCGCGCCATGTTTTTTTCCTGTTTCTATGGTAACACGTAACTTCCGTTGGCAGTGTAACGGACCCCAAATATTGCGATATTCATTTTTACACTGGTATCAAAATTTATACCGGTATTATCATGAACGATATGATATGGCACACCCCTAGTCATGTATTTAATCATCTGCTCTGTAACCATGTTTTATCTAATCCTTCTCCCTTACTTTATTGCGCAGTAGCCTGGTGGAGCACCCACAATTCTGTTGTACTGTACAATGACAAAGCCTATTCTGTTCTATTCTGATGAAAATCTCAGGTCAATGGCTCCATCAGAAATATGTTTGAGCAAAATGTTGACGTGTTCAATATTTACTTTCCCCACTGTACATTTACTTCTCCTTTAGGCTGCCTATCCATGGACTGCATTTTTTTTGGTTCTTGAGTATCAATTTTCTGTTCATTTTCTATGTTGTCCAATGTTAAATGTGCCCTCGGCGCAGAACCACTCTCAGCAGTGAGTTTTTTGTCACTGCACTCACGGCGGTGAAAGTTGAAGAAAGTTTAAATTCTGAAGTGTTGCATCACACATCA
This sequence comes from Pholidichthys leucotaenia, assembly GCA_020510985.1. Taxonomy (NCBI): domain Eukaryota; kingdom Metazoa; phylum Chordata; class Actinopteri; order Cichliformes; family Pholidichthyidae; genus Pholidichthys; species Pholidichthys leucotaenia. Next base: position 44,487,729 of record CM035838.1, on the reverse strand, counting down.
GGCGCACACCTCTCTCATCAGCATATCAGAATTGGACTAAAATATACCATGATTAATATTTAACAGCAAAAGTTTGGAGGGATGCATGTTTTCTTACCAGTTTGATGTAGTTTAGTGCAATTAGTAGAAGGGTTCAGAGCAAAATGTGTGAAACCCTGATGACGAGCTTTGGGTGGCAAGTGGTTGCTCGGATACAGGACTTGGACTTGGCTCCTCCTGCGAGGTGAGGACTGGGTGGCCATCACCATGCATAGAGATTGGGTTAACCAGTGTGTGCCAACATTGCCGGTTTTGGGCCAGCTCCTCTGCATCATCAACAGCGACTCCAAGCTGTCTCTCTCCACCACATTGAACTATCTGGTGCGTGGCTTTCCCCAAGGTCTTTTCCACCCTGAAGCCCTGGGGTCGAACATGAGGATGGCTTTTGTCGGGTGTTGTGGTGGGATACGGGGCAGAGACTTTTTTTATATGACCATCATGCTGCATTCCATGTGATGTGCATAGTTTTTTTACTAGAGCAGTCCTGAGCCTGTAGGCAGAAAATCTACCAGACAAGCTGCATTCTAACCCTCACTTGTCACCTGTGGCTGCAGCCGTTTTTCACTGACCAAAAAAAACCACCCAGGGGTGGTTTCAGTTCCCCCTAAGAGACTGGAATATCCAGAGGGAGCTTGTAAATAAAACAGATGCTGCTCTTTGTTGAAAATAGTGGAATTTATTCAGGCATCAAATGAGGGTACCACCTAGGCACCTTCCTTGGGAGGTTTTCTGAGTACATTCAGCTGGTTGGCCACCTGGGGTAGAATCAAGACATGATGATCATCTAATCTGTCCTGGGAACATGCCAGTATATCGGAGGATGAGAATGAAGACCGACTGGGTGATGGATGTCTGCTGTAATTAATATTAAAATAAAAGGTTTCTGCATAAGAATCTGTAGACAATTATCAGGATTTTTTTCTGGTATGAGAATTTCTGGTGTTTCATTTATAGTTTGATTGCTATTGACCAGTCTCACGTAAACCAGCTTTGGAAGAATGCAGGTATGCAGTGTGTGGGGACAGCAAAAGGGGAGTGGCATTCTCTGAAAAGCATTGGTTAAATAATTCTGAAAATTCTGAAATTGTCAGAATTTTTAGTGCTTTTTTCTTTTTTCTATCAAAGCTCAGCTAACAGAAACAGAAGTCTTTGGTCTTATTTTAATAGAGTGAAAGGACCGTTTATCAGCATAATATTAGTATCTGCCAATATTCACCTTATTAACTGCCATCAGCCTATCTGCAAACAAGGTGGCATTCACCAATCACAGTGTCTGCCGTCATTTGAAATGAAGGTCGTTTCATAGTTTGAAGAGCTAAAATACTTAATTTTTTTAAAAATGGAAATTTCTTTAGTTCCTTATTAAAGGGATGACAGATGACACAAAAACAAAAGAGTATATGGGTTATTGGCTAAATTATTATTTTTAAACATCAGTACTGGTAGTGGCCCAAAATTTCTCAGTGAGTTCTTTTCTAAATTAGAGTAATTTTACCTATTGGGGCCTTTACTGAGCAGACATTATTTACCTTTTCTGTGTTTTTATTTATACTGCTTTGCTTTAAAGTGAGTGGATAGGCTTTTTTAGACCATTACTCCAGAGTTTAAATGGGCTGATTCTGGCCCTGACCTAAATAAAATGCTGCTTATTTAGTAATACAGCAGTAGAACTGTACAAGGCCATATGCTCACAAAATGGTTTTATTTGTGATACATTGAGCAGATTTTGTCTAGCTTTTTTTTTCCTTTTCAAAATAAACTGCCATGTAATGATAAAGAAGGAAACTTGAGATTAGCAACTAATCTTTTTTTTTTTTATTGAAGGTGGAGGTCAAAACAAAACTACCACTGTACAGGGACACTGAGTATAATAGGTGTTTATCTGTGACAGTTAAGAAATATAGGTTTCATATGATAAACTTGTCTTCAGTACCTGCATTATAACAGTGAGCCTGGTGCTTTTCCATAGAAATCTTTTCAAGTGCTGTTCCATTTGTAAGAACAATACAAGGCTTCTCACATGAGTTTTTTTTTTTTTTTCTGTAGTAAAACACAAAGGTAAGTAAAATATGAGCCTGTAGTTTTTGGCCTGTGTAATTGTTCTTCAGGGCATTGTATGGTGGTGGTGATATTTGTTGCCCTGCATAACCCTGGGTTACTCTTACTCGCCTTCTCAAGTTTTATGTAATTCATTTGGCAAGTAGGCACGGCAGCACATGTTTGCATATGGAGATTGTTGGGCTGTGCAGTAAAATGTCTGGGTTTGACAGATGAGTATATTTGCACTTTAATTGGTTTGCATGTTCTTTGGTAATTGAAAAAATAAGAGAATCATCAAACAGTTTAATTATTTTATTTTAATACTTGTCATTGTGTACGGCTCTTTTGTAGTGAAGCTCTTTTTGATAAACAGAATATCTGTTCATCTAGCGACACCACAAGCACGCACACTCAGACACCACAGACATGCACACAGATGCTCAATAAGTGAAATTTGTTTGTTTCATGAAACATTTGCATGCAGGAAGGTTCACATACTTACATCCTTGTGATCTTTTTTCACATGTTTCCACACAACTTTGAACTTTCACACTTCTGTCTTGCCCCCCTTCCTTTTTTTGGTGGGGGGAGGGCTTTGGCAGACAACCAACAACATACTAAAACCATCAATATCTTCATTCTCAGTTTGCTGGCATGCCTTGGCAAAACTCGACAGGTTTAAAGCAAAGACATGTGTCTCTAGTAACCTAAATTTGTGATGTTTTTGTGTCTAGGTGGTTGTAAACGGAGTTGGTAGTCCAACTGGAGACCAAGACACAGAGAACACAGAGCTGATGGCCATCTACACGAAAGATAATCAAGGAGGAGAAAAGGTAAAAGTATAATAGTGGACGACTTCCGGTTATGGCGGCCACGTAGGAAGACGTGTTTCACACTGCTCTGCTCCTAAAAATAAAAAGTAGGCTAAAACTCTCTCAATTGGAACAAAAACCTGTCCCAGCGTTTAGGCGCGGATATGGTAAAGACTAAGGCTGGGAAATTAGGTGGAGGAAAAAAGTGATTCGTCAAAACAATCCAAACTAACAGACTTCCACGCTCGTGACGAAGCAGAAAAATCTCCAAAGACAATGGCGGAGGAGGGAGCTAGCGGCGGAGCGGTGACTGCTGAGGAGGGGACGAGTACGGTACTTGCTGCCATCAGCTCCATGAGAGCAGACTTTTCGTCTAAATTTGATGGGATTATAGCAGCGATAGAAGGAATGAGAAAAGAAATAAGCGACTGTATGGAGCGAGTATTGCAGGCGGAGCTCCGAATCTCAAGCGCTGAAGATGACGTCACTAGCCTACAATCAAAGGTGCAAACATTGGAATTAAAAAATAAAAGTCTGGAAGATAACGTCCTGGACTTAGAATCCCGTTCGCGACGGAATAATTTGAGGTTGGTAGGCCTCCCGGAGGGAGCGGAGGGACAGGACACATGTTCCTTTTTGGAAAAGTGGATTCCAGAAGCGCTGAACAACGTGGATCTGCAGTCATCAGTCGTCTTAGAGAGCGCTCACCGAATTGGCCCACCGAGAGATAATAAGACACCACCGAGGACGCTGATTATGAAGTTCCTCAGCTATAGAGACAAGATGACGGTCACCAACGCGACGCGAGCTAAAGGAGAAATTAAATACCAGGATCAACAGGTGCGGTTCTACCCAGATTTGGCCACAGGAATTCAACAATTAAGGAGGCAGTTCGACCCCGCCCATAAGGAGCTGCGCAACCTCGGGATTCATCACAGAGTGATTCACCCGGCAAGACTGCTGGTCACATATAAGGGCAGAACCCACATCTTTAAGACCCCTCAAGAGGCGCAGGAGCTCATTAAGCAGATCCAGGAGGAAACTGGTGGGAGCTAAGCATGAACATGATAAAGGTAGAACATTTAAGCATTTGTACAGGCATCTGATTGATCTAAAACATATAACATGTCTACAAAATACAGATTGTATTATATTTTAAAAAAAAAAAAAGCTATGATGTACAAAATTGCTATAAAACTTTGAAGTTATGTTGGGAAAAACTACAGAAGAGAGTTAACGTCATTAAAAAAGTAGTAGAGTCAGGTTGATTGAGAGGAGAAAGAGAGAGTGGTTTGACTGATCCTTGCAGGTGTGGAACAGTCACTAGCTATAACGGGAGACGGAATTTTTTTTTTGATTTTGGGGGGATTACCACGAAGGTGGGGAAAGGGAATTTGTTTTTGTGTAGTTTGTAGGATGAATGTTCAACCATCCATGTTTTTGCTTCTCTGTACCTTACAGAGAGATTACCTTTATATTGCAAGGTAATCTCAAACTCCTTATTGATCATAGATCAAAGCGTTAATCTTAATTTAACTTCATGGAATTGCAGAGGTCTACAAAATCTACAAAAACTTAAACAAGTTATGAATAAAATAAAAGACATAGATTCAAAAATTGTGTTTTTACAAGAAACTCCTCTAATAGAGGAAGATGTAAAAAGAATTAGGAGAAGATGGCAGGGAAATGTGTTCACCTCATCATTTTCATCACGAGCCAGGGGAGTTATGACTCTCATACATAAAACAGTCCCATTTCAAGTGAAAAATGTAATTGGAGACAAATTAGGAAGATATCTAATCATCCAAGGATCTTTGTTATTAGAAAATATAAATCTGGTGAACTTATACGGTCCCAATATAGATGATCAAAACTTCTTCGTTAATTTATTTCTTACTTTATCATCACTTACAGGGCAACATATAATGGCAGGGGATTTTAATTGTACATTGAATCCCAGTATAGATAGATCAACAGGACTGGACTGTACGCACAATGGATGCAGGATGACCATTAATCATTTTATGAAAGAATTGAGATTGCTAGATATATGGAGAGAAATGAACCCACAAGTCAAAGCCTATTCTTGTTATTCTAATAACTATAAGACATTCTCACGTATTGACTATTTTTTGATCTCCACAGAATTAAGGTCCAAGATTCAAAACTGTTTCTATGATAACATCGTGATCTCTGATGATGCACCCTGCTGTCTAATATATGTAGATAAGAAATTGACAAAGGATCCAGGTAGGTGGCATTTTCAGCATAAATGGCTTCAGGATGAGGAATTTGTTAAGTACATAGAAAAACAGATGAGTTCTTTGATATCAATACTACACAAACATCAGCATGTATAAAGTGGGAGGCTTTCAAAGCTTTTATAAGGGGGCATATTATTAGTTATACAGGTTCAAAATCTAAGAAGACTCGAGAGGAGAGAGTCCAATTGGAACGTAAAATAAAAATTCTTCAAGAAAAAGTGTATGCAGGAAGTAACCCAAAGTTAGAGAACGAATTACTGATTCTGAGAGCTGAAGATGACAAAAAATCAGCAAATAGAGCTGCCTCGAGTCTTCTAAGATTGAAGCAAACTTTTTATGAACAAGGTGAAAAATCAGGAAAATTATTGGCATGGCAGATTAAACAATTAGAATTTAAAACACCAATTACCAGTATTATAAGTAACGGACAGGCAGTTGTAGATCCTTTAGAAATTAATAGTGCCTTTAGAGATTATTATGAAAAACTATATGATACAAAAAATGAAACTGACTTAACAAAACTAAATGGGTTTTTGGACGGATTATCTATACCTTGTATTCCAAATGAAAACAGGGAGATACTGGAGTCTAAAATTAGTCAAGAAGAAGTTGGGCTAGCCATTGATAATATGAAATCAGGAAAAAGCGCAGGACCAGATGGTCTTCCAGTTGACCTCTATAAAAAATTTGAGAATAAATTAATAAAACCACTTTTGGAAATGGTTTTAGAAGCATTTCAAAATAGTAATTTACCACCATACATGAATAATGCCTTAATTATACTGTTGCCAAAACCAGGTAAACCCTCTAATAAATGTGAAAACATGAGACCAATAAGCCTATTAAATGCTGACCTTAAGATAATCTGTAAAATTTTAGCAAGACGACTACAAGAAATATTACCAAATATTATTAACCGAGATCAGAATGGCTTTATAATGGGAAGACAGGGCTTCCATAATGTAAGAAGACTATTTAATATTATTTATTCCAATAAAGAAGCACCGGAAACAGCTCTCCTATCATTGGACGCCGAAAAGGCCTTTGATGGGGTGGAATGGCCCTATCTTTTTGAAGTCCTACAAAGGTTTGGACTTGGAAATAATTTCATAAAATGGGTTCAGATAATATACAATAATGCTACAGCAGAAATCCTAACAAACAGCAATATCTCAAAATCAATAAAAATCAATAGAGGATGTCGACAAGGCTGTCCACTTTCACCCTTATTGTTTACTATGGCAATTGAACCTTTAGCGATGGCAGTACGTTTACATCCACAAATATATGGAATTAAAGTAGGACCAACAGTACATAAAATCTCCCTGTGTGCCGATGACATAATTTTGTTTGTGTCGAATTTTAAAAAATCAATTCCGACCTTGTTAAATTTAATAAAGAACTTTGGGGAAATATCAGGATATAAAATAAATAAAACTAAATCTTCAATATCAATGCTAAATGAGACCCAGAGAAATCACCCAGCGCCTGAGGTAAATCAATTCAATGTTGTAAATCAGTTTAAATATTTAGGAATTCAAATTGTACCTAAGCTAGAATCAGTCGCCAGTGCCAACTATGAAGCCTTAATGACAGATATTAATGAGTTACTTCAGAGATGGATGTCACTACCAATGTCGATGATCGGGAGAATTAATATACTTAAAAGTAATATCTTACCCAAAATACTTTATTTATTTCAATACATTCCTTTACCACCACCTTCAGATCTATTCTCAAGAATAAAAAAAAAGTTAGTGGAATTTATATGGAACAATAGGAAGGCTAGATTACGTCTGTCCTTACTATATTTACCATTTGATCGTGGAGGTCTGAAATGTCCAAGCTTTATGTTGTATTACCGGTCAGCACAACTGAGGTCTATGACATATTATTTTTCATCAAATGATCTCCCTCACTGGACTGAAATGGAATCATACAATTTACCTTTACCTCTTCCCTTATTCATGTACTCAGACTCGGCTAAAAAATTACAGAAACAAGTTAAAAATCCAAATGTAAAGCATATGATCAAAATATGGTGTGAAACCAAAAAATATTTAAAAGAACCACACTTATTGTCACAATTTAACCCAATATGGGGTAATCAATATTTTACACCAGGGAGAGCGGATGCTGTATTTAAAGTATGGAATTTAAAAGGGATTCAAAAGATTCAAGACTTATAATTGTCACGTTCAGATAACATAATGTCTTTTGAAGAACTGAGGATTAAATTCAATCTTAATAGAACACATTTTTTTTTAAATATCTTCAGCTTAGGAATTTTATTCGGTCAAATTAAAATAATGCTCTCACCCGACCTACTTATTCATCCTTGGAAAAAAAATTTTGACGAAAGATAGTAAGAGAAAGGGTATTATTTCAGAGTTTTATAACTCATTGACACTATTCTCAAGTGAAAACTCACAGAAAAGACTGAATTATTGGAAAGAAGACCTGCAAATTGAAATTTCAGAGGAACAATGTGAATTGGCTTGTACAGAAGCTCAAACCAAATCATTAAATGTACGTCTTAAATTGATGCATTTTAAATGGTTAATGTGGATGTATGTTACACCAGTGGAGTTAAATAGATATAATAAAAACATACCAGATACATGCACAAAATGTATGGAAAGTAAAGGAACCCTATTTCACTGTTTATGGGAATGTAGAAAAATCAGAATGTTTTAGGAAGAGGTGAGGGTAACAATTGAAAAAATAATTTCAAAACAATTCACATTGAACCCTAAACTGTTTTTGTTGGGTCTGTATCCAGAAAAGCATAATTTTAATAAGAGTGAAAGAGCATTCATAGACCTCAGTTTGCTTAATGCCAAAAAATGTATTGCACTACTGTGGAAAAAGACTCATAGACCAGATATGATTCAGTGGTTAAGACAGATGTTAACAAACCTTCCACTAGAAAGAATAACATATATACTGAAATCAAAGGAAAATGTGTTTGAGAATATATGGAGACCTTTCATTGATTACGTAAAGAAATTAAACATAACTTCTGAAGAAGAAGGTGAATGATGTGTGTGGACCTTGCAAATTCCAAACTGGTGAATGTATAATATGTATACTTATGTAATAGATTACCTAGACTAAACAGAGGAGCATTGCTGATGACTTGACTTTGTTGGTGTTTTTAGTACTTTTTTTTTTGTAGTTAGTGGTTTGGGTTTTTTTATTTTTAAATTGCTTTGGTGTTGGTGTTTGATTGTTTGTGCCATGTTTGTAGAAAAAAGGTTCAATAAAAAATATTGTGGAAAAAAAAAAGTATAATAGTGAATTCCTGTTGTATCATGCAAGTCATCCAGAGTGCTTGTTTTGAAAAGAAAAAATTTATGCAGAATGATGCACATGTCTAAAAAGCTTACTTAAGTCACATGTTTAAAAAGCTTACTTGCACAGTTTTAGACTTGTTTGACTCAGTGTTTTTTTGTTTTTGTTTTGTTTTTTTTGTTAACCATGATTCTCATAATAGTCCTAGTTCCTTTTTTAATCTTTCTGATCTGTTACTTATATACAGTGACAGCAAAAAGTATATGAACCCTTTGGAATTACCTGGTTTTCTGCATTAATTGGTCATAAAATGTGATCCAATCTAAATCCAAGTCTCAAACATACACAGTTATACTATTTCATGTCTTTGTTGCACACATTCAATTAAACAATCCAAGAATGGTCCAAACTTCCACCTGAACATTGCACAGATCTAATCCACAGCTACCAGAAGTGCTTGTTGGAGGGTATTGTTGTTATACCCCACGTGATGAAGTTGTGGATGGTGTAATGTTTTTGACCTGCTCGTCTATTTGTTTCATCCATCAGTCCATTTGACATTTTATGTTGTCACCAGTATAGCTTACACATTTCTCATCAGATTGACTTCAAATTTATGTAGAAGCTTTAACTCATCAATATCAAGGACAAGTTAGATTTAGAGAGAAATCTAATGAGGGGTTTAATTTTTCTGGGAATGTTATTTTACAGTTAGGCCCGGAAATATTTGGACAGTGACACAATCTTCATGATTTTGGCTCTGCACGCCACCACATTGGATTTGAAATGAAACAACTACAACGGAATTGAAGTGCAGACTTTAAGGTTTAATTCAAGGGTTTGAACAAAAATATGATTAAACATGTAGGTATTGTAGCTATTTTTATACAAACGTTCCTCATTTCAGGGGCTCAAAAGTAATTGGACAAATAGACATAACCCTAAGTAAAATGTTACTTTTCAATATTTTGTTGAGAATCATTTGCAGGCAATGACTGTCTTAAGTCTAGAACCCATGGACATCACCAAACGCTGGGTTTCCTCCTTTGTGATGCTTTGCCAGGCCTTTACTGCAGCTGTCTTCAGTTGTTGCTTGTTTGTGAGTCTTTCTGCCTTAAGTTTTGTCTTGAGCAAGTGAAATGCATGCTCGATTGGGTTGAGATCTGGTGATTGACTCGGCCATTGCAGAATATACCACTTCGTTGCTTTAAAAAAAAAACTCCTGCGTTGCTTTTGCAGTATGTTTTGGATCATTGGTGAAGCGCCGTCCAATCAACTTTGCTGCATTTGGCTGAATCTGAGCAGAAAGTATATCCCTATACACTTCAGAATTCATCTGGCTGCTTCTGTCTTTTGTCACATCATTAATAAACACAAGTGACCCAGTGCCATTGGAAGCCATGCATGCCCATGCCATCACACTGCCTCCACCATGTTTTACAGAAGATGTAGTGCTTTGGATCATGAGCTGTTCCAATTCTTCTCCAAACTTTCTTCTTCCCGTCATTCTGGTACAGGTTGATCTTAGTCTCATCTGTCCAAAGAATGCTGTTCCAGAACTGGGCTGGCTTCTTCAGGTGTTTTTTGGCAAAGTCAATTCTGGCCTTTCTATTTTTAGGCTGATTCATGGTTTGCACCTTGTGGTGAATCCTTTGTATTTACTCTCATCAAGTCTTCTCTTTATGGTAGACTTAGATACTGATACACCTACTTCCTGGACAGTGTTCTTCACTTGAGTGGATGTTGTGAAGGGGTTGTTCTTCACCATGGATAGGATTCTGTGATCATCCACCACTGTTGTCGTCCGTGGACGTCCAGGCCTTTTTGAGTTCCCAAGCTCACCAGTGCACTCTTTTTTTCTCAGAATGTACCAAACTGTTGATTTGGCCACTCCTAACATTTCTGCTATCTCTCTGATGGATTTCTTCTTTTTTTTCAGCCTCAGGATGGTCTATTTTATCTCCATTGAGAACTCCTTTGACCGCATGTTGTGTGTTCACAGCCAAAGCTTCCAAATGCAAACGCCACACCTGGAATCAACTCCAGACCTTCTAACTGCTTGATTGATGACAGGTTAACGAGGGAAGAGCCCATGCAGCCTTGTTATTTTTTATTTTTTATTTTTTTTTGCAGCCTTCTGAGTCAATTGTCCAATTACTTTTGGTCCCTTGAAAAAGAGGCAGCTACGTATTAAAGAGCTGTAATTCCTAAACACTTGCTCCAATTTGGATGTGAATACTCTCAAATTACACCTGAGAATCTGCACTTTAAGCCCATATTGATTATATAATTGTATCCTGAATATGTTTTCGTAAACAGCTAAAATAACAAAACTTGTGTCACTGTCCAAATATTGTTGGGCCTAACTGTATATTGTGGCCGGTATAGCTTCTACATTTCTGATTGGATTGACATCACATCTATACAGGAGCTTGACCTCATCAATACCTTGGATGAGTTTGATTTTGACATACATTTAATGAGGGAGCAAGGTTAACCAACAACTAAAAGGACTTGAATATAAGCTTATTTTCAATAGAAAAAAATTGTTGGACAAAATTGTTGGTACCCCTCTGTTAATGAAAGGAAAAACCCACAATGGTCACAGAAATAACTTGAATCTGACAAAAGTGGTAATAAATAAAAATTCTATGAAAATTAACCAATGAAAATCAGACAATGCTTTTGAATTGTGGTTCAACAGAATTATTTTAAAAAACAAACTCATGAAACAGGCCTGGACAAAAATGATGGTACCCTTAACTTAATATTTTGTTGCACAACATTTTGAGGCAATCACTGCAATCAAACGATTTCTGTAACTGTCAATGAGACTTCTGCACCTCTCAGCAGGTATTTTGGCCCACTCCTCATGAGCAAACTACTCCAGTTGTCTCAGGTTTGAAGGGTGCCTTCTCCAGACAGCATGTTTCAGCTCCTTCCACAGATGTTAAATAGGATTTAGATCAGGGCTCATAGAAGGCCACTTTAGAATAGTCCAATGTTTGGCTCTTAGCCATTCTTGGGTGTTTTTAGCTGTGTGTTTTGGGTCATTATCCTGTTGCAAGACCCATGACCTGCGACTGAGACCAAGCTGTCTGACACTGGGCAGCACATTTCTCTCTAGAATACCTTGATAGTCTTGAGATTTCATTGTACCCTGCACAGATTCAAGACACCCTGTGCCAGATGCAGCAAAGCAGCCCCAGAACATAACAGAACCTCCTCCATGTTTCACAGAAGGGACAGTGTTCTTTTCTTGGTATGCTTCATTTTTGTGTCTGTGAACATAGAGCTGATGTGCCTTGCCAAAAAGTTCCAGTTTTGTCTCGTCTGTCCATAGGACATTCTCCCAGAAGCATTGTGGCTTGTCAGCATGCAGTTTGGCAAATTCCAGTCTGGCTTTTTTATGTTTTATTTTCAACAGTGGTGTTGTCCTTGGTCGTCTCCCATGAAGTCCACTTTGGCTGAAACGACGACGGATGGTGCGATCTGACACTGATGTACCTTGACCTTGGAGTTCACCATGAATGTGTTTAGAGGTTGTTCTGGGCTCTTTTGTTATCATTCTTCATCAGGTTTCCTCCTGCGGCCACGTCCAGGGAGATTGGCTATAGTCCCGTGGATCTTAAATTTCTGAATAATATGTGCAACTGTAGTCTCAGGAACATCAAGCTACTTGGAGATGGTCTTATAGCCTTTACCTTTAACATGCTTGTCTATAATTTTCTTTCTAATCTCCTGAGACAACTCTCTCCTTTGCTTCCTCTGGTCCATGTTTAGTGTGGTACACACCATGTCACCAAACAGCACAGTGACTACTTGTCACCCTTTAAATAGGCCGACTGACTGATTACAAGTTTGTAGACACCTGTGATGTTAATTAGAGGACACATCTTGGTTGAACATGTCCCTATGGTCACATTATTTTCAGTCTTTTCTAGGGGTACCATCATTTTTGTCCAGGCCTGTTTCATGAGTTTATTTTTTAAAGTAATTCTGTTGAACCACAATTCAAAAGCATTGTCTGCTTTTCATTGGTTAATTTTCATAGAATTTTTATTTATTACCACTTTTGTCAGATTCAAGTTATTTCTGTGACCATTGTGGGTTTTTCTTTCATTAACAGAGGGGTACCAACAATTTTGTCCACGTGTGTATAGTCACTTCAAATGAGGGCATGCATTACATTGTTCAGTGAGAACTCTGACATGGGGATATATGGGTTATGATTGATCACTAAGATTCTTTCATTGCTGCTAAAAGAGGTTTGACCATTTATTAAATCCAAAGGTTTTCTTACTTTTTCCACCATTACTGTGAATGTTTATTTGATGTGTGCTATGAAGGCATGAAATACAGTGCATCCGGAAAGTATTCACAGCACTTCACTTTTTCCACATTTTGTTATAGCCTTATTCCAAAATGAATTAAATTCATTTTTTCCCTCAAAATTCTACACACAATACCCCATAATGACAATGTGATATTTTTTTTTGAGATTTTTGCAAATTTATTAAAAATAAAAAAACTAAGAAATCACATGTACATAAGTATTCACAACCTTTGCCATGAAGCTCAAAATTAAGCTCAGGTGCATCCGGTTTCCACTGATCATCCTTGAGATGTTTCTGCAGCTTAACTGGAGTCCACCTGGGGTGAATTCAGTTGACTGGACATGATTTGGAAAGGCACACACCAGTCTATATAAGGTCCCACAGTTGACAGTGCATGTCAGAGCACAAATCAAGCATGAAGTCAAAGGAATTGTCTGTAGGCCTCCAAGACAGGATTGTCTGGAGGCACAAATCTGGGGAAGGGTACAGAAAAAATTCTGCTGCTTTGAAAGTCCCAATGAGCACAGTGGCCTCCATCATCTGTACATGGAAGAAGTTCGGAACCACCAGGACTCTTCCTAGAGCTGGCCGGCTGTCTAAACTGAGCGATTGGGGGAGAAAGGCCTTAGTCAGGGAGGTGACCAAGAACCCTATGGTCACTCTGTCAGAGCTTAAGTGTTCCTCGGTGGAGAGAGGAGAATCTTCCAGAAGGACAACCATCTCTGCAGCAGTCCACCGATTAGGCCTGTATGGTAGAGTGGCCAGACAGAAGCCACTCCTTAGTAAAAGGCACATGGCAGCCCAACTGGAGTTTGCCAAAAGGCACTTGAGGACTCTCAGACCATGAGAAGCAAAATTCTCTGGAAGATGAGACAAAGATTGAACTCTTTGGCGTGATGTCGGGCGTCATGTTTGGAGGAAACCAGGCACCACTCATGGTGGTGGCAGCATCATGCTGTGGGGATGTTTTTCAGCGGCAGAAAATGGGGGACTAGTCAGGATAGAGGGAAAGATGAATGCAGCAATGTACAGAGACATCCTGGATGAAAACCTGTTCTGGAGCGCTCTTGACCTCAGACTGGGGTGACGGTTCATCTTTCAGCAGGACAATGACCCTAAGCACACAGCCAAGATATCAAACGATATCAAAGGAGTGGCTTCAGGACAACTCTGTGAATGTCCTTGAGTGGCCCAGCCAGAGCCTAGACTTGAATCCAGTTGAACGTCTCTGGAGAGATGTGAAAATGGCTATGCACTGACGCTTCCCATCCAGTCTGATGGAGCTTGAGAGATGCTGCAAAGAGGAATAGGCGAAACGGCCCAAAGATAGGTGTGCCAAGCTTGTGGCATCATATTCAAAAAACTTTAGGCTGTAATTGCTGCCAAAGGTTCATCAACAAAGTATTGAACAAAGGCTGTGAATACTTATGCACATGTGATTTCTTGTTTTTTATTTTTAATAAATTTGCAAAAATCGCAAAACTTTTTTCATGTTGTCATTATGGGGTATTATGTGTAGAATTTTGAGAGAAAAAATGAATTTAGTCCCTTTTGGAATAAGACTGTAACATAAGAAAATTAGGAAAAAGTGAAGCACCGTGAATACTTTCCAGATGCACTGTATTATGATTGTTTGTGTGGTATTAGATAAAGCACATTGTGTTTGTTTATACTTAGGACTTAGATTGAGATCACATCACATTTGACCAATTAATGCAGAAAACCAAGAAATTCCCAAGGGTTCACTTTTTCTTGCAAATGTAAATCACGAGAGCATAAATACTCTGAATTTATAGACAGGCTGATTATGGCATTGAATCTTGCACTGACAGACATGCCAACAACCTGTTTCCCCGTGGGCTGCACACAGCATTTTAACAAATATTTTAATCTTTTTCCAACATTTTTACTACAAGCAGTGGTGCCAGAAATGTTCAGTTTCACAGTAAATTGCATCACCCTCTTAAAAATAATGGCCTAAATCATATTTTCAAGTTTTTCAAAAAACAGAAAAAAAAAACTAAGCCAAATAATAGAGTATAGAGGACTTCCGGTTATGGCTGCCACGTAGGACGGACGTGTCTCGCTCTGCTCTGCTCCTGGAGAAAAAAAATCGGCAAATAACTCTCTCATTTGGGACAGAACGTATCCCAGCATTTGGGCGAGGATATGTCGGCGAAGCCTAAGGCTGGAAAACTAGGAAAAGGAAAAAGCGAGCCGCCGAAACAGTCCAAATTAACGGACTTTCAGGTCTGTGACGCAGCAAACAAAACTCCATATATGGCGGAGGAGGCTGGCAACGGTGCGATATCTGCGGGGAATGGCGCAGATGCGCTGATGGCTGCCATGAGTTCAATGAGAGCGGACTTTTCCTCTAGATTTGATGGGATTATGACAGCGTTGGAAGGAATAAGAAAGGAATTGGGTGACTGTGTAGAACGAACGGCGCAGATGGAGCTCCGTCTCGCTAGTGCTGAAGATGACGTCACCCGTCTTCAATTAAAGGTGCGCACTTTGGAAAAAAAAAATAAATCTCTGGAAGATAATATTTTGGATTTGGAATCTCGGTCGAGACAGAATAATTTGAGGCTGGTGGGTCTTCCAGAGGAATCAGAAGGTCGGGACGTATGTTCCTTTCTGGAAAAGTGGATTCCGGAGGTGCTGGGCAGCGAGGAGTTGCAATCAGCAGTGGTTCTGGAAAAAGCACATCGCATTGGCCCACGGAGAGATAAGGGACCGCCGAGGACCTTAATTATGAAGTTTCTTAGCAACAGAGACAGGATGAAGATCTTCAGCGCTGCACGAGCTAAGGGGGAGATTAAACACCAGGACCAGCAGGTGCGGTTCTACCCAGATTTGGCCACAGGAATCCAGCAATTGAGGAAGCAGTTTGATCCCGTACGTGAGGAGCTGCGCAACCTTGGGATTCGTCATGGTGTGATCTATCCTGCGAGACTGCTGACCACGTATGAGGGCAGAACCCACATCTTCAAGACCCCAGAGGAGGCGCAGGAGTTCATCAAGAAGATCAAAGAAGAAGAAGAGACTGGTGGGAGCTAAGCATGAACAAAATATAAGGTAGAATAATTAAGCATTTGCACAGGCATCTGACTGACTTGAAGTAAATAGTAAGGTTACAAAATATAGATTGTATTATATATTAAAAAAACAAAACAAAAACAAAACAAACAAAAAAAAAACTATGATGTACAAAGTTGTTAAAAATTTTGGAGTTAAGTTGGAAAACTACAGAGGAGAGTTAATGTTACGTCATTAAAAGCAGTAGAGTTAGGGTGATTGGGAGGATGAAGAAGGAGTGGCTTAGGCTGTTCCCCGTGGGTGTGGAACGGTCGATGGCTATATCGGGAGACAGAATTTTTCTTTTGATTTTGGGGGGTTTGCCACAAGTGTGGGAAGGGGAAATTTGTTTGTGTGTAGTTTGTAGGATGAATGTTCAACCACTCATGTTTTTGCTTCTCTGTATGAGCATGTTTACACTGCAAGGTAATCCCAAACTCTCTATTGATCATGGACCAAAGTGTTAATCTTAATTTAACTTCATGGAATTGCAGAGGTCTACAAAATTTAAAAAAACTTAAACAAGTTATGAATAAAATAAAGGACATGGGTTCAAGAATTGTGTTTTTACAAGAAACTCATTTGATAGAGGAGGATGTTAAAAGAATTAGGAGTAGATGGCAGGGAAGTGTATTCACCTCTTCATTTTCATCCCGAGCCAGGGGAGTTATGACTCTCATACATAAATCAGTTCCTTTTCAAGTGAAAAATGTAATTGGAGACAAATTTGGAAGATATGTAATCATTCAAGGTTCTTTGCTATTAGAAAATATAAATCTTGTGAACTTATATGGTCCCAATATAGATGATCAGAAGTTCTTTGCTAATTTATTTCTCATCTTATCATCACTTACAGGGCAACATATAATAGCAGGGGATTTTAATTGTACATTGAATCCAGGTGTGGATAGATCAACAGGACTGGATTGTACGCACATTGGATGTAGGATGACTATTAATCATTTTATGAAAGAATTGAGATTGTTAGATATATGGAGAGAAATGAAACCACAAGTTAAAGCCTATTCTTGTTATTCCAGTACCTACAAGACATTCTCACGTATTGATTATTTTTTGATTTCCACAGAATTAAGGTCCAAGATTCAAAACTGCTTTTATGATAACATCGTGATCTCTGATCATGCACCCTGTTGTCTAATATATGTAGATAAAAAATTGACAAAGGAATCAGGTAGATGGCAATTTCAGCATAAATGGCTTCAGGATGAGGAATTTGTCAAGTATATAGAAAAACAGATAGACGAGTTCTTTGACATCAATACTACACAAACATCAGCATGTGTAAAGTGGGAGGCTTTCAAAGCTTTTATTAGGGGACATATTATTAGTTATACAGGATCAAAATCTAAGAAGACTCGAGAGGAGAGAGCTAAATTGGAACATAAAATAAAAAGTCTTCAGGAAAAAGTGTATGCAGGAAGTGACCCAAGGTTGGAGAATGAATTACTGATTTTGAGAGCTGAATACGACAAAAAATCAGCGAATAGAGCTGCCTCGAGTCTTCTAAGATTGAAACAATCTTTTTATGAACAAGGTGAAAAATCAGGAAAATTATTAGCATGGCAGATTAAACAATTGGAAATTAAAACACCAATTACCAGTATTATAAGTAACGGACAGGTAGTTATAGATCCTTTAGAAATTAATAGAGCCTTTAGAGATTACTATGAAAAATTATATGATACCAAAAATGAACCTGATTTAACAAAACTAAATGGGTTTTTGAACGAACTATCTATACCGTGTATTCCAAATGAAAACAGGGAGATATTGGAGTCTAAAATTAGTCAAGAAGAAGTTGGGCTAGCCATTGATAATATGAAATCAGGAAAAAGTGCAGGACCAGATGGTCTTCCAGTTGACCTTTATAAAAAATTTAAGAATAAATTAATAAAACCTTTTTTGGAAATGGTTTTAGAAGCATTTCAAAATAATAATTTACCATCATACATAAATAATGCCTTAATTATACTGCTGCCAAAACCAGGTAAGCCCTCTAATAAATGTGAAAATATGAGACCAATAAGCCTATTAAACGCCGACCTTAAGATAATCTGTAAAATTTTAGCAAGACGAATACAAGAAATTTTACCAAATATTATTAATCGAGATCAGAATGGCTTTATAAAGGGTAGACAAGGCTTCCATAATGTAAGAAGACTATTTAATATTATTTATTTTAATAAAGAAGCACCGGATACAGCTCTCCTATCATTGGACGCCGAAAAGGCCTTTGATAGAGTTGAATGGCCCTTTCTTTTTGAAGTCCTACAAAGGTTTGGACTTGGAAATAATTTCATAAAATGGGTTCAAATAATATACAATAATGCTACAGCAGAAATCCTAACAAATAACAATATTTCAAAACCAATAAAAATCAATAGAGGATGTCGACAAGGCTGTCCACTTTCACCTTTACTGTTTACTATGGCAATTGAACCTTTAGCGATAGCGATACGTTTACATTCACAAATATATGGAATTAAAGTTGGACCAACAGAACATAAAATCTCCCTGTACGCCGATGATATAATTTTGTTTATGTCGAATCTAAAAAAATCAATTCCAACCTTGTTGAATTTAATAAAGAATTTTGGGGAAATATCAGGATATAAAATAAATAAAACTAAATCTTCAATATTAATGCTAAATGAGACCCAGAGAAATTACCCAGCCCCTGAGGTAAATCAATTCAATGTTGTAAATCAGTTTAAATATTTAGGAATCCAAATTATGCCTAAGCTAGAATCAGTCGCCAGTGTCAACTATGAAGCCTTAATGTCAGATATCAATGAGTTAACTCAGAGATGGATGTCACTACCAATGTCGATGATCGGGAGAATCAATATACTTAAAAGTAATATTTTACCTAAAAGACTTTATTTATTTCAATACATTCCCTTATCACCACCTTTAGATCTATTCTCAAGAATAAAAAAAAAGTTAGTGGAATTTATATGGAACAACAGGAGGGCTAGATTACGTTTGTCTTTATTATATTTACCATTTGATCGTGGAGGTCTGAAATGTCCAAATTTTATGTTGTATTATTGGTCGGCACAACTGAGGTCTATGACATATTATTTTTCATCAAATGATCTCCCTCACTGGACTGAAATGGAATCATACAATTTACCTTTACCTCTTCCCATATTCATATACTCAGATTCGGCAAAAAAATTACAAAAACAAGTTAAAAATCCATTTGTAAAGCATATGATCAAAATATGGTGTGAAGCTAAAAACTATTTAAAAGAACCACAGTTATTGTCACAATTTAGTCCAATATGGGGTAATCAATATTTTAAACCAGGGAGAGCGGACGCTGTATTTAAAGTATGGAATTTAAAAGGGATACAAAAGATTCAGGATTTATATTTGCCATGTGCAGACAACATAATGTCTTTTGAAGAGCTGAGGATCAAATTTAATCTCAATAGAACACATTTTTTTAAATATCTTCAACTTAGAAACTTTATTCGATCAAATCAAAATAAAGCTCTCACTCGACCTATTTATTCATCCTTGGAAAAAATGATGATGAAAGATAGTAAAAGGGTATTATTTCAGAGTTTTATAACTCATTGACACTATCTTCAAGTGAAAATTCACTGAAAAGATTAAACTACTGGAAAGAAGATCTGCAAACTGAAATTTCAGAGGAACAATGGGAATTGGCTTGTACAGAAGCTCAAACCAAATCAATAAATGTACGCCTTAAATTGATACATTTCAAATGGTTAATGCGGATGTATGTTACACCGGAGGAGTTAAATAGATATAACAAAAATATACCAGATACATGCACAAAATGCATGGAAAGTAAAGGAACCCTATTTCATTGTTTATGGGAATGTAGATTAATAAGAATGTTTTGGGAAGAGGTGAGGGTAACAATTGAAAAAATAATCTCAAAACAAATCATATTGAATCCTAAACTGTTTTTGTTGGGTCTGTACCCAGAAAAGCATAATTTTAATAAAAGTGAAAGAACATTCATAGACCTCAGTTTGCTTAATGCCAAAAAATGTATTGCACTATTATGGAAAAAGACTCATAGACCAGATGTGACTCAGTGGTTAAGACAGATGTTAACAAACCTTCCATTAGAAAGAATAACATATATACTGAAATCAAAGGAAATTGTGTTTGAGAATATATGGAGACCTTTTATTGATTATGTAAAAAATTTAAACATAACTCTTGAAGAAGAAGGTGAATGATGTGTGTGGACCTTGTAAATTCCAAACTGGTGAACATAATATGTATACTTATGTATTGGATTGTCTAGACTAAACAGAGGAGCATTGTTGAAGACTTGGTTTTGTTGGTGGTTTGGTGTTTTTAGTGCATTTTTTTCTTTTTTTGTAGTACTTTAGTGTTAGTGTTTGATTGTTTGTATCATGTTTGTTAAAAAAAAAAAAAGGTTCAATAAAGATATTGTGGAAAAAAAAAATAATAGAGTATATGATGTTAATTATTTCACACAACAAGGTTATGACAGTAGATGACTAACGACATGCAAATAATACTGTCAGTAAATTATATAACATAAGAGGATTAGATGATTTATCCCAGTTTACAAACATAACTTTGTGACTTAGGCAATTTTGATCCTGACTTGGGCCAAATTACTTCTGGAATAAGTGACTTAGGCAAAACAGTGCACTTCTCACTCCCCGCCACCCCCCCCCCCCACTACTGTTGCAGAGTGCAGACCATGGGAAAGGGTAAGCAACAACCATTTAAAAATGTTAGTTGAGCATACAGAGACTCAGAAGACAGAGGGAAGTTTGGCTGTGAATGGACCTTCAGTAAAACAAACTCAAACGTCACAGCTGTAATCACGCTTAACTAAACTCACTCTAACTCTTTTCTTAAAAAAGAAAAAGTCTAATCAGAGATTTCTAACTCCTTGGTTCAACACAGAAACTCGTACCTTAAAACAGAAGACTCGTCAATTAGAAAGAAAATGGCGCTCTACTAATTTAGATGAAATCTATTTAGCTTGGAGAAATCATCTTTTAATTTATAAAACAATCTCTTAGAAAAGCTAGAACGAGTTATTATTCTGCATTAATAGAAGAGAACAAGAATAATCCCAGGTTTCTTTTCAGTACTGTAGCCAGGTTGACAAAGAGTCAGGACTCTGTCAATCCTAGCATTCCCTTAGAGCTTACTAGTCAGGACTTTAAGAACTTTTTCAAAAATAAAATTTCATCCATCAGAGGTAAAATCAATCAGACTCTTCCCACAGTTAACTTAAATAGAGTAACTACTACAACTCCTTCAATTGATGTCTGTCTTGATGAGTTTACTCCAATCGACCTTTGTGAGTTAGACAAAATAGTTTCCTCATCCAAACCTTCAACTTGTCTTTTAGACCCTATTCCTACCAGATTATTTAAAGAAGGCTTCCCACTTATTGGTAGCTTTATTCTTCATATAATCAATTCTTCATTAACTTTAGGCCATGTACCGCAGGCTTTTAAAACGGCTGTAATTAAACCCTTACTCAAAAAGCCAGCGCTAGATCCTGGAGCTTTAGCTAACTATAGACCAATTTCTAATCTCCCTTTCATTTCAGAAATCTTAGTTGTTGCTACGCAATTACTTGACCACCTGCAGGGAAATGGTTTACTTGAAGAGTTTCAATCTGGGTTTAGAATCCATCATAGTACTGAAACAGCCTTAGCGAAGGTCACTAACAACCTCCTCATCACATCTGATAATGGACTGGTTTCTGTACTTGTCCTTTTAGACCTTAGTGCAGCTTTTGATACTATCGATCATAATATTCTACTTGATAGATTAGAACACTATGTTGGACTTAATGGAACTTCGTTGCAGTGGTTTATATCTTATTTATCTGATAGGTTCCAGTTTGTTCATGTCAATAATGAGTTTTCTTTCAACTCAAAGCTTAGTCATGGAGTTCCACAGGGATCTGTGCTAGGCCCTACTCTTTTTAGTTTATATATGCTTGCGTTAGACAACATTATTAGAAAGCACTTTATACATTTTCATTGTTATGCAGATGATACACAATTATACCTGTCAATGAAGCCCGATGATAGTAATCAATTAGCCAAGTTAGAAGCCTGTCTTAAGGAAATCAAAGCTTGGATGACTTGTAATTTCCTGCTATTAAATTCAGATAAGACTGAAGTCATTCTTGTTGGTCAAAAAAACCTTAGAAATACCTTTCCAAATCAAACTTTCAGTTTGGATGCGGTTACTCTTTCTCTTAATAGCTTTGTGAGGAACCTTGGAATTAATTTTGATCAAGATCTGTCCTTCAATTCACATATTAAACTTGTTTCTAAGACTGCCTTCTATCATTGGCGTAATATTGCCAAGATTAGGAGCATCTTGTCTCAGAGTGATGCTGAGAAACTGATCCACGCTTTTGTTAGCTCGAGATTAGATTATTGTAATTCTTTATTATCAGGCTGTCCTAAAACATCTTTAAAAAGTCTTCAGCTGATCCAAAATGCTGCAGCAAGAGTTCTAACAGGTACTAAAAAGAGAGATCATATCTCTCCGGTTCTGGCCTCTCTTCATTGGCTTCCCATAGAGTTTAGAATTAAGTTTAAAATCCTTCTTCTTACTTACAAAGCTCTAAACAATCAGGCTCCTTTTTATTTAAAAGATCTGATACTACTGTATTATCCTAACGGAGCACTACGCTCCCAAAATGCAGGATTACTTGTAATACCTAGAATCTCCAAAAGTACAATGGGAGGCAGAGCCTTCAGTTATCAAGCTCGTCTTCTGTGGAACCAGCTGCCAATCTGGATTCGTGAGTCAGACTCGATCTCTGTTTTTAAGAATAGGGCTAAAACCTACCTTTTTGATACAGCCTACAATTAGGGAGGGATCATGTGTTTCTGAACCCTCCCTTAGTTATGCTGCTAATAGGTTTAGTCAGCCGGGGGACCTCCAATAATGCTCTGGGCCTCACTCCTTTCTCCACTCTCAATGAATTTTTTTTTTTTTTTTTTTTGCTGGTCATTAACATCTGTTTGTTCTCTCCCATAGATTGAGTCCCCATCGTGCTGTTTGCTCTCTACATGTCTGTTCTTTTCATCTTCTCTATCCCCTCACCCCCCAGCCAGTCGCAGCAGATGACTGCCCCTCCCTGAGCCTGGTTCTGCTGGAGGTTTCTTCCTGTTAAAAGGGAGTTTTTCCTCTCCACCGTCACCAAGCGCTTGCTCACAGGAGATCGCCTGATTGCTGGGGTCTCTCTGCAACTGTGGGGGTCCCCCCTACAGTTGATAGTACTATGAGATGACTGTTGTTGTGAAATGGCACTATATAAATAAAGTTGAATTGAATTAAACCAAACAAAGGGCAGGTAGTAGTTTCCTCTGTAATAATGTGAAATAATCTTTCAACTTCATGCACATTAAGACACGACTAATAAACTAACCAACTTAAACTAAACACAGAGGAGGCGTCTGAATCACCTCACTTCTCCCCCAGATTAAGTTATTGGGTTTTTATTGTAAAACAGTATATCCCATGAATCTTTATTTTGTTATCCTGACTGATGCCTATTTCTGTGGCAAACTGTTGAAGAAGTGATGACACTTGATGAGCATGACATGTTTCATGGACTGAAGGTTCTGTAACTTTCTCTCCTTGATTGGCAGAGCAAATGGAAACGCTCTCATCCATGCCATAGGCTTATTTGGCACCTGTGCCCTCTGTGGCAGTGCTTCCCACACAGAGTTCTCTGAAAAGGATAGCTTGAAATGACTCAACTGAAGAGCCCACAAATCCTGCACAGTTGGATCTCCAGCTTTTTAACCTGGTCTGATGCTCAAGAAGTAAGATCCATTCATCTTCAGGAATTCATCATGCTTGAGCACCTTTACATGGTAGGGTGAAAATCTGATTCTTGCAGTCTGGAGTATACTATAACTATGTAGTCTCTTGGAGTAAAGATATCCATAACCATTTTGCATTCAATGGTACTATGCATGCTGTCACACTCCATTCTGTGTGTGGCCTGCAACAAGGTACTTCTGTGTTATTAGTACCCCATTAAGGATGCAAGTTATTGATTAATTCATTAATTGTTAATTGATTCACCTTATTGATCAATTAACGATTAATTGATAAGCAGCATTTTTCCTGAGAATTTGAATTTCCCTTGGTACATTATAGTCTATAACATAAAAAGCCAATTATTGTTTGATATACTGAATAAAAAATGCAAGTCATATTCCTCAAGGATTGGATTTATTTTATGTAATGTAGTCTGTTGCATGTTAAACATTAACAACAAAATAAACTTAGAAAAATAAATATTAAGGCTACTATAACATAAAAAGATATGTGCACTGGGTGATATTAAACTTCAGCAACATCAATTCTGAATAAAAGAATATGTGAACTTAGTCCACATAATATTAAAAAACTACATAAAATCGGACTTGATCTATGAGACGAACTGTTGATTTTACAATCCAGTCATTATCAATGTAGCGGCAAGAGACTGTAATGTAGCTTTCTGTAGTTAGCGCAGTCCAACAATTCATTGTCAGCACCACATTTTCAGTGGCTAGCTGTGTTTTCAGGTCATCTTTTTTCTTCTTGTAGTATGCTTCCAAGCAGGTAGTTATTGTTCCTCTAGATTGAATATTATACCCATAAAGTTTATCAGCTCCCGAAAGCACTCTCCTTCACCAGTACTGATTGGCATCGGTCTTTTTCAGTCATATTGCAAATCCTTTGAGTAATGCTCTCCGTCTTCTTCTCATCACATACCTGCCTCCCCAAGACTGCAGTTACTGTGGGTTGAAGTCGAGCTAGTCTCTCCTTGCAGCATGGCTGAATGTGAGTTCTTTAGGTGGTACCTTAGCGAACTGGTTGAGCTGTTGTATTTCAGTGTAGTTCCACATAGTGTACATTTAGCTTCGTTGTTAGCGTTTCCCAGTTTTTAATAATCCCACACTGCATTCCGTTTAGACCACTTCATTGAGCGGTGCAATGCGTACATCAGGTGTGGTAAAGGTTAGGCTATAGCGCTCTCGCCAGGACTGGCGACGCCACTACATTTAATGAAGAAAAAGATGAAAAGAGTGGCGCCACTTTCAATTAATTGATAACTAATTTAATTTAGTTCACTAAATTCTTATCGACAATTATATCGAAAGTCGATTAATCATTAACATCCCTATACCCTATGTGTCATGGTCTGTGCGCTGATGTCGTCCGTGCTCAGGCCATACATCATCTCAGCCCGGCTTTTGTTATGACAGCGTCTCAGCGGGCTTCCGGCTGTCACGCTCCACGGGATGGCTGGAGGCCAATTACCTCTCATCAGCTGAGGCGCTGTCAACCACTATATAAGGGAGCGGCCCTGTTTGCTCAGGACTGCGACCGCGCACTCTATCCACACGTACCTCTCGCTGTGGATTAGGCTGGAGTCCCTACGTCCGGCTGCAGCCCTCCTCTTTTCCCTCATCGTGATCTGTAAGTGTACCTCCTGTATTATTTGTGTTTTTCCCCACGAGGCTCTTTTCCTTTATTTTCCCTTATTAATAAACTATGCAAACTCACAGGTTGGCCCTTGGCTCTTACTAATGGCTCGCAAGAGCCATTCGTGATAGTAGGTCGCAGCCAGTGAGTTGCCGGCCACCGTGAGTTTTGCATTAATTGGACTGTTGTTACTACCTGTCTGGGTACCGTGCTGGAAGCATGCCGTCGCAGAGGGCCCGCACTCAGAGTCAGAGCGATGATCTAGCTGACGCCCTCGAGTGCGTCAACGAAATCCTCATCACCGTCTCTCTCCTCGACTTCCACCGCGACATGCGCCAGTACCTGGACCAAGCTGAGGACATTCTCAATCATCTCTCCCGCTTTGCTAACCACCCTGAAGTAAGCGTGAGGAGAGATGACATCACCGCACAGCGCGAGATGCTCTGTGGGCTGGAGGGAAATCCCGGCAGGAAGCCAAAGAGGAGGAATCGTCGCCCCTCGCTTCGGGATCCCGCTCCTGCCTCCGTTACGGCCTGGGAGTTTGCACCATCCAGGGGTCTTCCCCCATTGAGCATGATGTCAGTCGGGATTCCCCCAGAGAAGTTGCAGCTGACAGCAATCAACGTCTGGGACCGAGTGGCTGCTGCTTGCTCCGCTGTGCATCCTTCAGAAATCATTAAGCATGTGACGGCGGCAGTCAGACTGGTGGAGAGGAATTCCGGATTAAGTGACTTTCCTGAGTTCACCGACATCCTCGCCTCTGTCTCCGCACAGGAGCGGCGATTTCCGGACCTCACCTTCGCCTCGCCCTCTGCCAGAAACCATCGTCACCTCCACGAGCAACCTCGGCTTGAATCCCGTCCGGATCCAGTTCCGGGTCGCCGCAAGGGCTCCATCCCCCACACAGCTGTCACTCCTGCGCTTCGTCAGAGGGGAATCCCCGCAGCCTCTCCTTCTGGGCCATCTTCTCCTGCTGTCCCGTCAGCGCTCCGTGCCCGCCTCGTTTCGGCTGTCGCCCCCTCCTCCTTGTCGCCTATCCCGGCTGCTGTCTGTGCCTGGAGTCCTGTTTTGGCGAGCCCCATCCCAGAACCTCCGCGAGCGGCTCCCCCTCGTCCTCCCAGGGGTCCCTCGGTCACCATCCGGCGGGGAAAGGGAGGAGCAACGTCCGCTGCAGCAGGCACTATCCTGCCTCCAGGAGACAGGCAAGTCAAAGTTCATTCATATTCTCATTATTGTGATTTGCCTTGTCAGACTCCTGGGGGTGGAGTTTGGGGTTCGCAGTCCCCCGAGCTCCCACCACCTGCTGTGGCTTTAATTGTTAATCCCGCATCCTCTGTGTCTCCCTCCGCTGAGCGATCCTCGATGCCAGGCCAGGCCGCCTGAACTCTTCCCATTACCCCTGTTGGCGGTTTGGACGCTGGGTGCGGGGAGACCCCCAGAATTGTGTTATTTCACCTGTCATTCCTGTGCCTTTTGTTCCTTAATTTTGTGACTGTACGGGTATGTTATTATGATTTCATGTATCTCATCGCTGTTGGCGTGTTTTTGTGTTTCATGCACCTTATCGTTGTTAGCATGCCCTTGTTCTTTTTCTAGGCCTCCTCCTGTTGTTGCATCCTTTTTTTTTTTCTAGGGTCTGGTCTATATTTGGTCCGCATTTATGGAGTATTGTGGGGGGGGGTTTTCTCCCTCCTCTGTACTCTGTAATTGCTTCGTTTGTTCCCTGTCAGTGTCATGTTTTTTTTTTCTCCTTCTCTTTTTCTGACTCCCTCCCTCCTGGCCTGCGCCCCATCCGCCCACCCTGGGGGGGGGGGGGGGGGGGGGGGCTTGGGTGTTACTGGCCGTTCTGAGGCCGGCCTTGACGGGGAGGTCCTGTCATGGTCTGTGCGCCTATGTCGTCCGTGCTCAGGCCATGCATCATCTCAGCCCGGCTTTTGTTATGACAGCGTCTCAGCAGTCTTCCGGGTGTCAAGCTCCACGGGACGGCTGGAGGCCAATTACCTCTCATCAGCTGAGGCGCTGTCAACCACTAAATAAGGGAGCGGCCCTGTTTGCTCAGGGCTGCGACCGCACACTCTATCCACACGTACCTCTCCCTGCGGATTAGGCTGGAGTCCCTACGTCCGGCTCCAGCCCTCCTCTCTTCCCTCATCATGATCTGTAAGTGTACCTCCTGTATTATTTGTGTTTTGCCCCACGAGGCTCTTTTCCTTTGTTATTTTCCCTTATTAATAAACTATGCAAACTCACTGGTTGGCCCTTGGCTCTTATTAATGGCTCGCAAGAGCCATTCGTGACACTGTTTCTTGGCTAGCTCAGAGAATGCATTTGCCACAGTTACATTGTGGTTCTGATAACCACATCCATCATTCCACACTCTAATCTCCTTGATTTCTGGATGGTCTTTGATCACACTTTCAAAATGGCGATATTGAAGATGTGCGAATACCTCACTACTCAGGTCACCCCCCAATTTGTCCCAAGTATAGCAGGATCCTTTCTTTGACTTCAAATTGAAGAGGGTAACGTTATGGCTCTGCAGTTTTGTTTTGTAATCCAGGCTGCTGGCTTGGACACAGCAGCATGGCTTGCAAGTCCACTGTCGAAACGGACTTCTCATTGTTTGCAGAATCCTTGTCATGGGATTTGTCTTGCCTCACTTCATCTTTTTGGATGACATGTGGATCGTATTTGGCCTTACTGATATTCCCATGCTTGAATGAAACACAGACATCACACTGATCTTTTCGCGGAATGAATGCAGAATAGTTTTCTTCATGGAATACATCAGTGAAATGTCATATCCCAGCAGCTCTCACTTCAGCGGTTGCAGCTGCCTGCTGATATTCCCGATGTAGTTGGGAGATGGTTGTGCACAGGTGAAGGAACTTCTTGTCCTTGTATGTCACTGTGCTTCTGCAATAGTATGAATCAACAGTGGGCAGGTCCTTCAACCAGCTCTTAATGGAAATCTGTGGAATCAGTTTTCAGCTTTGCATGCTTGCCGCTCTTGGGTGCAGATTTAGGCGATGGGGCTGCAGTTTGATTGTTGTGGTCAGTGCTGTCTTTGTTCAGCCAGTGTGTAATGGCTCTTTCAGGGACACAAATTGTAGAGGAAAAAAGTGCTTTTCACTCCTTAATACTTGTTCCAACCTGAAGTTTTAATTGGTAGGAAAATGACGTTTTTGCGTCGGGATCCCTCAGTAACTTTTTTTTTTTCTTTTTGTCAACCTTTGTGACCAAAGCGGTGATAGTAGTAGATTAGTTTATTTGACAGGGACAGTGCAATAAACATAGACAATTAATCAAAAACAATCAATCTGATGTGTTGCACATAGAGTGTATAGCTATTAGCTAATTTGCAACTCTTGTCCCTGGATGGGCTTTAGAAAAAAGAATCAAGATAAAAATATACACAATAACCACATACATCAATGCAGAAAAATTATAAATACACAATTATAAATATTATAAATATTATAAATACACAAATATAACAGCCTGACTCACCTTTAACATAAATATTATAAATACACAAATATAACAGCCTGACTCACATTTAACACATATAACATAACTCACATTTGCCTATTTCAGGCCTTCCTCCCTCTGTCACTCACTATAAACAAACACATTTATTCCTTCCCTTCATTCACTCTCACTTTGCAGACAAATAATTCATACATGAGTACATTCTTGTTTATTTTTCAGCCAGTTTTTAACATTTTTAGTGAATGTTTTAAAGTCCGTTATTATTTTAATTTCATTTGGCATTGTGTTCCAGATGTGACTGCCCTTTATAGAGAAAGCTGTTTGTCCAAATGTGGTTCTGCGGTGGAATATTTTACAGTTATTGTTAACAGAACTCCTGGTGGCTCTGCTGCTGTCCTGTCTTTGGACGAAACCAGCAAGTGGCTCGGGTGCTGATTTATGGAAACATTTGAACGTTAATTTCAGAAGACAGAGGTCAATGAAGCTCTCAAAACTCAATAGGTTGTATTTTTTTAAAACATTACAGTGATGCCACCTAATGGGCTTTTTGTCCAAGATTTTTAGGGTTTGATTATATAATGAACCTATATGTCTTATTGTGGAAGGGGCTGCTTGAGCCCAGACTGTCAAACAGTATGATATATGAGAAAAAACCATAGAATGCATATACAGTGCAGCTGCTTCGTAAGGTATGTAATATCTAATTAATTTAAAGCAGTTCAGATTTTTTTTTACTGTTTTTGAAATTTTCTTTATATGAAGATTAAATTTGAGTTGAGGATCTAGTACAATGCCAAGGTATTTGAATTCTGTAGCTAAACTGATGTCATGATCATGTATATTAACTTTAAAATGTTGCAGGTTACATTTTTTGATTGAAAAGCACATTGAGGCTGTTTTCTGAAGGTTCAGCAATAGATGGTTCTTGAGGAGCCACTCTTGGACATCAACCATACTTGTAGACAGTACATCTGCAGCCTGTGCTGGAGTCTTGGCAGCTGTGTAAATAACTGCATCATCTGCATAAAGTTGGCATGTTGCAGCTGAGCAGTGTAACGGCAAGTCATTAATAAAAATGCTGAAAAGTAAAGGACCAAGAATGGACCCTTGTGGGATACCCATGCGGTTGTTTAAAAATGAGGATTTATCCTGGTGAACTTTTACACACTGTTCTCTATTCTGGAGATAAGATGCAAACCATTCTAATGTATTTGGGGAGAAGTTAAAAGATACCATTTTGGATAAAAGCAAACTGTGGTTTACAGTATCGAAAGCCTTTTTGAGATCTAGAAAAACAGCTCCTACCACATTACCCCTGTCCAAGGACTGTTTGACGTTTTCAATAAGGCAACAATTTGCTGTTTCTGTTGAGTATCCTGGTCTAAAACCAAATTGATGTGGATGAAGAAGTTGACTGTCTTGTAAGTAGTCTATCAGCTGTGTAGCTACAACTTTTTCAAGAACCTTAGATAGGACTGGTAAGATAGAGATTGGGCGGTAATTGCATATATCGTCTTTACTGCCTGATTTATGAACTGGTATGACGACAGCTTTTTTCCAGCCAGATGGAAATGTACTAGACCTAATGGAGAGATTAATGAGATGAGTCAGTGGTTTGATTAATATTTTGCTGTGCATTTTGAGAAAGGAGGTGCTCATATTGTAGATATCACTAGTTTTTGAGTTTGACAGTGTTTTAACAATACCAGCAATTAACTTCTCATTTACCTCATCGATGTGAAAAGTATCTGTTGGGAGTATGGAATTTGTGTTGTTGAGCACATTTGGCAGCACAAAAATTTTTGTTAAGTCTTCCACAGAGCCCACAAAGTGTGAATTAAATTCATTTGCCAAAGTAGCCTTGTCACTGACGGTCTTGCCATTGATTCTAAGTTCCTTTACCCCCTTCTGATCGTTTTTTTTATTAGTTAAGTTATTTAAATGCCTCCATAGGGAACTGTTGTTACCCTTTGCATGATCTATCAGTTTATTGTAATAAGATATTTTTGATTTTCGCAGCTCATGTACCACTTTATTTCTTAAACTTTTGTACACAAGGTGATCATTTTGTAGTTTGGAGGTTAGTGATGTTTTCAGTGCATAGTCTCGCCTCTTCATAAGTTTTCTTATTTCATTATTTAACCATGGTAGGCTAATCTTCTGTTGTCTACTTTTAATTTGCTTTGAAAATTTTTCTATAGACTTTGTGATTGTTGTAATTTTATAACTGCAACAATCATCTACTTCACATGTTGCCATGAGCTGCTCCCAATTTTGATTCTCTAAGTAATGTTCAAACTCCTCATTTTTTGATTTGGGGATAATAAAATTTGATTTGTCAATATCGACTCCCCCAAAATACTGTAGTCGCTTTTTAGTAAGTTTCCTGACAGCAAGAACCATGCTATGATCTGAGAGACCAGTTACAAGATTATAGGTTCTGGTTATTCGTTCTGGTTTATTAGTAAATACCATGTCAATAAGTGTTCTGGATTGTTTGGTTATCCTGGTGGGTCCTTTGATGATTTGCTGGTAATTAAATTTAGTCATGAGGCTTTTCAGTTTTTGTTTGTCTTTTTTATCAGACCAGTTGATATTAAAGTCACCATGAATTATTGTTTCTCTGTTCTTCTCAAGTTGTTTAACCAGATCACTTAATTCATTATAAAAGGAAGAGTTATGTGACGGTGGGTTGTACACTACTGCAATGTTGAAATTCATTACCGGAGAGAGACATACATTAACAGCTAAACATTCAAGTGAAGTATTCAAATCAACCAGTTGACATTTATATTTCTCTTTGATGTAAATTAAAACACCTCCTCCCCTCCCTACCTGCCTGTCTTTTCTAAAACACTGGTAGCCCACAATATCGATCATATTAGTGTCTATGTTACTGTGTAGCCAGCTTTCTGAGAGACAAAGGTAGTCCAGATTTGAGTCCAACAGCAACACCGAAATCTCATCTCTTTTAGGGATTATGCTCCGTATGTTTAAATGACCGCCGAGGATCCCCTTTGGTTTAGCCTTGGTGTCCCAAAGAACTCGTGCATGATTAACAGTTTGGAAAAATAAATGTTGTTTTTGCTTTTGTACAGCTCGGTTTTGTGCTAACCCAGTGGTCTGCTGTTTAATAGTGGCAGGTCCAGGGTTAAGGTGAATATCTCCTGCCAGAAGTAGCAGAACTAACAGAACTTTAACTGTATATCCTCTGCCATATTGTGATTTTTGCTTAACAGCCATGTTTGCCTTAATTTGGAAGTTTTTGCTCAGGGCTTTTAAAGACCACATAGAGTGTAGGGTGAGATGTCCAAGCCCAAATCCATACAGATAAAACTTTTTAACTTCACCTTTGGTTGAGTTTGTCGGAAAATCCTTCTTGTTGCAGGTCCAGACACACAAAGACAAAACGAAGAGGAAGTATAGAAGTAGAGAATGCTTATTAGTGGTGCCCATCAGCCCACTTTTTAATCCCGTGGCAGCCATCTTCAGTCTTTCTTGGAAAGAAGGAAAAGGAAAATCTGTGGATAGTAAAATAAATTCTGCTTATATCGCCAGAATCTGATCCGATCGTCCTCGAATCCAGCTGGGCCTCAGCTAGCCAACTAGCCCCTTCCGTTGCTGGTCTCGTTGCTCATAGTCGCCGTAACTGGTCTCCCGTCCCGCTCCTCCAACCGAGTCTCGTCACACACCGCCGCTGCCACCGAGCACCGCTGAGGTCACGGTAAATCCTCCGCTAGGCACCGCCACCTACTGTCGTCTGCCTGGGTGAAATCTCTGCTGAGCCCCGTCAACAAATAGCCGCTTGCCTGGTAGTATCTCCGCTGGGCCTCGCAGCTGGGCTTCGATTCAGGCTGGTGTAAGGTGGAATGACTGGCGCCAGCATTAAGCTAACTAGCGTTAGCTTAGCAATCGCTTCGGGTAGTCTCGTCGCACACCGCCGCTGCAGTCACGGTAAGTCCTCCGCTGGGCACCGCCGCCTACCGCCGTCTGCCTGGGTGAAATCTCTGCTGAGCCCCGTCAAACAAATAGCCGCCTGCCTGGTAGTATCTCCGCTGGGCCTCGTAGCTGGGCTTTGATTCAGGCTGGTGTTAGGTGGAATGGCTGGCGCCAGCATTAAGCTAACTAGCGTTAGCTTAGCAATCGCTTCAGGTAGGGCACATCAGTGAATCACAAGGAAGCGCTGGAATCGCTGGTCAGTTTACTCACAGTGGCCGGATAAAAGCGATCAAAGGGGTAATCCACCGGAGGTATATCCGATCGCTGTAGGTAGTTATTTAGAGACTGGCGCCAGCATTAAGCTAACTAGTGTTAGCTTAGCAATCGCTTCAGGTAGCATTAAGCTAACTAGTGTTAGCTGAGCAATCGCTTCAGGAAGGCGCAGGAAGTCGCTGGAGAAAGGCGATTAAAGGGCAATCCAACGGAGGTGGCAATTCAGCCCGTGCGTGTTCGCCACGAGCGCCGATCGCTGCAGGCCAGCCACTTTTAATGGCAAAATCAGTGACTTTGTCTCAGCACTGAAAAAGTGTGACCATCCCGGTCGCCATCTTGATAGGGGTCTATAAACACCTCCTCCCCTCCCTACCTGCCTGTCTTTTCTAAAACACTGGTAGCCCACAATATCGATCATATTAGTGTCTATGTTACTGTGTAGCCAGCTTTCTGAGAGACAAAGGTAGTCCAGATTTGAGTCCAACAGCAACACCGAAATCTCATCTCTTTTGGGGATTATGCTCCGTATGTTTAAATGACCGCCGAGGATCCCCTTTGGTTTAGCCTTGGTGTCCCAAAGAACTCGTGCATGATGTATTATAAGCGGTGATGGGTTATAAACTGGATCACTGATAACATCGTCATCAGATTTGTCTTCTTCATGGTGTGAACATATCTGCTTGACATCTTCAGCAACATCAGTGAGAGTGTTCAAGGTATTGTCTGCTCCATCTGAAAGAGAGTCTTGGCCTGATGCTGTTTTATCTCTTTAATGATGGTCTTATTGTCAGTGTCAGAACAGTCCATTGCATCTCCTACCAAAAAGGAAAAACCTTTGACAACTGTGTGAAAATTCGGAAAAACATTCATTGACTTGTGGTGACTTGTAATCACTACATCAGGAATTCCCAAAGTGGGGTGCACAAGCTGCCTTTACGGACTGCATTGTTAATATAATACTGGTTCAGTGGTGTTATACTATTATGTTCAAGGGCGCATTCACACGGCCACTGTTTGGTCCAGACTAAAGGACCAAAGTGTGTATTCCGTGGATAGTTCAGTTCGTTTGGCGCCATCTGGATGCGCCTGGAACTTTGGTGCAGCACCAAACAAGCGAACTCCTGTCTCCCTGAAAAGGGGGGGTCTCGGTTCGTTTGCAAACGCAGTCTTGTGCGCTTCGCTTGCTGTATGAATACAAATGGAGTATCCAGCGGACCAAAGGGCAGACATGCCCTCTGCACTTGTGTAACGACAGCAACACATAGTGAGAAGAGAAAGTGGCGTTTACTGCAAAGGTGCCTTCACATCAAACATGAACGGGCAAATTTTTCGCGCAGCACGATTACATTATAAGTCAATGTAAATACATGAAAAGACATGAATTCACCATCTGTGTGAGATGCAGACAGGTGAAGTTGGCACTCACCTGAAAAAGTTATCCCTGTTGAAAACTCCGTGTGTTTCCGTGGCAGGAATCCGTGGGTAAATAAATCCAACACCCCAATTCAGCTGAAGAGCTTCTGGTTCTTCAGCCTCCCTTTTGAGTAGAAAATAACAGACAACCGCATGGATCCAAGAATTACTTTTACTGGAGAAAACCGAGGAGAAAAGTTTAAAAAAAAATGTCTCTTGGCCTGGAGTAAGGAGGAGATGCAGGCTCTGATAGACATTTGGTCTGAGGACCAGATTTCTCAGCTGCTTGTGGCTACATACATCTAATACAGGCAAGATGGTGCCGTTGTGTGTGGCTGGATGTCTACCTGTACTATGTCTTATGTGTATAGTTGTCTTTTTATTGCTTCTAGCTCAGAACACGTCATCGCTACTGGTTTATGATCGCCTGACTCTTCTAAATATTCGCAATTCTGTGGACAAATTCTTGATCTATAATTTAATGGTCAGCCTCCTCCACCTCTGTTAGCGTCTATACCATTCTGTCTGAGACGTGCACCCAGTGGGCTATTTGGAAACAGCCGCCACAAAAGACGAGGTCAGAGAGGCGGAGTATCATGCAGACTGAGGGCTTACCTGGCTTCTTCCTCAACTTACAACCCTCGTCAACTGCTGACTGAGCTCCCCGGGAAGTGTATCGGCTTTGACGTACAAGGATCCATGGATTATTGCTACCGATTGCTATTGCCGACTGTCCCAGAGGCTGGATACCCACTTCCTTGCCGCTGGCCCATGTGGATTCACAGAAGGGGCTGCGCACCGGAGAATCGTCACCCGATCAGCCGTGGTTTCAGTAGGCTGACAATGTTTGATTCGCATGGCTCTGATTAACACAGATCCATCGCAAACAAGACTCTTATTCTGAATGACTTTTTTACTTCACATTCCTTGGATTTTCTTCTGATGACAGAAACATGGGTTAAACCAGGTGAGACCGCCACCTTCTCTGAGCTCCTCCCTCCTGGCTGTTCTTTCTTCAGCTCCCCACGAGCATCTGGTCGGGGTGGGGGTCTGGCTTCTGTTTTTAATGGCAATTTTAAATGTCTGTTTCTCTCCACAAATACTTATTCCTGTTTTGAGCTACAACTATTTGTGGTGGATCTCACAAGTCCTG
This sequence comes from Pholidichthys leucotaenia, assembly GCA_020510985.1. NCBI lineage: Eukaryota > Metazoa > Chordata > Actinopteri > Cichliformes > Pholidichthyidae > Pholidichthys > Pholidichthys leucotaenia. The sequence continues at coordinate 44,452,085 of CM035838.1, read as the reverse complement.
TGTTATTTGCTGTTGTCTATCATCCTCGTAAATATAATAAGGACTTCATTAATGAGTGTTCTGAATTTTTGGCCGATGTTATGCCACAATATGATAAACTATTGATTTGCGGGGACTTAAATATTCATGTCTGTTGTCCATCTGATCAGCTGGCATCTGGTTTTAAAAGACTGTTGGTGACATTTAATTTAAATATTTTAGCGGACAAACCAACACACCGTCTTGGTCACACTCTGGACCTTATCATCTCTTTTGGGCTCTCAATCTCTCACAGAAATTTCTGAGTCTGTCATCGCAGATCATTTCCACATTATTTTTGAATTGTTGACCCCTTCATCACCCAGCAAGCCTGTGGCTCCATCATGCTGGCGTCACATCATCACTTCTTCAATGCCAGAGGAGTTTACTGCTGCTTTTAGGGATTCACAGTTTTTTGCCTTGAATTGCTTTGTTTCCCCTTCCCATCCAGATAATATTCTTTCCTCCTTTCATACCACCTGCTCCGGGATCTTGGACACTATTGCCCCATTTCAGCTCAAATCAGCCAAACCAAAAACAGATCCCTGGCTAAACGACACTCCCCGTGCCATTTGGCAATGGGTCAGGCAGGCTGAATGGAGATGGAACAAGGACAAATTACATGTGTCTCTGGAAATTTTTAGGGATTATCTTGCTGATTACCAGTGGACTATGAAAAAGGCAAAATTTCAGTATCTCTCTATTATTTCTAGTAGCAGTCACTGTCCTAGAGTGCTGTTTAACACAATTAACTCTTTTATAAACCCACGCACTCTGACTGTAACAAATGTTTCCTTTACAACATGTGAGACTTTTCTTCATTTTTTTGTTGATAAAGTGGACTCTGTCAGATGAGTAACAGTTTTAATGGGAGCTTGTCTGTTGTCCCGGGTTACTCTGCTGTGTTTGAGTAGTTTGAGCTGGTTTCTTTATCATCACCATACTGAATGTACTGAGGAGCTCATTTAGCAGCAGACTACATCATCCCAGGTGCACAACTGAGAGGTTTCGCAGGTCCTTCCTACCAACGGCTGTCAGACTGTACAACCTAAGCAGGGCTGCTCGCAGAGATAGCAAAAAAGACGTAACAACCTAATAGTTTTTTGAATGCAAAAGATGCAATAGACTTACACAATGGTCCCCTCCGGCATACAACTAGGAAAATACCGGTCGCTATGGAGGGTGAGAATATGTATGGGCACATAATCATACCATGTAGGATAACTAAGACGGTTGTGCTGTTTCATCCCATCTAGCAACAATGCTCTGCACTGTGTGTGTTTATATATTTACATATTTATTCCATCTAGCTACAATGCTCCGCACTGGGTGTGTTTATATTTATATGTCTATATATTTATTCCATCTAGCTGCATTGCTCCGCACTGTGTGTGTTTATATATTTACATATTTATTCCACCTAGCTGCAATGCTCCGCACTGTGTGTTTATATACTCATATATTTATTCCATCCAGCTACAATGCTCTGCACTGTGTGTCTGTGTGTATATGACTGTGTATATGTGTGTAATGTATATGTGTATATATGTACACTGTATATGTGTGTAATGACTGGCGCCTAGCGGCTGCCCCGGCCTTGGATGCGCTCTGCAGAGCGTGCCCAAATGCCAAGTCACGTTTCGTTACCTTGTATTCATACATGTGTAATGACAATAAAGTTGAATCTCATCTCATCTCATATATATATATATTTATAGTAATATGTACATATGTATATTAGCTGCTCTTGCTTTTTTTTCTTGCCTTCTGATTGTTGCTCTGAGTGTTGCTATCCCTGTGCTGTTGCAATCCTGGAATTTCCCCGTTGTGGGACTAATAAAGGCTTATCTCATCTTATCTTATCTTACTTACTGATATATTGAAGTCTCTGAAGCCTACAAATTGCTCACTGGATGTTGTTCCCGCTGGAGTCCTGAAAAGATTTTTTTTAATATTGTAGGGCCTGGTCTTTTGGTTTTTATTAATTCCTGCCTTAGTTCAGGATTTTTTTCCCACCTGCCTTTAAACATGCTGTGGTTAGGCCCCTTCTTAAAAAAAACCTCACCTTGACCCTTCAGTTTTATCTAATTTTAGACCCATTTCTCATTTGCCCTTTTTATCTAAGGTTTCAGAAAAAGTTGTTTTTATACAGTTGCAATCTTTTTTAGAAAACAACTCTATTTTTGAGAAGTTTCATTCTGGGTTTAGATCTTGTCACAGCACTGAGTCTGCCCTGCTAAAGGTGCACAATGATATTATGATGTCTGTTGATGCCAAGTGCCCTGTTGTTTTAGTGCTGCTAGATCTTACAACAGCCTTTGACACGGTGTATGGCTGTGTTGTGAGACATGTATATGTTGGACACTGCATATGTGATTTAACCTCACGATGAAGGAGAGCCAGCCTCCTGCGGTGCGGAGCCACAGAGCCTGGACCCCCTGCGGAGGACAGGGGACAGAAGACTTCCTGACCACTGAGGCTCGAGAGGAGAGAAGGGGGAGTTATGTAAATAAAAGGCTAATGAATGTGAATAAAGAGACTTTGATATAGATGTGTGATTTCCCCCGCGAGGGAAATGGTTTGATGTGAGAATGTTTAAATGAGAGAACTTTGGTGTGTTCACTCTCTTTGTTCGCTGCTCAAGAATAAGAGCAGACAGTGGAATGATTTCTTGAATAAACTGGAATGGAAGACAATTCGGTTTCGTTATTCAAGTCTCCCCACATTGGTGACTGACGACGTTGAGAATGAACGAAGAAATTCTCAGGGTCCCGGACTCACAGCGCTCAGAGCTGGCGGGCACAGTGGCCGTTAAGCTGCCTGATTTCTGGCAGGATAACCCACGGTCGTGGTTTCTGCAAGCAGAGTCGCAGTTCGCGCTCGCAGGAGTAACGGTGGATGACACTAAGTTCCACCATGTCATCGCTAAACTGGACAACAGCACAGCTCGGTGCGTGCAAAGCTTGGTGGAGCAGCCACCCGCGACCGACAGGTACGGCAAGCTGAAATCCACCCTCATCAAGTTTTTCACCCCCTCGGCTGAAGTGAGGGCGAGGAGGATCCTGTCTTTGCTAGACCAAGGTGGACACAGGCCGAGCGCCCTGATGGAGGAGATGATACAGCTGAGAGGTTTGGACAACGATGATTTCATTTTTCAGTTCATCTTCCTCTCCAACCTCCCGGCGCATGCGAGAAGCACGCTGGCCGGCAAAAAGTGTCACACCCTGGAGGAGTTCCGGGAGCTGGCCCAGGAGGCAGATGGGATCCTGGACGCCTGCGGCGGGCAAGCAACCACAGCAGCGACCCGAGACAGCGGGGAGCCAGAGGCGGCAGAACCAGACTGGCCGACGACGGCGGCAACACGACCGCGACGAGGGGGAGCCAATAGCCCGGCGGCAGAAGCGCGGGCACGACACAGCGGAGGAGAAGATCTCTGCTTTTACCATCGGAGGTTCGCAGAGAAGGCACGCAGGTGTGTGCCGCCCTGCATCTTCAGGAGTTCGGGAAACGGCAAGACCGGGGGTCGCTAGCAGCTTCGACCCTCGGAGAACGCAACAAGCTGCTCTACATCACGGATGCGCGCTCCGGACGAGTGTTCCTCATTGACACCGGAGCACAAGTGAGCTTCATCACCCCAACATACGCGGACCGGGTGGCTGGACCCCACGGTAACGGAGCTACAGCGGCAAATGGCTCGAACATCAACACCTACGGGAGAAGGACCTTGCCTTTGTGCTTACATGGCCGCACATATGAATGGACTTTTGTAATAGCGGCGGTGAGTTTCAACATGTTGGGCGCGGATTTTTTGTGTTCACACAGTCTGTTAGTTGATCTTGCTAATAGACGGCTGGTAAATGCACTCTCTTTTTACTCTCTCCCCTGTTCAGCTCGAGTGTCCCCGCCACCAGTACAGACCCACGTCGCTACAGCAGGTGGTAAGTTTCACACACTCCTCACCCAATTTCCAGCGCTCACTGTGCCCACTTTTTCAGCGACGGTCGCGAAGCATGGGGTGAAACACTTTATCCCCACTTCTGGTCCTCCCGTGTTTGCAAAAGCTCGGCGCTTGGATGCAGTTAAGCTCGCCATTGCGCGCGAGGAGTTCGCCAGCCTGGAGAGGCTGGGCATCGTTCGTAGGTCGAAGAGCCCGTGGGCTTCGCCGCTGCACATGGTACCGAAAGCCGATGGCTCCTGGAGACCGTGCGGGGATTACCGCAGGCTAAACAACGCTACGGCGCACGATCGTTATCCCATCCCGCACATTCAGGATTTTTCGGTGCACCTGGCGGGGGCGCGCATTTTTTCAAAGATTGATCTAGTTCGCGGCTATCACCAAGTCCCGGTCCAACCGGAGGACATTCCTAAAACAGCGGTAATAACCCCGTTCGGACTTTTCGAATTTTTACGCATGCCGTTTGGTCTCAAAGGGGCAGCGCAAACATTTCAGCGGATGATGGATGCCGTGTTACGCGATCTCCCTTTCGTGTTTGTGTACCTCGACGACATTTTGGTCGCGAGTACTTCAGAGGACGAACACGAAACGCACCTCACAGCAGTTTTTAGGAGGCTGGGAGAGCACGGCTTAATAGTTAACCCAGCCAAGTGCCAGTTCGGCGTCGAGCGGATCGATTTTTTGGGCCACCGCGTCTCCCCGGAGGGAGCGGTTCCGTTACCAGAGAAAGTACGCGCGGTAGCGGATTTTCCCCGTCCACAAACGGTCAAATCACTACAGGAATTCTTGGGGATGGTGAATTTTTATAACCGATTCCTGCCCCACGCAGCTCAAATCATGCAACCGTTATATGCCGCGCTCAAAAAACAAAAGCCGACCCAGGCGGTCGAATGGTCCCCGGAGCGGGAGCGCGCGTTCACAGAGGTTAAAAAAGCCTTGGCTGACGCTGCGCTCCTGGCCCACCCAGACCCTGCAGCACGTATCGCGCTGACGACAGACGCTTCAGATTTAGCCATAGGGGCCGTTATTGAGCAACAGGTAGCCGGAGTTTGGCAGCCTTTGGCTTTCTTTAGCAAATCTTTAAGCGCGGCTGAACGAAAATACAGCGCGTTTGACAGAGAACTGTTGGCGCTGCATTTGGCTATTCGTCATTTCCAGTTCTGGCTGGAAGGACGGTGCTTCACCGCTTATGTGGACCACAAGCCGCTCACATACGCCATGGCCAAAATTTCAGATCCGTGGTCCGGCAGGCAGCAGAGGCAGCTGGCCGCAATCTCGGAATTTACCACTGACATTAGGCACGTCGCGGGCAAATTCAATGTAGTAGCGGATTGTCTCTCACGCGCGTTCACGACCCCAACACGCGCAGAGGCAGAACGGGCCACCGTGACCGCGCCGCAGGAGAGCGGCACGGTGGCGCGCGCAGCCCCGGTGCACGTGGGTATAGATTACGCAGCCATGGCAGCGGACCAGGGGGCGGACGCAGACGTGCGCGCGCTCCAGTCTGGACCAACAGGGTTGAGGCTGGAGAGCAAGTGTTTACAAACCGGTATGCCCCCCCTGATCTGCGACATGTCGACGGGGCGCCCGCGTCCGGTGGTTCCGGCCACGTGGCGCCGCCGTGTTTTTGACTCGGTCCACTCACTGGCGCACCCGGGGGTGCGCGCGTCGGTGAAACTAGTGGCGGAAAAGTTTGTTTGGCCGTGCCTGCGCAAGCACGTGAAGGAATGGGCAAAAACCTGCATTTCCTGTCAACGGGCCAAAATTCACAGGCACACAAGAGCCCCGTTAGAACCGTTCCGCATTCCGGCCAGAAGGTTCGACCATGTGCACGTCGACCTTGTGGGCCCCCTACCGGCATCACAGGGGTTCACGTATCTTTTGACAATGGTGGACCGCACCACACGTTGGCCGGAAGTGGTCCCACTTGCGACGACCACGGCCGCGGAGGTGGCTCGCGTTTTTTTAACGGCTTGGGTGGCGCGCTTCGGGGTTCCGTCGGACATTACGTCCGATAGAGGACCGCAATTCATCTCTGAGCTGTGGTCAGCGATGGCCAACGGCTTAGGAGCCAAAATTCACCGCACTACGGCTTACCACCCTCAGGCTAATGGTTTATGCGAGCGTTTTCATAGGTCTTTGAAGGCAGCACTCAGAGCGTCGCTCACGGATGCAGATTGGGTAAATAAACTTCCATGGGTTTTATTAGGGTTGCGTTCTGCGCCTAAAGAGGACTTAGACGCCTCCCCAGCGGAGCTGGTATTCGCACAAACTCTGAGGCTGCCGGGCGAGTTTTTACCAGAGCACCCAGAGCCCCCACCTCTCTCTGCTCTGGGACCGTTAGTCGGCACGGGGGCAGACACGCTCCCGGGTCCGGTTCATCACGCTTTTCCACGAGTTTTCGTCCCCAAGGCTTTGAAAAATGCCGATTTCGTTTTTGTCAGGCGCGAAGCCCTTAAAGCAACGCTCAAACCACCTTACGAAGGGCCATTTCGAGTGCTGGAGGCAGGTGATAAGCAATTTGTGCTAGATTTTGGAGAAAGAAAAGAGACAGTCAGTATTGACAGACTAAAACCTGCTTTTGTCATGAAGGACGTGTCTGTACCGGTCGCGGTGGCGCCTCAACGAGGCAGGCCCCCGCAGAGGGCAATTAACCACTCTCTTCCTCAGTCAACAGACCCGAAGCAGAACAGCACCGCAGGCAAGGCGGGGCCAACGCACAGCAGATTCGGCAGACAGCTGAAGCCCAAGCGGCGCACAGACTGAATGTTGGTGTTGATTATTCAGTAGTGAGTAAGGTGCTATTAAATTTTGGGAATTAGTCTGTTCTTCATCGTTTGGGGGGGGGTTATATGGCTGTGTTGTGAGACATGTATATGTTGGACACTGCATATGTGATTTAACCTCACGATGAAGGAGAGCCAGCCTCCTGCGGTGCGGAGCCACAGAGCCTGGACCCCCTGCGGAGGACAGGGGACAGAAGACTTCCTGACCACTGAGGCTCGAGAGGAGAGAAGGGGGAGTTATGTAAATAAAAGGCTAATGAATGTGAATAAAGAGACTTTGATATAGATGTGTGATTTCCCCCGCGAGGGAAATGGTTTGATGTGAGAATGTTTAAATGAGAGAACTTTGGTGTGTTCACTCTCTTTGTTCGCTGCTCAAGAATAAGAGCAGACAGTGGAATGATTTCTTGAATAAACTGGAATGGAAGACAATTCGGTTTCGTTATTCAAGTCTCCCCACACGGTGGACCATACCATCCCTTTCTCACACCTGAATCACCATGTTAGCATCCATGGCACTGCACTTAAGTGGTTTGAATCCTACCTAACAGAACTCTTTCTGTCATGATTGGTGACATGTCCTCATCCAGTGCCTCTCTCTCCTGTGGGGTCCCACAGGGCTCTGTCCTTGGCCCTATTCTGTTTTCATTATATATGCTGCCACTTGGGTCAATAATAGCCAGGCACAACATGTCTTTCCTCTGTTATGCGGACGATTTGCAGCTTTATTTACCTTTGAACCCAGAACAAACGAACTCACAAAGTGTTTTATTGGACTGCATCACTGACATTAAGTTGTGGTTAAGCCAAAATTTTCTCCACTTAAATGAAGAAAAAAACAGAATGTATTGTGTTTGGGGATACTGTCACAGCTGGCGTTGGTACCCTCTCTTTAAGGCTCAGTTCAATTCAACTTTATTCAATTCAACTTTATTTATATAGCACCATTTCACAACAACAGTCATCTCATAGCACTTTCAACTATAGGGGGAACCCCCACAGTTGCAGAAAGATCCCAGCAATCAGACAATCCCCTGTGAGCAAGCGCTTGGCGACGGTGGAGAGGAAAAACTCCCTTTTAACAGGAAGAAACCTCCAGCAGAACCAGGCTCAGGGAGGGGCCGTCATCTGCTGCGACTGGCTGGGGGGTGAGGGGATAGAGAAGATGAAAAGAACAGACATGTAGAGAGCAAACAGCACGATGGGGACTCAATCTATGGGAGAGAACAAACGGATGTTAATGACCAGCAAAAAAAAAAAAAAAAAAATTCATTGAGAGTGAAGAAAGGAGTGAGGCCCAGAGCATTACTGGAGGTCCCCCGGCTGACTAAACCTATTAGCAGCATAACTAAGGGAGGGTTCAGAAACACATGATCCCTCCCTAATTGTAGGCTATATCAAAAAGGAAGGTTTTAACCCTATTCTTAAAAACAGAGATCGAGTCTGACTCCCGAATCCAGATTGGCAGCTGGTTCCACAGGCGAGGAGCTTGATAACTGAAGGCTCTGCCTCCCATTGTACTTGTGGAGATTCTAGGTATTACAAGTAATCCTGCATTTTGGGAGCGTAGTGCTCTGTTAGGATAATACAGTAGTATCAGATCTTTTAAATAAAAAGGGGCCTAATTGTTTAGAGCTTTGTAAATAAGGAGGATTTTAAACTTAATTCTAAACTCTATGGGAAACCAATGCAGGGAGGCCAGAGCCGGAGAGATATGATCTCTCTTTCTAGTACCTGTTAAAACTCTTGCTGCAGCATTTTGGATCAGCTGAAGACTTTTTAAAGATGTTTTAGGACAACCTGATAATAAAGAATTACAATAATCTAATCTAGAGCTAACAAAAGCGTGGATCAGTTTCTCAGCATCACTCTGAGACAAGGTGCTCCTAATCTTGGCAATATTACGCAAATGATAGAAGGCAGTCTTAGAAACAAATTTAATATGTGAATTGAAAGACGGATCTTGATCAAAAATAATTCCAAGTTCCTCACAGAGCTATTAAGAAAAAGGGTAACCGCATCCAAACTGAAAGTTTGATTTGGAAAGGTATTTCTAAGGTTTTTTGGACCAACAAGAATGACTTCAGTCTTATCTGAATTTAATAGCAGGAAATTACAAGTTATCCAAGCTTTGATTTCCTTAAGACAGGCTTCCAACTTGGCTAATTGATTACTATCATCTGGCTTCATAGACGGGTATAATTGTGTGTCATCTGCATAACAATGAAAATGTATACAGTGCTTTCTAATAATGTTGCCTAACGGAAGCATATATAAACTAAAAAGTTCAGCTGTCAGAAATTTGGGGGTGATTTTTGACAGCCATTTAAAATTTGATAAACAGTTTGACAATGTAGTCAAGATGAGCTTCTATCAGTTACATCTGTTATCCAAAGCCAAACCTTTCCTGAGCCGTCATGACCTTGAGATAGCCATCCATGCTTTAATCACTTCTCAACTTAATTACTGCAATGCACTTTATGTTGGCATCTCTCAGCAGCAGGCAGCAGGGATTGTAACTAGTCCTTTCATCGAACCTTGATTTCTGGGGTGACCCAGTGACTGCTGCGAAAGGGCAGCTGGCAATAGGGGAAAGACCTGATGACGGCCTGGAGAGACTGCTGACAGGCGGGAATAGACCCCAATGAGGCTGGTGTGGGTTAGCGGCTCATACCAGCAGGACCCATCGCTGATTAGCGTTCTTGGATCCCCCCATTGTTGCTACAAAGTTCAAGGAGAAAGATACCACCCCCCCCCCCCATGGTCTGCAAGAGCGGGGACACAAGATGACCCATCATGGATGGATCTTACAATAACAGACCATGGAATGGAACTGACAACAGCTAGCACCACAACTGATGAACCGTTAACACTGACAGGACAGAGCTGCAGAGCTGCGTATGTGGCTGGTCAAAGCTAACAACAGAGAGGGGCCTTAGAATCCACCAGGGCAGGAAAATACCTCGGCAAGCTCAGCAAGAGGCCTCGCACTGACCAATACTTCTTCAGAAGTAGGCCAAGTCAGTCAAGTGAAGCCCAGAGGCAGGAGAACCCCCACAGTTCTCAGGGTATCAGCACCTCTGATGAGGCTAAGCTTTGCATGGGCCCTCCTGCAGTCTCCAGCCTGGAGCCCAACCAGTCACAGACCAGGGCTTGATCAACCTGCGGTGGGTCTGCCTTGGAGGGGGGTGTTCTTCTTTTTCTTTTAGATTTGATTGGTGGTTGGCAACCAGCCTACAGGTGCATTACCACCACTGACTTCATTATCATCACTCTATATCTTTGTATCCTTATGTGTGGAAAAAATTATCCGTCCTTGGACTGTGTCCTAGGTGCAACTGTTTCTCAGATCAGAGGAGTCTCTCTCTCTCTCTCTGTCTCTCTCTCGCTCTTGCTCTCGCTCTCTCGTCATCAGAACTTTTTTTTTTTTTTTGATTTTGTATACTTTATTGATCCCCAGAGGGGAAATTGAGGGCATCCACCTGGATGGATGAAGCAGCCATGGTACGGCACTATCCCTTTACCATTCACACACACATTCACACCTAGGGCCACTTTTAGAGTCTCCAATTAACCTAATCTGCATGTTTTTGGCCTGTGGGAGGAAACCAGAGAACTCCCGGAGTTAACCCACACAGACACGGGGAGAACATGCAAACTCCACACAGATCACTGTTGGTCAGGGGCTGGGATCGAACCAGGGATCCCATGGCCAAGGGTGAGTTGCTGTGCTGCCGCAGTGCTAACCACTGCGCCGCCACACCACCAAGAACATCAAAGGATTCCGGCATTTGATTGTCTATGACATCATATAGGATGTCTATGACATCACCATTTCCTATGATCTATAGGCTATCAAGAGCTGGTCGACACTCCAACCTGGTGGGTGGCGGTGGTGCACCTGTGAGCTGCCAGCCGGCAATCAGATCTAGAAGAAGAATGAAATAAAGTGAAGTATGTGGCGGTAATGCACCTGTAAGCTGGTTGCCAACTGTCAATCAAATCTAAAAGAAGAAGAAGAGCTGGTGAGAGGACCAGTTGCTGGCTGGGAATGAAAAGGACAGATACCATCTTCGCTTCTATGGCAAACAGCTAAACCGCGGGACACATACCCAGGCTTGATCATCCTGCGGTGGGCCTGCCTCAGTGGAGGGTGTCTTGTGATAAATGGCCAAAACACCCTGTGATGCTGAGGTACACAACTGACTGTGTCCCAGCGGTGAAGCCTTATAGCAGCCATCTCTCGAGAACTCCCCACAGACTCAGAAGTGGTGCAAACAGCAGGGATTGTAACAGCTAGTCTTCTTCTTTTAGATTTGATTGGCAGTTGGCAACCAGCTTACAGGTGCATTACCGCCACGTACTTCACTCTATATCATCACTGTATATCTTTGTATCAGGAGTTCTTATAAGGAGTTCTGAACAACTCCTTATGTGTGGAAAAAAATTATTCGTCCTTGGACTGGATGTGTCCTGCCACCAAGTCCTGTGGCTCGAACTAGTCTTCTCTCGACTGCCTTCAGCTTGTGCAAAATGCAGCGGCCCGTCTTTTAACCAACACAACTAGGTGAGACCACGTTACACCTATTCTTTTTTCACTTCGTTGGCTTCCAGTCCATTTTAGAATTAATTTTAAACTTTTACTCTTTGTTTTTAAAGCTCTTAATGGCCTTGCTCCGGTTTATTTGTCTGAGATTTTAACGGTCTGTGACCAAGGCAGGGCTTTGAGGTCATCCAATCAGCTTTTGCTGGATGTGCCTAGGTCGAGGTATAAACATTGGGGTGACCGAGCCTTTTCTGTTGTCGCTCCCAGGCTCTGGAATAATCTCCCCCCTGACCTACATGCTATCTTGGGTGGTGCGGTGGCGCAGTGGTTAGCACTGCGCCAGCACAGCAACTCACCCTTGGCTATGGGATCCTTGGTTCGATTCCAGCCCCTGACCAACAGTGATCTGTGTGGAGTTTGCATGTTCTCCCCGTATCTGTGAGGGTTTACTCCGGGATTTCTCCGGTTTCCTCCCACAGGCCAAAAACATGCAGGTTAGGTTAATTGGAGACTCTAAAGTGGCCCTAGGTGTGAATGTGTGTGTGAATGGTTAAGGGATAGCGCCGTACCGTGGCTGCTTCATCCATCCAGGTGGATGCCCTCAATTTCCCCTCTGGGGATCAATAAAGTATACAAAATCAAAAAAAAAAAAAATCTTTGACCTGGCCCTTTTTAAATCAGAACTTAAAACATATTTGTTCAGGATGGCTTTTAATACCCAGTAGTGGTGACCTTTTTTTTTTTTAGGTATTTATGCTTATCTCTTTGTTTATGTAATTTGTTTTTATGCTGTGTGTTTCTAATGCTGTTCAATTTTCTGTAAAGCACTTCGGTCACCTATGGATTTTTTAAAGAGCTATATAAATAAAGTACATTACACACAATACCGATGTTTTTAAAATGTTTAGTGACATGATGGTGGCGTGGGGGGGGGGGGTTATACAGACAGCGGAGCTTTTCATTTTTATTAGTTTGTGGTGTATAAACACCTTGGCTGAAGGGAACGGTGTTATGCTGAGACTTGCTCGCTTGCTGAGAATTGCATCCCATCGTTGAATAAATATAATTTAAAGATAATTTACAACAGGTAATAACAATTTTTATTTCTAAAAATGCACAAATGGTTACAAGCTTGGCTATAGTGTTATATTTTATAGTTTTGGTGCATGGGATGCAATTCTTGGCAAGCGAGCAATCTCGGCTTAACACTGGTCCTGGCCAATCGATGAGCCGGATTTTTCTTCTTCGCTGAGATTTTTTTTTTTCCCCTGGTCAGTGGTGGCTTTGGCTGCAGCGCCACAAACGAGCAGCTGTTGTAACTGCATGACGTTGTCCAAGCAGTTTGGTCCGCTTGAGTGAAGTGCTGTGTGAATGCAAACCAAACGAAGGTGTGAAAATTCTCACCATCCCCCGCCAAGTCAAAACAAGACTCCTGGGCTGTCCTGGTGTGAATGATTTGGATTTTTTTTTTTTTTTTTCAGCCTAATATTATGTTCAAGTGAGATTTTTCATGAAATAAAAACAAAATTAAAGAGGATCCTTTAAAAGTTTTAGTTATGTATACTATTTTGCTGTTATATTCAAAACTAGGGATGTCAGCAGTTAGCTGGTTAAGCAGTTAGCCACGAAGTGAAACTTACTGAGCTAACCATTTTGCTGACTGAAAAGACTAAATAACTATGCAACATTTATAGCCTAGCCTATATTCTAATAAACCTTATTACTTACCAATCAGGAATGAGTCCTGGATCATGGCAGTAACTTCACTAGTCAGGTAGAATTTCTTTCTTTTTGAAGTGGCTGCCATCTTGAAAAGCTTATAAAATTGCCTAAGTCACTCTGTCTTGTGACTTGGGCAAAATAAAATATCCTAATTCACACTCTTGACATAGGCCATTTTCTACAGAGATAGGATCGCACATTCTGTTCAACTGAGGATGTTGGTGGTTTTACCAGAAGTGGTCAGCATCGTGAAGAGCTGACTCGGGCACAAAAAGGCCATTGTTTTAAGAATGTGACGGTATGACACTCCCCACCGAAACCAGACTGAATGAAATGCAATGCAGAGATGCTAAGCTGTTGTAGCGTGAGGTGTCTGGTGATTTTCTCTGCTGTTCAGATATCCTGATCCTAGCATCGGATGTAATTAGGCTCATCCTGCTAGCTCTTATGACACTGCACCATCATCTTTATTTTTCTGAGGATGCCAGTGGTTCTCTACAAGGTTTAAGTGTTTGGCAAAAAAAAAAAAAAAACAGTGTGCATGTGGAGGAGAAAAAAATGCAAACTTATCATGTTTTGTAGCCACATTTCACCAAAAAATATTTTCTTCTGTCACCTGTAACGGTAGTAATTGACATCTTGTTTGTTGCCAGGTAAAAGCAAATGATTATGGCCAAAGGGTGGCAACCATAATTTGTGGTGAAGTGGCTTTGAGTTCATAAAAACTTTTAAAGATGAACTTCTTTAATCTGAAACTGAGCAAATTTGTGTTCCTGTGTACTGCTGGATGTAGACAAAGGAAGGTATTGATGCCATATCAGATGTTTAAAAAAAAAAATCAAACCATTTCACTTCCTGAAGAAAGATGAGGAAGCCAGAGACCATGTAAATGCCATTTGTGTTAGTGTCAATGTCACTCATGTGATTCAAACAGGAAAAACAACTATTTTCATTAATTCCTCTAAGTGGTCAAAGGGCAACAACAAAAAACTCAGTCTGTCTCAAGCTTATCTTTCTCTTTGGTTGTTATTTCTCCCTCTCACTGTGACGGTGCATTTCTTTTCTTTTCTTTTTTTTTTTTATAAAAGAACAAAATGGTGCATTGTGCTCTGACACTTGGCAACCTTTTTTCCCATTCATAAAGTTCACGCTTTCTTCTATGTGCCGAGACATCTTGTTCCAGTTTTCATCACTTACATGTGACCTGCCAATCATTCTGCTGCACATATTCATTAGTGCATTGAAATTTACAGGATGCCCTACCCATGGAATAAATGTAAGGATTATAGGGGTATAATTAATTCTTTTTTTTTTCCCTTGTCTGTGTAGAGCTCAATGTCTGAGACCCTTGACAGCACAGACAGTATTGACGCAAGGAGGATGGATATGATCTATACCATTGAAGACACCCCACCCTGGTATCTGTGTGTGTTCCTGGGCTTGCAGGTAAATCCACATGTGCAGCGGTTTCACGGTGTGGATTAAGAACTCTGCCTCCACACTATATAATAAGGGTTTGTCATATCCTTGAATGTCTTGTGCAGTTCAAGGTCTGTCTGTACAGACAGCTTAGTAAAAAATGACAGGTATAGCATAACTCTCACTTGTACAATAAAATGATTTATATTCAAACAACATACAATCCCACATCTTGGAAGACTACATTCTTCTGAGACATCGCATTTCAAGAGTCTGTTGCAGATGAGCTGACTTTGAGTACATCTACAGTTTATCAGGACTGAGTTAGTAGCTGGAGCTGTAAAACCACAGATTTTGGGGGGGCCTTTAAAAATACATATACAGTACATTGCTGTGAAAAAATATTTGCTCCCTTCCTGATTTTATATTTTTGCATAGTTGTTGCACTTTAATGTTTCAGATCATCAGCCTGAGTAAACACAAAATGTAACTTTTAAATGATGATTTCATTTATTAAAGGAAAAAAGCTGTCCAAACCTACCTTGCCCAGTGTGCAAAAGCAATTGCCTCCTAAACCTAAAAACTGGTTGTGCCACCCTTGGCAGCAACAATACTTAGCCAATAATTCAGCCACATTGGAGGTCACAAACTAATAGCCAGATATTCTCCTTCAGGATTTTCTGGTAGAGAACAGAATTCATGGTTGCATCAATTAACAACAAGTCATCCAGGTCGTAAAGCAGCAAAGCAGACCATCACACTACCACCACCATGTTTGACTGTTGGTATGATGCTCTTTATGAAATGCTGTGTTAGTTTTACACCACATGTAACGGGATGCATGCCTTCCAAAAAGTTTAACTTTTGTGTCGTCAGTCCACAGAATATTTTCCCAAGACTTGGGGATCATCAAGGTATTTTTTGGCAAATGTGAGACGAGCTTTTGTGTTCTTTTTGATCAGCAGTGGTTTTCACCTTGGAACGCTCCCATGGATGCCATTTTTGCCCAGTCTTTTTCTTGTTGTTGAATCATGAACCAGTGTCCAAACTAAGGCAAGTGAGGCCTGCAGTTCTTTAGATGTTGCTCTGGGATTGTGTTTATCATCTGTTCTTGAATTTCTTTAGATTGTGGCATGATGTGTTGCTTTTTGAGATCTTTTAGCCTACTTCACTTTGTCAAACAGGATCTATTTAAGTGATTTTTTTTTTTGACTCAGTAGGTCTGGCAGTAATCAGGCCTGGGTGTGGCTAGTGAAGTTGAACTCAGCTTTCCAAAACATTTGATTAATCGCAGTTAATTCATGATGTAACGGGGGGTTGGGCAATTACTTATTTATGCAGGGTGAGGTAGGTTTGGATAGCTTTTTTTCCCTAATAAGTAAAATGATCATTTAAAAAGTGCATTTTGTATTTACTCGGGTTATCTTTGTCTAATATTAAAATTTGTTTGAGCTGAAATATTTCAGTGTGACAGATACGCAAAAGTATAAGAAGCCAGGAAGGGGGGAAATACTTTTTCACAGCACTGTACATGTCCTTGAATATCAAAACCTAAAATGAACCCTTGGAAAGTGTACAATATGTGACCTTTAATCAGGAATACAACTATTTGATCTGGGACGATTATGGTTGTTCAAACATGCCACATTTTGTCTAATTTCATCTTAAAGTGAAAAAGGTTTTTGGTTTTTCCACAGTATGTTTGAGTCTGGTTAGTTGTGACAGATGAACAGGTGTGATCTAATTTAAAAAATGATATTCTGTTTGCAGTGATGATGGCCGTAATCCTTAAAAAATTGTAAAAAAAAAAATAATTTTGATTTAGAACTAAACATGAATTCTAATGAAAACTCTAATCGGTACCAAACACTTTATGCAAAGAAATCACATTTTTAATGCAAGAATCCTGTTTGAAATAGCTTCTGGATGTTTCTAATTACTTAAAAGTCACTGTTCTAAAAGTTAATAACACATATCAACATGTAGTTACTGTCAGTTTCATATCCAGAAATCAAACACTTGGGTCTTGGCCCCATTTTAACTTTCGATGTGAGACATTTTTGCTGCAGAAAGATTCTTTCCACTGCTGACAAAGCTTAATTTACTGTCTGGAAGGTTTAAAAAAGAAAAGGAACACAGCTAGGCATAAACACATCCACCCACTTCTTGCTGCTTCTCAGCTGCTTCAGTTTGCATAAACTCAACATTTCTGCCAAAGCCTCTCCTAAGGGAAACATTTGGTCAAAGTGTCAGATCTCTGCAAAATGTGACCTGTAAACAGGACATGTATCTAAGCCTTTGAGGATTAATTGGATGTCATTTAAATATGCAAATGAATGTGGGTCCTGTGATTCTTTTAAATGAGTTGAACAACAGCAGTCCTACTGAATGTGTGTCATCTTGTGTTTCCAGCACTACTTGACATGTTTCAGCGGAACCATCGCGGTGCCGTTCCTGCTCGCTGAGGCCATGTGTGTCGGCTATGATCAGTGGGCCACCAGCCAGCTCATAGGGACCATCTTCTTTTGTGTTGGGATCACCACCCTGATACAGACCACACTGGGCTGCAGGTATACACACATGAGAATGCATACCTGAACACCAGTCTGTATGCTTTGTTATGCATCTGTCATAATTGCACCACTTTCTCTTATCACTAAAGCTGTGCTCAGAATGTTCACTCACTAACTCCCTCCCTACTCGCTATATAGTGAATTTAGATATAGTGGGCTATATAGTAAACGCAATATAACAGTAAAATTAACAGCTTTCAGACACTACTGGGTTGTTTTTGTAGCGCGGTTAATGATGTCATCATGGTGAGACAGTAAAATGTAACAAACGGTGATAAAAAATGAATATCTGCATGTAATTTGTAGTAAATCAAATAATTTTTGCTGAATTAATAAATATAAATACCTTAAGGTAGTTTATGCTGTGATGTGAAGCTCTCCTCTCACTGCTCTATTGGCTGTGCATTGCATTATGGGATATACAGTATTGGCTAATGCAGTGATCATCTGTTGTACACCACTTTTCAAAATGCATTGTGGGATATTTTGAGTGTACTATATAGTGAATGAAATTTCCAGTTAAGCTTTTGAACAGCACTACAAAATGGCTGATTCACTATATAGTGCACTATATGGGGAAGGAGTGAACATTTCGAACACAGCATAAGTGTCACTTAAGTGCCCGGCCCCTTCTCAGTATGATGTTGACCTTTCAACATCCTTCCTCTTTATGTCATGCATGCTACAGTGGGCCTTTAGGTAGATGTCCTTTGTTCGTTTCAGGAGGTCTCTAGAGTTCAAGATTAGTCAGATTTAAATCATCATCACTTTTTGGCAAAAAAATATGAACAAATGTGATGCAGTAGTCTTTGTCAGGAGCCAGTTTTAGTGGAGGAAATGCTGCCTTTAACCCAGAACAGTGCACATATGTCTGGAACAGTCCATTTTTTTTTTCCACAATATCTTTATTGAACCTTTTTTTTTTTTTTTTAACAAACATGATACAAACAATCAAACACTAACACTAAAGTACTACAAAAAAAAAAAATGCACTAAAAACACCAACAACCACCAACAAAATCAAGTCTTCAACAATGCTCCTCTGTTTAGTCTAGACAATCCAATACATAAGTATACATATTATGTTCACCAGTTTGGAATTTACAAGGTCCACACACATCATTCACCTTCTTCTTCAAGCGTTATGTTTAAATTTTTTACATAATCAATAAAAGGTCTCCATATATTCTCAAACACAATTTCCTTTGATTTCAGTATATATGTTATTCTTTCTAATGGAAGGTTTGTTAACATCTGTCTTAACCACTGAGTCACATCTGGTCTATGAGTCTTTTTCCATAATAGTGCAATACATTTTTTGGCATTAAGCAAACTGAGGTCTATGAATGTTCTTTCACTTTTATTGAAATTATGCTTTTCTGGGTACAGACCCAACAAAAACAGTTTAGGATTCAATATGATTTGTTTTGAGATTATTTTTTCAATTGTTACCCTCACCTCTTCCCAAAACATTCTTATTAATCTACATTCCCATAAACAATGAAATAGGGTTCCTTTACTTTCCATGCATTTTGTGCATGTATCTGGTATATTTTTGTTATATCTATTTAACTCCTCCGGTGTGACATACATCCGCATTAACCATTTGAAATGTATCAATTTAAGGCGTGCATTTATTGATTTGGTTTGAGCTTCTGTACAAGCCAATTCCCATTGTTCCTCTGAAATTTCAATTTGCAGATCTTCTTTCCAGTAGTTTAATCTTTTCAGTGAATTTTCACTTGAAGATAGTGTCAATGAGTTATAAAACTCTGAAATAATACCCTTTCTTTTACTATCTTTCATCATCATTTTTTCCAAGGATGAATAAATAGGTCGAGTGAGAGCTTTATTTTGATTTGATCGAATAAAGTTTCTAAGTTGAAGATATTTAAAAAAATGTGTTCTATTGAGATTAAATTTGATCCTCAGCTCTTCAAAAGACATTATGTTGTCTGCACATGGCAAATATAAATCCTGAATCTTTTGTATCCCTTTTAAATTCCATACTTTAAATACAGCGTCCGCTCTCCCTGGTTTAAAATATTGATTACCCCATATTGGACTAAATTGTGACAATAACTGTGGTTCTTTTAAATAGTTTTTAGCTTCACACCATATTTTGATCATATGCTTTACAAATGGATTTTTAACTTGTTTTTGTAATTTTTTTGCCGAATCTGAGTATATGAATATGGGAAGAGGTAAAGGTAAATTGTATGATTCCATTTCAGTCCAGTGAGGGAGATCATTTGATGAAAAATAATATGTCATAGACCTCAGTTGTGCCGACCAATAATACAACATAAAATTTGGACATTTCAGACCTCCACGATCAAATGGTAAATATAATAAAGACAGACGTAGTCTAGCCCTCCTGTTGTTCCATATAAATTCCACTAACTTTTTTTTTATTCTTGAGAATAGATCTAAAGGTGGTGATAAGGGAATGTATTGAAATAAATAAAGTATTTTAGGTAAAATATTACTTTTAAGTATATTGATTCTCCCGATCATCGACATTGGTAGTGACATCCATCTCTGAGTTAACTCACTGATATCTGACATTAAGGCTTCATAGTTGACACTGGCGACTGATTCTAGCTTAGGCATAATTTGGATTCCTAAATATTTAAACTGATTTACAACATTGAATTGATTTACCTCAGGGGCTGGGTAATTTCTCTGGGTCTCATTTAGCATTAATATTGAAGATTTAGTTTTATTTATTTTATATCCTGATATTTCCCCAAAATTCTTTATTAAATTCAACAAGGTTGGAATTGATTTTTTTAGATTCGACATAAACAAAATTATATCATCGGCGTACAGGGAGATTTTATGTTCTGTTGGTCCAACTTTAATTCCATATATTTGTGAATGTAAACGTATCGCTATCGCTAAAGGTTCAATTGCCATAGTAAACAGTAAAGGTGAGAGTGGACAGCCTTGTCGACATCCTCTATTGATTTTTATTGGTTTTGAAATATTGTTATTTGTTAGGATTTCTGCTGTAGCATTATTGTATATTATTTGAACCCATTTTATGAAATTATTTCCAAGTCCAAACCTTTGTAGGACTTCAAAAAGAAAGGGCCATTCAACTCTATCAAAGGCCTTTTCGGCGTCCAATGATAGGAGAGCTGTATCCGGTGCTTCTTTATTAAAATAAATAATATTAAATAGTCTTCTTACATTATGGAAGCCTTGTCTACCCTTTATAAAGCCATTCTGATCTCGATTAATAATATTTGGTAAAATTTCTTGTATTCGTCTTGCTAAAATTTTACAGATTATCTTAAGGTCGGCGTTTAATAGGCTTATTGGTCTCATATTTTCACATTTATTAGAGGGCTTACCTGGTTTTGGCAGCAGTATAATTAAGGCATTATTTATGTATGATGGTAAATTATTATTTTGAAATGCTTCTAAAACCATTTCCAAAAAAGGTTTTATTAATTTATTCTTAAATTTTTTATAAAGGTCAACTGGAAGACCATCTGGTCCTGCACTTTTTCCTGATTTCATATTATCAATGGCTAGCCCAACTTCTTCTTGACTAATTTTAGACTCCAATATCTCCCTGTTTTCATTTGGAATACACGGTATAGATAGTTCGTTCAAAAACCCATTTAGTTTTGTTAAATCAGGTTCATTTTTGGTATCATATAATTTTTCATAGTAATCTCTAAAGGCTCTATTAATTTCTAAAGGATCTATAACTACCTGTCCATTACTTATAATACTGGTAATTGGTGTTTTAATTTCCAATTGTTTAATCTGCCATGCTAATAATTTTCCTGATTTTTCACCTTGTTCATAAAAAGATTGTTTCAATCTTAGAAGACTCGAGGCAGCTCTATTCGCTGATTTTTTGTCGTATTCAGCTCTCAAAATCAGTAATTCATTCTCCAACCTTGGGTCACTTCCTGCATACACTTTTTCCTGAAGATTTTTTATTTTATGTTCCAATTTAGCTCTCTCCTCTCGAGTCTTCTTAGATTTTGATCCTGTATAACTAATAATATGTCCCCTAATAAAAGCTTTGAAAGCCTCCCACTTTACACATGCTGATGTTTGTGTAGTATTGATGTCAAAGAACTCGTCTATCTGTTTTTCTATATACTTGACAAATTCCTCATCCTGAAGCCATTTATGCTGAAATTGCCATCTACCTGATTCCTTTGTCAATTTTTTATCTACATATATTAGACAACAGGGTGCATGATCAGAGATCACGATGTTATCATAAAAGCAGTTTTGAATCTTGGACCTTAATTCTGTGGAAATCAAAAAATAATCAATACGTGAGAATGTCTTGTAGGTACTGGAATAACAAGAATAGGCTTTAACTTGTGGTTTCATTTCTCTCCATATATCTAACAATCTCAATTCTTTCATAAAATGATTAATAGTCATCCTACATCCAATGTGCGTACAATCCAGTCCTGTTGATCTATCCACACCTGGATTCAATGTACAATTAAAATCCCCTGCTATTATATGTTGCCCTGTAAGTGATGATAAGATGAGAAATAAATTAGCAAAGAACTTCTGATCATCTATATTGGGACCATATAAGTTCACAAGATTTATATTTTCTAATAGCAAAGAACCTTGAATGATTACATATCTTCCAAATTTGTCTCCAATTACATTTTTCACTTGAAAAGGAACTGATTTATGTATGAGAGTCATAACTCCCCTGGCTCGGGATGAAAATGAAGAGGTGAATACACTTCCCTGCCATCTACTCCTAATTCTTTTAACATCCTCCTCTATCAGATGAGTTTCTTGTAAAAACACAATTCTTGAACCCATGTCCTTTATTTTATTCATAACTTGTTTAAGTTTTTTTAAATTTTGTAGACCTCTGCAATTCCATGAAGTTAAATTAAGATTAACACTTTGGTCCATGATCAATAGAGAGTTTGGGATTACCTTGCAGTGTAAACATGCTCATACAGAGAAGCAAAAACATGAGTGGTTGAACATTCATCCTACACACTACACACAAACAAATTTCCCCTTCCCACACTTGTGGCAAACCCCCCAAAATCAAAAGAAAAATTCTGTCTCCCGATATAGCCATCGACCGTTCCACACCCACGGGGAACAGCCTAAGCCACTCCTTCTTCATCCTCCCAATCACCCTAACTCTACTGCTTTTAATGACGTAACATTAACTCTCCTCTGTAGTTTTCCAACTTAACTCCAAAATTTTTAACAACTTTGTACATCATAGTTTTTTTTTTTTTGTTTGTTTTGTTTTTGTTTTGTTTTTTTAATATATAATACAATCTATATTTTGTAAACTTACTATTTACTTCAAGTCAGTCAGATGCCTGTGCAAATGCTTAATTATTCTACCTTATATTTTGTTCATGCTTAGCTCCCACCAGTCTCTTCTTCTTCTTTGATCTTCTTGATGAACTCCTGCGCCTCCTCTGGGGTCTTGAAGATGTGGGTTCTGCCCTCATACGTGGTCAGCAGTCTCGCAGGATAGATTACACCATGACGAATCCCAAGGTTGCGCAGCTCCTTACGTACGGGATCAAACTGCTTCCTCAATTGCTGGATTCCTGTGGCCAAATCTGGGTAGAACCGCACCTGCTGGTCCTGGTGTTTAATCTCTCCTTTAGCACGTGCAGCGTTGAAGATCTTCATCCTGTCTCTGTTGCTAAGAAACTTCATAATTAAGGTCCTCGGCGGTCCCTTATCTCTCCGTGGGCCAATACGATGTGCTTTTTCCAGAACCACTGCTGATTGCAACTCCTCGCTGCCCAGCACCTCCGGAATCCACTTTTCCAGAAAGGAACATACGTCCCGACCTTCTGATTCCTCTGGAAGACCCACCAGCCTCAAATTATTCTGTCTCGACCGAGATTCCAAATCCAAAATATTATCTTCCAGAGATTTATTTTTTTTTTCCAAAGTGCGCACCTTTAATTGAAGACGGGTGACGTCATCTTCAGCACTAGCGAGACGGAGCTCCATCTGCGCCGTTCGTTCTACACAGTCACCCAATTCCTTTCTTATTCCTTCCAACGCTGTCATAATCCCATCAAATCTAGAGGAAAAGTCCGCTCTCATTGAACTCATGGCAGCCATCAGCGCATCTGCGCCATTCCCCGCAGAAATCGCACCGCCGCCAGCCGCCTCCGCCATATATGGAGCCTTGTTTGCTGCGTCACAGACCTGAAAGTCCGTTAATTTGGACTGTTTCGGCGGCTCGCTTTTTCCTTTTCCTGGTTTTCCAGCCTTAGGCTTCGCCGACATATCCTCGCTCAAATGCTGGGATACGTTCTGTCCCAAATGAGAGAGTTATTTGCCGATTTTTTTCTCCAGGAGCAGAGCAGAGCGAGACACGTCCGTTCTACGTGGCAGCCATAACCGGAAGTCTGGAACAGTCCATTTGACCTACTTTCTGACAAAAGTTTTGTTCTGCCCTCTTTTTTTTTTTTCCACAATATCTTTATTGAACCTTTTTTTTTTTTTTTTAACAAACATGATACAAACAATCAAACACTAACACTAAAGTACTACAAAAAAAAAAAATGCACTAAAAACACCAACAACCACCAACAAAATCAAGTCTTCAACAATGCTCCTCTGTTTAGTCTAGACAATCCAATACATAAGTATACATATTATGTTCACCAGTTTGGAATTTACAAGGTCCACACACATCATTCACCTTCTTCTTCAAGCGTTATGTTTAAATTTTTTACATAATCAATAAAAGGTCTCCATATATTCTCAAACACAATTTCCTTTGATTTCAGTATATATGTTATTCTTTCTAATGGAAGGTTTGTTAACATCTGTCTTAACCACTGAGTCACATCTGGTCTATGAGTCTTTTTCCATAATAGTGCAATACATTTTTTGGCATTAAGCAAACTGAGGTCTATGAATGTTCTTTCACTTTTATTGAAATTATGCTTTTCTGGGTACAGACCCAACAAAAACAGTTTAGGATTCAATATGATTTGTTTTGAGATTATTTTTTCAATTGTTACCCTCACCTCTTCCCAAAACATTCTTATTAATCTACATTCCCATAAACAATGAAATAGGGTTCCTTTACTTTCCATGCATTTTGTGCATGTATCTGGTATATTTTTGTTATATCTATTTAACTCCTCCGGTGTGACATACATCCGCATTAACCATTTGAAATGTATCAATTTAAGGCGTGCATTTATTGATTTGGTTTGAGCTTCTGTACAAGCCAATTCCCATTGTTCCTCTGAAATTTCAATTTGCAGATCTTCTTTCCAGTAGTTTAATCTTTTCAGTGAATTTTCACTTGAAGATAGTGTCAATGAGTTATAAAACTCTGAAATAATACCCTTTCTTTTACTATCTTTCATCATCATTTTTTCCAAGGATGAATAAATAGGTCGAGTGAGAGCTTTATTTTGATTTGATCGAATAAAGTTTCTAAGTTGAAGATATTTAAAAAAATGTGTTCTATTGAGATTAAATTTGATCCTCAGCTCTTCAAAAGACATTATGTTGTCTGCACATGGCAAATATAAATCCTGAATCTTTTGTATCCCTTTTAAATTCCATACTTTAAATACAGCGTCCGCTCTCCCTGGTTTAAAATATTGATTACCCCATATTGGACTAAATTGTGACAATAACTGTGGTTCTTTTAAATAGTTTTTAGCTTCACACCATATTTTGATCATATGCTTTACAAATGGATTTTTAACTTGTTTTTGTAATTTTTTTGCCGAATCTGAGTATATGAATATGGGAAGAGGTAAAGGTAAATTGTATGATTCCATTTCAGTCCAGTGAGGGAGATCATTTGATGAAAAATAATATGTCATAGACCTCAGTTGTGCCGACCAATAATACAACATAAAATTTGGACATTTCAGACCTCCACGATCAAATGGTAAATATAATAAAGACAGACGTAGTCTAGCCCTCCTGTTGTTCCATATAAATTCCACTAACTTTTTTTTTATTCTTGAGAATAGATCTAAAGGTGGTGATAAGGGAATGTATTGAAATAAATAAAGTATTTTAGGTAAAATATTACTTTTAAGTATATTGATTCTCCCGATCATCGACATTGGTAGTGACATCCATCTCTGAGTTAACTCACTGATATCTGACATTAAGGCTTCATAGTTGACACTGGCGACTGATTCTAGCTTAGGCATAATTTGGATTCCTAAATATTTAAACTGATTTACAACATTGAATTGATTTACCTCAGGGGCTGGGTAATTTCTCTGGGTCTCATTTAGCATTAATATTGAAGATTTAGTTTTATTTATTTTATATCCTGATATTTCCCCAAAATTCTTTATTAAATTCAACAAGGTTGGAATTGATTTTTTTAGATTCGACATAAACAAAATTATATCATCGGCGTACAGGGAGATTTTATGTTCTGTTGGTCCAACTTTAATTCCATATATTTGTGAATGTAAACGTATCGCTATCGCTAAAGGTTCAATTGCCATAGTAAACAGTAAAGGTGAGAGTGGACAGCCTTGTCGACATCCTCTATTGATTTTTATTGGTTTTGAAATATTGTTATTTGTTAGGATTTCTGCTGTAGCATTATTGTATATTATTTGAACCCATTTTATGAAATTATTTCCAAGTCCAAACCTTTGTAGGACTTCAAAAAGAAAGGGCCATTCAACTCTATCAAAGGCCTTTTCGGCGTCCAATGATAGGAGAGCTGTATCCGGTGCTTCTTTATTAAAATAAATAATATTAAATAGTCTTCTTACATTATGGAAGCCTTGTCTACCCTTTATAAAGCCATTCTGATCTCGATTAATAATATTTGGTAAAATTTCTTGTATTCGTCTTGCTAAAATTTTACAGATTATCTTAAGGTCGGCGTTTAATAGGCTTATTGGTCTCATATTTTCACATTTATTAGAGGGCTTACCTGGTTTTGGCAGCAGTATAATTAAGGCATTATTTATGTATGATGGTAAATTATTATTTTGAAATGCTTCTAAAACCATTTCCAAAAAAGGTTTTATTAATTTATTCTTAAATTTTTTATAAAGGTCAACTGGAAGACCATCTGGTCCTGCACTTTTTCCTGATTTCATATTATCAATGGCTAGCCCAACTTCTTCTTGACTAATTTTAGACTCCAATATCTCCCTGTTTTCATTTGGAATACACGGTATAGATAGTTCGTTCAAAAACCCATTTAGTTTTGTTAAATCAGGTTCATTTTTGGTATCATATAATTTTTCATAGTAATCTCTAAAGGCTCTATTAATTTCTAAAGGATCTATAACTACCTGTCCATTACTTATAATACTGGTAATTGGTGTTTTAATTTCCAATTGTTTAATCTGCCATGCTAATAATTTTCCTGATTTTTCACCTTGTTCATAAAAAGATTGTTTCAATCTTAGAAGACTCGAGGCAGCTCTATTCGCTGATTTTTTGTCGTATTCAGCTCTCAAAATCAGTAATTCATTCTCCAACCTTGGGTCACTTCCTGCATACACTTTTTCCTGAAGATTTTTTATTTTATGTTCCAATTTAGCTCTCTCCTCTCGAGTCTTCTTAGATTTTGATCCTGTATAACTAATAATATGTCCCCTAATAA
Organism: Pholidichthys leucotaenia; assembly: GCA_020510985.1. Classification (NCBI taxonomy): domain Eukaryota; kingdom Metazoa; phylum Chordata; class Actinopteri; order Cichliformes; family Pholidichthyidae; genus Pholidichthys; species Pholidichthys leucotaenia. The sequence goes on along the minus strand of CM035838.1, from coordinate 44,425,456 downwards.
AAGCTTTGAAAGCCTCCCACTTTACACATGCTGATGTTTGTGTAGTATTGATGTCAAAGAACTCGTCTATCTGTTTTTCTATATACTTGACAAATTCCTCATCCTGAAGCCATTTATGCTGAAATTGCCATCTACCTGATTCCTTTGTCAATTTTTTATCTACATATATTAGACAACAGGGTGCATGATCAGAGATCACGATGTTATCATAAAAGCAGTTTTGAATCTTGGACCTTAATTCTGTGGAAATCAAAAAATAATCAATACGTGAGAATGTCTTGTAGGTACTGGAATAACAAGAATAGGCTTTAACTTGTGGTTTCATTTCTCTCCATATATCTAACAATCTCAATTCTTTCATAAAATGATTAATAGTCATCCTACATCCAATGTGCGTACAATCCAGTCCTGTTGATCTATCCACACCTGGATTCAATGTACAATTAAAATCCCCTGCTATTATATGTTGCCCTGTAAGTGATGATAAGATGAGAAATAAATTAGCAAAGAACTTCTGATCATCTATATTGGGACCATATAAGTTCACAAGATTTATATTTTCTAATAGCAAAGAACCTTGAATGATTACATATCTTCCAAATTTGTCTCCAATTACATTTTTCACTTGAAAAGGAACTGATTTATGTATGAGAGTCATAACTCCCCTGGCTCGGGATGAAAATGAAGAGGTGAATACACTTCCCTGCCATCTACTCCTAATTCTTTTAACATCCTCCTCTATCAGATGAGTTTCTTGTAAAAACACAATTCTTGAACCCATGTCCTTTATTTTATTCATAACTTGTTTAAGTTTTTTTAAATTTTGTAGACCTCTGCAATTCCATGAAGTTAAATTAAGATTAACACTTTGGTCCATGATCAATAGAGAGTTTGGGATTACCTTGCAGTGTAAACATGCTCATACAGAGAAGCAAAAACATGAGTGGTTGAACATTCATCCTACACACTACACACAAACAAATTTCCCCTTCCCACACTTGTGGCAAACCCCCCAAAATCAAAAGAAAAATTCTGTCTCCCGATATAGCCATCGACCGTTCCACACCCACGGGGAACAGCCTAAGCCACTCCTTCTTCATCCTCCCAATCACCCTAACTCTACTGCTTTTAATGACGTAACATTAACTCTCCTCTGTAGTTTTCCAACTTAACTCCAAAATTTTTAACAACTTTGTACATCATAGTTTTTTTTTTTTTTGTTTGTTTTGTTTTTGTTTTGTTTTTTTAATATATAATACAATCTATATTTTGTAAACTTACTATTTACTTCAAGTCAGTCAGATGCCTGTGCAAATGCTTAATTATTCTACCTTATATTTTGTTCATGCTTAGCTCCCACCAGTCTCTTCTTCTTCTTTGATCTTCTTGATGAACTCCTGCGCCTCCTCTGGGGTCTTGAAGATGTGGGTTCTGCCCTCATACGTGGTCAGCAGTCTCGCAGGATAGATTACACCATGACGAATCCCAAGGTTGCGCAGCTCCTTACGTACGGGATCAAACTGCTTCCTCAATTGCTGGATTCCTGTGGCCAAATCTGGGTAGAACCGCACCTGCTGGTCCTGGTGTTTAATCTCTCCTTTCGCACGTGCAGCGTTGAAGATCTTCATCCTGTCTCTGTTGCTAAGAAACTTCATAATTAAGGTCCTCGGCGGTCCCTTATCTCTCCGTGGGCCAATACGATGTGCTTTTTCCAGAACCACTGCTGATTGCAACTCCTCGCTGCCCAGCACCTCCGGAATCCACTTTTCCAGAAAGGAACATACGTCCCGACCTTCTGATTCCTCTGGAAGACCCACCAGCCTCAAATTATTCTGTCTCGACCGAGATTCCAAATCCAAAATATTATCTTCCAGAGATTTATTTTTTTTTTCCAAAGTGCGCACCTTTAATTGAAGACGGGTGACGTCATCTTCAGCACTAGCGAGACGGAGCTCCATCTGCGCCGTTCGTTCTACACAGTCACCCAATTCCTTTCTTATTCCTTCCAACGCTGTCATAATCCCATCAAATCTAGAGGAAAAGTCCGCTCTCATTGAACTCATGGCAGCCATCAGCGCATCTGCGCCATTCCCCGCAGAAATCGCACCGCCGCCAGCCGCCTCCGCCATATATGGAGCCTTGTTTGCTGCGTCACAGACCTGAAAGTCCGTTAATTTGGACTGTTTCGGCGGCTCGCTTTTTCCTTTTCCTGGTTTTCCAGCCTTAGGCTTCGCCGACATATCCTCGCTCAAATGCTGGGATACGTTCTGTCCCAAATGAGAGAGTTATTTGCCGATTTTTTTCTCCAGGAGCAGAGCAGAGCGAGACACGTCCGTTCTACGTGGCAGCCATAACCGGAAGTCTGGAACAGTCCATTTGACCTACTTTCTGACAAAAGTTTTGTTCTGCCCTCTTTTACTCGTTTCTAAAAAAGACTTTTTTTTTCTCATGTAGTCTCACTGTTGTTGAATTCTGTCTTGTGTACATTTAATCTGGAAACTGATTTTCTTCAGCTCATCGCTAACTTTTATTTATGTACGTCTTGTCCTTCATTATTTATTTAAAGCGACACTCCGGCAAAAATCTTAATTTTTTTCTGTTATTAACATGTCTGTAGCGTGTTTCTTGTGATTTAAAAGACATATCAAGAGCAAAATCATTCCAGACTCCCAAGTATGTGTTTTTCTGCTGTGAATGTCTGCCTAAGCCCCCCCCCCCCACACACACACACACACACACACAAAGGCAGATTTGGACAAACCGTTAGTAGCTACGTAACTGTTCCTGCTTAGTCTGGTTGGTTATAATATTAACCAATAAGATGGATGTTCTTGGCTACCTTGGGGGAAAGGGGAGGAGCCAAGGAGCAGCAGGATTGAGGCAGAGCAGCAGAGAGAGAGAGCGGAGAGAGGCGGGGGGAGTGATTTGAATATGGCTGTGTGAGACATTCAAATCGAGACGCTCTCAGCTCACTTTGCCAATGGTTGGGGCGCCGAGCTGAGAGCAGCCACATTCAAATTGCCCCCTCCCCCCCGCTCAGCCGCTGGCAGACACGAGACTGGTTGTTAGTAAAAAAGTAAACACATTTGGCAACTACACATTTATCTCTCGCCTTGATCGTTTTCAGAAAAATGTTTCGTTTTTTACTTTTGAAGGCATAGGCAAAACTTTAACATCCGGAAGTGTCTTGAACAGACTAGCAGCCCACCCACCAGGAGTCATGGCGACCAATCATGTGCAAGTCCTGCAGGCCGCTAATTAGAATATTCATAGGTTGCGCATAGTTACGTAAGTAGGTGCAGGATTTAAAATCTCTTTCTAAGCAATTCTAAGGCAACGAAAGTTGTTTTTTTTTTTTTTTTTTTTTTGTTGGTAAAAAGCCACAGTATACTATTTTGGGCAGTATACAGTGGGGCAAAAAAGTATTTAGTCAGCCACCAATTGTGCACGTTCTCCCACTTAAAAGATGAGAGGTCTTCAATTTTCATCATAGGTATACCTCAACTATAAGAGACAAAATGAGGAAAAAAAATCCAGAAAATCACATTGTCTGATTTTTAAAGAATTTATTTGCAAATTATGGTGGAAAATAAGTATTTGGTCAATAACAAAAGTTCATCTCAATACTTTGTTATATACCCTTTGTTGGCAATGACAGAGGTCAAATGTTTTCTGTAAGTCTTCACAAGGTTTTCACACACTGTTGCTGGTATTTTGGCCCATTCCTCCATGCAGATCTCCTCTAGAGCAGTGACGTTTTGGGGCTGTCGCTGGGCAACACGGACTTTCAACTCCCTCCAAAGATTTTCTATGGGGTTGAGATCTGGAGACTGGCTAGGCCACTCCAGGACCTTAAAATGCTTCTTACGAAGCCACTCCTTCGTTGCCCGGGTGGTGTGTTTGGGATCATTGTCATGCTGAAAGACCCAGCCACGTTTCACCTTCAATGCCCTTGCTGATGGAAGGTGGTTTTCACTCAAAATCTCACGATACATGGCCCCATTCATTCTTTCCTTTACACGGATCAGTTGTCCTGGTGCCTTTGCAGAAAAACAGCCCCAAAGCATGATGTTTCCACCCCCATGCTTCACAGTAGGTATGGTGTTCTTTGGATGCAACTCAGCATTCTTTCTCCTCCAAACGTGACAAATTGAGTTTTTACCAAAAAGTTCTATTTTGGTTTCATCTGACCATGTGACATTCTCCCAATCCTCTTCTGGATCATCCAAATGCTCTCTAGCAAACTTCAGATGGGCCTGGACATGTACTGGCTTAAGCAGGGGGACACGTCTGGCACTGCAGGATTTGAGTCCCTGGCGGCGTAGTGTGTTACTGATGGTAGCCTTTGTTACTTTGGTCCCAGCTCTCTGCAGGTCATTCACTAGGTCCCCCCATGTGGTTCTGGGATTTTTGCTCACCGTTCTCGTGATCATTTTGACCCCATGGGGTGAGATCTTGCGTGAAGCCCCAGATTGAGGGAGATTATCAGTGGTCTTGTATGTCTTCCATTTTCTAATAATTGCTCCCACAGTTGATTTTTTCACACCAAGCTGCTTACCTATTGCAGATTCAGTCTTCCCAGCCTGGTGCAGGTCTACAGTTTTGTTTCTGGTGTCCTTTGACAGCTCTTTGGTCTTGGCCATAGTGGAGTTTGGAGTCTGACTGTTTGAGGTTGTGGACAGGTGTCTTTTATACTGATAACGAGTTCAAACAGGTGCCATTAATACAGGTAACGAGTGGAGGACAGAGGAGCCTCTTAAAGAAGAAGTTACAAGTCTGTGAGAGCCAGAAATCTTGCTTGTTTGTAGGTGACCAAATACTTATTTTCCACCATAATTTGCAAATAAATTCTTTAAAAATCAGACAATGTGATTTTCTGGATTTTTTTTTTTCTCATTTTGTCTCTCATAGTTGAGGTATACCTATGATGAAAACTGGAGACCTCTCTGATCTTTTAAGTGGGAGAACTTGCACAATTGGTGGCTGACTAAATACTTTTTTGCCCCACTGTATATTTGTTTTAGAGGTGGTTTTAGAGTCACCAGGGTGCACCTTTAAGCCAAAGGGTTTTTGTCAGTCCATTTGTTTTAGCAAAAAAAGGCATGAGGCATTACCTGTTGCCATGGATATTATCCCATCAAGTCAGGTCATGCTGGCATGGGGTGAGGCGCAATCTCTCTCCCTTCTATTTTTTTAATAAATCTAATCTGTCCATCCCATCATAGAAGACTTTCTGCTTCATTTATAACCTACAGCAGCAGCCACACCAGCCAAATCACCTGATTCAGGCAGAGCCAGAAAGACACACACATGCAACTGGCTGTTGTTCTTTTTGATACTCGATGGTCAGATAGTCTTTAATGCAAATGGTGTCTAGACAATGCTCTACCTACTCTGAAAAATGTCCTAACTATAAATAACCCACCCAGTTTATTGGTGACATTTGTTCACCTGCTTGGTAAATTATCTAATCGCTCATGTTGCATTTAGGCATGTAGACATCATAAAAATATCTAAAATTCAAATTATCTGGAAGATAAGCCATTGTAAGTCACTATAACACAATGCTGATGTTGAAATTTTGACACTGAACAGTCACATGAGTTTGAGGTAATGGTCTGGGAAAAAAAATAGGGTGAATCCCACATCTGTGGGTTTCAGTTCCTTGGCCCTTTTTAATCAGGCTAGATTTGAAGGAAAGTAAATATTAACTCAGTAAACACGAACATCCTCTAATATGTAAAGAGCAGCTACACAGATAAAGCCGCAGAAGATCACAGTCCCCGTTACAGTACAGATACTGCAACACTGAACCTGAACACTGCTGTCAGCTGAGGCTACAGCAATCATTTGATCAAAAAACTGAACCACTGACAGTTGTAGAAATGCCCTAAAGAGTCTTAATTTAGACTAAAGTACTTAATAGATCTGCCTGAGTGTTATGGGCAGCACGGTGGTGCAGTGGTTAGCACTGTTGCCTTACAGCTAGAAGGTTCCTGGTTCAAATCCCCAGGCTGGCAGGGGTAGGAACCTTTCTGTGTGGAGTTTGCATGTTCTCCCTGTGCTGCGTGGGTTTACTCCGGGGGCTCCGGTTTCCTCCCACAATCCAAAGACATGCATGTTAGGTTAATTGGCTGTTCTAAATTGTCCCTAGATATCTGTTTCCTATAGGCCCTTAGAATAGAGGGTTAGTACTAGTGAAAGCGCTTTGAGTGGTCTTTGTGACTAGAAAAGCGCTATATAAGTGCAGGTTAGTTAGTTAGTTAGACTCTCTACACCACCCGTAAGTGTATAAATACTCTTATTGTCTGCCTTTAGTAACACAATTTGCAAGCGGTCATCTAAAATATTTTTAGTTTTTTTTTTCCCCTAAGGATTCTTTTGCTTCGTCATTGAGTCTTTGTTATAAACAAGTAAATCAGTTCCTTAGATAAAACCACTAAAGTTCCTGATGTACCTAATAAACTGTCATACGAGTCTTTAGCTCCACAGCACTGGATGTACATAATGGAGCTGTAATCTGTTTTTTTCCTCTTTAAAGTACTGGAATAAATGCAGATTAGTTGTCTTGCTTTTACAAGCTCAGCAAACAGCCTTATCTTTATCTGTTTCAGGTGCTTCTGTGCTGTGATTATAGATGTATTATGTATGCACAGCCTCTGCCCTTCAGTTTTATGTGCTACCTTGTTTTAGTGACTTGTTAGTGGTTAAAGCTTAGGGGGAAATGACCGCCCTCTGTTGGACAAGGATGAAAACTACTTCAGATATTCTGTTGATGCAGTTCACATTTAATTAGGTTGGATTTAAGTTAGGTTAACTGGCATCAAACTGGGGATCCTAAATTGTCCTTAGGTATGACTGTGAGAGTGAATGGTTGTCTGTCTCTCTGTGTTGGCCCTGCGATGGACTGGCGATCTGTCCAGGGCGTACCCTGCCTCTCACCCAAAGATGCTGGGATAGGCTCCAACCTCCCCACGACCCGAAAAAGATTAAGTGGAAGAAGATGGATGGATGGATTTAAAATAGTGCTTAACCAGTATAGAAATGATTATCATTGATGTTACCACAGCCCTATATTTAATTGTTATAAATACTGAAAAGATATTCTTCAGATTTATTCTGAAATAAGTCATAAAAGGGAAGCTGGATCACAACTTTTATGTTCATCTACAGCTAAACTGTAGATGAACATAAACAGTTTGGGGTAAATGTTGTGCACGGCCCCTCAGTCTGAAAGAGAAGTTTTCATATCCATTGGCCAGCATGGTCATGTAGTGGTTAGGAGTATTGTCTCACAGTAAGAAGGTTGTTAACTAACTAGCTAACTAAGTATAAAGGCCTTGACAGACAAGCACAAGAGCATGACACATCAACAAAAATGTTAATACTTAAACATAAATCCTTCTTTGGCTGATTACCTCTTTGGTTACCCTGCACCCTAAAGAATAACTTGATAAATAAGCTTGGATCTGCATTTCACATTCCGTGATCATTTGAAAAATAGAGTGTAGAGAAAATGCTGGTAGTTTTTTCAGAAGAACTTACTGTAATGTAAAACTTGTAGTGATATTATTAAGCAATATTACAAGAGTGAGATCGGTATCATGACTGTACGAACTCCAGCAGGGTGTGATTTTGCTTGTGCCCTCCGCGTAGTGGATCACACCCTGCTGGAGCTCATATATTCATGATACCGTAATGAACTTGAGTGTAATATTGCTATTATACAACAATTCTGGCAAGCAAAATTTATTAAAGGAAAGCAATACTGGACAAAATATCATGATTTGTTTGTTTAACCAGTTATTTTGCGCAGCTGAAAAAAGTCCCTAAATCTAGCTAGTGAACTGTTGCTAAACATCTCAATCAGCATGAAGACGTCTATTGTCATTTCACACACATATAAACAATTTAAATATTGTCAAGTGTAAACGTAATAAGCGTTTAAACATACCCGTTAAGTCGATACTTCAGAAAATCCCAGATCAAAATGTATCTAATACCAGTCGCCAGAAGCTAGGATTTAGCATGTTAGCAATTTTAGCACATTTTGCTCGCTTTTCTTTGCATTTTCAGATGAAACAAAGAGTCCATCACCACAAAGGTATTATGGTTTAATTGAGGCAATGAACAAACTCTAGCACTGCCTATTTTTTTAAGCAGACGTGTAATCTTTTAATGATCTTAAAATGGGTGAAATGGAAGTAGACCTTTGCAAAAGGGTGGGACTTCCAGGCCACAGATGTACAATTTCTTCTGTCAAAACAGCGCTTCACTGTGGAAATTAAGGTATCCAAAATAGTACTGCAATTGTCAGAGTTGATAGAAAAATACTGTTAGTAATTAATGTTACTAGAACACCTTTGAAGCGGGGCGATGCATATCCAGTGAAATTGGAGTGCAATTATCGCAGATTGGACAATAGGGATTCCAGGAGTTACTACAATCAAACTGCTCAGTCGGAACTTACTGTTGTATAAAAAGGACTGATTTTATACGAAAGCATGTTGAGAGCAGTGAAGAGGTGTGTGCTGAGTGTGATCAAAAAAATATGAAACTTACTTGCATGTGTTTCCGCCGAGAACCCCACTCACATGTGCAGCTGCCACCTGCAGACATGTGACTGTTGTAGTACACTTGAATGTAAAATGACTTATTTATAGAAGTATGTACACTACCGGTCAAAAGTTTTACAATGCTCCCAATTTTTCCAGTTTTTTATTGAAATTTATACATAAATTTCATCATGTTCATGCCTCATTGTACTCTAAAATGAAAGCACAGAACAAATAAACAATTGAAATCCAAAAATAAATCCTGGAATCAATTTATAAACCAAAATGTATACTAAACCTTTGACTCATCAAAGTAGGCACCTTTGGCAGCTATAACAGCCTAACACATTCGAGGCGTTTTTTCGACAACGGAAATCAAATATTCTTCAGAAAGTTCTTCCCAACTCTGTTGCAGAAGTTCCCATAAATGAGTGGCACTTGTAGGTTGCTTTGCTTTCACTCTTCGGTCCAGTTCACCCCAAACAAGCTTGATTGGGTTTAATTCTGGAGACTGTGCTGGCCACTCCATGTTTTCAAACTTAGCATCTTGCTCTTTTTTTTTTTTTTTGAGTTGTGGGTCATTATCTTGCTGTAGGATGAACCCCTGACCAACTAGGCACATACCAGAGGGTATTGCATAGCACTGCAGAATGCTGTGGTAGCCATTTTGGTTCTGGGTGCCTCTCATTCTGTACAAGTTACCGACCCTGGATGCAGCGAAACAGGCACAGACCATCATGCTACCTCCTCCATGTTTGACAGTTGTTGTCACGCACTGAGGAATCATCCTTTTGCCTACTCTACAACATACAAAAATCCTGCGTGATGAACCGAAGAGTTCAGATATTGATTCATCAGTCCGTAAAACCTTCTTTCAGTCTTCGGTAGTCCATTGACAGTGTTTCATGGCCCAAGCAAACCTTTTTTTCTTATTCTGACATCTTAGCAGTGGCTTTCTTGCTGCAATTTGACCTGTCAAACCTGCAGTCTTCTTTTCACAGTTGAAACTGAGACTTGCCTACTACAACTATAATTAAGTTGTGCTTGAAGCTGTTGTCCTGTGCGCCACCTGTCACACAAGTTGTTGACTGTCGGAAACTTGTGTTCTGATTCTGTTGTGGCTTTGGGTCTGCCAGATCTCTTCCTGTCAAAGTTTCCCCCAGTTTCTCAGTACCCTTTGATGGTGAAGGAAAGTGTACTCACTGACACCTTGACTTTCTTCACAGTTTCTCTGTAGGAAAGACCTTCATTTTTAAGTGTTATGATGGTCTGTCTCTCATCTATTGTTAATTTCCTTTTTCTTGCTATTTTTATGGCAACACAATACTTTCTGCAGTACAATACCGTTCAAATAATGCTCACAAGTGGGTATGGAACCACAGTGTGTTCCAACACTACTTTTGTGCAGACAGAGGGGGTTGTAAGTAATCAAAAGAAGTTGGGACACCTGTAGGAATTGGTAGCACCAGCTTTCAAGGCTTGATCAACCTCCACTGCTGCAGAACATCTTTATGTTGTTAACCCATTTCTTGTTCCCTAAAAAAGGCCTTTTTGTATAATTCTGAAATGTGATGTAATGTATTTTATTTATATAGCCATTTAAAACAACCCGTAGGTGACCAAATTGCTTTACAGAAAAATTGAACAGCACAAGAAACACGCACAGCATAAAAACAGATTACATAAACAAAGGGATAAGCATAAATACCTAAAAATATAAAAGCAAAATAAAAAGATGAAAAGAATAAAAAGAATAAGTGTCACCACTACTGAATATTAAAAGCCATCCTGAATAAATACATTTTAAGTTTTGATTTAAAAAGGGCCAGATCAGAGATGACACGTAAGTCAGGGGGGAGATTATTCCAGAGCCTGGAGGTGACAACAGAAAAGGCTCAGTCATCCCGGTGTTTATACCTTGATCTGGTCACATCCAGCAAAAGCTGATGGGATGACCTCAAAGCCCTGCCTTGGTCATGGACAGTTAAAATCTCAGATAAATAAGCAAGAGCAAGGCCATTAAGAGCTTTAAAAACAAAGAGTAAAAGTCTAAAATTAATTTTAAAATGGACTGGAAACCAGTGGAGTGAAAAAAGAGTAGGTGTAATGTGCTCTCGTTTAGTTGTGTTGGTTTAAAGACAGGCCGCTGCGTTTTGCACAGGTTGAAGGCGGCTGAGGATTGGGAGATGCCAACATAAAGTGAATTGCAGTAATCAAGTCTAGATAGCTCAAGTAGGTTCATTTTGTCTTCTTTTAATTATTTACCTTTTGTTCTTAATAAAGACAAAAATAGAAAGGAGATTTTTTTACCTTCTTTACATGTTTCGACTGTTGACTGCAGCCTTCGTCAGAAGTGTGGCTGCAGTGTGACTGACGAAGGCTGCAGTGAACAGTCGAAACATGTAAAGAAGGTAAAAAGTCTCCTTTCTATTTTTGTCTTTAATAAGAACAAAAGCTAAATAATCAAGTCTAGAAGTGATTAAAGAATAGATGGCTATCTCGAGGTCATAAGGCTCAGGGAAGGTTTGGCTTTGGATAACAGATGTAATTGATAAAAGCTCATCTTGACTACGTTGTCAAGATGAGCTTTATGTATGAGCTGTATGTATAAAATGAAATGTACATTATTTTTCAGTTTTGGGTAACCTTTTGTTTTGACCTCTGGCAGTTTAGCACTTTGTACCATTTCAAGCTGTTCATTGGACTTGAACTGCTTGAATTTTAGTTTTAAAAAATGGAAAAACTGAGGTGTTGTAAAACTTTTGACCAGTAGTGTATTTTGTTTTTATATTCCCATTTGCCCTCACTTTTAAATAGACCTATTGTGCTTAGTTCAGTTTTATTTTGAATCTCTAGTTAGGTGTCTTTATTGGAGACACATTTTAAAATAGTCCTTTTGACTTTATCTTGTACTGGACCTTTGTATGGCCTGTAAAAGTAAAGCAGATTATCAGCACGGTGCTTGGTGACAAACTGTCAGTGTGGCTTGCAACAAAAGCCCGGAAAAGTAAGTGGTACAGAAAAAAGTCCCAACTCTTTAGAGATGTGTTGCTGCCATCAAATTTAAGATGAGCTAATACTTTTCATGAAATGGTAAAATGTCATTGTGAATAAATTAAAGGTTTGAGATTTGCAAATCACTGCATTCTGCTTTTATTTAGATTTTGCACAGTGCTCCAATATTTTTGGAATTAGGGTTTTTATATTCATCGTGAATCCACAAGAAGCTCTATAAGCCAAACAGTGCAAACCGTGCACACTCCTTAATTAGTGGGCACCTGGTTCTTCACAGAAATGTGTTGCATATCTGTGTAAGTAGCTTTTGTTGTTAATTTTGTTTCTGTTTGTTTAGGTTACCATTGTTCCAAGCCAGTGCTTTTGCCTTCCTTGCCCCAGCCAGGGCCATCCTTTCACTGGACAAATGGAAGTGTAATACTACAGGTGACACATCTGTCCACTTCAGTGTTTACTTTGATATCAACTCAAAAGTTGCCAAAACTCACAAAGATGGCAGTAAATTAAATGTTGTTACAAGTTATTAGCCTGTTTATATCTGCATTCTTGAGTTATATCCCAGACTGTGAGCCTAGGTTGTTTACTTTCTTCTAATCTGTCATCTTTCTTTTTCTGTAACCAGAAATTCCATTGTTGAACGGCACAGAGCTCCTCCACACAGAGCACATCTGGCAGCCGAGGATACGAGAGGTGAGACAAATGGCCAAGAAAAAAAATAATTCAATGAAGGAGAAATGGACATGATGGATAATGGATTTTTTTAAGATGTTGTTTAACCTAGCTTGAATAACTCTTTCCATAAGGGTTTACACAACTGCATGAAAAAAATAGGCGTGTCTTGGGCTAATATATGGACATTTGCTCTTTCTAGTTTTAGCTCAGAGACGTCAGTGTTTCTGTAAGCCCTCAGGGTATGACGGGCTGTGACTGATGCTGTTAATTTACCTTAACCTTTTCTGTTTGCGTAATCCAGTTGAGTAATTGTTTTTATGTGATGTGAAGGAAATGAAATTTAATCAGACTGAATCAGATTGTTCCGTGAGATAGCCTGCTGGTGATAAAGGGTGACACCAGAGAACACAGGCTGGGCAAATAGGATTATCAATCACAATGGTGGCGCCTCTATAAACCTCCATCCTAAATTTCACACTCATTGTCTTAGCTTTTCACTTCTTATGCTCCTCACATGTGGAACAAACTCCAGAAAGAATCAGGGCTGCTGAAACTCTCAGCTGCTTTAAAGGCCAAATGTCACGTAACAGGGTACTTTAAATATCTTGAAACTAGATATAAAAGGGAACCGATCCGTTTGGGTCTTGGTGCATATGCTTCAGTAACAACGGAATATTCGTTAATTTAAAACTGCCGCGCTTGGCCTGGCACGGCCCCTGGAATCGCCTGGGGAAGAAGGCGGAAGTGACGAAATCGATTGTACCCTAGTTTGATGCTTGGGGTATTTCAATTGATCGTTTATATGGAGACTGGAAGGTTGAAGTGAGCAACAAGAAAGAAAAAATTGGATATTTCACCCATACCTTAAAACGGGACTATCAGGGACAGCTGGGTAATAAGGGACACTTCTCTGGGAAATGTTTTCATACCTGTCAAGTGAGACGTTTTCGCCATACTTAAACACCGTAAAAAGCGGCTATAAGGGACGGCGGAGCAACAAGGGACACCTCTCTGGGAAATGCCCCAAATGCAACTCGTGTTGTTATTGTCAAATATTTTAAGGATTCATGGATATTTGACAATAACAACACAACTCAGCGTCCGGCGCAAAATAAAAAAAAAAAAAAAGCAGAATTCTGTATTTGTCAGGCGATCTCTCTCTGTTCCGCAACCGCTGCACAGCTGAACGTGTTAAACCATTGTCCTAATGACTTCTCATTGTAGTGAGAATAGCTCACGCTGAGCGATCTGCCCGCCGCGGCCATCAGACTGATTGAGTCCACACTGTAGTGCGAATAGCTCAGGCTGAGCCATCTGCCAGCACCAGCTGTGGGGGATCACACACAGGACGTGTTCCTCAACACACTCAATTTTTTTTTCCCGTATATTTTTCTTTTGGGCGTACAGAAATGGCAATAAGATAAGACGAGATAAGATAAGCCTTTATTAGTCCCACAATGGGGAAATTCCAGGATTGCAACAGCATAGGGATAGCAACACTCAGAGCAACAATCAGAAGGCAAGAAAAAACAACATCTAGTAAACATATGTCCATATTACTATAAATGTATATATATATAGGCACACAGTGCAGAGCATTATGGCTGGTGAATGTGCAGCAGAAAGTCTAAGCTCTCTCTCCGCGGATGCAGCGGGCCAGCTGGAAGTCTTTGGGCATGATGGTGACCCCCTTAGCGAAGAAGAAACCACCAGGTGGGCCTCGCTGGTCTCCTGCAGAGCCATGACGGCGAAGCTCAGGAAACGCAGGACGGTCTTGAAGTCCTGAGCGATCTCCCTCACCAGACGCTGGACGGGCAGCTTACGGATGAGCAGCTCCGTGGATTTCTGGCAGCGACAGATCTCTCTCAGAGCCACGGGCCTGTGACGGCGAGGCCTCTTCACTCTGCCGGTGGCCGGAGCGCCTCTCCGAGCAGCCCTGGTGGCTAGCTGTCTCTGGGGGGGGGGGGGGGCCTTCTTCCTCCAGTAGATTTTACGGGCGGTCTGCTTGGTTCTTGCCATCGCTCTTTATTATTCTGTCTTATATTTCTTTCACGCCGCCTAAACTCCAGCCCGGCACCCGCGTCATTTTCGCTACAGCTCCCGGTATGTCGAGTTTCCCATTAGCACCGGGCGGCGGCCAAGTGCTAGCTAGCACTAGCTCCTCCCCGCTGTAACGTCTCCCGCTGCAAACCGTGGCTCCGTCCGCCGACCCGGGAGACCCCCGGGGTGATCCGTGCGTCCGTGATATATATACAGAGTGAAAGGTGTAGAAAGAAGAAGGAAGATAAAAAAAAGGCTGTTGCAACAGGCAGCCGACTCGTGTGGCGCCGCCGGTCCAGCGGAACCGGAACCGGAAAAAAAAAAAAAAAAAAGATAATAGACAATACGCCCGTTTTTGCTAAAATTGCATTTTCCCCGTATTTTCCTTAAAATATTTGACAATAACAACACGAACTACATTTAAAACATTTCCCAGAAAAGTGTCCCCCACACTCCGCCGTCCACCACAGCCGCGCTTGGCACCAAAATACGGCGAAAACGTCTCACTTGACAGGTATGCGCCTCCATTTTCATATTGATCTGGTCAATTTCTTGACAGCAGCGGCTCTCCTCCACTGTAATAATAATGGCTTCCGAAAAATCAATATTTATGGGGCGCCCTCGACAGACCCCCTTCGGCTTCGCAATTCTGGAGGCGATTAATGTCCAGTTCAATGACATTTTCCACTGGTTCTGCTCTCTGGTCATCGTTGGAACTGTTGTCATCAGACAAAGCATCTGATTCCGTCTCGGACGGAACTGTCTGAACCGTCTGTCTGAACCACTGACAAAAAAAAAAGACAAAACTAAACTAATTTGTTCACAATCGCTGTCACTTTCCGTCATGATTGTCCAATGTTGATAAGTGTGAATGTGGATAGGCAGGGCAGCCAGGGTACAACTGGTGATGTCAAAAACATGGGCGTGGTCTGGACTGGCTGTCACAAGCCAGCAAGCAAGGTGGGGCCTTCACCTGGTGTGCAATTATGTAAATACAGGTGGGTGATATGGTCTCCGGTATGAATATTTGGTTTAAGCTATGTGTATTTTATCTAACTTCGTTGTCATTTAGAAAAAAAAATTAACGTGACATTTGGCCTTTAAATTGAGGTTAAAGGCTTTCCTATTTGCTGTTGCCTTTCAGTAGAAAAATTGTTGATCTCCCACAATGCACTATAAATTTTATTCTCTTGGACTTAATCTGTTTTATTCTATTTTAGCTTGTTTCCGTTTCTCTTTAATTTCTTTTTTAGTTTCCTTTTAAATTCTTATACATTTCTTTTGCAACTTGCTGTAATGCTTTAATGTTTTACATAAAGCATTTTGAATTGTCTTGTACATGAAATGTGCTATACAAATAAACTTGCCTTGCCTTTAGTCAGTTTTATTTGCCTGAATTATGAGACGATGGCCCTCATTTATCAAACATGCGCAAAATAGAAAAGTGGCTGTACAGTCTTTTCAGTGCGCACATTGTATGGTGCGCTCAAATCTACATCAGCTCTGATTTTGGGTACGCAGATTTTTAAGTCGCTGTAGACTCCGGTGCAGCAGAGAAGCCTGGCTGTGTGGGAGAATTACTTTATCATATCAAATTATAATGAGCAGTTTAGCCTTTCAGGTAGTAGGTTTGCCTTGTGTTGTATATAGATTTTATATATAGATTGTTTGTAGACTGGAGTTTTGAGAATTTACTTTAAAGACTAAAGAGGCTGCTGTTAGTAATTATAAACATTTTATCCATATTTATGTCACTGCAGCAAATATTAAAACAAATTTAAGCAGATTTAGAAAAAAAACCTGTAGTTATTTGCTGGAATGGAAAAAAAAATTGTATTAACCTTTCAGTTTCCAATATATTTTGTTTACAGTTGTGATTGAGCTCAGGGTTTTCAAGGAGTTGTTTTTTTTATTTTATACATACTATACTGTATTGTACTATACTGTACTGTAGGGTACCTGACCACACCACCAGGCGCAGGCGTCATCGTCTTGCATGGGCTAGCGAGCATTTACGCTGGACGACGGACCAGTGTGCCTCAGTGCTGTTCTCTGATGAAAGGTGATTCATGTTGAGCAGAAATGATGGCTACCAACAATGTTAGAAACGTCAAGGAGAGCACTATGCATCAGCCACTGTTGTCACCAGATGAGCCTTTGGTGGTGGTGGTGGTGTAACAGTCTGGGCAGGTGTGTCTAGTCAATACAGACCTGCCCTACACCTTGTGAATGGTACAGTGACAAGCCAATACTACCTAAATAACATCATTAATCCAGTCATTGTGGCCCTGCATGAACAACACAGGCCATATTTCATCTTCATGGATGACAGTGCTCCAGCTCATTGAGGTCACGTCATTAGAGAACGGCTGCTGGAGGCTGGGGTACCTCAAATGGAGTGGCCTGCTCTTTCTCCAGACCTGAATCCCATAGAAAACCTATGGGATCAGCTGAGGTGCCTGTAGAGGCTCATAACCCTGCACCCCACATCCTCAATGACCTGAGGGCCGCCCTTCAAGAAGAGTGGAATGCCATGCAGCTGTGGCACAGGTGTAGTGTGGCCGACTGCGGGTCAGTGGTTTGATTCCTGCTCTGTCTGCAGTCTGCATGTCGAAGTGTCCTTGAGCAAAACACTGACCCCTAGTTGCTCTTGGTGGGTCAAGCCAGCACCTGTGTATGGCAGCTGTGCTGCCATCAGTGTGTGAATGGGTGGATAGTAGGATCTGTAAAGTGCTTTGGTCATCTAGAGATAAGAAAAAGTGCTATATAAGTGAACACCATTTACCATTTTACCATTGCTATGCCTCAGTAGACAATAAGTTGACTTGTGAACAGCATGAGATGTCGTTGTCAAGCTGTAATTGATGCTCAAGGGCACATGACAAGTTATTGAGACACTATTTTTTGTTGTGGTACAGTATACCCACCACGGTTGTTGGCTTTTGTTTCAATAAATTGTTTGAGATGAGGAAATCGCCATTACATGCTTCTACTTAAATACCCTACTTTCAAGATTCAAGATTTCTTTGTCATTTAGTATGTGCATGCACATAAAAAAGGAAATTATGATCCCCCAGCATAACACAGTACCACAATATACATAGAGAATAAGTTTAAAACCAACAGCGTAAAAAATAAAATACAACAATAACATATCAGTTAAACACTATAGTCAGACCAACCTAACAGAATACATATACAAGTTTAGCAGAGGTGAGGGGTAGGAAAAGCAATTGGCAGGGGAATAGGGCACAGTCCATTTATAATTCTGACTGCATGTGGAAAAAAAACAAACTGTTCAACATTGTGGCTGGCCTGGCCTAAAGACACCTGTACTTCTTCCCTGAGGGCAGAAGAGAAAACAAACTGTGGGAAGGATGGTAGCAGTCTTTAATGATGTTAACAGCCCTGTTTGCACAGCGTTTATTGTAAATCTCCTCCAAGGAGAGGAGGGGAGCACCGATGATCTTACTGACTGTTTTCACAACCCTATTCAGCTGGTGCTTCTCTAAAGCTATGCAATTCCCAAACCAGGTAGTCAGGCCATATGAAAGGACAGATTCCAGGGTGTGTCTGTAAAAAGTGGTGAGGAGCTGAGTGGGAAGACCTGCCTTTTTTAGCTGCCGGAGAGGGTAGAGTCGCTGGTGAGCCTTTTTAATAATAGCTGTGGTGTTGATGTTAAAGGTCATGTCATCTGCCAGATACTGTAAGTCCCTAGAAACTTAACATTGTTCACCCTCTCCACAAAAGTGCCCCCAGTAGACAGCAGTGTGTGATGGTACTTACTCGCCTTCCTGCAGTTGATCACCATCACCTTACTCTTCTCCACATTAAGGTGAAGATTATGTAATCTGCACCATGTTGTTAGCTGGTCCACCTCCCTTCTGTATGCAGACTCATTGTTTTCATTAATCAGACCAACTACCGTCATATCATCAGTAAACTTAAGGCGCTTTTCCACTAGCCCAGCCCAGCCCCGATTGAAAACCCGACTCTACTCACTTCGGTTCGGTTCGGACGTCGGTTGCTTTTCAACATTACTGCTGGCGCACCTGCTGGCACACCTGCGGTGGGTGGGAGTTCCTGAACAGCAGGCGGCGCCACACTCTCGTGATGTCAAACACGCGACCGAATCCTCCACAACAAAGAAAATGGCTGATGACGAGGAGAGAAGGAAGGAGGAAGGAGAGAGGAATGACTGTGACATGAAACTGGTTAAATCTATGGTGCTGACTTGTTGTGCTCTGCACAATCTGTGTGAGAGTCATGGAGAGACGTTTGACACTATATTGGATGATGCAGTAGATGAACCAGTGGTGGCAGTGACCCAGGGAGCCGATATACGAGATGCTGTGCTGTGATGCAGTACTTGCCTATTTCGCCCACATTTATGTGCATACATATTTCAAAAATGTTTTTTGTAAATAAAATGTTGTGCATGGTCCATCTACCTGTCCTCTTGTTCATAACGCTTATCTGTTAAGAAGGTGCGAAGCCATCAGCCTAATGATGAGTCCACACTTCTCACTGTTGTGATAATTGCTCACGCTGAGCGCTCTGACAGCCCGTACGCTGTGGGGGTCACACACGACGTGTTCCTCAACACTCTCAATAATTTTTTTTCCCGTATATTCCCATGCAATGTGGCGGCATGGGATAATAAGCAGCGAACTGTGAGTTTTTAAGGGCGTTTATTTATTATTCATACCGCCATCACGGAACTCACTCCAGTGCCGTGCAGCGCGCCAGAGCGAGCCCGGAGGCTCTCCTAGCAGACAGTGGATGCGTCTAGTCAGATGAGCAGTGGTCAGAGATTCTTTTTGGCGTACAGAAATGGCAATACGCCCGTATTTGCTAAAATTGCATTTTCCCCGTATTAAAATACGGCGAAACTGTATCACTTGACAGGTATGTAATTACATGCAGAAACACCGCACAGGCCATCTTCACAAAAATCCAGCTCGACAAGCCACTTTTGCTCAGGTGGAAATGCAAACTGAACTATAAATCATGTGCTGATACATGTCATATTCCCATGTCAAGGTCTCCCACTTTTACTTACAAATTGATTTTTAATTTTTGGGAAAAGGGAATATAAATTTTGCACTTGTTGGTAACAACAGTTGTGTGCAACAAAAACACAGTTGTGTATCCTTGTCCGATTTGTCTACTGTTATTAGTGCCAAATTTTTGCTAGATTCCTTCTTTTTTTTTCACAATATCTTTATTGAACCTTTTTTTTTAACAAACATGACACAAACAATCAAACACTAACACTAAAGTACTACAAAAAAAATGCACTAAAAACACCAACAACCACCAACAAAATCAAATCTTCAACAATGCTCCTCTGTTTAGTCTAGACAATCCATTACATAAGTATACATACTATGTTCACCAGTTTGGAATTTACAAGGTCCATAAACATCATTCACCTTCTTCTTCAAGAGTAATGTTTAAATTTTTTACATAATCAATAAAAGGTCTCCATATATTCTCAAACACACTTTCCTTTGATTTCAGTATGTATGTTATTCTTTCTAATGGAAGGTTTGTTAACATCTGTCTTAACCACTGAGTCACATCTGGTCTATGAGTCTTTTTCCACAGTAGTGCAATACATTTTTTGGCATTAAGCAAACTGAGGTCTATGAATGTTCTTTCACTTTTATTAAAGTTATGCTTTTTTGGGTACAGACCCAACAAAAACAGTTTAGGATTCAGTATGATTTGTTTTGAGATTATTTTTTCAATTGTTACCCTCACCTCTTCCCAAAACATTCTTATTATTCTACATTCCCATAAACAATGAAATAGGGTTCCTTTACTTTCCATGCATTTTGTGCACGTATCTGGTATGTTTTTGTTATATCTATTTAACTCCACTGGTGTAACATACATCCGCATTAACCATTTATAATGTATCAATTTAAGACGTGCATTTATTGATTTGGTTTGAGCTTCTGTACAAGCCAATTCCCATTGTTCCTCTGAAATTTCAGTTTGCAGATCTTCTTTCCAGTAGTTTAATCTTTTCTGTGAGTTTTCACTTGAGGATAGTGTCAATGAGTTATAAAACTCTGAAATAATACCCTTTCTTTTACTATCTTTCATCAACATTTTTTCCAAGGATGAATAAATAGGTCGAGTGAGAGCATTATTTTGGTTTGATCGAATAAAGTTCCTAAGTTGAAGATATTTAAAAAAATGTGTTCTATTAAGATTAAATTTGATCCTCAGCTCTTCAAAAGACATTATGTTATCTGACTGAACCTGACAAATATAAATCTTGAATTTTTTGGATCCCTTTTAAACTCCATACTTTAAACACAGCATCCGCTCTCCCTGGTTTAAAATATTGATTACCCCATATTGGACTAAATTGTGACAGTAAGTGTGGTTCTTTTAAATATTTTTTAGTTTCACACCATATTTTAATCATATGTTTTACAAATGGATTTTTAACTTGTTTCTGTAATTTTTTTGCCGAGTCTGAATATATGAATATGGGAAGAGGTAAAGGCAAATTGTATGATTCCATTTCAGTCCAGTGAGGGAGATCATTTGATGAAAAATAATATGTCATAGACCTCAGTTGTGCCGACCAATAATACAACATAAAATTTGGACATTTCAGACCTCCACGATCAAATGGTAAATATAATAAAGACAGACGTAATCTAGCCCTCCTATTGTTCCATATAAATTCCACTAACTTTTTTTTAATTCTTGAGAATAAATCTAAAGGTGGTGGTAAGGGAATGTATTGAAATAAATAAAGTATTTTAGGTAAGATATTACTTTTAAGTATATTGATTCTCCCGATCATCGACATTGGTAGTGACATCCATCTCTGATTTAACTCATTAATATCTGTCATTAAGGCTTCATAATTAACACTGGCGACTGATTCTAGCTTAGGCGCAATTTGGATTCCTAAATATTTAAACTGATTTACAACATTGAATTGATTTACCTCAGGGGCTGGGTAATTTCTCTGGGTCTCATTTAGCATTAATATTGAAGATTTAGTTTTATTTATTTTATAACCTGATATTTCCCCAAAATTCTTTATTAAATTCAACAAGGTCGGAATTGATTTTTTTAGATTCGACATAAACAAAATTATGTCATCGGCGTACAGGGAGATTTTATGTTCTGTTGGTCCAACTTTAATTCCATGTATTTGTGAATGTAAACGTATCGCTATCGCTAAAGGTTCAATTGCCATAGTAAACAGTAAAGGGACAGTAAAGTGGACAGCCTTGTCGACATCCTCTATTGATTTTTATTGATTTTGAAATATTGTGATTTGTTAGGATTTCTGCTGTAGCATTATTGTATATTATCTGAACCCATTTTATGAAATTATTTCCAAGTCCAAACCTTTGTAAGACTTCAAAAAGAAAGGGCCATTCGACTCTATCAAAGGCCTTTTCGGCGTCCAGTGATAGGAGAGCTGTATCCGGTGCTTCTTTATTAAAATAAATAATATTAAATAGTCTTCTTACATTATGGAAGCCTTGTCTTCCCTTTATAAAGCCATTCTGGTCTCGATTAATAATATTTGGTAAAATTTCTTGTATTCGTCTTGCTAAAATTTTACAGATTATCTTAAGGTCAGCATTTAATAGGCTTATTGGTCTCATATTTCACATTTATTAGAGGGCTTACCTGGTTTTGGCAGCAGTATAATTAAGGCATTATTTATGTATGATGGTAAATTATTATTTTGAAATGCTTCTAAAACCATTTCCAAAAAAGGTTTTATTAATTTATTCTTAAATTTTTTATAAAGGTCAACTGGGAGACCATCTGGTCCTGCACTTTTTCCTGATTTCATATTATCAATGGCTAGCCCAACTTCTTCTTGACTAATTTTAGATTCCAATATCTCCCTGTTTTCATTTGGAATACACGGTATAGATAGTTCGTTCAAAAACCCATTTAGTTTTGTTAAATCAGATTCATTTTTGGTATCATATAATTTTTCATAGTAATCTCTAAAGGCTCTGTTGATTTCTAAAGGATCTATGACTACCTGTCCGTTACTTATAATACTGGTAATTGGCGTTTTAAATTCTAATTGTCTAATCTGCCATGCCAATAATTTTCCTGATTTTTCACCTTGTTCATAAAAAGATTGTTTCAATCTTAGAAGACTCGAGGCAGCTCTATTCGCTGATTTTTTGTCGTATTCAGCTCTCAAAATCAGTAATTCATTCTCCAACCTTGGATCACTTCCTGCATACACTTTTTCCTGAAGACTTTTTATTTTATGTTCCAATTGGGCTCTCTCCTCTCGAGTCTTCTTAGATTTTGAACCTGTATAACTAATAATATGTCCCCTAATAAAAGCTTTGAAAGCCTCCCACTTTACACATGCTGATGTTTGTGTAGTATTGATGTCAAAGAACTCATCTATCTGTTTTTCTATATACTTGACAAATTCCTCATCCTGAAGCCATTTATGCTGAAATTGCCATCTACCTGATTCCTTTGTCAATTTTTTATCTACATATATTAAACAGCAGGGTGCATGATCTGAGATCACGATGTTATCATAAAAGCAGTTTTGAATCTTGGACCTTAATTCTGTGGAAATCAAAAAATAATCAATACGTGAGAATGTCTTATAGGTACTGGAATAACAAGAGTAGGCTTTAACTTGGTTTCATTTCTCTCCATATATCTAACAATCTCAGTTCTTTCATAAAATGATTAATGGTCATCCTACATCCATTGTGCGTACAATCCAGTCCTGTTGATCTATCTATACCTGGATTCAATGTACAATTAAAATCCCCTGCTATTATATGTTGCCCTGTAAGTGATGATAAGATAAGAAATAAATTAGCAAAGAACTTTTGATCATCTATATTGGGACCATATAAGTTCACCAAATTTATATTTTCTAATAGCAAAGAACCTTGAATGATTACATATCTTCCAAATTTGTCTCCAATTACATTTTTCACTTGAAAAGGGACTGATTTATGTATGAGAGTCATAACTCCCCTGGCCCGGGATGAAAAAGATGAGGTGAAAACACTTCCTTGCCATCTACTCCTAATTCTTTTTACATCCTCCTCTATTAGATGAGTTTCTTGTAAAAACACAATTTTTGAACCCATGTCTTTTATTTTATTCATAACTTGTTTAAGTTTTTTTAAATTTTGTAGACCTCTGCAATTCCATGAAGTCAAATTAAGATTAACGCTTTGGTTTATGATCAATAGAGAGTTTGGGATTACCTTGCAGTGTATACATGCTCAAACAGAGAAGCAAAAAAATGAGTGGTTGAACATTCATCCTACAAACTACACACAAACAAATTCCCCCTTCCCACACTTGTGGCAAACCCCCCAAAATCAAAAGAAAAATTCCGTCTCCCGATATAGCCATCGACCGCTCCACATCCACGGGGAACAGCCTAAGCCACTCCTTCATCCTCCCAATCACCCTAACTCTACTGCTTTTAATGACATAACATTAACTCTCCTCTGTAGTTTTCCAACTTAACTCCAAAATTTTTAGCAACTTTGTACATCATAGTTTTTTTTGTTTTTTGTTTTTTTATTATATAATACAATCTATATTTTGTAAATTTGCTATTTGCTTCAAGTCAGTCAGATGTCTGTGCAAATGCTTAATTATTCTACCTTATATTTTGTTCATGCTTAGCTCCCACCAGTCTCTTCTTCTTCTTTGATCTTCTTGATGAACTCCTGCGCTTCCTCTGGGGTCTTGAAGATGTGGGTTCTGCCCTCATACGTGGTCAACAGTCTCGCAGGATAGATTACACCATGACGAATCCCAAGGTTGCGCAGCTCCTTACGTATGGGATCAAACTGCTTCCTCAATTGTTGGATTCCTGTGGCCAAATCTGGGCAGAACCGCACCTGCTGGTCCTGGTGTTTAATCTCTCCTTTAGCTCGTGCTGCGTTGAAGATCTTCATCCTGTCTCTGTTGCTGATAAACTTCATAATTAAGGTCCTCGGTGGTCCCTTATCTCTCCGTGGGCCAATACGGTGCGCGCCCTCCAGAATCACCGCCGACCGCAGCTCCGCGCTGCCCAGCGCCTCCGGAATCCACTTTTCCAGAAAGGAACACGAATCCTGACCTTCGGATTCCTCCGGTAGACCCACCAGCCTCAAGTTGTTCCGTCTCGACCGGGATTCCAAATCCAGAATATTTTCTTCCAGACATTTATTTTGCTAGATTCCTTCTTAATTTATTAAATTTTGACTGGTGATGCAACATTCAACTTACACGTACTTACCTTTATCAGTGTCTACTGTACAAGTTCAAGCACACCTGTACTTATAACATAAAAAATGTACCCGTTCAAGAGAAATGGATTCCGCATTGCAAATTTGTTTAAAATAAAAAAAAAACAACTACCAAGACATTACGTTTCGTTGTGTTGTTAAAAATTAAATTACCATTAGAAGGCTATACACCTGACCTGATGAACAGCAGCATGTGGAGTGAACAGAGAATGGAATGTGTATGTAATTATTGGCTTTTCTCATACGGTGTCATAACAGATAAACCAGACTTTTGATGCAAACAATACAATTTTATTCCAGAAGCAAAATTTACAAACAAAAAAACAGACTGGGCGTGGGGAGACATGGTTAGACACGCCGACTGCTAAATGCGTCCACAAGCCTGCCAAATAGGGTCAGGAAATCTCTGTTGAATGATGACATCTCTGCGAGCTCTTCCCTTCGTAACACAGCGTTCTGCTCCAGGGCTTCACGCGCATCTGCCCGCACATCTGCGGCCACCTGTAGCAAATGCTGCATGTACTCCTGATGGTGTTCTTGCCGCTGGTCATGTTGCCGTTCCAAGAGCCGCATCTCTTTGTCATGCATGTTGACCATCGCTAATGTAGATGGAAAGACAGAAAGGCATGGTCGTTAAAGCTGGATCACTACATATATTATGGAATTACACAGGTGAAAGTCTGTGGTGGAATGTCACTATTATTTTATGCTTCATTGCTGTATATAAGCTGAACTGTGATGTTGCTGCCCCTCAGTAGAGCAGATTTTGCAACACGCAGGGTGCCGTCTTCGGCTGCAGCCCCCCTGCAAAACTAAAAAGGATTAAGATTAAGAATATGGATGGATGGATGGATGGATGGGTAATGTTTAAATTAGTTGCTTGTAGTGTGGCCGCAGAAATCTGAATGGGTTAATACAGTCAGCTGACGCGAAGCATTTCAATGAAGCATGTTGATTTCAACGGCAGTTCATCAGCTTTATTTGTTTTTCTAAAACAGGAGTTACAACAGCACCAATCACCACACCTAAAAATGGTTGTGGAACACCGATAAGTGAAGACCAAAGAATAACCTTTTTGTACATTTAAAAAGACATTTTCAATTAATTAATATGCAGCTACAGGAAATTGCATTAATCAATTTGGTACATAACTTGTTAGGCTCCAGCCCCCCCGCGACCTGTAAAGGATTAAGCGGTAGAAGATGGATGGATGGATTTTCGACCCTGGTTTCCGCTGGACCTGTTTCAACCAAAAAAAAATCGTGGTTATTGTGCCTTACCGGCACTTGAACGTGATCCAGATGGAGCTGGTGATGTGGCTGACATGGGAGTCGATTCAGCTGGCGCTCCGGCAGACGCAGACGCAGCGCCAGGAGAGTCCGGTGTGCCCATGTCCACTGAGGTGGACCCCTGTGATATGAACTGTGATTCTAGAAAGAAAATGCACGCAATTTAAAACTTAACAACCTTAACACACAAGTGCAACATGTACACAACACTCTAAAGTTTTTAACCGGAATACAATAAGCGTAATTCAGCGTTTTGTTCGCGCTAATACTGAACACAAAGCAAGCGTGAATCTGCAGTTGGCTGCAAAACAATAGGCAAGCCTCAGTAACAACCATTACCCACAATCTAACAACCTTCCTATTTCTTAAAAACAGTGAGCTTGGCACAGAAAGGATAAAGTGGCAAAAAGATGCGCAATATCAAAACAACACTCACCATCCACGGTTTCCAAGGCCATGACTGTGGCCGTGTCGAGCCCAATGTCTCTCAGCGAACCACTTCCACTCCTTCCGATCCGCTGCACTTCGAGCATTGTGGTCCTTCACTGCTCGGTAATCACTTTTCAGCTTTTTCAGCTTCTCCCGACACTGTTTGGCAGTACAGATGTGCCCTTGGGAATCCATCTGCTCGGACACCTGCATTTCGAGTAGATCCGTCCAACTCGCGCTGAATGCGATCGTCGGCTAATATAGAAAGAAAATTGCGCACCTCCTAATATATAATATTAGGAGTATATTATTATATAAGTATATTATACAGTATATTAATATAATATACTGTATTAAAGGGGCGCACTGTGTTCACTGGCTGAACAACTACAAATGGCGGTCGTGGAGTAAATTCAGCAGAAAAAGTCGCTTTCTGTGACGTTACGACCTGACCAATCAGCGGCAACCAGTCTCTTAAAGTCATATCACAGCCATACTCAGCCCTACTCAGCTCAGTTAGACCCTGCCCTGGATCAGGTACTAAAAAAGCACCTGCTAACCGGTGCTGGGGCTAATGGAAAATGCTCAAACGCGGGCTGGGTGGTGCGGTGTAGGGCTAAGTGAGGCTAGTGGAAAAGGGCCTTTAATGATGTGATTGGTGCTGAATTTGGCAGTACAGTCGTGAATGAGCAGGCTAAACAGCAGGGAGCTCAAGACACAGCCCGGAGGATATAATGATATATGATATAATGATTTCATGATATAATGTCACTGTTGCGTGAACTTTTTACATTTTCCATAAATTTTACCCGAAAGGCAAATATCCCTAACTTTTTGTGAGTAGTGTGCACGCACACGCATGTGTGTGTGTGTGTAAGCAATATTACACAAGTGAAAACGGTATCATGAATATAGTAACTCTGCTGGTTAAACTATAACAGAGCTCATCGGAGCACACACAATCAGCCATGATGCTTTACATTGGGGTTAAAAAAAAAACTTCAGATCACCAGAGGAATTCTGCTGTAGACGTACACACCAGTAAAAATGTGGGGAAATTATATTTTTCCTTTGTGCATTTTTGCACAATATTGCTGGAGTTGTGGCTGAGCTGAGCCAATGCCGCAGAGTGCTCTGCTGTGCATGTCTATAATGTAAGTAATAACTTCTTGTGTTTGACAAGTATGTTTTAAAATGGCTAAACTGCATTTTGTCAAAAACTTTATTCACTTATTCCCATTTTTTGTCTGTAACCGATGAAGGCAGACTCACTCCTGTGGTAAGTCCAACCACTTTTTTTAACCTAAATATGAAGAATTGTGATTATATAAGTAATAACCCAAATAAATCATGGCTGTGAACATTTAAATTACAACCCTCAGCTGAAGATCAGCTGGTCAAACCAATGGGAACCATCCTCTTAAAACGTGGTTCTTTTGCATTTGAGACTTTTGATGTTGCCATTTAGCACTAATTATTTTTTCTTCTCTTATGATAATGTCAATTTCTATGACAGAGAAGTTTCTCTTTTTTGCCGTTTTTCATTCTTCCATGTCATAAATGCTGGGGGTGAGACGTGAGCGTGGAATTCAAATGACACACAGATCCATCCATCAGTTTTATCAATGAATGAACGATCATACAATGAGATTGACCAGATATGCATGGTTTCATAAATACCACACAGACCTTTTTGTACGATCATATTTGCATCCAAATGTGCGCCGATTTCTACGCACTTTTGATAAATGGGGCCAGTGTGGCGGGTTGGTGTAACCCCCACAACAGACTAAGGACAGACAGCTCGCTACTCCTGGTTTTTTCCGCTGCACTACTGAGATGTAATGTGCCATACATGCATTGTGATGTTAATGTGCCATTCCTTCATTGTGTTCATGCATCCTGTCCTTACTGTGACCTAGAGACTGAGATCAATATGTAGATGTGCCTTGTAACCTCTTTGTCCTGCAGCTGGAGCAGAGGCCAGCAATCTGCCTATTGTGATGTACGTATGTCTCTCAAATGCAAATGTCTCATGCCTGTTCTGCAGTCTCTTTGATCATACCCACTGCTGGGAATGCTCTTTTATGTATTGTTGTAGTTGGGTATATATACTGCACTGTAATCCATGCTCATTCTCTCACTCTTCAACTGCTGCTGCTGGACACAGACACACTGTGTCTCTTTGCTGGAGAGCCTCCGAGCCGCCCATTGGGCGAGCTTCGTGACGGCGGTATGATTTAATAAACTCTACTTAAAACTCTCAACGCTGCCTTTATTTTATCATCCGCTTCACTGGTGACCCCGAGAATGCACACGCTTTGTGCAACGCAACCTTCTGGTCTGGACGGCCACGCTGGCGACCCGACGCTGAAAAAAACACGCTGCCAGCGAACACAGCAGCCTGACGCAAACGATCTGCCCTCCCTTCGGCTTTAGGGAGACCTCGACGCGGAGCCAACACAGGCGAGCTGCTCTCCGGACATCAACGTCCCCGGCCCAGAAAACATAATGGTGTGCCCCTCGCCTGAGATCGGGACGTTCATGCTGGACCGGCCGAGGGACACAGAACGTTTTCTCCCTCTCACCGCTACTCCTCCCTCTCAGCGATCCTACTCATCTACCCGAGCCTGAGGAACAAAGATCGTCTATCTCCCCTCAACGCTCCAACGCACCATGACTAATCTGCAGCCACAGCTCATCATAGATGTTTACCGGTGCCGACTGCGCCAATCTCCACCAAGATTCCTGACCCTGGTTCTCCTCTCCAGCTGGCCCACCCATCACGGAACCCCGGTGCACGCACCGGGGAGTTACTAGGACGGCGCACCACGCACGGGACAGTAACGGCTCCAGAGACCGCCATCGTCCTCCGCCTCTGCACATGCCCGAGAAAAACGGCCGATCGCCACCCTTGGAACCTTCAGGGCTGCCCGCACACCTGAAGCACGCTTGCAGCTCGCCCACAGGATTCACTAATGGTCTCAGCCACGGCGCACAAGGGATTCAGCAGTCAGCTTTTCCCACACGCCAAGTCCCTCTGCTTTTGTTCCTTTTTTTTTTTTCTTACAGCCGCTCCTGCTTTTCTTCATGGCCACGAGAGGAGTCAGAGACTAATTTTTCTTCTTGTGATCTCCGCAAGTTCAACGGGACAGCCCCTCGACATCGCGGAACAACAAGCAATTTTTGCGCGGCCAGGACGATTTCACCGCTCCCGGCCGGCACTTACCCCCCCACACACCTGCACAGAGCTTCTCCTGCTCGCTGCCCAAGCTGCATGATCGAGACTTCGGCTGCCTGCCGAGCCCTCTGGGAGGGAGCGTGTGGCGGGTTGGTGTAACCCCCACAACAGACTAAGGACAGACAGCTCGCTACTCCTGGTTTTTTCCGCTGCACTACTGAGATGTAATGTGCCATACATGCATTGTGATGTTAATGTGCCATTCATTCATTGTGTTCATGCATCCTGTCCTTACTGTGACCTAGAGACTGAGATCAATATGTAGATGTGCCTTGTAACCTCTTTGTCCTGCAGCTGGAGCAGAGGCCAGCAATCTGCCTATTGTGATGTATGTCTCTCAAATGTAAATGTCTCATGCCTGTTCTGCAGTCTCTTTGATCATACCCACTGCTGGGAATGCTCTTTTATGTATTGTTGTAGTTGGGTATATATACTGCACTGTAATCCATGCTCATTCTCTCACTCTTCAACTGCTGCTGCTGGACACAGACACACTGTGTCTCTTTGCTGGAGAGCCTCCGAGCCGCCCATTGGGCGAGCTTCGTGACGGCGGTATGATTTAATAAACCTGCTTAAAACCTACAACTCGCTGCCTTATTTCATGCCGCCGCACCAGTATGTTTAATTTCAGTTTTCTTGAGGCTGCTGGTTTACTGAGCCATTAATGTCTGTGTAAATGCAGTATTTCCTCCTTTTAATACTTGTGTGTCATTTTGTGATACTTGCTCTAGTAGTGCACTTAGTGGACACCCCTTCCCCAGTTTTATCTGTAATCTTTCCTCTGTCAGATCCAAGGGGCCATCATCGTGTCATCCCTGATTGAGGTGTGCATCGGAGCGTTGGGTCTGCCAGGGATGCTGTTGAAGTACATTGGACCTTTGACCATCACACCCACTGTGGCTCTTATTGGCTTGTCTGGTTTCCAGGCTGCAGGGGAGAGGGCTGGAAAACACTGGGGCATTGCTATGCTGTGAGTATGGACACTCATGCTAAGAAAACTATCTACATTTGTCAGTAAAATATCTTCAAAATTATCTTTATTCATAGTGTGGTGGTGTATCTAGTTTTGTAAAGATTTTTAGCTAATATTAGCTGTACTATACGTGTACTAAAATGCTACACCTGGTCTGTACTAGTTTATGGATGTGAATGTTGGACTATTTCCAAAGATTTGAAAGCACACCTGGAAGCCGCTGAAATACGTTTGGTTTTTTGGGGGTTTTTTTTACCAAAGAATCCTACACATTTCGTGGACGGAAAAGAAAAGCAATAAAGAAATCATGGAAATGGCAGGCAGGGAACGGAGCTTAATGAAGACTATAAGAAAACGACAACTGGAGTTTCTTGAACACATAATCAGAAAAGATAAATTAGAGAACTTAGTCTTGACTGTCAAGATAGAAGGTACAAGGAGCAGAGGTAGATAATGAATTACATATTTTCATGGCCTAGAAGATGTCATCCCTAACATGAAGCAGTCCGAGGTGATATGCCTAGTTGGTGACCAAGAAAGCTGGGAAGCCATGATCGTCGATGTCTGTTCTAGACCTGACACCTGAAGAAGAAGATTAGCTGTACTAGGTTCCGTCCGCATTCACTACTTCTGAGGCAAACTCGCACTCAGTGAACCTCTGGTGATTCTGCATCCATGTTGTGCTCAGGGTCAAGGACAAATGTCATAAAATACAACTTTAACTTTGTGCAAGCCTAGGCTCTGTGTGTGTGTGTGTGTGTGTGTTGGGGGGGTGGCAAAGGTACCTGGGGACTTCGGGGTGTTCATCAGTCTGGAATAAGCTACTCAGTCACTGATGAGCTGGGTTTTAAAAATGATCTGGGGATGTTCTGAAGTAACAGCTGGAAAACGGTAGAGAAGTGGTGCACGAATAGTGTTTCTCTATCGATTCTATTCTTGTCTGCCATGGAACCTGACATCATTGGAAACCACTGAAACTGTGTCAACAGAAACTGTTTTCAACCACTGCCATCTTTCATGTGTGAATAGCTACATGTTTGACACCAAAAAGGATTGGGTGGAGTATAATCTTAAGCTTTTGTGCAAAATTGATCAATTACATAGTAGTTTATAGCATTCAAACAGTCTCTTACCTGATCAGAGAATATTTTAGAACAAAAAACACATATCATGTTAATCAAATAAAGATTCTAGGTCCCTTGGTTTAAAGGGTTGACTCGTAGGGGAAGAGGTACTTTTGCGGTGATGTTCAGGTGGTGTTGCATCAGCTCCTGCTGTGTCATGGCTGTTTATTCTGTAGCTGGAGGGACTCTCCGCTCACTCCATGGAGACAGAGGATATATGCCTATAATTGCCACTGATTTCTCAGCAGTTAGGGTAATTGATTGGTTTTTAAGTCTCTGCAGTCTGCGTCAGACGTAGGCAGAAGTAAATGGATCATGTTAACACAGACTTATTCACACACAGAGGATTCACAACATAGAAAGTGATGACGCTAAAGTTGCCATGAAACTATTAAGGGAAACAGCACAGCTACTTCTTTTAATCTTTACTTTTAATCTATCCGAAATAAAGGATTGCTAACTACTTCTGCATATTTATGCATCTCCTATAAAAACCAAATCTAGGGAGACCCCCCCCCCAAAAAAAAAAAAAAAAAAAAACAGGTCTGCTCGGCTTGATCACCTCTACAAGCACTGTATATTAGGGGTGGGGGAAATAATTTTAGATTTATCGAATTGCCATATGTGAAAGATTCTGAATTATTTTATTTATTTTATTTAACCTTTATTTATACAGGGTAGCTGGGCAGCACGGTGGCGCAGTGGTTAGCACAGTGGCAGCACAGCAAGAAGGTCATGGGATCGATTCCACCCTTGACCATCGTGGGTTCGATCCCAGACCATCGGTGACCCTTCTGTGTGGAGTTTGCATGTTCTCCCCGTGTCTGCGTGGGTTTACTCCGGGCACTCCGGTTTCCTCCCACATGCCAAAAACATGCAAGTTAGGTTAATTGGCATCAAACTGGGGATTCTAAATTGTCCTTAGGTGTGACTGTGAGAGTGAATGGTTGTCTGTCTCTCTGTGTTGGCCCTGCGATGGACTGGCGATCTGTCCAGGGTGTACCCTGCCTCTCGCCCAAAAGATGCTGGGATAGGCTCCAGCCCCCCCGCGACCCGAAAGGATTAAGCGGTAGAAGATGGATGGATATACAGGGTAGCTCCACTGAGAGGCAACCTCTCTTTTTCAAGGATGCCCTGTTCACATTCACACATTCACACCAGGAAGCTTCCCAGTACAACCACAGACTGATCTGTGGCCACTGAGCAGCTCCACTGGAGCAGTTGGGGTTAAGAGCCTTGCTCAAGGGCACCACAGTGGGGTTAAGGAGGGTGGAGCAAACACTGCTATGTTATCTGACCCACCCAGATCTAATCCCACCGGTCCAGGGATCGAACTTGTGACCCTTCACTCACCAGTCTACATCCCTAACCATTAGTCCACCACTGCCCAAACTGATTGACAGATGTCAAAGAATTGATTTTTAGATGCCCAGAGTTCAGCAGCAGCCCGTGTCTGCCTGCCCATGTCAGTAACCAGGTACTGTAGTTACAATAGTAGGATAAATGCTGCTTAAGTGTAACATTCCAGTTGATTTATCACATGTTTCACATTTGTTTTATTAATAAAAGATATTGGAAGTAAATTCATGAGTCATTACACATACTCTGCTCTGAAAATGCCAAATAATTACACAGTGAGGAGGAAAAAAAAACTGCATTGATAATCACTTTATCATTGGATTGCAGCCCTCTAA
Source organism: Pholidichthys leucotaenia (assembly GCA_020510985.1). Taxonomy (NCBI): domain Eukaryota; kingdom Metazoa; phylum Chordata; class Actinopteri; order Cichliformes; family Pholidichthyidae; genus Pholidichthys; species Pholidichthys leucotaenia. Next base: position 44,392,132 of record CM035838.1, on the reverse strand, counting down.
ATCATAATTGAATTGTGAGGTGGCTCAAGATTTCCACCCCTACCATATATACAGTATATTGTACCGCCCACCATTCCACTATAGCTCAGCAATTGTTTTTGTAATCAGAAAAGCTAAACAAATGGAGGACAGCCTAATCTCTGTGGAGGGCTTCTTGCCACCACTATCACCCATGCACACTGTTCACAAATTGAACAATGGTGAAATTAATGAAGACGACAACAACAATTATGTTTTTGGAGTGAAGTCATACTTCTTTGAACCAAGATCTGAAAACGGGGAAAAGACTCCAAGTGTCACTGCAGCCGAACAAACAAACTCCCCATCTTTGCTAGCTAGCTCTTGCTCCACTTCAAACTCTACGGTAGCTGGCTGCTTTTATAGTTGATATAAAGTTTATAGAGGGGGGTGAAGAAACACAGGTGTAGTATACATCTCCATGTACAAGATGACTCATCTACATACAGTGGGGCAAAAAAGTATTTAGTCAGCCACCAATTGTGCAAGTTCTCCCACTTAAAAGACGAGGGAGGTCTCCAATTTTCATCATAGGTATACCTCAACTATGAGAGACAAAATGAGGGGAAAAAAATCCAGAAAATCACATTGTCTGATTTTTAAAGAATTTATTTGCAAATTATGGTGGAAAATAAGTATTTGGTCACCTACAAACAAGCAAGATTTCTGGCTCTTACAGACCTGTAACTTCTTCTTTAAGAGGCTCCTCTGTCCTCCACTCGTTACCTGTATTAATGGCACCTGTTTGAACTCGTTATCAGTATAAAAGACACCTGTCCACAACCTCAAACAGTCAGACTCCAAACTCCACTATGGCCAAGACCAAAGAGCTGTCAAAGGACACCAGAAACAAAATTGTAGACCTGCACCAGGCTGGGAAGGCTGAATCTGCAATAGGTAAGCAGCTTGGTGTGAAAAAATCAACTGTGGGAGCAATTATTAGAAAATGGAAGACATACAAGACCACTGATAATCTCCTCGATCTGGGGCTCCACGCAAGATCTCACCCCGTGGGGTCAAAATGATCACGAGAACGGTGAGCAAAAATCCCAGAACCACACGGGGGGATCTAGTGAATGACCTGCAGAGAGCTGGGACCAAAGTAACAAAGGCTACCATCAGAAACACACTATGCCGCCAGGGACTCAAATCCTGCAGTGCCAGACGTGTCCCCCTGCTTAAGCCAGTACATGTCCAGGCCCGTCTGAAGTTTGCTAGAGAACATTTGGATGATCCAGAAGAGGATTGGGAGAATGTCATATGGTCAGATGAAACCAAAATAGAAGTTTTTGGTAAAAACTCAACTTGTCGTGTTTGGAGGAGAAAGAACACCATACCTACTGTGAAGCATGGGGGTGGAAACATCGTGCTTTGGGGCTGTTTTTGTGCAAAGGGACCAGGACGACTGATCCGTGTAAAGGAAAGAATGAATGGGGCCATGTATCATGAGATTTTGAGTGAAAACCTCCTTCCATCAGCAAGGGCATTGAAGATGAAACGTGGCTGGGTCTTTCAGCATGATAATGATCCCAAACATACCGCCCGGGCAACGAAGGACTGGCTTCGTAAGAAGCATTTCAAGGTCCTGGAGTGGCCTAGCCAGTCTCCAGATCTCAACCCCATAGAAAATCTTTGGAGGGAGTTAAAAGTCCGTGTTGCCCAGCGACACCCCCAAAACATCACTGATCTAGAGGAGATATGCATGGAGGAATGGGCCAAAATACCAGCAACAGTGTGTGAAAATCTTGTGAAGACTTACAGAAAATGTTTGACCTCTGTCATTGCCAACAAAGAGTATATAACAAAGTATTGAGATGAACTTTTGTTATTGACCAAATACTTATTTTTCACCATGATTTGCAAATAAATTCTTTAAAAATCAGACAATGTGATTTTCTGGATTTTTTTTTTCCTCATTTTGTCTCTCATAGTTGAGGTATACCTATGTTGAAAATTGGAGACCTCTCTCATCTTTTAAGTGGGAGAACGTGCACAATTGGTGGCTGACTAAATACTTTTTTACCCCACTGTATTTTTTTCCTAGCAGGGGGAAACAAACTTCCAAAATATTGGAAATATTTTCAGGAACACTTTTTTTTTAGTCATTTGGTCTGGTCAGACTCTGTGTGTATGATATTTAAAAACACAATGAATTTGATTTCTTGCCTAGTTTAAGTGTTCCATCCAAATAAGGAGATTGTTTCTGTCTGCAGGACTATCTTCTTGGTTCTGGTCTTCTCTCAGTATGCCAGAAACGTTCACTTTCCTCTGCCTATCTACAAAGCCAAGAAAGGCTGGACCTCTTACAGGCTTCAGGTCTTCAAAATGTTTCCTGTAAGTACAGCTTTGTTTCTGTCCGACTTCTCCATTTTTGTTCCTTATTCAAGTCTAAATGTCATATTTATTATCCTGGTTTTGTTTTGGTTTCTTTACAATCGATTTTTCCACTCCAAGTTACTGTCGCAAGTTACTCAGCAAAGCTGATCTCTTCTCTGGGGAGGTATTTTCCAAGCACTCAGTAAATCAGCTTGTTTACCTCACTCCCACCCTCCCCTGCTGGTGAAATTATTAGTTTCACTGAATTCACACCAAAGCTCCCACTCAGTCTGGTTTACACCATCCTGCCATAAGACTTCCCACAGTCATTTTATTTAAAATGTTGACTTTATTCTGTAATCTCACAACCTGGCAACAAGAGGCAACACTCTAAAACCAGAATTTAAAGCTCACAGCCCTTTGTTAAAGTCACAGTGAAATACAACTTCAGAACACTAAAATGTTTTACATTTTCCCCATTGTTGAATAATGTTTTTTTGTTTCTCTTGCATCCAGATCATAATGGCCATTCTTGTGTCGTGGCTGTTGTGTTTTATTTTTACTGTAACCGACGTTTTCCCACCGGAAAAGGACAAGTATGGTTTCTACGCCCGCACGGATGCACGTCAAGGAATCCTCACAGTTGCTCCGTGGTTCAAAATCCCCTATCCCTGTAAGTGTGCCTGTGCATGTGTCAGAAAGAGTAATTGATGTTGTACTTGGTCTTTAAAAGCTGGTAATATACCCAGATTTACTCAGCCCTGGTGTTAGTTTATTTTGACTTCCCATGTGTCATGTGCAGGGGTCGGCACTCGGCAGCTTCCATAATGATAACAGCCATTTGACTTTTCTTGTAAATTTGCAATTTTTCCCCATAAATTTGTGTGTTTTCCTTTTAAATTTGCAACATTCTTCTTGTAAGTTTTGCTATTCCTTGAATTTGCATCTTTATCTTGTAAATTTGCAGCCTTTCCCCCCATAAAGTGGCCCTAGGTGTGAATGTGTGTGTGAATGGTGAAGGGATGGCACCGTACCGTGGCTGCTTCATCCATCCAGGTGGATGCCCTGAATTTCCCCTCTGGGGATCAATAAAGTATACAACAATAAAAAATAATAAAATTTGCCAATATCTTTCTCCATAGATTGGCAGTCTTTTTTCACCATTAATTTGTAAATTGCTTACCATTTTTCTCTAGGTAATTGTGGGTTTGTTCTATTAAAAAATAGGTTTTTTTAATTACTTGAATTTGCTGTTTTAGTTTTGTAAATTTAATACTTTTTTGAGAATTTTTTTTTCCCACAATATCTTTATTGAACCTTTTTTTTTTTTTAACAAACATGATACAAACAATCAAACACTAACACTAAAGTACTACAAAAAAAAAAAAATGCACTAAAAACACCAACAACCACCAACAAAATCAAGTCTTCAACAATGCTCCTCTGTTTAGTCTAGACAATCCAATACATAAGTATACATATTATGTTCACCAGTTTGGAATTTACAAGGTCCACACACATCATTCACCTTCTTCTTCAAGAGTTATGTTTAAATTTTTTACATAATCAATAAAAGGTCTCCATATATTCTCAAACACAATTTCCTTTGATTTCAGTATATATGTTATTCTTTCTAATGGAAGGTTTGTTAACATCTGTCTTAACCACTGAGTCACATCTGGTCTATGAGTCTTTTTCCATAATAGTGCAATACATTTTTTGGCATTAAGCAAACTGAGGTCTATGAATGTTCTTTCACTTTTATTAAAATTATGCTTTTCTGGGTACAGACCCAACAAAAACAGTTTAGGATTCAATATGATTTGTTTTGAGATTATTTTTTCAATTGTTACCCTCACCTCTTCCCAAAACATTCTTATTAATCTACATTCCCATAAACAATGAAATAGGGTTCCTTTACTTTCCATGCATTTTGTGCATGTATCTGGTATATTTTTGTTATATCTATTTAACTCCTCCGGTGTAACATACATCCGCATTAACCATTTGAAATGTATCAATTTAAGGCGTGCATTTATTGATTTGGTTTGAGCTTCTGTACAAGCCAATTCCCATTGTTCCTCTGAAATTTCAATTTGCAGATCTTCTTTCCAGTAGTTTAATCTTTTCTGTGAATTTTCACTTGAAGATAGTGTCAATGAGTTATAAAACTCTGAAATAATACCCTTTCTTTTACTATCTTTCATCATCATTTTTTTCAAGGATGAATAAATAGGTCGAGTGAGAGCTTTATTTTGATTTGATCGAATAAAGTTTCTAAGTTGAAGATATTTAAAAAAATGTGTTCTATTGAGATTAAATTTGATCCTCAGCTCTTCAAAAGACATTATGTTATCTGCACATGGCAAATATAAATCCTGAATCTTTTGTATCCCTTTTAAATTCCATACTTTAAATACAGCGTCCGCTCTCCCTGGTTTAAAATATTGATTACCCCATATTGGACTAAATTGTGACAATAACTGTGGTTCTTTTAAATAGTTTTTAGCTTCACACCATATTTTGATCATATGCTTTACAAATGGATTTTTAACTTGTTTTTGTAATTTTTTTGCCGAATCTGAGTATATGAATATGGGAAGAGGTAAAGGTAAATTGTATGATTCCATTTCAGTCCAGTGAGGGAGATCATTTGATGAAAAATAATATGTCATAGACCTCAGTTGTGCCGACCAATAATACAACATAAAATTTGGACATTTCAGACCTCCACGATTAAATGGTAAATATAATAAAGACAAACGTAATCTAGCCCTCCTGTTGTTCCATATAAATTCCACTAACTTTTTTTTTATTCTTGAGAATAGATCTAAAGGTGGTGATAAGGGAATGTATTGAAATAAATAAAGTATTTTAGGTAAAATATTACTTTTAAGTATATTGATTCTCCCGATCATCGACATTGGTAGTGACATCCATCTCTGAGTTAACTCACTGATATCTGACATTAAGGCTTCATAGTTGACACTGGCGACTGATTCTAGCTTAGGCACAATTTGGATTCCTAAATATTTAAACTGATTTACAACATTGAATTGATTTACCTCAGGGGCTGGGTAATTTCTCTGGGTCTCATTTAGCATTAATATTGAAGATTTAGTTTTATTTATTTTATATCATGATATTTCCCCAAAATTCTTTATTAAATTCAACAAGGTTGGAATTGATTTTTTTAGATTCGACATAAACAAAATTATATCATCGGCGTACAGGGAGATTTTATGTTCTGTTGGTCCAACTTTAATTCCATATATTTGTGAATGTAAACGTATCGCTATCGCTAAAGGTTCAATTGCCATAGTAAACAGTAAAGGTGAAAGTGGACAGCCTTGTCGACATCCTCTATTGATTTTTATTGGTTTTGAAATATTGTTATTTGTTAGGATTTCTGCTGTAGCATTATTGTATATTATTTGAACCCATTTTATGAAATTATTTCCAAGTCCAAACCTTTGTAGGACTTCAAAAAGAAAGGGCCATTCAACTCTATCAAAGGCCTTTTCGGCGTCCAATGATAGGAGAGCTGTATCCGGTGCTTCTTTATTAAAATAAATAATATTAAATAGTCTTCTTACATTATGGAAGCCTTGTCTACCCTTTATAAAGCCATTCTGATCTCGATTAATAATATTTGGTAAAATTTCTTGTATTCGTCTTGCTAAAATTTTACAGATTATCTTAAGGTCGGCGTTTAATAGGCTTATTTTTTTTTTTTTTTTTTTTTTTTTTTTTTTTTTTTTCTTGCCTTCTGATTGTTGCTCTGAGTGTTGCTATCCCTGTGCTGTTGCAATCCTGGAATTTCCCCGTTGTGGGACTAATAAAGGCTTATCTTATCTTATCTTATCTTATCTTATCTTATTGGTCTCATATTTTCACATTTATTAGAGGGCTTACCTGGTTTTGGCAGCAGTAGCCATTTATGCTGAAATTGCCATCTACCTGATTCCTTTGTCAATTTTTTATCTACATATATTAGACAACAGGGTGCATGATCAGAGATCACGATGTTATCATAAAAGCAGGTTTGAATCTTGGACCTTAATTCTGTGGAAATCAAAAAATAATCAATACGTGAGAATGTCTTGTAGGTACTGGAATAACAAGAATAGGCTTTAACTTGTGGTTTCATTTCTCTCCATATATCTAACAATCTCAATTCTTTCATAAAATGATTAATAGTCATCCTACATCCAATGTGCGTACAATCCAGTCCTGTTGATCTATCTATACCTGGATTCAATGTACAATTAAAATCCCCTGCTATTATATGTTGCCCTGTAAGTGATGATAAGATGAGAAATAAATTAGCAAAGAACTTCTGATCATCTATATTGGGACCATATAAGTTCACAAGATTTATATTTTCTAATAGCAAAGAACCTTGAATGATTACATATCTTCCAAATTTGTCTCCAATTACATTTTTCACTTGAAAAGGAACTGATTTATGTATGAGAGTCATAACTCCCCTGGCTCGGGATGAAAATGAAGAGGTGAATACACTTCCTTGCCATCTACTCCTAATTCTTTTAACATCCTCCTCTATTAGATGAGTTTCTTGTAAAAACACAATTTTTGAACCCATGTCTTTTATTTTATTCATAACTTGTTTAAGTTTTTTTTAAATTTTGTAGACCTCTGCAATTCCATGAAGTTAAATTAAGATTAACACTTTGGTTTATGATCAATAGAGAGTTTGGGATTACCTTGCATTGTAAACATGCTCATACAGAGAAGCAAAAACATGAGTGGTTGAACATTCATCCTACAAACTACACACAAACAAATTTCCCCTTCCCACACTTGTGGCAAACCCCCCAAAATCAAAAGAAAAATTCTGTCTCCCGATATAGCCATCGACCGTTCCACACCCACGGGGAACAGCCTAAGCCACTCCTTCTTCATCCTCCCAATCACCCTAACTCTACTGCTTTTAATGACGTGACATTAACTCTCCTCTGTAGTTTTCCAACTTAACTCCAAAATTTTTAACAACTTTGTACATCATAGTTTTTTTTTTGTTTGTTTTGTTTTTGTTTTGTTTTTTTTAATATATAATACAATCTATATTTTGTAAACTTACTATTTACTTCAAGTCAGTCAGATGCCTGTGCAAATGCTTAATTATTCTACCTTATATTTTGTTCATGCTTAGCTCCCACCAGTCTCTTCTTCTTCTTTGATCTTCTTGATGAACTCCTGCGCCTCCTCTGGGGTCTTGAAGATGTGGGTTCTGCCCTCATACGTGGTCAGCAGTCTCGCAGGATAGATTACACCATGACGAATCCCAAGGTTGCGCAGCTCCTTACGTACGGGATCAAACTGCTTCCTCAATTGCTGGATTCCTGTGGCCAAATCTGGGTAGAACCGCACCTGCTGGTCCTGGTGTTTAATCTCTCCTTTAGCTCGTGCAGCGTTGAAGATCTTCATCCTGTCTCTGTTGCTAAGAAACTTCATAATTAAGGTCCTCGGCGGTCCCTTATCTCTCCGTGGGCCAATACGATGTGCTTTTTCCAGAACCACTGCTGATTGCAACTCCTCGCTGCCCAGCACCTCCGGAATCCACTTTTCCAGAAAGGAACATACGTCCCGACCTTCTGATTCCTCTGGAAGACCCACCAGCCTCAAGTTATTCTGTCTCGACCGAGATTCCAAATCCAAAATATTATCTTCCAGAGATTTATTTTTTTTTTCCAAAGTGCGCACCTTTAATTGAAGACGGGTGACGTCATCTTCAGCACTAGCGAGACGGAGCTCCATCTGTGCCGTTCGTTCTACACAGTCACCCAATTCCTTTCTTATTCCTTCCAACGCTGTCATAATCCCATCAAATCTAGAGGAAAAGTCCGCTCTCATTGAACTCATGGCAGCCATCAGCGCATCTGCGCCTCCCCCCGCAGACATCGCACCGTTGCCAGCCTCCTCCGCCATATATGGAGTTTTATTTGCTGCGTCACAGACCTGAAAGTCCGTTAATTTGGACTGTTTCGGCGGCTCGCTTTTTCCTTTACCTGGTTTTCCAGCCTTAGGCTTCGCCGACATATCCTCGCCCAAACGCTGGGATACGTTCTGTCCCAAATGAGAGAGTTATTTGCCGATTTTTTTTCTCCAGGAGCAGAGCAGAGCGAGACACGTCCGTCCTACGTGGCAGCCATAACCGGAAGCCCCTTTTTTGAGAAATTTACATTTTTTTCTTGTGAAATTAACTTTTTTCTTATAAATTGTCTGCATTTTAATTATAGATTATTTTTCTCTGATACATAGATTTGTTTTTACCCTTACGTTTCTTTTAAATTAAAAATCTAATATGTGTGTGTTCACATGGATTTCACTTTTTCATAAGAATTTGCCATTTCTTTTTCCTTCAAATTCACATGAGCCCACCTGGCCAAATAAGTCACATGTGGTTCCAGAGGTTCAGGCTGCTGATATACTGAGACAGAGAATTACGAATATCCTTGATATCTGGTGTAAATGGTACATAAAGACATCCATCCAGAGTTGATGAGTGCTGTTTTAAAACAGCCATTTGTCATCCCTGACCCACTGTTTTTTTATTTGTTTGTTTTAAACCCACAGTCCAGTGGGGCGTTCCCACAGTGACAGCTGCAGGTGTGATTGGCATGATGAGTGCTGTGGTGGCCAGCATCATTGAGTCTATCGGAGACTACTATGCCTGTGCCCGGCTCTCTTGCGCTCCTCCACCCCCTATACACGCCATCAACCGGTAACCCCCTTTTTATTCACTTCCTGAGTCATTATGTATGACGAATGGCATGGTCAATTTAATGTCTGCTGGAAACTGAAATTATGCTGCCATTTGTATGTCTGTGTAGGGGGATATTTGTAGAGGGCATTTCCTGTGTGCTGGACGGTGTTTTTGGGACGGGAAATGGCTCCACTTCATCCAGTCCTAATATAGGCGTCCTGGGAATCACTAAGGTACCACTGCTGGATTCAGTGTATCGTTCTGGTTTGGTCTTTTCTTTGTAATGCTGACCACAATACGATGCACAGTAAATGTCAGAAGCTACAAGCACATGATTATGTCACTCCTTGACTGCTATTATCATGAAAAAAAAACCTTGGTTTATGTATTTTGAGAAGATCCTTGTTGTATTTGATTTCTCCTCCAGGTGGGCAGCAGACGTGTGATCCAGTATGGAGCTGCCATGATGCTGCTGCTGGGGCTTGTGGGTAAATTCAGTGCCCTCTTTGCCTCTCTGCCAGACCCTGTCCTGGGAGCTTTGTTCTGCACCCTATTTGGCATGATTACTGCAGTGGGACTCTCCAACCTGCAGTTTGTTGACCTCAACTCCTCCAGAAACCTCTTTGTCCTCGGCTTCTCCATTTTCTTCGGCCTGATGCTGCCGAGCTACCTCAGACAGAACCCACTAGTCACCGGTGAGTGAGCAGATTCACACAAAAAATGGCAAATTTGAATGTTTTTTTGTTTTTTTTTTAAGTGAACATGTGATAATAATATGATTGGGGGGGGAAGCTCAGTTAAAAACGCACTCAAGTGGATATAAATTCCCTATAAAAACAAATAGCATTGTCTAAAATGGTATCTTATGCCCTTTTTTCTGCGAACAAAATTTTTACTTCTGGCACCACCCGATTCGGCAGCCTTTTTTCAGCAGTGGCTCAGTTCTGAGTTTTTCTTTCTTGTTTTTCCTTACTATCCATTTTTCTCTGCTGCAATTCTTCTGATCTTGTTACCCCTTATCCATCATGGACACCATGGACACTAATGTCGCCATACTGGCATTGATATTAACTGTCTTTCTACTCATATCGCCAGTGACTGTTGACCCGGTGAGAAGGAGTCAATTGTTAGCACTGTGCAGCTCTATGGTGCTAACTGAGAGACCTGATATCCCTCAAGAAATCAGGTGAAAACGACGTGGATGTCGAGCTGGAGCGAAGCGACTCACGAGGAAGACAAGGTACAAGCCTGTTCTACCATCCGTTATCATGGGATATGTGAGATCGCTGCTTAACAAGACGGATGAACTAGCGGCTCTGTCCCAGTATGAGAGTGCCTTTTAGAGAGGTTAGCATCATGCTGTTCACTGAAACGTGGCTAACTGAGCGAACAACAGACACCAACATTGGACTGGAGGTTTTCCACTTAATACGGTCAGATTGGACACTAGACAGCGGCAAGAGGAGAGGCGGGGGGCTGGCAGTGTTTGTGAACAACAGATGGTGTAATCCTGGGCACATCACGATTAAAGAACAACACTGTAGCAAGGACATTGAGTTGCTAGCTGTTAGCATGCGACCGGCATACCTCCCCAGAGAGTTCTCACACATAATCATGATTGCTATCTATGTACCCCCTCCGCAAGCGCTGAGGCAGCATGTGACGTCATCCACACAGTCACCAGCAGGCTGCAGCCCCAGCACTCAAATGCTCACCAGCTCATCTCTGGTGATTTTAACCACACTTCCCTGTCCTCCATTCTGCCCACTTTCACCCATCATATCACGTGCCACACCAGACACAAAACACTGGACTTATTTTGTGCAAACACCAAGGAGGCATGCCCCTCATCACCCCTTCCACCCCTTGGAAGATCTGATCACAACCTGGTTCACCTCCTGCCTGTGTACAAACCCCTGGTACACAGATGGCTTCATGTTACCCGCACAGTGAAGACATGGTCTGAGGAGGTGGAGGACTCTGACGGACTGTTTTTTTTTTTTTTTTTTTTTTTTTTTTTAAATTTAAGTTTTTGTAAAGGGTGTACAGGTCATTACAGCATTGCATTGTTTACATTTTCATCACATGTTCCCTTATTTTTTGCTATTTGACAACATTGGTAGGATAGTTATTACAACACCCCCCCCCCCTTTTTTTTTAAAGTGAAAGAAAAAGTGAAATTAAGGAGGATTAAATTAAAAAAACAAAAAAAAATGAATAAACAAACAAACAGAACAGCAAAAAACAAACAAACAGAAAATTAAGTAATTAAAAGTAAAAGAGCAACTGAGTAGCATTGGAACAAAGAGCGGGATCATTATTGAAATATTTATTATTTGTCTATTGTCTATTGGTATTTGTCAAAGATTAGATCTAATGGAAGACACATATGTGATCCAGGGTTGCCAAAAGTTCATGAACCCATCCATGTCCTGTCTCAGTGCGAATGTCAACTTTTCCATCGAGTAAATGTCTTGAATCACGTTAATCCAATCTTCAGGTGTAGGACAGTCCTTCAGCATCCATTTTTTAGTTAGGGCTTTTTTACTTGCCAATATTAAAACATTGAATAAGTATTTTTCTCCTCGTCTTTCCAGTGAGTCCGGTAATAAACCCAAATACAAAGTTACAAAAGAAAAGGGAACTGTTATTTTGAATATTTTCCCCAATATTGTCTGTACGTTGGTCCAATATTGGTGGATAACTGGGCATGACCAAAACACATGAAAATGATTTGCAGTCTTTTCACCACACAAGCACCAACAGTTCAACCCCTTATGGGTAAATTTGTTTTGTGCAGGTGTTCTGAAAAATCTTACCAAGTTTTTCCATCCAAATTCTCTCCACTGCAGGGATGAGGTACTTTTCCATTGCTGTCTATTTAGCTTTTCCCATATTTCCAATTGTAAAGTGAAATTCCCCTCTTTTTCCCATCTCTCTTTTATATATGATGTGTTGTCTCCTTTTAAGTCTTGAAGACCTTGGTATATTTTAGAAATGTATCTGATCCCTGGGATCCCTTTATATGCCATTAAGAAGACCTTCAGAACACCTGACTGGGCCCTTTCCAAATCCTCCTTTTTAAGTATATTGTTTATGTGGTGTCTAAGCTGAAAGAACCTGTAAAGATCTTGATTTATTAGACCTTGTTTTTTCAAATCTTCAAAACTTCTTAAAGTTTGCCCCTTAAAAAAATCGTAATATTTTATCAGCCCTTTCTCTTTCCACTCTTTAAATCTAGTGTCTGTTTTATTGGGGGTAAAGTCTTGATCATAGGCAATCCATTGCAGAAGTCGATAGGGCTCTTTAGCTTGATTCTCTCTGACTATCTTAAACCAAATTTTTAGCGGGGTCTCTATCCACGGGTTAGTGTTATTCAAGAGTTTAGTTAAGGCATTGTTCCCCATTATCGCCTGTAGGGGGATGTCACTTGTTATTTGGCATTCCATCTCTTTCCATTGTGCAGTGTAGACTGGGTTACATATCTCTACTAAAGTTTTAATTTGTGCAGCTATAAAATAGTCCCTGATATTTGGCAGCACGAGCCCACCTTTGTCTTTGTTTAGCTGTAGGGTTCTATATCTGATTCTAGGTCTCTTACCCTGCCATATGAATCTTGAGATCCTTCTGTCCAGCTCCTGTCATGTTTTTTTGGGAGGTTCTACCGGTATTGTTTGGAAAAGGTATAGAAGACGTGGAAGTATATTCATTTTGACTGCTTCAATTCTTTGTGCAGTACCTAAGAATGGTATCATATTCCATCTTGCTAGGTCAGATTTTATTTTTGTCACCAGTGGATCATAGTTTAGTGTTATAATTTTGTCGAGTTGTTTCGGGATATTGACCCCCAGATATTTCATAGATTCCAACTCCCAGTTAGTTTTGAGTTCACTTAGTGAAAAATGATTTGGGTCATAGTTGAATGTTAAAACTTGGGTTTTATGCATGTTTAATTTGTACCCCGATAAATCTCCATAGTCTGAAAAAACTGAGATTAGTTCTGGTAGAGAAGTGTCTGGCTGCCCTAGGTATATTAAAATGTCATCAGCAAAGAGTGCTATTTTATGTTCCTTCTGACCAAGTGTAATACCTTGAATTTCTTGATTTTGTCTTATCCATTGGCTCAGAGGTTCTATGAAGATTGCAAAGAGCAGTGGAGACAGGGGGCAGCCTTGACGACATCCTCTTTCCAGCTCAAAAGATGATGATAAATTACCGTTAATCCTTATTTTAGCTGTTGGTTTTTTATATAATGCCTGTATAGTTCTAATGAAGTTGTTATGAAAATTGAAACTGGATAAGATTCTATATAGGAAAGACCAGTCAACCGAATCAAATGCTTTTTCAGCATCTAATCCCAATATGACTGCATTTAAGTTATATTTTTTTATATGATGAATTATGTGTAAAGTGCGTCGAATGTTGTCTTGTGTCTGTCTTTGTCTTATAAAACCTGTTTGGTCTAAGTGAATTAAGTCTGTCAGTATGTTTTCTAACCTTTTGGCAAGGATAGTGGTAAAAAGCTTATAGTCCTGATTTAATACACTGATTGGTCTGTAGTTGGAGCATTCTAGTTTATCCTTTTCAGGTTTAGGTATAACTGCAATGACCCCTTCTCTCCAGGAGGGGGGATTTCCCCTGTGTGGAGGACGTAGTTAAATGTTTTCAGGAGGAGAGGAGATAGTTGCTGTTTAAAGGTTTTGTACCATTCTGCTGTATAGCCATCTGCTCCTGGGGATTTGTTAGCTTTAAGTTTCATAATTGCTTTTTCCAATTCTTTAGGTTGTATTTCTGACAGTAGGGTTTTATTTTGTGATTCCGTAAGTTGGGGAAGGTTTAATGTGTTTAGGAATGTCTCGGATGCGTTTTTATGTTTTTTGTGGGAGTATAAGTTCTTGTAGTAATTCTCGAAGTTTTTAAGAATATCCTTATTCTGAATTTTATTTCCTTTGATACTGGGTCTCTGATTTTGTAGATTGCTCTTTCCGTTTGTTGTTTCCTCAATTTATAGGCTAGTAATTTTGCCAATTTACTGCCTGCTTCATCGTGTTTTTGTTTCAGAAATGTAAGTTTCTTCTGGATTTCTATTGTGTAGATCTCATTTATTTGATTTTTAATTTCTTTGATCTTGAGCGAGCCATTAGAATGAGTGTTGTCTTTGTGTTCTTTTTCTAGGTTCTTGAGCTCTGACTCTAGTGTGATTAGTTTTTCTTGTCTCAGTTTCTTTTGGGTTGCCAGTTTTGCAATAATTTTTCCCCTTATTACAGCTTTGCACGCATCCCACAGTATTAAAGGGGATACTTCTCCGTTATCGTTTTCTTCCAAATATCTGAGAATATCTGATTCCAATTCATCTTTCAGTGGTCCTTTCAGGACACTTGAATTCAGCCTCCAGGAAAATGTATTATTTGTGTATTTTTGGATGTTTAAATCCATATAGATCGGACTGTGGTCGGAGAGATCCATCAGTCCTATTTTACATGTTTTTACTCTTCCAATGTCTCTATTAAACATAAAAAAGTAATCAATCCTTGAGTAAGATGAATGTGGCGTTGAATAAAAAGTATAATCTTTTACATTGGGGTTGAATTCCCTCCATACGTCACAGATTCCCATTTCTTTTAGTAGCATCCGAGTATTCCTATTTTGGGTGTTATTTTGATGTGAAGAATTACCTGTTGCATCCCAGTATGGATTCAGTCTTAGATTGAAGTCTCCACCACATGTCACTAAACCTTGGGCTTTAGTTATCATTAGGTCGAATACATTTTTATAAAAGTTCCATTTAGCCCCTGGTGGTGCATATACATTCAGCAGGGTGATATCTTCTCCCTCTAGCCGCCCAGTTACCAAACTGTACCTCCCTTCTTTATCTTTGTGTTCTGATTTTTTTTCAAATGTAATTTTGGTTGATATCAATGTCGCTACTCCCCTCCTCCTCCCTGATTTATATGAAGATGAAGAGATCATTTTAAACCCTTGTCTATTGAGTTTAGTGTGTTCCACGTCTGTTAGGTGGGTTTCTTGTAAAAATATTATTTCTGCTTTGTCTTTTTTCATTTTGCGTAGAATCTTGGATCTTTTAACTGGATTCAGGATCCCTTTTACATTATATGAGGCTATTTTGGTTACACCCTGTTTCTCCATTGTATTTTCTTATTTAGTATAACAGTGTGGTGGCCCTCTTTTTTGCTACTCAGAAACTGAAAGAACATAAAAAACATTAAGAACATAGTGTACGAAACTTTAAAACAAAAAACTGTCAAAAAAACTTCCTGAGCTGGGGTCTCTTTAAAGACCCTGTAAGAGCCCTGATGGAGTGTAGGCTCTGAGGGAAATTCCTCAAACTCTGTTACGTGTTGAGGGCCCTCTCTTACCCCTGTAAGTTGTCCCATGTTTTTAACGTGAATTTCAGATCCCAATCCGAATTTGTAATGATTTTTTTTTTTTTTTTTTTTTTTTTATGCCTATACCCTATGAGATTGTGTGCACCCTCCCACCCCCATCACAGCAAACATTCACTCTAATACAGTATTTGTTAGTGTGGAGAGAACATGTGGGTCATTGTTACATTTCTATTTTAACATGATTTTTTTTTTTCCCTTTAAATTAAGAAGACATTTGTTTCTAATGCTATAACTGCTCCATGAAAGGTTTTACCACATGCTGATTCTGCATCTCCTTTAACCACTTGCACTCCGTTGTTCCGCGGGCGGGCAAGTCTCTGCGTTCTAGGGCGCACGAGGGCGCACGAGAGCGCCCTCGTGCGCGCTTGGACGCATGACGCATGATGGTGGGGATGGTGATGTAGTGGCGTCCAAGCGCCACTAAAAAAAAAACTGCAGAGACAGCCGCGAACAGATTAGTTCATCTGATTGACCTCTCATTCGACTAATAAGAGCCTTGAATTGGGTTTCTGAAACCTTGAAGAGCCAATGAATGAAAATCTAGGAAGGAGGACCCGCCTACTGTGAACGCAGGAGCCAATTGAAGCACAGAAATTCAGGCTGGGTGAAGAGAGATTTACTGTTGCAACAGATGAAAACAAAGGACGCTGGACGAATCTACTACAGACCCCGCAGCATGGAGACCACCCACAAGTGGGACCTGCACTCATTCCAGCAGAATAGACGTTTAGGATTCTCTTCTGTCATCATAGACCGACGGAGGCCGACGACAAAGGTCGTAAATCATTCACCAAAACCGCAATAATGGAATTATGTTTTGATCGGGATCCACGAGCCGAGCAGCGTCGCGTTCGTCTTACAATGGGAAAGAGAAGTTCGCCACGACTCTGCTGCTGTGAAGAGGTAAGGTGTTATAAGCTAAATTATTATTTCTCCCTGAAAACTGTAATCCAAAAATGACTTTTGACCGATCGGTAAATTACAACTGTACTGCGCACCAAGTACGAAGTGCGTGCGCCGCGATAAACGGTTCATTTGCCGTGTTCGGACTGTGAACGCCCCGGGGGGGGGCGTTCACGGTCTGAACGCCCCCGGTCTGCGGGGGGAAGCATATGAGTCTATTCCTTCATGTAGCGATGGCCGTCTTCTGCAGCGAGGGGGGGGGGGGACAACCCCCCACACACACACACACACACATACAGTAGCGAGGGGGGGGGACAACCCCACACACACACACACAGTAGCGAGGGGGGGGGGGCGCTGTGAAAACATGCAAGGAGTGTAATCCATCATGTGGCGAGGGCCGAACTCCCGTCTTTTTTAGCGGGGGGGGGACAACCCCCCCCCCCCACACACACACACACAGACACAGCCCTGAGTGTGACCTTTCATTAGAACCCAAAATGAAGCTTCTACATTGAATTATTCAAAAGTTACAGATGTTTTTCCAAACTGTGCCATTTGGCACAATTTGGCACAGTTCCAAAATGCCTGGGAACAGCCTGAGAACAAAGCTGTGTAAAATATTCATTTTTTGTGGTATTGTTACTAGGGATGGGCATTCGGTGAAATTTTCTTCACCGATCGTCGGGAGAATTAATGATTAATAATCGGTTAATCATTAACATTTTTAGGTACGTAACAAGGCAGGTAGACTACATTATAACATCAGGTGCACGGAGAGCCCTCTCTCTGTTCTCGTGTTGGCTCGGCTCGGGAATCTCGCAAGCTGATTGGCCGAGACGTTTCACCCCGCAAGCTGATTGGCCGAGACGTTTTACCCACCTTGTCTCCCTGCCGAGCGGCCACCCAACAAACGAAGACCGCATTCATTGCTCTATCGCTCGTGTTACTTAGTCTAGCCGCGCAGAACTTTTTGCTGTTCTCTTGTGCCATTTTGTGCGAAATAGTCTTCCCGTCGAGCTACTACGCCGCCTCCTGCAGCTTCCCTCGACGTGTGTACACCGAATCTTCATGACCTTCTCAATAAAGTTTCTGAAAAAAAAAAAGAATCTTCACGACCGCCATTACTCAGCGCGCAACCACTGTTGGCGGTTTCTTTGCGTAATAAGGGTGTTCCATGGACCCTGTCGATGAGGTATATTTGTATGCTGCATTGCAGTGATTGCAGTACACCTGGTCATTTTTTAAATTGAAATGGTCCCACGCAACACTTTGCCGTAACCGCTTAATGATTTGGCGATTGCCCTACGGAAGCCCGCGTGTATCAACTGAGGCACGCCAGGGTACGGCGATGGTGTAATGTTGCCCCCTGGTGCCCAACTTTTGCCATTGCATTGTTTGAGGACGGCCGTACACTAGGCCTCGGATTGTTTAAAAAAAAAAAAACGGTTTGTCGACGAAAATGAACTTCCTCGGTGAAATTCTTAATGATCAATTATCGGTTAATCGGTAAATTATGCCCATCCCTAATTGTTACCAAATTTGGATCTCAGCTTGATAACACTTGGTTCTACATTTCTGTTGCATTTTCCGGGTCGGACAGCTGTGTGTTATTTGTAAGCATTTGTATCCAAAAAAACACTGTGTCCAAATTTATTTTCTTCAAGTTCAGTATGTTTAGATGACTGTAACTCAGTGGCCGGAGCACGTAGAGAGATTGGTTTTTTTTGCCAAAAAATTCAAAGTGTTTTCTTTTAAATGAGACCAACCCCATGAAGATGCTGCAAAGGGTTGAATAATAGCTTTCGATTTACTTTGGGCACGTTATTTTTTGACATTTTTAGGAAAATTGCCCGGAGTGCAAGTGGTTAATGTTTGTTTCCTTGTAGGAGGGGGGGGGGGGGTGGAAGTGCAGAATGACTGAAAAGAAAAAAGAAAAAAAACCAAAAAGGTCGCTATTCCTTCCTGGAACTGGAAAGCTTATCTTTGTGGCTCTGGGGCTGGATTTCCCGCTGCTGGCCCGTGGATTTTGAAGGTCTCTGAGTGGACCACGTTTGAGCTCTGATTTTCTCGCTCAGATCCGCTGCGGGTTTAAACACCGTTACCGGGAGTCCTCTTCTTGCCATGTCAGTTGTTGCTTCTTCCACTGAATTATAGAGACATGACTCTTCCCCGTAAAAGACCCTTAGCTTCGCCGGAAATGGCGTCTGAAAGTGTAGATTCTGTTCCCGTAGAACCTTTTTGGCATCGTTATATTCCCGTCGCTTTTTAAGAACCTCAGGGGCGTAATCATGCTCCACGAAGACTTTTCTCTCATGATGCATAAATCCTTTTTTCTGCCAAGCCCGTCTTACAACCTCTTGTTTTATTTTGAAATTGGCGAATCTTACCACCACAGAACGTGGGGGCGCTTCCGGGGCTGGCTTTGCGGCTAATGTACGATGGGCTTTTTCTGTCTTCAAATCGGTGGTTTGTGGAATATCCAACTTCTCTCTCAGTAAGGATTCCACGCATTCCGCCATTGTGTTGAAACTATCTTCAGCTCCTTCTTTCATACCGTGAATTCTGATGTTATCTCGTCTCTGTCTTCCTTCTTGGTCGGTTAGCTTAGCCTCCAGCCTTGACTGTTTTCTGTGTAAATCCAGCACAGAATCTCCAAGCACTTTTACTCTTTCTTCAGCTTCCAAGATTCAGTTTTCGGCCTGGTCCATTCTGCTGTTCACCCTTTTTAGATCCTCTCTGAATTCAAGAAATTCGGCCCGAAATCGTCGTAATTCGTCAAATAGCGATTTCAAGCTAATCATTTTGTTAGCTAGGCCCAGGTCCTCGTCTTCTGAACGGAGGTCCTCCGGTTCAGATTCCGCGGCCGCTGTGCGTCCTGACCTGGGGAATGTCAGTTTCTTCTGCTTGTGGTTAGGCATGGTGTTATTGTCTTTTGATTTTTAATCTTCCAAAAATCCGTTAGGTCTGATTTTGAGGATGTTTTCCTTGGATTGAGTCTGGGAGTTTCAGCGTTAGGTTGCTATCACCATGGCGTCCAGACCGGAAGTCTCCTGACGGACTGTTTTGAATGCACTGCATGGGAACAGCTCTGGGATCCACGTGGTGAGGACATCGACGGCCTCACACACACCATCACAGATTACATCAACGTCTGTGTGAAGAACACCGTACCCACCGAGACCATATGGTGTTTCTCAAACAACAAGCCCTGAATCAACCCTGAGATAAAGTCACTGCTGAAGGAAAAGAAAAGGATCTTCAGGTTGGGAAACTAGGAGGAGCTGAAGTCCGTACAGAGGGAGCTAAGGAGGAAGATTAGAGAGGGGAAGGACAGTTACAGGAAGAAGATGGAGGACAAGCTGAAGCAGAGTGATGTCAGCGGTGTCTGTAGAGGCCTCAAAACTATCTCTGGGTACCAGAATACCTCCTCCCAGGCCGTGGGTGGTAGGGAGTGGGTGAACGACCCAAACCTGTTCTTTAACAGGTTTGACCAACTGCCCTCTTCTCCCCCTGCCCACCAACCCCTGCTGCCAACACCTTCATGTCGTCCCCCTGTCCACCCCCCCTTACATCCCCCCAGCTCTCAGTGCACATCCCCTGCTGTTTTTCCCCTCACAGACCCCCTCCCCCCAGCACACAGCCCCCCTGCTCCAGTCTGTCCCTCACTAATGGCCCTTTTCCACTAGCCCCAATTGGCCTAACACGACTCGACTCACCACTACTCATTTCGGCCTCGGTTGTGTCTCCATAGCAGCTGGGTACAGCTGGGGTGGGCGGGATTTTTTTTGCAGCAAGGCGGCGCCACATTCCCGTGACGTAAAACACACGACCCAAGCAAAACATAACATGGAGGCTGTACAAGGCGACTCCTTGGTCTGTGGCTTTTTGTCACCGTAAATGCTAAAAAGGACCGCGAGACAAGGGTACAGGCGGCGAGACGAAACACTCTGGAATAGCACTGCAACTTCTGGGAGAGCCGAAGACGTGAGGATACAAACTCGATCATATATGACGGTAAGCTAATGGTTGCTAATGCTAGTTTGCTATAAGTATGTCGTACTACACTGTAATGTCTGCAAGTTATCGCTGTTAGGTACTGAAATATGTATGCTGTGTGTGTGTGTGTGTGTGTGTGTGCGTTTCAGATGGCTCTGTTGTGGGAAAATTACCGCTTCAAACGGTTGGTCTGGCGTTCAACACAGCCTGTCACTGATGTCAACACAGCCTGTCACTGATGTCACCCCAGCTTCACAAACGATCAGTGGTTATAGAGCTTAAGAATGTCTGTAGAAACGTTCATTTCCTGTGCAAAAAATTGCTCTGATCTGCATGAAAGTCATGGAGAGACTTGCTCCAGCAGCACTGAGTCTGAGGTGGTGTCATAGCAAAAAATGATCAGCTGACACAACTTGATTGCCAGGTTAATAACTGTATTAGCCACAAAATATATATTTAAAAAGTAAACAGTACTGAGTTAGATATAATAAGATATATTTGACAGTTATGATGCATTTTAGGCCAAAACAAACTTGATCTAGGATTAAAAGCAATTAAAATAATGCAGTCACAAGGTTACATGGAAAATGCTTGATTTACTAGATACATGTACTGTAGAAATATATATTCTCTGCATCAACAATGTACTATACATGCATTCATGTAGTATTGCACTGACAATAAACCTGTGAAGTTTTTGCAGATGTCTCTTTTTTATATGTGAAGGTTACCACCATGTGGCACAAATTTAATACTAACAGATTGGAAAAGCTCTCTAAGAACAATCCAGCAGTCTGAGAAATCAGTTTTGGTTTGGTGTAAGTCTGTCAACAGGATTATGAACCATAAAGCAGTTTGTGTTAAAATGTTAAATCCCATTAAACCCTAACCCAGGGGTTTCCAATCATGTGTCATGGAGGGCCAGGACCCTGCAGGTTCTCTCTTCTACCCAGTCTCTTCAGCAGGTGTTTTCACTGATCTGCAGTCAGTGGGAGAAATTCAGTGGAATCTGCTGTTGAAGACACTGTTTGGAGGTAAAGCCTGCAGGGTCTTGGCCCTCCATGGCACATGATTGGACACCCCCACCCAAACCCATTATGATGAAGAATAGATGCTAATATGGCCCAGAATTCCTCCATATACCGGTACTATCACTAAAGTATGCAGGGTCTTCTGCAATGGCACATCCAACAATACAGTCTTCAGTTAATAAAATAATTGTTTTGGTTACTTTTCTTAAAAATAAGCCATTATTTTCAAGGTCACCCATTAATGGTTTGTACTGCTGACTCTTTTCCCACCAGTGTGTTAATAGACAAAATAGAAAATCATGATGCAAACACATAAGTCACTAAATTGTTTATTACAATCAGCAGCAAATTACAGATTATTCAGAATGTGCAAAATTCAAACTGTAAAAAAAAAAAAATTAGAAGGGGTCACTCAGCAGCTGGGATGTGCAGCTCACACTGGTCCCAGTTCAGCAGATCTTAGGCCTGCACCTCTTTAAATAGTGACGCAAGGTCCAGTTTGGGGTGGATTGTTTCCCTCTTGCCTAGACAAAAGACAGAAATGGGTGGTGGTTAATTAAAGCAAGTTTAAAACATATTTGGGAAATACACTTGTTGCTGAAAGCCAGTGGTGGAATGTGAATGAATGAATGAATCTTTATTTCGGATAGATTAAAAGTAAAGATTAAAAGAAAATAGAATAATATAACAAAGGGGAAAAAAATCTAACAAGGTCGAATTAAACAATAATTCCTCTGATTATACAGTTCAACATAGGTTATCTCAAATGGGTGATGGCTGAAATCGCAGCTTGTATTGCCCACCCATGTTCCATCCAAAAATTCAAAAGAAAAACAAAACCGGAGCAATTCCAATTCCAATGTGAATATAAAGTACTTCGTTGTTGTATTTAACCACAATTTTCATGTAGCTGCGCTTCAGTAAAAGTCGATTTTACAAGGGCTGGGTTACAGTTAAAATCATCTGTTTTTACTGTGGCCTCAATAATCAGAATGAATTAATACATTTACTTGAATGGAATATAGTACTTTAACTGAAGGTGTGCATCACCGAGTATGGAGTCGCTCAGTCAAAATATGGAGTTTTTATCAAAAGTTTGTCTTGTCTGTAAAAGTGTCTCTTCTTGCCCTGGCTTCAAGTGTGGGCGGTGTTTTGTAGTTGTATTGCTAAAATATAAAAGGATGGGTCTAACAATGGGTCTCAAATATTTGTAATGTGTCCTGTTACTGCATGAGTTTATTGACGATAGACTATAAACTACACATATAAACTAAATTATATTGATGACTGAACAACTCCCATTCCCCAAAAGATACAGTTATGAACATAACTCACAAAGGATCACACAAGTGATCTGACAAAAAAATAAATACATTAACAAGCGGTTTATTTTTCAGTTGATGTGCCATTCATTTTCAATTATTCTGTAATTAATATTCACACAATCAAATAAATCTCAGTTCAGTCCCTTTTATATTAAGTGGAAATTGTGCTACTTTGGTTTTGACACTTTACCTATAAAAGCAAAGGATTTCAGTACTTTCCACAGTGACGAGGTCCGTTGTGGGGCGGCTGCTTTTCCTTTCCTCCTGCCTAGACGAACAACAGAAATGGATGGTGGTTAGTTAAAGCAAGTTCAACACATATACAGGCACATCTCAAAAATTAGAATATCATGAAAAAGTTAAATATTTTTGTCACTCATTTCAGAAAGTGAAGCCTATATATAGATTCATTACACGGACAGTGATATATTGCAAGTGTTTATTTTAATTTTGACGATTATGGCTACAGCCCATATTAACCAACACCTCAGCGGCCAACATTTCTATTTAAAAACTTAAATTCTATTAAAATAAATAAACGCTTGAAATATATCACTGTCTGTGTAATGAATCATGTAATGGGTGCATTTCTTTGGATGTTGTTGTGGGGTCTTTTGTGACTTCTTGGATGAGTCGTCGCTGTGCTCTTTTGGTAATTTTGGTTGGCTGGCCACTCCTGGGAAGGTTCACCACTGTTCCATGTTTTTGCCATTTGTGGATAATGGCTCTCACTGTGGTTTGTTGGAGTCCCAAAGTTTTAGAAACGGCTTTATAACTTTTTCCAGACTGATAGATCTCCAATAGTTTTTCTCATTTGTTTCAGAATTTCTTTTGATCACAGCTTGATGTCTAGCTTTTGAGGATCTTTTGGTCTGCTTTACTTTGTCAGGCAGGTCCTATTTAATTGATTTCTTGATTGAGAACAGGCGTGGCAGTAATCAGGCCCGGGTGTTTCTAGAGAAATTGAACTCAGCTTTCCAAAGATGTGATAAACCACAGTTAATTTATGTTTTAATGGGGGGCAATCACTTTTTCACACAGGGCCATGAAGAGTTGGATTTTTTTTTACCCTTAATAATAAACACCTTCATTTTAAAAATTGCGTTTTATGTTTACTTGTGTTATCTTTGTCTAAAATTTAAATTTATTTGATGATCTGAAACATTTAAGTGTGACAAACATATAAAAAAAGAGAAATTAGGAAGGGGGCAAACACTTTTTCACACCACTGTAGTTGTTAAAGTGTAAAAACTCAAATAGCAGCTTTGCTGCTCCATAAAGGCTGTTGTAACTGCGTGTTAAAAACAAACTAGAGCAATATTCAACTCCATTAAAGTAAAAAAAAAGAAAATAAGAACCTAGTTCATTCTGTTTGAAACTTTGCTGGGTCTAGAAGTTTAAAAGTTTAATTAGGCTTCAGATGAAAATTAAAATAACTTCTTCCGACTTCCGGTTATGGCTGCCACGTAGGACGGACGTGTCTCGCTCTGCTCTGCTCCTGGAAAAAAAAAAATCGGCAAATAACTCTCTCATTTGGGACAGAACGTATCCCAGCATTTGGGCGAAGATATGTCGGCGAAGCCTAAGGCTGGAAAACCAGGAAAAGGAAAAAGCGAGCCGCCGAAACAGTCCAAATTAACGGACTTTCAGGTCTGTGACGCAGTAAACAAAACTCCATATATGGCGGAGGAGGCTGGCAACGCTGCGATATCTGCGGGGAATGGCGCAGATGCGCTGATGGCTGCCATGAGTTCAATGAGAGCGGACTTTTCCTCTAGATTTGATGGGATTATGACAGCGTTGGAAGGAATAAGAAAGGAATTGGGTGACTGTGTAGAACGAACGGCGCAGATGGAGCTCCGTCTCGCTAGTGCTGAAGATGACGTCACCCGTCTTCAATTAAAGGTGCGCACTTTGGAAAAAAAAAATAAATCTCTGGAAGATAATATTTTGGATTTGGAATCTCGGTCGAGACAGAATAATTTGAGGCTGGTGGGTCTTCCAGAGGAATCAGAAGGTCGGGACGTATGTTCCTTTCTGGAAAAGTGGATTCCGGAGGTGCTGGGCAGCGAGGAGTTGCAATCAGCAGTGGTTCTGGAAAAGGCACATCGTATTGGCCCACGGAGAGATAAGGGACCGCCGAGGACCTTAATTATGAAGTTTCTTAGCAACAGAGACAGGATGAAGATCTTCAACGCTGCACGAGCTAAAAAAGGAGAGATTAAACACCAGGACCAGCAGGTGCGGTTCTACCCAGATTTGGCCACAGGAATCCAGCAATTGAGGAAGCAGTTTGATCCCGTACGTAAGGAGCTGCGCAACCTTGGGATT
The DNA here is from genome assembly GCA_020510985.1 of Pholidichthys leucotaenia. Lineage (NCBI taxonomy): Eukaryota > Metazoa > Chordata > Actinopteri > Cichliformes > Pholidichthyidae > Pholidichthys > Pholidichthys leucotaenia. The sequence continues at coordinate 44,367,072 of CM035838.1, read as the reverse complement.
CGTCATGGTGTAATCTATCCTGCGAGACTGCTGACCACGTATGAGGGCAGAACCCACATCTTCAAGACCCCAGAGGAGGCGCAGGAGTTCATCAAGAAGATCAAAGAAGAAGAAGAGACTGGTGGGAGCTAAGCATGAACAAAATATAAGGTAGAATAATTAAGCATTTGCACAGGCATCTGACTGACTTGAAGTAAATAGTAAGTTTACAAAATATAGATTGTATTATATATTAAAAAAACAAAACAAAAACAAAACAAACAAAAAAAAAACTATGATGTACAAAGTTGTTAAAAATTTTGGAGTTAAGTTGGAAAACTACAGAGGAGAGTTAATGTTACGTCATTAAAAGCAGTAGAGTTAGGATGATTGGGAGGATGAAGAAGGAGTGGCTTAGGCTGATCCTCGTGGGTGTGGAACGGTCGATGGCTATATCGGGAGACAGAATTTTTCTTTTGATTTTGGGGGGTTTGCCACAAGTGTGGGAAGGGGAAATTTGTTTGTGTGTAGTTTGTAGGATGAATGTTCAACCACTCATGTTTTTGCTTCTCTGTATGAGCATGTTTACAATGCAAGGTAATCCCAAACTCTCTATTGATCATGGACCAAAGTGTTAATCTTAATTTAACTTCATGGAATTGCAGAGGTCTACAAAATTTAAAAAAACTTAAACAAGTTATGAATAAAATAAAGGACATGGGTTCAAGAATTGTGTTTTTACAAGAAACTCATCTGATAGAGGAGGATGTTAAAAGAATTAGGAGTAGATGGCAGGGAAGTGTATTCACCTCTTCATTTTCATCCCGAGCCAGGGGAGTTATGACTCTCATACATAAATCAGTTCCTTTTCAAGTGAAAAATGTAATTGGAGACAAATTTGGAAGATATGTAATCATTCAAGGTTCTTTGCTATTAGAAAATATAAATCTTGTGAACTTATATGGTCCCAATATAGATGATCAGAAGTTCTTTGCTAATTTATTTCTCATCTTATCATCACTTACAGGGCAACATATAATAGCAGGGGATTTTAATTGTACATTGAATCCAGGTGTGGATAGATCAACAGGACTGGATTGTACGCACATTGGATGTAGGATGACTATTAATCATTTTATGAAAGAATTGAGATTGTTAGATATATGGAGAGAAATGAAACCACAAGTTAAAGCCTATTCTTGTTATTCCAGTACCTACAAGACATTCTCACGTATTGATTATTTTTTGATTTCCACAGAATTAAGGTCCAAGATTCAAAACTGCTTTTATGATAACATCGTGATCTCTGATCATGCACCCTGTTGTCTAATATATGTAGATAAAAAATTGACAAAGGAATCAGGTAGATGGCAATTTCAGCATAAATGGCTTCAGGATGAGGAATTTGTCAAGTATATAGAAAAACAGATAGACGAGTTCTTTGACATCAATACTACACAAACATCAGCATGTGTAAAGTGGGAGGCTTTCAAAGCTTTTATTAGGGGACATATTATTAGTTATACAGGATCAAAATCTAAGAAGACTCGAGAGGAGAGAGCTAAATTGGAACATAAAATAAAAAATCTTCAGGAAAAAGTGTATGCAGGAAGTGACCCAAGGTTGGAGAATGAATTACTGATTTTGAGAGCTGAATACGACAAAAAATCAGCGAATAGAGCTGCCTCGAGTCTTCTAAGATTGAAACAATCTTTTTATGAACAAGGTGAAAAATCAGGAAAATTATTAGCATGGCAGATTAAACAATTGGAAATTAAAACACCAATTACCAGTATTATAAGTAATGGACAGGTAGTTATAGATCCTTTAGAAATTAATAGAGCCTTTAGAGATTACTATGAAAAATTATATGATACCAAAAATGAACCTGATTTAACAAAACTAAATGGGTTTTTGAACGAACTATCTATACCGTGTATACCAAATGAAAACAGGGAGATATTGGAGTCTAAAATTAGTCAAGAAGAAGTTGGGCTAGCCATTGATAATATGAAATCAGGAAAAAGTGCAGGACCAGATGGTCTTCCAGTTGACCTTTATAAAAAATTTAAGAATAAATTAATAAAACCTTTTTTGGAAATGGTTTTAGAAGCATTTCAAAATAATAATTTACCATCATACATAAATAATGCCTTAATTATACTGCTGCCAAAACCAGGTAAGCCCTCTAATAAATGTGAAAATATGAGACCAATAAGCCTATTAAACGCCGACCTTAAGATAATCTGTAAAATTTTAGCAAGACGAATACAAGAAATTTTACCAAATATTATTAATCGAGATCAGAATGGCTTTATAAAGGGTAGACAAGGCTTCCATAATGTAAGAAGACTATTTAATATTATTTATTTTAATAAAGAAGCACCGGATACAGCTCTCCTATCATTGGACGCCGAAAAGGCCTTTGATAGAGTTGAATGGCCCTTTCTTTTTGAAGTCCTACAAAGGTTTGGACTTGGAAATAATTTCATAAAATGGGTTCAAATAATATACAATAATGCTACAGCAGAAATCCTAACAAATAACAATATTTCAAAACCAATAAAAATCAATAGAGGATGTCGACAAGGCTGTCCACTTTCACCTTTACTGTTTACTATGGCAATTGAACCTTTAGCGATAGCGATACGTTTACATTCACAAATATATGGAATTAAAGTTGGACCAACAGAACATAAAATCTCCCTGTATGCCGATGATATAATTTTGTTTATGTCGAATCTAAAAAAATCAATTCCAACCTTGTTGAATTTAATAAAGAATTTTGGGGAAATATCAGGATATAAAATAAATAAAACTAAATCTTCAATATTAATGCTAAATGAGACCCAGAGAAATTACCCAGCCCCTGAGGTAAATCAATTCAATGTTGTAAATCAGTTTAAATATTTAGGAATCCAAATTATGCCTAAGCTAGAATCAGTCGCCAGCGTCAACTATGAAGCCTTAATGTCAGATATCAATGAGTTAACTCAGAGATGGATGTCACTACCAATGTCGATGATCGGGAGAATCAATATACTTAAAAGTAATATTTTACCTAAAATACTTTATTTATTTCAATACATTCCCTTATCACCACCTTTAGATCTATTCTCAAGAATAAAAAAAAAGTTAGTGGAATTTATATGGAACAACAGGAGGGCTAGATTACGTCTGTCTTTATTATATTTACCATTTGATCGTGGAGGTCTGAAATGTCCAAATTTTATGTTGTATTATTGGTCGGCACAACTGAGGTCTATGACATATTATTTTTCATCAAATGATCTCCCTCACTGGACTGAAATGGAATCATACAATTTACCTTTACCTCTTCCCATATTCATATACTCAGATTCGGCAAAAAAATTACAAAAACAAGTTAAAAATCCATTTGTAAAGCATATGATCAAAATATGGTGTGAAGCTAAAAACTATTTAAAAGAACCACAGTTATTGTCACAATTTAGTCCAATATGGGGTAATCAATATTTTAAACCAGGGAGAGCGGACGCTGTATTTAAAGTATGGAATTTAAAAGGGATACAAAAGATTCAGGATTTATATTTGCCATGTGCAGACAACATAATGTCTTTTGAAGAGCTGAGGATCAAATTTAATCTCAATAGAACACATTTTTTTAAATATCTTCAACTTAGAAACTTTATTCGATCAAATCAAAATAAAGCTCTCACTCGACCTATTTATTCATCCTTGGAAAAAATGATGATGAAAGATAGTAAAAGAAAGGGTATTATTTCAGAGTTTTATAACTCATTGACACTATCTTCAAGTGAAAATTCACTGAAAAGATTAAACTACTGGAAAGAAGATCTGCAAATTGAAATTTCGGAGGAACAATGGGAATTGGCTTGTACAGAAGCTCAAACCAAATCAATAAATGCACGCCTTAAATTGATACATTTCAAATGGTTAATGCGGATGTATGTTACACCGGAGGAGTTAAATAGATATAACAAAAATATACCAGATACATGCACAAAATGCATGGAAAGTAAAGGAACCCTATTTCATTGTTTATGGGAATGTAGATTAATAAGAATGTTTTGGGAAGAGGTGAGGGTAACAATTGAAAAAATAATCTCAAAACAAATCATACTGAATCCTAAACTGTTTTTGTTGGGTCTGTACCCAGAAAAGCATAATTTTAATAAAAGTGAAAGAACATTCATAGACCTCAGTTTGCTTAATGCCAAAAAATGTATTGCACTATTATGGAAAAAGACTCATAGACCAGATGTGACTCAGTGGTTAAGACAGATGTTAACAAACCTTCCATTAGAAAGAATAACATATATACTGAAATCAAAGGAAATTGTGTTTGAGAATATATGGAGACCTTTTATTGATTATGTAAAAAATTTAAACATAACTCTTGAAGAAGAAGGTGAATGATGTGTGTGGACCTTGTAAATTCCAAACTGGTGAACATAATATGTATACTTATGTATTGGATTGTCTAGACTAAACAGAGGAGCATTGTTGAAGACTTGATTTTGTTGGTGGTTGTTGGTGTTTTTAGTGCATTTTTTTTTTTTGTAGTACTTTAGCGTTAGTGTTTGATTGTTTGTACCATGTTTGTTAAAAAAAAAAAAAAGGTTCAATAAAGATATTGTGGAAAAAAAAAAAAAAAACTTCTTCCAGTCCAAAATTAAAAAAAAAAAAAATACTTTAAATAGTGCAGGAATGTGAGCCTTCACTACACATACAGTGGAATATTTAAGCTGTTTTAAATTTATTTGTGATGGTTATGGTTGTATTTTTTTAAATTAAATTACAAATCATAATACAGTGATCCCTCGCTACTTCGCGCTTCACCTTTCGCGCCCTCAGTGCATCACGGATTTTTCAAAAATATTCATCAAAAATTCAAAATTGAGAAATAATGGGCGGGCGCTAGCAGAAGGCAGGGAGACTACAATAGACCATAAGGTGTCAACACGGAGAGCAGCACAACTCTCTGTTCGCTGTTCTCGTGTTGGCTCAGCTCGGAAATCTCGCAAGCTGATTGGCCGAGACGTTTCACCCCGCAAGCTGATTGGCCGAGACGTTTCACCCACCTCCTCTCCCTGCCGAGCACCCATGAAGGGAAGGAAGACCGCATTCATTGCTTTTTATCGCTCGTGTTACTTAGTCTCGCCGCGTGGAACTTTTTGCTGTTCTCTTGTGCCATTTTGTGCGAAATAGTCTTCCCGTCGAGCCACTACGCCGCTCCTGCAGCTTCAGCTCTATCGGAAGCTGCCCTCGATGATCCTGCGCCTCCAGCACCTCACAATGAGGCGTCACCTGAGGAGCAGTAAAGCTCTCATTAACCTGTGCAGTAAATCATTTTCATCTTGAGTTACGTATCTTGTTATAAGAATAAAAGAGTTCTAAAAACATATTTATGTACACTTTATTTACATCTACGTATGTATGTACACGTACACACACACACACGTATCATATGAGAGAGTGAGAGAATGAACGTACGTATTGTTTATGGATGACGTCATTAGGGGTGACGCTACTTCGCGGTTTTTCACTTTTCGCGGTCGGTTCTGGAACCCATTAACTGCGATAAGTGAGGGATCACTGTATTCTAATTTACCGAGATGCACTTATATTCAGAATGAGGGCTGATATTACGGTGACAATAATAGAGAATACAAAGCTGCTCGTGTAATTCACCCATTTACTGCAGTTAACATATAGCTAGCATAACGGAAGCAGCTCAGCTGTCAGCAACCATTGTAAGAGAGATTACTGTCTGACAGCAGGTAAACTATTTAAACGGCACACACTAACAGTGTGGTCAGTTTTCTAAAGCTGAGAGTCAGTTATTGAGAATAGGAAGTGCTAACGTTGCTTGCTAACCTTACCGGTGCAGTCTGCTGACAGGTGGCTGGAGACGGAGGAACGGAGAGGAGGGAATAATAATAATGCATCAGTTTTATATAGTGCTTTATCATAGACACTCAAAGACGCTTTACAAATGGATACATTATTCATTCACTCCACAGACAATGGTAGTGGCAAGCTACTACTGTAACCTCAGCTGCCCTGGGGCAGGCTGACAGAAACGTGGCTGCCAGTCCACGCCAACGGCCTCTCTGGCCACCACCGAACATTTATACACATTCATACCCAGTGTCATGGACACTGGAGGCAAGGTGGGTAAAGTGCCTTGCCCAGGGACACAACGGCAGGATATCTGCGGAGAGCGGGATTCGAACCGCCAATCATCCAGTTATTGGACGACCTGGTCTTCCTCCTGAGCCACTGTCGCCCCAGGAATGGATACATCGCTGTAGTGCGGCTGTGATATGACAACACTCCTTTACAGTCTACATTTAACTTGTTTCATTTATTAATTTTTGGAAAAATCATCCCATACTTTAGAAACTTTTGGCCTTCTCCGTGATTTTCTCTCTGTGTCGCCATGATGCATTCCTCTTCTTCTCTGGAACAGTTAAACTGAGCATTCTTGCAGCATGCATATAAACTTTAAAATTAAACAATTTGTCAACGATAAAAATCTGTGGTGACAAATTTTTATGATCAGCGTTATCGACAACGTCGACTAATTGTTTCAGCCTTAATTCACTGCATAGTTTTCCTAAATTATGACCTCTTTGTTTTTTCTCTTCCTCAGGCATTGTTGAAATTGACCAAGTGCTAAATGTGCTTCTCACCACTGCAATGTTTGTTGGAGGATCTGTTGCCTTTATTTTGGACAACACCATCCCTGGTAAGGACATTAACACATGTTGAAAAGAACAATGTTAAAAATTGTGTGGCTCAAAGATTTTTGTTATAACTTAATTGTAGTTTGGAGTACAAACATTTTAGGAAGAAAATCATAACATACAATAAGCATACAATAAACATACAATAAGGTGATACAATAGGCAAAAACACTGCTATAAAAGACTCCATTTTCATAAAGAACACAGACGAGAGAGAGGTCATTGAAATTGTTAAATCGTTTAAAAGTAAAACATCTACGGACTGTGATGGTATTGACATGCTCTTAGTCAAAACTATTATTGAATGCTTAGTGAAACCACTGACGTATATCTGTAACCTGTCTCTCCAAACAGGTATACAGTATTTCCCAATGCAATGAAAATAGCTAAAGTAATTCCGATATACAAGACGGGTGACAGAGGGGAACTTTCAAACTATAGACCAATTTCACTATTGCCGCAATTTTCCAAGATACTTGAAAAAATATTCTATGAGAGAATTGACAACTTCATACTGAAGAATAATTTATTGTGTGAGCAGCAATATGGGTTCAGACACAAGAGGACAACTGCATTTGCTCTAATGGAATTTATAGAAAAAATATCAACTGCCGTTGAAAATAAAGAGTATTCAGTTGGGGTATTCCTGGATCTTAAAAAAGCATTTGATACAGTGGATCATAATTTATTATTAAAGAAACTACAAAATTGTGGTATTAGGGGAGTAGCACTGTCCTGGTTATGTAGTTACTTAAAGAATAGATATCAGTATGTATGTGTTGGTAACAAAAACTCACAGTTACTGAAGGTTACTTGTGGAGTCCCACAGGGTTCAGTTTTGGGGCCATTGTTATTCAATATGTATATAAATGATATATGTAAAGTTTCAGAAAAAATGGATTTAATATTGTATGCCGATGACACTAATTTATTATGCAGTGGAAGCAATTTGGAACAACTTTTGGATACACTCGGAAAGGAATTAGGAAAGCTTAAACTGTGGTTTGATTCAAACAAATTAACGCTCAATTTAAGTAAGACAAAATTTATAGTTTTTAACAACCATCACAACAACTTAGTATCTAAACTCAGTGTAAATGGTGTAGAGATTGAAAGGGTATCCAAAACTAAATTTCTTGGTGTAATAATTGATAATAAACTGTGTTGGAAGTCACATATTAATTATATTAAAGGTAAAATATCCAAATCAATTGCAATAGTACACAGAGTGAAATATTTGCTGAATCAACCCACACTATATACCTTGTATCATTCATTAATACTCCCATACATGACATATTGTACTGCAGTATGGGGAAATACATAGAAAACAAACATATATCCAGTCTTAATGCTTCAGAAGAGAGTTATTAGAATAATAAAGAAAGCTGCTTACAGGGAACCAACAAACGCACTTTTTCTTAAATTAAAAGCTCTCAAGTTGAAAGATCTGGTTGACTTTAAAACTGCAGTAATAATGTTTAAAGTGAAGAATCTATCACTGCCTGCAAATATCCAAAAGCTGTTCCAAATAAGGGAGAAACAATATCATTTCAGAGGAACATGTATATTTCAAAAACCTTCAGTGAGAACTACCACCAAGCAACACTGTGTTTCAGTGCAAGGAGTCAGATTATGGAACGATTTTGGACCTGAATTCAATTCAATTCAACTTTATTTATATAGCGCCATTTCACAACAACAGTCATCTCATAGCACTATCAACTGTAGGGGGAACCCCCACAGTTGCAGAAAGACCCCAGCAATCAGGCGATCCCCTGTGAGCAAGCACTTGGCGACGTTGGAGAGGAAAAACTCCCTTTTAACAGGAAGAAACCTCCAGCAGAACCAGGCTCAGGGAGGGGCAGTCATCTGCTGCGACTGGCTGGGGGGTGAGGGGATAGAGAAGATGAAAAGAACAGACATGTAGAGAGCAAACAGCACGATGGGGACTCAATCTATGGGAGAGAACAAACAAATGTTAATGACCAGCAAAAAAAATATTTAATTGAGAGTGAGGAAAGGAGTGAGGCCCAGTGCATTACTGGAGGTCCCCTGGCTGACTAAATCTATTAGCAGCATAACTAAGGTAGGGTTCAGAAACACATGATCCCTCCCTAATTGTAGGCTATATCAAAAAGGTGGGTTTTAGCCCTATTCTTAAAAACAGAGATCGAGTCTGACTCCCGAATCCAGATTGGCAGCTGGTTCCACAGGAGAGGAGCTTGATAACTGAAGGCTCTGCCTCCCATTGTACTTTTGGAGATTTTAGGTATTACAAGTAATCCTGCATTTTGGGAGCGTAGTGCTCTGTTAGGATAATACGGTAGTATCAGATCTTTTAAATAAAAAGGAGCCTGATTGTTTAGAGCTTTGTAAGTAAGAAGAAGGATTTTAAACTTAATTCTAAACTCTATGGGAAGCCAATGAAGGGAGGCCAGAACCGGAGAGATACGATGTCTCTTTCTAGTACCTGTTAAAACGCTTGCTGCAGCATTTTGGATCAGCTGAAGACTTTTTAAAGATGTTTTAGGACAGCCTGATAATAAAAAATTACAATAATCTAATCTCGAGCTAACAAAAGTGTGGATCAGTTTCTCAGCATCACTCTGAGACAAGTTGCTCCTAATCTTGGCAGTATTACGCAAATGATAGAAGGCAGTCTCAGATACAAATTTAATATGTGAATTGAAAGACAGATCTTGATCAAAAATAATTCCAAGGTTCCTCACAGAGCTATTAAGAGAAAGAGTAACTGCATCCAAACTGAAAGTTTGATTTGGAAAGGTATTTCTAAGGTTTTTTGGACCAACAAGAATGACTTCAGTCTTATCTAAATTTAATAGCAGGAAATTACAAGTCATCCAAGCTTTGATTTCCTTAAGACAGGCTTCTAACTTGGCTAATTGATTACTATCATCTGGCTTCATTGACAGGTATAATTGTGTGTCATCTGCATAACAATGAAAATGTATACAGTGCTTTCTAATAATGTTGCCTAACTGAAGCATATATAAACTAAAAAGAGTAGGGCCTAGCACAGATCCCTGTGGAACTCCATGACTAAGCTTTGAGTTGAAAGAAAACTCATTATTTACATGAACAAACTGGAACCTATCAGATAAATAAGATCTAAACCACTGCAACGAAGTTCCATTAAGTCCAACATAGTGTTCTAATCTATCAAGTAGAATATTATGATCGATAGTATCAAAAGCTGCACTAAGGTCTAAAAGGACAAGTACAGAAACCAGTCCATTATCAGATGCGATGAGGAGGTTGTTAGTGACCTTCGCTAAGGCTGTTTCAGTACTATGATGTATTCTAAACCCAGATTGAAACTCTTCAAGTAAACCATTTCCCTGCAGGTGGTCAAATAATTGCATAGCAACAACTCTTTCTAAGATTTTTGAAATGAAAGGGAGATTAGAGATTGGTCTGTAGTTAGCTAAAGCTCCTGGATCTAGCGCTGGCTTTTTGAGTAAGGGTTTAATTACAGCCGTTTTAAAAGCCTGCGGTACATGGCCTAAAGTTAATGAAGAATTGATTATATGAAGAATAAAGCTACCAATAAGTGGGAAGACTTCTTTAAATAACCTGGTAGGAATAGGGTCTAAAAGACAAGTTGAAGGTTTGGATGAGGAAACTATTTTGTCTAACTCACAAAGGTCGGTTGGAGTAAACTCATCAAGACAGACATCAATTGAAGGAGCTGTAGTAGTTACAGTATTTAAGTTAACTGTGGGAAGAATCTGATTGATTTTATCTCTGATGGATGAAATTTTATTATTGAAAAAGTTCATAAAGTCCTGACTAGTAAGCTCTAAGGGAATGCTAGGATTGACAGAGTCTTGACTCTTTGTCAACCTGGCTACAGTGCTGAAAAGAAACCTGGGATTATTCTTGTTCTCTTCTATTAATGCAGAGTAATAACTTGTTCTAGCTTTTCTAAGAGATTTTTTTATAAATTAAAAGATGATTTCTCCAAGCTAAATAGATTTCATCTAAATTAGTGGAGCGCCATTTTCTTTCTAATTGACGAGTCTTCTGTTTTAAGCTACGAGTTTCTGTGTTGAACCAAGGAGTTAGAAATCTCTGATTAGACTTTTTCTTTTTTAAGGGGGCCACCAAGTCTAGAGTCTGATGCAGAGAAGCTGTAACACTATCCACCATGTTATCAATTACAGAAGGAGCAAGCTGTCTATAGCTTATTTCCGTTGTGTTGGCAAATGGCATAGAGGAAACAATCTGCATAAATTTGGTAACAGCATCATCTGAGAGGCATCTACTGTAATAATATTTTTCTTTAGGAGCCAAATAGTCAGAAATAGTAAAATCAAAGGTGAACAGACAATGGTCTGACAGTACAGGGTTATGAGGAGACACTACAAGATTTTCTATTTCTATGCCATATGTCAGAACAAGGTCCAATGTATGGTGGAGGTAATGAGTAGAATTTCCTACTTTCTGAGAAAACCCAATCGAGTCTAATATTGAATTAAATGTCACATTAAGGCAGTCACTATCTACATCCACATGTATATTAAAGTCCCCTACTATAATTATTCTATCAGATTTCAGCACTAAATCAGCTAAGAAATCAGCAAATTCGGATAAAAATTCTGAGTAGGTTGATGGGGGACGATAAACTATTGTAAATAAAATTGGGTTTAACCTATAATTGCTAAAGTGCCCAATACTGAGGACCAGGCCCTCAAAGGAATTATAACATGTTTTTTGCTTTACATTAACTAGTAATTTGGAATGGTAAATTGTTGCTACTCCTCCTCCACGACCAGAACTTCTGGGATTTTGACAGTTTAAATAACCAGAGGGAGTTGATTCATTTAAACCAACATAATCCTCTTGTCCTAACCAAGTCTCTGTAAGGGAAATTAAATCAATCTGATGATCAATTAACAGATCATGGACTAACAGAGACTAGGGAGTAAGACCTAATATTTAATAAACCACATTTAATTTTTAAATTATGAGGAGGAACAGAGGCCAAATCATTCAATTTAGAGGCTTTATGTTTAATTTGAGTTTTACCAATATTTTGCTTAATCACTTTGGGATGCTTATATATTATATTTTTATTTACTTTGGAGGGAGCAGACAACGATTCTCTGATGGGGAAGACAGGGGCTAAGTTGAGGGGTGGCGGATGAAGAGATGCTGCAGAGAGGCGTGTAAGACTGAGACTTTGCTTTCTGGTCCCAACTCTGAGTAGTCAAGGTTTTGGAAATTTGGATAAAAAAGATGCCAGATTGTTAGATAAATGAGAAGCACCATCCAAAGTGGGATGAATGCTGTCTCGTCTCATAAGACCAGGTTTTCCCCAAAAAGGGCTCCAATTGTCAATGTAGCCCATGTCATTTGCAGGACACCACACAGACAGCCAGCGGTTCAAGGATGACGAGCGGCTAAACATGTCATCACTGGTCAGATTGGGGAGGGGCCCAGAGAATACAGTGATCCCTCACTTATCGCGGTTAATGGGTTCCAGAACCGACCGCGAAAAGTGAAAAACTGCGAAGTAGCGTCACCTCTAATGACGTCATCCATAAATAATACGTACGTTCATTCTCTCACTCTCTCTCTCTCATATGATACGTGTGTGTGTGTGTGTACGTGTACATACATACGTAGATGTAAATAAAGTGTACATAAATATGTTTTTAGAACTCTTTTATTCTTATAACAAGATACGTAACTCAAGATGAAAATGATTTACTGCACAGGTTAATGAGAGCTTTACTGCTCCTCAGGTGACGCCTCATCGTCAGGTGCTAGAAGCGCAGGATCGTCGAGGGCAGCTTCCGACAGAGCTGGAGAAGCTGCAGGAGGCGGCGTAGTGGCTCGACGGGAAGACTATTTCGCACAAAATGGCACAAGAGAACAGCAAAAAGTTCCACGCGGCGAGACTAAAAGTAACACGAGCGATAAAGAGCAATGAATGCGGTCTTCCTTCCCTTCCATGGGCGCTCGGCAGGGAGAGGAGGTGGGTGAAACATCTCGGCCAATCAGCTTGCGGGGTGAAACGTCTCGGCCAATCAGCTTGCGAGATTTCCGAGCCGAGCCAACACGAGAACAGCGAACAGAGAGGTGGATTTTTTGAGTTGTGCGGCTCTCCGTGTTGATACCTGATGGTCTAATGTAGTCCCCCTGCCTTCTGCTAGCGCCCGCCCATTATTTCTCAATTTTGAATTTTTGATGAATATTTTTGAAAAATCCGCGATGCACTGAGGGCGCGAAAGGTGAAGCGCGAAGTAGCGAGGGATCACTGTACTACAGTGGCAGACATCGTTTTTGCAAAGTCACACACCGATTCTACATTAAGTTTCGTGACTTCCGACTGCTGGAGATGGATGTCATTAATGCCAGCGTGAATAACAATTGTGGAATATTTACAGTTACTTTTAGCCAGCATTTTCAAATTTGACTCGATGTCGCCTGCTCTGGCCCCAGGAATGCATTTGACTATGGCCGCTGGAGTCTCTAGGTTCACGTTTCTGACTACAGAGTCACCAATGATCAGAGTTTTTTCCTCAGCGGGTGTGTCGCTGAGCGGGGAGAAACAATTAGAAATGTGAACAGGTTGGTGGTGTACCGGGGCTTTGCGACTAGGCTTCCTTCTCACCGTCACCCACCCAGTCTCCTCGCTGCTGAGGAGAGCCGGAGGACCACTAACAGGGTTAGCTATGCTAGCTAGCTCTGCTGCAGCTAAGGGGCGTCCGTCAAGAGTCCGTTGGATCTCATCTCCAACGGCGACGAGTCCGCCTACAGGAGAGAGGTGGCCCAGCTGGCGTCCTGGTGCAGCAATAACAACCTGCAGCTGAACGCTCTGAAGACAGTGGAGATGATTGTAGACTTCAGGAAAGTCACTACTCCTCTGCCCCCCCTCACCCTCTCAGGCTCTCCCATCACCACTGCTGATTCCTTCCGCTTCCTAGGCACTACCATCACCAGGGACCTCAAATGGGAGCTGACCATCAGCTCACTCATCAAAAAAGCCCAGCAGAGGATGTTCTTCCTGCGGCAGCTGAGGAAGCTCAAGCTACCCACCAAGATGTTAGTGCAGTTCTACACAGCCATCATCGAGTCCATCCTCACCACCTCCATAACCGTGTGGTACGCAGGAGCCACTGCCAGGGACAGACTAAGGCTGCAGCGCGTCGTGCGCACTGCTGAGAAGGTGATCGGCTGCAAGCTCCCATCTCTCCAGGATCTGTACATCTCCAGGACCCGGAGGCGTGCTGGCCGGATCATAGCCGATCCCTCACACCCTGGTCACGTACTGTTTGCCCCCCTCCCCTCTGGTAGAAGACTTCGGTCCATCCAGACTAAAACCTCCCGTCACATGAACAGCTTCTTCCCCTCTGCCATTAGACTGCTGAACACTAAGTGACTCTCGTGCACCATGTACAGCAGCTCAACCAGACTCATGTCAATCATCACTGTTTTCTTCCTGCATTACCGACTGCACTATATAGTTCTCCACAGTATCTGCTGCTGGCTAATATATATTTTAACTGTTGACCAGTATCACTTAATCTTATCCTACACTTTATTACATGTATAGTTTATTTCTCTTATCTTATCATGTTTAATGTTGCAGCATTGTACCGAGACAAATTCCTAGTTTGTGTACTACATGAACAATGGCAATAAACCTGATTCTGATTCTGAAGAGTAGCTGGCGCAGACAGTGTTTCAATGCAGCGGAGCCGGGATTCCAAATCAGACAACCTCGCCTCGAGCGCCTCAAAAAGACAACATTTATTACATTTACCGTTATCACTAAAAGAGGCAGAGGTATAGCTAAACATCTGACAGAGAGAGCACACCAGAGGAGGAGAGGAAAGAGAGCTAGTAGCCATCACTAGTGGCTAACCCAAAAGCTCAGGAGAGTGAGGAGAGCAAACCACACAGACAGACAGCAAAACAGGAAGTGACGATATGTTACCACAAGGAAGTGACGATCAATTAAAATCATGTACAACGCTTGGACAATTTAAACAAAAACTAAAGGAAGAAATACTCCAAACATATACAGTGGGGGAAAAAAAGTATTTAGTCAGCCACCAATTGTGCAAGTTCTCCCACTTAAAAGATGAGAGAGGTCTCCAATTTTCATCATAGGTATACCTCAACTATGAGAGACAAAATGGGGAAAAAAAAAATCCAGAAAATCACATTGAAGGATTTTTAATGAATTAATTGGTAAATTCCTCGGTAAAATAAGTATTTGGTCACCTACAAACAAGCAAGATTTCTGGCTCTCACAGACCTGTAACTTCTTCTTTAAGAGGCTCCTCTGTCCTCCACTCGTTACCTGTATTAATGGCACCTGTTTGAACTTGTTATCAGTATAAAAGACACCCGTCCACAACCTCAAACAGTCAGACTCCAAACTCCACTATGGCCGAGACCAAAGAGCTGTCAAAGGACACCAGAAACAAAATTGTAGACCTGCACCAGGCTGGGAAGACTGAATCTGCAATAGGTACGCAGCTTGGTGTGAAGAAATCAACTGTGGGAGCAATTATTAGAAAACGGAAGACATACAAGACCACTGATAATCTCCCTCGATCTGGGGCTCCACGCAAGATCTCACCCCGTGAGGTCAAAATGATCACGAGAACGGTGAGCAAAAATCCCAGAACCACACGGGGGGACCTAGTGAATGACCTGCAGAGAGCTGGGACCAAAGTAACAAAGGCTACATCAGAAACACACTACGCCGCCAGGGACTCAAATCCTGCAGTGCCAGACGTGTCCCCCTGCTTAAGCCAGTACATGTCCAGCCCCGTCTGAAGTTTGCTAGAGAGCATTTGGATGATCCAGAAGAGGATTGGGAGAATGTCATATGGTCAGATGAAACCAAAATAGAACTTTTTGGTAAAAACTCAACTTGTCGTGTTTGGAGGAGAAAGAACACCATACCTACTGTGAAGCATGGGGGTGAAAACATCATACTTTGGGGCTGTTTTTCTGCAAAGGGACCAGGACGACTGATCCATGTAAAGGAAAGAATGAATGGGGCCATGTATCGTGAGATTTTGAGTGAAAACCTCCTTCCATCAGCAAGGGCATTGAAGATGAAACGTGGCTGGGTCTTTCAGCACGACAATAATCCCAAACACACTGCCCGGGCAATGAAGGAGTGGCTTCGTAAGAAGCATTTCAAGGTCCTGGAGTGGCCTAGCCAGTCTCCAGATCTCAACCCCATAGAAAATCTTTGGAGGGAGTTGAAAGTCCGTGTTGCCCAGCGACAGCCCCAAAACATCACTGCTCTAGAGGAGATCTGCATGGAGGAATGGACCAAAATACCAGCAACAGTGTGTGAAAACCTTGTGAAGACTTACAGAAAACGTTTGACCTCTGTCATTGCCAACAAAGGGTATATAACAAAGTATTGAGATGAACTTGTGTTATTGACCAAATACTTATTTTACCGAGGAATTTACCAATTAATTCATTAAAAATCCTTCAATGTGATTTTCTGGATTTTTTTTTCTCATTTTGTCTCTCATAGTTGAGGTATACCTATGATGAAAATTGGAGACCTCTCTCATCTTTTAAGTGGGAGAACTTGCACAATTGGTGGCTGACTAAATACTTTTTTCCCCACTGTATACAAGATAACATGTAAAATCACATTAGGACTGTCATATCCAGTCTGTGTTGTGTTGTTGCTTAGTTGTTTTTTTTGACACATTTTGTCTTAGTTTTGTTCTGAATTGTAATCGCTCTTGTTTTTTTTCTTTTGAATTCTTGGATGGAATATGGGTGGGCAATATAAGCTGCGGCTTCAGCCATCACCCATTTCGGATGACTTATGTTGAACTGTATAATCAGAGGAGTTATTGTCTAATTTGACCTTGTTGGATTTTCTTTCCCCCTTTGTTATATTATTCTGTTTCTTTTAATCTGTACTTTTAATCTATCCGAATCTATCCGAAATAAAGATTGATTGATTGATTGATAACATTGTGGCTGTGACTGCCAAGCAGGTAATGTATGTAAAGCAAATCATGCCGGGGCGGTTCTACAGCTGAACCTCGATCCAATCCAGAGGCTCAGAAGAAGACATGATTGGAAGAGGGTAACAGAACTTAACCTGCTGCCATCTGGAATACACATGGATCCACATCTATGGCTTTCAGCTTGTTTTCATTTTAGCTACACCTGAAGATCCCAGATTAGTTCTGTTATTTTAAGCTTGTAATTGTGGGTTATAGGAAACTTCTGACTAGTCTTGCTTCCTTTTTGTCCTTAGGTACGCCTGAAGAGCGAGGCATCAGGAAGCTGAAACGTGGTTCTGGCCTCAGTGCATCAGAACTGGAGGGCATGCAATCCTACGATTTGCCATTTGGAATGGACTTCATCCGCAGATACCCAGTCTTCAAGCACATCCCCATCAGCCCTGTGTTTACAGGCTACCAGTGGAGGAGACTAAAGGAAGTCAGCAAATGCAGAATGGGACACAGGGATGTAGGGAAGGGAGGGGAGGCAAGCACAGCACTGGGGGAGAGTCGGGTATAGCCAACGGGAGTTTGGCTGGATGTGGGGAGCGAGGGATGGTACACTGTTAAAATGGTGCAAGAGTTTTGTGTGGAAGTAAATGCGATGCACCAATCCCCATGCCAGTATGTGTTTTCCTCAGCTTGTGTCAATCTCTTCGCACTTCCCCACTATGCTATTTTAAGCATGCTCTAGCCAGCCACAGCATGCTGTAAAAGATGTCGCCATTTGGAGGTTACTCAGTGTCTCTGTGTGTCTGTGTGTGTATACAGCGTGCAGTAATAGATAACAGGTTTATGCATTAATGCACTTCAATCCTGATGGAGATAGACGGACGTCAGACAGTCAAAGCTGAATGTTTGCTGATGGTCTGTTTGCTGCTAACTTGTACAGCCCAAATGATTTCATAAAACCTTCTACTAAAAGCACAGTAGATGGGATTATGTTAACTGAAGATCACGTGAGGAATTATTGGCCTCTAGGTTTATTATGCAACCACACACACACGCGCGCACACGCCCACAGCCTCAGTAAAACTAGCTTAAGCGCTACCCTGCATGACACGAGGTCATGCAAACTGATGGAAGTAGTTTGTCAGGTGCCCTTAGCCATGCAAAGTGATTGTGAGATTTATTTTTGCACTCTCTGCCTCCTGAGTTTAAAAACTAGAATGTCACTTCACAGCTCGCTCCCCCATTTCTTCAGTAAAACTTGCTTCCACTGGGCAGCACCACACGTCACATCTGCTCATCTCGTACTCGAGAACCGCACACACACACACAAATTTTTTTGTAACGGAGTGCTAATATTCTCAAGAAATCCTATCTTGCTGGGTTAAAAATTCACTAACATACCAGTTTACATCATGTTAATGAGTCAGTATTATGCATCAGTTAATGGACCAAAACTACCCTTTCTTTTTGATTTAGCTTTCACATTTAAACTTTATTTATGTTTATTATAGAACTAAAATAATCTATTTTTTCTGCTTAATATAATGAAACAAGCTTTTAATCAGGCTTTTGCTGTCTTTGTGACAGGAGTGCATTTCATAAAGTACAGTAACACACACAGTAACACAGACATGTGGCCTTGTAAGACAGATCTGTGTAAATGGACACAAGACTCATTGCTGATCAATCAGCAACACTAGAATTACAGAGAGATCTCAGTGTACCTGTGCAGATCTGCTGTCAGTTTGTAGAGGTCAGTCTCTTTTAAGAGCTAGGCAAGTGAAAGTAGAATTTGCAAAGGCTTATATAAAACTTCTACCGCTTCTAGAGGTAGAAGATGGATGGATGGATGGATGGATGGATGGATATATAAGACTAAGCAGATGTGTTTCGTAGTTTTTATGCATAAATTTACAGATAAAATTTGGGCTTTTTCTTTGATCCATCAGCCACATTTTTTTTTTCAATTGTTATTAAACACTTTCCCTCTCATTCTTCGTCCATATACCCCTCCTCACTAATCTCTTTGTTCATGCTTTCTATAGTTCAGGCTGTGACAACATGTTTGCTGATAAACAAAGTCTCAGCAACTAATACACATATTCATGAGTGACATCACATAGGTGCACAGTGGCCTACATGCAAATGGCTGGCAAAGGACCATCCATTGTTCTGTCACTAGAGCATGAGTGGAAATTCGAGACAGTTGGCCTAATCTTGAATGTTGCACAGACGGACGGACATGCAGACAAGCTGTTGCCCCCAGGGTGACACAACATTTTTGCACAGGTTTTCATCCATAGCCAACATTTCTCTACAGGTAGCAGTGCAGGAAGAGTTCCGTTTCATAGTAAGCACAACCTCCACCACCAAAACAAGAGTGACTGCAACTTCATGCAGAGATCCTAAGTTGTTGTACCGTGAGATGTGTGATGACTTTCTCTGTTGTTCAGCTATTTCACTCCCACCAAGCACACGCCAAGTAAGGCTTAGTGCTAAGTAAGGTATGAGACGGCCCAAAGACCCGGGGGCTGTAGAAGTTCTGAATCACATCAAACAGTTATGAACTCCACATATGAGGGCTGTTCAATAAAGATTTCCCCTGACTCATTTCTGTGGCTTGAGAGGAACCAAACTTGGCACAGGCCTTTCTCCATTTAGGTACCACCAAGGGTCCCACACTTCTGCCATCACTTTATGCAGCTGTGAAGACCTCACCTGTAGAAGTCTGCAGGTTGTGTCAGAAGCCATGGCTTGACCTCAGAAATCAGCATTTCATCATCTTAGAAGTGCTTGCCCTTCAAAAATGACTTAATGGTTAGAAAGAGGTGGAAGTCAGATGGTGCAAGGTTGTGAGCATAAAGGGGGTGGGGGATTTCATAGCTGCACAACCATGCTTCCATCTGGACATCATGCAAGTTGTGAACTGGGGCGTCGTCTTGCAGGAGGCAAACACCTTTGGTCAGCTTGCCTCTCGATATGGTCTGTTGATGGTCTTCTGCAATTTCTGCAGCAGTGAAGTATAGCTAAGGCCTGATAATTATGGTACCCTTTGCCAGGAAATCCATCATCAATACTCAATCCTGGTCCCAAAAGACCATGAGCATGACCTTGCCCGCCGAGGGCTGGACACATGCCTTCTTCAGAGGTGGTGAGTCATAACGCTTCCATTCCTTTGACTGGGCTTTAGTCTCTGGATCATAGTGATGGATCAGTGTTTCATCCTGCGTGACTAGTCTGTTGAAGAAGTCCTCCTGGTTTTCTGGGAGAATGTGACTTATTCCTGCATCTGGAAAGGTGTGAGCAACCGGGGAATCCATCATGCAGACAACTTCTGCATGTGCAAATGGTCAAAGGAGTTTTTTCCCCCCACAGTCCCCACAGTGATCTTGATAGTTGACGAAATGGTTATCTGGCAAGCCTCCAAAATGGTGGCGTCTACTTGCCAGATGGTGTCTTCATCAATGCCGCACTTTGGTTGCCCAAGAAGGCGTGCCGTATCCACCAATGTCCGGCCACCCTTGAACTGTTGATGCCAATGCCTGACTATGTCATACGATGGGGCATCCTCCCCATAAGTCTCTTTCATCTTATCTTAACACCCCCCGTGATGCACGACTTCTCAAGTACAGGAACCTGATGACCGCTCTGCATTCACCTGGCTCATTTATTACACTTTAGTCCACCTTAGCACCTGTAAAAGAGAAACTCTTATGAGTTCAGAGCTGCAAATTACAAAGTGGCCTATAGAAATATGTATTATTATACCTGTGCGGTTTCAGCCTCATGCAATAATAATAATTATAGTGCTAATAAATAATAATATAGTGCTATGAGATGACTGTTGTTGTGAAATGGCGCTATATAAATAAAGTTGAATTGAATTGAATTGAATAACTGTAAGTGGATCGGGGAATCTTAAATGAACCACCCTCGTATTTCTCATGTATGAATCCTGTTTGTAGTTTGTTGTTAGCCTGTTGATTTGATGCTGTGTGGATCAGATAGCTGTTCCTTTCCCAACTTAAGCTTTTCTGTGTACCTTACAGTCATAGATTTCTCCAAATTTGTCAGTTGTTCTAAAGACGGGAATGTTCTTTGGTGGGTTTTTCTTGTCTTTTGCCAACCTTTCTGCTGCGCATGTGTGGAACATGAACGTCTGTGTACCTTGTTGATGCAGTTGTGCCCCCAAGGAGCAGATCTCTAATTTGACAACACTGTGTGCCTCTGCTGCAATAAATCAAAAACAGCATTATAAAAAAACATAGAAGAAAGACAACATAAATGCATAATAAAATCTAAAGTAATGGTAAGGTTTAAAAAACAAAACAAAAGATAAACTCAACTGAGGTTGTTTAGTTGAACCAAAATACTTGGTCTTTTTTATTCTTTCTACAGTTCTGTTACTATAAACCAAAACTTTTCTAAACATCAGCATTTGTTGCTACTGACACTTTTTTTTTTTTTTTTTGCTTAAGATATTTATTTATTTAAGAGAAGAAAGTAGCTTAAGCAGGTTTGTGTGTCCCTTGCAGAATGTTTAAAAACTATTAGTGTACTTGTTTAGTGCCCTTTGTGCTGGGTGACCTCTACTCCTGCCCTCAGTCCCAGCTACTGTTGGTGATTTCGGGACTCGATGTGGGTACAACAGCTTCTAATGCACAAATCTAAGCTGATACTACTTCATTCCATTTATATTTGTAATAACTGTAAGTGCATTTAAAGTTGAATAAATTTCTAAATCAGGGCCTTTTTACTAAAAATTGTATATGTAATGGTGCCAAGACGTAAAGTGATAAGGAGCAAACCTTTAACTTTAAATATCTCTGTAGACCTTATTTGGATTTAAAAGCAAATTTGAAGCTTTTTTGTTATGTGATGATGGGGAGCTAAACATCTTTGAGTTAATATTTCTACATTAGTCTAGCTTGTGTAGCTCTGGTCTCATTTATGACTTCCTCATAGTTATTTGCGTCATTACTATAATAACTGGGCCACATCTGTAATATTTTATAGCTAAATCTGTCATCAGCAGGATTTGTAGTTGGTGATAATTTCACTGAAATTGTTCTTGGGTAGTTACAAAAATATCTGAAATTTTGGCATTTTTATATAGTTTCACAGAATTTGACTGTTGACAATTGTCACTTTTTAGTCTATATCAGGACATCAGAAAAGCAAGACTAAAACTTTATGTAATCTACACTACCGTTCAAAAGTTTGGGGTCACCCAGACAATTATTTTGTTTTCCTTGAAAAGTCACACTTATTTACCACCATGAGTTGTAAAATGAATAGAAAATATAGTCAAGACATTGACAAGGTTAGAAATAATGATTTGTATTTGAAATAATTTTTTCCTTCAAACTTTGCTTTCGTCAAAGAATCCTCCATTTGCAGCAATTACAGCATTGCAGACCTAACATGATTGCACAAGGGTTTTCTAATCATCCATTAGCCTTCTGAAGCAATGAGCAAACACATTGTACCATTAGAACACTGGAGTGATAGTTGCTGGAAATGGGCCTCTATACACCTATGTAGATATTGCACCAAAAACCAGACATTTGCTGCTAGAATAGTCATTTACCACATTAGCAATGTGCAGAGTGCATTTCTGATTAGCTTAAAGTTATCTTCATTGTAAAAAAGTGCTTTTCTTTCAAAAATAAGGAAATTTCTAAGTGACCCCAAACTTTTGAACGGTAGTGTATGCACCTCAGCATTTCCTCTGGAGTGCACACTTTTTATTCATACACTATTCAGCAAAAGAATGAAGGGGAAAGACATTTGATTGTATAGCTGAAATTTCAAAGCAAGTCAGAATTTGGTGAATGAGTGGTCTTTTTTTATTTGTCTGACCAAATGCAATTTTTAAAATTTATATTTTTGATGGAAAGCTAGTTAACACAAGGAGTAATGAAGTCATAAAGGAGAGTTAGAGACACCTCGTCATCCTCACCTAAACGTTGCTCTTGGCAGGAGCTGTAAACGCAAACCAGTGTTCTGAGGTGGCTGGTAGAAACTAAGTGTCCTATCGGAACGTTTTTGACCATCTTTGCCCTCCATGTAACCTTGCTCCAGGAGCAGGTGAGGATCACATGGACATCGGGGAGCAGTCACCTCCTGCTGCATCTTCTGTGCTATATATACAACAGAGGATGATCAGGCTGTTCCTGTAGGAAATACTTTACTGGGTCATGCACACATTATGATCCCCACTATAATCAAACGCACAATTTTTAACACTTTTTTTTCTATGCCACGTCATGTTCATGCTGGCAGCACCTTACTTGTCTCATGCACATCGACTCCACTCCCTGCACTTACTCCACCTGTCCCTGACTCAGCCCTGTGGTCAAATATACAGGTGTCTTCTCTTGTTTAGTGTACCTTGTTTTCTCCCCGGGGATTTTTACTATTGATGTTTTGGGATATGGGAGGAGACACCGACTGACCACCTTATTAGGAGCCTGTTGGTCCTCGGCAGCTCAGTGACCCTGCCTTATCATTTTGTCCAAGTTCTCTCCTACTCTCTTATTTTAGAGTCAGTACTCAAACACCCAGCTGTTACCCAACTAGTTATTTTGCAGTAAAAGTATGGCTCTTAAGAAGGTGGCCATGAGGTGTGTAACACAGACATCAATCCCTTTCAATTATTTTGAAACGGGTGCTACCTGAAGAATATACTTTTCTGTATAAGTGTTTATCTTTTTCAATGTTTTCATTTTTTATATATTTTTTTTATGTTTTTGCAAGCAAATATTTGTAAGATACAAATCATAACTTTTACTCTTGAATCATGCTGGAAAGTGCACCATTCTCTTGTACTGTTCATTTTAAAAAGTAAATACATTTTAATCATATTTTGAATGTGTGCTTCAGTGGACTCTTGTTGAACTTTATTGTCCTGGTTTTTGTTTACTCTTCCCATGCTAACACGTTACCAAAATAAATCAAAGAACAAGCTGAGAAACTTTAAACAGATGTTAAACAATGAAAAATGGTGTATTTAATGGAGTAAAGTTTGCTAAACATTCTTGAAGACGAGTTGTGTAAACTAATTGTAGCAACAAGATGTTTTATTCATTGTTCCTAAAACTATTTAATAAGATGTTGCAGAATGAATTCAGTCTCTTGTCCTTTTTTTGTCTCAAGATTTCAAACAAATCTTTTAGATGTCTTGCGGGGGCCAACCTATAAAATTATGACAAGAAGAAATATGTGTGCTACTTCTTTAAAAAAAAAAAAAAAAAATCAGGAGATGAGTGCTGCCTACATGCCTTTGGTTCTGTATAATCACCTTGAATCAAACATGCATTTCAAGGTTCAAAGGCTTTATCATGTGCACAGTTACAGACGTGGACAAAATTGTTGGTACCCCTCTGTTAATGAAAGAAAAACCCACAATAGTCACAGAAATAACTTTAATCTGACAAAAGTGGTAATAAATAAAAATTCTATGAAAATTAACCATTGAAAATCAGACAATGCTTTTGAATTGTGGTTCAACAGAATTATTTAAAAAAAACAAACTCATGAAACAGGCCTGGACAAAAATGATGGTGTGGAGAGTGTGGGAAATGATGAGGCCAGTTTAAGAACAGACGAAGTTTATTAACACTCTCTCATCATTCATACACAGAAAAGCATGAAAGCATTCAGGCACGGTTCTCCTTTATATCTCCACCGCTCATCTCACATCTGTGTGACATTCCACATCACACTGCATGACATCCAACATCACAATACATTCACCCTTAACCCCCCCCCCCCCCCCCCCCGTCCACTGTTTACCCTCTGCTTCCTGACTGAGACACTGTCTGACTCACTCAAGTCTCTACAACTCTACATCTAAAGATGGCGACCGGGATGGTCACACTTTTTCAGTGCTGAGACAAAGTCACTGATTTTGCCATTAAAAGTGGCTGGCCTGCAGCGATCGGCGCTCGTGGCGAACACGCACGGGCTGAATTGCCACCTCCGTTGGATTGCCCTTTAATCGCCTTTCTCCAGCGACCAGCATTTCTTTGTGGTTCACTGATGCGCCTTCCTGAAGCGATTGCTAAGCTAACACTAGTTAGCTTAATGCTACCTGAAGCGATTGCTAAGCTAACACTAGTTAGCTTAATGCTGGTGCCAGTCTCTAAATAACTAACCTACAGCGATCGGATATACCTCCGGTGGATTACCCCTTTGATCGCTTTTATCCGGCCACTGTGAGTAAACTGACCAGCGATTCCAGCGCTTCCTTGTGATTCACTGATGTGCCCTACCTGAAGCGATTGCTAAGCTAACGCTAGTTAGCTTAATGCTGGCGCCAGCCATTCCACCTAACACCAGCCTGAATCAAAGCCCAGCTGCGAGGCCCAGCGGAGATACTACCAGGCAGGCGGCTATTTGTTGACGGGGCTCAGCAGAGATTTCACCCAGGCAGACGGCGGTAGGCGGCGGTGCCCAGCGGAGGACTTACCGTGACTGCAGCGGCGGTGTGCGACGAGACTACCCGAAGCGATTGCTAAGCTAACGCTAGTTAGCTTAATGCTGGCGCCAGCCATTCCACCTAACACCAGCCTGAATCAAAGCCCAGCTGCGAGGCCCAGCGGAGATACTACCAGGCAGGCGGCTATTTGTTGACGGGGCTCAGCAGAGTTTTCACCCAGGCAGACGGCGGTAGGCGGCGGTGCCCAGCGGAGGACTTACCGTGACTGCAGCGGCGGTGTGCGACGAGACTACCCGAAGCGATTGCTAAGCTAACGCTAGTTAGCTTAATGCTGGCGCCAGCCATTCCACCTAACACCAGCCTGAATCAAAGCCCAGCTGCGAGGCCCAGCGGAGATACTACCAGGCAGGCGGCTATTTGTTGACGGGGCTCAGCAGAGTTTTCACCCAGGCAGACGGCGGTAGGCGGCGGTGCCCAGCGGAGGACTTACCGTGACTGCAGCGGCGGTGTGCGACGAGACTACCCGAAGCGATTGCTAAGCTAACGCTAGTTAGCTTAATGCTGGCGCCAGTCATTCCACCTTACACCAGCCTGAATCGAAGCCCAGCTGCGAGGCCCAGCGGAGATACTACCAGGCAAGCGGCTATTTGTTGACGGGGCTCAGCAGAGATTTCACCCAGGCAGACGACGGTAGGTGGCGGTGCCTAGCGGAGGACTTACCGTGACCTCAGCGGAGCTCGGTGGCAGCGGCGGTGTGCGACGAGACTCGGTTGGAGGAGCGGGACGGGAGACCAGTTACGGCGGCTATGAGCAACGAGACCAGCAACGGAAGGGGCTAGTTGGCTAGCTGAGGCCCAGCTGGATTCGAGGACGATCGGATCAGATTCTGGCGATATAAGCAGAATTTATTTTACTATCCACAGATTTTCTTTTTCCTTCTTTCCAAGAAAGACTGAAGATGGCTGCCACCGGATTAAAAAGTGGGCTGATGGGCACCACTAATAAGCCTTCTCTACTTATCTACTTCCTCTTCGTTTTGTCTTTGTGTGTCTGGACCTGCAACAAGAAGGATTTTCCGACAAACTCAACCAAAGGTGAAGTTAAAAAGTTTTATCTGTATGGATTTGGGCTTGGACATCTCACCCTACACTCTATGTGGTCTTTAAAAGCCCTGAGCAAAAACTTCCAAATTAAGGCAAACATGGCTGTTAAGCAAAAATCACAATATGGCAGAGGATATACAATTAAAGTTCTGTTAGTTCTGCTACTTCTGGCAGGAGATATTCACCTTAACCCTGGACCTGCCACTATTAAACAGCAGACCACTGGGTTAGCACAAAACCGAGCTGTACAAAAGCAAAAACAACATTTATTTTTCCAAACTGTTAATCATGCACGAGTTCTTTGGGACACCAAGGCTAAACCAAAGGGGATCCTCGGTGGTCATTTAAACATACGGAGCATAATCCCCAAAAGAGATGAGATTTCGGTGTTGCTGTTGGACTCAAATCTGGACTACCTTTGTCTCTCAGAAAGCTGGCTACACAGGAACATAGACACTAATATGATCGATATTGTGGGCTACCAGTGTTTTAGAAAAGACAGGCAGGTAGGGAGGGGAGGAGGTGTTTTAATTTACATCAAAGAGAAATATAAATGTCAACTGGTTGATTTGAATACTTCACTTGAATGTTTAGCTGTTAATGTATGTCTCTCTCCGGTAATGAATTTCAACATTGCAGTAGTGTACAACCCACCATCACACAACTCTTCCTTTTATAATGAATTAAGTGATCTGGTTAAACAACTTGAGAAGAACAGAGAAACAATAATTCATGGTGACTTTAATATCAACTGGTCTGATAAAAAAGACAAACAAAAACTGAAAAGCCTCATGACTAAATTTAATTACCAGCAAATCATCAAAGGACCCACCAGGATAACCAAACAATCCAGAACACTTATTGACATGGTATTTACTAATAAACCAGAACGAATAACCAGAACCTATAATCTTGTAACTGGTCTCTCAGATCATAACATGGTTCTTGCTGTCAGGAAACTTACTAAAAAGCGACTACAGTATTTTGGGGGAGTCGATATTGACAAATCAAATTTTATTATCCCCAAATCAAAAAATGAGGAGTTTGAACATTACTTAGAGAATCAAAATTGGGAGCAGCTCATGTCAACATGTGAAGTAGATGATTGTTGTAATTTTATAACTGCGACAATCACAAAGTCTATAGAAAAATTTTCAAAGCAAATTAAAAGTAGACAACAGAAGATTAGCCTACCATGGTTAAATAATGAAATAAGAAAACTTATGAAGAGACGAGACTATGCACTGAAAACATCACTAACCTCCAAACTACAAAATGATCACCTTGTGTATAAAAGTTTAAGAAATAAAGTGGTACATGAGCTGCGAAAATCAAAAATATCTTATTACAATAAACTGATAGATCATGCAAAGGGTAACAACAGTTCCCTATGGAGGCATTTAAATAACTTAACTAATAAAAAAAACGATCAGAAGGGGGTAAAGGAACTTAGAATCAATGGCAAGACCGTCAGTGACAAGGCTACTTTGGCAAATGAATTTAATTCACACTTTGTGGGCTCTGTGGAAGACTTAAAAATTTTTGTGCTGCCAAATGTGCTCAACAACACAAATTCCATACTTCCAACAGATACTTTTCACATCAATGAGGTAAATGAGAAGTTAATTGCTGGTATTGTTAAAACACTGTCAAACTCAAAAACTAATGATATCTACAATATGAGCACCTCCTTTCTCAAAATGCACAGCAAAATATTAATCAAACCACTGACCCATCTCATTAATCTCTCCATTAGGTCTAGTACATTTCCATCTGGCTGGAAAAAAGCTGTCGTCATACCAGTTCATAAATCAGGCAGTAAAGACGATATATGCAATTACCGCCCAATCTCTATCTTACCAGTCCTATCTAAGGTTCTTGAAAAAGTTGTAGCTACACAGCTGATAGACTACTTACAAGACAGTCAACTTCTTCATCCACATCAATTTGGTTTTAGACCAGGATACTCAACAGAAACAGCAAATTGTTGCCTTATTGAAAACGTCAAACAGTCCTTGGACAGGGGTAATGTGGTAGGAGCTGTTTTTCTAGATCTCAAAAAGGCTTTCGATACTGTAAACCACAGTTTGCTTTTATCCAAAATGGTATCTTTTAACTTCTCCCCAAATACATTAGAATGGTTTGCATCTTATCTCCAGAATAGAGAACAGTGTGTAAAAGTGCACCAGGATAAATCCTCATTTTTAAACAACCGCATGGGTATCCCACAAGGGTCCATTCTTGGTCCTTTACTTTTCAGCATTTTTATTAATGACTTGCCGTTACACTGCTCAGCTGCAACATGCCAACTTTATGCAGATGATGCAGTTATTTACACAGCTGCCAAGACTCCAGCACAGGCTGCAGATGTACTGTCTACAAGTATGGTTGATGTCCAAGAGTGGCTCCTCAAGAACCATCTATTGCTGAACCTTCAGAAAACAGTCTCAATGTGCTTTTCAATCAAAAAATGTAACCTGCAACATTTTAAAGTTAATATACATGATCATGACATCAGTTTAGCTACAGAATTCAAATACCTTGGCATTGTACTAGATCCTCAACTCAAATTTAATCTTCATATAAAGAAAATTTCAAAAACAGTAAAAAAAAATCTGAACTGCTTTAAATTAATTAGATATTACATACCTTACGAAGCAGCTGCACTGTATATGCATTCTATGGTTTTTTCTCATATATCATACTGTTTGACAGTCTGGGCTCAAGCAGCCCCTTCCACAATAAGACATATAGGTTCATTATATAATCAAACCCTAAAAATCTTGGACAAAAAGCCCATTAGGTGGCATCACTGTAATGTTTTAAAAAAAATACAACCTATTGAGTTTTGAGAGCTTCATTGACCTCTGTCTTCTGAAATTAACGTTCAAATGTTTCCATAAATCAGCACCCGAGCCACTTGCTGGTTTCGTCCAAAGACAGGACAGCAGCAGAGCCACCAGGAGTTCTGTTAACAATAACTGTAAAATATTCCACCGCAGAACCACATTTGGACAAACAGCTTTCTCTATAAAGGGCAGTCACATCTGGAACACAATGCCAAATGAAATTAAAATAATAACGGACTTTAAAACATTCACTAAAAATGTTAAAAACTGGCTGAAAAATAAACAAGAATGTACTCATGTATGAATTAATTGTCTGCAAAGTGAGAGTGAATGAAGGGAAGAAATAAATGTGTTTGTTTATAGTGAGTGACGGAGGGAGGAAGGCCTGAAATAGGCAAATGTGAGTTATGTTATATGTGTTAAATGTGAGTCAGGCTGTTATATTTGTGTATTTATAATATTTATAATATTTATGTTAAGTGTGAGTCAGGCTGTTATATTTGTGTATTTATAATATTTATAATATTTATAATTGTGTATTTATAATTTTTCTGCATTGATGTATGTGGTTATTGTGTATATTTTTTATTTTTTTTTTCCCATCTTTACTTGATTCTTTTTTCTAAAGCCCATCCAGGGACAAGAGTTGCAAATTAGCTAATAGCTATACACTCTATGTGCAACACATCAGATTGATTGTCTTTGATTAATTGTCTATGTTTATTGCACTGTCCCTGTCAAATAAACTAATCTACTACTACTACAATATGCATTTTGTGTCTGCTACACCACCCACCCACGCCCAGACAGAGTTTCAGTCGGCACGTCTTTTGGGCTTCAGTCTCCTCCCATATCTGCTGTAACGGGGGTCTCTGTGCCAGCGGGGGGCTGCTGGACGTGTGTCTGACTGCGGGTGGGCCATGGCGAGGGGGGGACTTCGCTCTGCCCGTGTGGCTGTCCTGGTGCATCATTTGCCTGGGGAGTTCTCAGTGGGGGTCTTCCACGCCAAGGGGCCCGGGCCAGCAGCACATGCTCGTCCGCCACTACAAAGGCGGGCTTAAGTCTGTCTATGCATATTTTCTCCCGACGCCCCCCCAAGTCTAGCAAAAAATGCTTGTCCCCTGTTGCCAGCACTCTGAATGGGCCATCATAGGGTGAGCGCAATGGCGGGCGGTGGGCATCGTGTCTGACGAACACGAACTCCGCGTTCTTCACAGTTTTTGGCACAAAAGCGCGTGGAAAACAGTGGCGGGCCAGGCAGCGTGCCTGTGTCTGCATTATGCTGCAAACGCTGAGACAGGCAGCTGTCCGGCACGGGATTATCTGGCAAAAATTCCCCGGGCAGCCGCAGTGGCTGAGAAAAAACCAGCTCAGCCGGGGAAGCCTCCAAATCCTCTTTTGGTGCAGAACGCAACCCCAATAAAACCCACGGCAACTGGTCAACCCAATTTGCATCCGTCAACGAAGCCCTGAGTGCTGCTTTCGGTGACCTGTGAAAACGCTCGCATAACCTATTTGCCTATGGGTTGTACGCGGTTGTGCGATGAATTGCAACACCCAGGCTGCGGGGCCATCGCGGACCAAAGTTCAGAAACAAACTGAGGGCCCCTATCGGACGTCATGTCCAATGGGATTCCAAAACGCGCCACCCATGTTGTCAAAAAAGCGTGCGCCACGTCCGCGGACATGGTTGCCGCCAGCGGGACTGCTTCTGGCCAGTGTGTGGGGCGGTCCACCACTGTCAGAAGGTGCGTGCACCCCTGCGATGGCGGGAGGGGGCCCACGAGGTCCACGTGAACATGGTCGAATCTTTTAGCCGGTATACTAAACTGCTCCAAAGGAGCCTTCGTGTGTCTGTGTACTTTGGCTCGTTGGCATGCTACGCAGGCTGCCGCCCACTCTTTCACTTGTTTGCGCAGGCCTGGCCACACGAATTTCGCTCCCACCATTTTGACTGACACGCACACTCCTGGGTGCGCCAAAGCGTGAACTGACTCAAACACGCGGCGGCGCCACGCAACCGGGACCACCGGGCGTGGGCGTCCCGTGGAGACGTCGCAGATTAGGGGGGAGGGGCTGCCGTCTTGCAGTACTCTGCTGTCCAGCCTTAACCCTGTTGATCCAGACTGGAGCGCGTGCACGTCCGTATCGCTAATCTGCTCTGCGGCCATGGCTGTATAATCTATCCCTACGCAGACCAGGGCCACAACCACACGCGAGAGGCAGTCCGCCACCACATTCAGTTTACCCGACACATGCTGAATATCGTTCGTAAACGCCGAGATCGCGGCCAGCTGTCTCTGCTGCCGGCCCGACCATGGTCCGAAACCTTGGCCATCACGAACGTCAGCAGCTTGTGGTCCACGAACGCGGTGAAGCTGCGCCCTTCCAGCCAGAACTGGAAGTGGCGTATGGCCAGGTGGAGAGCCAGCAACTCCCTGTCGAACGCGCTGTATTTAAGCTCACTGTCGCGCAAAGCCCTGCTGAAAAAAGCAAACGGCTGCCAAGAACCGGCGATATGTTGCTCCACGACGGCCCCTATGGCCACGTCCGAGGCATCGGTAGTGAGCGCTATCCGGGCCGCCGGGTCTGGGTGCGCCACCAGTGCGGTGTTTGCCAGGGCTGCTTTCACCTCAGAGAACACCTGCTCTCGCTCCGGAGTCCATTCGACTCCATCCGCGGGTTTCCGTCTGTTGAGCTGCGCAGGGGAGGAAATGGTT
This sequence comes from Pholidichthys leucotaenia, assembly GCA_020510985.1. Taxonomy (NCBI): domain Eukaryota; kingdom Metazoa; phylum Chordata; class Actinopteri; order Cichliformes; family Pholidichthyidae; genus Pholidichthys; species Pholidichthys leucotaenia. The sequence goes on along the minus strand of CM035838.1, from coordinate 44,335,243 downwards.
ATAAAAGTTAACCATCCCCGGACTTCCGGGAAGATGGTGGAGAGACATAACACTTAAACAAAGAGCTCTCCCTAGCCGGATTAAAAATCATCGGTAAATGGCCAACTCGACATAAACGGCTCAATAAACTAAGGGATGAAAACACGAAGGAACCGGGCACAAGGACAAAAACAGGGTAAAATTGAAGAATTCCTCTCCAACAACGCAGGAAAAACCGCTGTACGCAAAGCCCAAAAAAACGAGATGTCTACAGCAGAGAAAATGGAGGACACCAGACTCGACAACATGAACACTGGCATCGCCAGTTTGGGTGAAGAGTTAAGAGAATTCAAGCAACAGCTACAACAGGATTTAGCGGCTCTTAAGGAGGAACTGAAAAAAGAAATTAAGGAGGAAATCATGGACCTCCGAAGAGAAATGGAGCGTAAATTAACGGAAAACATGGAGGAGCTGTGCTCCCAGCGGGCGTGTATGACAGAAGCGCAGACCCGAATTTCGGAACTAGAAGATTGGAAAAGCGAGGCAAACGAACAACTACAGACCCTGACGACGCAAACGCAGAGGATGCAGGAGAAAATAAACGACTTGGAGAGCAGATCCAGACGAAGCAATATGCGCATCTTTGGAATTCCGGAGGGCATTGAAGGCAACTCGATGACAAAATTCATGGATCAGTTCTTAAAAAAAGAACTGGAAATATCCGGAGAAACGGATCTGCAGATTCAACGGGCGCACAGAACACCGGCACAGAACCCGAAAACAAACTCTACACCCAGGTCAGTTGTGGTAAACTTTGTGAAATATGACATAAAGGAAAGAATCCTGACGCAAGCATGGAAAAAAAAGATACGAATCGGTGACAAACAGGTATTTTTTGACCATGACTACCCGACAGAAATCGTGCAGCAGCGGAAGAAATATGCCAACATTAAAAAAACGCTGAAAGAGAAAAAAATTAGATTCCAAACGCCGCTAACGAAAATGAGGATTCATTGGGAGGAAGGCACAAGAACCTACAACACGGCCGAAGAGGCAGCGCGGGATATGATGGAGCGAGGCCTTGAGGTGAGCGTGCCGAAGGAGACGGCTGGAGCAGCGGCGGCCCTGAACGCACCACGACAGACGGAGTGGAGACGAGTGAACGGCGGAAGAAGGGGGAGAGACGTAGAGCAGCGGGCCCAGGACAAGCTACAAGGCTTTCAACTGAAAGCCTAGATCATAACAAAGATTAAGAAAGGCACAGAAGAAATGAAGGCCAAGAAGACAAGGTAAAAGAGAAACAGACGGCTAGGAGAGGTTTAAGTGATATTTGTTGGACATTTCTAGACTTATGACTATTACTTTGATAGTAATTAGAAGTCTAGGGAGGGCCCTTCACTCTGTGAAGACAAACCCCCCACCCACCAACAGGGACCAGTGGGCAGAAGAAAGGCCCAAAGTACGGAGGTCGAGATTTTTTAATGTGTTTTTATATAAATATGTGTTATTTTTGTTGTTAAAGGGGCTAGGAGCACAAGTTAAAAAAATGGAAAAACATGAATATGGGTAAAAATCTTAAGATAATGACACTAAACGTGAATGGTCTGAACTCACCTGTTAAAAGGGAAAGAATAATAAGAAAATTCAAGAAGGAAAAAGCTGAAATTATATTTATGCAAGAGACACATTTGAGCAAGGCAGAACATGTGAAACTAAAGAGATTTGGCTATAAGAACTCCTACTACAGTTCATTTAAGGGAGGAGCAAAAAGGGGGGTTATGATACTAATCTCAAACAAAATACAATTTGAAAGTGAACAGGAAATCCAGGATAAAGAAGGCAGGTATGTAATAATAAAGGGAAGAATAGATGGTATGCAGATTACATTAGTGAACATCTATGCCCCACCAGAAAGTGACAAGGGTTTTTTTCAACATCTGTTTGATCTCATAGCAACACACAGTGAAGGAGTCCTAATTTGTGGAGGAGACTTAAATGCTGTCATGGATCATGAAGTTGACACAACAAGTGTTAAGAAGACAAAAAAACATGTAACAAAGTTCATAAGAACCTCACTGGCAGAAATGGGTATGGTAGACATATGGAGGGACCTACACCCACTCGAAAAAGACTATACACATTATTCAGCAGTCCATAAAGTACACTCTAGAATAGATTACTTCCTTATGAATGAAGGTGACAGACACAGGGTGAGAAATTGTTGGATTGGAGGGGCAGAAATATCAGATCATAATCCTATATACATGGAAATATACTGTATTTAAACAATAGAAAACGACAAACAACATGGAAACTTAACGTAGGACTGTTAAATGATGAGAAAATGAAAGAAAGAATAAAAATAAACATAAACGAATATATCCAAGAGAATGACAATGAAGAAGTGGACCCAACAATACTATGGGACGCACTAAAAGCCGTGTTAAGGGGTAAATTAATTGTTGAAACAGGAAAAGCAAATAAGACTAAACTGGAAGCGTATGAACAAAGATGTGAGAGACTGAGGGAACTAGAACGTAAACATCAAAGCACAAATGATCCAAAAATATATCAAAAAATTAAAGAAGAAAAAACAAAGATAAAAGAAACACAAATGGATGAAATTGAAAGGAAAAATAGATATCTAAAGCAAAAATATTATGAAACAGGGCCAAAAGCCACAAAACTGCTGGCAAAACGGTTAAGAAAACAACAAACAATGAATAATGTATACAAGATTAAAGACCCCACCACAAATAAAACCACAGTTAACCCAGAAAACATCGAAGAAATTTTCCATAATTTCTACCAAGAACTATACTCGCAACCTGAAGAAACAAATACTAAAGATATCAAAAAATTTCTAGACACATTGGACTTGCCATCAATAGGAAATCAACAAAATGAAAAACTAACAGCAGAAATAACAACACAAGAGATCAGAGATGTGATTAAGTCACTTAAAAATGGTAAATCACCAGGTAGTGATGGATACCCATCTGAGTTTTATAAACTGTTTATAGAAGAACTCACGCCACAACTCCTAAAGTCATTTAATTGGACGCTGAACAACAACAAAATACCTCCATCATGGAACGAAGCAATCATTTCAGTTATTTTAAAACCAGGGAAAGATAAAGAACAATGCGGAAACTATAGACCAATCTCTTTATTAAATGTAGATTATAAAATATACACAACAATTATATGTAAACGAATAAAGACATTCTTGACGGAATTGATAGAAGATGATCAAACTGGATTCATAGAGGGACGCCAAACACATGACAATATCAGGAGAACAATACATATAATTAACCAAATACATAAAGAAAAGAAAAGCGCAGTAATAATGAGTTTAGACGCAGAAAAAGCATTTGACAGGGTTAACTGGAAATTCCTATATAGTGTACTGGAGCGCTTTGGATTTAACGAAAAATCAGTACAATGCATAAGGACGCTATATCAAGAACCTGTGGCAAGAATCAAGATAAACGGTAGCTTAACAGACAAAGTAAATATACAAAGATCAACTAGGCAGGGATGCTGCTTATCGCCCACCTTGTTTGCTCTGTTCATAGAACCATTGGCTCAAGCGATACGACAAAATAAGAAATTAAAAGGTGTAACAATAAAGGGGGCGGAACACAAGATTGGGCTATTTGCAGACGATATTATAGTTTACCTTGAACAACCAGATAAATCAATAATGGAAATGATGAACTTGATAGAAAATTTTGGAAAATTATCAGGATACAAGATAAACATAACAAAAACACAAATACTGACATTCCACTATAACCCTCTAAACCAGATAACTGATAAGATCAAACTAAACTGGAACCAAAAAGAAATAAAATACCTTGGAGTGAACATACCTAAAGACCTAAGCAAAATATATAAAGCAAACTATGATAGGTTGGAACAAGAAATAAAAAAAGATATTGATAGATGGTCAATCTTAAATATGGATCTGAATTCAAAAATTGAGACAGTCAAAATCAGCATACAACCTAGATTACTTTACCTCTTCCAGGCTATACCAACAGAGATTCCAGATGCCCAATTCTCAAAGTGGGACAGGATGATATCGAGATTTGTTTGGGGAGGTAAAAAACCAAGAGTGAAATATAAAACCCTCCAATTACCAAAAGAGAAAGGAGGCATGGGCCTACCGAGTCTAAAGGAATATTACTACTCAGCACAAATAAGATATATCATATGTTGGTGCGACGAGGGATATGAGGCAAAATGGAAAGAAATGGAAAAGGAAATTGAGGGACTCCCAGTACAAAGCATAATAGGGGATAAAGATGCATATAAGCAAATCAAACAAATAGACCCAATCACTAAATTTACTTTAGAACTGTGGTATAAAATAGTACAAAAATATAATATAAGGGAAGACATAAAACTATTGAAATGGGTAGCATTTGACAGTCAGTTTGAACCGGCAAAACAAGATAGGGGATACAAAAATCTGGTGAACAAGGGAATCACAGCATGGGGCAATATCGGAAAAAAAGATCTCGGGAGCTTTGTAAATATCAGGAGAAAATTTAAATTAGAAAGATCGGAATTTTTCAGATATCTGCAGATGAGAGATTACTATATGAAGAAGATTAGGCATAACCTCCAAACAGATGTGAACGAGATTATACAACTTATTTTAAGCTCATATGCAGGAAATAAAATAAGAATTATTTCAAAACTATATCAGAAACTTATGACAAACAATCATACAAGTAACTATATAAAGGAGAAATGGGAGAAAGAGCTCAATTTAAACATAACAGAAGAAAGCTGGCAGGAAATATGGAAAACACAACACACATCAACAAATTCAAGGACATGGAGGGAATTTGGATGGAAAAACCTGATTCGCTTTTTCATTACACCACAGATTCAAGGAAAATATACAAATACCCAATCTTTATGCTGGAGGGGATGTGGGGCTCAAAATGCAGACCACTCACATATGTTTTGGAAATGCTACAAAATATCATCATTTTGGAAATCTATGCATGTGACAATACAGAGGATATTAGGATATAATATACCAATGAACTGTAACCTGATGTACTTATGTGATCTTAAAAAAGACAATGTTATACAGGCTGAGGACAGATATCTAGTTAAAATCTTGTTGATTGCATGTAAAAAAACTATCACAAAAAAATGGCGATCAGAAGTTCTTCCTGACCAAGAACAATGGACTGACATTGTTGAGGACATACGTATGATGGAAAAACTAACATATCGACGAAGAATGCAAGAAGGAATATGGGAGAAAAAATGGCGGAAATGGACACACTACAAAGTGCAACAACGAGGCAGAAATTGAAAGAATAACCAAAGACACTGAAAAAACCAGAAGAATTAAGAGATGGAAACTAAAAACTTGATGCTCCAACATTTGTCTCCCCCCCCCCCTTTTATTTTTTTTTTATTTATTTATTTTTTTTCCCTACCCTAACCCCTTTGTTTTTTAAATGTAGAATGTGATCTGAATGCATTATATATGATGAAAAATGAATAAAAATCTAAGTTACAAAAAAAAGTTAACCATCCCCAAAAATTCCTGCAGCGCCCTGACTGTCTGAGGCCGGGGAAAGTTCACCACAGCGCGCACTTTGTCGGGCAAGGGTATCGCTCCCTCCGGTGAGACGCAGTGCCCCAAAAAATCAATCCCCGTCACGCCGAACTGGCACTTCGCCGGGTTGATTATTAACCCGTGCTCCTCCAACCTCTGGAAAACTGTCCTGAGGTGGGTTACGTGTTCGTCTTCGGACGCACTGGCTACCAGGATATCATCCAGGTAGACGAACACAAACGGGAGATCGCGCAGCACCGCGTCCATCATGCGCTGGAATGTCTGTGCCGCTCCTTTTAATCCGAATGGCATGCGCAGAAACTCGAACAAGCCGAATGGAGTTATTACCACTGTTTTGGGTATGTCCTCCACGCGCACTGGGACCTGGTGGTAACTGCGGACCAGGTCTATTTTAGAAAAAATGGTGCTCCGGCAAAGTGAACGGAAAAATCCTGAATGTGGGGAATCGGGTAGCGGTCATGTGCTGTGGCATTATTCAACCTGAGGAAATCGCCGCACGGTCGCCACGACCCCTCAGCCTTAGGGACCATGTGTAGCAGGGATGCCCATGGGCTGTTCGATCGCCTGATGATGCTCAACCTTTCCAGGTTGGCAAACTCCTCGCGCGCTATGGCCAGTTTAGCTGCGTCCAAGCGGCGAGGTCGTGCGAAAACAGGCGGCCCGGTGGTGGTGATAAAGTGCGCCACCCCGTGTTTAGCGATGGCCGCTGAAAACGTCGGGACCATGAGTGCTGGGAACTGAGTGAGCAGTGTGTGGAACATACCGCCTGGAGCTGTGACGCTGGCTTGTGTTTCTGGCCCGGCCCCTTGAGCTGTACAAGGGAGAGAGTCAAAAGACAGTGCATTAACCAGGCGCCTGTTAGCAACATCAACCAGTAAACCAAGTGCACACAGAAAATCAGCTCCCAGGATCGGGAAACTCAGTGCTGCTATGACAAAAGTCCACTCGTATGTACGGCCGTGTAGAGATAAAGCCAGTGTTCTCTCACCAAAGATCTTAATGTCCGAGCCGTTTACTGCTACCAGCCTGGGGCCGCTAGGTCCTGCCAGCCGGTCGGCGTAGGTCGGCAGGATGATGCTCTTCTGGGCTCCGGTGTCTACGAGGAAACGCCTCCCTGAGTGCGAGTCCGTCACGTAGAGCAGCTTGTTCTCTTCACCGGCAGTCGCAGCTGCTACCGACTGCCGGCCCTGGCATTTCCCGAGCGCTTGAATTGGCACGGTGGCACACATCTGCATGCGTTCCCTCCAAAACGGCAGTGGTAGAAGCAGAGCGTGTCTCTCTGGCGCTCCTTGGCCCCCGCTGCCACTACCGTCGGTGGCTCCTCGCCTCCTCTGGTTGTCTCGCTGGGCTCCGACGTCGCCGCGTTCACCGTGAGCGCTCTGGTGGTGAGGATGATCCGGTCTGCCTCCTGGGCTAGCGCACAGTAGTCACACAAGGCCAGCAACGGCGAATTGGCCAGGACCGCTCTCGCCTCTGTTGGAAGGTTCCGGAGGAAAAGGTGGGCAAACAGAAAATGCCCGTCATCCGTGCCCATTAACGCCAACATCTTCTCCATCAGATCAACGGCCGAACCATCTCCTAACTCGGAACACCTCAGGAGTCTCTCTGCTCTCTCACAGTCCGAGAGCGTGTAGCGCCGGGTCAGCGCAGCTTTGAGAGCCTCGTATCTGTCGTGAGCTGGGGGCTGGTCGAGCAGGCTCGCTACCTGCTGAGCTGTGCGAGCGTCCAGCGCTGCAACCACATGGTAAAACTTGGTGTCGTCTGCCGTTATTCCCCGGAGGGCGAACTGGGCCTCGGTGTGGTGGAACCAAGAGCATGGGTTGTGCTGCCAAAAGTCCGGTAGCTTGACTGCAACAGCGCGTTGCTGGGGGTTCCCATCCGGGCCGTCTGTGGGATGCTTGCCACGTTGCTGGGGCTTCCCGTCCGGGCCGACTCCGGGGTTCTTGCCTCGTGTTCCATAATACGTCTAGGGTCACCAGTGTGGAGAGTGTGGGAAATGAGGCCAGTTTACGAACAGACAAAGTTTATTAACACTCTCTCATCATTCATACACAGAAAAGCATGAAAGCATTCAGGCAAGGTTCTCCTTTATATCTCCACTGCTCATCTCACATCTGCGTGACATTCCACATCACACTGCATGACATCCAACATCACAATACGTTCACCCTTATACCCCCCGTCCACTGTTTACCCTCTGCTTCCTGACTGAGACGCTGTCTGACTCACTCAAGTCTCTACAACTCTACAATATGCATTTTTTGTCTGCTACAATGGTACCCTTAATATTTTGTTGCACAAACTTTTGAGGCAATCACTGCAATCAAACGATTTCTGGAACTGTCAATGAGACTTCTGCACCTCTCAGCAGGTATTTTGGCCCACTCCTCATGAGCAAACTTCTCCAGTTGTCTCAGGTTTGAAGGGTGCCTTCTCCAGACGGCATGTTTCAGCTCCTTCCACAGATGTTCAATAGGATTTAGATCAGGGCTCATAGAAGGCCACTTTAGAATAGTCCAATGTTTGGCTCTTAGCCATTCTTGGGTGTTTTTAGCAGTGTTTTGGGTCATTATCCTGTTGCAAGACCCATGACCTGCGACTGAGACCAAGCTGTCTGACACTGGGCAGCACATTTCTCTCTAGAATCCATTATTTATTTATTTACCTTTATTTAACCAGGAAAATCCCGTTGAGATTAAAAACCTCTTTTTCAAGGGAGTCCTGGCCAAGAGGCAGCAAAAAAATCACAAATACACTTACAATGACATACAAATATAAAACAGTTACAAATTAGTGAGGCCGTCTCAAGTGTTCTCAATCTGGATTTAAAATCGTTCAATGAAACAAGTTCCGTTAGTTTCCAGTCTTTTTGCAACATGTTCCATGTAGAGGGGGCTGAGAACATGAAAGCTCTTTTTCCCAGCTCAGTACGGGCAAATGGAACAGAAAGCAACAAATGATCATTAGAACGCAAACCATACGAATCAACACTTCAGTGTGATCAAATTACAAATGTAAGGGGGCAACAGTCCAAGCATGGCCTTGTAAATAAAAATGTACCAGTGAGTCAACCTCCTGGTGGACAAAGAGGGCCATCCCACTCTAGAATACAGTTCACAGTGATGGGTCAAGGCTCTACAGTTTGTAACAAACCTCAAAACAGCATGATATACAGAGTCAATCTTACTCAGACACTGAGCTGAAGCGTTCATATACAAGAGGTCTCCATAATCTAAAATAGATTAAAAAAAAGTTGCAGTAACAAGACACTTTTTAACCTCAAAAGAAAAACATTTATTTCGAAATAAAAAACCCAGTTTCAGTTTAAGTTTCTTCACAAGATTTTCAACATGGGGCTTAAAAGTCAGAGCATCATCAAGCAAGATACCAAGATACTTGTACGAGTGAACCACCTCAATTTCATTTCCCTCAAAAGTGGACACTGTGGGAAAAATTTGTGGACTCTTCCTAAAATTTGAAAACCACATCAGTGTAGTTTTGTCAGCATTAAGGACTAGTTTTAGCTGCAGAAGTGTGTGCTGCACCACATTAAAAGCTTTCTGCAGAGAAGCAACCGCATTAGCAGGGGAAGAGCCAAAGCAGTAAATAATTGTCATCGGCATAAAAATGCAAACTAGCATCAGACACATTTTGTCCTAGATCATTAATGTACATAATGAATAGGAGGGGTCCTAATACAGAACCCTGTGGCACCCCCTTGTGGACACTGACAATTTCAGAACACAAACCATCATATTTAATACACTGGGTCCTGTCACTCAAATAATTTGCGAACCAGGAGACTACATGTTCCGACAGACCAAAACTGATGAGTCTTTGCTTTAAAACTGTGTGGTCCACAGTGTCAAAAGCCTTTGACAGATCAATGAAAAGTGCAGCATAGTACTGCTTTTTATCAAGAGCAACAAGTATATCATTGACCACTTTTGTAAAGCCCGATTGCAGTTTTGAAAGAAGTTCATTTGAGTATAAAAACTCTTTAAGTTGATCACAAACAAGAGATTCAAGAATCTTGGACAAAACACACAAATTTGATATTGGTTTGTAGTTAGTTAAAACTGCTGGGTCACCTCCTTTTAAGAGAGGAACCACAAAAGCTGACTTCCATACTACAGGAATCTCTTTGTTTTCAATTGATAAATTAAAAAGTACTGTAAGAGGCTGTGCAATAAAATCGGCAGCCATTTTCAAAAAGTAAGGCTCTATCAAGTCTGGTCCAGGAGGTTTTCTGTGATTCAAAGTTTTGAGAGCCTTATGAACTTGCTGTACAGTAAAAGGTGCAAATCTAAAAGGTTCTCCAAAAAACATTTGGGAATTAGTACAGTGAGGCACAGAGATAGCTCCTGTAGAGTTAAACAGAAAACCAGATGACACAAAATGCTTATTGAAGCAATTTAAAACCTCAGTTCTATCATAAACTGGGACTGAGCCATTTAAAACAAAAGTAGGAAGAACCTGAGAGCTTTTGTTCACAGATAAACCTTTGATCACTTTCCAAAATTTCTGTGGATTATTAAGACTCTCAGTTATGACAGATAAATAATATTCAGATTTAGCCTTTTTAATAAAAAAAGTGCATTTATTTCTCAGTTGTCTAAAAATAGACCAATCACTGGCAGTATCACTTTTCCTGGCTTTGGCCCAAGCCACATTACGCTGATAAATGGCATCAGACAGTTCTGGAGAGAACCAGGGGTTTTCACGCCCCTTGACTCTGAATTTCCCTCTAGGAGCATGTTTATTTACAATTTTCTCAAAGTTTTCTTTAAAGAAAGTCCACGCTAACTCAATGTCTGGCAACAGGCCTAAATGTTCCCAATTAACCAAGGACAAATCATGATGATAAGCTTGTTCATTAAATTTCTTCAAATTCCACTTGAAAATAATGCGCGGTTTACATTTGGGGATTTTTGTATCTCTGCACACTGCAACAACACAATGATCACTCAAATCATTGCAGAAAACACCCACAGATGAAAATTTATGTGGAGCATTTGTCAAAATTAAGTCAATCAAAGTGGACTTTTCAGGACTTTTAATATTTGGCCTAGTTGGATAGTTAATCAAATGGCTAAAATTTAGAGTTGTGGTTTATATTAATCATATATCCCATAACCTACATATGTATAAGCATGTTAGAATGTTTGGTGATTACATATGTACAACGACCTCACGCCTCAGAACAGGACAAGAGGTCTCAACCGCCAGCGAAGATCAAAAAGCATCCGAGGCGCTGCGGTGGAGACCAGATCGATCGCCCTGACTTCCCAGGGCCAGGTGGAAGAGACAGAGGACAATGGAGGAGATCGATCGCCCTGACCACCCAGGGTCAGGTAGAGGAGTAGGAAGACAAAGGAGGGGGGATTAAGCTAATGCGGGATGTCAGCTTTGATGTGCAATGTCTTTTGTTATGTGTAGGTATAAGTATGTAGGTCTGAATGTGTTCGACCTCTTATTCTGCTTCTGCACTGAGATGAGACTTGTTAGAGGAGCGAAGCTGATAATAAACTTTGGTTTATAAATCACATCGCCTCGTTATTCCAAGCTCTTCTACACTGGTGACCAGACGTGAGGATGGAACAGAGACATTCTCCCACGATTGACTCATCGGAGGCGACCCAGGCAAGCGCCGGCGCCCATGCAGACAGGGGAACGGATGGAAGAAGTTCCCCCACGGCAGAAGAGAGGGCTCAACCGAGCACCATCCCCAGCCCCGCCGTGAGAGCAGAAGAAAGGCGCTCTCACCCGGCGGACACATCAAGGATGGCCCACACAAGCGGCGTCACCGTCAAGCTGCCAGAATTCTGGCAAGAAGACCCGAGCTCGTGGTTCCAGCAAGCTGAGGCTCAGTTTGCACTGGCGGGCATAACGGCGGATGAGACGAAATTTTATCACATCGTCGCCAAACTCGACGCTGCCACATCAAGATGCGTGCGGAGCATAATCCGACAGCCACCCGCCCATGACAAATACAGAGAGCTGAAGGCGACCATCGTCGAGAACTTCGTCCCCTCAGCCGAGGAGAGAGCAGAGAGGATCCTGGCGATCTACGGCCACAGAGGATGCAGACCCAAGGCCCTCATGGAGGACATGCTGCAGCTCAAGGAGGAGGACAACGACAACTTCCTCTTCCAACACATCTTCCTCAGCACTCTGCCACCACACATGAGAGGGACGCTGATCAACATGCGGTGCAGCACCCAGCAGGACTTCCGCGCGCTGGCCCGAGAAGTGCAGCGACTCACCAACGCCTGCGGGGAACAGGTGGCCACAGCAGCATCCGCAGATGCCCAGAGCAGCGGAGAACCACAGACAACCGAGCAGAGCCCGCCCACCATGGCGGCAACACGACCAAGACGCAGCAGGCGGAACGACATCTGCTATTACCACCACCGTTTCGCCGAGGGGGCGTACAAATGCATTCCCCCCTGCAAGTTCAAAAGTTTGGGAAAACGCCAAAACCGAGAACCGTTAACGGCTGCGGTTCTCGGTGAAAAAAATAAACTTCTTTATGTGACTGACGGACACACCGGGAGACAGTTCCTGATCGACACCGGAGCTCAACTGAGCTTTATCACCCCTTCCCACGCAGATCGGGCCATGGGTCCCCAGGGAAATGGGGCGATGGCAGCCAACGGCTCCATCATCGACACTTACGGTGAAAGGAGCCTGCCTCTTTGCATTCACGGCCGCAACTATAGATGGACATTTACTGTAGCGGCGGTGAGTTTTAACTTGTTGGGTGCTGATTTTTTGTGTGCACATGGGTTGTTAGTCGATCTAGCAAATAGACGCTTGGTTAATGCACTGTCATTTTATTCTATTCCCTGCTCAGCTCGAGTCTCTCCACCACCCGTGCAGGCCAGCGTCACAACAGCAGGAGGTAAGTTTGACCAACTCCTCACCCAATTTCCAGCACTCACAGTTCCAAAATTTTCAGCAACAGTTGCGAAACACGGGGTTGAACACTTCATTCCCACAACAGGCCCACCCGTGTTCGCCAAAGCTCGGCGATTAGACGCGACCAAGCTCGCCATAGCACGGGACGAGTTTGCCACCCTGGAAAAATTAGGCATTATTAGACGCTCGAAAAGCCCCTGGGCATCGCCACTCCACATGGTCCCGAAAACCGACGGTTCTTGGAGACCGTGCGGCGATTACCGCAGATTAAACAATGCGACAGCGCATGACTGCTACCCAATTCCTTCTATCCAAGATTTCTCCCTACATCTGGCGGGTGCGCGCATTTTTTCTAAAATAGACCTGGTCCGCGGCTATCACCAAGTCCCTGTCCGAGCGGAAGACATTCCTAAAACGGCTGTAATAACCCCTTTCGGTCTTTTTGAATTTTTGCGGATGCCGTTTGGCCTCAAAGGCGCTGCTCAAACCTTTCAGCGGATGATGGACGCGGTATTACGCGATCTCCCTTTCGTGTTCGTCTACCTCGACGATATGCTGGTAGCCAGCTCGTCGGAGGAAGAACACGAACAACACCTCACTACGGTTTTTCAGAGACTAGAAGAGCACGGGTTAATAATCAATCCAGCCAAATGCAAATTCGGCGTGTCACAAATTGTTTTTTTGGGGCACAGAGTTTCACCAGAGGGGGCAGTCCCATTGCCAGACAAAGTTCGCGCAGTAAAAAATTTTCCACGACCGCAAACGGTCAAATCGCTGCAAGAATTTTTGGGAATGGTTAATTTTTACAACCGTTTCCTCCCCCGCGCAGCTCAACTCATGCAGCCCCTGTATACCGCGCTCAGAAAACAAAAGCCTTCCAACGCGGTCGAATGGACCTCGGAGCGCGAACGCGCCTTCGCGGAAGTAATAAGTGCTCTAGCGAACGCCACATTGTTGGTTCACCCTGATCCCTCGGCCCGCATCATGCTAACCACAGACGCTTCAGACCTGGCCATAGGGGCAGTTGTGGAACAACACGTTGGCGGAACCTGGCAACCTTTGACGTTTTTCAGCAAATCGTTAAACCACATGGAGCGTAAATACAACACTTTTGACAGGGAGCTGCTAGCACTTCATTTATCCATCCGCCACTTCCAGTTCTGGTTAGAAGGGCGGCGTTTCACGGCTTTTGTAGACCACAAACTGCTCACCTTTGCGATGGCTAAAATTTCAGAACCATGGTCAGGCAGGCAACAAAGACAGCTAGCTGCAATTTCAGAGTTCACCACAGATATTCGACATGTGGCAGGCAAACTTAACGTGGTAGCAGACTGCCTCTCTCGCGCTGTGACATCGCCAGAGCGCGAGGAGACAGATTATACTACCTCAGCCGCAGAACTCTTCGCCAACGCGGACATGTACGCGGCCCCAATTCACGTAGGGATAGATTACGCAGCCATGGCAGAGGAGCAAAGCAGTGACGCGGACGTGCGCGCACTCCTGTCTGGACCAACAGGGTTAAGGCTGGAGGAAAGGGGTTTACGCGACGGTGTACCCCCCCTAATCTGCGACGTTTCAACCGGCCGACCTCGCCCAGTAGTCCCAGCTGCATGGCGCCGCCGTATTTTCGACTCAATTCACTCCCTCGCGCACCCAGGTGTGCGCGCCTCGGTTAAAATGGTCGCCGAAAAGTTTGTGTGGCCCGGCCTGCACAAAAATGTAAAGGAATGGGCAAAAACTTGCATGTCTTGTCAGCGCGCCAAAATACACAAACACACAAAAGCCCCTCTAGAGCCTTTTCGAATCCCAGCTAGAAGGTTCGACCACGTTCATGTCGACCTCGTGGAACCACTACCTTTGTCTCAAGGTTTCACACACCTGTTAACAATGATAGACCGTACTACGCGCTGGCCTGAGGCGGTCCCTCTGGCGTCAACCACAGCGGCGGAAGTCGCTCGCGTTTTTTTGACAAACTGGGTGGCGCGTTTCGGCGTCCCATCGGACATCACGTCCGATAGGGGGCCTCAATTTGTCTCAGAGCTTTGGTCAGCCATGGCCAGCAGCTTAGGGGCGACAATTCACCGCACCACCGCTTATCATCCTCAGGCTAACGGGTTATGCGAGCACTTTTACAGATCTTTAAAGGCCGCCCTCAGAGCCTCACTAACGGATACAAATTGGGTAAATAAACTCCCCTGGGTTTTATTGGGGTTGCGTGCTGCGCCTAAAGAGGATCTAGACGCCTCCCCAGCAGAATTAGTTTTTGCACAACCTCTCAGACTCCCAGGTGAATTTTTACCAGAGAACCCAGAGCCTGGGCATCTTCCAGCCATGAGGCTTTCAGGCAGCAGCGGACCGGACACTCTCCCCGGACCGGCACACCACTCTTTTCCATGGGTTTTTGTCCCCCAAGCTTTAAAAAACGCCGAATTCATTTTTGTTAGGCATGAAGCTTTAAAATCTACCCTCCGTCCACCATACGATGGACCATTCAGAGTGCTGGAACCTGGTGATAAGCATTTTGTGCTTGATTTAGGGGACAGAAAAGAAACAGTCAGCATTGACAGACTTAAACCTGCCTTCTTGTTGAGAGACGAACCTGCACGGTTGGCGAGAGCACCTCGGCGGGGTAAACCCCCCAAGAAAAAAGACTCAGCCCCCCTGCAGGGAACAAATAACCACTCTCCTCCCCAAGCTGCAGATTCCTTACAGGAAGGTCCCGCCGGGACGCCCAAGCGGACCCATAGCAGATTCGGGAGAAGACTAAAACCCAGACGGCACAGGGACTGATACAAATTAACCTAAAGTTGTTAACTATTTTATCAGATTGTGCTGTGACAGTTTTAAGACTGATTTGTGATATTACTACGCTGTTATTATTACCACTGAATTCTCTACAGGAGCATAGCTGCTGGAAAGTTTTTTTTTTTTTTTTCCTTGTCAAGAGGTTTAACAGTTGGTATGTCATAGAAATTATCTTAAACTGTGGACTTTCTTTTATTGTCCTTTTCTTAGTCGTTTGGGGGGGGGGGGGCTGTGGTTTATATTAATCATATATCCCATAACCTACATATGTATAAGCATGTTAGAATGTTTGGTGATTACATATGAACAACGACCTCACGCCTCAGAACAGGACAAGAGGTCTCAACCGCCAGCGAAGATCAAAGAGCATCCGAGGCGCTGCGGTGGAGACCAGATCGATCGCCCTGACTTCCCAGGGCCAGGTGGAAGAGACAGAGGACAATGGAGGAGATCGATCGCCCTGACCACCCAGGGTCAGGTGGAGGAGTAGGAAGACAAAGGAGGGGGGGATTAAGCTAATGCGGGATGTCAGCTTTGATGTGCAATGTCTTTTGTTATGTGTAGGTATAAGTATATAGGTCTGAATGTGTTCGGCCTCTTATTCTGCTTCTGCACTGAGATGAAACTTGTTAGAGGAGCGAAGCTGATAATAAACTTTGGTTTATAAATCACATCGCCTCGTTATTCCAAGCTCTTCTACAAGAGTCACAGAAAGATTTAAATTCTTCAGAAGCTACGTTTAACCAATCCCAACTGAAGTCTCCTGCCATTAAAAGCTCATTGTAGTTTAATTTGGACAAAAGATGCTTTAAGGATGATAATGCCTCCTTAGTGGCAGATGGAGGTCTATAACAACCAACAACAGTTATGGAAAGGAATTTGGCTATTTCCATATTCAAGACCAGAAACTCCATCTGCTTAGAAATGGACTTAGACAAGACAATTGAAGCATCAAATCTTGATTTAACATAGGCGGCTACACCACCACCTTTTTTAGGCCTGTCAGTACGGAAGACATTGTATCCATTTATACTAATATCATCATCTGTGACAGCTTTTGTCAGCCACGTTTCAGAGATGATCACAACATCCGGATCAGTTGATCTAATCCAAATTTTGACCATGTCCATTTTAGGAAGTAAACTGTGCACATTAAGATGAATAATTTTGAGACCAGACATTGATTTAAAATCAGCAGGAGTCTGGATACATTGCAGATCAGGTCCAGGGTTTGGTTGCACATTTCCAGATAATAAAAGTAGGACAATAATCAATCTTTGCTTCACATCACATTTTGAAGCAGAATTTTTGTATATTGAAGCCAGACTATTCTTTTCATTGAGCAAAAGTGTGAGGTCATATAAAGTAAGAACATTTTGAAGTTTAAGTAATTCCCTTGGTAGCTCTGTCCAGGAATCTATGACCCAGACCAAATGAGACTGTGATTGCTCATAAACAACATTAAAATCAGTGCCACTATAGTAAGTGTCCCAAAAACACAACACATTGGCATGGGTACTCACCCAGGGAACATTATTTAATCTTGTGTTCCAGGCTGCCAACAAGCATATTAAAGTAATAAAAAATGTCATTGTCCTCCACTTTCTGCACATCAGCAGCTTAAAAATTCTTACAAATACTGAGACTTCCGGTCTGGACGCCATGGTGATAGCAACTTAACGCTGAAGCTCCCAGACCCAATCCAGGAAAACATCTTCAAAATCAGACTTAACGGATTTTTGGAAGAATAAAAATCAAAAGATAAAAACACCATGCCTAACCAAAAACAGAAGAAACTGACATTCCCCAGGCCAGGACGCGCAGCGGCCGCAGAATCTGAACCGGAGGACCTCCGTTCAGAAGACAAGGAGCTGAACGTAGCTAACAAGAAGGTTAGCTTGAAATCGCTATTTGATGAATTACGACGATTTCGGGCCGAATTTCATGAATTCAGAGAGGAATTAAAAAGGACGAACAGCAGAGTGGACCAGGCCGAGAACCGAATCTTGGAAGCTTGTGGTAGACTGCAAGTCTAATTTAAAACATTACTGGCACAGGCCTCCAGGGGGAACTACCTGTATTGTTCAGCACTACTACTAAGGGGACACATTAGAATAAGAGTGTGAAAACCAAAATAAAGCTCTCACTCGACCTATTTATTCATCCTTGGAAAAAATGATGATGAAAGATAGTAAAAGAAAGGGTATTATTTCAGAGTTTTATAACTCATTGACACTATCTTCAAGTGAAAATTCACTGAAAAGATTAAACTACTGGAAAGAAGACCTGCAAATTGAAATTTCAGAGGAACAATGGGAATTGGCTTGTACAGAAGCTCAAACCAAATCAATAAATGCACGCCTTAAATTGATACATTTCAAATGGTTAATGCGGATGTATGTTACACCGGAGGAGTTAAATAGATATAACAAAAATATACCAGATACATGCACAAAATGCATGGAAAGTAAAGGAACCCTATTTCATTGTTTATGGGAATGTAGATTAATAAGAATGTTTTGGGAGGAGGTGAGGGTAACAATTGAAAAAATAATCTCAAAACAAATCATATTGAATCCTAAACTGTTTTTGTTGGGTCTGTACCCAGAAAAGCATAATTTCAATAAAAGTGAAAGAACATTCATAGACCTCAGTTTGCTTAATGCCAAAAAATGTATTGCACTATTATGGAAAAAGACTCATAGACCAGATGTGACTCAGTGGTTAAGACAGATGTTAACAAACCTTCCATTAGAAAGAATAACATATATACTGAAATCAAAGGAAATTGTGTTTGAGAATATATGGAGACCTTTTATTGATTATGTAAAAAATTTAAACATAACTCTTGAAGAAGAAGGTGAATGATGTGTGTGGACCTTGTAAATTCCAAACTGGTGAACATAATATGTATACTAATGTATTGGATTGTCTAGACTAAACAGAGGAGCATTGTTGAAGACTTGATTTTGTTGGTGGTTGTTGGTGTTTTTAGGGTATTTTTTTTTTTTGTAGTACTTTAGTGTTAGTGTTTGATTGTTTGTATCATGTTTGTTAAAAAAAAAAAAAAGGTTCAATAAAGATATTGTGGAAAAAAAAAGAGTGTGAAAACCCCGCGCAGAATTCATGTTCAGTTATTATGTGTGTTGCAGAATAAACGGCAAGAGTTAGCCAAAGAAATAACTCAAGTGTGATCATTGCTACACGGTAGGATATCACACAATTGGCGACGAGGATTAAAAAAAAAAAAATTAGCGGCGAGAAACAGAGAACATTGCAAGTGTGGCGAACTCAAGTGACTCCAGTAGTTCGAGTGCAAGTTCAGAGGAGGAAAACAAGGTTTCCCCACCACGACGAGCAATGGCGGCTGTAATCGGAACGGTAACCCCTTTTGATAACTCGACTCAGTCATGGGAAGAATATAGTGAAATGCTGGACTTTTTCTTCGAAGCTAATGATATTGAGGAGCCAGACAAACGGAAGGCTGTACTGTTGAGTGGAGTTGGTGCAACTACTTACAGCTTGTTGAGAAATTTAATAAGCCCTGCATTACCGAAAGATAAAACGTACGACCAGCTTACTGCTGAGCTTCAGAAGCACTTCAGCCCCAAACCGAGTGAAATCGTGCAACGATTCAAATTTAATTCACGCATAAGGAGGAACACTGAGTCCATAGCAGAGTATGTGGCAGAATTGAGGAAATTAGCACTGCACTGTGATTACAAAGACTCATTGGAAGAAATGTTAAGAGACAGACTTGTGTGTGGAGTGAATGATGACCGAATGCAACGGCGACTTTTATCTGAAACAAAACTCACTTTTGCAAAGTCTTTGGAATTATGCCAAGCGATGGAAACAGCATCTAAAGATGTGAGAGAAATGCAAGGGAAGCTAACAGAGGACACAGCAACGCATGTTCGTGTGCCTAAGACCCAAGTAGGTGTCCACAAAGTGTCGACTGACAAAACTCAGCGCAAATTCCCCAGTTGTTATCGCTGCAAAGGCCAGCACAATGCCGCCGAGTGCAAATTTGCCACTGAGCTGTGTCATAATTGTGGCAAGCGAGGGCACATTAAGAAAGCATGTAGAACAAAGGTGGGCAATGCACAGGTGCAGAAGGCAACAGTAAAAGGGCAAAAGAACGAAAACAAGGGCCCAGGAAAGGAACAGCGAGCGAATCAACTTAGAGGGGAGGGAGAAAGTGATACAGAAGACATGGGTTTTCACACAATTTACAACACGTCAGAGGAGCTGACCAAGGTAGCGCCCATCACGCGTACCATGAATGTTAATGGAATGAAAGTAACATTTGAAGTTGATACAGGCTGTGGAGTAACCATATTAAGTAAACAGCAATATACACAACTGTGGAAGAAAACAGACACAGCAGAATTAAATCCCTGTTCATTAAAATTAAAAACATACACAGGAGAGAAGCTAGACGTGCTAGGCATGGCACAAGTGAAGGTGCAACACAAAAACAAAGAAAAGGACTTACCTGTAGTAGTAGTTGGGAGCGAAGGACCAAATCTACTAGGGCGAAGTTGGCTACAAGAACTGGCCATGATTGATCAGTTGGTGAATAAAGTGGAATCTCAGCCCAAATTGCAGCTGGAGGAGATCCTCGAAAGACACGCTGAGGTGTTCAAAGAAGGCTTAGGACAGCTAAAAGGTGTCACTGCAAAGATTAATGTGGACAAGGAGGCCCAACCACGATTCTGCAAACCCCGACCGGTGCCCTATGCAGTCAAGCCACTGGTCGAAAGCGAGCTACAGAGGCTGCTGGATGACAAGATCATTGAGCCAGTGCAGGTTGCAGAATGGGCGGCGCCCATAGTCCCAGTGCGAAAGCCGGATGGCTCCATTAGAATATGTGGAGATTACAAACTCACTGTCAATCGAGCATCACGGGTGGATCAGTATCCAATTCCTAAAGTGGAGGACCTCTTCACACAGCTGAATGGCGGCCGACACTTCACGAAATTAGACATGAGTCACGCTTACCAACAAGTAGTCCTGGAAGAAGAATCAAGAAAGTATGTAACCATCAATACACACAAAGGCTTATATACCTACACACGCTTACCATTTGGAGTAGCTTCCAGTCCTGCTATATTCCAGAGAACTATGGAGGGCATCCTAGGTGGAATTCCGAATGTTGCCATTTATTTGGATGACATCCTTTGTACAGGACCAAATGAACAAGAACATCTGAAAACGCTGGAGGAAGTGCTTCAACGGTTGGAGAAAAGCGGTCTGAGGTTGAAAAGAAGCAAGTGTGAGTTCATGGGAAAAGAGGTGGTGTTCCTAGGCCACAAGATCAACGCCAGTGGTCTACACCCTCTAACAGACAAAGTGGAAGCCATTGCGGAGGCGCCTGAGCCACAAAATGTTACTGAGTTAAAAGCCTACCTGGGCTTGTTGAACTATTACCATAGGTTCCTCCCAAAGCTCTCCACGCTGCTGGCACCACTACATACCTTACTTAAGAAGGAAGAAAAATGGTCATGGGGGGTCAAGCAGCAGAAGGCGTTTGAAGAGTCCAAAGCGCTACTTCAGTCCTGTAGTGTGTTAGTGCACTATGATTCAAACAAACCACTCATCCTGGCGTGTGACGCATCACCCTACGGTGTGGGAGCTGTACTCTCTCATCGTATGGAGGATGGCTCAGAGAGACCCATAGGGTTCGTCTCAAGAACTCTTAGTGCAGCTGAGAAAAACTACTCCCAGCTAGACAAGGAGGGCCTTGCAGTAGTATTTGGTGTAAAAAAGTTCCACAAATACCTGTACGGGAGACAGTTCGTCATAGTGACTGACCACAAGCCACTAATTTCACTGTTCAGTGAAATGAGAGCCATACCCCAGATGACATCTCAGAGAATTCAGAGATGGGCCGTTACATTAGCAGCGTATGAGTACACCATCAGTTACAAAGCCGGACGGGACCATACGAATGCTGACGCGATGAGTAGGCTACCCTTGGATGGAGGAAGAGACAGCACGCCTGAGGAGGAGGAGAGAGTGCTATTGTTTGAAGATATCGGCGTGCCCCTGGTGAACGCACAACAAATAAAGAAGTGGACAGACAAAGACCCTGTTCTAGCAAGAGTGCGAGAATACATCTTGCGAGGATGGCCGAAGATGAACAGTCCTGAGTTCATTCCCTATGCCCGACGACAGGATGAGCTCAGCACCCAGGAAGGTTGTATCCTGTGGGGAGGACGCGTGGTTGTTCCACCACCTGGCCGGAATGCCTTACTGCAACAACTACACCAAGCACACCCTGGCATCACTCGCATGAAAGCGTTGGCGAGGAGTTACATGTGGTGGCCCAACATGGATGCAGAGGTGGAGGCGCTTGTGAAGTCATGTGCGGCATGCCAGGAGAACAGGAACAGTCGTCCAGCAGCCCCACTACATCCCTGGGAAGTTCCAGATAAACCATGGAGAAGAATTCACATTGACTACGCAGGTCCATGGATGGGAAGAATGTTCCTGATCATAGTTGACGCATACTCAAAGTGGATCGATGCATATTCTGTGAGTAGCTCTACTTCTACTGTTACCATTGAATGTCTTAGAAAGAGTTTCAGCCAACATGGCATACCTGAAATCATAGTATCAGATAACGGTACATGTTTTACGAGTGAACAGTTCCAAGAGTTTTCTGAAAAGAATGGCATACGTCACATCACGACTGCGCCATACCATCCTTCTTCTAATGGCTTAGCCGAGAGGGCCGTGCAGACGTTCAAGTCACTCATGAAAAAGATGACAGGAGACTCTATTGAAACCCGAATGTCGAGAGCTCTGTTCAGCTATCGAATAACACCCCAATCTACAACTGGCAAGTCACCAGCGGAGTTGTTGTGTGGAAGGAAGTTGAGGTCAACATTTGACTTAATACATCCAGACTTCAGAAACAAAGTGCATGACAAACAAGAGAAACAAAAAGGTTATCATGACATGCATGCTAGAGAGAGAATACTGAGAGAAGGAGACGTGGTCTACACCCGCAACTTTGGCTCAGGACCAGCCTGGGTACCAGGAGAAATAACAGAGAACACAGGCCCTGTGTCATTCAAGGTGACATTAGGCCATGGACAAGTGGTGAGGCGACACATCGACCAAGTTCGTGGTAGGAGCTCCATTCCCCTGCCGATGGCACCAGAGGTGTTGTCTGACACCCATTCTGAGGAGAGCATCAACGAACCACCACTTCAGGTGAAACCTGAGGTACCCGTCTCTGCAGATTCTACGGGCAGCACTGCAGCAGCCGAAACAGTGGAGCAGTCTGAGTCTTCACCTGCAGTTGGCTCACCCGCCGTGAGAAGATCTCAGCGAGCTAGGAAAGCTCCAGACTACTTGAAGGACTATACTTAGTCAGTAGTGAGTTCCCCAGCCACAGGACAAGAATGCATCCTGGAACCTCACTGGGATGCGGTAGTCAAACCAAATCCCCAGTTAGACTGTTATGTGTGTTATACATGTGAAAAAAAAAAAAAGAGAAAGAAATTATGTGTATGGCACATGTGTTTAAGAAGTTAAAAGTAACTGTGATAGTTTAGGGTTAAATGGGAGTTCCAGGATGTCTAGCATAATTGGCTAGTGTAATTAAGAGTAGTTTAATCTAGAGGGGAGGGATGTGGTAGACTGCAAGTCTAATTTAAAACATTACTGGCACAGGCCTCTAGGGGGAACTACCTGTATTGTTCAGCACTACTACTAAGGGGACACATTAGAATAAGAGTGTGAAAACCCCACGCAGAATTCATGTTCAGTTATTATGTGTGTTGCAGAATAAACGGCAAGAGTTAGCCAAAGAAATAACTCAAGTGTGATCATTGCTACACGGTAGGATATCACAAAGCTGAAGAAAGAATAAAAGTGCTTGAAGATTCTATGCTGGATTTACACAAAAAACAGTCAAGGCTGGAGGCTAAGCTAACCGACCAAGAAAGAAGACAGAGACGAGACAACATTAGAATTCATGGTCTGAAAGAAGGAGCTGAAGATAGTTTCAACACAATGGCAGAATGCGTGGAATCCTTACTGAGAGAGAAGTTGGATATTCCACAAACCACTGATTTGAAGATAGAAAAGGCCCATCGTACATTAGCCGCAAAGCCAGCGGCAGAAGCGCCCCCACGTTCGGTGGTGGTAAGATTCTCCAATTTCAAAATAAAACAAGAGGTTGTAAGACGGGCTTGGCAGAAAAAAGGATTTATGCATCATGAGAGAAAAGTCTTCGTGAAGCACGATTACGCCCCGGAGGTTCTTAAAAAGCGACGGGAATATAATGACGCCAAAAAGGTACTACGGGAACAGAATCTACGCTTTCAGACGCCATTTCCTGCAAAGTTAAGGGTCTTTTACGGTGAAGAGTCATGACTCTATAATTCGGCGGAAGAAGCAACAATTGACATGGCGAGAAGAGGGCTCCCGGTAACGGTGTTTAAACCCACAGCAGACCTGAGCGATAAGATCAGGGCTCAAACGTGGTCCACTCAGAGACCTTCAAAATCCACGGGCCAGCAGCGGGAAACCCAGCCCCAGAGCTACAAAGATAAGCTTTCCAGCTCCAGGAAGGAATAGCGACCTTTTTGTTTTTTTCTTTTCAGTCATTCTGCACTTCCATCCCCCCTCCTACAAGGTAACAAACATTAAAGGAGATGCAGAATCAGCATGTGGTAAAACCTTTCATGGAGCAGTTATAGCATTAGAAACAAATGTCTTCTTAATTTAAAGGAAAAAAAAAAATCTTGTTAAAATAGAAATGTGACAATGACCCACATGTTCTCCCCACACTAACAAATACTGTATTAGAGTGAATGTTTGCTGTGATGGGGGTGGGAGGGTGCACACAATCTCATAGGGTATAGGCATAAAAAAAAAAAAAAAAAAAAAAAAAATCATTACAAATTCGGATTGGGATCTGAAATTCACGTTAAAAAACATGGGACAACTTACAGGGGTAAGAGAGGGCCCTCAACACGTAACAGAGTTTGAGAAACTTCCCTCAGAGCCTACACTCCATCAGGGCTCTTACAGGGTCTTTAAAGAGACCCCAGCTCAGGAAGTTTTTTTGACAGTTTTTTGTTTTAAAGTTTCGTACACTATGTTCTTAATGTTTTTTGTGTTCTTAATGTTCTTTCAGTTTCTGAGTAGCAAAAAAGAGGGCCACCACACTGTTATACTAAATAAGAAAATACAATGGAGAAACAGGGTGTAACCAAAATAGCCTCATATAATGTAAAAGGGATCCTGAATCCAGTTAAAAGATCCAAGATTCTACGCAAAATGAAAAAAGACAAAGCAGAAATAATATTTTTACAAGAAACCCACCTAACAGATGTGGAACACACTAAACTCAATAGACAAGGGTTTAAAATGATCTCTTCATCTTCATATAAGTCAGGGAGGAGGAGGGGAGTAGCGACATTGATATCAACCAAAATTACATTTGAAAAAAAATCAGAACACAAAGATAAAGAAGGGAGGTACAGTTTGGTAATTGGGCGGCTAGAGGGAGAAGATATCACCCTGCTGAATGTATATGCACCACCAGGGGCTAAATGGAAATTTTATAAAAATGTATTCGACCTAATGATAACTAAAGTCCAAGGTTTAGTGATATGTGGTGGAGACTTCAATCTAAGACTGAATCCATACTGGGATGCAACAGGTAATTCTTCACATCAAAATAACACTCAAAGTAGAAAAACTCGGATGCTATTGAAAGAAATGGGAATCTGTGACGTGTGGAGGGAATTCAACCCCAATGTAAAAGATTATACTTTTTATTCAACGCCACATTCATCTTACTCAAGGATTGATTACTTTTTTATGTTTAATAGAGACATTGGAAGAGTAAAAACATGTAAAATAGGACTGATAGATCTCTCTGACCACATTCCGATCTATATGGACTTAAATATCCAAAAATACACAAATAATACATTTTCCTGGAGGTTGAATTCAGATGTCCTGAAAGGACCACTGAGAGATGAATTGGAATCAGATATTCTCAGATATTTGGAAGAAAACGATAATGGAGAAGTACCCCCTTTAATACTGTGGGATGCGTGCAAAGCTGTAATAAGGGGAAAAATTATTGCAAAACTGGCAACCCAAAAGAAACTGACAAGAAAAACTAATCACATTAGAGTCAGAACTCAAGAACCTAGAAAAAGAACACAAAGGCAACACTCATTCTAATGACTCGCTCAAGATTAAAGAAATTAAAAATCAAATAAATGAGATCTACACAATAGAAATCCAGAAGAAACTTACATTTCTGAAACAAAAACACTATGAAGCAGGCAGTAAATCGGCAAAATTACTAGCCTATAAATTGAGGAAACAACAAACAGATAGAGCAATCTACAAAATCAGAGACCCAGTATCAAAGGAAATAAAATTCAGAATTCAGGATATTCTTAAAAGCTTCGAGAATTACTATAAGAACTTATACTCCCACAAAAAACATAAAAACGCATCCGAGACATTCCTAAACACATTAAACCTTCCCCAACTTACGGAGTCACAAAATAAAACACTACTGTCAGAAATACAACCTAAAGAATTGGAAAAAGCAATTGTGAAACTTAAAGCTAACAAATCCCCAGAAGCAGATGGCTATACAGCAGAGTGGTACAAAACCTTTAAACAGCAACTATCTCCTCTCCTCCTGAAAACATTTAACTATGTCCTCCACACAGAGGAAATCCCCCCCTCCTGGAGAGAAGGGGTCATTGCAGTTATACCTAAACCTGAAAAGGACAAACTAGAATGCTCCAACTACAGACCAATCAGTGTATTATATCAGGACTATAAGCTTTTTACCATTATCCTTGCCAAAAGGTTAGAAAACATACTGACAGACTTAATTCACTTAGACCAAACAGGTTTTATAAGACAAAGACAGACACAAGACAACATTAGACGCACTTTACACATAATTCATCATATAAAAAAATATAACTTAAATGCAGTCATATTGGGATTAGATGCTGAAAAAGCATTCGATTCGGTTGACTGGTCTTTCCTATATAGAATCTTATCCAGTTTCAATTTTCATAACAACTTCATTAGAACTATACAGGCATTATATAAAAAACCAACAGCTAAAATAAGGATTAACTGTAATTTATCATCATCTTTTGAGCTGGAAAGAGGATGTCATCAGGGCTGCCCCCTGTCTCCACTGCTCTTTGCAATCTTCATAGAACCTCTGAGCCAATGGATAAGACAAAATCAAGAAATTCAAGGTATTACACTTGGTCAGAAGCAACATAAAATAGCACTCTTTGCTGATGACATTTTAATATACCTAGGGCAGCCGGACACTTCTTTACCAGAACTAATCTCAGTTTTTTCAGACTATGGAGAATGCATAAAACCCAAGTTTTAACATTCAACTATGACCCAAATCATTATTCCCTAAGTGAACTCAAAACTAACTGGGAGATGGAATCTATGAAATATCTGGGGGTCAATATCCCGAAACAACTCGACAAAATTATAACACTAAACTATGATCCACTGGTGACAAAAATAAAATCTGACCTAGCAAGATGGAATATGATACCATTCTTAGGTACTGCACAAAGAATTGAAGCAGTCAAAATGAATATACTTCCACGTCTTCTATACCTTTTCCAAACAATACCGGTAGAACCTCCCAAAAAAACATGGCAAGAGCTGGACAGAAGGATCTCAAGATTCATATGGCAGGGTAAGAGACCTAGAATCAGATATAGAACCCTACAGCTAAACAAAGACAAAGGTGGGCTCGCGCTGCCAAATATCAGGGACTATTTTAAAGCCGCACAAATTAAAACTTTAATAGAGATATGTAACCCAGTCTACACTGCACAATGGAAGGAGATGGAATGCCAAATAACAAGTGACATCCCCCTACAGGCGATAATAGGGAACAATGCCTTACCTAAACTCTTGAATAACACTAACCCGTGGATAGAGACCCCGCTAAAAATTTGGTTTAAGATAGTCAGAGAGAATCAATCTAAAGAGCCCTATCGACTTCTGCAATGGATTGCCTATGATCAAGACTTTACCCCCAATAAAACAGACACTAGATTTAAAGAGTGGAAAGAGAAAGGGCTGATAAAATATTATGATTTTTTTAAGGGGCAAACTTTAAGAAGTTTTGAAGATTTGAAAAAACAAGGTCTAATAAATCAAGATCTTTACAGGTTCTTTCAGCTTAGACACCACATAAACAATATACTTAAAAAGGAGGATTTGGAAAGGGCCCAGTCAGGTGTTCTGAAGGTCTTCTTAATGGCATATAAAGGGATCCCAGGGATCAGATACATTTCTAAAACATACCAAGGTCTTCAAGACTTAAAAGGAGACAACACATCATATATAAAAGAGAGATGGGAAAAAGAGGGGAATTTCACTTTACAACTGGAAATATGGGAAAAGCTAAATAAACAGCAATGGAAAAGTACCTCATCCCTGCAGTGGAGAGAATTTGGATGGAAAAATTTGGTAAGATTTTTCAGAACACCTGCACAAAACAAATTTACCCATAAGGGGTTGAACTGTTGGCGCTCGTGTGGTGAAAAGACTGCAAATCATTTTCATGTGTTTTGGTCATGCCCAGTTATCCACCAATATTGGACCAATGTATGGACAATATTGGGGAAAATATTCAAAATAACAGTTCCCTTTTCTTTTGTAACTTTGTATTTGGGTTTACTACCGGACTCACTGGAAAGACGAGGAGATAAATACTTATTCAATGTTTTAATATTGGCAAGTAAAAAAGCCCTAACTAAAAAATGGATGCTGAAGGACTGTCCTACACCTGAAGATTGGATTAACGTGATTCAAGACATTTACTCGATGGAAAAGTTGACATCCGCACTGAGACAGGACATGGATGGGTTCATGAACTTTTGGCAACCCTGGATCGCATATGTGTCTTCCATTAGATCTAATCTTTGACAAATACCATTTCAATAATGGTCCCGCTCTTTGTTCCAATGCTACTCAGATGCTCGTTTATTTTTAATTACTTAATTTTCTGTTTGTTTGTTTTTTGCTGTTCTATTTGTTTGTTTGTTTTTTATTCTCTTTAATTTCACTTTTTCTTTCACTTTAAAAAAAAGGGGTGTTGTAATAATTATCCTACCAATGTTGTCAAATAGCAAAAAATAAGGGAACATGTGATGAAAATGTAAACAATGCAATGCTGTAATGACCTGTACACCCTTTACAAAAACTTAAATAAAAAAAAAAAGTTCTTACAAATACTGCAAGGAGATGTTGCAGGCCCAAGCTAGATATCTCAGCTCCAGGAGTAATATAGGTCTTCAACCCAATATCCAGGAAAATATTACAGGCCCAAGCTAGTAAGCTCAGCTCCAGGAGAGATGTAGGCCTCCCAGCCCAGTCTCCAGGGGGATGTTGCAAGCCCAAGCTAGTTAACTCAACTCCAGGAGGAATATAAGCCTTCCAGCCCAGTATCCAGGGAGATGTTGCAGACCCAAGCTGGCTAGCTCAGCTCCAGGAGGAATACAGGCTTTTCAGCCCAGTATCCAGGGAGATGATGCAGACCCAAGCTAGTTAGCTCAGCTCCAGGAGAGATGTAGGTCTCCCAGCCCAGCCCAGTCTCCAGAGAGGTGTTGCAGGCCCAAGCTAGTTAGCTCAGCTCCAGGAGAAGTATCAGCCTCCCAGCCCAATCTCCAGGGAGGTGTTGCAGGCCTAAGCTAGCCAGTTCAGCCCCCAGGAGGAGCACAGGCCTCCCAGCCACCTCTCCAGGGGAATGCCACAAGCCCAGCCAACCAACTCGTCCTGGGCACAGGACCAGACCTGTTAGCCACACTCAAAGGTGATAGCAGTATTCTTTAAACTTGTTAAAAGTCATTAAACTCATTAAAAGTCCACAATTTACTTAACATATAAAGGGATTTCTATAAAAATATCAACTGCAACTTATAAAAAGAGATTTAAATGCAATAAAATCCATTAAAAACAACTTAACCCAGAGAGACACTGAGCAGACAATACACATGCTGCCATCTTGGATTGGATCATTCTTACTCTTAATCCTTGATAGTCTTGAGATTTCATTGTACCCTGCACAGATTCAAGACACCCTGTGCCAGATGCAGCAAAGCAGCCCCAGAACATAACAGAACCTCCTCCATGTTTCACAGTAGGGACAGTGTTCTTTTCTTGGTAGGCTTCATTTTTGCAGCTGTGAACATAGAGCTGATGTGCCTTGCCAAAAAGTTCCAGTTTTGTCTCGTCTGTCCATAGGACATTCTCCCAGAAGCTTTGTGGCTTGTCAACATGCAGTTTGGCAAATTCCAGTCTGGCTTTTTTATGATTTGTTTTCAACAGTGGTGTCCTCCTTGGTCGTCTCCCATGAAGTCCACTTTGGCTCATACAACGACGGATGGTGTGATCTGACACTGATGTACCTTGACCTTGGAGTTCACCATGAATGTGTTTCGAGGTTGTTCTGGGCTCTTTTGTTACCATTTGTATTATCCGTCTCCTCCTGTGGCCACATCCAGGGAGGTTGGCTACAGTCCCGTGGATCTTAAATTTCTGAATAATATGTGCAACTGTAGTCACAGGAACATCAAGTTGCTTGGAGATAGTCTTATAGTCTTTAACTTTAACATGCTTGTCTATAATTTTCTTTCTAATCTCCTGAGACAACTCTCTCCTTTGCTTCCTCTGGTCCATGTTTAGTGCATTACACACCATGTCACCAAACAGCACAGTGACTACTTGTCACCCTTTAAATAGTCCAACTGACTGATTACAAGTTTGTAGACACCTGTGATGTTAATTAGAGGACACATCTTGGTTGAACATGTCCCTATGGTCACATTATTTTCAATCTTTTCTAGGGGTACCATCATTTTTGTCCAGGCCTGTTTCATGAGTTTGTTTTTTAAAACAATTCTGTTGAACCACAATACAAAAGCATTATCTGATTTTCATTGGTTAATTTTCATAGAATTTTTATTTCTTACCACTTTTGTCAGATTCAAGTTATTTCTGTGACCATTGTAGGTTTTTCTTTCATTAACAGAGGGGTACCAACAATTTTGTCCACGTTTGTAAGAAATGGTACATTTCCTGAACAGTGAAATTCTTACTTTGTGAACGAATGCCAAGGTAAAAGCGCAGCCACGGTGCGCACCGTGGCTGCACGGTGGCACAGTGGTTAGCACTGTGGCAGCACAGTTTATCCTCGGCTGGGGGATCGTGGGTTCGATCCCAGCCCCCGACCAACAGTGATCTGTGTGGAGTTTGCATGTTCTCCCCGTGTTGCGTGGGTTTACTCCGGGATTTCTCCAGTTTCCTCCCACATGCCAAAACATGCAGGTTAGGGATATGGAGCGCTCGCGCACGCAGCGACCGGCAGCTGGTGGCTTGTCACCAGACTGCAAAACAAATCTACCTACGGGTACAAATAAGTAACAAAAAAAAAAAAAGGTACAGAAACAACAATTCTGATAAGGTCATGACACACTAACACAGTAACTCAATCGTAATACCAATGGATGCTAATAACACACACAGTTAGGCAGTTAGGACTCCTTAAGCACACCTTGATATTAAATACTAAAACTAATGAGTACTAATGACACCATGTACAGTGTGCAAATGAGCATTGTGCAACGAGCAGTGTAGAATTACAAATTTCTGTAATGGTAGTACCAGCCGACTGTGCATGATAAGCAGCAACAGAGATGATCTGGACATCAGACGGGTGAGACTATATCTACTGTACAGGTGTACAAATTTAGCAGCCGGTGTGTGAGTTCCTATATGCAAAGCTGTGTTACGGAGTTTGGGGAGTTATCTGTTCAGGAGTCTGGTGGCGGTGGGAAAGAAGGAGTTCTTCAGTCTGGTCGCCCAGCATTTCACACTTCTGTACCTCCAGCCTGAGGGCAGAAGTGTGACCAGTCTGTGCTGGGGGCGGGTGGGGTCCCGAAGGACGGCGTCAGCTCTCCTGGACTCTGCGCTGGGAGATGCTCTGCAGAGAGGGAGCGGGGTCCCGGTGATCTTCACCCCTCTCTGCAGGCGTTTGCGGCCCAGGGCAGTGGTGCTGCCGTACCACAGCATTCCATGTCTGAGATATGGGTAGAATGTATCAGGAAGTTTCTCAAATCTGAGGTTTTACATGAAAGCTGAATAGAAAGTCTTGCGGACCAAAATCTTTATTGCTTGGCTTGTTGAAACGGCAGCAAATGGCTCTTAATCATATTTAAGAAGCATGAGTCAGGATTTTCAGTTTAAATCAAGTCATTTGCCACAAATGTGTATAGTAGGTCTATTAAAATGTTGATGGTAGCTGCAACTTAAATTTAGTTTTTGCTTGATGGTCACATTTCCATCCAGTAATGACTAATTTGTTTCGTTATGAGTGAGGTTTTCCCCTTTTGATAAAAACCATAGACCGTAAAATAAAACATAAATGTTGCAGAAGAACGCAGTTTGCATGCACCTTTGACTCCAAGGCAAGCCAACATCTCTGAAGTTGTCAGCGAAGGGACCAAGTTACCCGTGGGACGTTTAACTTCCATTAAATCTGGTTTCTTGCGTTCACCAACAGTATGAGGCCGAGCCGTCGTGCCATTGTGTTTCCATTCACGCAGCTCGAACAAAGGCGCGTCAGCCTCGCTCTCTGATTGGCTGATCCTGGCCTCGGGCCCCGGGAGACGCAGCTGTGCCGCGAGCCCCACGGTCACAACAGACGGACTCCTCGCGCTCTCCTCCTCCAGGCTGGCGGATGCTGCTGCGCGCGCCCCGGTGAGCGTTTCCCACGGCTGGAGAACGAGGAAGAGCCCCGAAGAGTCAACGGTTAACGGGGATTTCAGCCGCGACGGGAGGAGGAGAAGGACCGAGGAGAACCGTGGCGGGTAAGCTATGGGAAGATCACCAAAAGTGGGAAGGAATCGGACAGAGGGTCGGTGTAGCTGAGTGGGCTGTCCGTGGGTAGATGCGGTGATACGGTTTTCTGCTTCTTCCTTTTTTTTTTTTTTTTTTTTGACACCACTGTTCAACACAAAAGAAGATATTTCGTATTTATTTCAGAATTTTCTCCAAAATACACATCATTTACAACCGTACTTTATTCCTAAAAATTGAGTAAACATGAAATATCGCTTCACATTTGGGCTCCACAGGGGTGTGTGCGCTGTTATGTATTAATAAAAAGTGGTTACATAACAAGATGTGGATAGTTAAGATTCCTGTCAGTACACTAGGGGCAGCTTGAAGAGAACCGCCGACCACCAGCTCACTCCAGACTTGCCTTTACCCCATCAGTCTACATGCTAAAGTCTGCTGCATAGATTCTGGAGCTGTCAGTAAGGCGTGCGTTCAACTTTGGTGCAATTTTTCCATACAAATCTAGTGTAAACACAAGAGAACAGGCCCAAAATAATGGTTGACTCCATGCACTTATGTATTTATCTTTACTCTGCAGGCGTCATAATTTGGTCAAATGATGCTCTTATCAGTCAATTAACCTCTATTATTCTTTACCAATAATGTCTCCTCATTTGATTATTTATTTTTAAACGTGTCAGTCATGCTTCCCAGCCTCTCCTTTTGGGTGACGCCCAAAATAAAGGTGTAGATGCAGGATTTGTCTGACCTAAGGTGGTGTAGGCTAAAAGGCAAGTGGTGAATTAAACTTTAAGTGTTTTATGAGTTTGGGGACTTTCCAGATTTGGTTACTTATGCAGCATTTGTATACGTTAGTGGTAATGCAATAAGTCGTATCCAGCTTTGGATGCAGAAAAAATGTTAAAATTTGGTATTAGCTTGATGTCAAGATTTTATGCCTCTGAATAATCCTAATATATCTGTTGTAATAATTTAACCCATTGCCATGTGTGCAATTGTGCTCAGTTTATATACCCTGGCGGAATTTGATTTTGTTTTTGTTTGTTTTTTGGGGGGGGGCATTTTTCAGCAAATGTGAACGATAACACATAAACTTTTCTTTCAGTCATAGTTAGTGGTTGGGTGAAGCCATTTATTATCAAACAATTATGTTTGCTCTTTTTAACTCATAATGACAACAGAAACTACCCAAATGACCCTGATCAAAAGTTTGCACACCCTGGGCGTTTTGGCCTGATAACATACACACAAGTTGACACACACGGGTTTAAATTGCTACTAAAGGTAACCTTCCTCACCTGTGATCTGTTTAATTGTAATTAGTGTGTGTGTGTATAAAAAGTCAGTGAGTTTCTGGGCTGCTGACAGACCCCTGAATGTTTCATCCAGTGCTGCACTGATGTTGCTGAATTCCAAGCCATGGGGAAAGCAAAAGAATGATCAAAGGACCTGCGGGAGAAGATAGTTTAACTTTATAAAACAGGAAAAGGATATAAAAAGATATCCAAGGAATTGAGAATGCCAATCAGCAGTGTTCAAACTCTAATTAAGAAGTGGAAATGAGGGATTCTGTTGAAACCAAGCCATGGTCGGGTACACCAGCAAAATTTTCAGCCACAGCTGCCAGGAAGATTGTTTGGGATGCAAAGAAAAACCCTCAAATAACTCCAGCTGACATACAGGACTCTGAAAAAAAAAAAAGTGGTGTTGTGGCTGTTTCAAGATGCACAATAAGGAGGCACTTCAAGAAAAATGGGCTCCATAGTTGAGTGGCCAGAAGAAAGCCATTACTACACCAGTGCCACAAAGCAGCCCGCGTACAATACACCAAACAGCACAGAGACAAGCCTCAAAACTTCTGGAACAAAGTTATTTGCAGTGATGAGACCAAAATTGAACTTTTTGACCACAACCATAAACGCTACATTTGGAGAGGAGTCAACAAGGCCTATGATGAAAAGTACACCATCCCTACTGTGAAACACAGAGGTGGATCACTGATGTCTTGGGATGGGGGGGGGGGGGTACAAAGGCACAGAGAACTTGGTCAAAATTGATGGCAAGATGAATGCAGCATGTTATCAGAAAGTACTGGAAGAAAACTTGCACCCATCAACCCGGAAGTTGCGCATGGGACACACACGGACATTCCAACATGACGGTGTTGGAATATCACAAGGCCAAGCCAGCCTGTCATTGGCTACAGCAGAAAAAAGTGAAGGTTCTGGAGTGGCCATCTCAGTCTCCTGACCTCAGTATCATTGAGCCACTTTGGGGAGATCTCAAACATGCAGTTCATGAAAGACAGCCCAAGAATTTACAGGAACTGGAGGCTTTTTGCCAAGAAGAATGGGCACCTTTATCGTCTGAGAAAATAAAGTGCCTCATCCACAACTACCACAAAAAAACTTCCAAGCTGCCATTGATGATAAAGGTGGCAATACACGGTATTAAGAACTAGGGTATGTAAACTTTTGATCAGGGCCATTTGGGTAGTTTCTGTTGTCATTATGATTTTAAAAAGAGCAAACACAATTGTTGGATAATAAATGGCTTCACCCAACCACTAACTATGAGTGAAAGAAAAGTTTTTTTTTTTTTATCATCATTCATATTCTCTGAAAAGTAACCAAAAATCATGAATTCCCCCAGGGTATGTAAACTTATGAGCACAACTGTACATTTCTGAAAAAAAGAATAAATGTACCTAATTTTGTGCTGGTCACCAAATAAATTTGTGAATTTTGGTATTCAGAACTGCAAGGTAAAGACACCTCAGCTATTGCCAGAGAGTGATGATGAGATATATCAAATGGTTGAGGTGGGGTTTGAACACGCAACCTCAGGATCAAGAGACCAGTGAAGTATAACACTGAGAGTGAGTGCAAGCAAAGGGTGAATATTGACTGATTTTCATCAGTTGATACCATCATTAGCACCTTATTTTAAATTGATATATTTGAATGAGGGATGTCATAACATATTGAGGTCTGCTCACCACTCCAGACTTTCTGTTCATTGTCAAACTTCCTCTCAAATTGTACAGTTAAGATACAAAGGCTGATGGACACTTCATAAAGATTTGTGGCACACACTATGAAGAGAATTTGGTGTGCTTCCAAAGAATGTAGTTGTGATTGTGAAAAAGATGATAAAGAATCAGAACAAAACCAGTAGGTTTTCTCCAGCTGCACTGTTTGAAACTTTAAAAAGTCTGTACCTATATAGTACAACTGTTTAAAAATTTCTGATTCATGGCAGCACACCAGACATCCTAAATACCAGTCACATCTATGAAAAACTCAGGTGGTTAATAGTTATGAGGGAAGGAAAAAAGTTATTTTGTACAATGATGTACATCAATGTAGCATAAATGTTTTATTTAAAGTTGCTGATGCTAGTTCATGAGGACTGATTATGAATGAAAAATATAAATTTTTCTAGCAGTTGCCCATTGGTTTCCACAGGATAACGCTTTAAGTGTGTGTTCATGGTAATATTTTCCATAGAAGGATCAACACAAGACATTGAAAGGAAGAAAATGTTTGTGTTTGCAGTAATAAAATAACACTTCTCCTTTGCAAAGATAATTGATGCATCTTACAGGTGTCGCACACTGCTTTGGAAAAATTAGAGAAGAAGGAGACCACTGCAAAATTATATGGTTTTACTATTTATACAAGTGCATCTCACTGAATTAGAATATCATCAAAAAGTTGATTGATTTCAGTAATTCAATTCATAAAATGAAACTCATTTTATATAGATTCATTACAGACAGAGTGATATATTTCATTCAAGTGTTTATTTCTTTAAATTTTGATGGTTATGGCTTGCAGCTCATGAAAACTTGAAAATCAGTTTCTCAAAAAATTAGAATATTACATAAGATCAATTTAAAAAAAAAAAGATAGTTTTTGTAGTAGAAATGTTGGCCGACAAAGTATTTCCATGCACGCACTCAATACTTGGTCAGGGCTCCTTTTGCATGAATTAATACTACATCACTGTGGCATGGCATGAAGGTGATCAGCCTGTGTTACTGCTGAGGTGTTATGAAGGTCCAGGTTGCTTTGATAGCGGCCTTCAGCTCGTCTGCATCGTTGGGTCTGGTGTCTCTCATCTCCCTGTTGACGATACTTCATAGATTCTGCATGGGGTTTAGGTCAGGAGAGTTTGCTGGCCAGTAAAATATGGTGATACCAGGGTCATTAAACCAGGCGTTGGTACTTTTGGCAGCAGTGTGGGCAGGTGCCAAGTCCTGCTGGAAAATGAAATCAGCATCTCCATAAACCTTGTCAGCAGAGGGAAGCATGAAGTGCTCTAAAATGTCCTGGTAGACAGCTCCATTGACTTTGGACTTGATAAGACACAGTGGACTAACACCAGCACATGACATGGCTCCCCAAATCAGGTGCCAAGTCTTGTCTCTTGGAAATCAAGGTCCCAGAGTCTGGAGGAAGAGTGACCAGGCACAGAATCCAAGTTGGTTGAGGTCCAGTGTGAAGTTTCCACAGTCAGTGATGATATGTGGAGCCATGTCATCTGCTGGTGTTTTTCCACTGTGTTTGATCAGTCGCTACGGAGAGTGACAATATGTATGGGTACATATGTATGGGTAAATAAATAGACTTATGCTGTTTATTCCATCTAGCTACAATGCTCCGCACTGTGTATATGTATTTATATTGTAACGTCGGGGCCATTTTAAGGGGGCCAGGGATTTCCCAGCATGCTTTGCCAGTTTGAACCGTTACTGTGTGTGTGTTAAATGTGTTATTTCTGAGTTATACTGCTGTGTCATTATAACTGCATTATAATGACCCAGCAGTGTTTAGCAGGATTAGGGCAAGATGTATCATGTGTGTGTAACCATGATTGAAACGGAGGTCTGGGAGAATGACCTCCCCTCCTGTCTGTGCTCAGAAGCAGGTTGGGGGTCGGGGTGTGTAAAATAAATCAGGTTGATCACAACCATCTGCTCCATTGTCTTTGTGTGAACCCTGCAAACGTCACACTGGTGTCAGGAGTGGGATATGGAGCAAGATGAGGATCCAGGCGGAGGTCCAGCGGCCGGAGCGATTCATCACTCAGCCGGGAACGGAGTGTAGAGCTGAGACGCCGGCCCCTGGAGAGCTTCGCCGCGATGGACGGAGCAGAGCAAACCAGCCCCGTTTCCCGCCCTTTTCAGGGCAGGACGGGCTGGCGATTTCAGAGCGATTAGGAGCGGCAATCGACCGGGAGATGACCGTCCCATCCATCCAGCAGCGGGCCAAGATTCCCCGCTACAACGGCGAGAACCTGTTGGATGACCGCCTGGCCCAGGTCGAGTTGGCTGCCGCGCTGATCATCGGAGGAAACCACCATGCTGAGAGCGAGTGGAGGAGGAGCTACGGCAGATCACAGCAGCGCGTGCACGAAGGAAACAGCCGTGGCAACGCGAGGAAGGACGGCTTCCGCTGCACAGAGCCAGGGTACATGGCATGGTACTGCCCCGCACACAGCGCACGACAAACTGGCCCCTCGCCGACGTTAAATTAGAGCGAGGTGGCATGGACGGGGAAAAAGCCGCCTCCTGCAGATGCTTCCCCCGGCAGGTGACGTCACAGAGGCCTTTGGAGCGCAGCAGCAGTGGAGCGAGCAGGACAGATCCGGTCTTTTCCCGGGCTCGGCAGGGGCTGGACGCCGGGACGCGGGCCAGCGGCCGCCTGGGAGGTCCTGGCAGCGGTGGGAGTCATGGGACTCCCGCTGCCAGAGGAGGAACTGTGCGTGTCCTACCGCCACCCGATGCTTTTCCTTTCGGTGACGTCACGGAGGCCCTCGGCGCAGGAGCGACGCAGAGGAGCGAGCAGGACGAAGATGCGGCCATTTTCCAGGCGCAGCAAGGGCTGGACGCATGGACGCAGGCCAGCGGCCGCCTGGGAGACCTGGCAGCGGTGGGAGTCGGCCGGAGCGGGCTTGGGACTCCCGCTGCCAGGGAAGGGACTGTGCGTGGTCCTACAGAGGCTGTCAGATGTGTCCATCCGCCCGCTGGTGGCCAAACCGGAACCCTACCCCAACCAGATGCTCTGACCGAGACTCAGATGGCCCGTGCATGCTGCCCCGGCACCGGGCTGACTCGCGTTGGATTTCTGAAAGTGGACTTTGAATTTTCTGGGGACAGAAACCAGTTCAGGGGGGGGCAGTGTAACGTCGGGGCCATTTTAACACACAGGGATTTCCCAGCATGCTTTGCCAGTTTGAAACGTTACTATGTGTGTGTTAAATGTGTTATTTCTGAGTTATACTGCTGTGTCATTATAACTGCATTATAATGACCCAGCAGTGTTTAGCAGGATTGGGCTGCACGGTGGCGCAGTGGTTAGCACTGCGGCAGCACAGTTTACCCTTGGCCGGGGGATTGTGGGGATCGTGGGTTCGATCCCAGCCCCCGACCAACAGTGATCTGTGTGGAGTTTGCATGTTCTCCCCGTGTTGCGTGGGTTTACTCCGGGATTTCTCCGGTTTCCTCCCACATGCCAAAAACATGCATGTTAGGTTAATTGGCTGTTCTAAATTGTCCCTAGATATCTGTTTCCTATAGGCCCTTAGAATAGAGGGTTAGTATTAATGAAAGCGCTTTGAGTGGTCTTTGTGACTAGAAAAGCGCTATATAAGTGCAGGTTAGTTAGTTAGTTAGTAGTTAGGATTAGGGCAAGATGTATCATGTGTGTGTAACCATGATTGAAATGGAGGTCTGGGAGAATGACCTCCCCTCCTGTCTGTGCTCAGAAGCAGGTTGGGGGTCGGGGTGTGAAAAATAAATCCCGTTGATCACAACCATCTGCTCCATTTTCTTTGTGTGAACCCTGCTTACGTCACAATATATATATTTATGTGTACATATGTATATTCACTGCTCTTATTTTCTTATCTTCTAAATTATTGCTCCGAGTGTTGCTCTCCCTGTGCTGTTGCAATCCTGGAATGTCCCCATTGTGGGACTAATAAAGGCTTATCTTACCTTACCTTATCTTTCCTTTTTGCTGGTCACCTAATTATCCAAAAATGTTCAAAACAGTTAATTCTTTCAAAATAACAAAGCCTTTATCTTGTTTTTCTCTCCCACAAATGCCAGAAACGTTTTTCACTTTTTTATGGAAATTATATACATCATGTTTAGAAAAAGCCAACCCAACGCCGTCCTTTAGACCAGCCCACTGCTCTATTATTGGCCTGCCTAGCTGTCTGTCATGTAGGTTGAAGGAGGGTTAAAGGTAGCCAACTAGCCCCCAAGTTAATACTGGTAACGGGAAGCTCAAACAAAGCATGGCTTATATTGTCATTTTCTTCAGATCTTAGTCACCCTAATAACCATCGCTGTTACTACCTGGTTCACCGGTCCACAGTCCACAATATGCCTCACGTTGCTCCGGCCGCTCTCCCGGTGGTTTCGTGGCGGGTCGCCGGCATGCCGGTCATGGGGAGCTGGGAGCCAGCAGCCCCAGGCAGCATCCCTGA
Organism: Pholidichthys leucotaenia; assembly: GCA_020510985.1. Classification (NCBI taxonomy): domain Eukaryota; kingdom Metazoa; phylum Chordata; class Actinopteri; order Cichliformes; family Pholidichthyidae; genus Pholidichthys; species Pholidichthys leucotaenia. Next base: position 44,295,513 of record CM035838.1, on the reverse strand, counting down.
GGCATGGCAACTGCCTGCCCCGGCACCCGGGCCACAGCGTAGGCAGTTGCTACGCCCTGGGGATGCTGCCTGGAGCTGCTGGCTGACCCTTCACCATCCTCCAGGCATATTCTCACGGGGAGCCACTTCGTGATGGGGCAGCCCCCCCCCCCCCCCCGGCTAGCCGTGGGAGAGGAGCAGAGTACCGCAGAGCAAGACATTGCCCTTTGAGATCCCGTGGCTTGGGCTGCGGTGATTGGTGGATCGCCCGGTGCTGGTGATTTGTTGTGTCGTCTCTGCGGGGTTGTTGGGTGGGCTGGGATGATGCGAGATGCACAAACGACTGCGGACTGGTGAACCAGCACTGCTCATCCAAGCTAGAAGAAGGCTAGAAGCTACTCAGCTAATGGCTAACTGACGTAAGAGGGAGGGTGGAGTTTAACAGCTAAAGGATTTTTCTTAAAGTGACAGGCTTTATATCGGAGCATTTCAAGAAAGCCAAGAAAAAAACAAAAAAAAAAACAAATTTGCTTCAATAATTAAAGCAAAGAAAATGTGAACAAAATACAGTGGTGTGAAAAAGTGTTTGCCCCCTTCCTGATTTCTCATTTTTTTGTACATTTGTCACACTTAAATGTTTCAGATCATCAAACATATTTAAATATTAGACAAAGATAACACAAGTAAACACAAAATGCAGTTTTAAATTAAGGCATTTATTATTAAGGGAAAAAAAATCCAAACCTACATGGCCCTGTGTGGAAAAAGTCATTGCCCCCTAAACCTAATAACTGGTTGGGCCACCCTCAGCAGCAACAACTGCAATCAAGCGTTTGCAATAACTGGCAATGAGTCTTTTACAGTACTGTGGATGAATTTTGGCCCACTCATCTTTGCAGAATTGTTGTAATTCAGCCACATTGGAGGGTTTTCAAGCATGAAACGCCTTTTTAAGGTCATGCCACAGCATTTCAGTCGGATTCATTTCAGGACTTTGATTAGGCCACTCCAAAGTCTTCATTTTGTTTTTCTTAAGCCATTCAGAGGTGGACTTGCTAGTTTGTTTTGGATCATTGTCCTGCTGCAGAACCCAAGTGCGCTTCAGCTTGAGGTCACGAACAGATGGCCAGATATTCTCCTTCAGGATTTTTTGGTAGACAGCAGAATTCATGGTTCCATTTACTACAGCAAGTCTTCCAGATCCTGAAGCAGCCAAACAGCCCCAGACCATCACACTACCACCACCATATTTTACTGTTGGTATGATGTTTCTTTTCTGAATTGTTGTTACTTTTACGCTGAATGTAATGGGACACACACCTTCCAAAACATTTTAACTTTTTCTCGTCAGTCCACAGAATATTTCCCCAAAAGTCTTGGGGATCATCAAGATGTTTTCTGGCAAAACTGAGACGAACCTTTATGCTCTATTTGGACAGCAGTGGTTTTCATCTTGGAACTCTGCCATGCAAGCCATTTTTGCCCAGTCTCTTTCTTACGGTGGAGTCATGAACACTGACCTTAACTGAGGCAAGTGAGGCCAGCAGTTCTTTGGATGTTGTTGGAGGGTCTTTTGTAACCTCTTGGATGAGTTGTTGCTGCGCTCTTGGGGTAATTTGTGGTCAGTCGGCCACTCCTGGGAAGGTTCACCACTGTTCCATGTTTTCGCCATTTGTGGATAATAGCTCTCACTGTGATTCGCTGTAGTTCCAAAGCTTTAGAAATGGCTAGAAAATTGAACTCGGCTTTCCAAAGATGTGATAAACCACAGTTAATTTATGTTTTAATGGGGGGGGGGAATCACTTTTTCACATAAAGCCATGTACAGTAGGTTTGGATTTTTTTACCCTTAATAATAAACACCTTCAATTAAAAACTGCATCTTGTGTTTACTTTTGTTATCTTTGTCTAATATTTAGATTTGTTTGATGATCTGAAACATTTAAGTGTGACAAACATACAAAAAAATGGGAAATCAGGAAGGGGGCAAACACTTTTTCACACCACTGTATGTCACAAACACTAAATTAAGCCATGAGTGAGCTGTTAAAATGTGGAAAAAGTGCAGTCAATGACCCCTTTTTTTTTTTTCCACAATATCTTTATTGAACCTTTTCTTTTTTTTTTTTAACAAACATGATACAAACAATCAAACACTAACACTAAAGTACTACAAAAAAAAAATGCACTAAAAACACCAACAACCACCAACAAAATCAAGTCTTCAACAATGCTCCTCTGTTTAGTCTAGACAATCCAATACATAAGTATACATATTATGTTCACCAGTTTGGAATTTACAAGGTCCACACACATCATTCACCTTCTTCTTCAAGAGTTATGTTTAACTTTTTTACATAATCAATAAAAGGTCTCCATATATTCTCAAACACAATTTCCTTTGATTTTAGTATATATGTTATTCTTTCTAATGGAAGGTTTGTTAACATCTGTCTTAACCACTGAGTCACATCTGGTCTATGAGTCTTTTTCCATAATAGTGCAATACATTTTTTGGCATTAAGCAAACTGAGGTCTATGAATGTTCTTTCACTTTTATTAAAATTATGCTTTTCTGGGTACAGACCCAACAAAAACAGTTTAGGATTCAATATGATTTGTTTTGAGATTATTTTTTCAATTGTTACCCTCACCTCTTCCCAAAACATTCTTATTAATCTACATTCCCATAAACAATGAAATAGGGTTCCTTTACTTTCCATGCATTTTGTGCATGTATCTGGTATATTTTTGTTATATCTATTTAACTCCTCCGGTGTAACATACATCCGCATTAACCATTTGAAATGTATCAATTTAAGGCGTGCATTTATTGATTTGGTTTGAGCTTCTGTACAAGCCAATTCCCATTGTTCCTCTGAAATTTCAATTTGCAGATCTTCTTTCCAGTAGTTTAATCTTTTCAGTGAATTTTCACTTGAAGATAGTGTCAATGAGTTATAAAACTCTGAAATAATACCCTTTCTTTTACTATCTTTCATCATCATTTTTTCCAAGGATGAATAAATAGGTCGAGTGAGAGCTTTATTTTGATTTGATCGAATAAAGTTTCTAAGTTGAAGATATTTAAAAAAATGTGTTCTATTGAGATTAAATTTGATCCTCAGCTCTTCAAAAGACATTATGTTGTCTGCACCTGGCAAATATAAATCCTGAATCTTTTGTATCCCTTTTAAATTCCATACTTTAAATACAGCGTCCGCTCTCCCTGGTTTAAAATATTGATTACCCCATATTGGACTAAATTGTGACAATAACTGTGGTTCTTTTAAATAGTTTTTAGCTTCACACCATATTTTGATCATATGCTTTACAAATGGATTTTTAACTTGTTTTTGTAATTTTTTTGCCGAATCTGAGTATATGAATATGGGAAGAGGTAAAGGTAAATTGTATGATTCCATTTCAGTCCAGTGAGGGAGATCATTTGATGAAAAATAATATGTCATAGACCTCAGTTGTGCCGACCAATAATACAACATAAAATTTGGACATTTCAGACCTCCACGATCAAATGGTAAATATAATAAAGACAAACGTAATCTAGCCCTCCTGTTGTTCCATATAAATTCCACTAACTTTTTTTTTATTCTTGAGAATAGATCTAAAGGTGGTGATAAGGGAATGTATTGAAATAAATAAAGTATTTTAGGTAAAATATTACTTTTAAGTATATTGATTCTCCCGATCATCGACATTGGTAGTGACATCCATCTCTGAGTTAACTCACTGATATCTGACATTAAGGCTTCATAGTTGACACTGGCGACTGATTCTAGCTTAGGCATAATTTGGATTCCTAAATATTTAAACTGATTTACAACATTGAATTGATTTGCCTCAGGGGCTGGGTAATTTCTCTGGGTCTCATTTAGCATTAATATTGAAGATTTAGTTTTATTTATTTTATATCCTGATATTTCCCCAAAATTCTTTATTAAATTCAACAAGGTTGGAATTGATTTTTTTAGATTCGACATAAACAAAATTATGTCATCGGCGTACAGGGAGATTTTATGTTCTGTTGGTCCAACTTTAATTCCATATATTTGTGAATGTAAACGTATCGCTATCGCTAAAGGTTCAATTGCCATAGTAAACAGTAAAGGTGAAAGTGGACAGCCTTGTCGACATCCTCTATTGATTTTTATTGGTTTTGAAATATTGTTATTTGTTAGGATTTCTGCTGTAGCATTATTGTATATTATTTGAACCCATTTTATGAAATTATTTCCAAGTCCAAACCTTTGTAGTACTTCAAAAAGAAAGGGCCATTCAACTCTATCAAAGGCCTTTTCGGCGTCCAATGATAGGAGAGCTGTATCCGGTGCTTCTTTATTAAAATAAATAATATTAAATAGTCTTCTTACATTATGGAAGCCTTGTCTACCCTTTATAAAGCCATTCTGATCTCGATTAATAATATTTGGTAAAATTTCTTGTATTCGTCTTGCTAAAATTTTACAGATTATCTTAAGGTCGGCGTTTAATAGGCTTATTGGTCTCATATTTTCACATTTATTAGAGGGCTTACCTGGTTTTGGCAGCAGTATAATTAAGGCATTATTTATGTATGATGGTAAATTATTATTTTGAAATGCTTCTAAAACCATTTCCAAAAAAGGTTTTATTAATTTATTCTTAAATTTTTTATAAAGGTCAACTGGAAGACCATCTGGTCCTGCACTTTTTCCTGATTTCATATTATCAATGGCTAGCCCAACTTCTTCTTGACTAATTTTAGACTCCAATATCTCCCTGTTTTCATTTGGAATACACGGTATAGATAGTTCGTTCAAAAACCCATTTAGTTTTGTTAATTCAGGTTCATTTTTGGTATCATATAATTTTTCATAGTAATCTCTAAAGGCTCTATTAATTTCTAAAGGATCTATAACTACCTGTCCATTACTTATAATACTGGTAATTGGTGTTTTAATTTCCAATTGTTTAATCTGCCATGCTAATAATTTTCCTGATTTTTCACCTTGTTCATAAAAAGATTGTTTCAATCTTAGAAGACTCGAGGCAGCTCTATTCGCTGATTTTTTGTCGTATTCAGCTCTCAAAATCAGTAATTCATTCTCCAACCTTGGGTCACTTCCTGCATACACTTTTTCCTGAAGATTTTTTATTTTATGTTCCAATTTAGCTCTCTCCTCTCGAGTCTTCTTAGATTTTGATCCTGTATAACTAATAATATGTCCCCTAATAAAAGCTTTGAAAGCCTCCCACTTTACACATGCTGATGTTTGTGTAGTATTGATGTCAAAGAACTCGTCTATCTGTTTTTCTATATACTTGACAAATTCCTCATCCTGAAGCCATTTATGCTGAAATTGCCATCTACCTGATTCCTTTATCAATTTTTTATCTACATATATTAGACAACAGGGTGCATGGTCAGAGATCACGATGTTATCATAAAAGCAGTTTTGAATCTTGGACCTTAATTCTGTGGAAATCAAAAAATAATCAATACGTGAGAATGTCTTGTAGGTACTGGAATAACAAGAATAGGCTTTAACTTGTGGTTTCATTTCTCTCCATATATCTAACAATCTCAATTCTTTCATAAAATGATTAATAGTCATCCTACATCCAATGTGCGTACAATCCAGTCCTGTTGATCTATCCACACCTGGATTCAATGTACAATTAAAATCCCCTGCTATTATATGTTGCCCTGTAAGTGATGATAAGATGAGAAATAAATTAGCAAAGAACTTCTGGTCATCTATATTGGGACCATATAAGTTCACAAGATTTATATTTTCTAATAGCAAAGAACCTTGAATGATTACATATCTTCCAAATTTGTCTCCAATTACATTTTTCACTTGAAAAGGAACTGATTTATGTATGAGAGTCATAACTCCCCTGGCTCGGGATGAAAATGAAGAGGTGAATACACTTCCCTGCCATCTACTCCTAATTCTTTTAACATCCTCCTCTATCAGATGAGTTTCTTGTAAAAACACAATTCTTGAACCCATGTCCTTTATTTTATTCATAACTTGTTTAAGTTTTTTTAAATTTTGTAGACCTCTGCAATTCCATGAAGTTAAATTAAGATTAACACTTTGGTCCATGATCAATAGAGAGTTTGGGATTACCTTGCAGTGTAAACATGCTCATACAGAGAAGCAAAAACATGAGTGGTTGAACATTCATCCTACAAACTACACACAAACAAATTCCCCCTTCCCACACTTGTGGCAAACCCCCCAAAATCAAAAGAAAAATTCTGTCTCCCGATATAGCCATCGACTGTTCCACATCCACGGGGAACAGCCTAAGCCACTCCTTCTTCATCCTCCCAATCACCCTAACTCTACTGCTTTTAATGACGTAACATTAACTCTCCTCTGTAGTTTTCCAACTTAACTCCAAAATTTTTACCAACTTTGTACATCCTAGTTTTTTTTTTTTTGTTTGTTTGTTTTGTTTTTGTTTTGTTTTTTTTTAATATATAATATAATCTATATTTTGTAAACTTACTATTTAGTTCAAGTCAGTCAGATGCCTGTGCAAATGCTTAGTTATTCTACCTTATATTTTGTTCATGCTTAGCTCCCACCAGTCTCTTCTTCTTCTTTGATCTTCTTGATGAACTCCTGCGCCTCCTCTGGGGTCTTGAAGATGTGGGTTCTGCCCTCATACGTGGTCAGCAGTCTCGCAGGATAGATTACACCATGACGAATCCCAAGGTTGCGCAGCTCCTTACGTACGGGATCAAACTGCTTCCTCAATTGCTGGATTCCTGTGGCCAAATCTGGGTAGAACCGCACCTGCTGGTCCTGGTGTTTAATCTCTCCTTTAGCACGTGCAGCGTTGAAGATCTTCATCCTGTCTCTGTTGCTTAGAAACTTCATAATTAAGGTCCTCGGCGGTCCCTTATCTCTCCGTGGGCCAATACGATGTGCTTTTTCCAGAACCACTGCTGATTGCAACTCCTCGCTGCCCAGCACCTCCGGAATCCACTTTTCCAGAAAGGAACATACGTCCCGACCTTCTGATTCCTCTGGAAGACCCACCAGCCTCAAGTTATTCTGTCTCGACCGAGATTCCAAATCCAAAATATTATCTTCCAGAGATTTATTTTTTTTTTCCAAAATGCGCACCTTTAATTGAAGACGGGTGACGTCATCTTCAGCACTAGCGAGACGGAGCTCCATCTGCGCCGTTCGTTCTACACAGTCACCCAATTCCTTTCTTATTCCTTCCAGCGCTGTCATAATCCCATCAAATCTAGAGGAAAAGTCCGCTCTCATTGAACTCATGGCAGCCATCAGCGCATCTGCGCCATTCCCCGCAGAAATCGCACCGCCGCCAGCTTCCTCCGCCATATATGGAGCCTTGTTTGCTGCGTCACAGACCTGAAAGTCCGTTAATTTGGACTGTTTCGGCGGCTCGCTTTTTCCTTTTCCTGGTTTTCCAGCCTTAGGCTTCGCCGACATATCCTCGCCCAAATGCTGGGATACGTTCTGTCCCAAATGAGAGAGTTATTTGCCGATTTTTTTTTCCAGGAGCAGAGCAGAGCGAGACACGTCCGTCCTACGTGGCAGCCATAACCGGAAGTCGTCAATGACCCCTTTAAAAGCAAGAAACCTCCACCAGAACCAGGCTCAAGGAGGGGCAGTCATTTGCTGCTCTAAAGAGACAAAGACCAGTGAGCTATTTTTATTTGATATTTTAATTTAAGCTGAGTTATCTAGAATAGAGATATTAGTAATGCACCTATTTATTGGCTTAACATTGGCATCAGTTCCTTGTGGTGGTGGGGTTTGCAGTGTTTCCTCTGGCTTAAAGACCTTGGCACAGTGGCAACATATTTTTCCGGGGGGTGGGGTGGGGGTGGAAAACACATGACCCTACTGTAACTGGAATATTTTAATTTTATACTATTCTTTTTTTTTTAAATTTTGCACAGTAGCTTTGCATATAGAACTTACCATTTGAAGTATTGTACAACCAAGGCTTGAATGTTGGAATATTGGGCCAGTTGGGGTCCCACCCAAGATGTCCTGTTTTTGGATTTTTTTACTGGTGTCGCCCTTCTCTCCTTCCTCTGCTCTCACCTCTCCTGGACCCCCTGCCTGAACACTTTCCTCTCCTTGGCTCCTCTCTTCTGTCTCATCTTGCCCTCTCTGAGCTCTGTCTAATTCAGGTTCTCTCTCTGTCTATGGTGGTATACAAACAGATTAGAAAATATCAAGTGTCATGTAAATTAAAAGTAGACAACCAAAAATTTCTAGTTAAGGGTATAAAGAGCACCCACTTAAAAACTTGAGTAATGACTTCAGTCTTGAAGGTTTGAGGTTTTTCTCCAAAATTTATAACAATTTTATTATAGTTTTCTACTTTTCTCTGTAAATTTATCTAAATTTGAAACTATTTTCCTCAAATTTGTAATTTCCTCTTGTAAAATTGACTTTTCTTGTACATTTGAGACTTTATGATAAATTTGTGAATTATATAAATTTGTGAATTATTTTATGGCTACCCCCTCATGGATCGTCACCTTATCGTGGTGGGGGGGTTTGCGTGCCCCAGTGATCCCAGGAGCTATGTTGTCCGGGGCAATTTGCCTCTGATAGGGTCTCCCAAGACAAACTGGTCCTGGGTGAAGGGCCAGACTAAGAACGATCCAACAGACTCTCATGATAAATTGTATATCAAGGATTCAGTGTACCCCGCCCGGTATGGGGTTACCGGGGCCCCACCCTGGAGCCAGGCCTGGGGGAGGGGCTCGAAGGCTAGCGTCTGGTGGCCAGGTTTCCACCCATGGGACCCGGCCGGGCTCAGCCCGAAGGAGTTACATGGGTCCGCCCTCCAGTGGGCTCACCACCTGCAGGAGGGATCATGGGGGTTCGGTGCTATGTGGATTAGGTGGCGGTCAAAGGCGGAGACCTTGGCGGACTGATCCCAAGCTTTCTAAACTGGCTTTTGGTACGTGGAATGTCACCTCTCTGGTGGGGAAGGAGCCTGAGCTGGTGTATGAGGTTGAGAGATACCGGCTAGATATAGTCGGCCTCACCTCAACACACAGCTCCGGTTCCGGAACCAGTCTCCTGGAGAGGGGCTGGAGCTTGGCCTTTTCTGGAGTTGCCCCGGGCGAGAGGCGATGAGCAGGGGTGGGTATTCTTGTATCGCCCCACCTTGCTGCCTCTATATTGGAGTTTTCCCCGGTGGACGAAAGGGTTGCTTCCCTGCGCCTTCGGGTTGGGAAACGGGTCCTGACCATCATTTGTGCCTATGCACCAAATGATGTTTCAGAGTACCCACCCTTTTTGGAGTCTGTGACTGGGATGCTGGAGGGTGCTCCTCTTGGAGACTCCATTGTCCTACTGGGGGACTTCAATGCGCACGTGGGCAACGACAGTGAAACCTGGAGGGGGGTGATTGGGAGGAACGGCCTGCCCGATCTGAACCCGAGTGGTGTTCAGTTGTTGGACTTCTGTGCTAACCACAGTCTGTCCATAACGAACACCATGTTCAAGCATAAGGGTGTCCATATGTGTACCTGGCACCAGGACACCCTAGGTCGCAGGTCGATGATCGATTTTGTTATCGTATCATCAGACCTGTGACCGTATGTCTTGGACACCAGAGTAAAGAGAGGTGCAGAGCTGTCAACTGATCATCACCTGGTGGTGAGTTGGATCCGATGGCAGGAGAGGAAGCCATTCAGACCTGGTAGACCCAAACGTATAGTGAGGGTGTGCTGGGAGCGTCTGGCTGAGGCCCCTGTCCGGGAGGTCTTCAACTCCCACCTCCGGAAGAACTTCAACCACATTCCGAGGGAGTCTGGAGACATGGAGTCTGAATGGGCCATGTTCTCCACCTCTGTTGTTGAAGCGGCGGCCCAGAGCTGCGGCCGCAAGGTGGTCGGTGCATCTCATGGTGGCAACCCCCGAACCAAATGGTGGACACCAGTGGTGAGGGGGGCCATTAAGCTGAAGAAGGAGTCCTATCAAGCTTGGTTGGCTTGTGGGACTCCTGAAGCAGCTGAGGTGTACCGGCAGGCCAAGCGGAGTGCAGCTCGGGTGGTTGCTGAAGAAAAAAACCCGGGTATGGGAGGAGTTCGGTGAGGCCATGGAACAAGACTTTCGGTCGGCCTCAAAGAGATTCTGGCAAACTGTTCGGCGGCTCAGGAGGGGAAAGCAGCTCCCCGTCCACACTGTGTATGGTGCGGATAGGACACTGTTGACTTCGACTGGGGATATCGTTGGCGGTGGAAGGAATACTTCGAGGATCTTCTCAATCCCACTGATACGCCTTCCACAGAGGAAACAGGGTTTGGGGACGAGGGGGATGACTCGCCTATCACAGGGGCTGAGGTCGCCAAGGTGGTTAAAAATCTCCTTGGTGGCCGGGCCCCGGGGTGGACGAGATTCGCCCTGAGTACCTCAAGGCCCTGGATGTTGTAGGGCTGTCATGGTTGACACGCCTCTGCAACATTGCGTGGAGGTCGGGGGCAGTGCCTTTGGCATGGCAAACCGGGGTGGTGGTTCCTCTCTTCAAAAAAGGGGACCGGAGGGTGTGCTCCAACTTTAGAGGGATCACACTCCTCAGCCTCCCTGGGAAGGTCTATGCCAAGGTACTGGAGAGGAGAGTCCGGCCGTTGGTCGAACCTCGGATTCAGGAGGAGCAATGTGGTTTTCGTCCTGGCCGTGGCACATCGGACCAGCTCTTTACCCTCTCGAGAATTCTTGAGGGTTCGTGGGAGTTTGCCCAACCAGTTTACATGTGTTTTGTGGACTTGGAGAAGGCATTTGACCGCGTCCCTCGTGGATTTTTGTGGGGGGTGCTTTGGGAATATGGGGTATCGGGCTTGTTGTTATGAGCTATTCGGTCTCTGTACGACCATTGTGAGAGTTTGGTTCGTATTGCCAACACTCGGTCGGAGTCATTCCCAGTGAGAGTTGGACTCCGCCAGGGCTGCCCTTTGTCACCGATCCTGTTCATAATTTTTATGGACAGGATTTCTAGGCGCAGCCAGGGAATGGAGGGTGTCATGCTTGGTGACCACAGGATCTCATCTCTGTTGTTTGCAGATGATGTTGTCCTGTTGGCTTCATCCAGCAATGACTTACAGCTCTTGCTGGGACGGTTTGCCGCTGAGTGTGAAGCGGCTGGGATGAGAATCAGCACCTCCAAGTCCGAGTCCATGGTCCTCAGCCGGAAAAAGGTGGATTGTCCTCTCCGGGTTGGGGACAGGCTCCTGCCCCAAGTGGAGGAGTTTAAGTATCTTGGGGTCTTGTTCACGAGTGAGGGGAAAATGGAGCGAGAGATCGACAGACGGATTGGAGCAGCATCTGCAGTGATGCGGACGTTGTACCGGTCTGTTGTGGTGAAGAGGGAGCTGAGTTCTAAGGCAAAGCTGTCGATTTACCAGTCAATCTACGTTCCTGCTCTCACCTATGGTCATTAGCTTTGGGTAATGACCGAAAGAACGAGATCGCGGATACAAGCGGCTGAAATGAGCTTTCTCCGTAGGATTTCTGGACTCATCCTCAGAGATAGGGTGAGGAGCTCAGTCATCCGGGAGAGACTCAGAGTAGAACCGCTGCTCCTCCACATTGAAAGGAGTCAGTTGAGGTGGTATGGGCATCTGATTAGGATGCCTCCTGGACGCCTCCCACTTGAGGTGTTTCAGGCACGTCCCACTGGGAGGAGACCCCGGGGCAGACCCAGGACTCAGTGGAGAGACTGTCTCCCAGCTGGTCTGGGAATGCCTTGGTATCCCCTCTGAAGAGCTGGAGCAGGTGGCTGGGGAGAGGGAAGTCTGGGCTTCTCTGCTTGAACTGCTGCCTCCACGACCCGGACCTCCGGAAAGGCGGTAGAAGATGGATGGATGGATGGATTTTATGGCTAATTTTTGTCTTTTTTTAAAAAAAATAAAATTAGTTTTTTTTAATTTTTTTTTTTTAGTAAATTTGAAACAGACTGTGGTAATTTTTTTTTTTTTTTTTTACTTTTTCCTTATAACAATTTACATTTTAGACCATAATTTGGCAGAGCCAGAACAGAACAATAATTTAACTCTGATTTCAAAGAAAAAAATATTAATACTAGAAAAGCACTCGGAGAGCGCAGACCTCCGCCAAGCGCCACAGTTCCCCCCCATACAGTGTTTGTGTGTACGTTTTCAGATTCCTTGACCATGAAAACATATGACTAGCAATTGGATTCACAATGATAGGATTAGTGGTTCAGTAGTAAAAGCATTACCTCCTTGGCGGAGGTAATAAACTGAAGTGTTGGTGTTGTGTCCATCTCCTCCATCTCCAAACTCCCAGGCTGCGGGTGTTGCAATTCATCGCACAACCGCGTACAACCCACAGGCCAATGGGTTATGCGAGCGTTTTCATAGATCACTGAAAGCAGCACTCAGGGCTTCACTGACGGATGCAAATTGGGTAGACAGGTTGCCGTGGGTTTTATATTGGGGTTGCGCTCCGCGGCAAAAGAGGATTTGGAAGCTTCCCCGGCAGAGAGCTTGTTTTTGCGCAGCCCCTATAGCTGCCCGGGGAATTTCTGCCAAATAATGCCGCGCCGGACAGCTGCCTGTCTCAGCTTTTGCAGCGTAGCGCAAACACAGGCACGCTGCCGGGCCCGGCCCACCACTGTTTTCTGCATGCTTTTGTGCCTAAAACTTTGAAGAACGCGGAGTTCGTGTTCGTCAGACGTGACGACCAGCGCCCTCCATTGCGCCTGCACACATGTTGAAAATGGCCGTATCTCACAATGTTAAAGAATCCTTTAAAAAATTCCTGTATCCAGACGGTGATCCGGATCATCCCCAAAATTTAATCAGTTCTTCCTTTTTCTATTTCCAACAACGCCTGAAAGTTTCATCGAAATCCGTCCAAAACTTTTTGAGTTATCTTGCTAACAGACAAACGCTGGCAAAAACATAACCGCCTGCGGCCTGGCGGAGGTAAAAATTGTATTTAATGAAATAAATTAACTTAAATGACCAAAGATGCAGTTATTTCTGTTATAATATTTTTATATATTTATAGGTTTTTTTTGAAATCTCACCACCCAGACAGCAGAAAAAACCTCCCCTATTTTGAAATCCAAATGTTGGCACATTTAGTTTGTCTGAAGGCTGCTGACGGATTAAAGTCATTGACTTCATGAATTTCGGTCATTTTAACTTGCCAGGTACATAATAATGAACATAAATTAGTTAATTAATATTAACTAAGGTAAAGGTGAAAACATTTCCTTTTTATTCTTGTCTGAAATAAGAAAAATTAAAAACTAACCACACATGTTAGCTAAGCAATTCTTCCATTATTGTTCCCGTTACCAGCGGGTTAAAACCATGATAAATGTCTTCACTGCTTGCATACCTCTTCTGATTTTTTTTTTTTTTTTTTTTTTTTTGCATTTAAAGTACTTTAATAAGCTCATGTTTCTCTTGGACAGCGGTGCTCGTAGTGAGACAATCTGCTTGCTGACTGGAACACGTGGGCTAGGAGCTTCTGAACTCCGCGCGGATGACAGTCACGTGCATTGTTTGCGTGCGTGCTTGTGGACCGTCATTGCTTCATATATTTTTCTTAAATTTATATTTCCTGATAGAGTGGTGGAAAACTTTCAGGCATGGCAGGCCGCCACCCAGAAATGTTACCAGAGGAAACCCTGGGTCCTGTGCAACTTGCCCCCCTGGTAGAGTCTTCCAAGACAAATTGATCCTGGCTGAAGAGCCAGACCAAGAGTGATCCAGTGGATCTTAATGAATGAATGAACAACAGGGATCCAGTGTACTCCACCCTACATGGGGCTTACTAGGGCTCCACTCAGGGGGAAGGGGGGGTGCGAGACTTCATGGCAAGAACCTGGGGCCTCATGTATAAACGATGTGCACACACAAAAACATGGCATATGCTGATTTTCATGCACACAGTGGGATGTATAAAAACAAGCTTGGCATGCGAATCTACAGGCCGAGCCACAAAGTTTCCACCTGCCATGAGAAGTTGCGGTCTCTCCGCAAAATTCTGTTTGACTCTATCAGGTGGGTTTGTTAAACTGCAAAACAGCTGAAACTCACGAAATGCGTTAAAATAACGTTTCAACTTCAGTTAAAATGATTTGTCTACGAATTAGTGGTGAAAAACATGATTATTTAGTGGTGTTGGTGTTATCGCGTTAATCGCCCGTTAGCACTTTGCCCCCGTTAACAGCGACAAATTTATGATCGCAGTTAACAGTAGTTAATGGCAGAAAGTACAAATGATACTTTTTGGCCTAGCGGCTCTCCGTACCAAAGCCGCTCTGGCCACAGACACTGTGCGTGCCATGCAGACATTGCAAAGTCAAACAAGCTGGATTACAGCCATAGAAATCCCCAAAGTGCTGTCATGTTTAAGTTTACAGCATTATCTCTCAGAGCTCTCACCTGTTTAATTGTTACAGCCTCCTTCAAAACTTCGCCTGGATGTTGTGTTGTTCTTCTGTGGAAGTTGGCTAGGTTGTAGCTGACCTCCAGCAGCTGACATGGACAGAAATTTGCTTGTTTTCGTCCTCATACGTTTGGGTCCAACTGTTGGTGAGTACCAGTCTAAAAAAAATTCTCAAGCTGTGTTCGTAATGTCCACTCACTCCCCAGCCGTTTTTATAGCACGGTGGGGTGTCATCACAGGCAAGATATTTTGTTTGTTTACAATTCTTCTGCTAAAAGGGAAATCGTGGCTGTTGTGACACACGAGGTCCATGGTTTTGTGTTGATCTGCTTAAAAGTTGTGGATGTTTGTTATGGGAGAAAGAGCAAGTTCCATTTGTGGCTGCTGGCTGGTTGGATGCTGAGTTGTGTTGCAGTGACATTAATGAGCCCTGGCATTCCATTATTTGCACATGCAGTCTGCTTTTGAGAATTTTCTGGAGAATATTCTGGATAGTTTTTGTCATTTTGGATATGTTGAGAGCTTTAATAAACCTACAGGTGAACATGGTAAGCATATTTGTCCACTCCTATGTTCATAACAGTATGACAAAGTTGAAAAATTATCGACTTAAGGTACACTGTATCTGTATGAACAAACGTGTTATTAATCACAATTAAGTCAACATTCAAAAAGATTAATCGCGATTAAAAATTTTAATCGTCCAACACCACTATTATTACAAGATTTACAGTGCTGTGAAAAGTATTTGCCCCCTTCCTGATTTCTTATGTTTTTGCATATTTGTTACACCTAAATGTTTCAGATCATGAAACAAATTTTAATGATAGACAAAATAACCCAAGTTAAAATGCAGTTTTTAGATGATGATTTCATTTATTAAAGGAAAAAAGCTATCCAAAATGACCTGGCCCTATGTGAAAAAGTAATTGCCCCCAACTGCCCCCTAAACCTAATAAATGGTTGTGCCACCATTGGTGCCAACAACTGGCAGTGAGTCTTTTACATTGCTGTAGAGGAATTTTGACCTGCTGTTCTGTGCAGAATTGTTTAAATTCAATTTCATTGGAAGGCTTCATGAACTGATGGCCGGACATTCTCCTTCAGGATTTTCTGGTAGAGAGCAGAATTCATGGTTCTGTCAGTTAGGGCAAGTTGTCCAGGTCCTGAAGCAGCAAAGCAGCCCCAGACAATGACACTACCACCACCATGTTTGACTGTTGAGACGATGTTCTTTTTATGAAATTCTGTGTTAGTTTTATGCCAGATAAAACAAGACACGTCTTCCAAAAAGTTCAACTTTTGTCTCATCAGTCCCCAGAATATTTTCCCAAAAGTCTTGATGATCATCTAGATGTTTTCTGGCAAATGTGAGATAAGTCTTTGTGTTCTTTTTGTCTAGCAGTGTTTTTTGTCTTGGAACTCTCCCATGGATGCCATTTTTGCCCAGTCTCTTTCTTATTGTTTCATTGTGGACTAGGGCTGTGCGATATAAAAAAAAATTCATATCATGATATAAGTCATCTTATATCACGATAACGATATATATCATGATATACATTTTCTGTAAATTCTACAGTTTAGATAATCATATAAAAAGGACCATCTCTTTTTTTTTAACTTTTTTTTACATGTACCATTTTCCATCATAATTTTGCAGTGCTATAAAATAGTTTTGTAATGTGCATTTGAGACTTGATTCTCATAAATTTTAGGTTTTTCTTCTAAATCATGTATGAATAAAAAGTAAACATCAATAAGTTATGCCTGCTTCAGAATGCTACACCTCTGCTGTCCGCGAACACATAACCGGAAACCTTGTGCGACGAAATTTACGTCATCGTCTCCACTCCGCTAGTGTCCACAGTGCTCGACCGCGGACGACCACTTGCAGCCCAAATTTTGTGACCGCGCCGTCTGCCCACGACCTGAACTCGTTGAAAAGCGCATGCGCAAGACTGAACGTCCCATTCACGAGGTGGCGATATCGACACGACATACATCAGTAGACGAAGGAGATGAAGAAGACAACAAGGAGGCGGAAAACGAGAATAAAAACATACATGAATCATACATACTTACTTTCTTTCACAGCAGCAGCAGCATCTTTGTGGAAAAGGAGTGAAAACCGGGAAGTCAAACAGCAGAAATGGTCTCTGTTTGAAGAGAAACTTTGTGAAGAAGTCCACTGTGTCTTTGTTGGTGAAAATCCTGGCGTGTCAGCGCTTTGGCACTATCTATTGGGTGGGAGTGAAACTACAAATGATGGTTGTGCGCATGCGTCAACCGCTTGACCTGGGTAGATGAAAAAAGTAAGCATGAGCAGCGCCACATGCTTGCCGGGCTCGTCCAAAGCGTACGCGGACCACAGCGGACTAAAGGGAAATGTAGCATGAAGCAGGCTTTAAATATTTCCAGAGCCAGAGGAGAATAGCAAAAAAACAAAACAGATAACATAAAAAATGCCTGAAAATGAGAGAAATACCCATGGCTGTCACCTACAGATATAAATTAGCTGTTAGTTTAAATCAGTAAAAATTTAAGTGTAGATCTACAGCCTGCCATTGTAGCCTGGTTTAACCTGTTTGCTTCTTAGTAAAAATATATCAAATTGGTCATGATCTGAAAGTCAAAAGACACAAAAGGTAATGTAATAAAATACATGTGATGACTTTAACTTTATTCATTATCACTACTTGACTAATTAAAATGATTAAAAATAAAATAAATTACAGTTATAGCCAACTTGGTCCGCCGACCTGTTTTAATGTATTTATTTATTTTGTGTATGTGCCACCATCATGCACTTTTGCAGCTTTAATAAAAAAAATTTCAGACAAAACTAAGAAACTCAGCGGTAATATAAGCCAAAGAAACGATGGTCTGCTACATTCCATTCCCAGTTAGCACAACTTAGTGTTGTCATTTAGCATTTTATAGTTAGACATGGTGTTAATGTTACTTACCTCCTATTAAAATGAGGTTAGCAAACTGTCCTCTCTGATGCAGCACGATGGAAAACAGTCCCACATCCCTGGCAAACAGGAGTAGCAGCTATCTGCACCGGTAGTTTGGAGTTAGCATTAGCATTTGCAAGGACAACCCCTCACAGCACCAGTAAATATACAGGGAACAGACATCGAGATGGTGACATCCTACAAGTACCTGGGTGTTCATCTGAACAATAAACTAGACTGGTCACACAATACCGACGCACTCTACAAGAAGGGGTTAGCGCAGGCTGTTCCTACTGAGGAGACTCAGGTCTTTTGGTGTACAAGGGGCGCTGCTGAAGTCATTCTATAACACGGTGGTGGCATCAGCCATCACTTTTGGAGTGGTCTGCTGGGGCAGTGGCATTACAGCAGCCGATAGGAAGAGACTGAACAAACTGATCAAGAAAGCTAGCTCTGTCCTGGGGCAGCGCCTTGACCCAGTGGAGGAGATAGGAGAGAGAAGGATGGTGGCTAAACTGTCATCTCTGCTGGAGTCCAAGTTCCACCCTATGCAGGACATACTGAATGCACTGAGGAGCTCATTTAGCAGTAGACTACATCATCCTAGGTGCACAACCGAGAGGTTTCACAGGTCCTTCCTACCAACGGCTGTCAGACTGTACAACCTAAGCAGGGCTGCTCGCAGAGATATCAAAAAGACGTGACAACCTAATAATTTTGAATGCAAAAGACGCAATAGACTTACACAATGGTCCCCTCCGGTATACAACTAGGAAAATACCAGTCGCTATGGAGGGTGAGAATATGTATGGGTACATAATCATACCATGTAGGATAACTAAGTAGGCGGTTGTGCTGTTTCATTCCATCTAGCTACAATGCTCTGCACTGTGTGTGTTTATATATTTATATATTCATTCCATCTAGCTACAATGCTCCGCACTGTGTCATATATATATATATATATATAGACACACACACACACACACACACACATATATATATAATACAAAAGTTTGGGGTCACCTCAGACAATTTTGTGTTTTCCATGAAAAGTCACACTTTTATTTACCATCATGAGTTGCAAAATGAATAGAAAATATAGTCAAGACATTGACAAAGTTAGAAATAATGATTTGTATTTAAAATAATATTTTTTGCCTTCAAACTTTGCTTTCGTCAAAGAATCCTCCATTTGCAGCAATTACAGCATTGCAGACCTAACATGATCGCACAAGGGTTTTCTAATCATCCATTAGCCTTCTGATGCAATGAGCAAACATATTGTACCATTAGAATACTGGAGTGATAGTTGCTGGAAATGGGCCTCTGTACACCTATGTAGACATTGCACCAAAAACCAGACATTTGCAGCTAGAACAGTCATTTACCACATTAGCAATGTATAGAGTGTATTTCTGATTAGTTTGAAGTTATCTTCATTGAAAAAAAGTGCTTTTCTTTCAAAAATAAGGAAATTTCTAAGTGACCCCAAACTTTTGAACGGTAGTGTATATATATATATATATATTTATATGTACATATGTATACTCGCTGCTCTTGTTTTTCTCTTGCCTTCTGATTGTTGCTCTGAGTGTTGCTATCCCTGTGCTGTTGCAATCCTGGAATTTCACCACTGTGGGACTAATAAAGGCTTATCTTATCTTATCTTATCTTATATACCGGACTGAAGCCTAGCCACCCACAGCGCCTGTTCCACTGTGCGCACTCCAGAGGTGAGACGGGGCGCTGACAAGTAGTAGTGAGGAGCTTCACTGAAGAAACGGAAGTATGTGCATTTAAAATAATGATATAAATGATAGAGTATTCTATGAAATGATAGACGTTTTTATATCGTCATCCGATATATATCGTCATGTCACACAGCCCTATCGTGTGTCCAAACTGAAGGAAGTGAGGTCTGCAGTTCTTTAGACGTTCTGGGTTTTTGTTTCTCATCTGTTCTTGAATTTCTTTAGATCATAGAGGGATGTGTTCCTTTTTGAGATCTTTTAGCCTACTTCAGGTTGTCAAAGAGGCTCTATTTAAATAATTTCTTGATTCAACAAGTCTGGCAGTAAACTCAGCCTTCTAAAAAATGTGGTTAATCACAGTTAATTCATGATGTAACATGGGGGAGCAATTACTTTTTCACATAGTCAGGTAGGTTTGGATAGTTTTTTTCCCTTTAATAAATGAAATCATCATTTGAAAACTGCATTTTGTATTTACTGTATTCGGGTTATCTTTATCTGATATTAAAATTTGTTTGATGATCTGAAACATTGAAGTGTGACAAATATGCAACAATATAAGCATACCTGCCAACTACTCCGGTTTTGCCGTAATGGTTCCGGTTTTCAAGACCCCATTCCGGGTTACGGCTTTATTAATCAAAATTACGGTTTTTCACTAAAAATTCAGTCAAAAATTTTAAATCGTAAAAAAAACACGAAAGCAATTCCAAACACAAGATCGCTAGGAATCGTATCTAAATTTAGAACATAGTAGCGTCAGTAGCGTTTCTTTTCGTGGTTCGCTGCTACGCTTTAAATGAAGCGTTTGCTAAGCTAACGCTATCGCTATTGAGGGTATTGAGGTTTCTATTCTCGCGCGAAATCCCGGAGAGGCGTGCGTACATGGCGAGATGTAAACACGATGTAAACTGCTGCAGACGTTCGCACAACTGCACTTCAGCCCTGGCAAATGGACCATGGATTAGACATCTAAAGGGAGAATACATTTTATATAATGCCTAAGATTCTGAAGAACATGTGCTGTGTAATTGCAAGCCTTGTCATGCTTGGTTTATCATGTAAACATGTAACGGATGCCAACTAGTGCTGTTCGGCGTAGAACGTTAGTAAAACCTCCCTCCCAAAGCCTCATACAGTATTGGTAGCGCTGAGCTACCGGTCGGACCTTTAGCTCAGCACGATCGTGCTGTGCGTGTCTCTGACCAGTTAACTGTGAGGTCGCGGGTTCGTGTCCTGTGTAGGGCGAACTGCGCTGATGACCTCAGTTACAAACTGGTGCTGTGAGCCCCAGATGGTAGCGCTGAGCTACCGGTCGGACCTTTAGCTCAGCACGATCGTGCTGTGTGTGTCTCTGTGTAGTTAACTGTGAGGTCGCGGGTTCGTGTCCTGTGTAGGGCGAACTGCGCTGATGACCTCAGTTACAAAGTGGTGCTGTGAGCCCCAGATGGTAGCGCTGAGCTACCGGTCGGACCTTTAGCTCAGCACGATCGTGCTGTGTCTCCCATGCTCGAACTGTGTAGTTGACTGAGAGGTCGCGGGTTCGTGTCCCGTGTGGGGCGAACTGCGCAGGATGATCTCTGTCACACTGGTGCCGTGACCCGGATTCGAACCGGGGTTGCTGCTGTCACAAACACATGAATGAATGAATGAATGAATGAATGAATTTATTTCGGATAGTACATTACAGGTTAAAAGAAACTGTATAATATAACAACAAGGTCAAATTAGACAAAGACTCCTTCTACTATACAATTCCACGTGAGTTATCCGAAATGGGTGATGGCTGAAGCCGCAGCTTATATTGCCCACCCATATTCCATCCAAGAATTCAAAGGAGAAAAAAGAGAAAACAAGACAAGAGCGATTACAATTTAAAACAAGGCTAAGACAAAATATGACTGAGAGAAAAAGAAAACTGAGCTAGTCTAAGTTAAGCGGTTACTATTCAAAAACAAATCTAAGACATAGTGTCACAGAGAAAAAAGAAAAACTAAGCTATAACACAACACAGGCTGGAAATGTCAATCCTTATGTGAGTTTACATGTCGTCTTGTAAATATGTTTGGAGTATTTCTTCCTTTAGTTTTTGTTTAAATTGTCCAA
Source organism: Pholidichthys leucotaenia (assembly GCA_020510985.1). NCBI lineage: Eukaryota > Metazoa > Chordata > Actinopteri > Cichliformes > Pholidichthyidae > Pholidichthys > Pholidichthys leucotaenia. Next base: position 44,274,273 of record CM035838.1, on the reverse strand, counting down.
GCTTTGTACATGATTTTAATTCAGGTCCAAAATCGTTCCATAATCTGACACCTTGCACTGAAATACAGTGTTGCTTGGTAGTTGTTCTCACTGTAGGCTTTTGAAATATACATGTTCCTCTGAAGTGATATCGTTTCTCCCTTGTTTGGAACAACTTTTGGATATTTGCGGGCAGTGATAGATTCTTCACTTTGAACATTATTATTGCAGTTTTAAAGTCGATCAGATCTTTCAACTTGAGAGTTTTTTGTTTAAGAAAAAGTGGGTTTGTTGGTTCCCTGTAAGCTGCTTTGTTGATTATTCTAATAGCTCTCTTTTGAAGCATAAAGAGTGGATATATGTTTGTTTTATATGTATTTCCCCATACTTCATTACAATATGTCATGTATGGGAGTATTAATGAATGATACAAGGTGTATAGTGTGGGTTGATTCAGCAAATTTTTCACTCTGTGTAATATTGCAATTGATTTGGATACTTTACCTTTTATATAATTAATATGTGGCTTCCAACACAGTTTGTTATCAATTATTACTCCAAAGAATTTAGTTTCGGATACCCTTTCAATCTCTACACCATTTACACTGAGTTTGGGTACTGGGTAGTTGTGATGGTTGTTAAAGACTATAAATTTTGTCTTGCTTAAATTGAGCGTTAATTTGTTTGAATCAAACCACAGTTTCAGCTTTCCTAATTCCTTTCCGAGTGTATCCAGAAGTTGTTCCAAGTTGTTTCCACTGCATAGCAGGTTAGTGTCATCAGCAAACAATATTAAGTCAATTTTTTCTGAAACTTTACATATATCATTTATATACATATTGAATAATAATGGTCCCAAAACTGAACCCTGTGGGACTCCACAGGTGACCTTCAGTAGCTCTGAGTTTTTGTTGTTAACACATACAAACTGATATCTATTCTTTAAGTAACTTCTTAACCAGGACAGTGCTACCCCTCTGATACCACAATTTTGTAGTTTCTTTAATAATAGATTGTGATCTACTGTATCAAATGCTTTTTTAAGATCCAGGAATACTCCAACTGAATACTCTTTATTTTCAATGGCTGTTGATATTTTTTCTGTAAATTCCATTAAGGCATATGCTGTTGTCCTTTTGTGTCTGAACCCATATTGCTGCTCACACAATAAATCATTCTTCAGTATGAAGTTGTCAATTCTCTCATAGAATATTTTTTCAAGTATCTTGGAAAATTGCGGTAATAGTGAAATTGGTCTGTAGTTGGAGAGTTCCCCTCTGTCGCCTGTCTTGTAAATTGGAATTACTTTAGCTATTTTCATTGCATTGGGAAATATACCTGATTGGAGAGACAGGTTACAGATATACGTCAGTGGTTTCACTATGCATTCGATAACAGTTTTGACTAGTAGCATATCAATACCATCGCAGTCAGTAGATGTTTTACTTTTGAACGATTTAACAATTTCAATGACCTCTCTTTCGTCTGTGTTCTTTATGAAGATGGTGTCTTTTACAGCAGTGTTATTGCATATTGAATCACCTGTTGGCACCGTAGTGGGTATTTCTCGGGCCAGTTTAGGTCCAATGTTAACAAAAAAATTATTAAATTCATCTGCATGTGAAGCTATATTCACATTCGGAGTCGATTTATTATTTTTTGGAGTGTTAGTTGGGTAGCTGGTATTTCTGCTTTTATTTCCAAGGATACTGTTGATTATTGTCCATGTATTTTTAATATTGTCTTTGTTTTTTTCCAATTCTTTACTGTAATAGTCTCTTTTACTACATCTTATTATATATGTTAACTTATTTTTGTATGTTTTATACCGCTGCTCTGCTTCTTTTGTCCTTTTCTTTATGAAAGCTTTATATAATAAATTTTTCTTTTTACACGCCTTTTGTAGTCCTTTGGTTAGCCATGGTTTGTCAGTAAATTTGTGTTTAAGCTTTTTTTTTAACTAATGGGCAGTTTTTTTCATAAAGAGTGGTTACAATGTTTGTAAATGTGTCATAGGCTTCATTTACATCTGATACATAGACTTCTGTCCAGTCTTGCTTCAGCAAGTCCTCTTTAAAAGAACTGATTGCGTTTGGTGATTTGTGTCTGAACGATTTTGAGATTTTTTCTGGGTTGGGCCCCGTGTGGCCATGGATAAGTGCAAAGATTGGCAAGTGGTCGCTTATATCATTTATCAATAATCCACTTTCTATTTTCTTGTCGAGAACATTGACAAACAGGTTGTCAATAAGTGTAGCAGAGTGAGCTGTGATTCTACTGGGATGTGTTATTGTGGGATATAGACTCATGCTGTACATAGAGTTCATGAACTCTGTAACTACATTTTGTTGATGTGGATTAAGTAGGTCAATATTGAAATCTCCACAAATTGCTACCATTTTCTTACTAGTAATATTATTGTACAGCTCGACTAATTTATCTCTGAATGTCTCAATGCAAGTTCCCGGCGTTCTGTATATGCAGCTTATGATTAGATTTTTTGTTTTGTCTAGGTCAATCTCAACAGTAACACATTCCAGAATCCCTGGTAGTGCTAAGGACATTTCATTTACAAGCTTACATCTATATAGGTCATCAATATACAGTGCAACACCACCACCCTTTTTTTGAGATCTGTTAATGTTAAACATCTGATATCCCTCTATTGCCATCAGGGGAGCCTGGTCTGCATTAAGCCAGGTTTCAGAGACTGCTATAGCTGTGAATTTTCTGTTTAGCTGTTTTAAATAGTCCTGAATCTGTGAGAAGTTTTTGTTAAGACTTCTGCTATTGAAGTGTATTATTGACAGTTTACCATCTAATTGCACTTGACTTTTGAATTGCTTTTCAGTGTAATATTCACAGTGGTTATGAATATTATTGAAAAAGTGGTTATCAGGATCAATATCATTCTCCATCTCTTGTGGTTTATGTTCAGCATAGTGGCATATTTTTAGAGTTTGAGTTTCCTCACTCTGTGTTTCATAGTCAGTGTTCATCTGTATTTATCTAAGTCAGTAGCATCTCTGATCATTATACTTTTTGCTTGCTCAGGTGTTCCATTTAGTTTAATCCAAATTCTACAATTTCTTGTCCAGGTTGACTGTATCTTATTATGTTTCTTTAGCATCCGTGCCTGCCGTGCTAATTCAGCGTTTTTTTTTGTCAGGTGTTCATTTAGGTAAACTTGAGTTTCCTTTAGTTTTTTGGCCTGCCTCAGTATGTCATTTTTCTCAAATAATCTCTCTACGTGCTCCGGCCACTGAGTTACAGTCATCTAAACATACTGAACTTGAAGAAAATAAATTTGGCCACAGTGTTTTTTTGGATACAAATACTTGCAAATAACACACAGCGGTCCGATCTGGCTGGAAAATGCAACAGAAATGTAGAACAAGTGTTATCCAGGTCCAAACATAAAATATCAGAGCGATTTTGCTGTCTTTTACCCACGTGCCTGTACCTGCTGATATTTCTAGTCTTCTAGTTACCTCCGCCAAGGAGGTTATGTGATCATCAGCGTTGGTTTGTCTGTTTGTTTGTTAGCAAGATAACTCAAAAAGTTATGGACGGATTTTCATGAAATTTTCACAGATTGTCAGAAATGGGGTATCCTACAGATGATTAGATTTTGGTGGTGATCCAGATCACAGTCTGGATCCAGGAATTTTTTAAAGGATTCTTTTTTTTTTTTTTTTTTTTTAATTTAACATTGCGAGATAGGGCCATTTTCAATATTTTATTGATGATGTTAACCCCTTGCACTCCGGGCAATTTTCCTAAAAACGCCAAAAAATAATGTGCCCAAAGTAAATCGAAAGCTGTTCTTCAACCCTTTGCAGCATCTTCATGGGGTTGGTCTCATTTAAAAGAAAACACTTTGAATTTTTTGGCAAAAAAAAAATAATCTCTCTACGTGCTCCGGCCACTGAGTTACAGTCATCTAAACATACTGAACTTGAAGAAAATAAATTTGGCCACAGTGTTTTTTTGGATACAAATACTTGCAAATATCACACAGCGGTCCGATCTGGCTGGAAAATGCAACAGAAATGTAGAACAAGTGTTATCCAGTTGAGGTCCAAATTTTGTAACAATACCACAAAAAATGAATATTTTACACAGCTTTGTTCTCAGGCTGTTCCCAGGCGTTTTGGAACTGTGCCAAATTGTGCCAAATGGCACAGTTTGGAAAAACGTCTGTAACTTTTGAATAATTCAATGTAGAATCTTCATTTTGGGCTCTAATGAAAGGTCACATTCAGGGCTGTGTCTGTGTGTGTGTGTGTGTGTGTGTGTGTGGGGGGGTTGTCCCCCCCCCCGCTACAAAGGACGGAGTTCGGCCCTCGCTACATGACGGATTACACTCATTGCATGTTTCCACAGCAACGCTGTCACAGCGGCTTCCCCCCCTCGCTACTGTGTGTGTGTGTGTGTGGGGGGGGTTGTACCCCCCCTCACTACAGAGGACGGCCATCGCTACATGACGGAATAGACTCATATGGCTATGTGGTGACCGCTGCGCAGTCAGCGCGGCTTCCCCCCGCGGACCCGGGGCATTTGGACTGTGAATGCCCCCCCCGCTCCTCTTCTGCAGCGGGGGGCGTTCACGGTCCGAACACGGCAAATGAACCGTTTATCGCGGCGCACGCACTTCGTACTTCGTGCGCTGTACAGTTGTAATTTACCAATCGGTCAAAAGTCATTTTTGGATTACAGTTTTCAGGGAGAAATAATAATTTAGCTTATAACACCTTACCTCTTCACAGCAGCAGTGTCCTGGCGAACTTCTCTTCCCCATTGTCAGACGAACGCGACGCTGGTCCGCTCGTGGATCCCGGTCAAAACATAATTCCAATATTGCGGTTTTGGTGAATGATTTACGACCTTTGTCGTCGGCGTCCGTCGGTCTATGATGACGGAAGAGAATCCTAAACGTCTATTCTGGGTGTTCTCCATGCTGCTGGGTCTGTAGCAGGTTCGTCCAGTGTCCTTTTTTTCATTTGCTGCAACAGTAAATCTCTCTTCACCCAGCCCAAACTTCTGTGCTTCAATTGGCTCCTGCATTCACAGTAGGCGGGTCCTCCTTCCTAGGTTTTCATTCATTGGTTCTTCAAGGTTTCAGAAACCCAATTCAAGGCTCTTATTAGTCGAATGAGAGGTCAATCAGATGAACTAATCTGTTCGCGGCTGTGTCTGCAGCTTTTTTTTCAGTGGCGCTTGGACGCCAACACCAACTACATCACCACCATCAGTATTTCTATCATGCGTCATGCGTCCGAGAGCGCACGAGTGCACTCTCGTGTGCCCTCGTGCGCCCTAGGACGCAGAGACTTGCCCGCCCGCGGTACAACGGAGTGCAAGAGGTTAAACACTGTATGGGGGAACTGTGGCGCTTGGCGGAGGTCTGCGCTCTCCGAGTGCTTTTCTAGTATTCATAATACATCACATCTGGCCTATTCAAAGTTCTATGCAGTGTTAAGATAGTCTTTTGAATGCAAATTTAATGAATGAATGAATCTTTATTTTGGATAGATTAAAAGTAAAGATTAAAAAGAAACAGAATAATATAACAAAGGCGAAAAAATCCAACAAGGTCAAATTAAACAATAACTCCTCTGATTATACAGTTCAACATAAGTTATCTGAAATGGGTGATGGCTGAAGCCGCAGCTTATATTGCCCACTCATATTCCATCCAAGAATTCAAAAGAAAAACAAAATAAGAGCGATTACAATTCAGAACAAAGCTAAGACAAAATGTGACCAAAAAAAAAACTAAGTAACAACACAACACAGACTGGATATGACAATCCTTATGTGATTTTACATGTCATCTTGTATATATGTTTGGAGTATTTCTTCCTTTAGTTTTTGTTTAAATTGTCCAAGCGTTGTACATGATTTTAATTCAGGTCCAAAATCGTTCCATAATCTGACTCCTTGCACTGAAACACAGTGTTGCTTGGTGGTAGTTCTCACTGAAGGTTTTTGAAATATACATGAGATGACTGTTGTTGTGAAATGGCGCTATATAAATAAAGTTGAATTGAAATGTTCCTCTGAAATGATATTGTTTCTCCCTTATTTGGAACAGCTTTTGGATATTTGCGGGCAGTGATAGATTCTTAGCTTTAAACATTATTAGTGCAGTTTTAAAGTCAACCAGATCTTTCAACTTGAGAGCTTTTAATTTAAGAAAAAGTGGGTTTGTTGGTTCCCTGTAAGCAGCTTTGTTTATTATTCTAATAGCTCTCTTCTGAAGCATAAAGACTGGATATATGTTTGTTTTATATGTATTTCCCCATACTTCAGTACAATATGTCATGTATGGGAGTATTAATGAATGATACAAAGTATATAATGTGGGTTGTTGATTCAGCAAATATTTCGCTCTGTGTAGTATTGCAATTGATTTAGATATTTTACCTTTAATATAATTAATATGTGACTTCTATGTCAAATGCTAATATTTGTTTGACACTGCGGCCCGTGGACCCCGGCTAGCTACTAGGCTTTTCAGGTTTGAAAGTTGAAGAAATATGAGGTTGTTAGCTACATTCTAACTTGATTTAATGCTAATATTTGTTTGGCGTCGGGGGGCTTTGCCCCCCTGAACCCCCTACCAGGACTTTGTCCTGGACCTACCGGGGCCTACGGCCCCTGGCCCCTGGCTAGCTACTAGGCTTTTCAGGTTTGAAAGTTGAAGAAATTTGAGGTTGTTAGCTACATTTAACTAGATTTAATGCTAATATTTGTTTGGCAAATATTAGCATTATTATTATTAGCATTAGCATTATTAGCATTAGCATTAGCATCGGCCCCTGGACCCCGGCTAGCTACTAGGCTTTTCAGGTTTGAAAAGTTGGCAGGTATGTATAAGAAATCAGGAAGGGGGCAAATACTTTTTCACAGCACTGTATCTCCACAACTCGGGTTATTGAGCGCAGTGAAACTCCAATGAATAATAACTAATTTCCCTCAGACATAACCTGCCTCATTCATGGTCCAAAACCAGCGCCACTGGAAACTGGATCCTGTCTCTGTAAATGTGACATAGAGATACAAAAAGTTTTTACTGGAGACTATACAGTTGACTACGAGGCAATGTGCACAGACCCATCTGTCCTGGGAGGAATTCTGTTTGGCAAAATGCATTCTAATCGAGCCCCAGCGCAATATGTGCCGAGGCAACGAGAAGCCCCTGACTGCAGACGACTTGAAGGCAGCTGGATTGCGGAGCCCTGCAGGTGAACCCCGGCAGCTGCAGCGGTGACATTTGCAGCTGTATCGGAGTGAAGAGATGTTTCCATAGTCTAAAATATCTGTTTGGAGATTACAGTCTAGAAATGAAAGGCTTCTCCCTGGCTGTCGTGCGTAATTTGGATTCTGACAGATTTGGTTTGTAACTATAAATTCAGCTGTAAGATTGCAGTGGTATTCAATGGTATTTATTTTATTTACTTATTTCACTCACTAACATCACGTCTGTGTAGGTGGATTACTGAGGGCTTTCTTTGACAGCATTTTTCTTCCATGTCAGGCCCCCCACTCACACTGTCATATAGTGATCCATCTGTAGACTTTAACTTTAACACTATTTTATTTTATTTCAGTCTGAGCCGGGTGCATTAACTGAGGTGTAGGCACAAGTTGTTGCTTCAGCCTTCACCCTTTCTGTTCAAAATATGCTCTTTTTTTCTTTCCTTTTCTTTTTTCTTTTTATGATTCTGTGACTGAGATCATCCTGCGTAGTTCGCCCCACACGGGACACGAACCCGCGACCTCTCAGTCAACTACACACAGTTCGAGCATGGGAGACACAGCACGATCGCGCTGAGCTAAAGGTCCGACCGATAGCTCAGCGCTACCGATACTGTATGAGGCTTTCGGGAGGGAGGTTTACTAACGTTCTACGCCAAACAGTACTAGTTGGCATCCGTTACACTCTCCCCCTTAAACCTCACTCCCATCCCGGGTTCACGGCACCATTGTGACAGAGATCATCCTGCGCAGTTCGCCCCACACGGGACACGAACCCGCGACCTCTCAGTCAACTACACACAGTTCGAGCATGGGAGACACAGCACGATCGCGCTGAGCTAAAGGTCCGACCGATAGCTCAGCGCTACCGATACTGTATGAGGCTTTCGGGAGGGAGGTTTACTAACGTTCTACGCCGAACAGTACTAGTTGGCATCCGTTACACTCTCCCCCTTAAACCTCACTCCCATCCCGGGTTCACGGCACCATTGTGACAGAGATCATCCTGCGCAGTTCGCCCCACACGGGACACGAACCCGCGACCTCTCAGTCAACTACACACAGTTCGAGCATGGGAGACACAGCACGATCGCGCTGAGCTAAAGGTCCGACCGATAGCTCAGCGCTACCGATACTGTATGAGGCTTTCGGGAGGGAGGTTTACTAACGTTCTACGCCGAACAGTACTAGTTGGCATCCGTTACAATCCGACAGAAATTTTAAAAAAAATGAATGAACTGTCATTGTAACACGGTCTACTCTGTAAACTTAGGTTTTTGTTGATTCTGGAGGGTCAGAACAAAATAAATTTTTTCTGACCTCCACCTCTGTTATCAACACCTCAGCGTCACACTCCATTAAGTTATTATTTTTTTATGTTGTGCTTTCCCGCAGGATTGACAATCACTGTTTGACAGAAGAGTGACAGAAGGGACGTTTTTCTTCATTTACATAGTCATTAGTGGGAGGAACCGAGGCGGAGTAAAGAGATCGTGCACATGCGCTGACTTTTCATGTGAGGTGGGATATATAAAGAAAAGGAGCGGCGAATTTGGCATGCGCACAGTTTTATAAATCTGAAAATTTTTGTGCGCACGTGCTTTTTAACTTTTGTGAGTACGTCATCTTTCAGTTTGAAAGCTGCACAATCCTTTATGCATGAGGCCCCTGGTAACTGTGTTTCTTCCCTGTTGAGCTGCATGGGCCCACGCTCGAGTGGGCTCACCACCTGCAGGAGGGATGATAATAGGTGCTGTGTGAACTTTGTGGAAGTCTAGGCATCTCTGCTTGGACTGCTGCCCCCGTGACCTGGAACCCCAGATAAGCGTTAGAGGATGGGTGGATAGATGGCTGGCTGTTACTGGCCTATTGGCAAACAAGATAAGATTCACCAATTTCTTTAGGTAATCTTTATCTGGTGTTATGTGGCGTTAATTTTACCCTGAAAAGGACAACAGTAGTTTTCGGCTGAACTGAATTTTTTAAAGAAGTATTTTAGCTTAAAATACTTTGAAAAGATTTTAATTGTATTTATAATGCACATTTGTTTCCCTGGCATTAAAGGGGAATAGATAACAAAAACGGTCTGAATCAGCTATTGGCCAGTGGCCAAATTAATAATTTAAATATTCAGTATTGGTATCAGCCCAAAATGTCACAATTAATGCACCCCAAATGGATATTCATTTATTTATGTATTTATGTGGTTGTAGTTATAAGTATATAAATGTTATTTTAGAAAAGCTTGTCATTGTCATAAAGTCAAAACCTGCAACTTTATGCATTTTTAAAATTCTGAATGACATAAGTCTTCTTTTGTGTTGTTAAACTTATGTCTTTGGTGAGGTTTATCCTTACCTAAAATCCTACATTTAAACATAGGAATTATTTTTTTATGTTTGGTTCACTAAACATATTTACCTCCACCAAGACTGTCTGTTAGCAACATTACTCCAAAAGTTATGAACAGATTTTGATGAAATTTTCAGGAAAAGTGTGTAATGGCGCGGGGAACAGATGATTATACAGATAATTATATATATAATTGCAGCAGTTTGAACATAAAAACAACAATAATACAGAAAACGGCAACACCTGATTATTTAAGCTAATGTTACGTGGCATTATTTTTTTTTTCTGTTGTGCTGTATGCTTCGCTTAATATATTAAACATGTTGAACTGTTATTTTTTCTGAAGTCAAACCTGTTTTTCCATTAATGTTAATTTATTAACTAATGTCAGTAATATAAAAACACAGTATGATATGGTTGGAATAAATTGCTTTAAGATAATTTTTAAAGTCCCGTAGAGACATTGCGAAGCTGTTATTTATTGTAAAAAAAAAAAAAAACCAACAACAAAAAAACACACACTTAAGGTTGTTTTTAGAGAAAATGGAGCAGTTAATGAAGCTGAGGAGGGACAGGATATCTGTAATAATTTTATTATGCTGATCTTAAAAATGTCCATCACATCTGAAGTGATAATTGGATTAGATTTTTTTTTTTTTCCATTTTTTCTGGTTTATTTCCGAGGTCCACGGTGGTGATCTTGCAGGAACTGAGGGTCAGCTGTGGAGAGAACTGCTGGACTCAAGATTTATAAAACTGATATTTGATAGAAATAACCACAGTAAAAAAGATTTAATGAATTGTTTTATTGATTTTTTTTTCTTTTAGCAGTTTACTTTGCAAACTGAAACAAGCTAAATAGAAATATTGTATGTTTACTGTTAATAGTTAGAAAAACTGCATTTCAGTGAAGTAGTTTTTGAAAAAGATGATTTTTTTTTGCAAGATAATTCCAAAAGAGACTTTCATATATTTATTACACACAGAGTAAAACATTTTAAACCTGATTTAATATTGATGACAGTGATTATAGTTTTTAAAATTAAATGACAAATCATGATTTTGTAATTTACTGAGATGCAGCAGTACAACTGAGATGAAGCTGAGGATGGAATCTGTTCTACTGCTGCTGAACATCACTGAGGGTCATGATCCTACAGTGCAGAACCGTGGTCTGCTTTAGAACATTAAAAACTAAATGTCAGAGCTGATCCAAGGCAGAACATCTAATTATTTAGCTACATAATGGTGAGAAATGATAACAGCAAACTTTCATATTTTCCACTGCTCCTGTAATTAAAAGTATATTTTAGAACGGATATACATATTTTTTTTCCACAATATCTTTATTGAACCTTTTTTTTTTTTTTTTAACAAACATGATACAAACAATCAAACACTAACACTAAAGTACTACAAAAAAAAAAAAATGCACTAAAAACACCAACAACCACCAACAAAATCAAGTCTTCAACAATGCTCCTCTGTTTAGTCTAGACAATCCAATACATAAGTATACATATTATGTTCACCAGTTTGGAATTTACAAGGTCCACACACATCATTCACCTTCTTCTTCAAGAGTTATGTTTAAATTTTTTACATAATCAATAAAAGGTCTCCATATATTCTCAAACACAATTTCCTTTGATTTCAGTATATATGTTATTCTTTCTAATGGAAGGTTTGTTAACATCTGTCTTAACCACTGAGTCACATCTGGTCTGAGTCTTTTTCCATAATAGTGCAATACATTTTTTGGCATTAAGCAAACTGAGGTCTATGAATGTTCTTTCACTTTTATTAAAATTATGCTTTTCTGGGTACAGACCCAACAAAAACAGTTTAGGATTCAATATGATTTGTTTTGAGATTATTTTTTCAATTGTTACCCTCACCTCTTCCCAAAACATTCTTATTAATCTACATTCCCATAAACAATGAAATAGGGTTCCTTTACTTTCCATGCATTTTGTGCATGTATCTGGTATATTTTTGTTATATCTATTTAACTCCTCCGGTGTAACATACATCCGCATTAACCATTTGAAATGTATCAATTTAAGGCGTGCATTTATTGATTTGGTTTGAGCTTCTGTACAAGCCAATTCCCATTGTTCCTCTGAAATTTCAATTTGCAGATCTTCTTTCCAGTAGTTTAATCTTTTCTGTGAATTTTCACTTGAAGATAGTGTCAGTGAGTTATAGAACTCTGAAATAATACCCTTTCTTTTACTATCTTTCATCATCATTTTTTCCAAGGATGAATAAATAGGTCGAGTGAGAGCTTTATTTTGATTTGATCGAATAAAGTTTCTAAGTTGAAGATATTTAAAAAAATGTGTTCTATTGAGATTAAATTTGATCCTCAGCTCTTCAAAAGACATTATGTTGTCTGCACATGGCAAATATAAATCCTGAATCTTTTGTATCCCTTTTAAATTCCATACTTTAAATACAGCGTCCGCTCTCCCTGGTTTAAAATATTGATTACCCCATATTGGACTAAATTGTGACAATAACTGTGGTTCTTTTAAATAGTTTTTAACTTCACACCATATTTTGATCATATGCTTTACAAATGGATTTTTAACTTGTTTTTGTAATTTTTTTGCCGAATCTGAGTATATGAATATGGGAAGAGGTAAAGGTAAATTGTATGATTCCATTTCAGTCCAGTGAGGGAGATCATTTGATGAAAAATAATATGTCATAGACCTCAGTTGTGCCGACCAATAATACAACATAAAATTTGGACATTTCAGACCTCCACGATCAAATGGTAAATATAATAAAGACAAACGTAATCTAGCCCTCCTGTTGTTCCATATAAATTCCACTAACTTTTTTTTTATTCTTGAGAATAGATCTAAAGGTGGTGATAAGGGAATGTATTGAAATAAATAAAGTATTTTAGGTAAAATATTACTTTTAAGTATATTGATTCTCCCGATCATCGACATTGGTAGTGACATCCATCTCTGAGTTAACTCATTGATATCTGACATTAAGGCTTCATAGTTGACACTGGCGACTGATTCTAGCTTAGGCATAATTTGGATTCCTAAATATTTAAACTGATTTACAACATTGAATTGATTTACCTCAGGGGCTGGGTAATTTCTCTGGGTCTCATTTAGCATTAATATTGAAGATTTAGTTTTATTTATTTTATATCCTGATATTTCCCCAAAATTCTTTATTAAATTCAACAAGGTTGGAATTGATTTTTTTAGATTCGACATAAACAAAATTATGTCATCGGCGTACAGGGAGATTTTATGTTCTGTTGGTCCAACTTTAATTCCATATATTTGTGAATGTAAACGTATCGCTATCGCTAAAGGTTCAATTGCCATAGTAAACAGTAAAGGTGAAAGTGGACAGCCTTGTCGACATCCTCTATTGATTTTTATTGGTTTTGAAATATTGTTATTTGTTAGGATTTCTGCTGTAGCATTATTGTATATTATTTGAACCCATTTTATGAAATTATTTCCAAGTCCAAACCTTTGTAGGACTTCAAAAAGAAAGGGCCATTCAACTCTATCAAAGGCCTTTTCGGCGTCCAATGATAGGAGAGCTGTATCCGGTGCTTCTTTATTAAAATAAATAATATTAAATAGTCTTCTTACATTATGGAAGCCTTGTCTACCCTTTATAAAGCCATTCTGATCTCGATTAATAATATTTGGTAAAATTTCTTGTATTCGTCTTGCTAAAATTTTACAGATTATCTTAAGGTCGGCGTTTAATAGGCTTATTGGTCTCATATTTTCACATTTATTAGAGGGTTTACCTGGTTTTGGCAGCAGTATAATTAAGGCATTATTTATGTATGATGGTAAATTATTATTTTGAAATGCTTCTAAAACCATTTCCAAAAAAGGTTTTATTAATTTATTCTTAAATTTTTTATAAAGGTCAACTGGAAGACCATCTGGTCCTGCACTTTTTCCTGATTTCATATTATCAATGGCTAGCCCAACTTCTTCTTGACTAATTTTAGACTCCAATATCTCCCTGTTTTCATTTGGAATACACGGTATAGATAGTTCGTTCAAAAACCCATTTAGTTTTGTTAAATCAGGTTCATTTTTGGTATCATATAATTTTTCATAGTAATCTCTAAAGGCTCTATTAATTTCTAAAGGATCTATAACTACCTGTCCATTACTTATAATACTGGTAATTGGTGTTTTAATTTCCAATTGTTTAATCTGCCATGCTAATAATTTTCCTGATTTTTCACCTTGTTCATAAAAAGATTGTTTCAATCTTAGAAGACTCGAGGCAGCTCTATTCGCTGATTTTTTGTCGTATTCAGCTCTCAAAATCAGTAATTCATTCTCCAACCTTGGGTCACTTCCTGCATACACTTTTTCCTGAAGATTTTTTATTTTATGTTCCAATTTAGCTCTCTCCTCTCGAGTCTTCTTAGATTTTGATCCTGTATAACTAATAATATGTCCCCTAATAAAAGCTTTGAAAGCCTCCCACTTTACACATGCTGATGTTTGTGTAGTATTGATGTCAAAGAACTCGTCTATCTGTTTTTCTATATACTTGACAAATTCCTCATCCTGAAGCCATTTATGCTGAAATTGCCATCTACCTGATTCCTTTGTCAATTTTTTATCTACATATATTAGACAACAGGGTGCATGATCAGAGATCACGATGTTATCATAAAAGCAGTTTTGAATCTTGGACCTTAATTCTGTGGAAATCAAAAAATAATCAATACGTGAGAATGTCTTGTAGGTACTGGAATAACAAGAATAGGCTTTAACTTGTGGTTTCATTTCTCTCCATATATCTAACAATCTCAATTCTTTCATAAAATGATTAATAGTCATCCTACATCCAATGTGCGTACAATCCAGTCCTATTGATCTATCCACACCTGGATTCAATGTACAATTAAAATCCCCTGCTATTATATGTTGCCCTGTAAGTGATGATAAGATGAGAAATAAATTAGCAAAGAACTTCTGATCATCTATATTGGGACCATATAAGTTCACAAGATTTATATTTTCTAATAGCAAAGAACCTTGAATGATTACATATCTTCCAAATTTGTCTCCAATTACATTTTTCACTTGAAAAGGAACTGATTTATGTATGAGAGTCATAACTCCCCTGGCTCGGGATGAAAATGAAGAGGTGAATACACTTCCCTGCCATCTACTCCTAATTCTTTTAACATCCTCCTCTATCAGATGAGTTTCTTGTAAAAACACAATTCTTGAACCCATGTCCTTTATTTTATTCATAACTTGTTTAAGTTTTTTTAAATTTTGTAGACCTCTGCAATTCCATGAAGTTAAATTAAGGTTAACACTTTGGTCCATGATCAATAGAGAGTTTGGGATTACCTTGCAGTGTAAACATGCTCATACAGAGAAGCAAAAACATGAGTGGTTGAACATTCATCCTACAAACTACACACAAACAAATTTCCCCTTCCCACACTTGTGGCAAACCCCCCAAAATCAAAAGAAAAATTCTGTCTCCCGATATAGCCATCGACCGTTCCACACCCACGGGGAACAGCCTAAGCCACTCCTTCTTCATCCTCCCAATCACCCTAACTCTACTGCTTTTAATGACGTAACATTAACTCTCCTCTGTAGTTTTCCAACTTAACTCCAAAATTTTTAACAACTTTGTACATTATAGTTTTTTTGTTTTTTTTTTTGTTTGTTTTGTTTTTGTTTTGTTTTTTTTAATATATAATACAATCTATATTTTGTAAACTTACTATTTACTTCAAGTCAGTCAGATGCCTGTGCAAATGCTTAATTATTCTACCTTATATTTTGTTCATGCTTAGCTCCCACCAGTCTCTTCTTCTTCTTTGATCTTCTTGATGAACTCCTGCGCCTCCTCTGGGGTCTTGAAGATGTGGGTTCTGCCCTCATACGTGGTCAGCAGTCTCGCAGGATAGATTACACCATGACGAATCCCAAGGTTGCGCAGCTCCTTACGTACGGGATCAAACTGCTTCCTCAATTGCTGGATTCCTGTGGCCAAATCTGGGTAGAACCGCACCTGCTGGTCCTGGTGTTTAATCTCTCCTTTAGCACGTGCAGCGTTGAAGATCTTCATCCTGTCTCTGTTGCTAAGAAACTTCATAATTAAGGTCCTCGGCGGTCCCTTATCTCTCCGTGGGCCAATACGATGTGCTTTTTCCAGAACCACTGCTGATTGCAACTCCTCACTGCCCAGCACCTCCGGAATCCACTTTTCCAGAAAGGAACATACGTCCCGACCTTCTGATTCCTCTGGAAGACCCACCAGCCTCAAATTATTCTGTCTCGACCGAGATTCCAAATCCAAAATATTATCTTCCAGAGATTTATTTTTTTTTTCCAAAGTGCGCACCTTTAATTGAAGACGGGTGACGTCATCTTCAGCACTAGCGAGACGGAGCTCCATCTGCGCCGTTCGTTCTACACAGTCACCCAATTCCTTTCTTATTCCTTCCAGCGCTGTCATAATCCCATCAAATCTAGAGGAGAAGTCCGCTCTCATTGAGCTCATGGCAGCCATCAGCGCATCTGCGCCATTCCCCGCAGAAATCGCACCGCCGCCAGCCTCCTCCGCCATATATGGAGCCTTGTTTGCTGCGTCACAGACCTGAAAGTCCGTTAATTTGGACTGTTTCGGCGGCTCGCTTTTTCCTTTTCCTGGTTTTCCAGCCTTAGGCTTCGCCGACATATCCTCGCCCAAATGCTGGGATACGTTCTGTCCCAAATGAGAGAGTTATTTGCCGATTTTTTTCTCCAGGAGCAGAGCAGAGCGAGACACGTCCGTCCTACGTGGCAGCCATAACCGGAAGTCCCGGATATACATATTTAAAATAATAGCAATCATTTATCTATTTTGTTGTTTTAATTTACCTTAATTTTACCTGCTGACTTTAACATGAGTTAAAGTCTTATTTTATCTGGTCATGGTCCTCTTGTCTGGTGAAGATTCTCAAGTGAAAATCAAATAATAAAAAAGATAATAAAGTTCTATCTCTGTCAAAAACATCGAGGTGTGTAATGGCATGGGGAACAGGATCACCACCTGGATTCAGGAATTTTTCAGATAAATCAGTATCAGCTTGGTTAAATTTTACTTTTGCTGATACACTAGAATTTCTATAGCCAAGTTACCCAATACTGTTTATTTTTTATTTCAATAAACCTTACAGAAGGAAACTTGAATTAGTATTTTTCATCAATATCAATTGCAGAAATATTGCATTTAGAAAACTGCTGCATTTCTAACAATGTCATTTGGGGGAAATGAGCTGCTTGGCGGAGGTCTGCGCTCTCTGAGTGCGTTTCTAGTTTATTAGATACATTAATTAATAGCAGATAAACTTCTTATTGAATACTTTCTTGATTCACCTCTTGCATTAAGATGGTTTGGGCCACATTTGGAGACTGTGAAAATGTACAGTATATCATGCATTGCAGATTTTTGACGACCATAGTAGGCCTAACAAGGAGCAGGAGAGACAAAAGCTATTTTTGGCTCAGTGTCGTGGACTAGTTGCCGGAGCTTAGATGTTTTTGGTGTTGCTATGACAATAGTGACAATAGTGAGGCAGAGCAGGGGTAATGTGGAG
This sequence comes from Pholidichthys leucotaenia, assembly GCA_020510985.1. Lineage (NCBI taxonomy): Eukaryota > Metazoa > Chordata > Actinopteri > Cichliformes > Pholidichthyidae > Pholidichthys > Pholidichthys leucotaenia. The sequence goes on along the minus strand of CM035838.1, from coordinate 44,257,052 downwards.
GCTGCAGGCCATGGAAGTAGTGTTGATGGTTTTGAAAGGGGACAGGAGAAGGATTTGGGAGCTGTTCTTTGACTCTGCTGTTCAGGGACGACAGAGGAGGCTCAGAGGCACCAGGGCAGGAGGGCAAAAAACAGGGCAGCATGTGTGTCAGTTTAAAAAGGGGGGGCGGGGGTGTCAGGAAGTTGTGGTCATGAGTTTTAATGGCACATGGCTTCTTGGATGGCTTCTTGTTTTTCAAAAGTGGAGAAAAAAAGCAAAAGCAAAAGCTGAAAACAAGAAATGAATAGGAAACAAACAGCAGAGAGGAAATGCATTCCTAATCATATATTTGCAAGTAAATGTCCTGTTTTTGTTTGATACAAAACAACCAACCAGATAAAGGAGAATGAGATTTGAAGATGGTAAGAAAGTGGGAAGATGGAGACAGAGGGTTGACGGTACGGTGGCATTGGCCAAGTGAGTCAGTGAATTCTGCATTAGTTCAGGAATGAGTGTGACTGGCCATCTGTGGGTCAGTCAGGCTGTATTTTTATGCAGCTGGTCACTCAGTGCCATACAATAAATTCAGCGATAAACTCCTATCAGTGGTTGGAGATGTTTTTGTTCAACGTCAGGTTCATCATGAAAACTTAAAAATGTGCTTCAATGCACACAGTGCATGAAGATTTATTATTGCAGCCCACTTTCAGGATAGTTGACATGCAAACTATTGACAGACTTTAAGAAGTTAATATCATTATTGTCACAATCTTATTGAATGCCTATAATGTCATAAGGCAATCTGTTCACCTAGACTTGGATGTTAAAACAGTTTCTGGCAAAGATTTAAAGGAGGAATTAATGTGAAAACTATTTTCACAGATCCTCAACTAGAACTTGACTGTAATAAATTATTTCGATAAAGTTTCTGGTTTTAACAAAGTGTTGCTTTTCACTTTGTTTTTTATTTAAGTGTTTCAGTATTTTATTTTAGCCCTTTATGTAATGAATTCCACCATTTTTATGTGGTTGGTGTTTTATGGTTCCTTATTTTTTCAAAGTTTAATGACCATAGCATTCCTTCTTCTACCACTTATACAGGGGTCCGGTTCACGGAAGCAGCAGTCTGGACTACTGCCCAGTTCACACAGCACCACGATGCCTCCTGCAAGTGGTGAGCCCACTGGAGGGCAGACCCATGTTTTCTTTTTTCCGTATTGCCATTTACTACATATTATTGCAAGGTCATAATTTAAGACATTCAAGGTTCTATCCACTAAAATATTCTGTATAGTTTGAACATATTTTCATTAAAGGGGTCATTGTACTTTTCCCCACATTTTAACAGCTCACACGTCTTAATGAAATGCGTGTGACATTTTGTTCACATTTTCTTTCATTATTATTGCAGCAAATTTGTTTTTCTTTGTTTGTTTTTGTTTTGCAGCCTTTCTGAGAACAGCTGATTTCAGTTCATGGATGCATTCAACTCTGCCCTCCCTCTTAGGTCACTATTGCTAACATTAGCTGCCCGTAGCTGCCTAGCTCGGAGCCATCCATTCATCCATCTTCTTCCGCTTAATCCTTTTCGGGTCGCGGAGCCAGCTAACATAAATTTGTCTCGAAGAATAAATGACATAAAGCATCACTGGTGGACAGCGGTGTGTGGTTGCAGTGGTCAAGAGGATATGGGCAGTCCCTGGAGTACAATAAGCAAAGAAACATTTGTGAATGAGCAGCTAAACTGCTAGCTTCAGCTAGCCACCTTTGGGTGCGGTTATAGATAATACTACAAGAAAATAAGATGACATCTAAGAATGACTTATATGGTCAAGTGTTGATGAACAAGGATCCCAGTGTATCTGGTTACAGTGATCAACTTGGACCACCTAGCATGCTAATGCTAATGGCTGGATATAGCATCATGATGAAAATATATCAAAATAAGCCAGAATGGTGTGAGAGATTATCGACTGTGGATTATTATGTCTGGAAATGAGGGCGAACACGTCCACGTGTTGAGGTTAGCTTTATTGAACATTAGCCTTGCAGACGGTACACAGCAAAAGTGAAGCATGGAAGGGCGGAGTGTCAGAGAGAACGACTGACCTTGGGTAGCCATCTAATATACCCTGCAGCGTCATGACATCACACGTGTATATGTGCTACCGCAGTGTAGTGCGTCGTGCCATTTCACATACACCACATTTACTCACCCCTTGAGAAGCTTAGAACATTACACCCATATGAATTAGCCTTGGCAAGGGCGGCCAGTAAAACATACATATTAGTGTATCGGCTAATGTAGAATTGAACATACAGTGGGGCAAAAAAGTATTTAGTCAGCCACCAATCGTGCAAGTTCTCCCACTTAAAAGATGAGAGAGGTCTCCAATTTTCATCATAGGTGTACCTCAACTATGAGAGACAAACTGAGAAAAAAAATCCAGAAAATCACATTGTCTGAATTTTAAAGAATTTATTTGCAAATTATGGTGGAAAATAAGTATTTGGTCAATAACAAAAGTTCGTCTCAATACTTTGTTATATACCCTTTGTTGGCAATGACAAAGGTCAAACGTTTTCTGTAAGTCTTCACAAGGTTTTCACACACTGTTGCTGGTATTTTGGCCCATTCCTCTATGCAGATCTCCTCTAGAGCAGTGATGTTTTGGGGCTGTCGCTGGGCAACACGGACTTTCAGCTCCCTCCAAAGATTTTCCTATGGGGTTGAGATCTGGAGACTGGCTAGGCCACTCCAGGACCTTGAAATGCTTCTTACGAAGCCACTCTTTCGTTGGCCGGGCGGTGTGCTTGGGATCATTGTCATGCTGAAAGACCCAGCCACGTTTCATCTTCAATGCCCTTGCTGATGGAAGGAGGTTTTCACTCAAAATCTCACGATACATGGCCCCATTCATTCTTTCCTTTACACGGATCAGTCGTCCTGGTCCCTTTGCAGAAAAACAGCCCCAAAGTATGATGTTTCCACCCCCATGCTTCACAGTAGGTATGGTGTTCTTTGGATGCAACTCAGCATTCTTTCTCCTCCAAACACGACAAGTTGAGTTTTTACCAAAAAGTTCTATTTTGGTTTCATCTGACCATATGACATTCTCCCAGTCCTCTTCTGGATCATCCAAATGCTCTCTAGCAAACTTGAGACGGGCCTGGACATGTACTGGCTTAAGCAGGGGGACACGTCTGGCACTGCAGGATTTGAGTCCCTGGCGACGTAGTGTGTTACTGATGGTAGCCTTTGTTACTTTGGTCCCAGCTCTCTGCAGGTCATTCACTAGGTCCCCCCGTGTGGTTCTGGGATTTTTGCTCACCGTTCTCGTGATCATTTTGACCCCACGGGGTGAGATCTTGCGTGGAGCCCCAGATCGAGGGAGATTATCAGTGGTCTTGTATGTCTTCTATTTTGTAATAATTGCTCCCACAGTTGATTTCTTCACACCAAGCTGCTTACCTATTGCAGATTCAGTTTTCCCAGCCTGGTGCGGGTCTACAATTTTGTTTCTGGTGTCCTTTGACAGCTCTTTGGTCTTGGCCATAGTGGAGTTTGGAGTCTGACTGTTTGAGGTTGTGGACAGGTGTCTTTTATAATGAGTTCAAACAGGGGCCATTAATATAGGTAACGAGTGGAGGACAGAGGAGCCTCTTAAAGAAGAAGTTACAGGTCTGTGAGAGCCAGAAATCTTGCTTGTTTGTAAGTGACCAAATACTTATTTTCCCCCATAATTTGCAAATAAATTCTTTAAAAATCCTTCAATGGGATTTTCTGGATTTTTTTTTTCTCATTTTGTCTCTCATAGTTGAGGTATACCTATGATGAAAATTGGAGACCTCTCTCATCTTTTAAGTGGGAGAATGTGCACAATTGGTGGCTGACTAAATACTTTTTTGCCGCACTGTATACGCATATGCAGATTAGCTTAGCAGGAACAACTGATATAGGAACACATTTGTTAGCTTATCAGGTTGACGCAAAGCTGAAACACACACATGACCGGTATAAAGGTTAGCGTATTGGCTAATGTAACACAGAACATATGCTAAACAGGGCCGGTATAAAGAACCACTTAAAGCACATTTCCACCATAACACTTCTAACTGGGCAACCGAGTAGACTGCCAGTGTGCCCAGATGGTTGTATGGGTTATTCTGCCACTTGAACGGACCATGCCCTGATTAAACATGTACTTATGAACTTAAGAGTCAGTAACAGTTCAGAACTCAGAGGGGCCTCTGTTGAGCCCATGGTGGGCGCAGCCCTGGTGACTCTGGAGGCCACCTTGCTGGAATTGTGGTCTGCTCATCAGCAAAGTCCCAGTCTGGGTCCCTCACTGGCTGGGTCGGCTTGGTTGCTATTTCTTGGTCCAGAGCAGGAGGTGGTGTTACCTTTCTGAGTTGACTGGCATGCCATTGTGACCCATCAGCCAGCTGGAAGGTGGCTGGTCCAAGTTTAGCGGTGATCTGTATCTGCACTGACCGAAACAACTGCAGCTCGTGTGAGCGATTGGATCGCTGGATCCGGACCCAGTCAAGCATCATGAGCGAGGGTTGCTTCTGCTTCACAGTGTGCTGCTGCTCCTTCCTCCTGTCGGCGGAGAAAGGCACCATTGCTGGGGCATTGTCTAGCAGAGGACATGAGTGGTTAGGAAATGGACGTAGAGGCGAGCTGGTCTCGCCGCTGACAAGGTGGACTCTACATTCTCCCAGGTCCTGCATGAACGCAGACTGGAATTCCTGCAGCGAGGCGGTGGGTTGGGTAGGCTCACGCCATGTGAGGATCAGTTTCGAGTCTCCAGTGCTTTGCTCATTGTGGGGCATGAGGCAGGGAGCGGCTACATCCAGGCGGAGCGGACTCAGGCCGTCGTTGGCCAACCAGAATCTCATGTGGTCTGTGATGAAAAAGCCCAATTCCTGGAATAGATCACACCCCAGGATGTTGTCACCATGGCGTGCCACCTGAAATGTGAATGCTGGGAGGATTCTTGACCCGTAGCGAACTGACAAAGTAACGGTTTCTACCATGGCGATCTTTGTGTGTCCATACCCGAACAGTTCCACATCTGGCTTAATTGGTTGCAGGGGAAAACGCCTCCTAACAGTGGCCTTGTGTGTCAGGGACCTCGTGGTAGCAGTGTCCAGCAGCAGCGGTAGACTGACACCATCCAATTCCACTGTGCACCACTTATACGGCGTGTTTCTAGAGTCCACAGAATGAACGGTGGCCGGACTAGGCCAAGTGAGCGAGCTAGGCGGCGGGTTTGCAGGGACCGAACAACACACTTTGGCAAAATAGTTTAGCTTACTGCAGCATTGGCACTTCTGTACTGTGGCAGGGCAGGCAGGCGCACGTGTCCACTGCGAGGAAGAGCCACAGTTACCACATGGTCGGCGTGCTGTAGTGTAGTCTTGTAGTGCTGTAGTGTAGTCTTGTTGTACCGCAATACTCACTTCGGTGTCCTCATGAGAAGACGTGGGGTCGGCAGGCTGAGGAGCTGCTGTAACGGCCTGTGCTAGCAGAGCTGGATGTGGGGAGCATGGGCTGGAGGCCCCTAGCTGCATTACTAAGTGGGCCACTGCCTCTAGCTGGGACGCCATTTCCACCGTCCTGGCCAGTGGTAAGTCGGCCAGTACCAATAGCAGCTTCTCTCACAGCTGCGGGTTAGTGGTTTGCTCCGCTCACCGATCTCACACCATCTCGTCTTCCAGGTGTCTGAACCTACACGTACTAGCCAAACAGCGGAGGTCGGCAACATATTGCTGGACTGACTCACCCGCACGCTGTCAGCGCTGACGAAACTTCATTCTTTGGACCAAAACGCTCTCTAGGGTGGTGAAATGTCCGGCTAATAAAACAACACACTCATCGTAGGTGTCCACAGGTCCAAGCATCCGAAAAACACATTGTCCCTCACTGTCCCTAGCTTTGCTAGCTTTAGCTAAGTTGATGGCGGACACGAACGTCTCAAACGACTTATACCAACGAGACCAAGGAATGGATGTCTCACCAGGCAGAGTGAGGAACGGTAGTCGAGGTGTCAGCAGCGTTTCCATTATCCTCTTTGCCAAATGTTATGTCTGGAAATAAGGGCGGACACGTCCATGTGTTTAGCTTTATTGGACGTTAGCCTAGTAAACAGTACACAGTACAGGTGAAGCATGGAGGGGCGGAATGCAAAAGAGAATGACTGGCCCTGGGTAGCCATCTAATATACCCTGCGGCATCATGACATCATATGTGCGTAAGTGCAACTGCAGCATAATGGGTTGCGCCATTTCACATACACCACAGATTAGTGAACCAGGTGGAAATGGGGATGTCTATTAGGGTGACAGAAATCTGAAGAAAATAACGATGTACGTATACTACAGTTGGTGGTAGCTTCTTAGTACCACTAAAGCCCGTCTACATGACACATAGCTATGCTGGCTAATAATAGAGCAGCGAGCGACTGTCGAGGACACCGCTGGGCAAGTAACGTCTTGTGGCAAATCCAAAACAACTTTGCTTTTTGGAGTGAAAAACAATATAAAGGCTTTTTTTTTTTTTTTTGAGAAGTGAGTATTTTTTTTTTAAGTTTTTGTAAAGGGTATACAGTGGGGCAAAAAAGTATTTAGTCAGCCACCAATTGTGCAAGTTCTCCCACTTAAAAGATGAGAGAGGTCTCCAATTTTCATCATAGGTATACCTCAACTATGAGAGACAAAATGAGGAAAAAAAAATCCAGAAAATCACATTGAAGGATTTTTAATGAATTAATTGGTAAATTCCTTGGTAAAATAAGTATTTGGTCACCTACAAACAAGCAAGATTTCTGGCTCTCACAGACCTGTAACTTCTTCTTTAAGAGGCTCCTCTGTCCTCCACTCGTTACCTGTATTAATGGCACCTGTTTGAACTCATTATCAGTATAAAAGACACCTGTCCACAACCTCAAACAGTCAGACTCCAAACTCCACTATGGCCAAGACCAAAGAGCTGTCAGAGGACACCAGAAACAAAATTGTAGACCTGCACCAGGCTGGGAAGACTGAATCGGCAATAGGTAAGCAGCTTGGTGTGAAGAAATCAACTGTGGGAGCAATTATTAGAAAATGGAAGACATACAAGACCACTGATAATCTCCCTCGATCTGGGGCTCCACGCAATATCTCACCCTGTGAGGTCAAAATGATCACGAGAACGGTGAGCAAAAATCCCAGAACCACACGGGGGGACCTAGTGAATGACCTGCAGAGAGCTGGGACCAAAGTAAAAAGGCTACATCAGTAACACACTACGCTGCCAGGGACTCAAATCCTGCAGTGCCAGACGTGTCCCCCTGCTTAAGCCAGTACATGTCCAGGCCCGTCTGAAGTTTGCTAGAGAACATTTGGTTGATCCAGAAGAGGATTGGGAGAATGTCATATGGTCAGATGAAACCAAAATAGAACTTTTTGGTAAAAACTCAACTTGTCGTGTTTGGAGGAGAAAGAACACCATGCCTACTGTGAAGCATGGGGGTGAAAACATTATACTTTGGGGCTGTTTTTCTACAAAGGGACCAGGACGACTGATCCATGTAAAGGAAAGAATGAATGGGACCATGTATCGTGAGATTTTGAGTGAAAACCTTCTTCCATCAGCAAGGGCATTGAAGATGAAACGTGGCTGGGTCTTTCAGCATGACAATGATACCAAGCACACCGCCCGGGCAACGAAGGAGTGGCTTCGTAAGAAGCATTTCAAGGTCCTGGAGTGGCCTAGCCAGTCTCCAGATCTCAACCCCATAGAAAATCTTTGGAGGGAGTTGAAAGTCCGTGTTGCCCAGCGACAGCCCCAAAACATCACTGCTCTAGAGGAGATCTGCATGGAGGAATGGGCCAAAATACCAGCAACAGTGTGTGAAGACCTTGTGAAGACTTACAGAAAACGTTTGACCTCTGTCATTGCCAACAAAGGGTATATAACAAAGTATTGAGATGAACTTTTGTTATTGACCAAATACTTATTTTACCGAGGAATTTACCAATTAATTCATTAAAAATCCTTCAATGTGATTTTCTGGATTTTTTTTTTTCTCATTTTGTCTCTCATAGCTGAGATATACCTATGATGAAAATTGGAGACCTCTCTCATCTTTTCAGTGGGAGAACTTGCACAATTGGTGGCTGACGAAATACTTTTTTCCCCACTGTACATGTCATTACAGCATTGCATTGTTTACATTTTCATCACATATTCCCCTTTTTTTGACAACATTGGAAAAAAAATATTACAACACCCTTTTTTTTAAGTGAAAGAAAAGAAAAATTAAAAAAAAACAAAAACAAAAGAGCAGAAAAATAAGAGCATCTGAATAGCGTTGGAACAAAGAGAGGTGCCATTATTGAAATAGTGTTTGTGCAAGATTAGATCTGATGGAAGACACGTGCGTTCCAGGGTTGCCAAAAGTTCAAGAACCCATCCATGTCCTGTCTCAGTGCAAATGTCAACTTTTCCATCAAATAAATGTCCTGAATCACGTTAATCCAATCTTCAGGTGCAGGACAGTCTTTCAACATCCATTTTTTTGTTAGAGCTTTTTTTACTTGCCAATATTAAAACAGTGAATAAGTATTTATCTCCTTGTCTTTCCAGTGATTCCGGTAGTAAACCCAAATACAAAATTACAAAAGAAAAGGGAACTGTTACTTTGAATATTTTCCCCAATATTGTCTGTACATTGGTCCAATATTGGTGGATAACTGGGCATGACCAAAACACATGAAAATGATTTGCAGTCTTTTCACCACACAAGTGCCAACAATTCAACCCTTTACGAGTAAATTTGTTTTGTGCAGGTGTTCTGAAAAATCTTACCAAATTTTTCCATCCAAATTCTCTCCACAGCAGGGATGAAGTACTTCTCCATTGTTGTTTATTTAGCTTTTCCCATATTTCCAGTTGTAAAGTGAAATTCCCCTCTTTTTCCCATCTCTCTTTTATATATGATGTGTTGTCTCCTTTTAAATCTTGAAGACCATGGTATATTTTAGAAATGTATCTGATCCCTGGGATCCCTTTATATGCCATTAAGAAAACCTTCAGAACACCTGACTGGGCCCTTTCCAAATCCTCCTTTTTAAGTATTTTGTTTATGTGGTGCCTAAGCTGAAAGAACCTGTGAAGGTCTTGATTTACTAGACATTGTTTTTTCAAATCTTCAAAACTTCTTAAAGTTTGCCCTTTAAAAAAATCGTAATATTTTATCAGTCCGTTCTCTTTCCACTTTTTAAATCTAGTGTCTGTTTTATTAGGAGTAAAATCCTGATCATAGGAGATCCATTGCAATAATCGATAGGGTTCTTTAGTTTGATTCTCTCTGACTATCTTAAACCAAATTTTTAGCGAGGTCTCTATCCACAGGTTAGTGTTATTCAGAAGTTTAGGTAAGGCATTATTCCCTATTATCACCTGTAGGGGAATGTCACTTGTTATTTGGCATTTTATCTCCTTCCATTGTGCATTGTAGACTGGGTTACATATCTCTACTAAAGTTTTAATTTGTGCGGCTTTAAAATAGTCCCTGATATTTGGCAGCGCAAGCCCACCTTTCTCTTTGTTTAGCTGTAGGGTTCTATATCTGATTCTTGGTCTCTTGCCCTGCCATATGAATCTTGAGATCCTTCTGTCCAGTTCTTGCCATGTTTTTTTGGGAGGTTCTACCGGTATTGTTTGGAAAAGGTATAGAAGACGTGGAAGTATATTCATTTTGACTGCTTCAATTCTTTGTGCAGTACCCAAGAATGGTATCATATTCCATCTTGCTAGATCAGATTTTATTTTTGTCATCAGTGAATCATAGTTTAGTGTTATAATTTTGTTGAGTTGTTTCGGAATATTGACCCCCAGATATTTCATAGATTCCATCTCCCAGTTAGTTTTGAATTTGCTTAGTAAATATTGATTTGGGTTATAGTTGAATGTTAAAATTTGGGTTTTATGCATGTTTAATTCGTACCCTGATAACTCTCCATACTCTGAAAAAACTGAGATTAGTTCTGGAAAAGAGGTGTCCGGCTGCCCCAGGTACCGTATTTTTTGAACTATAAGGCACACTTAAAATCCTTTAATTTTCTCAAAAATTGACTGCGCTTTTTAATCCGGTGCGCCTTATGTATTAATTCTGGTTGTGCTTACTGACCTCAAACCGATTTTATGTGGTACACGGCGCTCAAAAATCTGTCAAAAATGTTTTAGTACGACTTTGGTAAGTTATGAAGCCAAACCGCTTGATAGATTGTCGGAGCATTACGGTAGTCAGGAGCCTCGCGGAGTAATATGTGCTTCAACATAATGGCCGGATGGCTTTTTCCACAAATCTCCGTCCCTATTGATCTGCCACTCCATGCGCACCCATCTCACCGATACTGTCAAAACCCAAGTGAAGCAAACTAATTCGGAGCTTGCCATCATTCCGGGTGGATTAACCAAAGAACTCCAACCGCTATATTGGTGTCAACAGGTCGTTCAAAGTTAAATTGCTAGCGAGTTACGCCACTTTCTGCCAATGGATCGTGGATCAAAACTGCTCCTGTTTAGCTGTAATTAATATTCAAAAATGATATTTTCGAGACGAAAGAATTCAAGCGTCCCGGCATTTGTTTGCATTGTTTACTTCTCGGGGCTGCCGCCGGAGAGCGAGCCGTATCGAGTACTGAGCGAGTATCCTGGCGATGTAAACAGCCACGGACCAAAAACGTACATTTGCTCGTGGAACAGGGCATTCACACTCGCAGACAATCGCGCTATATGTGTCTATAATGACTATAGATAGGATTTTCTTTCCATGCACGCAAAAAAAAAAAAAATTCCCAGATCCGACTACCTTGCAAGGTAGTCGATACCCAAAAGCCGATGGTATATAGAACACGTATATTAGGATTTGTATGTGAAATTTTGGCATCCAAACTGCTCCCGTTTAGCTGTAATTAAATATTCAAAAATGATATTTTTGGGACGAAAGAATTCAAGCGTCCCAGCATATGTTTACTTATCAGGGCCGCCGCCGGAGATCGAGCCGTATCGAGTACCGAGCGAGTACCCAGCGAGTATCCTGGCCAATATGGCGATGAACAGCCACGGACTAAAAACGTTCCGCCTGCTCATGGAACAGGTCATTCACACTCGCAGACAATCGCGCTATATGTATCTATAATGACATATATATACAGATATATACAGATATAGATAGGATTTTCTTTCCATGCACGCAAAAAATTTTTTTTTCCCGGCTCCGACTACCTCGCTTTAATGCGCCTTATAATCCGGTGCGCCTTATGTATGAAATTAGACCATCAAATAGACTGTTGATTGATAGTGCGCCTTATAATCCGATGCGCCTTATAGTCCCAAAAATATGGTATATTAAAATGTCATCAGCAAAGAGTGCTATTTTATGTTCCTTCTGACCAAGCGTAACACCTTGAATTTTTTGATTCTGTCTTATCCATTGGCTCATAGGTTCTATGAAGATTGCAAAGAGCAGTGGAGACGAGGGGCAGCCCTGACGACATCCTCTTTCCAGTTCAAAAGATGATGATAATTTACAGTTAATCCTTATTTTAGCTGTTGGTTTTTTATATAATGCCTGGATAGTTCTAATGAAGTTGTTATGAAAATTGAAACTGGATAAGATTCTATATAGGAAAGACCAGTCAACCAAATCAAATGCTTTTTCACCATCTAATCCCAGTAATGGCTGCATTTAAATTATATTTTTTTATATGATGAATTATGTGTAAAGTGCGTCTAATGTTATCTTGTGTCTGTCTTTGTCTTATAAAACCTGTTTGGTCTAAATGAATTAAGTCAGTCAGTATATTTTCTAACCTTTTGGCAAGGATAGTGGTAAAAAGTTTATAGTCCTGATTTAACACACTGATTGGTCTGTAGTTGGAGCAGTCTAGTTTATCCTTTTCAGGTTTAGGTATAACTGCAATGACCCCTTCTCTCCAGGAGGGGGGGATTTCCCCTGTGTGGAAGACATAGTTTAATGTTTTCAGGAGGAGAGGAGATTTTGTTTTGATTTTGTATCGTTGCTGTTTAAAGGTTTTGTACCACTCTGCTGTATAACCATCTGCTCCTGGGGATTTGTTAGCTTTAAGTTTCATAATTGCTTTTTCTAATTCTTTAGGTTGTATTTCTGCCAGTAGTTTTTTATTTTGTGACTCAGTAAGTTGGGGAAGATTTAATGTATTTAGGATGGCTTCGGATGTGTCTTTGTGTTTTTTGAGGGAGTACAAGTTCTTGTAGTAATTCTCGAAACTTTTAAGAATTTCCTGAATTCTAAATTTTATTTCCTTTGATACTGGGTCTCTGATTTTGTAGATTGCTCTCTCCGTTTGTTGTTTCCTCAATTTATAGGCTAGTAACTTTGCCGATTTGCTACCTGTTTCATAATATTTTTGTTTCAGAAATATAAGTTTCTTCTGGATTTCTATTGTGTAGATTTCGTTTATTTGTTTTTTTATTTCCTTAATTTTGAGCGAGTCATTAGAATGAGTGTTGTCTTTGTGCTCTTTTTCTAGTTTCTTAAGTTCTGACTCTAATGTGATTAGTTTTTCTTGTCTCAATTTCTTTTGGAGTGCCAGTTTTGCGATAATCTTTCCCCTTATTACAGCTTTGCATGCGTCCCACAGTATTAAAGGGGATACTTCTCCATTATCATTTTCTTCCAAATATCTGAGAATATCTGATTCCAATTCATCTTTCAGTGGTCCTTTCAGGACATTTGAATTTAACCTCCAAGAAAATGTATTATTTGTGTATTTTTGGATATTTAAGTCCATATAGATCGGACTGTGGTCGGAGAGATCCATCAGTCCTATTTTACATGTTTTTACTCTTCCAAAGTCTCTATTAAACATAAAAAAATAGTCAATCTTGAGTATGATGAATGTGGTGCTGAGTAAAATGTATAATCTTTTACACTGGGGTTGAATTCCCTCCACACGTCACAGATTCCCAATTCATTTAGTAGCATCCTAGTTTTTCTACTTTGAGTGTTATTTTGATGTGGAGAATTACCTGATGCATCCCAGTATGGATTCAGTCTTAGATTGAAGTCTCCACCACATATCACTAAACCTTTGGCTTTAGTTATCATTAGGTCAAATACATTTTTATAAAATTTCCAGTTAGCCCCTGGAGGTGCATATACATTCAGCAGGGTGATATCTTCTCCCTCTAGCCGACCAAGTACCATGCTAAATCTCCCTTCTTTATCTTTGTGTTCTGAATTTTTTTCAAATATAATTTTGGTTGAGATCAATGTCGCTACCCCCCTCCTCCCTGACTTATATGAAGATGAAGAGATCAGTTTAAACCCTTGTCTATTAAGTTTAGTGTGCTCCAAGTCTGTTAGGTGGGTCTCCTGTAAAAATATTATTCCTGCTTTGTCTTTTTTCATTTTGCCTAGAATCTTGGATCTTTTAACTGGATTCAGGATCCCTTTTACATTATATGAGATTATTTTGGTTGCACCCTTTTTCTCCATTGTATTGTCTTATTTAGTATAACAGTATGGTGGCCCTCTTTTATGCTACTCAAAAACTGAAAGAACATTAAGAACATAAAAAACATTAAGAACATAGTATATAAAACTTTAAAACAAAAAACTGTCAAAAGATCTTCCTGAACTGAGGTCTTTTTAGCGACCTTAGAAGAGCCTTGGTATGTTGGCTCTGAGGGAAATTCCTCAGACTTTACGTGTTGAGGGCCCTCTCTTACCCCTGTAAGTTGTCCCATGTTTTTAACGTGATTTTAATGCCTATGCCCTATGAAATTGTGCGCAACCTCCCACCACCATCACAGCAAACAATCACGTTAATACAGTATTTGTTAGTGTGGAGAGTTCATGTGGTTCATTGTCACATTTCTATTTTAACAAGTTTTTTTTTTTAAAGACTTATTTGTTTCTAATATTATGACTGTTCCATGAAATGTTTTACCACTTCATATTTGCTGATTCTGCATCTCCTTTAATGTCTGCTACCTTGTAGGAGTGGGGTTGGATGCGCAGATTGACTAAAAATATCGTTATTCCCTCCTGAAAGCGTTCAGTTTTTCCTTATAGCCCTGGTGCTGGGTTTCCCACTGCTGGCCCGTGGATTTTGAGGGTCTCTGTGTGCACCACGTTTGAGCCTTGATTCTTTCAATCGGGTCTGCTGTGGGTTTATACACCGTTACAGGGAGCCCTCTTCTTGCCATATCCTAACTAACTAACTATCTAACCTGCACTTACATAGCGCTTTTCTAGTCACAAAGACCACTCAAAGCACTTTCACTAATACTAACCCTCTATTCTAAGGGCCTATAGGAAACGGCTATCTAGGGACAATTTAGAACAGCCAATTAACCTAACATGCATGTCTTTGGATTGCGGGAGGAAACTCGGAGCCCCCGGAGTAAACCCACGCAGCACAGGGAGAACATGCAAACTCCACACAGAAAGGTTCCAACCCCTGCCAACCTGGGGATTCGAACCAGGAACCTTCTAGCTGTAAGGCAACAGTGCTAACCACTGCACCACCGTGCTGCCCATAATCTCATAATATCCCTGGTTGCTTCTTCCGCCGAGTTGTAGAGACACGTCTCTTCCCCGTAAAAAACCCTCAGCTTCACCGGAAATGGAGTTTGAAAGCACAGTTTCTTCTCTCTTAGTACCTTTTTAGCGTCATTGTATTCCCGACGCTTTTTAAGGACCTCCGGGACGTAGTCATGCTCCACAAAAACTTTTCTTTCTTGGTGCATAAATCCTTTTTTCTGCCAAGCCAGTCTCAAAACCTCTTCTTTTGTTCTGAAGTTGGAAAACTTCACCACCACCAATCGCGGGGGAGCTTCCGCCGACAGCCTTGGGGCTAATGAACGGTGCGCCCTTTCTATTTTCAAATCGGTGGATTGGGGAATTTCCAACTTCTCTCTCAGTATGGTTTCCACGCATGCAGCCATTGTGGTGAAACCATCCTCGACTCCTTCTTTCAGACCATGAATTCTTATGTTGTCCCTTCTTAGTCTTCCTTCCAGGTCAGTTAGCTTAGCCTCCAGTCTTGTCTGTCTGAGTAATTCCAGCGTGGTTTCTTCCAGCCCTTTTATTCTTTCCTTTGCTTCCATGATTCGGGCCTCAGCCTGGTCCTCTCTGTTGTTTGTCCTTTTTTATTTCGTCTTTAAGTTCACGAAATTCGGCCCAACACTCGGCGAAATTCTCTTAATTCTTGAAGTATTGTTTTTAAGCTAGCCGTGTTACTAGCCTCATTTTGCTCCTCTATTTCCGAGTGGTTGTTGTCTTCAAGGTCAGATTCTCCGGCCGATGCGTGTCTTGGCCTGGTAAATGTCGATCTCTTCTGTTTTCCTTTAGGCATAATGACTTTGTCTTTTGATTTTCACTCTTCCATAAGTTCGTTAAATCTGATTTTCATGGAATTTTCACGGATGGGATCTTGGAGCTTCAGCATTAAGCTGCTACCACCATGGTGTCCAGACTGGAAGTCGAGAAGTGAGTATTTTGAGGTTTGTTTTTTTTTCGATATTCACATGACCAACAGACACATTTCAGAAGGCTAAAACTTACAAGAACACAATTTTTTAGTCAGTGACCCCTTTAATGTATTAATGTAATTAATGTATAAGTCAAAAAGTTGATATAAGTCAAAAATTTATTTACCAGCTTTGATTAAATTTTCAGAAGGTGGTAATGGACTAATGGATCAATCAATTAGACTCATGGGTAATTTCAGTTTTGTTTTGTTTTTTTTGTTTGTTTTTTTTAAGATTCCTAAGGTGGGAGGGGATTTATGCTTGTTGGATATTTTGATGTTAGCAGCAATGTCTCCTCCAAATCAGAGTGCTCAGACTCCAAGGCTTCTGATAATGCATTATGGTATCAGTATATAAGCTAACTAAGAAAAAACACACATAATGAATTCTCTTGCTCTTTTACAATTGATTGACTGCCAACTAGATGGTCTCAGTGAGTCAAGTAATAAACACCATTCATAAAAATGCATTTGTACTTTTTTAGTGTAAAGTTATTTCCCAGAGTTTGAGTTAGAGTAATAAAATGGATGAATTATTATACAAGCCGTTTTGTTTAGTATGCAATCACACTATTGTGGTGTCCTGCAAGCAATGTGGGCTACATAAGGCCCTTTTCCACTAGCCTCACTTAGCCCTACACCGCACCACTCAGCCCGCTTGAGGCGCTTTTCCATTAGCCCCAGCACCGGTTAGCAGGTACTTTTTTCGTACCTGATCCAGGGCAGGGTCTAACCGGGCTGAGTAGGGCTGTGATATGACTTTAAGAGACTGGTCGCCGCTGATTGGTCAGGTCGTAACGTCATGAAAGCGACTTTTTCTGCTGAATTTACTCCACGACCGCCATTTGTAATTGTTCAGCCAGTGAACACAGTGCGCCCCTTTAATACGGTATATTATATTAATATACTGTATAATATACTTATATAATAATATACTCCTAATATTATATATTAGGAGGTGCGCAATTTTCTTTCTATATTAGGCGACGATCGCATCCAGCGCGAGTTGGATGGATCTACTTGAAATGCAGGTGTCCGAGCAGATGGCTTCCCAAGGGCACATCCGTACTGCCAAACAGTGTCGGGAGAAGCTGAAAAAGCTGAAAAGCGATTACCGAGCAGTGAAGGACCACATTGCTCGAAGTTCATCGGATCGGAAGGAGTGGAAGTGGTTCGCTGAGAGACATTGGGCTCGACACGTCACGGTCACGGCCTTGGAATCCGTGGATGGTGAGTGTTGTTTTGATATTGCGCATCTTTTCGCCACTTGATCCTTTCTGTGCCAAGCTCACTGTTTTTAAGAAATAGGAAGGTTGTTAGATTGTGGGTAATGGTTGTTACTGAGGCTTGCGTATTGTTTTGCAGCCAACTGCAGATTCACGCTTGCTTTGTGTTCAGTATTAGCGCGAACAAAACGCTGAATTACGCTTATTGTATTCCGGTTAAAAACTTTAGAGGGTTGTGTACATGTTGCACTTTGGTGTTAAGTTTTAAATTACGTGCATTTTCTTTCTAGAATCGCAGTTCATATCACAGGGGTCCACCTCAGTGGACAGACACAGCGGACTCTCCTGGCGCTGCGTGTGCGTCTGGCTGAGCGCCAGTTGGATCGACTCCCATGTCAGCCACATCACCAGCTCCATCTGGATCACGTTCAAGTGCCGGTAAGGCACAATAACCACGATTTTTTTTTTTGGTTGAAACAGGTCCAGCAGCGGAAACCAGGGTCGAAAATCCATCCATCCATCCATCCATCTTCTACCGCTTAATCCTTTACAGGTCGCGGGGGGGCTGGAGCCTAACAAGTTATGTACCAAATTGATTAATGCAATTTCCTGTAGCTGCATATTAATTAATTGAAAATGTCTTTTTAAATGTACAAAAAGGTTATTCTTTGGTCTTCACTTATCGGTGTTCCACAACCATTTTTAGGTGTGGTGATTGGTGCTGTTGTAACTCCTGTTTTAGACAAACAAAGTGCATGAACTGCCGTTGAAATCAACATGCTTCATTGAAATGCTTCGCGTCAGCTGACTGTATTAACCCATTCAGATTTCTGCGGCCACACTACAAACAACTAGTTTAAACATTACCCATCTATCCATCCATATTCTTAATCTTAATCCTTTTTAGTTTTGCAGGGGGGCTGCAGCCGAAGACAGCACCCTGCGTGTTGCAAAATCTGCTCTACTGAGGGGCAGCAACATCACAGTTCAGCTTATATACAGCAATGAAGCATAATATAATAGTGACATTCCACCACAGACTTTCACCTGTGTAATTCCATAATATATGTAGTGATCCAGCTTTAACAACCATGCCTTTCTGTCTTTCCATCTAGGCAAGACGAAAACAGACAACTCCCATCGCTGACCTTACATTAGCGATGGTCAACATGCATGACGAAGAGATGCGGCTCTTGGAACGGCAACATGACCAGCGGCAAGAATCAGGAGTACATGCAGCATTTGCAACAGGTGGCCGCAGATGTGCGGGCAGATGCGCGTGAAGCCCTGGAGCAGGACGCTGCGTTACGAAGGGAAGAGCTCGCAGAGATGTCACCGCCCAGTCTGTTTTTTTTGTTTGTAAATTTTGCTTCTGGAATAAAATTGTATTGTTTGCATCAAAAGTCTGGTTTATCTGTTATGACACCGTATGAGAAAAGCCAATAATTACATACATATTCCATTCTCTGTTCACTCCACATGCTGCTGTTCATCAGGTCAGGTGTATAGCCTTCTAATGGTAATTTAATTTTTAACAACACAACGAAACGTAATGTCTTGGTAGGTTTTTTTTTATTTTTTATTTTAAACAAATTTGCAATGCTGAATCCATTTCTCTTGAACGGGTACATTTTTTAGGTTATAAGCAGTTGTACAGGTGTGCTTGAACTTGTAGACACTGCTAAAGGTAAGTACGTGCAAGTTGAATGTTGCATCACCAGTCAAAATTTAATAAATTAAGAAGGAATCTAGCAAAAATTTGGCACTAATAACAGTAGACAAATCGGACAAGGATACACAACTGTGTTTTTGTTGCACACAACTGTTGTTACCAACAAGTGCAAAATTTATATTCCCTTTTCCCAAAAATTAAAAATCAATTTGTAAGTAAAAGTGGGAGACCTTTACATGGGAAAATATGACATGTATCAGCACATGATTTATAGTTCAATTTGCATTTCCACCTGAGCAAAAGTGGCTTGTCGAGCTGGATTTTTGTGAAGATGGCCTGTGCGGTGTTTCTGCATGTAATTACATACCTGTCAAGTGATACGGTTTCGCCGTATTTTAATACGGGGAAAATGCAATTTTAGCAAATACGGGCGTATTGCCATTTCTGTACGCCAAAGAGAAAAATATACGGGAAAAAAAATTGAGAGTGTGGGGAGGAACACGTCGTGTGTGACCCCCCACAGCGTACGGGGCTGTCAGAGCGCTCAGCGTGAGCAATTATCACAACAGAAGTGTGGACTCATCATTAGGCTGATGGCTTCGCACCTTCTTAACAGATAAGCGTTATGAACAAGAGGACAGGTAGATGGACCATGCACATCATTTTATTTACAAAAAACATTTTTGAAATATGTATGCACATAAATGTGGACAAAATAGACAAGTATTGCATCACAGCATCTCGTGTTATATTGTAACGTGCACCTCGACATGGCGACGTCCCACCGGGAGGTTTGAACTCACACCTCCCACTCCGGAGTCCCGCACTCTACCTGTGTCGCCAATAGGGTCAACCCACTTGTCAAGCCAAGTAGGGTGCTTATATTGAATTCGCTACAATATCACCACCCTGCTCCTCTGCTCTCTGTGCCGCTGCCACCACTGGTTCATCTACTGCATCATCCAATGTAGTGTCAAACGTCTCTCCATGACTCTCACACAGATTGTGCAGAGCACAACAAGTCGGCACCATAGATTTAACCAGTTTCGTGTCACAGTCATTCCTCTCTCCTTCTCTCCTCGTCATCAGCCATTTTGTTTGTTGTGGAGGGTTCAGTCGCGTGTTTCACGTCACGAGGGTGTGGCGCCGCCTGCTGTTCAACAAATCCCACCCACAGCAGGTGTGCCAGCAGGTGCGCCAGCAGTAGTTGAAAAGCAACTGAGGCTGAACCGAACCGAAGTGAGTAGAGCCGGGTTTTCAATCGGGGCTGAGCGGGGCTAGTGGAAAAGCGCCTATAGACAATTGGAACTCATTTTGGGGAAAACCTGGTCTTATTAGACGAGACGGCGTCCATCCCACTTTGGATGGTGTGTCTCTTTTATCTAACAATCTGGCATCATTTTTATCCAAATTTCCAAAACCTTGACTACTCAGAGTTGGGACCAGGAAGCAGAGTCACAGTCTTACATGCCTCTCTGCAGCGCCTCTTCATCCGTCACCCCTCAACTTAGCCCCTGTCGTCCCCATCAGAGAATCATTGTCTGCTCCCTCCAAAGTAAATAAAAATATAATATATAAGCATCCCAAAGTGATTAAACAAAAAGTTGGTAAAACTCAAACATGAAGCCTCTAAATTTAATGACTTGGCCTCTCTTCCTCCTCATAATTTAAAAATTAAATGTGGTTTGTTAAATATTAGGTCTCTAACTCCCAAGTCTCTGCTAGTCCATGATCTGTTAACTGATCATCAGATTGATTTAATATCCCTTACAGAGACTTGGTTAGGGCAAGAGGATTATGTTGGTTTAAATGAATCAACTCCCTCTGGTTATTTAAACTGTCAAAATCCCTCAAGTTCTGGTCGTGGAGGAGGAGTAGCAACAATTTACCATTCCAAATTACTAGTTGGTGTAAAGTAAAAAACACATAATTCCTTTGAGGGCCTGGTCCTCAGTATTGGGCATTTTTTTTTCAATTATATTTTTATTGGTGATCTTGGTCAGATTGTTTACATTGAGAGCAGTACTTTATTACAAGGGAGTAAAAATTAGTAAAAGCTTAGAATTTGCCATCATTCAAATAGAATAAAAAAGGTAAATAAAAAGTAATACACAAGAAAATGCCCTCGATTAATCTTCCCATAAGTTTTTTTTTTTTTTTTTTTGCAGTATAAAAAATAACATGTAGACAAATAAACTGAACAGTGGACAAGTGGTATTAAATTTTTCGGTTTTGCTCTTTTCTTCCCTTCAATGGGATAGATTACTTAAAGTCTCTCCTTTGATTTCCTGTATATTGGGTCCATTTAAGCCAGTATTTATCAAATTTATCTCTTTGTAGTCGTAAAGACATGGTAATCCTTTCCATCATAAATATCTGGTATACCATATCATGTAAATCCTGAATTTTTGGTATGTCTGTTTGGAGCCATTTCTCGTTAAGACTTTCTTTGCTGACAATAGTACAATTCTCATTAAATATTTATCTGCAAATGAGGCTATGTTAGGAATTTCCAAACCTAAGAACATGTACAGGAAGTCAAAGGGGACATGGGTAGAAAAAACCTTTTCCAGGCACTTATGTGTGTCTTTCCAAAATGGGGTAACTTTTGTAGATCCATTTGTAATTTTTCGAGTTCTTCTTTTTTTTGCTTTTTAATGAAAGAGGTGCTGGCAATAATTTTGCCTCTTATAACCGCTTTAAAATCATCCCATAAAATGGATGGTGACACTTCCCCATTATCATTTTCCTTAAAGTATTCATCAATTTCTTCTTTTAATTTCTCTTTCATTTTTGAATCATTCAAAATATTGGAATTAAGTTTCCAAGTTGTGGTTTTGCGAGTATCATTCATACAGATAGATAAATATATTGGAGAGTGATCTGACAGATCAATTGTGCCAATATCACTTGTTTTAATCTTATATCTGTCTTTATTAAATGTGAAGAAGTAATCAATTCTCGAATATGTAGAATGGGGAGCAGAAAAATGTGTATAATTGCGTCCAGAAGGGTTAAAATATCTCCAGATATCGATAATTCCGGTTTCACTCATGATATTGTTTATTTTCTTTATTATTGATTTTTTTTTTGTGCTAGATCATTCTTAGAACTGTCCAGTTTTGACAGCCGTATATTCATGTCCCCTCCACATATCTACAGTCCTTCAGTTTCAGATACCATCATTTCGAACATCTGTTTATAAAAATTCCAATTACTTCCTGGTGGTGCGTATATGTTGAGAATAGTTACTAATGAGCCATCAATTTTTCCTTTTACCAATATCTATCGCCCCTCTTTATCCTTCTTGTCAGATAAATATTCAAAACAAATCTGTTGTGAAATGAGAATTGCAGCACCTCTACGGTGGCCATGTTTGTATGATGATCCATAGACATACTTATAAAAACCTCATTCAAGCTTTTTGAATTCTTGGTCTAATACATGCGTTTCTTGTAGAAGGGCCACATGTATCTTTTCTTTTTTGAGTTTGGAGAGTATTTTGGACCTTTTTTGTGGGCTGATGATTCCATTTACATTAAAGGAGATGACATTGATAGTCTGATTGTTGGCTATAATTTGTTTTTCTTTTTCTCTTCCTTCCTGATTAATCGGAATAAACATAAGTATACCACTTGTCCAAACAGTGCTACTCTGAACTGCAGCCAAACAAAACAATAACAAACATTTGAGGAAATAAACCAGGATTTCCGTTTGTGGGGTTTAAAGAAAAACAAACCCTGTAACACCCGATGTTGTGAGTCTTTAAGAGGGTAAGCCACTTGCGTCAGGGTGGGCCCTCTAGTGGAGCGTCCATCGTCACGCAATTCCTCCATATTATGCCTGAACAGTCATTTCCCGGCAGCTGATTTAGATTGGCAATAAGTCTTAGGTTTCACTCATTTATCGTGTTTAGCTATTGTATTATCTCTTAATAGAAAAACCATGTATATATATAAAAAATAAAAAAATAAAAAAATAAAATAAAATAAACCACGGATAAGTCATTATTAAATCAGATTACCTGTAACTGGGTTATAAATTGAACAGCAGATTTATATTGGCGTTTTTACATGGATTCCCTTCTGTATTGTTGCAGTCTCTCCTTTATTGATGGTGGTCCCATCTGACCCGGATCCAGCGGTGTGCGTCGCTCTCCTCTTGTGCTTCGTTTAGTGGTCCACGCTGTTTTCTGAATCTGCGCCGTCAGTGTCTCCGGTGGCTTGTATACAGTGACTGGGAATCCTCTGTCAAACATGTCTTTAGTTGCATCTTCAGCGGTGTTATAAAGTTTTGTTTCGTCTGGGTAGAACACTCGGAGTTTAGTTGGGAACGGGGTCTGGAAACGTACCCCTCGTTGTTTTAGGATCTTTTTAGCCTCTGCGTATGTCTCTCTGCTTAAGGACGTCGGGTGCATAATCGTGATCAAGGTTAATCTGTTTGTCCTTCCACTGAAATCCCCTCATTTGCCAAGTTTTCCTGAGCACCTCTTCCTTGCTCTTGTAACTGGTAAAGTGTACAATGATGGATCGAGGTGGTGTTCCGGCTGGGGGAACTGCCGCCAGGGCGCGGTGTGCGCGTTCAATATGCAAGTCCAGTGTCGAGGGCAGTTGGAGCTTTTCCCTCAGAAGATTTTCGACAAAATCTATCATAGTCGGAGCACCTTTCTCTTCGTTTTCAATCACACCATATATCCGTACATTATTTCTACGAGAACGCCCCTCCTGGTTGGTGATTTGGGCCTGTAGCTTAGACTGGAGTTTCACGAGCTCTGTAATCACCTCCTCTATTGTTTCCACTCATTCTTCCGTTTCCAAAATGCGTCCCTCCGCTCTTTCGAGTCTTGCATTAATCTTGCTGATTTCTGCTTTAACTTCATTCGACTGTTGCGTATTTTCTTTCCTGAAGTCCCTGATTTCCATCAGTATCGCCTTCAAATCAATGCTGTCGTCTTCCTCCATTTTGCTGGCACCAGCACTAGCCAAACCGACGCTGTCGTCGTTAGCTTCAGTTTCTTCAGTATCAAACTCCATAGTTTCAGCCTGTTTCTTGGTTTTTGACTTGCCTTTTACCATTGCCCTTTTAGTTGATCGTCTTGAGCTGGTAATTCTATAGGTTTTCGCGTTTTAAGGGCTTTTTTCAATATGAACGTGCCGGGAGCAGAGGTTCTATGCTGTTGCGTGCACCGACCGTCTCCAGTATTGGGCATTTTAACAATTTTAGGTTAAACCCAATTTTATTTGCCATAGTTTATCGTCCTCCCTCAGCCTACTCAGAGTTTTTATCTGAATTTGCCAAATTCTTAGCTGATTTAGTGCTGAAATCGGATAGAATAATTATAGTAGGGGACTTTAATATATGTGTAGATGTAGATAGTGATTGCCTTAATATGGTATTTAATTCAATATTAGACTCAATGGGGTTTTCTCAGAAAGTAGGAAATTCGACCCATTATCTCCACCACACATTGGACCTTGTTCTGACATATGGCATAGAAATATAAAATCTGGTAGTGTCTCCTCATAACCCTGTACTGTCAGACCATTGTCTGTTAAGCTTTGATTTTACTGTTTCTGACTATATGGCTCCGAAGGAAAAATATTACTACAGTAGATGCCTCTCAGATGATGTTGTAACCAAATTTATGCAGATTGTTTCCTCTATGCCATGTGTCAACACAACGGAAATGAGCTATGGAGAGCTTGCTCCTTCTGTAATTGATAGCATGGTAGATAGTGTTACAGCTTCTCTGCATCAGGCTGTAGACATGGTGGCCCCTTTAAAAAAGAAAAAGTCTTAGAGATTTTTAACTCCTTGGTTCAACACAGAAACTCATAGCTTAAAACAGAAGACTCATTAATTAGAAAGAAAATGGCGCTCCACTAAATTAGATGAAATCTATTTAGCTTGGAGAAATCACCTTTTAATTTATAAAAAAAATCTCTTAGAAAAGCTAGAACAAGTTATTATTCCGCATTAATAGAAGAGAACAAGAATAATCCCAGGTTTCTTTTCAGCACTGTAGCCAGGCTGACAATGAGTCAGGACTCTGTCAAATCTAGCATTCCTTTAGAGCTTACTAGTCAGGACTTTATGAACTTCTTCAATAATAAAATTTCATCTATCAAAAATCAGTCATATTCTTCCCACCTTTAACTTAAATACAGTAACTACTACAACTCATTCAATTGATATCTGTTCGGATGAGTTTACTCCAATTGACCTTTTAGAGTTAGATAAAATAATTTCCTCATCCACGCATTCAACTTGTCTTTTAGACCCTATTCCTACCAGGTTATTTAAAGAAGTCTTCCCATTTATTGGTAGCGCTAGTCTTCAAATAATCAATTCTTCATTATCATTAGGCCATGTACCGCAGGCCTTTAAAACCGCTGTAATTAAACCCTTACTTAAAAAGCCAATGCTGGATCCAGGAGTTTTAGCTAACTATAGACCAATCTCTAATCTGCCTTTCATTTCAAAAATCTTAGAGTTGTTGCACAATTATTTGACTACTTGCAGAGAAATTGTTTATTTGAAGAGTTTCAATCTGGGTTTAGAGTCCATCATAGTACTGAAACAGCTTTTGTGAAGGTTACTAATGACCTCCTTATCGCATCTGATAATGGACTTGTTTCTGTACTTGTCCTTTTGGACCTTAGTGCAGCCTTTGATACCATCGATCATAATATTTTACTTGATAGACTAGAATACCTTGTTGGACTTAATGGAACTTTGTTGTAGTGGTTTAAATCTTATTTATCTGTTAGGTTTCAGTTTGTTTGTGTTAATGAGTTTTCTTCCAACTCAAAGCTCAGTCACGGAGTTCCACAGGGATCTGTGCTAGGCCCTATTCTTTTTAGTTTATATATGCGTCCGTTAGGCAACATTTTTAGAAAGCACTGCATACATTTTCATTGTTATGCAGATGACACACAATTATACCTGTCTATGAAGCCAGATGATAGGAATCAGTTAGCTAAATAGAGGCTTGTCTTAAGGAAATCAAAGCTTGGATGACATGTAATTTCTTGCTATTAAATTCAGACAAGACTGAAGTCATTCTAGTTGGTCCAAAAAACATTAGAAATACCTTTCCAAATCAAACTCTTAGTTTGGATGCGGTTACTCTTTCACTTTATAGTTCTGTGAGGAACCTTGGAGTTATTTTTGATCAAGATTGGTTCTTTAATTCACATGTTAAACTTGTTTCTAAGACTGCCTTCTATCATTTGCATAATATTGCCAAGATTAGGAGCGTCTCGTCTCAGAGTGATGCTAGGGAAACTAAGCCACGCTTTTGTTAGCTCTAGATTAGATTATTGTAACTCTTTATTATCAGGCTGTGCTAAAACATCTTTAAAAAGTCTTCAGCTGATCCAAAATGCTGCAGCTAGAGTTTTAATGGGTACTGGAAAGAGAGATCACATTTCTCCGGTTCTGGACTCCCTTCATTGGCTTCCCATAGAATTTAGAATTGAGTTTAAAATGCAGTATTACTGGTAATACCTACAGTCTCCAAAAGTACAATGGGAGGCAGAGCCTACAGTTATCAAGCTCCTCGCCTTTGGAACCAGCTGCCAATCTTAGACTCGAGCTCTGTTTTTAAGAATGGGGTTAAAACCTTCCTTTTTGATGTAGCCTATTGTTAGGGTGGGATCAGGTGCCCCTGAACCCTCCCTTAGTTATGCCGCTAATAGGTTTAGACAGCCGGGGGACCTTCAACAATGCACTGGGTTTCACTCCTTTCTTTACTCTCAGTGAAATATTTTTGCTGGTGTGGGCAGGTGTTTTTTGAGGTGTTTCAGGCACGTCCCACTGGGAGGAGACCCCGGGGCAGACCCAGGACTCGGTGGAGAGACTATGTCTCCCAGCTGGTCCGGGAACGCCTTGGTATTCCCTCTGAAGAGCTGGAGCAGGTGGTTGGGGAGAGGGAAGTCTGGGCTTCTCTGCTTGAACTGCTGCCTCCGCGACCCGGACCTCCGGAAAAGCGGTAGAAGATGGATGGATGGATGGATGGATGGATGGGCAGCACGGTAGCGGAGTGGTTAGCACTGCGGCAGCACAGCAACTCACCCTTGGCCGGGGGATCCTGAGTTCGATCCCAGCCCCCGACCAACAGTGATCTGTGTGAAGTTTGCATGTTCTCCCCGTGTCTCCGTGGGTTTACTCCGGGATTTCTTCGGTTTCCTCCCACATGCCAAAAACATGCAAGTTAGGTTAATTGGCATCAAACTGGGGATTCTGAATTGTCCATAGGTATGACTGTGAGAGTGAATGGTTGTCTGTCTCTCTGTGTTGGCCCTGCGATGGACTGCCGATCTGTCCAGGGAGTACCCTGCCTCTCGCCCAAAGATGCTGGGATAGGCTCCAGCCCCCCCGCGACCCAAAAAGGATTAAGCGGAAGAAGATGAATGAATGAATTAACATCTGTTTGTTCTCTCCCGTAGATCGAGTCCCCGTCCTGCTGTCTGCTCTCTACATGTCTTTTCTTTTCTTCTTCTTCTCTGTCCCCTCACCCCCAGCCAGACGCAGCAGATGACTGCCCCTCCCTGAGCCTGGTTCTGCTGGACGGTTCTTCCTGCTAAAAGGGAGTTTTTCCTCTCCACCGTCATCAAGTGCTTGCTCACAGGGGATCGCCTGATTGCTGGGGTCTTTCTACAATTGTGGGGGTTTCCCCTACAGTTGAAAGTGCTATGAGATGGCTGTTGTTGTGAAATGGCGCTATATGAATAAAGTTGAATTGAAGAAAGAGACTGGGCAAAAATGGCCTGCATGGCAGAGTTCCAAGACGAAAACCACTGCTGAGCAAAAAGTACATAAAGGCTAATCTCAGTTTTGCCAGAAAACATCTTGATGATCCCCAAGACTTTTGGGAAAATACTCTGTGGACTGACGAGACAAAAGTTGAACTTTTTGGAAGGTGTGTGTCCCATTTCATCCGCCGTAAAAGTAACATAGCATTTCAGAAAAGGAACATCATACCAACAGTAAAATATAATCATGGTCTGGGGCTGTTGTGCTGCTTCAGGACCTGGAAGACTTGCTGTGGTAAATGGAACCATGAATTCTGCTTTCTACCAAAAAATCCTGAAGTAGAATGTCCGGCCATCTGTTCATGACCTCAAGCTGAAGCACACTTGGGGTCTACAGCAGGACAATGATCCAAAACACTCCAGCAAGTCCACCTCTGAATGGCTTAAGAAAAACAAAATGAAGACTTTGGTGTGGCCTAGTCAAAGTCCTCACCTGAATCCAATTGAGATGCTGTGACATGCCCTTAAAAAGGCGGTTCATGCTTGAAAACCCTCCAATGTGGCTGAATTACAATTTTGCAAAGATGAGTGGACCAAAATTCCTCCACAGTGCTGTAAAAGACTCATTGGCAGTTATTGCAAATGCTTGATTGCAGTTGTTACTGCTAAGGGTGGCCCGACCAGTTATTAGGTTTAAGGGGCAATCACTTTTTCACACAGGGCCATGTAGGTTTTTTTCCCCTTAATAATAAACGCTTTCATTTAAAAACTGCATTTTGTGTTTACTTGTGTAATCTGTGTTTAATATTTAAATTTGTTTGATGATCTGAAACATTTAAGTGTGTCAAACATATAAAAAAATGAGAGATCAGGAAGAGGGCAAACACTTCCTCACACCACTGTACACGTTTCCTTAAAATCCCGGTTACACAGAGCGTTGATCTCCAGCTCATCCAGCTTGTTCCGGATGGGCTGAACTTTTGACAGCAAGACGATGGGGAGTGAGGGGAGTCGACATCTGTCATGCAGGCCATACTTATTCTGCGCTGTATTCCCCCTCTTCTCCCTCTTTTCCTCCGATGACTCATCGGCAATGATAATCAGTTTACCGAAATTTGTTAATCATTCAGGTGAAGTAGATGAGTATTTACACTCACATTTGGATGAAGACAGGAGGTGTATGTCTACATTGCCCGAGGGTGAAAACGACTACTGTAGGTCAGTCCACCTTGACGTAAGGGTCGAAACGGACTTGGAGATCCTAGCCTGAATAGGTAATTCTGACCTTGGCCCAGAGAGTGGGTTGTAACAGAAATTGGGGGATCGTCTGGGATATGACACCTGCACCACTTCCTTAAGGGGGGAGGTGTTACGCACTCCTCCATAGGGAATTAGTCAGAGGTGCAGTCCCTGACACCTTAGAGTACACCTCCATTACTAGTCGAGAGCTAGTGAGGAATTCCTCTTTGGCTCAGTGGTAGAGCGGAGGTATTGAGATCATGGTATCATGGGTTCGAGTCTCTGCCTGGGATATTAGGAGGTGTATGTCTACCTTGCTTGTGTGCGAAAGTGATTTTGGAGGTGCACGTCTACCTTGCCTGAGGGCAGAAATGACTAGGTCTGTCCACCTTCATGTAAGGGTCGAAGTGGACTTGGAGATCCCAGACTGAATAGGCAATTCTGGCCTTGGCCGAGAGAGTAGGTCATAACAGCCAGGATGCATGTTTCCTTAAAATCCCAGTTACACCGAGCGTTGATCTCCAACTCATCCAGCTTGTTGCAGATTGACTGGACATTTGACAGCAGGACGGTGGGGAGCGGGGTGAAGTAGATGAGGATTTACACTCGCACTTGGATGGAAGGAGAGAAGTGTCTACCGACTGAAGGCAATCTTGTTGACGGAAAAGACTGAGATGTCCCCAGGTAAAATGGCATAAGAGTCCACAAAGTGGCAAAAACCCCAAAATACACTCATGGTTTAAATGATGTGTCACAGTCTTAGAGTACTCCCAGTAGTGACAAAAGTTAAAATTGACGAGTTAAAATAGACCACACACAAACACAAGCTGCTGCTCTTGGGTTGCTTACCTGATGTGTTGCAACTTTAGTTATTTGCTGAAAAAAAAAAATTGCAGCTCTCTGTCCTGTGGTTTTCCCTGTGAAAACAAATATCTTTGCGGTGCCACCCTGTAACTATTGTAGCTTTAATGCCTGGGTTGATCTTTACTTCAGAGCCTCGTGTTGTCTTTGATATTAAATGACTGTTTAGTTGACCTTCAGTTCAAGTTTATTTGTGACTTGCAGGATAATTACAACAACAGAGTTTTACTTTGACAGGCAACCACACATCAGACTGGAATCAGTTTAGAGAGCACAGCTGCCTTTGACCATAATATTAAAGACTAATGATGTCCTTTGTGTAGGTCAATTCTGAGCTTTTGAGTTCTTGACAGGCCTAATATTGGTGCTGAAATATTGATGTACCTCAGCATGGGTCTGGGTTGATTGGTGTTTAATATTTAATTTAACCACAATAACTGAACCAAATGGTTTCACATTGGCAGGGTCAAGCTGTGAATGTCTTTTCTTTGCACTGAAGTGTTTAGATCTCACTGGTTAGTGATAACGATCATGTGTATATGCATACGGTATATATGTCTATATTCTCTTTGCACTGGTGTACTTCTTGTGTGTGCGTGGTAGTTCATCCCAGGTGCTTGAATTGAGGAAGTTTGGCATCAGTGTCAGTTTCCTGTGTGACTGAGTAAAGGAGGAAGTGATTAACCGGAAGGGGAGCACTAGTTTTTAAAACACCTCCACTCTTCCTCGTTTGTTTGCTGTCCCACTTGGAAAAAAAAAAATCTCTTGTGTGCGTTTAAGTGACACCGGAGTCCTAATACATCTGGAGGATACCAGCCTCACATTTTGTTCTGTCTAAACGGGTAGCTGTTTCTCTTTGGTGAGCCAACAAAATCTCACCGTCATTTTACCACGGTAAGATCACTTATGGTATACGTTTATTCTGTAGTTATATTATTACTATGTACTTATTCTTTAGTTGGCAGGTTGTCTTTTTTTTTTTTCCACAATATCTTTATTGAACCTTTTTTTTTTTTAACAAACATGATACAAACAATCAAACACTAACACTAAAGTACTACAAAAAAAAATGCACTAAAAACACCAACAACCACCAACAAAATCAAGTCTTCAACAATGCTCCTCTGTTTAGTCTAGACAATCCAATACATAAGTATACATATTATGTTCACCAGTTTGGAATTTACAAGGTCCACACACATCATTCACCTTCTTCTTCAAGAGTTATGTTTAAATTTTTTACATAATCAATAAAAGGTCTCCATATATTCTCAAACACAATTTCCTTTGATTTCAGTATATATGTTATTCTTTCTAATGGAAGGTTTGTTAACATCTGTCTTAACCACTGAGTCACATCTGGTCTATGAGTCTTTTTCCATAATAGTGCAATACATTTTTTGGCATTAAGCAAACTGAGGTCTATGAATGTTCTTTCACTTTTATTAAAATTATGCTTTTCTGGGTACAGACCCAACAAAAACAGTTTAGGATTCAGTATGATTTGTTTTGAGATTATTTTTTCAATTGTTACCCTCACCTCTTCCCAAAACATTCTTATTAATCTACATTCCAATAAACAATGAAATAGGGTTCCTTTACTTTCCATGCATTTTGTGCATGTATCTGGTATATTTTTGTTATATCTATTTAACTCCTCCGGTGTAACATACATCCGCATTAACCATTTGAAATGTATCAATTTAAGGCGTACATTTATTGATTTGGTTTGAGCTTCTGTACAAGCCAATTCCCATTGTTCCTCTGAAATTTCAGTTTGCAGATCTTCTTTCCAGTAGTTTAATCTTTTCAGTGAATTTTCACTTGAAGATAGTGTCAATGAGTTATAAAACTCTGAAATAATACCCTTTCTTTTACTATCTTTCATCATCATTTTTTCCAAGGATGAGTAAATAGGTCGAGTGAGAGCTTTATTTTGATTTGATCGAATAAAGTTTCTAAGTTGAAGATATTTAAAAAAATGTGTTCTATTGAGATTAAATTTGATCCTCAGCTCTTCAAAAGACATTATGTTATCTGCACATGGCAAATATAAATCCTGAATCTTTTGTATCCCTTTTAAATTCCATACTTTAAATACAGCGTCCGCTCTCCCTGGTTTAAAATATTGATTACCCCATATTGGACTAAATTGTGACAATAACTGTGGTTCTTTTAAATAGTTTTTAGCTTCACACCATATTTTGATCATATGCTTTACAAATGGATTTTTAACTTGTTTTTGTAATTTTTTTTGCCGAATCTGAGTATATGAATATGGGAAGAGGTAAAGGTAAATTGTATGATTCCATTTCAGTCCAGTGAGGGAGATCATTTGATGAAAAATAATATGTCATAGACCTCAGTTGTGCCGACCAATAATACAACATAAAATTTGGACATTTCAGACCTCCACGATCAAATGGTAAATATAATAAAGACAGACGTAATCTAGCCCTCCTGTTGTTCCATATAAATTCCACTAACTTTTTTTTTATTCTTGAGAATAGATCTAAAGGTGGTGATAAGGGAATGTATTGAAATAAATAAAGTATTTTAGGTAAAATATTACTTGTAAGTATATTGATTCTCCCGATCATCGACATTGGTAGTGACATCCATCTCTGAGTTAACTCACTGATATCTGACATTAAGGCTTCATAGTTGACACTGGCGACTGATTCTAGCTTAGGCACAATTTGGATTCCTAAATATTTAAACTGATTTACAACATTGAATTGATTTACCTCAGGGGCTGGGTAATTTCTCTGGGTCTCATTTAGCATTAATATTGAAGATTTAGTTTTATTTATTTTATATCCTGATATTTCCCCAAAATTCTTTATTAAATTCAACAAGGTTGGAATTGATTTTTTTAGATTCGACATAAACAAAATTATGTCATCGGCGTACAGGGAGATTTTATGTTCTGTTGGTCCAACTTTAATTCCATATATTTGTGAATGTAAACGTATCGCTATCGCTAAAGGTTCAATTGCCATAGTAAACAGTAAAGGTGAAAGTGGACAGCCTTGTCGACATCCTCTATTGATTTTTATTGGTTTTGAAATATTGTTATTTGTTAGGATTTCTGCTGTAGCATTATTGTATATTATTTGAACCCATTTTATGAAATTATTTCCAAGTCCAAACCTTTGTAGGACTTCAAAAAGAAAGGGCCATTCAACTCTATCAAAGGCCTTTTCGGCGTCCAATGATAGGAGAGCTGTATCCGGTGCTTCTTTATTAAAATAAATAATATTAAATAGTCTTCTTACATTATGGAAGCCTTGTCTGCCCTTTATAAAGCCATTCTGATCTCGATTAATAATATTTGGTAAAATTTCTTGTATTCGTCTTGCTAAAATTTTACAGATTATCTTAAGGTCGGCGTTTAATAGGCTTATTGGTCTCATATTTTCACATTTATTAGAGGGCTTACCTGGTTTTGGCAGCAGTATAATTAAGGCATTATTTATGTATGATGGTAAATTATTATTTTGAAATGCTTCTAAAACCATTTCCAAAAAAGGTTTTATTAATTTATTCTTAAATTTTTTATAAAGGTCAACTGGAAGACCATCTGGTCCTGCACTTTTTCCTGATTTCATATTATCAATGGCTAGCCCAACTTCTTCTTGACTAATTTTAGACTCCAATATCTCCCTGTTTTCATTTGGAATACACGGTATAGATAGTTCGTTCAAAAACCCATTTAGTTTTGTTAAATCAGATTCATTTTTGGTATCATATAATTTTTCATAGTAATCTCTAAAGGCTCTGTTAATTTCTAAAGGATCTATAACTACCTGTCCGTTACTTATAATACTGGTAATTGGTGTTTTAATTTCTAATTGTTTAATCTGCCATGCTAATAATTTTCCTGATTTTTCACCTTGTTCATAAAAAGATTGCTTCAATCTTAGAAGACTCGAGGCAGCTCTATTCGCTGATTTTTTGTCGTATTCAGCTCTCAAAATCAGTAATTCATTCTCCAACCTTGGGTCACTTCCTGCATACACTTTTTCCTGAAGACTTTTTATTTTATGTTCCAATTTAGCTCTCTCCTCTCGAGTCTTCTTAGATTTTGATCCTGTATAACTAATAATATGTCCCCTAATAAAAGCTTTGAAAGCCTCCCACTTTACACATGCTGATGTTTGTGTAGTATTGATGTCAAAGAACTCGTCTATCTGTTTTTCTATATACTTGACAAATTCCTCATCCTGAAGCCATTTATGCTGAAATTGCCATCTACCTGATTTCTTTGTCAATTTTTTATCTACATATATTAGACAACAGGGTGCATGATCAGAGATCACGATGTTATCATAAAAGCAGTTTTGAATCTTGGACCTTAATTCTGTGGAAATCAAAAAATAATCAATACGTGAGAATGTCTTGTAGGTACTGGAATAACAAGAATAGGCTTTAACTTGTGGTTTCATTTCTCTCCATATATCTAACAATCTCAATTCTTTCATAAAATGATTAATAGTCATCCTACATCCAATGTGCGTGCAATCCAGTCCTGTTGATCTATCTATACCTGGATTCAATGTACAATTAAAATCCCCTGCTATTATATGTTGCCCTGTAAGTGATGATAAGATAAGAAATAAATTAGCAAAGAACTTCTGATCATCTATATTGGGACCATATAAGTTCACAAGATTTAAATTTTCTAATAGCAAAGAACCTTGAATGATTACATATCTTCCAAATTTGTCTCCAATTACATTTTTCACTTGAAAAGGAACTGATTTATGTATGAGAGTCATAACTCCCCTGGCCCGGGATGAGAATGATGAGGTGAAGACACTTCCTTGCCATCTACTCCTAATTCTTTTTATATCCTCCTCTATTAAATGAGTTTCTTGTAAAAACACAATTTTTGAAACCATGTCTTTTATTTTATTCATAACTTGTTTAAGTTTTTTTAAATTTTGTAGACCTCTGCAATTCCATGAAGTTAAATTAAGATTAACACTTTGGTTTATGATCAATAGAGAGTTTGGGATTACCTTGCAGTGTAAACATGCTCATACAGAGAAGCAAAAACATGAGTGATGGAACATTCATCCTACAAACTACACACAAACAAATTTCCCCTTCCCACACTTGTGGGAAACCCCCCAAAATCAAAAGAAAAATTCCGTCTTCCGATATAGCCATCGACCGCTCCACACCCACGGGGAACAGCCTAAGCCACTCCTTCTTCATCCTCCCAATCACCCTAACTCTACTGCTTTTAATGACGTAACATTAACTCTCCTCTGTAGTTTTCCAACTTAACTCCAAAATTTTTAACAACTTTGTACATCATAGTTTTTTTTTTGTTTGTTTTGTTTTTGTTTTTTTTTAATATATAATACAATCTATATTTTGTAAACTTACTATTTACTTCAAGTCAGTCAGATGCCTGTGCAAATGCTTAATTATTCTACCTTATATTTTGTTCATGCTTAGCTCCCACCAGTCTCTTCTTCTTCTTTGATCTTCTTGATGAACTCCTGCGCCTCCTCTGGGGTCTTGAAGATGTGGGTTCTGCCCTCATACGTGGTCAGCAGTCTTGCAGGATAGATTACACCATGACGAATCCCAAGGTTGCGCAGCTCCTTACGTATGGGATCAAACTGCTTCCTCAATTGTTGGATTCCTGTGGCCAAATCTGGGTAGAACCGCACCTGCTGGTCCTGGTGTTTAATCTCTCCTTTAGCACGTGCAGCGTTGAAGATCTTCATCCTGTCTCTGTTGCTAAGAAACTTCATAATTAAGGTCCTCGGCGGTCCCTTATCTCTCCGTGGGCCAATACGATGTGCATTTTCCAGAACCACTGCTGATTGCAACTCCTCGCTGCCCAGCACCTCCGGAATCCACTTTTCCAGAAAGGAACATACGTCCCGACCTTCTGATTCCTCTGGAAGACCCACCAGCCTCAAGTTATTCTGTCTCGACCGAGATTCCAAATCCAAAATATTATTTTCCAGAGATTTATTTTTTTTTTCCAAAGTGCGCACCTTTAATTGAAGACGGGTGACGTCATCTTCAGCACTAGCGAGACGGAGCTCCATCTGCGCCGTTCGTTCTACACAGTCACCCAATTCCTTTCTTATTCCTTCCAACGCTGTCATAATCCCATCAAATCTAGAGGAAAAGTCCGCTCTCATTGAACTCATGGCAGCCATCAGCGCATCTGCGCCATTCCCCGCAGACATCGCACCGTTGCCAGCCTCCTCCGCCATATATGGAGTTTTATTTGCTGCGTCACAGACCTGAAAGTCCGTTAATTTGGACTGTTTCGGCGGCTCGCTTTTTCCTTTACCTGGTTTTCCAGCCTTAGGCTTCGCCGACATATCCTCGCCCAGACGCTGGGATATGTTCTGTCCCAAATGAGAGAGTTATTTGCCGATTTTTTTTCTCCAGGAGCAGAGCAGAGTGAGACACATCCGTCCTACGTGGCAGCCATAACCGGATTGATAAAAACTATAGTTACTAATAGTTTAGCTGTAGCAGTAAGGCAGTTAAATGGTAATAAAACATGGAAAACTAATTGGGAACTTGCATGTATACAGCAGTAAATTTGTAAAATGAGGTTTGTGAAACATCACTTCCCAACCCGCTAGCTATGGCCATTAGTCTGGTCAATAAATTAGAATCATAATATCCATCCATCTTCTATTGCTTATTCAGGGGTCCGGGTTGCCTGGGCAGCAGTCCAAACAGTAGCCCAGACTGCCACCTAGTTCTCATAGCACCATGATCTCCGTGATCCCTCCTGCAGGTGGTGAACCCACTGGGGGTTAGACCCATGTGGCTCCTTTGTATACGCTGGATCCTTGTAGCTTTTTTCATGGGGATCTACTCGACCACTCTTGGTCTTGCCCTTCACCCAGGACCAATTTGTCTTGGGAGACCCTACCAGGGGCAAGTTACCCCCGACAATGCATCCTGGGATAATTGGGACATGCAAGCACCTCCACTACGATAAGGTGGTGATCCACAGTGGGAAGATAAATGTTATGTAAAATAAAATTACGTTAATGTGTTTTTCTTTTTGCTTCACATTTAAGCAAAAAAAAAAAAAGATTGCTTTATTTCAGAAATAGAAAAAAATATTGTTGCTTTATCCTTTATCCCTCCCTATACTTATTTGTGAGTGATGTCACACACTGGGGCATGTGATGACCTAAACGAATAATGGAAAATGAGATTGTTCTAGGTCAGGGGTGTCCAATCATGTGCCAAAGAGGGCAAAGACCCTGCAGGTTTTCTCTTCTACCCAGTTTCTTCAGCAGGTGTTTTCACTTATCAGCAATCAGTAGAAAGAAATTTCAATGGAATCTGCTGTTGAACACACTGGAGGTAAAGCCTGCAGGGTCTTGGCCCTTCATGGCATATGATTGGACACCCCTGTTCAAGGTGTACGTAAATACTGTGGAAATTCTAAACAATTAGACTAATTGTTGTATTGAATCTCAAAATGACAGACAACATGCTAATAACCTGTTGTTCCTGGGGCTGAACTTAATCCTCGCCTGGCCACTTACACACGTGGACAAAATTGTTGGTCACCCTCTGTTAATAAGATAAGATAAGCCTTTATTAGTCCCACAACGGGGAAATTCCAGGATTGCAACAGCACAGGGATAGCAACACTCAGAGCAACAATCAGAAGGCAAGAAAAAACAAGCAAGCAAGAGCAGCTAATATACATATGTACATATTACTATAAAATATATATATACACACACACAGACACACAGTGCAGAGCATTGTAGCTGGATGGAATAAATATATGAATATATGAACACACAGTGCAGAGCATTGTAGCTAGATGGAATAAATATGTAAATATATAAACACCCACAGTATGGAGCATTGCAGCTAGGTGGAATAAATATGCAAGTATATAAACACAAGAAAAACCCACAATGATCACAGAAATAACTTGAATCTGACAAAAGTGGTAACAAATAAAAAGTCTATGAAAATTAACCAATGAAAATCAGACAATGCTTTTGAATTGTGGTTCAACAGAATTATTTTAGAAAACAAACTCATGAAACAGGCCTTTTGTTGCACAACCTTTTCAAATCAAATCAAATCAACCTTTATTGTCATATTGCTGTACATACAACTGTAGTGCAGGCAAGATGAAATTGCGTTTCTCTCGGCATCCATATAAGTAAAAGAAGATGATTTAAGACACACTCACACATATCTTCACCCCCCCACCCCACCACATCCATTCACACATCCCTGAGACATACTTGAAAAACTAACCAGAACTATAATATACAAATAATATATATAATGTCCGTAGGTGCAGTAGTGTGTATGAGAGATTCCAGATCAACTGTTCAGCATCCTAACAGCTTGTGGAAGGAAGCTGTTAATCAGTCTGGTGGTTCTACCTCTGATGCTCCGGAATCATTTGCCAGATGGCAGAAGTTCAAAGTGTTTATGCAGAGGGTGAGAACGGTCCTTGACAGTGTTCAGTGCCCTGCTCCTACAACTGTTCGGAAAAAGTTCTTGGACAAAGGGGATGGAGACTCCAATTACCGTCTCAGCTCCCTTAACTATCCTCTGCAGGGCTTTTTTGTCTGACATACTGCAGCTGGAGTACCATGTAGCAATGCAGTACGTCAGAACACTCTCCACCACACCTCTGTAGAAGGTCCTGAGGATGCAGATGGGGAGAGAGGCCTGTTTGAGTTTCCTCAAGAAGTGCAGTCTCTGCTGGGCCCGCTTCCTGATCCCCAGGGAATTCTTGCTCCAGGTTAGGTCCTGCGAGATCTGCACTCCGAGGAACTTGATGTTCTCCACTCTCTCCACTAAACGGCCGCCGATGCTGAGGGGGACGTGTTCAGGCTGTGACCGCCGGAAGTCGATAATCATCTCCTTTGTTTTGTCCACTTTCAGCACCAGATTGTTCTCCCTGCACCAGCCCTCCAGGTCTCTCCCTTCTTCCCTGTACCTTGATTTCTCATCCCTCTGAATAAATCCCACCACCATGGTGTCATCTGCAAACTTAATAGTCTGGTTCCCCTCGTGTCTGGATACACAGTCATGTGTTAGAAGTGTAAACAACAGTGGACTGAGTACGCAGCCTTGAGGCTGTCAGCGTGACAGAGTTGGAGATGTTGTTTCCAACCCGGACAGACTGAGGTCTCTCAGTCAGGAAATCCAGGATCCAGAGACATGTGGTGGTGTTCAGACCATGAAGGAGTAATTTCTCCATCAGTTTCTGGGGAATAATGGTGTTGAATGCTGAACTGAAATCAATGTACAGGAGTCTGGCGTAGGTGTCTTTCTGATCCAGGTGGGTGATGACAGAATGCAGGGTGGTGACTATAGCATCCTCCGTGGAGCGGTTTGAACGATATGCAAACTGGAGCGGGTCATGTGATGCAGGGAGGCAGGCTGTAATGTGTGGTTTGACAAGCCGTTCAAAACACTTCATCACAATTGGTGTCAATGCAACAGGATGATAGTCATTCAGACAGGACACAACTGGTTTCTTTGCCACCGGTACTATGATAGAGGTCTTGAAGCATCTGGGAACGATGGCCTGACTCAGGGAGATGTTATAAATGTCAGTCAGTACATCCGCTAACTCGCTCGCGCAGTCTCGGAGCACACGTCCCGGGATGTTGTCCAGACCTGCAGCTTTACGTGGGTTGACCCTGCTTAGAGTCCTCTGTGTGTCCGCTGCGTTGGTGGTAAAAGCTGGTCTGACCGATGGTGGGGATGGGCCAGCCCTCCCTCTGATTGTCGAGTTTGATGCTTCAAAATGTGCAAAGAAGTCGTTGAGCCTGTCTGGAATGAAGCGTCGTCATCATCGACCCCCTGCCTACACTTATAGCCCGTCAGTGTCCGAACTCCCTGCCACATCTGCTTGGTGTTCCTAGTGTCATAGAGGTGTCCCTGGATTTTCTCCGCATAGCCGCGCTTCGCCGTCTTAATTCCCTTTGAGAGTGCAGACCTGGCTGAGCGGAGGGCGATCCTGTCCTTCGCTCTGAAGGCTGCATCTCTGGCTGTAAGCAGCGAGCGCACCTCTGCGGTCATCCAGGGCTTATGGTTTCCCCACACAGTGATGGTCTTCACTGTAGTGACATCCTCTGTGCACTTCGCGATGTAGCTGGTGACCGTTTCAGCATACTCCTCCACATCTGTCTTGTCTTCCTGGGAGGCTGCTATTTTGAAGACCTCCTAGTCTGTGTGCAGAAAACAGTCTTTCAGTGCAGAGGTTGCACTCTCTGACCAAATCCTGATTTGTTTCACTACTGGCCTGCTGCGCTTCAGTAAGGGTTTGTAGGCAGGCACCAGCATCGTGGATATGTTGTCAGAAAGGCCGAGGTGGGGGCGGGGTATCGCCTTATATGCATCTGTGTTTGTGTACGCTAAGTCCAACATATTCTCTCCTCTGGTCTTAAAGTCTACACATTGTTTAAACTTGGGGAGCACAGTCTTTAAGCTGGTGTGGTTAAAATCCCCTGCAACCACCACAAAACTGTCCGAGTGTGAAGTTTGGATTTCGCTAATAGCATCGTTCAGTTCCCCGAGTGCCTTCTTAGCATTAGCGTTAGCGTTAGCGCTCGGCGCTATGTGAACAGCCACTACAAACACGTTTCTCAATTCCCTTGGCAGATAATATGGCCGACAATTTACAAGAAGGAACTCCGCCAACGGAGAGCAGTGTTTAGATACTAATGTGGTGTTAACGCACCAGTTCTTGTTAACATAGATGCATAGCCCACCCCCACGGCTCTTACCGGAGCTCGCCGTTTCTGTCTGCCCGGAACGCCGTCGTACCTTCCAGTTGAATGGCCTCATCAGGGATGTTGCCGTGGAGCCATGTCTCCGTGAACGCAAGCACACAGCAGTCCCTCCACTCTCTCCGGGTTTCTTTCAGCAGACGCAACTCGTCCAGCTTGTTGTCGAGGGAGTGGACATTAGAGAGAAGGAGCGATGGTACTGCTGGTCTGGAGGGGTTAGCCTTTAGCCTAGCATGGATCCTGGCCCTTTTTCTACGCTTTTGCTTGCGTTCCGTCCGCTTACGCTTCCTCCTCTCCCGGGTAGCCTCCAGCAGGGACTCTGCCAGAATTCCATGCTGGCGTAGAATGTCCAGGTCACAACCGAGTGCCGCGATTCTTGCAGCGTGCAGTACCTTGATGTTTAATAAGGTCTCACGGTTGTAAGTTTTACAGAATGTACATCTGGGATGATTAAAATTCTCACACCCGCTGATGCCAAGAGGGGCCGCTGCGTCTAGGCGCGCCGCCATCTCATGTTGTTATGAGGCAATCACTGCAGTCAAACGATTTCTGTAACTGTCAATGAGACTAATGCGCCTCTCAGCAGGTATTTTAGCCCACTCCTTATGAGCAAACTGCTCCAGTTGTCTCAGGTTTGAAGGGTGCCTTCTCCAGACGACATGTTTCAGCTCCTTCCACAGATGTTCAATAGGATTTAGATCAGGGCTTATAGAAGGCCACTTTAGAATAGTCCAGTGTTTCGCTCTTAGCCATTTTTGGGTGTTTTTAGCTGTGTGTTTTGGGTCATTATCCTGTTGCAAGACCCATGACCTGAGACTGAGACCAAACTGTCTGACACTGGACAGCACATTTCTCTCTAGAATACCTTGATAGTCTTGAGATTTCATTGTACCCTGCACAGATTCAAGACACCCTGTGCCAGATGCAGCAAAGCAGCCCCACAACATAACAGAACCTCCTCCATGTTTCACAGTAGGGACAGTGTTCTTTTCTTGGTATGCTTCATTTTTGCGGTTGTGAACATAGAGCTGATGTGCCTTGGCTCAAACAACGACGGATGGTGTGATCTGACACTGATGTACCTTGACCTTGGAGTTCACCATGAATGTGTTTCGAGGTTGTTCTGGGCTCTTTTGTTACCATTCGTATTATCCATCTCCTCCTACGGCCACGTCCAGGGAGGTTGGCTCCAGTCCCGTGGATCTTAAATTTCTGAATAATATGTGCAACTGTAGTCACAGGAACATCAAGCTGCTTGGAGATGGTCTTATAGCCTTTACCTTTAACATGCTTATCTATAATTTTCTTTCTAATCTCCTGAGACAACTCTGTCCTTTGCTTCCTCTGGTCCATGTTTAGTGTGTTACACACCATGTCACAAAACAGCACAGTGACTACTTGTCACCCTTTGAATAGGCCGACTGACTGATTACAAGTTTGTAGACACCTGTGATGTTAATTAGAGGACACATCTTGGTTGAACATGTCCCTATGGTCACATTATTTTCAATCTTTTCTAGGGGTACCATCATTTTTGTCCAGGCCTGTTTCATGAGTTTATTTTTAAAGTAATTCTGTTGAAGCACAATTCAAAAGCACTGTCTGATTTTCATTGGTTAATTTTCATAGAATTTTTATTTATTACTACTTTTGTCAGATTCAAGTTATTTCTGTGACTATTGTGGGTTTTTCTTTCATTAACAGAGGGGTACCAACAATTTTGTCTACGGCTGTAAGTGACCGTTGCGGCCAATCGTCTGAAGGCAGGGTGGTCTTGGGCTAGGGTGATGAGGTCAGCCAGAGGTCTTATCATTGCAACCTGGGTCGACCTCAGGAGTGATGTAAGCCGGGGGAGGGGGGGGGGGGGGTTGGCCAGTGTCCCATCTTCCAACCTGGCCACATGGTCGAAGAGTTGCAGCCTCCCTCTTCTGATGACAATGGGGATAGGGCAGCCAGCCCTTGTGTAAACCTCATCGTTTGTGGTGTGGTGGAACCATCGGATGCCGAGGATGTTACGGAGGCATGTCCGATGGAATGTATCCAGATGGTGGGTGGTTGTGCTGGACAGGGTCCAGCTCTCTGACCTGTAAAGGAGGACAGGGATCACACAGGTGTTAAAGAGTCGCAACTTTATGGATGTGCGGATCTTGCTGCTCCACCAGACTCTCTGGAGGTGGCCAAAAGTACTGCGAGACAGCTGCAGGCAGTGAGTGATCTCTGGGTCTGACGAGCAGGAGCTGGTGATCTTAGATCCGAGGTAGACAAAGTTGTTGACAATCTCAACCGGCTCGTTGTTGATGGTGATGACTTGTGAGGGTGGTGGCAAGAAGTCTGACAGCGACTGGATATTTGTCTTTGCCCAGCTGATGGTGAGGCCCAGGAGTGATGCTTCCTCTGCAAGCAGCTCCAGTGCCTCCGCGATTATGTCGGTATGCATGGTGAAAAGCACCACATTGTCTGCGTAGCACAGGTCTGTGAAGTGGGAGTGGAAGTCAACTCCGAGATTGGGGCAGCGTTACATCGCGTTCTTGACCCAGTAGTCAACTGCAACATTAGAGGTTTGGCGCAGCGGCTCATCCCTACCCGAGTCCTTGTCAGATTTGAAGCACCTGACAGTCTAATTCCTGAGATGGTTAATGGCATTAGTTCATTAAGCTCTAATGTACGATCTAATCTAAAAAAATCTTGGTGTCATTTTTGACCGGTTGATGAGTTTTGATCACCATGTCAAATCTCTGACACAAAATTGCTTTTTCCACCTCAGGAATATCTCCAAAATTAGGTCACTGGTTTCCTATAGTCAGTTAGAAACTGTTATTCACGCCTTTGTTTCTTCCTGTTTGGACTACTGTAATGTTGTCTTCACATGCCTCAGTAAATCCTCTATATACCACTTACAGTTAGTCCAGAACTCTGCTGCAAGACTACTGACTAGGTCTAGTAGGTTCTGTCATATCACTCCCATTTTGGCCTCCTTGCATTGGCTTCCTGTAAATTATAGAGTTAATTTTAAAGTTCTTCTTCTTACTTACAAAGCTATTCTTGGTGAGGCACCTTCGTATATTAGTGACTTGTTCCACCTATACCACCCCAACAGGTCTCTCAGGTCTTCTAATCAGAACCTACTGGCAGTCCCTAGCACTAGGCTCAGAACCAAAGGTGATAGAGGCTTTTTCCACTGTTGCTCCCAGACTTTGGAATGCTTTATCATGTGAACGTAGATCTGCACCCGCCATTGATGTTTTTTTAAGAAGCAGCTAAAGACCCACCTTTTTAGCTTGACTTTTTATTAATTATGTGTTGATTGTATTTTTGTGTGTTTTTTGTCATTTACTTTGTCTTTTACTGCTTTATGTGCCTG
This sequence comes from Pholidichthys leucotaenia, assembly GCA_020510985.1. Lineage (NCBI taxonomy): Eukaryota > Metazoa > Chordata > Actinopteri > Cichliformes > Pholidichthyidae > Pholidichthys > Pholidichthys leucotaenia. Next base: position 44,213,604 of record CM035838.1, on the reverse strand, counting down.
TATTTTTATTTGCTCTTTTAATGTATTTACCTTAATTGTTTCTTATCATGTTAAGCACTTTGTGACTTTGTCTGTGAAAAGTGCTCTACCTCCTGAGCCACTGCCGCCGGGGGCGGCAGTGGCTCAGGAGGTAGAGCAGGTTGTCCAATAACCACAAGGTTGGCGGTTCAAATCCCGCTCTCCCCAGATATCCTGCCATTGTGTCCCTGGGCAAGACACTTCACCCCAATTGCTCCTGGTGGGTCTGGAAATGCCATGTTAGGCAGCATGCCACCATCAGTGTGTGAATGTGTGTGTGAATGGGCGGATAGCAGGATCTGTAAAGCGCTTTGGTCATCAAGAGATGAGAATAAAAGCACTATATAAGTGAATGCCATTTACCATTTTTACCATTTTATTATTATTACTCCTGAGGGGGTGACAAAAGGGTCTGACATGTCACCCTCGGTGCGGACCCTGCACATGCTGTTGGAGTACAGGTCCCGGAGAATGTTGATATACTTGGATGGGACTCCATTGCCACGGAGGAGTTGCCAGAGCACGTTCCTGTCTAGAGAGACTAAGGCAGCTTTGAGGTCAACGTAGGCCGCATAAAGAGGTTGGCAATACTCCTTCCGTTGCTGCACCAGGACACTCAAGGCAAGGATGCAGTCCGCTGTGGACTGGCAAGGGGTGAAGCCGATGGCACTTGGCGAGGAGCAAAGGGCGGATGCGGCTCAGGATGACAGTGGTGATTACCTTGCCGGGGTTGGAAAGCAGTGTGATGGGACGATATCTGGCTGTGCTCCGTCGGTCACCCTTGTTCTTGTAGAAGGACAGAATGACCCTGTCCCTGCACTCCCCAGGGATGTGTTCTTCTGCCTAGATGAAGCGACGCAGATGTTCCAGCTGAGGGATGACAGAGGTGAGGGCAGCCTTCTTCATCTCTGCCTTAACTCTGTCAATACCAGGGGCTCGCCCAGAGGGGAGCTTCTTGATGGTATCTGACAGCTCACTGATTGAGGGTGGGGTTAGGCTGATTGAGTTGTCTTCAACACCGGCATCGGCATACTGCTGCAGCTTATCCGAAGTGGGAGGAGGGGGCTTGCAGAGGATGCTTGCGTAGTGCTCCCACCATCATTGGAGTTTGGTCATTGGATCTGTGATGAGACTTATACCATCGGCGGCTAGCGGGGGGGGGGTCAATGACTGCCATTTCTTGCCAGCATGGCACAGCTCCTTGATAGACTGGTAGGCAGACTGGAGGTTCCCTGCTTAGAAGTTGTTGGCCTTGTCAGCGATACGGTAAAGCCAAGTGGCTTCATTGTCCCAGAGGCTGCGGCGTCTCTGTTCAGCTTGTGGTAGTCGTCCTTCCCCTGGAGTCTGGCTTCACGGCATCAATTGACCAGCTCCAGGGAGGCGTCAGAGATCCATGGCTGAGTCCTCTGGCGGTGATCACCTAGGACGTTTGTGGCAGCCAGAGTGAGAGTGGTGGTAATCTGCTCCCAGGCAACCTCAAGGCTCTCTGGGTGGTCAAGGGCAGCAAAATGGTTCGTGACCTCGATGGAGTAGCAGTGGGCAAACTGAGGGGTGTAAAGCTTCTTGTTGTCTGAGGGGCGGCAGCGGGCAGGGCCAAGAGGGGCATTGCGGCAGAGGTGCAGGCAGACAGTGGCGGCGAGGAGTCGATGGTTGGTCTGTCCCAGCTCAGCACTGCAGAAGACACGGCAGTCAGTGGCAATTCTCCAGCACCCACTGACCAGGAGGTGGTCAGTGGTCTTGGATGTAGCACCAATGTTACAGTACCAGGTGGTGTGGTGGATTTGACGATGGGGCCCCTGAGGCTGCACACAATATTTAAGAAAAATTTGAGTCCATTTTCAACATTTCACTACAGGCATCTGCACCGGAAGGGTTTTGTTTCATAGTAAACAAAACACCCTGCACCATAACCAGAGTGACTAAAACACAATGGAGAACGCCTGAAAGGTTATGTGAGGTGTGTGATGACTTTCTGTGCAGTTCAGTTGTTTTGATGCCAACACCGAAGCGCGCGCTAAATAATTAGCTTCATTCTGCTAGCTCACACCAACACTGTACAACACCTCCATAAAACCTTGTCAATACATCAGCAGGCTGCTCAGCCTTTACCCAAATGTCTTTAAAACATTTAATATAATGGACATGACCAGGAGAAGCTGCAATGAATGTTACGCTAAACAGTAGCTGATTTATGCCATTAGCAGCAGCCAGTTATAAACACAACCGTCACACACATACAAAATAAAATGGGTAGATTAAATAAAAAGAGATTGTTCTTACCCCTCTTAAATCCATGGGTGTAAACATTCTAAAGAGCTGCAAACATTTTTCTCATGTACAGAGGTTGTAGGTCATTGTTAACGTTATTTTGGTTCTGGATTGATCGGTACATTGCTTATCTTTGATTAAATACTTCCATATGAACCGTGCCATCACAATTTTGTTATGTGTGAGTTGTGCTAAGTGCGCTAATGGTTGTGAGCATTTTGGCAACCTGTCTGCACGCACAGGAGCAGAAAAATGGCCGTGTGCTGCTATTATTTCTTCCACATTTTTATGTGGAAAATTTTAAAAGTGGAAGTTGCGTTAGAGAATCATACAGTTCTTGGTTAATGGAACATCCCCAGACAGTTTTGTATCGTATATTTTTTTTTTTTTTTAAATGCAAAATGTATTGCTGTTAATATGAGCACTTTTAAAGTAGGACTATATGCGTAAACATATAAATACCAGTAAGTTAAAGCAAGCCACACATGGGGCCCCACATGGACTGGCCTGGATATGACAAAAAGTCTGCAGCTGTTGTAGCATGTCTGTTTGTGTAGAAAAGCTACCAGACTTGCTAATATCAGCATATTAATGTCATCTTACAATTATGATAGAAAATGTGTTAAATTTTTGATCTGATGTTAGAATTAGGTGAAAAGTCCAAGGAGTAATCAGTATTTGGTATGTCTTCACCAAATTTCACATAAATCCATTCAACGGATGTTGATGAATTTAAGTATTCAGTTTCTTTTCAGTCCCATAACTGCTGTGACGTATCACTCTGTATAAAAACGAGGACATTGTAACAAAGAGGTCCTTCATTACTTATAGAAATTGGGTTTTAGATATTTGAGCACTTACATGCATTTGCACTTTGAGTGGCACTTTGCACTTTAAGCATTTGCATAAACAACTTTAATGTAACAGGTCTGAATTATTTATTGATATTTTTAAGAACACTTACACCAATTGTCTTATTTATTATTTACTGAACATTTTAACAGTTTTAAAACATTCTGTTTTCTGTGCTGGCAGGTACCTTGATTGGTAGCACCTGCAAGAAAGTAAACATGGTGAAAATGGACTAATGTGTATTGTGTAGTTGTTTATTTTTAGTGTAGTTTGTCAAAGTGCAAAGTATTTGAAAGCCTTCACTTACCTTTTCTTGTCCTGAGCTACGTTCCGATCCACAGTGTACTTCAGCTGTATTCCCTATTCCCTGCTCTGTTCTTAGGAAATATCAGTAAGTTAACTGCCCTTCACAAAATTTCTCTATTTGAAATGCCCTGTAACCGTCGGTTCCCTCCTCCGTGCGTTACCACGGTAACCATGGACATGTACTGATACTGTGGTGGATAATTTATATTTCTTAAATAAATTATTAACACAAATAGATTTTTGATCAGTTGATATAAACAATAACCAATATCAGTTTAGCTTGTTAATAACGTTAGCAACAATAGTTTGTTTTACTCATATTTGAGGCACAATGGCTTATGGGTAATCTTCTTGTCAATTTCCGGTGAAGTGATGTACCGTTGTTCACTTCTTCCCTGCACAGTTCTCATTTCCCTTTGAATTGAAGACCGTTTGCTCCCTTTGATTTGGAATCTGTTAATATGGCGGATACCCTGTGCAGTCCACTTCAGAGTATACTATGGGGCGATTGGAACGCAGCTTTGGTCTCTTCCAAGGTGTTCGGGGGAATGAGTTCCCGGGGGTCTGAGCACCATTTAGAGGTTCTGGGAGAGACCAAAGGAAGAATAGGATGGGGGAGTGCTATGGGTAGTTTTAAAGGTGTTCACTGGGTTTTTAGGCTTAATAATAAAGTTGATACATATTGATTTAGTGTTTATGTAATATTTATTGCATTGATAATTATTTAAAAATAAATTTTTATTGCATATTTGATATTTTGTAGTTGTATAGAGTTCCCCTCTGTTTTGGTAAGTAGGTTAGGCTCGTTAGAGAAAGTCTATTAAAGGTGGCCTACCTCTTATTATTGAAGAGGATGCTGTTGATGTGAGTTGGTCTGCAGCTGGTTTGCCATTATTGAAGAATTTATAAAATAAAATAATCTACTATAAGAACTGACAATCTGCCTCTCTGGTCATCAATGTGAACATCCATTTGAGGGGTCGGGAGTTCACAGCCATACTTACCAGTTTCCTGAAAATGCCTTAGTTTTTTTCCTTTTTTTAATTTTCTAAAAACTAAAATTACTCTTGAATATGCGCCTCAGAAGTATGATTTTTGTTGTTTTAAAATTAACTAATTGCAATAGTGTTGCAAATACATAACAGAATAACTTGCTGTAGAGGAAAATAAGGAAAACAACAAACATTTGTGTGACATATGACTGATGAAAGCATATAATATGCTTCACCAGTAGCAGGCTAAGACATAAATGTTTAAGCTGCAGAAATAATTTGGAGCCACGGGTGGCCCATGTGTCTTCCACCTGTTTTTCTCCTTCTGAAGGCACACATGCACACACGTGTTCTATCATTCACCAAAGAGGGAAGTCCTTGGGCTGATGGCAGCACGCCCATTCAAAAGCAGCTGCATTTGTGAATGTTTGATTAAAAAAGAGAGAAAGTCCTGAGATTTTAAGGGGTGTCAGGAAAGATTAATGGGTCAGATGATGAAGAGAATGGGCAGGGCGGCTGCTCCACTGCATCACACACTAACTGATTTGTTTGAAGAGACTGAGGGGTAGTTTAACTGTCTTCAAGGAAATAGTTGACAGGAAATTTGATACGATCTACTGTTAGTGTTTATGGTCTATGTCTTTGCCTCCTCCTACTTCTCTCCGCCTCTTTCTGCAGTCACTTTGTCCCTCAGTGTCTGTGCTCTCAGTTGGTCATGAGGAGTCATGAGACTGATTTGGATGGGTCAGCATTAACACTCTGTCTCACTACTTTTTCTCTCAGCTCCTCTCATGCTTACTGAGAATGGATGATACACAGGACGAGGTTCAGATTGGAGAGAACAAGTTCATTAGCAAGTAAGGTTTTTCATTTTGCACGCCTTTTAGAACACTACTGTGCTTTAAAAACAATAAGATTATTGCAACCTAAAAGTAATGATGAGGTAGGATTTTTATGATCATGCATTATTGTGATTTTGTATTTGTGGAAAATGTTGTATTAATAATTACTGTCATGGTATCTGCAAAGAAACTTGAGTGTGACAAACACATACAGCATAACATGTATAGTATTGAAAATTATTATGATTTCATACTTTGATTTTAAACCTCCACTGAATTTATTAGGTTTAATCCAAGGCTCTTCTATGCCTGTAAAATGGTGAATGGAGCTGAATCCATACTCTGAACAGCAGTTCATCTTCAGTGACTCAACTTTTTTGTCTCCAGAGCCACAGTTCTCTCTCACCTAAAAACATACAATCTGTATTATGAAGGGCAGAATCTACAACTGCGACACAGAGAAGTGAGTAATTACAGCCATCTGTTTGTGTTTGGAAATAAAACGTTTAAATATCAAAGAATGAGTCATCATCGTGTCATTCTCTTTTGCCATAAATCCTAGACAATAATTTACCCAATATATCCTCTGCCCTGCAGGAGTAATAACTGTCTGTGTGTATTGATCAGAGCTGATGTCTCCCAAACAGGAAGAAGGGGAGCTGATTGTTGAGGGTTTGCTAAATATCTTTTGGGGCCTCCGGCGACCAATCAGGCTTCAGATGCAGGATGACCATGAGCGAATCAGGCCACCCCCCTCCTCCACGTCCTGGCACTCTGGTTGTAATCTGGACAGCCAAGGGTAAGTGGTCCAGTTCAGAGGGATCCCATTACACCTCAGTGACCGGAAACGTTGATACACAGAAGGCCAGGGTGGGCTGATATGGATTATGTCTAGTTTTAGGGGCTGTGCAATATATTGAGTTTTTTTTTGTTTGTTTGTTTGTTTGTTTTTTTGGTTCTTTAGATAAATTTTTGCAGCCTCATCTAGCTTCACCTTTATACAATAAACTAAATCTCTTTTTGACAATATTCACATCTTTATTTTTAGCTCATTCTGGCAAAGCCGAAAGTAGCTAATGCGATGATGTGGCGTCCATCAGTCTGTCCGTCCACATTTCATGGGAATGGCCACACTTCAGGCATTTTCCCCGATGCTCACCAAACTCGGTCACAATGAACCTTATGTGGGTCTGCATCTAAGCTGTGCTTAAGGTCAACAGTCAGGAGATCTGAGCACTCCTGCAGTGATTTCGTCAGGCCAGAATTAGCTGCTCTGTCAATGATGGTCTGGTTGTTCTTGTATTAACATTAAAGTAGCTTTGCATGATTCACTGGATGATTCAGCCATAAGTCCATTCACTGTCTGAAACAAGCTGTCTGAAATTCCTTGAAGCAACGCTGTGAGATTTTCAACTTAATGTTTCCAAAATTATCTTGATGGTACATCAACCTTTGACTGGGTGAATGTCACTTCTCTCATAGTCTGAGTGAGCCTGCATCACCTGCAACAGCTCTGTTCTTGGTAGGATCACTAAAAAAAACTACAACGACCACGACCTAGGTCCCAACAGCCAATCAGAGGGCACAACTGTAGCCACCAACAACTGAACACTCTGTGATTGGCTGTTGTCACTGAGCTCATAGTTGTCATGGTTGTAGTTTTTTCAGTGTTCCTACCCAAAACAAGAAAGTTGCATAGTATACCTGGGCAATTTGACCTTAAATCAGCATCTCTGTTATTTGAGCCTTTCATGTTGGTTTCATTTTTTTTGTTGTTTTTTTTACCTCCTTTCTTCTCCCTTATAATTCACTGACAAGGCTTGTAATTAAGCAATGTTGCACGAGTGTGTGGTATCAATGAATATATCACTGTGGTGATTCAGTAGTAAATGAGCATAATACAGTCCCTCCAGGATTTTGCGATGTTGCGATTGCGTCAATTGACGCAAAATCAACCAATCAGCACAACTATTGCGCGACCTTACAACTTTGTCCAATCACTGCAACTTTCCCGCAATTTTGGCCAATCCACGTCAACTTCCGCCAATTTCATCTATCTTCTTCCGCTTAATCCTTTTCGGGTCGCGGGGGGGCTGGAGCCTATCCCAGCATCTTCGGACGAGAGGCAGTGTACACCCTGGAGAGATCGCCAGTCCGTCGCAGGGCCAACACAGAGAGACAGACAACCATTCACTCTCACGGTCATACCTAAGGACAATTTAGAATCCCCAGTTGATGCCAAATGACCTAACGCATGTTTTTGGCATGTGGGAGGAAACCGGAGAAATCCCGGAGTAAACCCACGCCGACACGGGGAGAACATACAAACTCCACACAGATCACTGGTCAGGGACTGGGATCGAACCCTGGATCCCCTGGCCCAGGGTGAGTTGCTGTGCTGCAGCAGTGCTAACCACTCCGCCAACTTCCGCCAATTTCACCAATCAAATTTGTCTCTAACTGGCGCTCAGACGCTCGGTCTAAACAATCAAATGCGTGGCTGCACCTCATTCATTTCTGTGTTTACAGTGAGTATTAATGGAACACATCAAAATGGAGTGTGCGATTTAAAAAACAAACAAAAAAAAAACAAACAAAAACCCCCCCCCAAAACACTCACCTGTGAGGTTTCCAACACCGTCCCTTCCTCCATCTCCCCCAGCCTGCCGGTGGAGGTCTTGCCACGTCTCCGTTCTGACCGTATGTATGACCGCTGGGTTTGTGTTGAAAAACGTACACCTGCCCCAAAAGCACCCCGTCACGGGAGCATGCGTGAGGACAAAAGCCATAAAACCACAAACAAAACAAGCAAATCTAACACTACAGCCAGTGTTTGAACATTTATACATCTATAGAGGTAAAATCATTACTACATCTGGTCAATGAGCTTTAAAGCTGTGAATCTCTGGTCTGGACACACACCTATCCCCCTCCCCCGCCCCGCTGTAAATGAAAGATGTACAGTGTGGTAAAAAAGTATTTAGTCAGCCACCAATTGTGCAAGTTCTCCCACTTAAAAGATGAGAGAGGTCTCCAATTTTCATCATAGGTATACCTCAACTATGAGAGACAAAATAAGAAAAAAAAAAAAAATCCAGAAAATCACATTGAAGGATTTTTAATGAATTAATTGGTAAATTCCTCGGTAAAATAAGTATTTGGTCAATAACAAAAGTTCATCTCAATACTTTGTTATATGCCCTTTGTTGGCAGTGACAAAGGTCAAACGTTTTCTGTAAGTTTTCACAAGGTTTTCACACACTGTTGCTGGTATTTTGGCCCATTCCTCCATGCAGATCTCCTCTAGAGCAGTGATGTTTTGGGGCTGTCGCTGGGCAACAGACTTTCAACTCCCTCCAAAGGTTTTCAATGGGGTTGAGATCTGGAGACTGGCTAGGCCACTCCAGGACCTTGAAATGCTTCTTACGAAGCCACTCCTTCGTTGCCCGGGCGGTGTGTTTGGGATCATTGTCATGCTGAAAGACCCAGCCACGTTTCATCTTCAATGCCCTTGCTGGTGGAAGGAGGTTTTCACTCAAAATCTCACGATACATGGCCCCATTCATTCTTTCCTTTACACAGATCAGTCGTCCTGGTCCCTTTGCAGAAAAACAGCCCAAAGTATGATGTTTCCACTCCCATGCTTCACAGTAGGTATGGTGTTCTTTCTCCTCCAAACACGACAAGTTGAGTTTTTACCAAAAAGTTCTATTTTGGTTTCATCTGACCATATGACATTCTCCCAGTCCTCTTCTGGATCATCCAAATGGTCTCTAGCAAACTTCAGATGGGCCTGGACATGTACTGGCTTAAGCAGGGGGACACGTCTGGCACTGCAGGATTTGAGTCCCTGGTGGCGTAGTGTGTTTCTGATGTAGCCTTTGTTACTTTGGTCCCAGCTCTCTGCAGGTCATTCACTAGGTCCCCCCATGTGGTTCTGGGATTTTTGCTCACCGTTCTCATGATCATTTTGACCCCATGGGGTGAGATCTTGCGTGGAGCCCCAGATCGAGGGAGATTATCAGTGGTCTTGTATGTCTTCCATTTTCTAATAATTGCTCCCACAGTTGATTTCTTCACACCAGGCTGCTTACCTATTGCAGATTCAGTCTTCCCAGCCTGGTGCAGGTCTACAGTTTTGTTTCTGGTGTCCTTTGACAGCTTTTTGTTCTTGGCCATAGTGGAGTTTGGAGTCTGACTGTTTGAGGTTGTGGACAGGTGTCTTTTATACTGATAACGAGTTCAAACAGGTGCCATTAATACAGGTAACGAGTGGAGGACAGAGGAGCCTCTTAAAGAAGAAGTTACAGGTCTGTGAGAGCCAGAAATCTTGCTTGTTTGTAGGTGACCAAATACTTATTTTACCGAGGAATTTACCAATTAATTCATTAAAAATCCTTCAATGTGATTTTCTGGATTTTTTTTTCACATTTTGTCTCTCATAGTTGAGGTATACCTATGATGAAAATTGGAGACCTCTCTCATCTTTTAAGTGGGAGAACTTGCACAATTGGTGGCTGACAAAATACTTTTTTGCCCCACTGTATGTCTGAAAAGACGAGTGTGTGTGTCAAGCCATGCGACAGATACACAGGTCGGAGTTAGGTACAAAAAGAGAGAGAATATTGTCTGTAATTTTTTTTTTCAGCAAAACACAGGCTCCAATAGACAACACAGAGCAACAGAATAAATTATTTATTTTTTCCTCTCCGCTCGGTATCGAATGAAGGTGCTGCCAATAATTTCTAAATCTATATAGTCTTTAGCATGCGTTCAATACAATTTAGCTTTTGTAATGGATATTGTGTTAAAGTCTGTATTTGCTGTTGCACAAGAGTTTTTCTGTATGGCAGAAGTTTCTGCTCAATTTACAAATCACTGTAATAGGAAATTTTTTGACAATACTGTGCTTTTCTTGTATTGTTGTATAAAATATCACTGCAGAAAATTGGAAAAAAGCATCTGCTTTAAAATTTGTGATTCTTCCCACAGCTTTTAGTGCAAAAAAAAAAAGTCAAAAACATTGCAACTTTTATGGCAAGTTTTTTTTTTTAAAAAAAAGCTCCCACAAATTCAGGCTTTTTGGGCCGCAACAATCATAAAAACATCCCGCAAAATCCTGGAGGGACTGATAAGCCGTGGACAAAATTGTTGGTACCCCTCTGTTAATGAAAGAAAAACCCACAATAGTCACAGAAATAACTTGAATCTGACAAAAGTGGTAATAAATAAAAATTCTATAAAAATTAACCAATGAAAATCAGACAGTGCTTTTGAATTGTGGTTCAACGGAATTACTTTAAAAAACAAACTCATGAAACAGGCCTGGACAAAAATGATGGTACCCCTAGAAAAGATTGAAAATAATGTGACCATAGGGACATGTTCAACCAAGATGTGTCCTCTAATTAACATCACAGGTGTCTACAGAATCAGAATCAGATTTATTGCCATTGTTCATGTAGTACACAAACTAGGAATTTGTCTCGGTGCAATGCAGCAACATTAAACATGATAAAATAAAAGAAATAAACTATACATGCAATAAAGTGTAGAATAAGAGTGAGTAATACTGGTCAGCAGTTAAAATATATTAGCGAGCAGCAGATAATGTGGAGAACCATATAGTGCAGTCGGTAATGCAGGAAGAAAACAGTGATGATTGACATGAGTCTGGTTGAGCTGCTGTACATAGTGCACGAGAGTCAATAAGTCACTTGGTGTTCAGCAGTCTGATGGCAGAGGGGAAGAAGCTGTTCATGTGACGGGAGGTTTTAGTCTGGATGGACCGAAGTCTTCTACCTGAGGGGAGGGGGGCAAACAGTACGTGACCAGGGTGTGAGGGATCGGCTATGATCCAGCCAGCACGCCTCCGGGTCCTGGAGATGTACAGATCCTGAAGAGATGGAAGCTTGCAGCCGATCACCTTCTCAGCAGTGCGCACGACGCGCTGCAGCCTTAGTCTGTCCCTGGCAGTGGCTCCTGCGTACCACACGGTTATGGAGGTGGTGAGGATGGACTCGATGATGACTGTGTAGAACTGCACTAACATCTTGGTGGGTAGCTTGAGCTTCCTCAGCTGCCGCAGGAAGAACATCCTCTGCTGGGCCTTTTTGATGAAGGAGCTGATGGTCGGCTCCCACTTGAGGTCCCTGGTGATGGTGGTGCCTAGGAAGCGGAAGGAATTAGCAGTGGTGATGGGAGAGCCTGTGAGGGTGAGGGGGGGCAGAGGGGTTGTGACTTTCCTGAAGTCCACAATCATCTCCACTGTCTTCAGAGCGTTCAGCTGCAGGTTGTTGTTGTTGCACCAGGACGCCAGCTGGGCCACCTCTCTCCTGTAGGCGGACTCATCGCCGTTGGAGATGAGCCCGATGAGGGTGGTGTCGTCCGCAAACTTGATCAACTTGACAGACTGGTGGCTGGAGGTGCAGGAGTTGGTATAAAGGGAGAAGAGTAGGGGGGAAAGTACACAGCCCTGGGGTGATCCGGTGCTGATGCTAGCAGAGTCTGAGACAGTCTTTCCCAGCCGCACATGCTGCCTCCGGTCCGTCAGGAGGTCGGTGATCCATCTGCAGATGGCGGGGGGCGGATGGTGTTGAATGCGGAGCTGAAGTCCACAAACAGGATCCTGGCGTAGGTTCCCGGGGAGTCCAGGTGCTGCAGGATGGAGTGGAGGGCCAGGTTGACTGTGTCGTCTACAGACCTGTTGGCTCGGTAGGCAAACTGCAGCGGGTCCAGGAGAGGGGTGGTGATGGACTTGAGGTGGGGCAGGACCAGGCGCTCAAAGGACTTCATGACTACAGAGGTGAGCGCTACAGGTCTGTAGTCATTAAGTCCAGTGATCCGTGGCTTCTTGGGGACAGGGATGATGGTGGAGGATTTGAGGCAGGACGGCACGTGGCATAGCTTAAGGGAGGTGTTAAAAATATCTGTGAAGACAGGAGCCAGCTCTTTCGCACAGTGTCTCAGGGTGGAGGGAGACATGCCGTCCAGACCGGGGGCCTTGCGCGGGTTCAGTCTGGAGAACTGTTTGAGCACGTCCTGCTCACTGATGACAAGGGCAGGGGGGGAGGAGGGGGGGCGCCTTTGATGAAGTAGGGATCGTGGAGGCTGTGGAGTTGGAGAGAGGGGGGGAGTTGGACACAGATGACGAGGCGTCAAAACGGGCATAGTGTTGGGACAGTCTTTGACAAAGGGCTTTGTCATCCTGACCTTTAGGAGCCTGAGGCCGATAGTTGGTGATTTGCCTCAGTCCTCTCGACACAGAAGCCGGGTCATTAGCAGTGAACTGCTGCTGGAGTCTCTCAGAATACACAGATTTAGCTCTCTTCAGCTCTCTGTTAAACCGATATTTAACTTCCCTGTAGCAGCCCCTGTCTCCACTTTTCAGCGCTGCTTCCTTCTCCTTCCTGATCTGTCTGAGCTTAGCTGTGAACCAGGGCTTGTCATTAGAGTACCTCACCCTGGTGCGCGATGGAAGAATGCCCTCCTCACAAAAGTGGATATAAGAGTTCACAGTGTCCGTGTATTCATCCAGATCATGCGTGGCTCCTTTAAACATGCCCCAGTCAGTTATTTCCATGCATGTTTCCAGCTTCTCCTCAGCTTCACTGGTCCATTTCTTCGTAGTGCTCACAACAGGTTTAGTGAGCTTCAATCTCTGTCTGTATGTGGGAATGAGGTGGACCATCACGTGATCAGATAATCCGAGTGCAGCGCGGGGAACAGCGCGATATGCGTCTTTCACTGTGGTGTAACAGTGATCAGTCGGCCTATTTAAAGGGTGACAAGTAGTCACTGTGCTGTTTGGTGACATGGTATGTACCACACCAAACATGGGCCAGAGGAAGCAAAGGAGAGAGTTGTTTCAGGAGATTAGAAAGAAAATTATAGATAAGTATGTTAAAGGTAAAGGCTATAAGACCATCTCCAAGCAACTTGATGTTCCTGTGACTACAGTTGCACATATTATTCAGAAATTTAAGATCCACGGGACTGTAGCCAACCTCCCTGGACGTGGCCGCAGGAGGAGACAGATAATACGAATGGTAACAAAAGAGCCCAGAACAACCTCTAAACACATTCATGGTGAACTCCAAGGTCAAGGTACATCAGTGTCAGATCGCACCATCCGTCGTTGTTTGAGCCAAAGTGGACTTCATGGGAGACGACTAAGGAGGACACCACTGTTGAAAACAAATCATAAAAAAGCCAGACTGGAATTTGCCAAACTGCATGTTGACAAGCCACAAAGCTTCTGGGAGAATGTCCTATGGACAGACGAGACAAAACTGGAAGTTTTTGGCAAGGCACATCAGCTCTATGTTCACAACCGCAAAAATGAAGCATACCAAGAAAAGAACACTGTCCCTACTGTGAAACATGGAGGAGGTTCTGTTATGTTGTGGGGCTGCTTTGCTGCATCTGGCACAGGGTGTCTTGAATCTGTGCAGGGTACAATGAAATCTCAAGACTATCAAGGTATTCTAGAGAGAAATGTGCTGCCCAGTGTCAGACAGCTTGGTCTCAGTCGCAGGTCATGTGTCTTGCAACAGGATAATGACCCAAAACACACAGCTAAAAACACCCAAGAATGGCTAAGAGCGAAACATTGGACTATTCTAATGTGGCCTTCTATGAGCCCTGATCTAAATCCTGTTGAACATCTGTGGAAGGGGCTGAAACATGCCTTCTGGAGAAGGCACCCTTCAAACCTGAGACAACTGGAGCAATTTGCTCATGAGGAGTGGGCCAAAATGCCTGCTGAGAGGCGCAGAAGTCTCATTGACAGTTACAGAAATCGTTTGATTGCAGTGATTGCCTCAAAAGGTTGGGCAACAAAATATTAAGTTAAGGGTATCATCATTTTTGTCCAGGCCTGTTTCATGAGTTTGTTTTTTAAAATAATTCTGTCAAACCACAATTCAAAAGCATCGTCTGATTTTCATTGGTTAATTTTCATAGAATTTTTATTTATTACCACTTTTGTCAGATTCAAGTTATTTCTGTGACCATTGTGGGTTTTTCTTTCATTAACAGAGGGGTACCAACAATTTTGTCCACGTGTGTACATACTTCTTGAGAGACTGTGGGTCATATGACTCACAGTGGCAACTAAAGCCTCTTTTCCACTTGTCCCCAGTCAGCCCTACACGCCTCTACACGGTTTTACATGACTCAGCACGGTTTTGTTTCCACTACAGCGGAGTACTGCTTGGGGTGGGTGGGATTTTTTACAACAAGGCGGCGCCACACTCCCGAGACGTAAAACATGCGACACAAGAAAAACACAAGATGGCGGCTTACGAGGTGTCTGCTCAGTGTCTGGCTTTTGTAAGAATAAAGGCAAAAAATGAGAGCCAGACAAGGGTACTGGCAGCGAGACGAAACACTCTGGAAAAGTCCTGGAGCGTTTAGGAAGCCATAGAGCCGAAGACGTGACGATACAAACCAGATCACATATGAAGGTAAGCTAATGATTGCTAATGCTAGTTTGCTTTAAGTCCGCCATACTACATTGTAATGTCTGCAAGTTATCACTATTAGGTACTAAAATATGTATGCTGTGTGTGTGTTTCAGATGGCTCTCTTGTTGGAAAATTACCACATCAAACTGTGGATCTGGGCGTTCATCCGAGCCTCCCAGTGGTGGGACGTCACCCCAGCTTCACAAACGATCATTGGTTATAGAACTTAAGAATGTCTGTAGAAATATTTAGCTTCCTGTGCAACAAATTGCTCTGATCTGTGTGAAAATCATGGACAGACTGTTGAGACATCAGGTCATTTACCTCCTCCAGCAGCACTGAGTCTGTGGTGGTGTCATGGCAAAAACTGTTCAGTTGCCAAAATTTGATTGCCAGGTTGTAGTTATGGGGTTGTATTAGCCATAAAATATATATTTCAAAAGGTAAACAGTACTGAATTAGGTGTAATAAGATATATTTAACAATTATGATGCATTTTAGGCCAAAACAAACTTGATCTAGGATTAAAAGCAATTAAAATAATGCAGTCTGGTGCAGTCTAATAATGCAGCATTACATGCATTGTAATTGCATGTAATGCAATTACATGGAAAATACTTGATTTACTAGATACATGTAGATACTGTAGAAATATATATTCTCTGCATCAACAATGTACTATTCATGTAGTATTGCACTGGGAATTTGACAATAAACCTTTGTACTTTTTGCAGATCTGTCTCCACTTTTATGAGTGAAGGTTACCACCAAGTGCCATAAGTTAAATACTAAAAGATTGGAAAAGCTATCTAAGAATAATCCAGCAGTTTGAGAAATCACTTTTGGTTTGGTTTAGGTCTGTCAAGAGAATTATGAACCATAAAGCAGTTTGTGTTAAAATGTTCAATTTTCAATTCAACTTTATTTATATAGCGCCATTTCACAACAACAGTCATCTCATAGCACTTTCAAATGTAGGGGAAACCCCCACAATTGCAGAAAGACCCCAGCAATCAGGCGATCCCCTGTGAGCAAGCGCTGGGCGACGGGAGAGAGGAAAAACTCCCTTTTAACAGGAAAAAACCTCTAGCAGAACCAGGCTCAGGGAGGGGCAGTCATCTGCTGCTACTTGCTGGGGGGTGAAGGGATAGAGATGAGAAGAACAGACATGTAGAGAGCAAATATTAAAGGGGAGAAGCCCAGTACATTATTGGAGGTCCCCCGGCTGTCTAAATCTATTAGCAGCATAACTAGGGGAGGGTTTAGAGACACATGATCCCTCCTAATTGTAGGCTATATCGAAAAGGAAGATTTTTACCCTATTCTTAAAAACAGAGAACAAACCTTCTAACTCCCGAATCCAGATTGGCAGCTGGTTCCACAGGAAAGGAGCTTGATAACTGAAGGCTCTGCCTCCCATTATACCTTTGGAGATTCTAGGTATTACAAGTAATCCAGCATTTTGGGAGCGTAATGCTCTATTAGGATGATAAGGTAGTATCAGATCTTTTAAATAAAAAGGGGCCTGATTGTTAAGAGCTTTGTAAGTGAGAAGAAGGATTTTAAACTTAATTCTGAACTCTGTGGGAAGCCAATGAAGAGAGGCCAAAACCGGAGAGATATGATCTCTCTTTCTAGTACCTGTTAAAACTCTTGCAGCAGCATTTTGGATCAACTGAAGACTTTTTAAAGATATTTTAAGACAACCTGATAATAAAGAGTTACACGCTTTTGTTAGCTCTAAATTAGATTATTGTATCAGTTTCTCAGCATCACTCTGAGACAAGATGCTCCTAATCTTGGCAATATTACGCAAATGATAGAAGGCAGTCTTAGAAACAAATTTAATATGTGAACTGAAAAACAGATCTTGATCAAAAATAACTCCAAGGTTCCTCACAGAACTATTAAGAGAAAGAGTAACCGCATCCAAACTAAAAGTTTGATTTGGAAAGGTATTTCTTAGGTTTTCTGGACCAACTAGAATTACTTCAGTCTTATCTGAATTTAATAGCAGGAAATTACAAGTCATCCAAGCTTTGATTTCCTTAAGATAGGCTTCTAACTTGGCTAATTGATCCCTATCATCTGGCTTCATTGACAGGTATAATTGTGTGTCATCTGCATAACAATGAAAATGTATACAATGCTTTCTAATGATGTTGCCTCACGGAAGAATATATAAACTAAAAAGAGTAGGGCCTAGCACAGATCCCTGTGGAACTCCATGACTGAGCTTTGAGTTGGAAGAAAACATTATTGACATGAACAAACTGGAGCCTATCAGACAAATGAGATCTAAACCACTGTAGTGAAGTTCCATTAAGTCCAACATAGTGTTCTAATCTATCGAGTGGAATATTATGATTGATAGTATCAAAGGCTGCACTAAGGTCTAAAAGAACAAGTACAGAAACAAGTCCATTATCAGATGCGATAAGGAGGTCATTAGTGACCTTCACTAAAGCTGTTTCAGTACTATGATGGACTCTAAACCCAGATTGAAACTCTTCAAATAAACCATTTCCCTGCAAGTGATCAAATATTTGTGTAGCAACAACTCTTAAGATTTTTGAAATGAAAGGCAGATTAGAGATTGGTCTATAGTTAGTTAAAACTCCTGGATCCAGCATTGGCTTTTTGAGTAAGGGTTTAATTACAGCGGTTTTAAAAGCCTGCGGTACACGGCCTAATGTTAAAGAAGAATTTATTATTTGAAGAATACAGCTGCCAATAAATGGGAAGACTTTTTTAAATAACCTGGTAGGAATAGGGTCTAAAAGACAAGTTGAAGGCTTGGATGAGGAAATTATTTTATCTAACTCTAAAAGGTCATTTGGAGTGAACTTATCCAAACAGATATCAATTGAAGGAGTTGTAGTAGTTACTGTATTTAAGTTAACGGTGGGAAGAATCTGACTGATTTTATCTCTAATAGATGAAATTTTATGAATGGAAAAAGTTCATAAAGTCCTGACTAGTAAGCTCTAAGGGAATGCAAGGATCGACAGAGTCCTGACTCTTTGTCAGCCTGGCTACAGTGCTGAAAAGAAACCTGGGATTATTCTTGTTCTCTTCTGTTAATACAGAATAATAACTTGTTCTAGCTTTTCCAAGATTTTTTATAAATTAAAAGATGATTTCTCCAAGCTGAATAATTTTCATCTAAATTAGTGGAACACCATTTTCTTTGTAATTTGAGTCTTCTGTTTTAAGCTGCAAGTTTCTGTGTTAAACCAAGGGGTTAGAAATCTCTGATTGGACTTTTTCTTTTTTAAAGGGGCCACCAAGTCTTGAGTCTGATGCATAGAAGCTGTAACACCATCTACCCATGCTATCAATTACAGAAGGAGCAAGCTCTCCATAGCTTATTCCCGTTGTGTTGACACATGGCATAGAGGAAACAATCTGCATAAATTTGGTAACATCATCATCTGAGAGCCATCTGCTGTAGTAATATTTTTCTTTAGGAATCAAATAGTCAGGAATAGTGAAATCAAAGGTTAACAGATAATGGTCTGACAGTACATGATTATGAGGAGACACTACCAGATTTTCTATTTCTATGCCATATGTCAGAATAAGGTCCAAAGTGTGGTGGAGATAATGGGTAGAATTTTCTACTTTGAGAAAACCCCATCGAGTCTAATATTGAATTAAATGCCTTTATTAAGACAGTCACTATCTACATGTATATTAAAATCCCCTACTATAATTATTCTATCTGATTTCAACACTAAATCAGCTAAGAATTTGGCAAATTCGGATAAAAACTCTGAGTAGGCTGAGGGAGGACAATAAACTACGGCAAAGAAAATTGGGTTTAACCTAAGATTGCTAACATGCCCAATACTGAGGACCAGGCCCTCAAAGGAATTAAATAAGAAAATAAATGTTAAATCCCATTAAACCCTAACCCAGGGGTGTCCAATCGTGTGCCATGGAGGGTCAGGACCCTGCAGGTTCTCTCTTCTACCCAGTCTCTTCAGCAGGTGTTTTCACTGATCAGTGGTCAGTGGAAGAAATTTGGTGGAATCTGCTGTTGAAGGCACTGGTTGGAGGTAAAGCCTGCAGGGTCTTGGCCCTCCATGGCACATGATTAGACACCCCTGCCCTAACCCATTATTAGAATATGACCCAGAATTCCTCAATATACTGGTACTATCACTAAAGTGTGCAGTGTCTTCTGCACTGGCCCGTCCAACAATACAGTCTTCAGTAAATAAAATAATTGTTTTTGGTTACTTTTTCTTAACAATGAGCCATCATTTTCAAAGACACTGATAAATGGTTTGTACTGTTGACTCTTTTCCCACCGGTGTCTTAACAGACAAAATAGAAAATCATGATGCAAGCACATAAGTCACTAAATTGTTTTTTACAATCAGCAGCAAATTCCAAATTATTCAGAATGTGCAAAATTCAAAGGGTAAAAAAACCCCCAAAACTTAGAATGGGTCACACATGCCATCCTCACTGAGAAGCAACTGGATGTGCCGGTCAAACTAGTCCCAGTTCAGCAGATCTTCAGCCTGCATCTCTGTAAATAGTGACGCAAGGTCCAGTTTGGGGTGGATCATTTTCCTCTTGCCTAGACGAAAAGAGAGAGAAGGGTGGTGGTTAATTAATGCAAGTATAAAACATATTTGGGAAATACACTTGTTGCTAAAAGCCAGTGGTGGAATGTGACAAAAAAGTGCTTCGTCATTGTATTTAACCACAATTTTCACGTAGCTGCGCTTCAGTAAAGTAGATTTTACAAGGGCTGGATTACATTTAAAATCATTTGTTTTTACTGTGGCCTCAGCAATCAGAATGAGTTGATACATTCACTTGAATGGAATCTGGTACTTTAACTGAGGTTGTGCATCCCCGAGTATGGAATCGCTCAGTCAAAATATGTAATTTTTATCAATAAAAGTTTAGCCACCACTCTGTCACCGCTGTGTTGCCCTGGCTTCAAGTGTGGGCGGTGTTTTGTACTTGTATTGCTAAAATATAAAAGGGAGCACTACAATGAGTCTCATATTTGTAATGTGTCCTGTTATTTTAATACTGCATGCGTTTATTGACGATGGACTACAAACTACACATATAAACTAAATTATAATGGTGACTGAACAACCCCCATTCCCCAAAGTGCAACATACACTCTTATGAATATAACTCACAAAGGATCACACAAGTGATCTGACAAAAAAATAAATACATAAACAACCGGTTTATTTTACAGTGGATGTGCCATTCATTTTCATTTATTCCTGCAATTAATATTCACACAATCAAATAAATCTCAGCTCAGTCCCTTTCATATTAAGTGGAAATTGTGCTACTTTAGTTTTGGCACTTTATTTTATTTATTTTTCAGTACCTTCCATAGTGACAAGGTCTGTTGGGGGTGGCTCCTTTTCCTCTTGCCTAGACGAAAGACAGAAATGGATGGTGGTTAGTTAAAGCAAGTTCAAAACATACTGTATATTAGGGAAATACACTTGTGAAAGCCAGTGGTGGGATGTAACAAAAGTGCTATGTTGTATTTAACCACGATTTTCATGTTGCTGCGCCTCAGTAGAGCAGATTTTGCAGGCACCAGGTTATGTTTAAAATAATTTGTTTTTATTGTGGCCTCAGAAATCTGAATGAGTTAATACAGTCAGCTGACTTGAATCATTTCAATGAAGCACGTTGACTGCAAGTACATTTGAAAGTGAGTTCATGTGCTACATCAGTTTTTCAAAAACAAGAATTATATCAGTACTTCCTCCACCACAGCTAAAAATGGGACCAGGTTGTGGACCCTTGACAAGCAAGCACCCCAGGATCCACTCTGTACATGTACAAGTACATTTTCAATCCAGTGGATTGAAAATGGTGGAAAAGAAAGAATAGGTATGTGGGTCTATTATGAGGCACTAGGAAGTTACGTATGAGTCTGAAGTATTCGCTCTCACAAGCGAATACTTCAGACAAAGCAAGCGCAAATCAGCAGAGTTGGCTACTAGCTAGCTAGCTAGCTAGCGCTTCACACTAACACTTGTTAGCCAGGTGAGAACGGCGTTATTGCTCAAAAAAAGTGAGCTTGCCACCAATAGGATAAATAAGTGAAAAGATGCACAATATCACAAAACACTCACCGTCCATGGTTCTCTCATCCTTCACCTTCAGCTTCTCCCTACTGTTTTAATGCCCGGTTGTATCCTGGGCTGCCATCTGTTTCGTTGCGGGTCGCTCCATGTCACTCTGGGTACTATCAGCCACCAAGCATAGAAATGTCCACACCTCTTCGTTGGACCACGGTGTAGATTTCCGCCAAACCTGCAAAGCCATCTCTATTAATATCGTGTTTACTCGCTGACCATGTTTACTCGGTGAACTTTTGCAAATGGCAGTCAGAGATTCTGCAGAAGACAACGTTCTCATGATGTTATGCCCTGACCAATCAGTGGCCTGCAGTCTGTTGCTGTCACATTTTCAGCCGGACTCAGCCCGGTTAGTATACCAGTGGAATAGGTACAAAAAAAGTACCTGGTACCAGGTACTAATGGAAAACCCTACAAATGGGGTTGAGTCGAGCTGAGTAGGGCTGAGTGGGTACTAGTGGAAAAGGGGCTAGTAGCTCAGACTGCTGCTCTGTTCACATAGCACCATGATATCCATGAACCCTCCTGCAGGTGGTGAGGCCACTGGAAGAAAGAAATAAAATAATTGTTTCCAAAGCCCCCAGATTAAATTTTTTCCTTGCATAATAAAAGAGTTGCTAATCTAAAATTGTGTACACACCAGCAGGTACATCAAGGGCAGTTTGTTTCTGGTCATTATGCTGGTGTCTCCTTGGCCAAGACACTGGATCCCATTGATCTTTCAGTCAATGAACAACTCACCTCAAGACCCATAAGGCTTTCCCTATCCAAACCAACCCATTAAATCAGTAATCCAAACTAACACATTGTGGCCATGGTAGAACAACCAATCAAAGTTCTGTCTGAAATTCTATTGTGGTGGTGCTGACCCTCTTCAAAACCATGCATACACCATATGGACAAGCGTAAGGAGCCACCTACACATCACTTTTTGACATCCCACTATAAATCCATAGGCATTAATATGGAGTTGGTTCCCCATTGCAGCTACAACAGCTTCCACTCTCCTGGGAAGCCTTTCTACAAGATTTTCAAGTGTGTCTGTCCTCATTTTTGTCCATTCATTCAGAAGAGCATTTGTGAGGTCAGTCACTGATGTTGGACCAGAGGGCCTGACTCCAATCTCTGTTCTAGTTCATCCCAAAGGTTTTGGATGGGGTTGAGGTTGGAGCTCTGTGCAGGCTAGTCAGGTTCTTCCACACCAAACTCATCCAACCATGCCTTTAGGAACTTTGCTTTGTGTATAAGGGTACACTCGCACTGTACAAAAAGATGGCCTTTAACAAAAGTTCCTACAAATTTGGAATTATTAATAATAAAGAATTGAATATGTTTTTTTGTTGAGTCAATGATTTTATATTTGTGTGAAATACCAAGATGCTATATACACACTTCTAGCTTAAAATACTGGGCTATTATTGATCATCAGCATTGTCTATCATTACTTCTTTGTCCAGATAAAGAAGAGGAAGTATTTGTTTTAAATGGGTGTGATTTAGTCTTAAAGTTTGTTGATATTACAGCTTTGAATCCATGATCACGTTGTTTTTACAGTAACTCCTCCTTAAAACACACACACACACACACACAATTGGCAGGGATCCATTAACACAAGTGAACCTATTCATCCACTTATCTGTCCCAGTTTTGGATTTCACCCCAAGGTATTACAGATCCAGCTGTGTCAATAGGCTTTAAGTCCCATTTGCAGCTCCATAATCCCATCCACCAAGTGAAGCTATTCTTGTTCTCAGGATATTAGGTTCCATCGGCATGCTCCTGACATTTGGGTGTAAAGTGATATACAGTGAATGGGGGGGGAAAGAGAAAAAAACCACAAACTCAGTCAAAGAAGTCAAACACTGATATCATATCGGTCATTATGTGAACCTGCTGTAGTGAGCAGTGTGAGCTTGCACATTTTAAACTTTTTTTTTTACAGAGAAAAATGACGCAAAGAGGAATATCCCTCATGAATATAAAATAAAATTGACAGTCTGCTGTTTAACAGGAAATGTAACATTAAATCACGCCTCTTTATCAGTGTTTGCAGTGATGGTGATTCTGTTCCTCTAAAATTGAAGTATTTTTACTCGTGTACCTGCTGTATATTCTTATACAGCTGTACTGTTGTCTCAAAATATGAAGATTGCTTTTGTCCAAAAAAAAATCTGGTTTTATGTTTACAGTTTGACAACTTGCAGATTTTGCTATTTGTATGTAACTATACTTTCTTATTTCCCCTTTGGAAGTTCCTCTAATGGCACAGATGGTCAACAGACGACACAGCAGAGTCCACCCACAGTGGAAGTGACGCCACCAGACAGCCAACCAGAAGGCAACGGTGTGATGGAAGAGCAGGCAGAAGGTAAACAGCTTTCACATAAATTACATTTTATATTACTCTCTTTACTATAAGGATCTGCATCATAAATGTGATGTAAACCACATCATATAGCAAAGATGTAGCTATATTATGAATGAATAAAAGATTGTGTTATTTATGCATTTGTTGTGACTGCATTATATCGCTGACATTAAATTAAATACTGCCACCCAAAAAAACACTGTTTGAGCTGCTTTAAAAAAAAAAAAAAACAAACTGTTCATCTATAACAGGGGTGCCAAACCTATGGCCCATGGGCCAAAACTGACCCGCCAGATGGTCCAATCCGGCCCACAGGATGAATTTGTAAAGCGTGAAAAGACTGCTGGGATGCTATTTTTCAATAAAGTAACTGCAATCCCCAATTTGTACGCTGGGGATTGCAATGTTTAATTAAGCGTAGCAGACACAACACTAAAACCTAGAATTAAACAGCAGAAGGCAGCAATGTGCACGTCCTATTGCAGACAACTTTGATGATTTTTTTTTAATGTATAAATTTTATATGTTTACAAGTCAGAGGAATA
Organism: Pholidichthys leucotaenia; assembly: GCA_020510985.1. Taxonomy (NCBI): domain Eukaryota; kingdom Metazoa; phylum Chordata; class Actinopteri; order Cichliformes; family Pholidichthyidae; genus Pholidichthys; species Pholidichthys leucotaenia. The sequence goes on along the minus strand of CM035838.1, from coordinate 44,189,806 downwards.
ACTTAACTTTCTTCCTTAATAGCTCCCACTTTGGTTTGTATGGTGTGGTGAGTCAGTTCAGGTGGTTAGGATTGATATTTAAATTTAAAATAATTTGTTTTATCCTAAAGTGAAAATACTGTATTTTTGAGTTTCCAGATACCTGTGACTTAATGTTTTGTGCCTTTGGATCTACAAAGGCACAAAACATAACGGAGGCATAATATTGTTAAAATTGCACTTGATTTTCTTTAAAAAAAAATGTCAGGTTGTTCATATGTTTTGTAAAACAATGGTTCATTAAATGTAAACATTTCATAATGTACTTCTTTGCACTAAAGCAAAGAAACAAATTTGGAGTTGTCATTATTTAGGTTGTTATGGTATTATTTTACAAGTCCGGCCCACTTAAGATTAGATTGGGCTGTATGTGGCCCCTGAACTAAAATGAGTTTGACACCCCTGGTTAGTGATGTCACCCCTGACATTGAAGTCCCGAGGCCTGTCTCGAGCAAAGGGGTCGTGGCCAAATGAGGCTTGTATCGAGGCCCGTATCACATTTCAGAAGATCACATGACCCAAGACAAACGAGGCCCCGTTTCTCTAGAAATCAGCTGACTGCTTCATTGTGTGACTCATTTGCGGAGAAAGGCTTGGGAAATACAGTAAGTGTTCTGCTTGATATGTGATGCTGAGGATCGTTATGTGCAGGAGACTGGCAGTATTTCTTAGAAAACGGAGTCACCAAAAATGGCGAACATCTGCTGATTTGGAGCATTTTGACTTAATATCTCCAAATAAGCAAAACTAACGTACAGTGTAGCTCCTGAAATCTCACCCACATGGAGGATGGTTTTATATGATAGTGTGTGTGTGTGTGTGTGTGTGTGTGTGTGTGTGTGTGTGTTCACAAGACTAACTAACTAACAAACCTGCGCTTATATAGCGCTTTTCTAGTCACAAAGACCACTCAAAGCGCTTTCACTAATACTAACCCTCTATTCTAAGGGCCTATAGGAGACAGATATCTAGGGACAATGTAGAACAGCCAATTAACCTAACATGCATGTCTTTGGATTGTGGGAGGAAACCGGAGCCCCCGGAGTAAACCCACGCAGCACAGGGAGAACATGCAAACTCCACACAGAAAGGTTCCTACCCCTGCCAACCTGGGGATTATGTCAATTTCAATTACAGTATGTCCCATAACACAAGCACATTGATATATTTTATTAATACACTGACTTATATATTGCGATGTATTGAAAACTTTATTGATATCCCATGTTAAACATAAATTCATCTGGCATGCAATACCTCATGTGGGGATTCTGATATAGTACTTATTATTATTATTATTATTATTAGGTAGTAGTATCATTATTATCAAATAATGATGCAATTGCATCATTATGTTTACAGATTCACTGGTATGTTTACTATTGCTCTGTGTGCTGCTCTCCCTTTGCTGCTGCAATCCTGTAATTTTCCCATTGTTGGACTAATGAAGACTTATTTTACTTGTAATGTCACAGTAGGACTGCTGTACATCAAATGACCAGCAGATGTCAGTACTCCCAAATGAACGGTTAAATGGGGCTTCATGTAATCAGCCTTTTGGCAAAGCAATTGGCCAGAAAAATCTGACACATTCATGGGGCTTCATCACACTATCATTACCCCTGGTCTGTCACGTCTGAGCTCTAAATTGAAATCATATCGGGAGCAAAGAATTTGGAAAATTAGTAATAGAAGCATTGTTTCAAGTTTTATGTATGTGATGATTTGCATATGTAGTGAGACCCCTTGAAAATCACAGGTACAAATGTATGATTTGTACTCAGTACAGGAAGAAATTAGATTTAGGATAAAAATGTAAAAAAATACAGAGAAGTCGGGGGTCTGTTCATGTTAACAATACTGTATATCAGGGGTGTCCAATCATGTGCCACAAAGGGCCGAGACCCTGCAGGTTTTCTCTTCTACCCAGTCTCTTCAGCAGGTGTTTTCACTTACCAGCAATCAGTGGGAAGAAATTCAGTGGAATCTGCTGTTGAAGACATTGGTTGGAGGTAAATCCTGCAGGGTCTTGGCCATCCATGGCACACGATTGGACATCCCTGCTGTATATAAACCAGTATAAAATAGTTACTGTTTACTCAGCAGAAGACAACGAAAGCACAGCTCAGCTCCTCAGGACGAAGAGTGATGCTGGTGTCTTAAGACGAGGCCAAAGACGGTCACCGAGTGACCAGAGGAAAATCAGACGGCATCGGTTCTCCATTAATGGACATTTCTACAACCACAAGGTAACCTCAGCCCTGGGAGTTTATCAGAGGTTCCCTTAAAATTCAGAAAATGAAGTAAATAATGTCAGTAATGTTCACTTTTAAGTAGTTTCACAAAGATAACACTATTTTTCTAATGATGATTTGGCAACACTTGGAAGCCGACATACCAGGTCCAGTTACCCCATATCGTGCCAAAGCAAAATTGTCCCCCCTCCACCCCCTGCTATCCTGCACGCATATCGCTCTGGGCCTGAGTATAGCTACCCTCATGCATACTGTATGTGAAGCACAGGCACAAATTTTGCAAAATACTTATGAGTTCTTGTGGATGTTATCCAGTTAATGCTGTATAACCGCTGCAACGAACAAACATTAATCCACTGCTAAATGATTGTCAAGAGGTCAGCTCCACTAACAAACATTGCAGTGGTGAGAAGCACATTTAGCACTTGGTCGATTTCAACAATGCCTGAGGAAGAGAAAAAACGAAGAGGTCACAACTTAGGAAGACTATGTAGTGAATTAAGGCTGAAACGATTAGTCGATGTCTATAATGTCTATCATAAAAATTTGTCGGCACAGATTTTTATTGTCAACAAATCGTTTAATTTTAAAGTTTATATGCATGCCGCAGAAATGTTCAGTTTAACTGTTCCAGCGAAGAAGAAGAGGAACGCATCATGGTGACACGGAGAGAAAATCACGACGAAGGCCAAAAGTTTCCAAAGTATGGGAGGATTTTACCAAAATTAATAAATGAAACAAGTTAAATGTAGACTGTCAAGCAGTGTTGTCATATCACAGCTGCACTGCAGCGATGCATCCATTCCCTCCTCTTCTCCGTTCCTTCGTCTCTGGCCACCTGTCAGCGGACTGCACCGGTAAGGTTAGCAAGTAACGTTAGCACTTCTTATTTTCAATGAGCGACTGTCTTAGCTTTAGAAAACTGACCACACTGTTAGTGTGTCCCGTTTAATTAGTTTCTGTTGTCAGATAATAATCTCTCGTACAAGGATTGCTGACAGCTGAGCTGCTTCCATTATGCTAGCTATATGTTATTGCATCCAGAAAGTATTCACAGCGCTTCACTTTTTCCACGTTTTATGTTAAAGCCTTATTCCAAAATGGATTCAGTTCATTTTTTTCCTCAAAATTGTACACACAATACTCCATAATGTCAACATGAAAAGTTTTTTTGAGATTTTTGTAAATTTTTTAAAAACTAGAAAAGCACTCATAGAGCACATACCTCCACCAAGGCTCCTTCCGTTTGTCATGGATGACCTCCAAAATGTAATGGGTTTGTGTGTAGGCCTATAGCCACTTGTGGTGAAAATGTCATCAAAGTCTGTCCATCAGTTTTTGAGTATTGTTGCTAACACACTGTGAGAAGTTAAGAGCCTTAGCTGAGGTATGCATTCTCAGATCAACACCAAAATATAATGGGTTCCTCTCTAGTCCAAGAACCACCTGTGGTGAAAATTTCATCCAAATCCATCCAGTAGTTTTTGTGTAATCCTGCTGCACAAATACAAACAAAGCCCTTGGTGGAGGTATGTACTCTCAGACCATCACCAAAATCTAATCATCTGTTCCCCGTGCCATTACACACCTTTCCTGAAAATTTCATCAAAATCCGTTCATAACTTTTTGAGTTATGTTGGCGACAGACGGACAGACAGACAAACCCTGGTAAAAACATTACCTCCTTGGTGGAGGTAATAAAAAACTAAGAAATCACATGTACATAAATATTCACAGCCTTTGCCATGAAGCTCAAAATTGAGCTCAGATGCATCCTGTTTGCCATGAAGCTCAAAATTGAGCTCAGATGCATCCTGTTCCCACTGATCATCCTTGAGATGTTTCTACAGCTTAACTGGAGTCCACCTGTGGTAAATTCAGTTGATTGGAGATGATTTGGAAAGGCACACACCTGTCTATATAAGGTCCTGCAGTTGACAGTGCATGTCAGAGCACAAACCAAGCATGAAATCAAAGGAAGTGTCTGTAGACGTCCGAGACAGGATTGTCTCGAGGCACAAATCTGGGGAAGGGTACAGAAAAATTTTCTGCTGCTTTGAAGGTCCCAATGAGCACAGTGGCCTCCATCATCTGTAAATGGAAGAAAGTTCAGAACCACCAGGACTCTTCCTAGAGCTGGCTGGCCGTCTAAACTGAGCAATCGGGGGAAAGGGCCTTCGTCAGGGAGGTGATCAAGAACCCGATAGTCACTCTGTCAGATCTCCAGCATTCCTCTCTGGAGAGAGGAGAACCTTCCAGAAGGACAACCGTCTCTGCAGCAATCCACGAATCAATCACCTGTATGGTAGAGTGGCCAGATGGAAGCCACTCCTCAGGAAGAGGCACATGGCAGCCCGCCTGGAGTTTCCCAAAAGGCACCTGAAGGACTCTCAGACCATGAGAAACAAAATTCTCTGGTCTGATGAGACAAAGATTGAACTCTTTAGTGTGAATGCCAGGTGTCATGTTTGGAGAAAACCAGGCATCGCTCATCACCAGGACAATACCATTGCTACAGTGAAGCATGGTGGTGGCAGCATAATGCTGTGGGGATGTTTTCAGTGGCAGGACCTGGGAGACTAGTCGGGATAGAGGGAAAGATGAATGCAGCAATGTACAGAGACATACTGGATGAAAACCTGCTCCAGAGCGCTCTTGACCTCAGACTGGGGTGACGGTTCATCTTTCAGTAGGACAACAACCCAAAGCACACAGCCAAGATATCAGAGGAGTGGCTTCAGGACAACTCTGTGAATGTCCTTGAGTGGCCCAGCCAGAGCCCAGACTTGAATCCAATTGAACATCTCTGGAGAGATCTGAAAATGGCTATGCACCGACGCTTCCCATCCAACCTGATGGAGCTTGAGAGGTGCTGCAAAGAATAGTGGGCAAAACTGGCCAAAGAAAGGTGTGCCCAGCTTGTGGCATCATATTCAGAAAGACTTGAGGCTGTAATTGCTGCCAAAGGTTCATCAGCAAAGTACCATATGTACATGTGATTTCTTAGTGTTTTTTTTTAATAAGTTTGCAAAAATCTTAAAAAAAACTTTTTCACGTTGTCATTATGGGGTATTGTGTGTAGAATTTTGAGGAAAAAAATTGAATTTAATCCATTTTGGAATAAGGCTGTAACATAACAAAAGGTGGAAAAAGTGAAGCGCTGAGACTACTTTCCGGATGCACTGTAACTGCAGTAAATGGATGAATCACATAAGCAAGTTACTCTTTTTCATATTCTCTGTTATTGTCGCCGTAATATCAGTCTTCATTCTGAATATTAGTGCATCTCGGTAAATTAGAATATCATGATTTGTAATTTAATTTAAAAAAGATAACCATAATCATCATAGATAAATTTAAAACTGCTTAAATATTTCACTGTATGTGTAGTGTAGGCTCACATTTCTGCAGATGATACTAACCAATTAGCCAAGTTAGAAGCCTGTCTTAAGGAAATCAAAGTTTGGATGACTTGTAATTTCCTGCTATTAAATTCAGATAAGACTGAAGTCATTCTTGTTGGTCCAAAAAACCTTAGAAATTCCTTTCCAAATCAAACTTTCAGTTTGGATGCAGTTACTCTTTCTCTTAATAGCTCTGTGAGGAACCTTGGAGTTATTTTTGATCAGGATTTGTCCTTCAATTCACATATTAAATTTGTTTCTAAGACTGCCTTCTATCATTTGCGTAATATTGCCAAGATTAGGAGCATCTTGTCTCAGAGTGATGCTGAGAAGCTGATCCACGCTTTTGTTAGCTCGAGATTAGATTATTGTAATTCTTTATTATCAGGCTGTCCTAAAACATCTTTAAAAAGTCTTCAGCTGATCCAAAATGCTGCAGCAAGAGTTTTAACAGGTACTAGAAAGAGAGATCATATCTCTCCGGTTCTGGCCTCCCTTCATTGGCTTCCCATAGAGTTTAGAATTAAGTTTAAAATCCTTCTTCTTACTTACAAAGCTCTAAACAATCAGGCTCCTTTTTATTTAAAAGATCTGATACTACCGTATCATCCTAACAGAGCACTACGCTCCCAAAATGCAGGTTTACTTGTAATACCTAGAATCTCCAAAAGTACAATGGGAGGCAGAGCCTTCAGTTATCAAGCTCCTCTCCTGTGGAATCAGCTGCCAATCTGGATTCGGGAGTCAGACTCGATCTCTGTTTTTAAGAATAGGGCTAAAACCTACCTTTTTGATATAGCCTACAATTAGGGAGGGATCATGTGTTTCTGAACCCTCCCTTAGTTATGCTGCTAATAGGTTTAGTCAGCCGGGGGACCTCCAGTAATGCACTGGGCCTCACTCCTTTCCTCACTCTCTATGAAATATTTTTTTTTTGCTGGTCATTAACATTTGTTTGTTCTCTCCCATAGATTGAGTCCCCATCGTGCTGTTTGCTCTCTACATGTCTGTTCTTTTCTTCTTCTCTGTCCCCTCACCCCCCAGCCAGTCGCAGCAGATGACTGCCCCTCCCTGAGCCTGGTTCTGCTGGAGGTTTCTTCCTGTTAAAAGGGAGTTTTTCCTCTCCACCGTCGCCAAGTGCTTGCTCACAGGGGATCGCCTGATTGCTGGGGTCTTTCTGCAACTGTGGGGGTCCTCCCTACAGTTGATAGTGCTATGAGATGACTGTTGTTGTGAAATGGCGCTATATAAATAAAGTTGAATTGAATTGAATTGAATTGCACTCATATTTAGTGTTTTTTATTTATTTATTTATTTATTTTGGACCGGAAGAAGTTATTTTAATTTTCATCTGAAGCCTAATTAAACTTTTAAATTTCTAGACCCAGCAAGGTTGCAAACAGGATGGACTAATTTGTTATTTGCTTTTTTTTTTACTTTAATGGAGTTGAATATTACTCTAGTTTGTTTTTAATAGCAGTTACAACAGCCTTTATGGAGCAGCAGAGCTGCTATTTGAGTTTTGCACTTTAACATCTATTATTTAATTGTGTTGCTACAAACACTTTTGATTAAGCTGTAAAGTTCAAGTTGCCAACTCATGTTTGATGGGTCATTATTCTATTTAGCTATGGGAAGTTTTTGTAATGGGCTATATTATATTAAGGCAGAGACTGACAAAGGGATTTTCACAGGTGTGCAGGTTTAAACAGGTGAGGTAAAACATGACCTAGAGCCCCAAACAGGAGCTGTGCCAGCAGGAAGCTGAGCTGGTGGACATGACAGAAATAATTTCCATTAGTCGACTAATTGAAAAAATAGTCGTTAGATTAGTTGACTACCAAAATAATCATTAGTTGCAGCCCTACAAGAGGGATGGTCGCATTGATTATACATCATATTCATGATACACAGGGATGCAGCACAAGTGTTGCAACACTGAGCGTGACCATGTACATCTAACCCAAGCATGTCAGGGCTGTGAAAGTGTTTTGTTTTTGAACATGGTATGGCGTGGTTACACTAGTCAAATGAACTCTTTGGGGTTAAACCTGATGTGAGTTCAGTTCACAAAACAGTTTGCCAAACATAGTTTGCAAGGTGAACTAACCTAAATGAATGGGCAGTTCTCGGTTTTTCTGTTCGGTTTGCGCATTCTGTAGTTGTGTAGATCTGTGGTCCTCTGTCAGCTGGTTAGAGGATATGGTAACTACGGCATAGAGTGTAGCCTACTTCAACTTCATATTACCTAAGAATTCTCCATTATACCCCCACCAAAAACAATATTTTATGCATGGTATTGTTTTACTTACAAACTGACATAGCCTCTACTCTTAAATTGATGGAATTGCTCTGAAAAGAAAAGACGACAAAAGAATATCGCAAACTATCTTACCTAGCCACCATCTTTGTTTGTTATGCGAGTCACCTTCCCAAAGAGTTCAGCCAATGAGAAAACGGTTTGCGGTGACTGTGTCGTTCAGTTATGGAAACTAATGAACAATTCCGAATAGTTGCAAATGGTTTTGTCAACTGAATGCAGGGCTGCTTTGAAACAATACAGACTGCATGGTGTGACTGTGCCCCTAATGTCGTTTAAATTTGTCTTAAGCTTGCTTTGCAGCAATAGACAAGCGTTAACTACAGAGACTTCAGAATAATGACATTATGGCATACGGATTGATTTTTCTGAAACCCTATAAGCATACAGTTGTCTGCCACTGTGCAGAAAACCTTCTAGTACAGCTTGACTGAGCGAACAAAACACAGCAGTGGTTTTGTCTTCCTCTAAAGTCAAGCTGAATTACTTTGTAAAATTTACCTGTCATTAGCTTTAATTATTTTGAAATACTTAGCTCTGTAATTTAACATTTACATATGCCAAATGAATGCATTATACTTCCTTTTGTTTGTGTTTTATGTTTCAGACAGCTGTATTTACCCCGGCTTATGGATCAGTCACTAACGTTCGGATAAACAGCTGCATGACAACGCCTCAGGTGCTTCGGGTTCTACTCAACAAGTTTAAAATTGAAAACAGTCCAGATGATTTTGCGCTCTATCTCGTCCATGCAAGTGGAGGTGAGTTTTCATGACCTCTTTCTTAGTCAAAATCTTCTTCTCGCAACCATCCCTCTTTGTGTCAAATAAGACACTGCAAAAACCAGACATGACATGGCATTGGTCTGTCTGTCCATCCGTCCATCTGTCCATCCACATTTCACGGGAATCGCTACTCCCCCTAGGCATTTGCCCCAGTGCTCACTAACCCTAACCTCAGGTGGGTCTGCATCCAATTTGTGCTCAAGGTCAAAGGTCAGAAGAGCTGGGCATTAATGATTTCACGAAAAACGATACTCTTCCTAGGCCAGGGATGGGCAACTATGTGCCATGGAGGGCCATTCCACTGGAGGTTTTCTGTTCCACCCAGTCTCTTCAGCACTTGCTTTGTCTAATTAGCAATCCTTGAAGCTCATCAGTGCAAACACCTGCTGAAGAGACCAAGTGGAAAAGAAAATCTGCAGTGGAATGGCCCTCACTGCCCATCCCTGTTCTAAGCATTGACCTTGAATTTAAGCACATCCTAGATGGGTCTGCATCTAGGTGTGCTTAACGTCAAGGTCAATGGTCAGGAGATCTGAGCACTCTCGGGTGATTTTGTCCTTCCTGAATGAGCTGCTCCATCACTGATGGTCTGGTTTGAGTCATACCTTTGCAAAGACATAACGCTGACTCAATTCATGAGGTGTGAAGGATATTTTTTTTACCTTGAGAAATGCATTCACTCTCATAATGTTTGATTTTTGTTACTTCATATGTCATGGTAAATAAGTCAACAGTGAATTCCTGACATCTTAAAGGTTACATATGATGAAAATGTTATTTTTTCTTATAGAGTGGCTACCAACAAAAACAACTTGAACAACCCTGTCACTTTGTTTGGGTCAGCCTTTGTCTCAGTGCTGCTTCCTAATGAGTGGTTTTGATTTTGCTCTGGTGACGTGACTACCAGAGCTCACTGCAGTGATTCCACCCTTCTTGCTTCATTTCCACCCATTTTATCAATGGTCAGAGTATTCCCATGAGTGTCTAAATTCATATACAGGGTGTCCCATAAGTCTGGACCTATAGAGATTTCCAGAACACTGGAATGGATGGCAAGGACAAGTTGTTTTTCACCAAGGAGCCCCTGATCCTACTCTGCTGGATTTTTTTTTTTTTTTTTTTTTTTTTTTTTTTTTGTGGGTCCACCTTAAAGTCGAGGTATATGCGATCAAAATTCAGAGCATTTTCCACCTTAAAGCACACATTGTGGAGGTGTGTCAAGAAATTTCTGCAGCTGTGATTCAGAGAGTGCTGTCACAGTGGAGAGTGCATCTTCAATTGTGTGTGCAACACGTTGAACATTTGCTGTTATCAACTACAAATTCAGATAGTATCCATATTACTTACCGCAACAAATTTGTAAGAAATATAACCATGACAAAGGCACAAATGCTTGCTCACCTGGCACGCCGACAGATGCAGACATGTTCCTCCAAGCATTTGCTTTCAAATTTTGATCATGATATCCTTTTAGTGTCAGATCAAAAAAGTAGTGGGTTGTTTGATGCAGCAAAGTTCAGCCTTTCCACTGGCCGTCACCTCCCGTTCTCGTCTTCCTGTACCGGTGTCCTGTGTCCCGCCTTTCCTTAATTCTGATTTGCTGCTTAGAAAGGACTGGCATTGATGAGCATAGCTGTACAGCAGTCTGACAAGTTGAACTTTTTTCAACCCTGAGCGCCGTGACAAAAAGCGACCACTGCTCAAAGCGTTTCAAACACTGGGCTACATAGAGAATTAATAGAAAACAGTCACCCACAGCAGAAAAAGCGAGTTTGGTGGACACGCCCCCCTAATACTTTTTCTGCAGTGTTTGGCTTCCAGGTTGCTGAGGTGTGTGGCCACGCCCATAACTCAGTGGACACATCTTAAAGGGGCAGTACATGAAAAGCGCTAGATCAATATATAAAATAATTCCTGCATCTAACTAACTAACTAACCTGCACTTATATAGCGCTTTTCTAGTCACAAAGACCACTCAAAGCGCTTTCACTAATACTAACCCTCTATTCTAAGGGCCTATAGGAAACAGATATCTAGGGACAATTTAGAACAGCCAATTAACCTAACATGCATGTCTTTGGATTGTGGGAGGAAACCGGAGCCCCCGGAGTAAGCCCACGCAGCACAGGGAGAACATGCAAACTCCACACAGAAAGGTTCCAACCCCTGCCAACCTGGGGATTCGAACCAGGAACCTTCTAGCTGTAAGGCAACAGTGCTAACCACTGCACCACCGTGCTGCCCATCACCACGTGCATCCACATCGTGATCCAAATCACCACCAAAATCTAATCATCTGTTCTAATCATCTGTTGCCATTACATACTTTTCCTGAAAATTTCATCAAAATCTGTTCATAATTTTGAGTTAAGTTGCTAACAGACAAACTAACCAACGCCACTAAAAACATTACCTCCGTCTTCCCTTGGCGAAGGTAATTATGAGACTATTTTGTTATTTCATTGGTTTTCACTATGAGTCTAGACTTATGGGACACCCTATACTGACAGTGCTACTGTGGAGTAAGCTTAGTGACCACGCCTTTCACTGTCATTTTCTTCATATTGCAGTTACCTCACTAGAAATCCCCATTTCGACCTAGTTCACTAATCTACAGTCGATAATGTGTCTCGTGTCATACTGGCCTTTTTTTTTTTTTTGTTATGTTTTGTTATACTTTTGCCATGACACTTGGTAGAGCAGACTGTTAGCATTAGCTTGGCTAGACAGTTGGGGCTCGTCGGTGTACTGCATTAAGGCTTTAAAGGGCCTATATCATGCAAAATCGACTTTTTTGAGCTTTTAAGTATGTTATAATGTTAATTCCTCACCAAAAACACCCTCAAAGTGGTATTTTGCTCCATTCACGCATCTCTGAGTATTCCTCCTCAACCCTGCTCTCTGAGCTGCTGCTCCGCCCTGTCCCTGATAATGACTGGGTCCCCACGTTCATACGTATGAACGTGGGTGAGCCGCCCACTCCAGGAAGTGCCTGTGCTGCCAGACCACCCCCAGGCTAACACACACACCCACTTTCTCTGCGCAGCTAACGGAGCGGTGATCGTCAAAACTCTTACACTTTAGCATTGACGCTGTGAAGAAGTAGTTCCTCTCGCACCTAATCTGCTCAGTGACAACAACTACTTGCTTTTTTACGTAAGACAATGTCTTCTAAGTTTTCATGGGTGGAATCCAGCGACACGCTGCAGCAGCCGGCTCAGGGGTTACGTCATGAAATGGGCGGCAGCCACAAGAAGGAGAGGCGGAGCCTCGGAGATCGAGGCATCTTACTTGCGGGTTGGAAAAGTAGCTCGCGAAAATAACTCATATTTCATAAGAAATTCATTCTCCAGTGTACCAAAGGTAATATACTATCACATACAGTACATGCATATAGTTTACTCTGAAAGACTTAAAATAGCATGATATAGGCCCTTTAAGTGTGACTGTTGCCTAATTGCAACATAACCCCTAGTGGTTAAGAGTGGTAAATATTTTTTGTCAATAAAATAGTTCAGATTTCCAAGGCTATAACTTGAAAGTGGTAAGAGATAGTGACTTACTGTCAATTAGAAAGATGTAAAATAGGATCCAAAGTTTCAGATAGGAGTGATTTTACACATCTAATTTGCATAATGTCACGGCAGCTATATTGAATTACAAAACTCAGTCAAAAGCGGACTTTGGACATATTTACACAAAGAATGGTTCAGTCTTTTGACATCGTTTTTTGTACAGGGGTATGTTATCATCTTATCTTCAAAGTATATGAACAAGAAATCAGTACAATGTAAAAAAAACAAAACAAAGAAATTCGTCACTTACCGGCGGCTAAGGGGACTCGCTCGCTGCCGTGGTCGGTGCGTTTTTGCCCATCGTGGTCGTTATTTTCCGTTCTGTCGGTCATTTATGCTCTCTACTACATCTACAAAATCTGATGATTATCCCACATAAATTTCGCTTGTATCCCACAGCTATTTTCCGTGTACAAAGCCGTCTAAGTGATTGACGGTGATTGCTGGGGTCTTTCTGCAACTGTGGGGGTTCCCCCCTACAGTTGATAGTGCTATGAGATGACTGTTGTTATGAAATGGCGCTATATAAATAAAGTTGAATTGAATTGAATTGAATTAAGTGACGGTGCACGACAATGGATGACGGCTGTATTAGCTTTCTGAGCTAAAAGAAGGGAATACAGGAAAAGGAAATAAGGAGTTCTTCTTCTTTGGTGTATTACATGTCAGCCATGATTCCTTCAACGTGTGTCTGCCACATTTTGAACTGCCACGATCAGTACAAGTCGTCAGTATAGCTGGGGAGTACAGGGATGTCAGAATAAGCGACTTTCGCATTATGAGTGCGCATGTGCGTTCTATGTGAGTTCAAAGTTCACCACTACCAAACATTCCGGTAGCTGCCTTGCTTTTGTACAGAGACGGTACTGTCACACTTGAACAGGTGCCGTTTTAAAGTCTGCTTCAAGCTTTAAATCACCATTATGCCAGGTGCACATTGTGCCGTAGTGAAGTGTGGGAACAGCATGTATCATCTATAGCGGTGGAAAAAGCAAACTTGCAGCATACACGCATGTAACTTCGGGACCAGCGTGTGCACATGTCCGCCGCCATTCACGTTATATACATTCCCCACGGAGCTGAAGGATCCGGACGGACGTAATTGTTGGATTAAAGCAGTAAGTCTATATTATAATGTAATTAAATAGTATTGTGTATTGTTCAAGTTCTAGCCTAATTGACACAAGTCTAAACCCTGAAGTAGTAGGTACAGACCGGCAGACCTGGATCTAGGATATAGTTCTCTGTATATTGGTAATGAAGCTTGATCTACACCAACATGTAATTAAAGCCATTGATAAGTAGGCTGGTATAAAATAAAACTGCAAATCATTGAAAACGTGTGGTACTTAAACTATAGTAGTATCGACCTATAGATCTAAGTAAGCAGGCTATGCCTTGTAGTGAAATTTACTCAAAATGACAAAACCAAAGTTGAGCTGTCAAGCCACTCACTTACCTTGTTTGTAGTCGTTTCGGAGTCTCGCAAGTAAGGGTGCTTGGTCCTTTGACAACAAAAAATCTGCTATGTCAGTGTACATATGGGGGGCCATTTTGGCCAATTTCTGCAACGTGGCTGCAAATGCAAGTGCAACTAGTTTATCCTTGCGTTTGCGGGTACAACCGGGAAGACCCCTACGCATACAATATGCTCATAGATCAGGAACATTCCATAAATTAAATGTATCGATAGAGCATTTTTGGTAGCCACATTCCCATGATGCTTTGCGCGAGCCAAGATGCAAAAGTCACTTATTAGTTGACAGGCGCAGCACCTCGCTTTGCCACTAGGGGCACGCGAAATCTCGCACTCAAAGGGTTAAAATAAATCATCTTCTGAGGCTGAGGCCAACATAGACGTGCAGTTCCTCAAACAGCCACTAGATGGAGTCTTCAAGAGTGAGCTAGTTTCCATAGACTCCCATTATAAAGTGACACCAATTCAGCCGGAGGTATAAGAGTGTGTGTGTGTGTGTGTATGTATATATATATATATATATATATATATATATTAGATGCAAATATACAAGAATAAAGGTGCAGATATGATAAAAGATGCAACTTTAAAAAGGCACAATTATACAGAATAAAAATTAAACCAGCATTCAGATGAGTGTTGCAAATTTACTAGAAAAAAGTTTAAAATTTACAGGAAAAATGTTGCACATTTATATATCTATAACGCGTTAATCACATTTTTTTTCCATACAGATACAGTGCACCTTAAGTCGGTAATTTTTTAAATTTAAAAATCAACACGACAATTAAAAATCGTCCAACACTACTAATAAATATATATTTTAGTGGTGTCGGACAATTAAAAATTTTAATTGCGATTAATCTTTTGGAATGTTGAGTTAATATCGATTAATAACATGTTAATCACATTTTTTCCATTCAGATAGCTACAGTGTACCTTAAGTCGGTAATTTTTCAAGTTTCTCATACTGTTATAAACGTGGAAGTGGACAAATCTGCTTGCTTTCTCAGGGTGCCCGCGATGTCTAAAAAAGTCTAAAAAAGTCTAAAATTACACATTTTCAATTTTAGGCCTAAAAAAGTCTAAAATACAGGGATCTTTTGCACTGTGAGTCTAAAATTGAGTTTGAGTAATTTAAGACCTACGTTTCAATGCAAAATATCGATAAAGGATTAATGTTTTTTTTAAAGTATTGTTCTTATGTCTTTTCCACGCCATTCAGTTTTTTTTCTGTTATGGTGGCAGTTATGGTCCGTGTAGTTCTACAATGTAGAACTACAATGTAGGGTCGGGAACCTATGGCTCGCGAGCCAGATGTGGCTCTTTTGATGGCTGCGTCTGGCTCGCAGACAAATCTTTAAACTTTAAAGATTTTGTTTTTACAAGAGCGCCGAGTGTCTGCTGCTCTGTATATAGTTTTAGAATCATCTTCCATGTTGCGGCCATTACGAGCTCAGATCACACGAGACGGCCCGCTGAATTTAAGCATTTATTTATTTATTTTCTACTTGTTTCAGTTCTGCATTTAATATGAACCCTGAGTTTGAAATAAACGTTTGAATTTGAATATCCCAAAAGCCGCTGCACATCCGGGTATCCAGGCTCAGCCAATATTGAGCACCAGAAGTTGCATTAATGGTAAGAAATACTCATCATTGATTAGCAACAGCATAACAATGTTATTAAAAAGAATTCAGAGACTTATTGTACTTTAAAAGTGTTGAAATTACATAAAATGCACACATTTACTTGTATTTTTAGTTTTAAACATATTGTATGGCTCTCACGGAATTACATTTAAAAATATGTGGTGTTCATGGCTCTCTCAGCCAAAAAGGTTCCCGACCCCTGTTCTACATGAAATGTTGCTGTTAGTGGAACGCACAGTAAAACTACAGATGTGAAACGGAAATGTACTGTCGTCACAGGATGCTGGAGCAAGCATTTTGGCTCTGGTCTGAATGAGCTGTGTGCGCGAGCAAGGCGGGAATAGTTGTGAAGTAACGTGCGAATGGCAGGAGAGAAAGCTAGCAGGACAAAACTAAAAAGATGGGCAAATGTAAATTTAATGACAGTTGGCTCTCAAGAGATGACTTTGCAGACTGGCTCAAACGCGTTCCCAACGACAACACTGAGGTGTACTGCACGTTGTGCAAAAGAACATTTAAACTCGGGACCCTGGGTGTCAGGGCACTGGAGTCACACATCAAAGCTAGCAAACACCAGGAATCAGCAAATGCAGCACGCAACTCTCATGGAATTGCTCAGTTCTGTTCGGTTGCAAGCAGCACGTCAAGAAATAATACAAATGATATTCGCGATCTAATGGGCTCGACTGAAACGATGAAGGCAGAAGTTCTGTGGGCGCTTAACACCGTGGCTAAACACCAGTCATACAGAGCTAATGACGACATCGGGGAACTGTTTCAAGCAGTGTTTCCCGACTCGACAGTAGCCAAAACATTCCAATGCGGGAGAGACAAGACCGCCTATATCATCCGATTTGGAGTAGCAGAGTTCGTCAAGAAAGATTGTATCTCAAAGGTTTGCACACAGGCTTGTTTGCGACTACGTTGCAATACATGGGGGCGTTACCAGGGTTCCACTTACACCTGACTTAATGAAATCTGTCATGGCTGCCAGGTCACGGTACCGTGTGCATTTGGACGAAGAGAGGAAGAGGAAGGAGGCAGAGACACAAGGGAAGAAAAGGGCACACGCGGAGGAGCAGTTACAAGACCTGAAAGTCAAGAGGGACAGTCTGCATACAGTCATTGAGAACCTGGGCAAAGATGCAGATGAGTTGGCAGAGGAAGCAGAGGGCAAGGCTGGGAGCAAAATGGCACAGCTCCTCTCAAAATCAAATGCTCTGAGGAGGGCTGCTAAAGACAAACTCTCCCAGCTTAAGGTTCTGGAGGACGAAATTGCCACCAAAAGTGCAGAGCTTAGAAGCATGTAAAATAATGAAAATAATGGGTGTATATATGTTCGTTTCATTGACAATAAACATCAATTGACCGCAATCTGGGTTTGTTCTTTCTTTTTTTAATACTTCGTGAAGGTCGTAAATTTAATCCATGATGGTCTAAAAAAGGTCTAAAAAAGTCTAAAATTGCACTTGTTAAAACCTGCAGACACCCTGTTTCTTCACCTGCAGGTTTATTAAAGCTCTCAACATATCCAAAATGATAAAAATTATCAACAATATTTTCCAAAAAATTCTCAAAAGTACTGTTGCATGTGCAAACAGAATGCTAGGGCTCAGTAATGTCACTGAACAACAACCAGCCAGCAGCCACAAAAGGAGTTTGCTCTTTCTCCCATAGCAAACATCCACTGCTTTTAAGCAGCTCAGCACAAAACAATGGACCTCGTGTGTCACAACAGACACAATTTCCCTTTTAGCAGAAAAATTGTAAAAACATAAACAACTATTTTGCCCGTTCTATCACCCACCACATCGCAAAATCAGGGCGTGGGAGAGAGTGGACATTACCAACACAGCTTGAGAATTTTTTTAGATTGCTACTCACCTGCCAACAGTTGGACCCAAAGCTATGAGGATGAAACAGGCGGAGAGTCTGTCCATGTCAGCTGCTGGCAGCGAGCTACAACCATAGCACCTAGCTGTTTATACTTCCAAACCGACATCCAGGCGAAGTTTTGGAGGCGTCTGTGACAATTATCTAGGTGAAAGTTCCGACAGCTTACATTGTAAACTTAAACATGACAGTGTTTTGGGGATTTCCATGGCTATGATCCAGCTTGTTTGACTTCACAATGTCTGTATGCTGAGGCTAAGGCTGCAGAGTGGCTTCCAGTATGAAGGGCAGCTAGGCCAAAAAAGTACTCTTCGCGCTTTCTGCCATTAACTACGATCACAAAATTTGTCGCCGTTAATGGGGGTGAAGTGTTAACGGATGATTTACATGATAGAGGCAACACCACTTATATATATAGTGGTGTGAAAAGTGTTTGCTCCCTTCCTGATTTCTCATTTTTTTGTATGTTTGTCACACTTAAATGTTGCTGATCATCAAACATATTTAAATATTAGACAAAGATAACAGAAGCAAACACAAAATGCTGTTTTTAAATGAAGTTGTTTATTATTAAGGGTAAAAAAAAATCCAAACGTACATGACCCTGTGTGAATAAGTGATTGCCCCCCCGTTAAAACATAAGTTAACTGTGGTTTATCACATCTTTGGAAAGCTGAGTTCAGTTTCTCTAGCCACACCCAGGACTGATTACTGCCACAGCTGTTCTCAGTCACGAAATCACTTAAATAGGACCTGCCTGATAAAGTCAAGTAGACCAAAAGATCCTCAAAAGCTAGACATCATGCTGTGATCCAGAGAAATTCAGGAACAAATGAGAAACAAAGTAATTGAGATCTATCAGTCTGGAAAAGGTTATAAAGCCATTGCTAAAGCTTTGGAACTTCAGCGAATCACAGTGAGAGCCATTATCCACAAATGGCGAAAATATGGAATGGTGGTGGTCTCCAATTAACCTAATCTGCATGTTTTTGGCCTATATAAGGGATGTAGTATATTAGATTTTATTAAATCTTATTTATTTAAAAAAGAATTAGATAACCGATATACCCATATTTTGAAAATAGTTCATGCAGATTGCCGATGCCATTACTGTTATATGCACATATTTTTTTCAGCCTATTTACATCTCCTTTGTCTTACAGTGATGATTAACTGGCATATAAAGACACATTCCCCAAGGAAAAGCTCTGGTTTTACTGGCCCGTCTTATTATTATTTTATGCTAGTTTGGAAATTTTTTATCATGAATATTTTGAACCTTGGCTGGTTTAAAAGATCTTGTTTCAATCTGAATCAAGGATCTTTTTTTTGCATGTATATGCCTGCTATCGGCAGAGACCTGCTTAATATTGTGAGGTAAGAAAAAGACAAACTGTCAGTACAGACTGCTGAACTTTGTCATTAAAAGAACTAAATGAGAGTATGGTTACCTCCATGTTTGTTGCAAAGATAATAGTGAGTTAGCCTCCACTGAACAGCTCATCTCGGATCTCCTTCAATGTCAAGCCATTGGTGGTTAAAGGCAAGGAAAGATGTTTCCCTCTCCTTTTTGATTCCCTGAGTATTCTGTCCTGTCACTTTGGTGTAGTTAGCAGCCCACTAGGTCCTGCAGTGTCTATGATCCTGGGGTGTCGCAAGCTTTCTTTGATGATTCCACAGGGCTGTCTTCTTTGATTGGTTGGGTTATATATCCAGTTTTATTTCGTCAATCTTGTTTACAAGATTGGTCCGGGGATTTTGTGAATCGATATTGGCTCAGTCAAATGTGAATTGATTTGAATCGGAGAATCGATCTTTTGAACCCACCCCAATTCAGAACTCTCTTCAGCTGTGCCAAGTAGGCCAGACTGACTCTCCCAATTCTGTTCATGTTCTCACCTGCTTCTCCAGGGCTGACCACTAGGTGGAGCAATCCGTGGATATGCTGGTGCTCTGGCTGTTCCTGGTGGTATTCCAACAGCGCTTGACCACAAAATGTACAAACAACCACATGTACCGTTGTTTGAGGGAGCACTGAGCTGTAGCGTGGCTGTGTGGAGCCAGATATGTTTGTTGTGATACGATCCTGACATATGATGACATCAGTTCCTCACGTTGTAGGAAAAGCTTCACTGCTGACTGTCTGCTGTAATATTTTATGGCTGTAAATATTAATTTTTGCTGATAATTTTTTTTTAATGCAACCATTGCAAGAGTCAACATTTGGTTGAACTTGTTTCCAGTGAGAGGTGGACTTCGTCAGGGCTGCCCTTTTTCACCAATCCTGTTCATAATTTTTATGGACAGGATATCTAGCGTCACCAAGGAATGGAGGGTGTCCTGTTTGGTGACCACAGGATCTCATCTTTGTTGTTTGCAAATGATGTTGTCCTGTTGGCTTCATCAAGCAATGACCTACAGGTCTTAATGGGACGGTTTGCTACTGAGTGGGAAGCGGCTGGGATGAGAATCAGCACTTCCAAGTCCGAGTCCATGGTTCTCAGCTGGAAGAGGGTGGCTTGTCCTCTCCAGGTCATGGACGAGCTCCTACCCCAAGTGGAGGAGTTTAAGTATCTCAGGGTCTTATTCACGAGTGATGGAAAATGGAGCAGTAGATTAACAGACAAATCGGAGCAGCATCTGCAGTGATGCAGATGTTGTACTGGTCTGTTGTGGTGAAGAGGGAGCTGAGCTCTAAGGCAAAGCTGTTGATTTACCACTCAGTCTACATTCCTACCTCACCCATGGTCATGAGCTTTGGGTAATGACCGCAAGAATGAGATCGCAGATACAAGCGGCGGAAATGAGCTTTCTCCATAGGATTGCTGGAGTCGCCCTTAGAGACAGGGTGAGGAGCTCAGTCATCTGGGAGAAGCTCAGAGTAGAACCGCTGCTCTTCCACATGGAAAGGAGCTGAGGTGGATTGGGCACGTCCCACTGGGAGGAGACCCCAGGGCAGACCCAGGACACACTGGAGAGCTTGTCTCCCAGCTGGCCTGGGGATGTCTTGGTATCCTCTCAGAATAGCTGGAGCAGGTGGCTGCAGAGAGGGAAGTCTGGACTTCTCTGCTTGAACTGCTGCTTCCACCACCCTGACCTCTAGAAAAGTGGTAGAAAATGGATGGATGGAATTTTAAATGCTTTATTGGCCAATACCAATAGCATGCTGATATTATTGTGCATCCCTAATATATGTCATTCTTAGACACTATTTAAGCTTATTTTACTCTAGTTTTTAAATACACTGATCGGAACCAAAGGTGCTTGGCAGCTGTTAGCAGTTTCCCATTCACTCATTCATGGTGATTTCTGTGTATACTGTACTCTAGGGACTGGTCATATCCTGTTGACCACTGAAATCACACACTTCTGTCCACCAGTGATGTTATATTGCATTCATTTTTTTAGATGATTTTATGTTAGTTAGCTCAGGCTGTCTGTGCTATCAAAGCTAGGAGCTAGCCAATTGAGTTTACCAATACAGTGTCAACAACTGACCTTGTAAGTGACGAAAGAGGCAGGGTGGTGTGAACTGGGGCTCATGAGCATTTAAATATGCATGCAATGAAACGAGTCATTCTGAGGAAGGCTGCAAAAGATGGGTCAAAATGGTGCTGCAGTAATTAAAGCCTGGGAGCATTTTGACGAAAGTATGTTACAGACATTTCATTAAGACCTGCAGGAATTGTTTCAACGTGAAAAAATTTCATCATATGTCCAGTTTAAGTTAATTGTCTGATACAGCAGCCATATATCATTTGACAAAGCAAATTGAGTTACTGCAGTGGCCTTGTGGCAGTCATCCACCTGTCTGCAGTTCACAAGAAACAAAACTCCTAGGCATTTTCCCTGATGCTCACCAAGCTTAAAAACAGTGAATCCTGAGGTGGGTCCGCATAGAGGTTGGGCTCAAGGTCATTGTGTAGGTCAAAGGTCAAAAGCTTTTAGAACATGTAATTTCAACTTCACGTAAGCCAGGGCTATACCATGTACCTGTGTATATGTAGAGAGAGAAGCCAAGGCTTTTGTTGACCTGGGTGTGGATTCATCATGTCGGAATGAGCTACTCTGTCACTGACTGTCTGGATTAAGAAACTGAAACTCAACAGGAGAGTTATCTACCGAGAGGCATCTCTACACAGTAGTACAGTTACACTTCATCCATCTGCATTAATTTAATCAGATCGTTAAAGCTGGAATGACCTAGCAATCTGATCAAATATTCAAAGATTCAAGATCAAGATTCAAAGATTTTATTTGTCAATACTACTATACATACAGGACATACAGGAGAATTTAAATGGTGTTTCTCTCTCTCTTCAGTGGTGTGCACAATATAAAAAAAGAAAATGGAATAAGGCTGGAAAAACAACAACAGCAGTCTATGTATAGTAATGGTACCCATAGTGCAAATGGTGACAAAAGATAGACTCAGACATCCCATAGTGCAAATAAAGATAAACGATGAAACCCAGCAATCCTATATACAGAAAAGTAGAGCAGTAAATGTATGCAGAACTTGCATAGTTGCAAGTTCAATGCAGTAGTGTAGGTGCAGACAGTGACAGATCCGACTGCACATGACCAGTATTGTAATAACAGACAGCAGCAGATATGGCATTTGTGCAAATGATTGCAGTAAAGTGCGGAAACATACAGCAGGAGATGTATTACTGTTGGTGTGCCAGTCTTTCTGTCCTGTCCGGGGGGGGAAGGGGCTGCTGAGTTCAGGGTCCTGATGGACTGATGAACAAAGCTGTTTTGCAGTCTTGTGGAGTGGGCCGGAGGCTCCAATACCTTTTCCCCGAGGGCAGGGGACTGAAGAGGGAATGCAAGGGGTGGTAGGTGTCGCCTGCAAAGTTGATGGCTCTGCGGGTGAGGCGGGTGAGGAAAATGTCTGAGAGAGGGGGCAGAGGGGCACCGATGATCTTACTGCCTGCTTTCACTGTGCGTTGCAGTGTCTTCCGGCAGGAGGTGGTGCAGCTTCCATACTACACTGTGATTCAGCTGGTGAGAATGCTCTCAGTGGTGCCCTGGTAGAATGAGCGCATGATGGGGGGGGGGGGGGGGTGGAATTCGTGCTGTCCTCAGTTTGCGGAGGAAATAGAGGTGAATTTGAGCCTTCTTGGCCAGTGATGTAGTATTGTTAGACCAGGAGAGGTCCTCAGAGATGCGCATCCCCAGGAACTTGGTGCTGCTCACCCTCTCCACAGCTGCTCCATTGATGATCAGAGGGGGATGCTGTGTGTGTTCCCTCCTGAAGTCAACCACAATCTCCTAGGTTTTTCCCACGTTCAGGAAGAGATTATTGTCTTTACACCACTGGACCAGTTGGCTCACCTCATTTCTGTAGTTGGCCTCCTCGTTGTTGGTGATGAGCCCCACCGCCATCATGTCGCCTGCAAACCTGATGATGTGGTTGGTGCTGTAGGCTGGTACACAGTCACGGGTCAGCAGGGTGAAGAGTAGCGGGCTGAGCACGCACCCTTGTGTGGCCCCTGTGCTTAGTGTGATAGTCTTGGAGATGTTGCTGCCAACCCGCACATTCTGTGGCCTCCCTGTGAGAAAGTCCAGCACCCAGTTACAGAGAAGGTTTTGAGTCCCAAGTGTCTAAGTTTTTGTATTAGGTGCTGGGGGATGATTGTGTTGAATGCCGAACTGAAGTCCAAGAACAGTATTCGCACCTAGGAGTTCTTTGAGTCCAGGTGGGTGAGGGCTGGATGGAGAGCAGCAGCGATGGCATCGTCTGTGGATCTATTTGACCTGTATGCAAACTGAGATGGGTTGTGGGAGGGAGGGAGGGTGGATGAACTTGATGTTCTGCATGATCAGCTGCTCGAAGCACTTCATTATGATGGGGGTCAGTGCTACGGGCCGGTAATCGTTGTAGCTGGACAGGACGGGCTTCTTTGGGACTGGTATTATGGTGGCAGTTTTGAAACGTGGGGACAACAGCTTGACTCAGAGAGATGTTGAAGATGTCGGCTAGTACATTCTTGAGCTCCTCCACACAGTCCTTCAGAACACAACCCGGTGTATTGTCTGGTCCAGCTGCCTTGCGTGGGTTGATCCTGGAGAGGGTCCTCTTCACACTAGCCAGATCCAGACTTGTAGCTTGCTCATCTGGAGGAGGAGTGGTCTTCTGTGCTGATGTGCTGTTTTGTGCTTCATAGCGGCCAAAGAAGTCATTTAGGTTGTTAAGCAGTGTGATGTCACTCACACAGGTCTGAGGTGGAGGTTTGTAGTTGGTGAGGGTCTGTATGCCACGCCAGAGGGACCGTGCATCTCTGGTGTTGCTGAAGTGGCTGGATATTTTCTTGCTGTACTGTCGTTTTGCCTCCTTGATGCCATGGGACAGGTTGGCCCTAGCTATTGGTAGTCCTGCAGTGTCGCCGGCCCTGAAGGCTGCATCCCGAGCCCTCGGGAGCCTGTGGACCCCTACTGTCATCCATGGCTTTCGGTTGGCACAAACAGTGACAGTTTTGCAGTGAGCGACATCATCAATGCATTTAGCTATGTATGCTACAACAACCTCAGTGTACTCCTCTATGTTTGTGTGTCCATTGTGAGTGGCTGCATGCTTGAAAGTGTCCCAGTCTGTAGTGCTGAAGCAGTCTTTCAGAGCATCAGAAGCCCCCTCTGGCCACACACATACCTGCTTTTTTGTTGGTCTGATTGTTTTCACTCTGGGTTTGTATGCCGACCTTAACAAGATGGTGCTGTGATCAGAGAGACAGAGATGGGGAAGGGGGGGGGGGGGCGGGGCTCTGTATGCTTTCTTGTGAGTTGTGTACACCAGGTCCAGCAAATTGTCTCTTTTTGTTGGAAAGTCTACATGTTGGTGTAGATTTGGTAGGAGGGCTTTTAAATATGCATGGTTGAAGTCTCCTGCTGTGATAAGGAATCCATCTAGATGCGCTGTTTGTGTCTCACTGATGGCCTGAGAGTTCATTTAGTGCTTTAGTCCTCTCGCCGATGGCAGTGGGCAGGGCATACACGTCGACTAGTAGGACAGATGAAAATTCTCTCGGAATTTAAAAGGGTCGACAGTTGATGTGCATAAACACTGTTCTCCATTGGTGGAGTTTATGATCAACAGTTGCATCACGGCACCAACTGTCACTGATGTACAGTCGATACAGACACCTCCACCTCTGGTTTTCCCTCCTTCCATGAACTCTCTATCAGCACGGTAGCATGTTAGCCCTACTAACTGAATGGCAGAGTAAGGTATATTTTCATTTAACCACATTTCCGTAAAGCTAAAAACACGGCAGTTCTGCGCATCACATTGCTTAGTTCTCTGGAGCTGTATGTGGTCTATTTTGTTGTCTCGTGAGTGTACGCTGGCCAGAATCAGGGAAGGAATCGGGAGTCTGTGTGGGCTAGCGGTTAGCTTCATTCGGAAATGTCTTACACACCAGTGACGGGCTTAAATGGTAATGGTGATCATTGGCAATAATGACGTGGTAAAATTTGCTGTAATAACGCATCTGAAAATTATACACTCTGGAGTGCTTTTGCTATATATTACAAATATGTAAGTTTGTCTTTGAGGCAAAGACACTTTAAGGTAGTTGGTTGTCAAAATTAATAGAACTGTGTATTATAGCCCTTGTTAAGAAAAATACTATAAATCTATAAATGTTTGTTGTTTTTCAGAGCGTGTGAAACTGAAGCGGACTGACTATCCTCTGGTGCTGAGAGTAATACAGGGTCCATGTGAGCAGGTCTGCAAGGTTTTTCTCATGGAAGAAGACTTGGGTGAAGAAGTCACATATGATGTAAATCACCATCATCTGGAATAATTTATAGATGCAGAGAGAGATTCAATTAACTGGACATATCTGATTTTTTGTAAACTTCCTAAAGCATCTCTGTTGCCTCGATCCAGTATTCTTTTGTTTATCTTGCACTGTTACTCTTTAGCCTTTTCATTGGAATTCTCCTTCCTTCCACCAGGTGGCGCAGTATATCAAGTTTGAAATGCCAGTCCTCCAGAGTTTTATCACCAAGCTGAAGGAAGAGGAGGACAGGGAGGTACAAAAACTCAGAAGAAGGTACAAGAAATAGTTGAAACAATCTACATTGCTGGATAATCTCCTCAGAAATCTTGTTAAAATATAGTTGTGTTTAATTTCCATAATGCTGATTGACATTTCCTCCTGTGTTTTTATACTTTCAGGTATAGTTATCTTCGGTGTATAATTGAGAAACAGCTTCGTTGTCTTCCATAGGGCGCAGCATGTATGTGATCTGCTAATGACGGGGGTTTCCTTCACCACAGCCAACTATTGAAAACGGTACCACAACTTCCAAGCCATGACCAAGAGAATGACCAAGAACCATCTAACAAAAACATCATCTTTGTGTTTCAGTGACTGTTGAATTCTCACAAATCGTTCCAACTACAGACAAAACT
This sequence comes from Pholidichthys leucotaenia, assembly GCA_020510985.1. NCBI lineage: Eukaryota > Metazoa > Chordata > Actinopteri > Cichliformes > Pholidichthyidae > Pholidichthys > Pholidichthys leucotaenia. The sequence continues at coordinate 44,163,984 of CM035838.1, read as the reverse complement.
TTAGCCTACTATGATGTGTGTGCCCATGTTGATGACTGAAAGCACCCTGTGGTTAGATTCCTTATTTTCTCTGACAGCACACACAGCCTCACTTCAATGCCGAAGAATTTTTAACCATTCCCAGTGCAGAATGAGCCTAATATTCAAAATCAGTTTAAAGCACAAACATAATGTACGGTCTTAATGAAGTGCCTGCTTAAAGGATTCTCCAAGCATAACTCCCGCAAACTTTAAATTTTTTGTTATCACATTATGATTATTTATAAGAAAACACTGGGCGCTATAACAGAAATACACAACAGAGCCATTTCAGCTCAGCATTTTTTTTTCTGTCCGAGGATGTGAAATAGAGAAGGCGATAAGAAAACAAATTTTACCCCAAAAGCTGGCAGTGGTCAACCCCATTAATTAGTATTATGCATCCCCTCCTGTTATTATTTTAAATATTTGATTCATTTCAGTTTAATTTCAGCTGACAAATGCACTTGAGAACTGCAACTAATATAATATTGGAGAGCTTATTGCTGCGCTAAAAGTAGTTTCAGATTGTGGTGGGAAGAAAAATTCTCTTTCTCTGCCAGAGTTAGAAATTAATTTTAAATTTTTGTGAATTCAGGCAGTAGCTGATAGGAATGGGGGGGGGGGAGAGAAACAGTCTGGAAATGTCCAAAGGTCTCACATATTACACATACAGTATGTCACATATTAAGTATCACATTCTTTTAATTTGTAGGAAGACCAAAAATTGACCTCTTGTAGCTTTGCTGAGTATTTTTGTGCCAGACTGTTGTGTATTTCGTGTAGAAATCCTGCATTGATGTGTTGTCTTTACACATCTGGATTTTGGTAGAAAATTTAGCAGCCAGGACATGATGTAATATTTGAAACTGGACTGGTTTATTTCCTTTACACACATCCAGACCTCCTCTGAGTTTAAGTTAGCGGCTGCCTGATGTAGCAACACCCCACATGAGTCTAACCAATAATTGTTTCACAACAGACCTTTGTTAACCTCAGATAACGTTAATGTAAGCAAAGGTTTTATTTTGATATGAACAAAAGTTCTTTTTTCAACTACAACGAAAATCCTTGATTAATAGGGTAAGCCGGGGCAAAAAGTTTCACAGGTAGGTTGCTTTTCCCGTCCTGCCCATATTGCACATGTGTGGCCTTTCTAATTTTAGACTCAGTGCATCCACATTATACTCTGTACTTTCCTGCTGCACACAAGCCATGTATTTGGATCTTTGTACACGAGAGAGGAGCGATAAATGAATTATGAGCTCATTGAGTAATTTTCTGAAAATCTGTTGTCTTCTTTATAGTTATCAGACCATAGTGATCTCATGCGCAATATTTTTGTCCATATAACTAGACTTATGGGGCCCATGTGTCTCATACTGCGTAGTACAGAGTTCCTTCCTGGTGGCGAAAAAGCTAAATGGCAGTGATGGGCAAGTTGCTACAGAGAGGCCAGGGGCACATTGTTACAGTGTAACTACTATATGGCATTGTGGATTACTGTCAAGTTGATATTTTATATAACATGGCATAATTATGTAAAAATGCTTATAAACATTTTAGGTATGATCAAATTAACAATTTATTTAGAGAAATAATCATCACAATACATGTTTAAGATTTGAATTTGTTCTGATATACTGTATCCTATCTCAGTAAGGTATGGCTTCAAAAGTCCCTCTGTTTTCTGCAAATACTTTGATTTCAAACCATATTTATTAAGCAGTGTGACAACTTTATCTGTGTGGACTGATACACAGCATTTACGTTTTATTTCAGATATAAAGTATTGTGCGAAAGTATAAGCGTTTTGTTTACAGTTTGAACTAGAGGGCAGAGTGTATGCCTCTGCCAAGGGGTCTGTCTGTGTTCAGGATTACACAGAAAGTACTGGATGAATTTTGATGAAGTTTTCACCAGAGGTGGCCCTTGGACTATGAATAAACTCGTTAGATTTTTTGGGGGGTGATCTGGGTCAGAGTGCAGCTTCAGGATCATTTTTTTCCGCTTTCTTTAACGTTGTGAGATAGAGCCTGGACAGAAGAGAGCGGTGAAAAATTGATCTAGAATCTGCATCCTAACCCAGATCACTTTTATAAAATCTAATGGGTTCATCTGTAGCACAAAGGTCACCTCTGGTGAAAATTTCATAAAAATCTGTCCAGTAGTTTTTCTGTAATCCTGCACACAATCAGACAGACCTGAAAACATTACCTCCTTGGCAGAGCTAATAATAACTATTGGGAAAAAGTACTTTGTCTTGTGAATTTATCAACTTACCACGCACTGTAACAACTTTCCCCGACAGTGAGGTAAAGAGTTGTGCGGCTATATATTTTCATTTGTCCACTACAAGTACGTAATATAAAATACAGAATAAAAACAGTTAAATCATATGAATGAGGACATGTCCAAAAGCACATGGACAAGATTTCTGCAAAATTAAACTATATTAACCACATTTATTTAACAGTTGTAAAAAATAACTTTTTGCCCCAGCTTACCTTATATTTTGTACCATCTGTGTTTTCCTACCATTCTAGTAAAACAGCTGCTGTGAAATTGGCCCAAAATATTTTGTTGAAATCAGATTACCAAGCTTCCAAAAATGTCACACTATTATTTTTTTTTTCAAAGTAATCATCCTTGAAATAACCTGACACTCCAACTCTATCCTTAATTATTTTATGTTTAACACGTTGTGATGGCACAACCCGTCCTGGTGTATGTTGAACATTTACTTGATTGTAACAGAATTGGCATAAATATAATATAAGAAGCACAGAAACAAAACAAAACCTACAAGACTGTGAATTATTGAGAATGTTGTAAATGTATGAATATTTCAAAGTTGTACGATTTTTCCTCTGCGTGTGCAGCATTTTGTACAAGTTGATATTTCAGATATTGTTGAAAATTTCATTATGCAGCACACAGTGGATGACGTTCTGCACCACTTGTGTGCAAGTCTGAGAACCTGCATGATATATTTTTAGTGACTCCTAAAACTTGCTTGCTTTTGTATTGCTCTTTTAAAAATGACGAAGTAGTCTAGTGTTTAGGGGTTAAGTCATGCCACTACATGGAGCATGTGTGTGGTTGGGGGGGGGGGGGTTCATACATCGTTATTTAATAAAAAAAAAAAGATTTCTTGAGAAAACATTGCCATGTGTTTGTAATCCATGCCCATCCTCACTTTAGAAACTTCAGGAGAGTTCACTAAGTGTCCTGGTTCATTCACTTAGTTAAATAATCCAGACAAAATTAGAAACACATTGACAGGTATTTACGTGTGGCGTCGGCATCATCAGCAGCTTACTGTCCTCTCAGCCAATGGGAGCATGTGAAAGTGAGTGATCCTCTCCACCTGACTGAGATTGTCTGGAGGACAACAGGCTGCCCTGAAACACACTTCCCTACAGACTGAGGAGCTGTGAGGACACAGTTTCTCCATCACAGGAGCTCATCTAAACGACCTCACGTCTGTCACAAACAGACACACAACAGGTGAGACTACTTATGCTTTGAAAAGTAAAATAATAAATATTCTTTGATTGCATGGTCTATAGATTTTCTACAGGCTGTAGCTTCAGTGGGTTCATAGGATCACACACAATGCTTGGGACCTATCTAGAAAACAATAATGTATAGAGAGAGTATGCTGCTGTAGCTTTAATCTAATAGATGCTGGATTATCCTTAATTGAATTGACCCAATGTAATTATAGCTCAATTTATCTCGTAAGAGGATACAGATTAAATTATGTGCAGTTTGTTGGCAAAGTCAACTGTCCCTAAGATCACTGTTCATTCAGATGTTGGTGGTAGTTGAATTTAAAACTTCGGAAGAAAACACTCCCACAATAAGAAATTGCTTTAACATTTTAATATTCATAACCGATGTGTCTTAATGTTGCAACTGGTTGAGTGAATGTAACTGCTTCATACAGTATGTCGGTTAAGATACACAAAATGCTTTGTATAAGGCCTCAATTTGAATAGGGCAGCAAATAAATAAAATACATGAGAAGTTTCAAATTTTAGCTGCAAAAGTCATAATTTACAAGAAAAAAGTACATTTACAAATAAAAGTAATCAAAGAGAAAAAAGTTACAAATTGATGAGAAAAGCTGCAAATTTTCAAGAAAAAATCCATTTATGTTTACCACTGGCGTTTCAAATTCATTTTATTGTTATTTAGCATTATATAGAAAGGTTTATGATGATTTGGGGGAGACGATTCTCTTTTTTTCCAGGTTTGGAGGACATGTCTTCCCTATTCTCCCCTTGATTTATGCCTGTGGTTTAAGTTCTTACTTCAGTTAATCAGTTCTTAGCATTTTTTAAGTAAATGAGACAAATAATATAAAAGACAAAGGATAACCACAATAACAGTTATTTTTGAAAGATTTCATTTTAATAATGTGACAAATTTCTTCTTATCAGTGACTTTTAAATCACTAGTAATTACTATATACAGCGGGGAAAATAAGTATTGAACACGTCAACATTTTTCTCATTAAAATATTTCTGATGGAGCCATTGACCTGAGATTTTCACCAGATCAGTAACAACCCGAGTAATCCATACATACAAAGAAATCAAGGCAACTGTGTTCACAAAACAAGTTATATTTAATAAAGTGGAATGACACAGGGAATAAGTATTGAACACATGAAGAAAAAGGAGCAAAAAGGCATCGAAAGCCAAGAAACCAGCTGAAATCCATCAGAATTTAGGAAACCATCCCATCCCCCATCAGTGCAAATTAATTTCAGCTGGTTAAGTCCTGACTGGTAGCCTTTAAAAAGGTCTATGAATATCAGATTGTCACACCACAAAGAACTCATAATGGGTAGAAACAAAGAGCTTTCTCTAGACCTTGGCAGCCTTATTGTTGCAAAACATAATGATGGTATTAATTACAGGCGCATTTCTAAACTGCTGAATGTTCCAGTGAGCACTGTTGGAGCCATCATTCAGAAGTGGAAAGAACATCATTTTACCATAAATTGGCCACAACTGCTATGTGCTATGTGGATCAGGTGGAGGTCAAAGGCGGAGACCTTGGCGGTCTGATCCCAAGCTTCCTAAACTGGCTTTTGGGACATGGAATGTCACCTTCCTAGTGAGGAAGGAGCCTGAGCTGGTACATGAGGTTGACCGGCTAGATATACTGGTTAGATATAGTCAGCCTCACCTCAACACGCAGCTCTGGTTCCGGAACCAGTCTCCTGGAGAGGGGTTGGAGCTTGGCCTACTCTGGAGTTGCCACGGGCAAGAGGTGACGAGCAGGGGTGGGTATTCTTGCATCCCCCCACCTTGCTGCCTCTATATTGGAGTTTTCCCTGGTGGACAAAAGGGTTGTTTCCCTGCTCCTTCGGGTTGGGAAACGGGTCCTGACCATCATTTGTGCCGATGCACCAAATGATGGTTCAGAGTACCCACCCTTTTTGGAGTCTCTGACTGGGGTGCTGCAGAGTGGTCCTCTTGGAGACTCCATTGTCCTACTGGGGGACTTCAGTGTGCACGTGGGCAACAACAGTGAAACCTGGAAGGGGGTGATTGGGAGGAACGGCCTGCCCGATCTGAACCCGAGTGGTGTTCAGTTATTGGACTTCTGTGCTAACCACAGCTTGTCCATAACGAACACCATGTTCAAGCATAAGGGTGTCCATATGTGCACTTGGCACCAGGGCACCCTAGGTCGCAGGTCGATGATCGATTTTGTTATTGTGTCATCAGACCTGCGACCGTATATCTTGGACACTCTGGTAAAGAGAGGTGCAGAGCTGTCAACTGATCACCACTTGGTGGTGAGTTGGATCCAATGGCAGGGGAGGATGCCATTCAGACCTGGTAGACCCAAATATATAGTGAGGGTGTGCTGGGAACATCTGGCTGAGGCCCCTGTCTGGGAGGTCTTCAACTCCCACCTCCGGAAGAACTTCAACCACATTCCGAGGGAGTCTGGAGACATGGAGTCTGAATGGGCCATGTTCTCCACCTCCACTGTTGAAGCAGCGGCCCAGAGGTGCGGCCGCAAGGTTGTCAGTGCATCTCATGGTGGCAACCCCCGAACCAAGTTGTGGACACCAGTGGTGAAGGGGGCCATTAAGCTGAAGAAGGAGTCCTATCAAGCTTGGTTGGCTTGTGGGACTTCCGAAGCAGCTGAGGTGTACCTGCAGGCCAAGCGGAGTGCAGCTCGGGTGGTTGCTGAAGCAAAAACTCAGGTATGGGAGGAGTTCGGTGAGGCCATGGATCAAGACTTTCGGTCGGCCTTGAAGAGATTCTGGCAAACTGTCTGGCAGCTCAGGAGGGGAAAGCAGCTCCCTGTCCACACTGTATGGTGCAGATGGGGCGCTGCTGACTTCAACTGGGGATATTGTCAAGCAGTGGAAGGAATACTTTGAGGAACTCCTCAATCCCACTGAATGCCTTACATAGAGGAACCAGGGCTTGCGGACGAGGGGGACGACTCGCTTATCACAGGGGCTGAGGTCCCCAAGGTGTTTAAAAATGTCTTTGGTGGCTGGGCCCTGGGGGTGGACTAGATTCGCCCTGAGTACCTCAAGGCCCTGGATGTTGTAGGGCTGCCATGGTTGACACGTCTCCGCAACATTGCGTGGAGGTCGGGGGCAGTGCCTTTGGCATGGCAAACCGGGGTGGTGGTTCCCCTCTTCAAAAAAGGGGACCGGAAGTTGTGCTCCAACTTTAGAGGGATCACACTCCTCAGCCTCCCTGGGAAGTTCTATGCCAAAGTACTGGAGAGGAGAGTCCGGCCGTTGGTCGAACCTCGGATTCAGGAGGAGCAATGTGGTTTTTGTCCTGGCCGTGGCACAATGGACCAGCTCTTTACCCTCTCAAGAATCCTCGAGGGTTCGTGGGAGTTTGCCCAACCAGTTTACATGTGTTTTGTGGATTTGGAGAAGGCATTCGACCGCGTCCCTTGTGGTTTTTTTGTGGGAGGTGCTTTGGGAGTATGGGGTATTGGGCTTGTTGTTACGAGCTATTCGGTCTCTGTACGACCGTTGTGAGAGTTTGGTTCGTATTGCCAACACTCGATTGGGCTCATTCCCAGTGAGAGTGGGACTCCGCCAGGGCTGCCCTTTGTCACCAATCCTGTTCATAATTTTTATGGTCAGGATTTCTAGGCGCACCCAGGGAACGGAGAGCGTCATGCTTGGTGACCACAGGATCTCATCTCTGTTGTTTGCAGATGATGTTGTCCTGTTGGCTTCATCCAACAATGACCTACAGCTCTTGCTGGGACGGTTTGCCGCTGAGTGTGAAGCAGCTGGGATGAGAATCAGCACCTCCAAGTCCGAGTCCATGATCCTCAGCCAGAAAAAGGTGGAATGTCCTCTCCAGGTTGGGGACAGGCTCCTGCCCCAAGTGGAGGAGTTTAAGTATCTTGGGGTCTTATTCACGAGTGAGGGGAGAATGGAGCGAGAGATTGACAGACCGATTGGAGCAGTATCTGCAGTGATGCAGACGTTGTACTGGTCTGTTGTGGTGAAGAGGGAGCTGAGCTCTAAGGCAAAGCTGTCGATTTACCAGTCAATCTACGTTCCTGCCCTCACTTATGGTCACGAGCTTTGGGTATTGACCAAAAGAATGAGATCGCGGATACAAACGGCTGAAATGAGCTTTCTTCATAGGATCTCTGGACTCACCTTCAGAGATGGGGTGAGGAGGCTCAGAGTAGAACCACTGCTCCTCCACATTGAAAGGAGCCAGTTGAGGATGTATGGGCATCTGATCAGGATGCCTCCCACTTGAGGTGTTTCGGGCACGTCCCTCTGAGAGGAGACCCTGGGGCAGACCCAGGACTCGCTGGAGAGACTACGTCTCCCAGCTGGTCTGGGAACGCCTTGGCATCCTCTCTGAAGAGCTGGAGCAGGTGGCTGGGGAGAGGGAAGTCTGGGCTTCTCTACTTGAACTGCTGCCTCCGTGACCCGGACCTCCGGAAAAGTGGTAGAAGATGGATGGATGGCCACAACCAGGAGCTCCTTGCAAGATTTCTGACAGAGGAGTCAAAAGAATTATCAGAAGCGTTATCCAAGAGCCAAACACCACTCATGGAGAGCTCCAGCAAGACCTGAAGTTAGCAGTTTCAAAGAAAACAATAAGTAATGCACTCAACCGGCATGGGCTCTATGCCCACTCACTTTGCAAGACTCCATTGCTGAAGAAAAAAAGCATGATGAAGCTTGTTTAAAGTTTGCTGAACAACATTTGGGCAAGCAAGTAAAATACTGGGAGAATATAGTCTGGTCAGATGAGACCAAAATTGACCTTTTTGGATGCTACAACACAGCATATTTGGAGGAGAAATGGCACTGCACATCAGCCCCAAAACACCATATCAACAGTGAAGTTTGGAGGTGGGAGCATCATGGTGTGGGGGTGTTTTTCAGCACATGGTATAGCCAGACTTCAAATAATTGAAGAAAAGACGAATGGGGAAAATGTACAAAGACATCCTTGATAAGAACCTGTTGCAATCTGCCAAAATGCTAAAGAAGAAATGAGGGTGGGCCTTTCAGCAAGACAATGATCCCAAACACACAGCCAAGGAAACTCTCAACTGGCTCCAGAGAAGGAAAATAAAGCTGCTAGAATAGCCCAGTCAGTCACCTGATGTGAATCCAATTGAAAATCTATGGAATGAACTGAAAATCCGAGTTCATAGAAGATACTCACAGAACCTTCAAGATTTGAAGAGAGTTTGTGTGGAAGAATGGGATAAAAACCTGAGCAATGCCTGCGCCTCGTTTCTCCATACAGGAGGCATCTGGAAACTGTTATTACCAACAAAGGCTTTTCTACTAAACATTAGATGAATTTCACCAAGCATGTTTAATACTTATTACCTGTGTTGTTCTGATTTCTTTGTATGTATGGATTACTTGGGTTGTTACTGATATCTGGTGAAACTCTCAGGTCAATGGCTCCATCAGAAATATGTTTAATGAGAAAAATGTTGACGTGTTCAATACTTATTTTCTCTGCTGTACTTGCATAGATGTAACAATAACTACTATTTTAAAAACGCACCCGTTATCTTTGTCATTATAGGTGTCAGTGCATGTTTATGGGTTGTTTATAGTTTGTAATTGTCCTTAATCTCTAAATGTATTATTTCCTTTGTTCTCCATCTCATACACCCATAGGTCATTTCTTTCACACAGATTTCCTTCTCATCAAAATAGGGTAAAGAATCAAAATTGGAAAAACTTTTCTTCAAACTAGATAAACAGTGTTGGCAATCTGTAGTTCATCCTCAAAGTGTTGTCTTGAACTTCTTTAGTAAAGGGAACTCTACCAAATCCTGATTAAAAGGCATTAGAAATTATGAAAGCTTTCTGATGCCATGCCAGCATTAGTGTTGTGCTGCAGTGCTTGTGTAAGATGAGTTCCTCAAAGCAGGATTAAGAACACTGATTTGTCCTGTTCTTAATTTATCAGCAGTGTAAAAATGCCATGCAGTGGAACTAAAGCTGCATCGAGAACATAGTATCAGCCTGGCACTACATTTATCCTACTTCAGTAACAAGAGTAGTTCTGTATTGTTGAGGAGAAAATATCTCGAGGCTTATATTCCTTATATAAGATTAACCCCTAAAATATGTTGCATTTTATGCATTTACCTGCACATCAGCATCTAACATACTAATAAAGGTAATGCTCTTGTGTTAATGGGGAAAAAAATCATACCCAGAATTCTTTTAGTATACTAGTGGCCTAATGGTAGAGCATCCACCACCCCACTGCTGGGAGGTTGTGGGTTCATGCCCCAGCCAGGTCATACCAAAGACCATAAAAATGGTACTTTCCACCTTCTAGCTTGGTGCATTGTATAAATGGAATGGGGGAACACAGCACCAGTGTACTAAGTGTGTCTGTCCCAAGCCTGGGTAAATGGGGATTGTTGATCAGGAAGGGCATCCAGCATAAAAATTCTTGCCAAATCAATATGCGGACCTCTGATCCACTGTGGCATCCCCATAGGGAGCAGCTGAAAGTGTGTGTCAAAGTATATTTACACCACTTTTGATACTTTGACTCAGTCAAGGAGAATTTACAAAGGGGAGAGCTCTCCTTTCAGCTGAGACGGGAATAACTAATTTGCACTATTGACAAAATCAGCTGCTCCGGTTTAGATAAGTTTGGAAAATACGAAGTTCTCACAGTCCCAACACATAAAAGAATTATTATATCAACAAGCATATCCAAAGGTAACTGTACAAATTGTACTATTTTCTTTTTGTTTTGTGTTGTTGATTTTGAGCCTTCCAACTGCCATCTGTATAACTGCACTGTGTAGTTCAACTAAGAAAATTAGTGGAAAACCTTTACTGTATCTTCCTGCTGAAATGGCTCATTCAGCTCACCCCGCATGTGGAAATGTGTGGTAACATAAAAACAAAGCAGGGATTTTTTTTTTTTTTTTTAATATTGGTTAGATGGGCAGATACATGCATTTCTGTAACAAATCACTCCTAATGATGTTTTCTGGTTTAAACAGGATAAATAATCATGTTGGCTCCAGAGAAACTGCCCACAGTGGCCCTCTGTTTTCTTCTCCTCGCCACACTGATGCCCAGCTCCGAGGCTCGCCGTGGCCGTGGTGGTGGCAGCTTTGGCCGAGGAGGTGGCTACAGCCGGGGTTACGGTGGTCAGGCATACAGACCTGCACCCGTCCAGAGCAGTGGCCCCAGCGCAGGGAAAGTAGCTGGAGCTGCTGCAGCCGGAGCAATAGGAGGTGCTATGCTTGGGTCTGCATTGAGTCGTCCTGGGTATGGCTATGGTGGCTATGGTGGATATGGAGGATACGGCGGATACGGGGGATATGGAGGATATGGTGGAGGTTACGGGTACCCACGATATGGTGGGGGTTATGGCCCCAGGCCTGGCTATGAACCAGAAGGCTCTGGAGATATGGAGTACTATGCTGGAGCATCCAGCGGCCCCATCTACAACAGCATCATAGTTGTTGTTGGCTCTCTAATGTCTCTGCTTATGGGCCACTGGGTGGCAGTCATGTAGAACTGAAGATTTCCAGCATAGACACTGATCCAACCTGTCCAAATACTTTGAAAGTCAGTTTTGATCCCAAAATGTGACTCTTAATAATGAAATGTTGCAGCTTATATTTTGTTAAGAAAAGAGAGTCTGGAGCACACTGTCCAATTCACAGCCTTTAATGGTGCACAGACTGACGTTTCAACAAATCTGTGTCTTCTTCAGAGTCGCATACAGCTGAACAAAATGTCTGCCATTAAATAGACACTAGAACATTTGTGAGAAACTCACTGGATAGTTAAAACCATAAAAGTTCAACTCCATTGGTTAATGGAGTGGGGTGGGTGTTGCCACTCACTTGATCCACCCCAACCAATGATAGACAGACACCTAGCAGCAAAAATAACATGACATAGCATGACATCTGTAAGACATTTTTAAATATTTTTAAATAGTATGAAAACACATTCTCAAAAAACATATAAGAAACAAGACAAACGAAGTTTCTCATTGAGTCCAAAGGGCTCCACTGTGTTCTGGGTGTGAATCCAGTATGCTTCCCTGCAGAGCAAAGTCTTGATGATGTCTCCACCTCTAGGGGGAAGCATAATTCTCTGTTCCCCAGAATTTAAGTGAAGCTGGGGAACCATGGTTGGCCAGAACATAATGGCGAGCAATGGCATAGTCCATACTTTTAGTGCAAATTGCAGTCTTGTTCTGATATTCTTACTTTAAGAGCTCTTTTTGTTTGTCCCACATAGACCAGGCCACATGGACGCTTTAACAAGTAAATCACATGTGTGCTGTTGCAATTGATAAAAGATTTAATGTAATATTTTTTTACCAGTCCGGGGGTGTGAAAAGTACTTGGTGTCTAATGAATTATTTGTATAGCTTATATTTTGTCTTTTTGGTTTTCATTTTTGGCACTTTATAAGAGCCTTCATGAGGGCAAGAATACCAGTCAGATAATCAAGCACTGTTCAAGATGAAAAAAAGATAACGTGTTTTCAGAATTTTTGTGTTGATCAGTTAGATCTGATATTTTTTCATATCCCACTATTTTTTTCTTTTTGTCTTCATAATGTCAGTATTTATACTGTTCATGCAGCTGTGATTCAGTATGTTCTCTGGTAAGCCCTTTCTTCAGAGATAATGTGTAAAAATAGAAATAATTTAGATGTGAACTCGAGTTCAGTCTACCTTAGTAAATCATGTCGGACTCGGTGAGTAATAAACTTATTATGCCACTGATCAACATATTTTATTATGACTTAGATGAATTTTCTATTATACTGCATTTAGCAAAGTTTATATATAATTTATACAGTGATTGCTTTACTTAATAAAAATACGTGTAAACAGTTTATGTATCCTGGGAGATACAGACATTTAGCAGGCTGTAGGGGGGAGGGACATTAAGTATTTGCACTTTATGTCATGAGAAGCTTTTAAGGGGGGATTGATCAAGAACCCAGGCCATGTGACTTCATGCCAGCATTCAAAATTATGTTGATACATTTATATCAAACTCCAAAATGGCAGCCTACGTGGACAAAGACACTGGACATGAGGTACATGTTGATATATTTCTTGTTAATTATGTTCTGGGGGATTTGATTTTGGAAATATTTCTCTTTAAGGATAATTTTATGTGTTCTTGTTGAAAAATAATGAATTGCATTTATGCAACATTGGTAAACAGAGATTGAATGTCTGGATCCTGGGGGATACATTGTCCAGATAGGGGTATAAAAACAGGGATAATCACTCTTAGACATATTTATGTTTTGAAGCCTATACTTGACAGATAAATAATATCAAGGTGTTAAATATTGATTACACTTCATTTTACTCTTAAATGTGTATTACTGATTAATAAGATAAGATAAACCTTTATTAGTCCCGCAACTGGGAAATTACAGTTTTAATTCACCAATGTACACATATTTTCAGGGAATTTCTGTCAATATGTTCATCAGAAACCCCTCTGAATGTGTTGTCTACTGTGACATCTTTTTCACCTCACTGAGATTGATAACTTATCTAAAGGAGTCTAAGGGCCTCAGAAGTTTGGATACCATTCGAAAGAATCACTCGATGGGTTGTAGCTTGGAAGATGATCGAGACCTCTTACGAAGAGGAAGAGGCAGCTTTGACTTTTGTGTAAACAGATGTGGTCAGATGGGCAGACAACAAAATAGTCACCTTGGTGAGGTCCTGTGCTTCTGTCAACCCTGCTGGTCAAGTGAGACGCTACTTCAAAGAGGAGAAGAAGAAGATACGTGTGCCATGCCCAAAGACTGTGTCTGAATATAACACTCACGTGGGATGAGTGGGTTTGGCTGATATGATGATTGCCCTGTATCACACTCCAGCAAAGTCCCACCAGTGGTACCTGGCCATATTTTGGCAGATGGTTGACATTGCTGTCAGTAACACCTGGCTTCTCCATCGTCGTGATGCAGCCCCACTGGGTCACAAACATCAGTCTCTGAAGAACTTTTATCTTGCATGTTGCCAAAGGACGTGTCTACCCTGAAAAGCAGAAAAGAGGTCGACCCTACAAAGGAAATGAAGACACACCACTACTGGTGATCAAACAGCCCAGAGTTCTCAGGCCTGTGGATGATATGAGATATGACAGGACTGACCACTTCCCTGTCCTGCCAGTGAAAGGACGATGTAGGATGTGCCTGGCTGGACAGACCGCCATCATGTGTCACAAGTGCAAACTGAGGCTTTGCATTGTCACTGCGGCCAAAACCCTCAGAACTGTTTCCACAGCTTCAACTGCCAATAGGATACTGATAGTGTAGGAGTTCCACAGGGGAGATGTTTGCATAAGAACAGGACATTTTAGGATATTTTGTGTAATGTTAGTAGCTCACTGTATATTATAAAGCTAGATTTGTTTCCAGCGTTCAAAACATAACTTGTTTTTTTCCCCATACTTTTTTAAAACTTTGTAATACATAAAAGAAAGTAGCTAATGAATTGACTAAAATTATGATTTTAAAGTTTACACATAAAATATTAGAAAAATTGGAAAATGTTAAATTTATACCCTAAATGGGCAATGTATCCTGGGAGATAGAAACTGTAAAACAGAAAATAAAGGACATACTTTGAAAAAAAAAAAAAAAAAGTTGAATTGTGTTATTTTAGCCTTGAAACATTAGAAAATGGCAATTATTTTTCCAAGATTTGTATATGTGGTTGCCCATTTAAGGGTTGATGTCATTTTGTACTTTTTTTTTTTTTATTTCTGTCAAAAATGTGCTTCAGTGTTTATTACTATAGTGCGTGTATACATTTTGCTATGTGGAAATGAAAATGGGCAGCTACGTTTAACATTACGACACTAAAATCTGCATGATAACATTTCGTGACTGTCTAATGACCTGTCATGGGACTGAGTTGATTCTCTAACCAACAAGGGCTCTACTGTTACTTTTAGGACCCTTCAGCCATATCTGATAGCCATTAATCAACACAATTTTGTTGCCATTGTTTACTTCTACTGAAGGATGTTAAAACAGTTTGGTTATGCAGTTATATAGGTTACTCTGGCTCAAAGAAGTGAGATTATTCATATTCAGTTCAACACAAGTTTCCTGTGTGGAAAAACTGAGTCAAAGGGTGATGGGAGGACAAAGTGCAGATTTGTCTCATAAAATTTGGCGTTATCCTCTTCTCAGGTCATGAGACGATCATGATTTGGAGCAGAAAAATGGTGTTATCCAGTACTGGGTTACCGCTTCCTAAAACTTACAAAACAACAATTACCCACACATGTAAGTTAGTAAAGTTGGTTTATTTCACAGTGAAAAGTGCAAATTACATACAATTTAGCAAGAGTAAAGAAATGATCTTAAGAAAATGAGTGAACAAATGGACTAGGATGGGGTACAAAAACAGTCATTTACCATGCAGATTATGTTTGCGATTATTGACACAAAGACACAAGTCTATTTTAACCAGCTGACCATCCTCTTAAAGTCACCAGCATTTCTAATTTTCCTAAAAATTCAGGACAGGTGACAGGCTATTAATTATACCTACAGTATGTAGGTGAATGGAGGATTATAAATACATGCACATTTGCAATAATTTAAAGGCAGAAAAAATATGACAGATAAAGGTGAAAGTTTGTTGTTGTTGTTTTTTTATAAATAAGGACTTTTCTACCATTTGCTGAATAACAAGGTGCTTAAAGTGGCTATTCAGAGTGTACAGTGTTTTAAATGTCAGATTTTTTTGCTCAGAATCAAGGTCATTGCAACTGCTCATTCTGCTTATACAGTATATATATCCTCCATGGCAAAATGACCACATCAATTACTGAAGCATACTAATCCTGTTTTAGTGTAAACATTTCATTAACATGAACAATTAGGCAGGAAATGCTGATGAATGTTGCATTTTTTTCTTTGTGAGGGAGGGGGGTGTTCGTCAGGGTTCATAAAAGGTTGCAAAACAGTTTACAGTTATTCTGTTTGAAATTATTTTTCTGCAAACGTTTGCAAATGGTTGCAACATTTGCAAAATAGTTGTAAACATTTGTAAATGGTTGTAACACGTCACTAAAGTTCTTTTGGTTTGCCAAGTATTGAACATTGGCAACTGTTTAAGAACCTTTGCAAATCCCAGCAATTTAAATGCTGGGGAGGGTTTGCTCAACCTTTTTACACAGTTGGATCCAAGATTCGCCCGGTATTTTATCTGGAGTTGGAAAAAGGTCCCAAACATTTCCAAAGGGTGGCAAACGTCAAATAGCCATATAGCTGCTAATCATTGCAAACATGTCGCTAAGAGCTGCTAATGTTCGCCAGCTATCTTTCACAAAATCATTCGCAGTCATGCGAATGTTGCTAATTGTTGCTAAAGACAGAAGCGAACCCTGACTTTCGCGAACATTCATCAGAAAAGTTGCTGAATCCAAAAATTGCATTCACTGCTTCATGAGATACTAACTTTAGGATGCACTAAAACTCAAAAGAATGCACTTTTAAGTCATCAGCTGCAATGACAAGAAACATATTGAACACATTATGTAATAAACATCTTATTACCATAAAAAAAAACAGCTGACAATGGTAGATAACATTCAGTGAGGTTTGCAGATTAACTCTGCTAAATATTAGTGCACTGGGGATGTTTAAGACTTTAACAGCACTTCTGCAAGCTATTACACAAAGTGGAGGAAGAGATGGCAAACAGTAGATTGATGAAAATATGTTTAACAAAAAGAAAAATGTGAATTTTGCTTGCACTAATGTACAGTTTTGTTTTTTAGCCAACTATATGAAGAAAGTCCACTTACGGTTCAAGCTATAAAAACATTGTTACATATGAGCCATACTAATGCTCAGTCATGGTTATATGGTATCGGTTATCAGAATGCAGCACTAATATTGATAATGGCACACGACTGATAATAGCAGAGTATTGGACAAGTTAAAGCACATTTGTAAACTACAGTTTCAAAACACTTCCAATAATTTCAGCTTCTTAAATTTTAGATAATCCCATTTAAAGTGCAATTTATTAGCTCTTCATATACCCAGATTATAGTATCAACCAATGGCTGAGCCTACATCTTTTCCACAGGCAAGAAATGAAAAATACCCAACCATATTCTTGAAGAAATAAACACTGTTTTCCTGAAGTGTACACTACTCGCAGAGACATTAATGGCAGTGATGCTTGTTATTTCTAGAAAACATCTACATCTGAATGGATTTCAACCACAGACTGTATATGAATATGGATTAAGTGGGAGCTCTCTGAAAGTAAAGTCCCTGCATGGCCCTCTGGTGGCTGGCTGCAATAAGACACTAAACTTTACCTCCCTTCATTATTGTGTTCGGTATTTTGCCAAAGTCATAATTAAAATTCTGGAATAAAGTTTTCAAGTACTCAGTTTTCAAGTACTCAGTTTTTGGATCAGTGTAGTTTTAAATAATGCTATAGAAAAAGGGGTGTGGTTACAATTAAGTGTGGTCATGTTTGAGCCGGTTGCCTATAGGCAGTTGTGCAAACTGTGATGGCTGACTGTGCTGGCCAGAACAAAGGCTCTGTGTCATGGCTACAGACTCTGGCTGTAAATACTACCAGCTCAAGATGGCAGCACCTTAAATGACTCTTCTACAATGGAAGTAAGTAGTGACGCATCATCCATCTTTATATACAGTCTTTGATTTCAACAGGCCAGACTGGTAAACATCTTGTGGATCCTTTCTCCTTTTAAATGGTAAATGGCGTTCACTTACAGGAGCACTTTTTATTCATCCCTGGATGACCAAAGCACTTTATAGATCCAGCTATCCACCCATTCATACACACACACACCGATGGGAGCTGAGCGGCCATGCAAGGCACTGGCCTGATCCACTAGGGGCAACTCCGGGTTCAGTGTCTTGCTCAAGGACACTTCAACACGCAGACCGCAGAGAGAGCAGAAATCAAACCACCAACCTTCTGATCAGAGGTCAACCACACTCAACACCTGCACCACAGCCACCCCTTTTAGTAGAGGGAATATCTTTCTTGTTAAGCACTCTCATTTCCCTTGCTCAGAGTATTAACATGCAATCTATTATGTGTTCTAGCAGTATGGTGCCAATCAACCGCATGCATAATTATGCTATTGAAAAGTTAATAAAAAATGCTAACGGCAGTCAGATATCCATGCTTGTGCAGGGGAGTGTTCAATAGAGTGGTGAAATGTTAAGATGTTCCCCTGTATCCAGTCATTTTCCATCCATCATTCACTGATTGAAAGGTACTGCACAGAATTTAGGAAAACTCTCGCTTTAAAATGACCCTGTGTGGCTGGTAAATAAACTGCAGCCCCATTCACTCCATTTATTTCTGAGGAAAGACTGCTTGTCAGAGTCCTGTTCTACACAGTTCTCAGACCTGCAGTCCTCAGAAAACAAAAAAATTCCATACAGTACTTTCTATACTTCTCCAGCACATCCCCTCAGTGCAGTAGCATAAGCACATTACTATTAAGTAATGTGAAGACAGTAATGGTGACTATAGCCAAAACCCCCTTATAGCTCATCTCCAATCCTTGTGCCCCTCCACCTAGACTCCCATCCTCCAGGTACATCTCCAAGCATTTCCTGGCCTTCATCTGCTCAATCAGTGTTGGGTATCCGATCTCCACAATGCTAACAGTGTCGTCATCTTCATTGCTGCTGGCACCCTTTGAGGATGGTGGCACAGGACTAGCTTCAGGCTGATTGAGAGGCACGGCGGCAGTGGAGATTTCGGCAGCAGTGCTGTTGGTGTTTTTTGGGACGTTAGTTTTAGATTGGGTCGTGAAAGTGACAGCATGTTTACTTTTTGACCTTTGACTCTCTGCCTCTAGAAGATCAGTTCTCTTCATACAGGAGTCCATGTGCTTGTCATAGCTCTCAGGGGGTGAACTGGATCTGTAGTTGTTGCTGTAGTCGCTGCTGTAGTCATTGGTATTGGTATTGGTGTTGGTTGTGGTATGTGTTTTAGTTTTTGTGGACTGGGTACTGTATTTCTTGTACATGTAGTGGTTGTAGTAATACTCATCCTGGGAGTTGCGGAAGTGGAAGTGAGGACGGGGGAAGGTTCCTAACCCGTAGCCCACTGCCAATCCTGTCACTGCCCCTCCACCTGCTGCTATCACTGCACTGCGCCCAAACCCCTTGGACTCAAAAGAGGGTGTAATACCCTTTTCCTTTACAAAATTTGAAAAAGGAGAGCCACCCCCAGCAAGGTAGCCCCCATAACCAAAGCTACCACCAATGCGAGGGCTCAGGATTTTATTGTTTGGGTTCTGATTGCTATATCCCCCTGGATGACCTCCACCATGAACCCCACCAAAACTTCCTCCAGAACCATGATGTGTACCTCCATATGGGGAACCGTGCCATGGATTTTGCTGTGGGTATACTCCTGGCTGTCCAGGGTAATAACCTGACCTGCCCGGTTCTGGTTGATTTGTTTGTCCAGGCTGTCTTGCATATCCACCCTGAGAAGTGGAGCCTTGATTATTTTTGCTGCTAGTGCTGGAACTGGAGCTGGAACTGGAGCTGGAACTGGAGCTGGAGCTGCTTTGGCTACCCGAAGAGCTCTTTTTACCACTAGAACCTTTTCCTCCTCCTCCTTTCCTTGCAAGTAAAACAGGGGCGTGAAACAAAAGAAGGAAGAGACAGAGCATGGATAATCGACTGGGCTTCATCTTCACCCTGCATAAAGTAAAAGAAAGTGAAGAAAAGTAAACAGTGAAATTTGGAGAGTTATGTAGTATTATTAAATGTTATTCCATAGTATAACTGTATGATTGTAGTTTTATTTTATGAGAGCTCAATCTTTAAGATATGGAAAGCCTAAAGGCTTAATCAAAGGAATTAATTTGTAATTTATAACTTTATTTGTACAACATTTTTCAGAACACATAGTTACAAATTACTTCACAAGATAAAAATTCAGTTACAGTTGTAATCTCAATTCTTTAAACACCCTAAAACATACACATAGTCATGCACATTCCTGGGGACACACCTATACACACATGTATAGAAAGACATCAAAATAATGGGTGAAGGATTAAGAAAATACTAATCTAAACAACTGAGTTTTGAGTAGTTTTTTTTTTTTTTTTAAACAAAACATGTATTTAGCCAACCTGATAGGTTAAGGAAGATTGTTCCACAGTTTAAGGGCAATAACCGCAAAGATGTGATTACCTCTAGTTTTAAAATTTAAGCATGAGACAGATGGAAAACCTTGATCAGATGAACAGAGGGGGTGGCTACTGTTGTAGAGTCTCAACAGTTCAGTTATACCATATATCTGGGAGCTTGACTATGGAGGGCTTTGTATTCTATTAGTAAAATTTTGAAATGAATTCTAAATTTTACCAGGAGCCAGTGAAGGGAGGCAAGAATAAGGTTGATGTGTGTGTACCTGCTAATTGCAGTTAGCAACCTAGCTGCTGTGTTCTGGACAGGTTGAAGATGAGCTATGGAGGACTGGGAGATGCATGTGAAAAGTGAGTTGCAATAATCAAGACGGGAGAATATTAACCCCTTGCACTAAAAATAACGTGCCCAAAGTAAATCGAAAGCTGTTCTTCAGCCCTTTGCAGCATCTTCATGGGGTTGGTCTCATTTAAAAGAAAACACTTTGAATTTTTTGGCAAAAAAAAACCCATAATCTCTCTACGTGCTCCGGCCACTGAGTTACAGTCATCTAAACATACTGAACTTGAAGAAAATAAATTTGGCCTGGGTGTTTTTTTGGATACAAATGCTTTCAAATAACATATAGCTGTCCGATCCGGCTGGAAAATGCAACAGAAATGTAGAACCAAGTGTTATCAAGCTGAGATCCAAATTTGGTAACAATAACACAAAAAATGAATATATTACACAGCTTTTTTCTCAGGTTGTTCCCAGGTGTTTTTGAACTGTGCCAAACTGTGCCAAATGACACAGTTTGGAAAAACGTCTAGAACTTTTGAATGCTTCAACATAGAAGCTTCATCTTGGGCTCTTATGAAAGGTGACACTCAGATAGCCCAAACTGTGCCACAGTTTGGCACAGTTTGGAAAAACGTCTAGAACTTTTGAATGCTTCAACATAGAAGCTTCATCTTGGGCTCTAATGAAAGGTGAGCTATCTTGTTAGCTATCCAGAAACACTGTCAGTAGTAATGACACAGAGAAAATGAAGTTTCAATTCTAAACACGCTTTACTGAACAAAAATGTCAATATACAAAACATACTATTTACAAACAACAAATTCAATTCAATTCAACTTTATTTATATAGCGCCATTTCACAACAACAGTCATCTCATAGCACTATCAACTGCAGGGGGAACCCCCACAGTTGCAGAAAGACCCCAGCAATCAGGCGATCCCCTGTGAGCAAGCACTTGGCGACAGGATATTTTACAAGTTGACAGCAATACCCTCTCAATCAAATATAATTTTCTAATCCTACTCATCATCATACTGATTCCTAGAAAATGTGTCAAGATTTTGCTGAGGCGGTCATGCATATCCGTGCCTCTCTTCTGCTCATTGGCCTCTTCTGCTGCTGGGCTGCTGAGGTGAAGGGCCCAGCTGATCAGGAGAAACTTTGTCCTGGTCATTACACTCTTGGGGAAAGGAAGGCTGTACAGGTGTCCCCCTCGCCAGTAATCACTGAAGGATTTGCACTTGACTATACCCATGTAAATAATCAGGCCAAAAAATGAGAGCAGGTCAGAGCGTGTGAGGTCAATCCACCGGCTGGTGGGTGTGTTGTAGTGTGCAGAGCCATGTAGGTTGGTGTTCTCAACAATGTGGTCTAGCACAGATGGAGTGAAAAATAACTCAAACAACTGAACGGGGGTGTATGAAGCTGTTGTAATTAGCTGAGGTCCAGGTGGATTTTTGGGACGAAAAATGGGCTGTGTGGAATGATGTCAGGGGTGTCGGAATCATGCCACCTCCTCAGCTGATGAAGGGCCGGCCGATGTCCCAGGCTGAGGGCTGCCATCACCACTCTCGCCTCCTCTTCCTCTCCTGCTACTTCCTCTTCCTCTCCCTAGTGGTGTCCCTCTTTTTGGGGTAGGGGTTTCCTCTTCTGACGAGCTCGCCTGCAGCTCCCTTCTTCTGCGCTTGCTGGCAGAGTGCTCGTCTGGCACCCACTCCTCACCAGAGTCTTCATCTGAAGTTTGTCTATTATGTGAAAATAAAGTAATTTACAAAGTTCAATTTTTATTTTTCACTATTCTCCTATTTTCCCAGAGTTCACATACACAGCACAGTTCCTGTTTTTTTGTTTGTTTTTTTTTACAAGAAAAAATAGCCTCAAGTGCAATAAAAATTATACTAAAACATTATTACATTTCTAGAGGGTAACAAACAACCCACTGGGAGGAAACCCCGGGGCAGACCCAGGACTCGGTGGACAGACTGTCTCCCAGCTGGTCTGGGAATGCCTTGGCATCCTCTCTGGAGAGCTGGAGCAGGTGGCTGGGGAGAGGGAAGTCTGGGCTTCTCTGCTTGAACTGCTGCCTCTGCGACCCGGACCTCCAGAAAAGCGGTACA
Organism: Pholidichthys leucotaenia; assembly: GCA_020510985.1. Lineage (NCBI taxonomy): Eukaryota > Metazoa > Chordata > Actinopteri > Cichliformes > Pholidichthyidae > Pholidichthys > Pholidichthys leucotaenia. The sequence goes on along the minus strand of CM035838.1, from coordinate 44,141,846 downwards.
AGATGGATAACAAACAACCCCCCCATACACACACACACGAAAACATGCCACATAAAAAATGTGTGGCCTTTTTTACAAGAAAAAATAGCCTACAGTGCAATAAAAATTATACTAAAACATTATTACATTTCTAGAGGGTAACAAACAACCCACTGGGAGGAGACCCCGGGGCAGACCCAGGACTCAGTGGAGAGACTGTCTCCCAGCTGGTCTGGGAATGCCTTGGTATCCTCTCTGGAGAGCTGGAGCAGGTGGCTGGGGAGAGGGAAGTCTGGGCTTCTCTGCTTGAACTGCTGCCTCCGCGACTCGGACCTCCGGAAAAGCGGTAGAAGATGGATGGATGGATGGATAACAAACAACCCCCCCCCCCACACACACACACACACACAAAAACATGCCACGTAAAAAATGTGTGGCCTTTTTTACAAGAAAAAATAGCCTACAGTGCAATAAAAATTATGCTAAAATATCTATCTGCAATGCAGAGGATAACACCCCCCCCCCCGCCCCGCTACAGAGGAACTCTGCACACCAAAAAACTTGTGGCCATGACGCACCGTTGGAATTACCGATCGGTCAAAAGTGATTTTTATTACTATTTTCATCGAGAAAGAATAATTTAGCTTATAACACTTACCTGTCCACAACAGCAGTAAGTTCCTCATTGTCAGACAAACATGAAGCTGGTCCGGTTGTAACGGACTTGTGCTTCTGGTCACCCGACCCAGTCCAAACATCTCTGCTTCCACGTTTGCGGTTTTGGCGAACCATTTTTCCAAACAAGACTGACTGATGCTACCGTTCTGCACAGGTCTCAATGTCAGTCACCCAGCGGCTTAGGCAAAAGAGATTTTATGCAGGGAGACGCACGTCAGCTGTCAAACTTCTCTGCTTCAATTGGCTCGTATTCGCAGCCGTTGGTAGGCAGGTCCTGCTTGCTAGGTTTTCAGTCATTGGTTCTTCAAGGTTTCAGAAACCCAATTCAAGGCTCTTATTAGTCGAATGAGAGGTCAATCAGATGAACTGTTCGCGGCTGTGTCTGCAGCTTTTATTTTCAGTGCGCGCTTGGACGCCATCACCATCTACATCACCATCATCAGCATCTCCATCATGCGTCCGAGAGCGCACGAGGGCGCAAGAGAGCGCACTCGTGCGTTCTAGGACGCCGAGACTTGCCCGCCCGCGGTACAACGGAGTGCAAGAGGTTAAAGTGTGCACTAATAGTTCCAGATTCTGGACAGTAAAGGTTTGAGTTTGACAATATTTTTTAAATGGAAGAAACATGACTGAATGAATTTTGAAATGTGGGATTGAAAGTTTAGCTTTTGGTCAAAGGTAACACTATGGGAATCTACCTCAGTATGTTTACACTCAGATGGAAGAACAAGGGGAATCGTCATGGGGGTTTGTGTGTTGATGCGGGGGTTGGTGGGTTGATGCGAACAGTGACAGAGAATGGGAATTGCAAAGGCTTTGATGTTAATGCAGCACCACAGAAGGCTGACCGAGTGGTATGCTATAAGAGCAGAGGTGCCTGTGACCTGTTACTCTTCTGGTGCTTGTGATTCTAGACAATGTAGGAGAGAGAGATTAATAAAGCCTGTTCTGCCCTGGACCTCTCTGCCTGATTATTCCTCTCTCCACACTGGTGACCCTTGACACACAATGGAACTCGAGGCGAACACCCCGGAGATGACCCAGACGGGAGGTGCCAGCAACGCATGCGCCGTTTCAGTCAAACTCCCTGACTTTTGGCTACACGACCCGAAGTCTTGGTTCCTTCACACCGAGGCCCAGTTTGCGCTCCGGGGAATAACGGCGGATGACACCAGATACTACTACGTGGTTGCAGCACTGGACACACGCACAGCTCAGGAGGTGGTGAGCCTGCTCCAAGGGCCCCCAGCCCACGACAAATACGAGGCTCTCAAGACCACGCTGACCTGGCACTATACGCTCTCAGACTGCGAAAGAGCGGAAAGACTCCTGACGGGCTCCGAGTTGGGAGACGGGTTGGCGGTCGAGTTAATGGAGAAGATGTTGGCGTTGATGGGCACAGATGACGGGCATTTCCTCTTTGCCCACCTTTTCCTCTGGAACCTCCTGACGGCGGCTAGGGCGGTCCTTACCAATTCGCTGCTGCTGGCCGCGCGCAACTACCGGGCGCTAGCGCAAGAGGCAGATTGGATTATCCTCACCACCAGAGCCCTTGCAGTGAATGCAGGGGCGTCGGAACCCAGCGAGACGGTCAGTGGGGGCGAGGAGCCGACGATGGAGCCTGCAGCGGAAGCCAAGAAACACCGGAGAGACACACTCTGCTTCTACCACCGCCATTTTGGAGAGGACGTACGCCAGTGCGTGCCACCATGCCAATTCAAGCGCTCGGGAAACGCCAGGGCTGGCAGTCGGTAGCAGCTGCGACCACCGGTGAAGCAAGCAAGCTGCTCTATGTGACAGGCTCACGCTCGGGGAGACGGTTCCTCGTGGACTCTGGCTCCCAAAAGAGTCTCACCCTGCCGTCCTACGCTGACCGGCTGGCGGGAACTAGCGGCTCCAAGCTGACGGCCGCAAACAGCTCAGACATTAAGACTTTTGGTGAGAGGACACTGACTGTATCCTTGCACAGCCGTACATACCAATGGACATTTGTCATAGCGGCATGCAGCTTCCCCATTTTGGGCGCTGATTTTTTGTGTGCACACGGTCTACTAGTCGATGTGGCTAACAGACGCCTGATTAGCGCAATGTCTTTTGATTCTCTCCCCTGTACAGCAAGAGGAGCCAGGCCCACAACGCTGGCCAACATCACAGCTCCAGGGGGTAAGTTCCACACACTACTCACTCAGTTCCCAGCACTCACGGTCCCGACCTTTTCGGCGACCTTCATTAAACACGGGGCGGAGCACTTCATTACCACCACGGGGCCGCCCATTTTCACACGACCTCGCCATCTGGACGCAACTAAACTGGCCATAGCGCGCGAGGAGTTTGCCAACTTGGAAAAGTTGAGCATCATCAGATGCTCAAACAGCCCATGGGCATCCCTGCTACATATGGTTCCTAAAGCCGAGGGATCATGGTGGCCATGCGGAGATTTCCGCAGATTGAACGACGCCACAGCGCACGACCGCTACCCGATCCCCCATATTCAGGATTTTTCCGTTCACCTCACTGGGGCACGCATTTTTTCCAAGATAGACCTGGTCCATGGTTGCCACCAAGTCCCAGTGCATGCTTAGGACAGACCTAAAATGGAAGTAATAACCCCTTTTGTTCTTTTTGAGTTTTTACGCATGCCTTTCAGGTTAAAAGGCGCGGCGCAGACATTCCAACGCATGATGGATGTGGTGTTGCGCGATCTGCCGTTTGTATTTGTCTACCTGGACGACATCCTGGTGGCCAGCGCATCCAAGGACGAACACGTAGCCCACCTCAGGACAGTTTTCCAGAGGTTGGAGAAGCACGGATTAATAATCAACCCGGCGAAGTGCTAGTTTGGGGTGACAGGAATCGATTTTTGGGTCACCGCATCTCACCAGAGGGTGCGATACCCTTACCAGACAAAGTGTGCGCGGAGCCAGATTTTCCCTGGCCTCAGACGGTCAGGGCGCTGCAGGAGTTTTTGGGGATGGTTAACTTTTAGAACCGTTTCCTCACCCACGCAGCCCAGCTCATGCAGCCATTGTACGCCGCGCTTAAGAAACGGAAACCGGCGGACAGAGTCGACTGGACTCCTGAGCGAGAGCAGGCGTTTTCCGAGGTTAAAACAGCTCTGGCAAACGCCGCACTGCTGGAACACCCGGACCCGGCAACTCGGACAGCACTCACTACCGATGCCTCAGACGTGGACATAGGGGCTGTCGTGGAGCAGCACGTCGCTGGTTCTTGGCAGCCACTCGCCTTTTTTAGCAGGTCTTTGCGTGACAGTGAGCGTAACTATAGCACGTTCGACAGAGTGTTACTGGCTCTCCACCTGGCCATACGCCACTTCCAGTTCTGGCTGGAAAGGCGCACCTTCACTGCGTTCGTGGACCAAGCCGCTAACGTACGCGATGGCCAAGGTTTCAGAACCATGGTCAGGCCGGCAGCAGAGACAGCTGGCCGCAATCTCGGAGTTTACGACCGACATTCAGCATGTAGCTGGTAAACTCAATGTGGTGGCGGACTGCCTCTCGCATGCATTAGTGGCCCCAGTCTACGTGGGGATGGATTACACGGCCATGGCCACTGAGCAGATCGGCGATGCAGATGTTTGCGCGCTCCAGTCTGGACCAACAGGGTTAAGGCTGGAGAGCAGAGTACTGCAGGACGCCCCCCCCCCCCCAATCTGTGACATCTCCACGGGCCGCCTGCGCCCAGTGGTCCCACGTGCTTAGCGCCACCGCGTTTTTGAGTCTGTTCCCTCCCTGGCGCACCCAGGAGTGCGCGCGTCAGTCAAAATGGTGGGAGCGAAGTTCGTCTGGCCAAGCCTGCGCAAACAGGTGAAACAGTGGGCAGCAGCCTGCGTAGCGTGCCAACGAGCCAAAGTGCACAGGCACACAAAGGCCCCCTTGGAACCGTTCCATATCCTGGCTAAGCGGTTCGACCACGTTCACGTGGACCTCGTTGGCCCCCTCCCGCCATCGCAGGGGTTCACGCACCTCCTGACAGTGGTGGACCACACCACGCGCTGGCCTGAAGCAGTCCCGCTAGCTTCCACTGCATCCGCAGAAGTTGCACGCACTTTTTTGACGACATGGGTGGCACGTTTCGGCGCCCCTTCGGATATCACATCCGATCGGGGCCCGCAATTTGTTTCCGACCTCTGGTCCACCATGGCCCAGAGCCTGGGCATCACAATTCATCGCACGACCACGTACAACCCCCAGGCCAATGGGTTATGCATGCTTTTCCATAGGTCGCTTAAAGCAGCGCTCAGGGCTTCGCTTACGGATGCAAATTGGGTAGACCAGTTGCCATGGGTTCTGTTAGGGTTCAGTTTTAGTTCAGCACCTAAGGAGGATTTGGTAGCCTCCCCAGCAGAGCTGTTTTTTTTTCCAAGCAGCTGTGGCTCCCAGGGGAATTTTTGCCGGACAGCCCCACGGCGAACACCGACCTATCCCCGCTTTCACCGCATAGCGCAGTGGCAGGGACGGTACCCGGTCCGGTCCATCACTGTTTTCCACGCGCTTCTGTGCCAAAGGCCTGGAAGGACACAGCGTTCGTATTTGTCAGGCACAATGCCCACCGGATCCCCTTGCGCCCACCCTACAATGGCCCGTTTAGAGTGCTGGAACCCGGGAAGAAACAATTTGTGTTAGACTTGGGGGGACGCAGGGAAACAGTCTGTATAGACAGGCTTAAGCCCGCTTTCGTTTTAGCAGACGAGCAGGTGGTGTTGGCCCAAGCTCCTCAGCGCGGATGACCCCCACTGAGAACTCCCCAGGAAAATGACTTGTCAGATCAGTCACAATGGCATGCTAAAGATGCCCCCCCCCCCAATGTCCCTCCACAGACGGACACACCCCCAAGAGCCCCCCCCCCCCCCCCCCCCCAGCACAGCAGCGCCTCAAAGCCACAGTCCACTATGGACATAGGCTGAAGCCCAAAGGACATGAGGGTCAAGGCTCAGTCTGAGTTCTGGGGGGGGGGGGGGGTGAGGAATCCACCTCAGTATGTTTACACTCAGATGGAAGGACAAAGGGAATCGTCTTGGGGGTTTGTGTGTTGATGCAGGGGTTGGTGGGTTGATGCGAACAGTGACAAAGAGAATGGGAATTGCAAAGGCTTTGATGTTAATGCAGCACCACAGAAGGCTGACCGAGTGGTATGCTATAAGAGCAGAGGTGCCTGTTACTCTTTTGGTGCTCGTGATTCTAGAGAATGTAGGAGAGAGAGATTAATAAAGCCTGTTCTGCCCTGGATCTCTCCGCCTGATTATTCCTCTCTCCACAACACCACAGTTCTTAATGGATGATTTGATATTACTGACCAGGGGGTTGATGTGCTGAATAACCACCTCAGGGAAGATTTCAGGGCAGAATAGAAAAAGCTCAGTTTTGGTGGGGTTGAGGTGGAGGAAGCTGGAAGACATTCAGTGGTTAATGGCTGTGAAGCAGGCACTGAGATGAGAAAGGATGTTGAGGTTCTTGGGTTTGACAGAAAAATACAACTGTGTGTCATCAGCATAATAGTGATAAGATACCTTTGAAACTTTTTAGCAGATGGCCTAGTGGCAGCATATACAGTATAAGGAAAAAAACTGGGTTAAGAATAGAGCCCCGAGGGACTCCATGTGAGGGGTGCTGTAGAGCAGTGTTTTTCAACCTTTTTTGAACCATGGCACCCTTCTTACATTGAAAAAAAATCCCACAGCACCCCACCAACCCAAAATGTTATAAAATGGCACCATCCTTCTTTGCTTCACACTGAGTAGCAAACCATCCCAGCAAGACCTGTGGGCCATTGCTTGATGAAGCCAACAGGACAACATCATCTGCAAACAGCAGAGAAGAGATCCTTTGGTTACCAAACATGACACCCTCCATTCCTTGGCTGGACCTAGAAATCCTGTCCATACAGGTACATCTCAAAAAATTAGAATGTCATGAAAAAGTTCAATATTTTTTTGTGACTCATTTCAAAAAGTAAAAACCATATATTATATAGATTCATTACACAGAAAGTGATATATTTCAAGTGTTTACTTTAATTTTGATGATTATGGCTTACAGCCCATAAAAACCCCAAATTCAGTTTCTCAAAAAATTAGAATACTACATAAAATTAATTTCTGAAAATAGTTTTTTTAATACAAATGTGGACCAGCTGAGGTGTTATGAAGGTCCAGTTTGCTTTGATAGTGACCTTCAGCTCGTCTTCATTGTTGGGTCTGGTGTCTCACATCATCAGCATGAAGTGCTCTAAAATTTCCTGGTAGACGACTGCGGTGACTTTGGTCTTGATAAAACACAGTGGACAAACACCAGCAGATGACCTCTGTTCATATAAAAGTAAATTTTGCATTTCATTTGTAAATCAAAGTCCCAGAGTCTGGAGAAAGAGTGGAGAGGCACAGAATCTAAGTTGCTTGAGATTTAGTGTGAAGTTTCCACAGTCAGTGATGATTTGAGGAACCATGTCATCTGCTGGTGTTGGTCCACTGTGTTTTATCAAGACCAAAGTCAGCGCAGTCGTCTACCAGGAATTTTTTAGAGCACTTCATGCTTCCCTCTGCTGACAAGCTTTATGGAAAAGCTGATTTCATTTTCCAGCAGGACTTGGCACCCCCCCCCCCACACACACACACACTGCCAGAAGTGTCAAAACCTGGTTTAATGACCATGTGCTTGATTGGCCAGCAAACTCTCCTGACCTAAACCCCATAGAGAATCTATGGAGTATTGTCAACAGGAAGATGAGAGACACCAGACCCAACAATGCAGACGAGCTGAAGGTCCCTATCAAAGCAACCTGGACCTTCATAACACCTCAGCAGTGCCACAGGCTGATCACCTCCATGCCACGCCACATTGAAAAAGTAATTAATCCAAAAGGAACCCCGACCAAGTATTGAGTGTGTATATGGACATACTTTTCAGTCGGTCCACATTTGTAATAAAAAACTATTTTTTAAAATTAATTTTATGTGATATTAAGGCCTCACATTTGAGATAAGAACAAAGACAGAATTGCCTTGGAGATTACAGGAAGCTGGAAGGTGTTAGCTTTGGTATGCAAGGCCTGAGACTGTGGGGGTGATATTAAGGGATTTTAGAGGAGATGCATTGTTATTGGTGATTATAATGCAGTGTGACTTGTGATGCAAAGTGACGTGATTATAATGCAATGTGACTTGTGAGCTGTGAGAGTCCCGGGTATTTAAGGGACGAGAGTTTCCTGTGATTCTCTCTTTCTTCGTTGAGATGATGGTGAATGTGAATAAAGCTGCTTTGAGAGAGATCAGTCTCATCCTTTTCACATTCCCACAATACTGTAATTTTTTGAGAAACTGAATTTGGGGTTTTCATGGGCTGTAAACCATAATCATCAAAATCAAAATAAATAAACACTTGAAATATATCACTCTCTGTGTAATGAATCTATATAATATATGGGTTTCACTTTCTGAAATGCGTCACAAAAAATATTGAACTTTTTCATGATATTCTAATTTTTTGAGATGTACCTGTAAATATTAGGAACGGGATCAGTGACAAAGGGCAGCTCTGGTAAAGTCCAACTCTCACTGGGAACAAGTTTGACTGATTTTTGGCAGTATGAACCAAGCTCTCACAACGGTTGTAGAGACTGGATAGCTCATACCAATGAGCCCAATACCCCGTACTCCCAAAGCACCCCCCACAAGAAACCACGAGGGACGCGAGCAGTCAAATGCTTTCTCCAAGTCCTCAAAACACATGTAGACTGGTTGAGCAAACTCCCACACATCCTCGAGGATCCTTGAGAGGGTGAAGATTTGGTCTGATGTGCTACAACCAGGACAAAAGCCTCATTGTTCCTCCTGAATCTGAGGTTTGACCAGCGGCCGGACTCTCCTCTCCAGTACCTTGGCATAGACCTTCCCAGGGTGGCTGAGGAGTGTGATCCCTCTAAAATTGGAACACACCATCTGGTCTCCCTTCTTGAAGAGAGGAATCGCCACCCTACTTTGCTGTGCCAAGGGCACTGTCTCCAACCTTCTTGCAATGGTGACAGCCCTACAACATCCAGAGCCTTGAGGTACTTAGGGCAAATCTCATCCACCCCTGAGGCCCTGCCACCAAAGAGTTTTTTTTAACCACTTTGGCAACCTCAGCCCCTGTGATGGGAGAGTCATCCCCCTTGTCTTCAGGCTCTGCTTCCACTATGGAAGACATGTCAGTGGGATTGAGAAGATCCTCAAAGTATTCCTTTCACCTCTTGGCAATATCACCAGGCAGCTATTACACCATAATAGGATAAAAATGTAGTAGGATTAGGTTATGTTTTTAATGCATTTTTCAGTTTTTGTTAGAACTTTTTTCAACTTTTTTTAATGCATTTTTCAGTTTTTGTTAGAACTTTTTTCAAATATAGGCCAAACTACCAGCTTGTTGACATTATTGGGCTCTCTTTGCTCATTTGGCTTCAGTCCAAAATGCTCCTACGCTGGAGCTTTGGAATTCAGTTTTCTATTTATTCTTCCAAACTTTCTGGAATTGTGCAGCTGCCAGGAAACTCAGCCATGAACAGGCCTCCTGCACTCACATTGTAATTTATTTACAGCACAGAGTGAAGGTGGAGCATAAATAAGCTTTCGGTGTGAAATACGGCACAATTACATACAAATCAGTGTTGATATTCCACCATTACCGGGAGAATAAATTAGTTTGAAAATGAGGCTTACCGGGGGCAGATAGATATATGGGCTGGTGGAGGTCTGTGACTCTCACCTGGGTACACTCCCAATTGATCCCTGATGCAGAGTAGGTGGGAGACCTTCTGTCAACAGACACCTAGGTGGACATTCAGCATGACCGTCTCTGGCTACTGTGTAACCGACACCAGCCTATCCTTGTTGACTGCTGAGTAGTCTCCCTGTTCAGCTTCACTCTGTGTGCGTTCGTGCATTCCAGTTCACCTTGCATTAACTTTTCTGCTGTGATGCTCTATTCCTCTTTTCCGTGACAGGCCGAAAAAAAGTATTCTGCTTTGTGTGGTTCTAGACACAAAACATGACACGCAAAGACACGGCCCCACCAAATAAAAGTGCAAGAGTGTGCACACACACACACACACACACACACACAAACAGACAGTGTCTCTTGTAAATATGAATGCTATTCAGTGCTGATATGGCAAAAATTATGGTAATTATGTAAAATATCGGGTGCATTTGGCAACCTTGTCTGTTGAAAAGGAAGAACAGAGAGAAACAACCATTGAACTACATATAGATCAGAGTATTCCAATCAACCATGGATCTTTGCTAAGTTTGGCATGGGGTGATAAAAAACTAAAAATACCAGTGACTCAACTAATCAGTAGCAGCCAGCATCCCCAGCTTTCAGGCTCATGTTGTGTTCATGTGACATGAGCGATGTGAGGACATGAAACTTGATACCCCGGAGAAATGCACTGTTATCTACGGGAGATCAGACTTGCATTTCCTTAAAGTTTGAAAAAGCCATGGAGAGTTGTTGTGGTCTTTTTATTTTACTTTATTTTCATAAAAACAATGAAACAAACAAAACAAATAAATAAACATCATCCTCACCATTACCTAACAAACATCAGCACTAAATCATAATTACCATCATGACAGAAAGAAAAGGGTATAGGCGAAGCTTAAAACTTATCAAACCATGAAATTATACAATTGAAAACCTTGATATATTAAGATAGGCAAAAGGAAAATAAATGAATCATGCAAAAGGGCGCATGCGCACACAGCGACCGGCAGCTGGTGAAAAAGTCCGTCGTCTGTGTGTCTGTTTTTATGCACTTTAATGTGTTTTTAACGAAATTCCCTGTGTCGTTTCTGTCCTGGAATGTTTGTGGACTGTATGGCGAAGAGCTCCCTGGTTCCATCAATATGGATTTCCTCCCCTTTTTTGCACTGCTGCTACTTTTCCACCGGCTCTTTGTCTCTGAGGTAAGCGCGATCGGGATCATGGCGGGCAGAATACATTATTCCAGGGACATGTTGCTGCATTTAAACACAGTTGATGCAGCGTCTGGGATTGAGTCTAAGCCGCAACTGCCGGACTTTATTTTGAGAGACGTTCATGGACACAGCGGTGAAAAGAGAGACGGGAGAAGGAAATGCGGAAAGCGTGGAGGCATGAAATTACGCCTGAGAAGACGTCAGTTTGGTAACATTCCTCTTCTATGATTTTTGGGAACGTACAATCTCTGAGAAACAAGATGAATGAAATTCAAGGGAATGTACGCTACCAGAAGGACTTTAAGAACTGCTGTGTCATGGCTTATACCGAGTCTTGGCTTACTACGCATGACCGGGACGCGGACCTGTGGATTGACGGCTTTGGAGCCCCACTTCGCTCTGATCGGCAGGAAGAGGTAACGGGAAAACATCAGTGGGGGCGGCGTATGTTTATACATTAACTAACAGTACTGCACATCTGTCACGGTCAGAGCGCATCTGTACACCCGATGTGGAGCTGCTGTCTGTGTCACTACGCCCCTTTTATTTGCCCCGCGAGTTTCCCCAACTTTTCATCACGACTGTACATTCACTCGAGGGCAGACGCTGACTCCGCCTCCAGCACCGTCTTTGATGTGGTACAGCGGCTGCAGTCAATTTCTCCAGAGGCGCCAAACTTTATTCTTGGGGATTTTAACCATGTTTCTTTAAAGAAGACACTTAAAAACTTTTATCAGTATGTCTCCTGCCCAACCAGGCGAAAAAAGACATTGGACCTGTGCTATGGATCCATAGAGAGGGCCTATAAATCACTTTCCCTGACTCCTTTAGGATCCTCAGATCACAACTGTGTACATTTGCTGCCCACGTATAAAACTGCTCTCAGAAGAGGCAAGGTGGAGACCAGAGACATAGATGTGTGGACAGAAGATTCAGTGCACAGCCTCCAGGAATGCTTTAACTGTACAGAGTGGGAGATGTTCACACTGTCCTGCGGGGATGATTTGGACTCTTTGGTGGACATCACATGCTCATACATGGCTTTCTGTAAAAATACGATCGGTCAAAATATATCCCAACAACAAGCCATGGGTTACAAAATCAGTTAAATCCTGCTTACAGTGGAAAGCACTTGCCTTTAAACAGGGGTCTGTTTCTGAGCTACAGGTTGCCACAAAAGAGCTGAAGTCTGAAATTTTAAGAGCAAAACAGAATTATAAATCAGAGTTGGAAAGTAAGATGGCAACAAAGAAACTTGGTTCAGCCTGGGCCAGTATGAAAACTATTGCAGGCCTTCAGAGCACAGAGCGCAGTAATCGTGTGTTTTTAGATGGTTTTAATTCAGACACAGAGCTGGCTAATGCTCTTAATTGTTTTTATGGTCGTTTTGACTCCTTTGATTTTAGCACTGAAACCCAAGATTTGAAACAGAAACTCAAAGACAATCAGCACTTTAATATTGAGGTGCAGGATGTTAAAAGGGAGTTCTGTGCTGTAAAAGTGAACAAAAGTCAGGGCCCTGATAATATATGTGGGCGCTTGGTAAAGTCCTGTGCACATGAACTGAGTCCTATATTTCATTACATTTTCAATAAGTCCTTACAGACACAACATGTGCCTAAGATCTGGAAAGAAGCCGTGGTTGTTCCTGTTCCAAAATCCAGCTGTCCTAAAATGGTAAATGACTTTAGACCAGTTGCTTTGACTTCAATTTTAATGAAAATTTTTGAAAAACTGGTCAGATGTGAGGTCCTAAAGCAGACTGAGCATGCATTGGATCCTCTGCAGTTTGCCTATAGGCCTCACAGAGGAGTGGAGGATGCCACTGTCACTCCGTTAAACATGCTTTTTAAACATCTGGATTTTAATGGGACACACGCCAGGCTTTTATTTGTGGACTTTTCCTCCGCCTTTAATACAATCCAACCTCATATCTTAGTTGAAAGGCTCCTGCAACAATTTGATTTGAGCAATAATCTGGTGGGTTGGATTCTGGATTTCTTAACCAACAGGATGCAGAGAGTAAGGGTCAATGGTACATTATCAGACCTAAAGTGCTCTTCTACTGGCTCTCCTCAGGGGTGTGTGTTGTCACCACTACTCTTCATCCTGTACACAAACATGTGTCGGAGCAGACATGACAACAGACTTTATAATGTGTCTGGCGCTCCAGACACATTATAAAGTATGCTGATGACTCAGTTATTGTCCGTCTCCTCCAGGATGGTGAGAGTGGCCACGGCCCAGTAGTTGATTTTGTTCACTGGTGTGAGGATTCCTACCTGCAGCTCAATACGACAAAAACTAAAGACATGATTATTGACTTTAGGAGGAAAACTCCCAGGCACGAAGTCACTGTACTAAAAGGCCAGACCACCGAATGTGTACAATCCTACAAATATCTTGGGATGATTATTGATGGTAATTTAAACTTTGAAGAGAACTGTGAAAGGGTGTGCAAAAAGGGTCAGCAGCATTTGCATTGCTTGAGAAAACTTGCACGCTTCCAAATTGACCGAACCATAATGACAATGTTTTATCGGGCTTTTATTGAATCTGTTTTATCCTTTTCTTTAGTGCCATGGTTTGGTCAGATAAAACTGAAACAGAGGAAATCCTTGGATCAGGTAGTTAGATGGTCCAGTCGTTTGCTTGGTGAGTCACAGCTGAGCCTGACATCCCTGTACACCAGACAAGTACAGAGGATTGCTACCTCCATTTTAAATGATGACTCCCACCCTTTGCACTGCAACTTTCAGCTTCTTCCCTCAAGACGGAGGTTTGCTGTTCCAAAAAGTAAAACCCAGCGCTACAAAAACAGCTTTGTTCCTGCTGCTGTCAAAGAGTTGAACAAGTTGTAACAATATATTGCACATAATTTAGGTACCTATTTATTAACTCCCTTTTATATTTACTTACTTTTGTAGGATGTTATTTGGATTCTAAATATTTTATTGGGTTTTAGACCTTTAAGTTTTTAACCTCTTTGACTAGTTTTTAACTTTTTAATATGACCCTTCTCTCTTCCCTCTGGTTTTTCTCTCATCTCTTTGTCTTTATACCCTGATTGGTGGAGCCTTGAGTATTTTTATCATGTTTATAGTCAGCTTCATGTGTGCCTGTGTTTGTGTCTATGTTGAATGTAATTGTGGCTTGTAAATATGGATGTCACCAGACTGCAAAACAAATCTACCTACGGGTACAAATAAAGTAACCTGAACCTGAAATAAACAAGTAAATAAAAAAAACATCAAGCATTTCATTGTAACTCAAACATACTCATATCTTGCCATTAAAATGGGTTTTAACAGTTTTTTTTAAACACTGGTAATGTGGAACATGTTTTTAAGTCATCACAATAGTTCCATAAATTTACCCCAACAACAGAAAAACAGTGATTTTTAACATTAGTTATCTTAGGTTTTTCAAAAACGCAGTCCATACAGGTCATGTTTACGGGTCCTTTTCTTAAACAACTTTTGGATACTTACAGGTAATAAACCATTTTTTGTTTTACACAGTACATATTTTGTAAAATTTTAAAATCTTTTAAATGTAAATTTTAGTGTGTTCAGTTGTATAAATAAAGGATTACTTGGTCTCTATAATTTGTCCCACTTAATATTCTGATTGCCTTTTTTGTAATAAAAATACAGAATTAGAGAGTGTTTTATATATGTTTCCCCATACCTGCACGCCATATGTTTTGTAGGGAACTATGTTAACAATACAGTATGCAGATTGAGTCTTTGTTACCTCCGCCAAGGGGAGGAGGTAATGTTTTTAGTGGTGTTTGTTGGTTTGTCTATTAGCAACATGGCTCAAAAAGTTCTGAATAGATTTTGATGAAATTTTCAGGAAAGGTGTGTAATGGCATGGGGAACAGATGATTAGATTCTGGTGGTGATCCGGATCATGATGTGCATGCAGGATTTTTTTTTGGGGGGGGGAAATAATAATAATATGGAGCTACCCCTTTAAGATGTGTCCACAAAGTTCCATTCACCTCTGCACCCATACACACTATCTGATGGTTAACATTATTTCATCTGAAGAAGACACCAACAAAAAGCAAGCAAACTATATGGTTTACGAACGGATTTTGATGATATTTTCAGGAAAGGTGTGTAATGGCACGAGGAACACGGTACCGGCAGACAAGTGTAGGGGATATTTAATAAAATATTGTAATAACGTACAGTGTGGAGAGTGAGGGAAATGATGAGGCCAATTTACAAACAGACAAAGCTTTATTCACACTCTCACATCATCCATACACAGAAAAGGGATGAATCAGTCAAGCCAGGTTCTTATAAACTCAACAGATCATCTCACATCTGCATGACATTTCACATCACACTGCATGACATCTAACCCCACAATACATTTCCCTTAAACCCCCAGCTCCTTCTTCCTGCCAACTCCCCATGACGTTCCTGTCTATTATTCTCTTATGTTTAATCACTGCCTCCTGACTGAGACGCTGTCTGCTGACTCCTCTACAATATGCATTGCCACCCCCCCCCCCCCAGACAGAGTTTCAGTCCGCACGTCTTTTGGGCTTCAGTCTCCTCCCATATCTGCTGTAACAGGGATCTCTGTGCCGGCAGGGAGCTGCTGAACATGTGTCTGACTGCAGGTGGGCCAAGGCGGGGGGGGGGGACTTCGTTCTGCCCATGTGGCTGTCCTGGTGAATCGTTTGCCTGGGGAGTTCACCGTGGGGATCTTCCACGCCGAGGGGTCCGGGCCAGCAGCACTTGCTCGTCCGCCACTACAAAGGCGGGCTTAAGTCTGTCTATGCATATTTTCTCCCGACACCCCCCCCCAAATCTAGCAAAAAATGCTTGTCCCCTGTTTCCAGCACTCTGAACGGGCCATCATAGGGTGGGTGCAATGGCGGGCGGTGGGCATCGTGTCTGACGAACACGAACGCCACATTCTTCAAAGTTTTTGGCACAAAAGCGTGTGGAAAACAGTGGTGGGCCGGGCTCGGCAGCGTGCCTGTGTCTGCACTACGCTGCAAACGCTGAGACGGGCAGCTGTCCGGTGCGGGATTATCTGGCAAAAATTCCTCGGGCAGCCGCAGTGGCTGAGAAAAAACCAGCTCAGCCAGGGAAGCCTCCAAATCCTCTTTTGGTGTGGAACGCAACCCCAATAAAACCCACGGCAACCGATCAACCCAATTTGCATCCGTCAACGAAGCCCTGAGTGCTGCTTTCAGTGACCTATGAAAACGCTTGCATAACCCATTTGCCTGTGGGTTGTATGCGGTTGTGCGATGAATTGCAACACCCAGGCTGCGGGCCATCGTGGACCAAAGTTCGGAAACAAACTGAGCGCCCCTATCGGACGTGATGTCCGACAGGATTCCAAAACGTGCCACCCATGTTGTCAAAAAAGCGCGCGCCACGTCCGCAGACGTGGTTGCTGCCAGTGGGACTGCTTCTGGCCAGCGTGTGGTGCGGTCCACCACTGTCAGAAGGTGCGTGCACCCCTGCGATGGCGGGAGGGGGCCCACAAGGTCCACGTGAACATGGTTGAATCTTTTAGCCGGTATACTAAACGGCTCCAAAGGAGCCTCCGTGTGTCTGTGCACTTTGGCTCGTTGGCACGCTACGCAGGCTGCAGCCCACTCTTTCACTTGTTTGCGCAGGCCTGGCCACACGAATTTCGCTCCCACCATTTTGACTGACGCGCACACTCCTGGGTGCGCCAAAGCGTGAACTGACTCAAACACGAGGCGGTGCCACACGACCGGGACTATCGGGCGCGGGCGTCCCGTGGAGACGTTGCAGATTAGGGGGGGGCTGCCGTCTTGCAGTACCCTGCTCTCCAGCCTTAACCCTGTTGGTCCAGACTGGAGCGCGCGCACGTCCGTATCGCTAATCTGCTCTGCGGCCATGGCTGTATAATCTATCCCTACACAGACCGGGGCCACAAGCGCGCGCGAGAGGCAGTCCGCCACCACATTCAGTTTACCCGACACATGCTGAATATCGGTCATAAACTCTGAGATCGTGGCCAGCTGTCTCTGCCGCCGGCCCAACCATGGTTCCGAAACCTTGGCCATCGCGAACGTTAGCGGCTTGTGGTCCACAAACGTGGTGAAGCTGCGCCCTTCCAGCCAGAACTGGAAGTGGCGTATGGCCAGGTGGAGAGCCAGCAACTCTCTGTCGAACGCGCTGTATTTGCGCTCACTGTCGCACAAAGCCCTGCTGAAAAAAGCAAGCGGCTGCCAAGAACCGGCGACACGTTGCTCCACGACGGCCCCTATGGCGGTCCGAGGCGTCGGTAGTGAGTGCTATCTGGGCCGCCGGGTCTGGGTGCGCCAACAGTGCGGCGTTTGCCAGGGCTGTTTTAACCTCAGAGAACGCCTGCTCTCACTCCGGAGTCCATTCGACTCCATCCGTGGGTTTCCGTCTCTTGAGCACGGCGTACAATGGCTGCACGAGTTGAGCTGCGCGGGGGGAGGAAACAGTTATAAAAGTTAACCATCCCCAAAAATTCCTGCAGCGCCCTGACTGTCTGAGGCCGGGGAAAGTTTGCCACTGCGCGCACTTTGTCGGGCAAGGGTATCACTCCCTCTGGTGAGACGCGGTGCCCCAAAAAATCAATCCCCGTCACGCCGAACTGGCACTTCGACGGGTTGATTATTAACCCGTGCTCCTCCAACCTCTGGAAAACCATCCTGAGGTGGGTTACGTGTTTGTCTTCGGACGCACTGGCTACCAGGATATCATCCAGGTAGACGAACACAAACGGGAGATTGCGCAGCACCGTGTCCATCATGCGCTGGAACGTCTGTGCCGCTCCTTTTAATCCGAATGGCATGCGCAGAAACTCGAACAAGCCGAACGGAGTTATTACTGCTGTTTTGGGTATGTCCTCCGCGTGCACTGGGACCTGGTGGTAACCGCGGACCAGGTCTATTTTAGAAAAAATGCGTGCTCCGGCGAGGTGAACAGAAAAATCCTGAATGTGGGGAATCGGGTAGCGGTCGTGTGCTGTGGCGTTATTCAACCTGCGGAAATTGCCGCACGGTCGCCACGACCCCTCAGCCTTAGGGACCATGTGTAGCGGGGATGTCCATGGGCTGTTTGACCGCCTGGGGATGCCCATGGGCTGTTTGACCGCCTGATGATGCCCAATCTTTCCAGGTTGGCAAACTCCTTGCGTGCTATGGCCAGTTTAGCTGCGTCCAAGCGTTGAGGTCGTGCGAAAACAGGCGGCCCGGTGGTGGTGATAAAGTGCTCCACCCCGTGTTTAGCGATGGCCGCTGAAAACATCGGGACCATGAGTGCTGGAAACTGAGTGAGCAGTGTGTGGATCTTACCGCCTGGAGCTGTGATGTTGGCTTGTGTTACTGGCCCGGCCCCTCGAGCAAAGGTCTTAATGTCCGAGCCGTTTACTGCTACCAGCCCTGGGCCGCTAGGTCCTGCCAGCCGGTCGGCGTAGGTCGGCAGAATGATGCTCTTCTGGGCTCCAGTGTCTACGAGGAAACGCCTCCCTGAGCGCGAGTCCGTCACATAGAGCAGCTTGTTCTCTTCGCCGGTGGTCGCAGCTGTTACCGACCGCCGGCCTTGGCGTTTCCTGAGCGCTTGAATTGGCACGATGGCGCACATCTGCATGCATTCCCTCCAAAACGGCGGTGGTAGAAGCAGAGCACGTCTCTCTGGCGCTCCTTGGCCCCCGCTGCCGCTACTGTCGGTGGCTCCTCGCCTCCTCTGGTCGTCTCGCTGGGTTCCGACGCCGCTGCGTTCACCATGAGCGCTCTGGTGGTGAGGATGATCCGGTCTGCCTCCTGGGCTAGCGCACGGTAGTCACGCACGGCCAGCAATGGCGAATTAGCCAGGACCGCTCTCGCCTCTGTTGGAAGGTTCCGGAGGAAAAGGTGGGCAAACAGAAAATGCCCGTCATCCGTGCCCATTAACGTCAACATCTTCTCCATCAGATCGACGGCCAAACCATCTCCTAACTCGGAACGCCTCAGGAGCCTCTCTGCTCTCTCGCAGTCCCAGAGCGTGTAACGCCGAATCAGCGCAGCTTTGAGAGCCTCATATCTGTCGTGGGCTGGGGGCTGGTCGAGCAGGCTCACTACCTGCTGAGCTGTGCGAGTGTCCAGCGCTGCAACCACATGGTAAAACTTGGTGTCGTCTGCCGTTATTCCCCGGAGGGCGAACTGGGCCTCGGTGTGGTGGAACCAAGAGCACGGGTTGTGCTGCCAAAAGTCCGGTAGCTTGACTGCAACAGCGCACGCGTTGCTGGGGTTTCCCGTCCAGGCCATCTGTGGGATGCTTGCCGCGCTGCTGGGGCTTCCCGTCCGGGCTGACTCCAGGGTTCTTGCCTCGTGTTCCATAATACGTCTAGGGTCACCAGTGTGGAGAGTGTGGGAAATGATGAGGCCAGTTTACGAACAGACGAAGCTTTATTCACACTCTCACATCATCCATACACAGAAAAGGGATGAATCAGTCAAGCCAGGTTCTTCTTATAAACTCAACAGATCATCTCACATCTGCATGACATTTCACATCACACTGCATGACATCTAACCCCACAATACATCTCCCTTAAACCCCCAGCTCCTTCTTCCTGCCAACTCCCCATGACGTTCCTGCCTATTATTCTCTTATGTTTAATCACTGCCTCCTGACTGAGACGCTGTCTGCTGACTCCTCTACAATATGCATTGCCACAACAGGTAATATTTATTTTATTTAATAGTGGGTGTGAAAGGGGGCGGAGTTAAACCTTCACTCCTGCACTTGCTAAATAAAATAAATAAGCACTCATAAAAGGGGCACCAGTCCTAACAGACACTTTTTTGTACCTTCAATTACTTAATGGATCAGTCTCAAAATTTAAGGGAGTTCTTCTCCTGCCGTGATCTAAGAAACAGATATATGCAAAGGAAAACGCTTCAACTTCTCTCATTCACCCTTTTATTAAACTCATTCAGATTACATGATATGGCATTCAAATGATGGATAAACAGATTCAAATGATAACAGGCGTCCGATATCACATCAACTGTTATTGTTTTCCTGAACATAAAATCTAGCGTTAAACCTTTGTGGAACCGAAGAGAAACCAGACTTATGTTTCAACGGTAAACGAAGCTGAAATGTCTAACAAAACAGAACGCAATTTTATGGTGAAAATTCATAAGCTGATTATCTAAAAATGAACTTCTGAATTAATCTACAAAAATTAATGGAAGTTACTTAAAAATGACTAAGAGTCTTCCTTCAGTTTATAGCTTTATTCTGTGGCTGAGAGACTAATTGTACCATGAAATACTGGTTATATTCAATTGTAATTTAATTGTTCGGACATCATGTTTGTAACCCAGCAGATAGGAAAATGGGAAGTTTCACTTACGAACAGCTGTAGGTCCACGTTTTCAGTGAGTCAGTACCGGCTGAGTTTGAAGTCGGGACATTGGGAGGAAGCGGCTGCTGCTATGCTTCCTCACAGCCGTCAGAAGTGCCAACCCAGCCAGGGGCTCGTCCAGAACAGGGCAGCAGTGAATAACTGCCCCCGAGCGGCGTGACAAGGCCCTTGGCAACGAGTCCAAATTTGAGGTCTCTCGTAGGTGGATAGACCAAAAAAACTGAAGGAGAAACTTCTCAGTCAGGTGGGTATGAGGCAGGAAAGAGAGTCCAAAACACAATCTCTGGTCACTTTAAATTAGGAAAATTTAAGGTCCACTTTAACGGCATGAAAAGTCAGAAAATCTGAGAAAAACATTTCCTAGGATAAAAATGGCTTCTGAGGTGAAGGAAAAAAAAGTTTGAGAGTTTGACTCTCTATTTAAGGCGAGCTCGTAAGAAAAAAAAAATGGTTTCTCCTCAGTAACCAGAAAAATTAGAAAACTAACGCAGGATTTGACAAACTTCACACAGAACAATTTAGATAAAATAAAACAACACGGAACTTTGAAACGGTGGAATAAAATTTTCCTCAGATCTAGATCGCTATTCTGCTTCTTTTATCTTAATCTAGCTCCTAATCTTTCTCAAAATCTACACGTCTTTCAATCTTTTCTTTCATCTTTGATCTAAATCTTATTCTCTCTTATTCTGTCCCATTCTGTCTCTTAATCTAACATGCAGGGCGGCTCCTCACTCCGTTTTTACTGAGCGCGCTGTTGGGTCATAAAACCTGGGCCGGTTGCAAGACAGACCAATCAACTTTGTAGAAAGGAGTTTGAAATGGCTGCCTTTTGCAACAGCGGCTCAATTCTGAGTCTTTATCTTCCTTCTTCTTTCTGATCCGGTGATAACTTTCTGATCCGGCACACCTTTCACTCTATATATATCACGGACACACAGATCGCCCCAAAGGTCTCCCGAGTCGGCGGACGGAGCCTCTGTTTACAGCAGGAGACGATACAGCAGGGAAGAGCTAGCTAGCACTCAACCGCCACCCGGTGCTAACGGAGAAACTCGACCGGGAGAACTGAAGCGAAAACGACGCGGGTGCCGGGCTGGAGTTTAGGCGGCGTGCAAGAAATATAAGACAGAATAATAAAGAGCGATGGCAAGAACCAAGCAGACCGCCCGTAAATCTACTGGAGGAAAAAGCCCCCAGGAAGCAGCTGGCCACCAAGGCTGCTCGGAAAAGCGCTCCGGCCACCAGCGGAGTGAAGAAACCTCACCGTTACAGGCCCGGTACCGTGGCTCTGAGAGACATCCGTCGCTACCAGAAATCCACGGAGCTGCTCATCCGTAAGCTGCCCTTCCAGCGCCTGGTGAGGGAGATCGCTCAGGACTTCAAGACCGACCTGCGCTTCCAGAGCTCCGCCGTCATGGCTCTGCAGGAGGCCAGCGAGGCCTACCTGGTGGGTCTCCTTGAGGACACCAACCTGTGCGCCATCCACGCCAAGAGGGTCACCATCATGCCCAAAGACATCCAGCTGGCCCGCCCCATCCGCGGAGAGAGAGCTTAGACTTTCTGCTGCACATCCACCAACCACAATGCTCCGCACTGTGTGTCTATATATATATATATATATATATATATATATATATATATATATATATATATATATATATATTAATATGTACATATGTATACTAGCTGCTCTTGTTTTTTCTTGCCTTCTGATTGTTGCTCTGAGTGTTGCTATCCCTGTGCTGTTGCAATCCTGGAATTTCCCCATTGTGGGACTAATAAAGGCTTATCTTATCTTACCTTATCCAATGTGAAAACATTTCGTTGTTTGGGAGCAGCTAATCAAACGAAGACACCATCCCATGAAAATGCAGAGAAGAATTAATACTCATTCAGTTCTTATAAAATTAGGTGCTCAATATAAGATCTAACTAAATAAAATGACTGGGCTAATATTTAGTGATCATGCATTTATACCGTTGCTACTGATATTACATTTGTTTGACTAACGCTCATGAACATAACATTTCTTATACATAACTATAATATATGCACTCATTTAGATCAAAGATTAATGAAGTACTGCAAACCATGGTCGGTGATCAAAAAGATGATTTTCAGTGTCCTTAGGATCCGGGGGAGATGATAAGCTGAAAGAAACAATGCTTAGTGAGAATTGACAGTCAATTTACATATAATGAAACACATTCTGTAGGTATCCACTAGGAGGTACTGTTGAGCTGTAGATAATTTCTTTAGGTCCATGATATCTGGACAGAGGATCTGGTAATCGTCGAAAGTCATAAAACTGTCTGGTTAAGCTGTTTATGACCTTTTAAGAGCATTAGTTTCCTGTAGGGCGGATGCTATCCACATGAACCGTCCACGTTGGGAATCTGGACTAGTGTTTTTTATGGTCCCTTTAAGCCTTTAAAAGCAAATTCTGATCCTTACCATCTCTGCAAGAGGCAACTGTTTACAATGGGGTCCTGGGAAAAACATCCTTGGTCAGGCCTTGAGTGAGTGTAGTTAATATGAAAGCAAGTGATATTCCTGTAGAATGAAGAAAAGTGATTTTCCTGTAGAAGGAAGAAAAGTGAAATTCCTGTAGAATGGAGGAAAGTGATCTTCTGTATTGGTTTGAGGAGACGATGATGCTACACAAGCTAAGGATGTCTTGCAAGGCATGTTGCCCACACAGTATGTAAAGACACAGCACTGGACAATGTTTCATTTTTATTATTACCTACTACAGACGTGAGTGTTATGGGCCTGTAGTCATTCAGGCTGTCAATTGCGGATTTTTTGTGGATGGGAATGATGGTGGAGGCCTTGAGGCAGGAGGGGACGATGGTGCGCGTCAGGGAGAGGTTGAACAGCATGGTGAGGATCCCTGCCAGCTGGTGTGCACATGCTTTGACCACCGCTCCTGGGATGCCATCTGGACCAGCAGCTCTGCGGGGGTTCACTGCACTCAGTTGTCTCCTCACCTTGTGCATCTAGAGAGGGGAGGAGGGGAACAAGTTTCGGGGAGGTGTGCTCAGACCGGGCAAAGAAGCTGTTAAGCTCCTCTGTCAGAATAAGGCTGCTGTCTGATGCTGGGGGGCCCTCACACCTGTAGTTGGTGAGGGCCTGGCTGCCGCTCCACATCTGTTGGGGGTTGTTTGGGGGGAAAACCTCCACCTTCCTCCTATAAACATTCTTAGCGAGTTTTATGCCTCTCTTCAGGTTAGCTCTAGCAGTGCTGTACAGAGAGCTGTCCCTCTGTCTGAAGGCTGAGTTACGGGCTCTGATCAGAGCCTGGACTTCACTGGTCATCCAGGGTTTGCGGTTTGGAAATACCCGGATGTGTTTGGTGACTGCTACATTTTCTACACAGCATTTGATGTAGAAAAGACCAGACTTGGTGTAGGAGTCCAGGTCCTGCTGTTCATAGATGCTCCAATCAGTGCAGGCAAAACAGTCTTGTAGCTGGAGAAGAGCATTTTCAGGCCAGATTTTAATTGCTTGTTTGGTTGGGGGGGGGAACCTCTTCCTAAGGGGGGTGTAGGCAGGTATTAGAAGCAGACAGAGATGGTCTGATTGTCCAAGGTGAGGGAGGGGGGTGGCTCTGTAAGCATGCTTAATGTTGCTGTAAACATGATCCAGTGTTCTTTTCCCTCTTGGGGGACACTTAACATGTTGGTAGAATTTGGGGCGTAGTCTTTAAGCATGTTTTGTTAAAATCCCCTGCAATGATGTGGACTGTGTTTGGGTGATCTCTTTGCTGCCTGCTGACAATGTGCTGGTGGTGATTGAGTGCTAAGCTAACGTTAGCATCTGGAGGAATGTAAACGGCTGTTAAAATTACTGCCATTAGCTCGTGGGGGAGATAAAAGCAGCCTACACAGGAAGGACATGGCTTCTAAGTCTGGTGAACAGTGGCTATGAATTATTCTGCTGTTATTACACCAAGTTTGAAGCACATAAACACAGAGCCCTCCTCACATTCCCTTACCAGAATCAGTGTTGTGGTCAAACTGGTGTATAGTTTGGCCAGGTAATTCCACAGCGGCAGCAGGAATGCATTCGTTCAGCCATGATTCGGTCACAATCAGAATACAACAGTCCCAGACGTAGCGATTATAGGCGATCGCCGATCTCAGCTCATCCATTTTGTTGGCAAGGGATCTGGAGTTGGTGAGAAAAATCGAAGGTAACAGTGGTTTGAGTTTGCGCAGCTGGGCACGGAGGCCAGCACTGCAGCCTCGTTTCTGCTTCCTCTCCCGTCATCTGCGTTTCATTCGGGGCATAACAAACCACGGAGCGCCCGGAGGTCTGGCGATCTCCTCAGGGATGTGGTGATCGTCACTGGAATGAGCGCTGGAGATGTCGAAGGTAAGTTGGTGAAAGATGCCTATATGTTCTTGGCGACTGTAGGTACAGTAATGTGAAAAAAGTTGGACACCCCTTTAAATATTTATTCTTGATTAGGAAAAGTTCACGTATCTATGTCTAACCTTGTTTTTGTTTTTATTTGCATTTTTTAAAAATTTGTTTTAGCCATTTTAAGCGGGAATGAATGTTGGGGTGTCCTAAAAAAGACGGGGGTGTCCTAATTTAGTCCTTGAGGCGGATGATAAAATAAGGCAGCGAAGTGAAGGTTTTAAATAGGTTTATTATCATACCGCCTTCACGGGGCTCGCTCCATGAGCGAGCCCTCGGGCTCTCCAGCAAAGAGACACAGGATGTGTGTGTCAGCAGCAGTTGAAGGAATGAGAGAGAGATTTACAGAATAGTGCAGCATATATACCCAACTACAGACAATACATGAAGGCATTCACAGCAGTAGGTATGGGCATTTGCATTTGAGAGAGACACATAACAATAAGAGGACTGCAAGCCAGGATCCGCCTCTGCAGGACAAAAGAGGTTACAAGGCACATCTACATATTGTCATCAGTGTATAGACACAGTAAGGACAGGAAGCATGAACACAAAGCATGAATGGCACATTAACATCACAGTAGTGAGCCGGAAAAAGCCAGGAGAAGCGGGCTGTCTGTAGACATTAATACACACATTGCAGTGCCTGTCCAGCTGTTGTGGGGATTACGCCACACGCTCCCCCCAAGAGGGCTCGGCAGGCAGCCGAGGCCTCGATAGTCCAGCTTTGGCAGCGAGCAGGGAAAGCTCTGTGCAGGTGGAAGTGGAGGGGGGTGGGGGGTAGTAAGTGCCGGCCGGGGACAGTGAAATCGTCTGAGCCGCGCAAAAATTGCTTGTGGGTCCGCGATGTCGAAGGGCTGTCCCGTTGAACGTGCAGAGGTCCACAAGAAGAAAAATTAGTCACTGACTCCTCTCGCGATTAAGTCCTGCAAGGATTAATAGCGGCCGTGAAGAAAAAACAGGAGCGACGAGGCTGCGTGGCGGCTGTAAGAAAAAAAAAAAAGAGCAAGGGGACTTGGCGTGTTGACTTTAGGTGCGGGCACAACCTTAAAGCCTTTGGGGACCGCAGACTGCTGAATTCCCGTTGTGCGCCATGGCTAAGACTATAAAATCCAGTGAGCAAGCTGCGTGCATGCCTCAGGTGTACGAGCAAGCCTGAAGGGCCAGTGTGCAGCGGCGAAGAAGGAAGGCGGTCAGTGGAGCCGTATGTGTCCCGTGCGTGGTGCGCCGTCCTCGTAACTCCCCGGTGCGTGTGCCGGGGCTCCGTGCGTGGGTGGGCCTGCTGGAGAGGAAGAGCCAGGGTCAGGGAGCTTAATCATCCCTGTTGTAGTTGTAGTAGATGGGTCATGGTGCGTTCAGGTCCACGTGTGCTCCGTCGGCCGTGGAGGTCGCCGTCGTGGAGAAAGGACAAGGTGCGTGCGCTCTCGTAAGGAGACACAGAATCGTGTGTCAGAAGCTGTGAGAGCGGCCGGTCCAAGCGTGGATGTGCCGATCTAGGCGTGCAGATCTCACCATGAAATGTTCCTCAGCTTTCCCGGTCGTGGGTGGTCTCCGGAGAGTTTCGCCTGGAAACTCTGCGTCGAAGTCTCCCTGAAGCAGAAGGGAGGGCAGATCAGTCAGGCTGCCGCGTTCGCTTGTCGTCGGAGAATCACCGCCAGGGGCTGCGTTCGTTGCCATCAGGACATCAGCGTGGCTGTCCAAACCAGAAGGTTGCGTTGCACAAAGCGTGTGCATTCTCGGGGTCACCAGTGAGGCGGATGATAAAATAAGGCAGCGAAGTGAAGGTTTTAAATAGGTTTATTATCATACCGCCTTCACGGGGCTCGCTCCATGAGCGAGCCCTCGGGCTCTCCAGCAAAGAGACACAGGATGTGTGTGTCAGCAGCAGTTGAAGGAATGAGAGAGAGATTTACAGAATAGTGCAGCACATATACCCAACTACAGACAATACATGAAGGCATTCACAGCAGTAGGTATGGGCATTTGCATTTGAGAGAGACACATAACAATAAGAGGATTGCAAGCCAGGATTCGCCTCTGCAGGACAAAAGAGGTTACAAGGCACATCTACATATTGTCATCAGTGTATAGACACAGTAAGGACAGGAAGCATGAACACAATGCATGAATGGCACATTAACATCACAGTAGTGAGCCGGAAAAAGCCAGGAGAAGCGGGCTGTCTGTCGACATTAATACACACATTGCAGTGCCTGTCCAGCTGTTGTGGGGATTACGCCACAGTCCTCACTATTTGTTTAGAATTACATTTTACAGAAAATTTGAAAAAAGTCTTTAATTCATTTTTAATTGTTTAGTTGTATTATGTGAATCTCCCAGTATTTTTTTTTCCACAATATCTTTATTGAACCTTTTTTTTTTTTAACAAACATGACACAAACAATCAAACACTAACACTAAAGTACTACAAAAAAAAATGCACTAAAAACACCAACAACCACCAACAAAATCAAGTCTTCAACAATGCTCCTCTGTTTAGTCTAGACAATCCATTACATAAGTATACATATTATGTTCACCAGTTTGGAATTTACAAGGTCCACACACATCATTCACCTTCTTCTTCAAGAGTTATATTTAAATTTTTTACATAATCAATAAAAGGTCTCCATATATTCTCAAACACAATTTCCTTTGATTTCAGTATGTATGTTATTCTTTCTAATGGAAGGTTTGTTAACATCTGTCTTAACCACTGAGTCACATCTGGTCTATGAGTCTTTTTCCACAGTAGTGCAATACATTTTTTGGCATTAAGCAAACTGAGGTCTATGAATGTTCTTTCACTTTTATTAAAGTTATGCTTTTCTGGGTACAGACCCAACAAAAACAGTTTAGGATTCAATATGATTTGTTTTGAAATTATTTTTTTCAATTGTTACCCTCACCTCTTCCCAAAACATTCTAATTATTCTACATTCCCATAAACAATGAAATAGGGTTCCTTTACTTTCCATGCATTTTGTGCACGTATCTGGTATGTTTTTGTTATATCTATTTAACTCCTCCGGTGTAACATACATCCGCATTAACCATTTAAAATGTATCAATTTAAGACGTACATTTATTGATTTGGTTTGAGCTTCTGTACAAGCCAATTCCCATTGTTCCTCTGAAATTTCAGTTTGCAGATCTTCTTTCCAGTAGTTTAATCTTTTCTGTGAGTTTTCACTTGAGGATAGTGTCAATGAGTTATAAAACTCTGAAATAATACCCTTTCTTTTACTATCTTTCATCAACATTTTTTCCAAGGATGAGTAAATAGGTCGAGTGAGAGCTTTATTTTGATTTGATCGAATAAAGTTCCTAAGTTGAAGATATTTAAAAAAATGTGTTCTATTAAGATTAAATTTGATCCTCAGCTCTTCAAAAGACATTATGTTATCTGCACATGACAGATATAAATCTTGAATCTTTTGAATCCCTTTTAAATTCCATACTTTAAATACAGCATCCGCTCTCCCTGGTTTAAAATATTGATTACCCCATCCATCCATCCATCCATCTTCTACCGCTTTTCCGGAGGTCCGGGTCGCGGAGGCAGCAGTTCAAGCAGAGAAGCCCAGACTTCCCTCTCCCCAGCCACCTGCTCCAGCTCTTCAGAGGGGATACCAAGGCGTTCCCAGACCAGCTGGGAGACATAGTCTCTCCACCGAGTCCTGGGTCTGCCCCGGGGTCTCCTCCCAGTGGGACGTGCCTGAAACACCTCAAGTGGAAGGCGTCCAGGAGGCATCCTAATCAGATGCCCATACCACCTCAACTGACTCCTTTCAATGTGGAGGAGCAGCGGTTCTACTCTGAGCCTCTCCCGGATAACTGAGCTCCTCACCCTATCTCTGAGGGTGAGTCCAGCAATCCTACGGAGAAAGCTCATTTCAGCCGCTTGTATCCGCGATCTCGTTCTTTCGGTCATTACCCAAAGCTCGTGACCATAGGTGAGAGTAGGAACGTAGATTGACTGGTAAATCGACAGCTTTGCCTTAGAACTAAGCTCCCTCTTCACCACAACAGACCGGTACAACGTCCGCATCACTGCAGATGCTGCTCCAATCCGTCTGTCGATCTCTCGCTCCATTTTCCACTCACTCGTGAACAAAACCCCAAGATACTTAAACTCCTCCACTTGGGGCAGGAGCCTGTCCCCAACCCGGAGAGGACAATCCACCTTTTTCCGGCTGAGGACCATGGACTCGGACTTGGAGGTGCTGATTCTCATCCCAGCCGCTTCACACTCAGCGGCAAACCGTCCCAGCAAGAGCTGTAGGTCATTGCTGGATGAAGCCAACAGGACAACATCATCTGCAAACAACAGAGATGAGATCCTGTGGTCACCAAGCATGACACCCTCCATTCCCTGGCTGCGCCTAGAAATCCTATCCATAAAAATTATGAACAGGATCGGTGACAAAGGGCAGCCCTGGCGGAGTCCAACTCTCACTGGGAATGACTCCGACCGAGTGTTGGCAATACGAACCAAACTCTCACAACGGTCGTATAGAGACCGAATAGCTCGTAACAACAAGCCCGATACCCCATACTCCCGAAGCACCCCCCCACAAAAATCCACGAGGGACGCGGTCAAATGCCTTCTCCAAGTCCACAAAACACATGTAAACTGGTTGGGCAAACTCCCACGAACCCTCAAGAATTCTCGAGAGGGTAAAGAGCTGGTCCGATGTGCCACGGCCAGGACGAAAACCACATTGCTCCTCCTGAATCCGAGGTTCGACCAACGGCCGGACTCTCCTCTCCAGTACCTTGGCATAGACCTTCCCAGGGAGGCTGAGGAGTGTGATCCCTCTAAAGTTGGAGCACACCCTCCGGTCCCCTTTTTTGAAGAGAGGAACCACCACCCCGGTTTGCCATGCCAAAGGCACTGCCCCCGACCTCCACGCAATGTTGCGGAGGCGTGTCAACCATGACAACCCAACAACATCCAGGGCCTTGAGGTACTCAGGGCGAATCTCGTCCACCCCCGGGGCCCGGCCACCAAGGAGATTTTTAACCACCTTGGCGACCTCAGCCCCTGTGATAGGCGAGTCATCCCCCTCGTCCCCAAACCCTGCTTCCTCTGTGGAAGGCGTATCAGTGGGATTGAGGAGATCCTCAAAGTATTCCTTCCACCGCCCGACGATATCCCCAGTTGAAGTCAACAGTGTCCCATCCGCACCATACACAGTGTGGACGGGGAGCTGCTTTCCCCTCCTGAGCCGCCGAACAGTTTGCCAGAATCTCTTTGAAGCCGACCGAAAGTCTTGTTCCATGGCCTCACCGAACTCCTCCCATACCCGGGTTTTTGCTTCAGCAACCACCCGAGCTGCACTCCGCTTGGCCTGCCGGTACACCTCAGCTGCTTCGGGAGTCCCACAAGCCAACCAAGCTTGATAGGACTCCTTCTTCAGCTTAATGGCCCCCCTCACCACTGGTGTCCACCACTTGGTTCGGGGGTTGCCACCACGAGATGCACCGACCACCTTGCAGCCGCAGCTCTGGGCCGCCGCTTCAACAACAGAGGTGGAGAACATGGCCCATTCAGACTCCATGTCTCCAGACTCCCTCGGGATGTGGTTGAAGTTCTTCCGGAGGTAGGAGTTGAAGACCTCCCGGACAGGGGCCTCAGCCAGACGCTCCCAGCACACCCTCACTATACGTTTGGGTCTACCAGGTCTGAATGGCTTCCTCCCCTGCCATCGGATCCAACTCACCACCAGGTGGTGATCAGTTGACAGCTCTGCACCTCTCTTTACTCGGGTGTCCAAGACATACGGTCGCAGGTCTGATGATACGATAACAAAATCGATCATCGACCTGCGACCTAGGGTGTCCTGGTGCCAGGTGCACATATGGACACCCTTATGCTTGAACATGGTGTTCGTTATGGACAGACTGTGGTTAGCACAGAAGTCCAATAACTGTACACCACTCGGGTTCAGATCGGGCAGGCCGTTCCTCCCAATCACCCCCCTCCAGGTTTCACTGTCGTTGCCCACGTGCGCATTGAAGTCCCCCAGTAGGACAATGGAGTCTCCAGGAGGAGCACCCTCCAGCACCCCAGTCACAGACTCCAAAAAGGGTGGGTACTCTGAAACATCATTTGGTGCATAGGCACAAATGATGGTCAGGACCCGTTTCCCAACCCAAAGGTGCAGGATCGTCATGGATCGTCACCTTATCGTGGTGGGGGGGTTTGCGTGCCCCAGTGATCCCAGGAGCTATGTTGTCCGGGGCAATTTGCCTCTGATAGGGTCTCCCAAGACAAACTGGTCCTGGGTGAAGGGCCAGACTAAGAACGATCCAACAGACTCTCATGATAAATTGTATATCAAGGATTCAGTGTACCCCGCCCGGTATGGGGTTACCGGGGCCCCACCCTGGAGCCAGGCCTGGGGGAGGGGCTCGAAGGCTAGCGTCTGGTGGCCGGGTTTCCACCCATGGGACCCGGCCGGGCTCAGCCCGAAGGAGTTACATAGGTCCACCCTCCAGTGGGTTCACCACCTGCAGGAGGGATCATGGGGGTCCGGTGCTATGTGGATTAGGTGGCGGTCAAAGGCGGAGACCTTGGCGGACTGATTACCCCATATTGGGCTAAATTGTGACAGTAAGTGTGGTTCTTTTAAATAGTTTTTAGTTTCACACCATATTTTGATCATATGCTTTACAAATGGATTTTTAACTTGTTTTTGTAATTTTTTTGCTGAATCTGAGTATATGAATATGGGAAGAGGTAAAGGTAAATTGTATGATTCCATTTCAGTCCAGTGAGGGAGATCATTTGATGAAAAATAATATGTCATAGACCTCAGTTGTGCCGACCAATAATACAACATAAAATTTGGACATTTCAGACCTCCACGATCAAATGGTAAATATAATAAAGACAGACGTAATCTAGCCCTCCTGTTGTTCCATATAAATTCCACTAACTTTTTTTTAATTCTTGAGAATAAATCTAAAGGTGGTGGTAAGGGAATGTATTGAAATAAATAAAGTATTTTAGGTAAGATATTACTTTTAAGTATATTGATTCTCCCGATCATCGACATTGGTAGTGACATCCATCTCTGAAGTAACTCATTAATGTCTGTCATTAAGGCTTCATAGTTGACACTGGCGACTGATTCTAGCTTAGGCACAATTTGGATTCCTAAATATTTAAACTGATTTACAACATTAAATTGATTTACCTCAGGGGCTGGGTAATTTCTCTGGGTCTCATTTAGCATTAATATTGAAGATTTAGTTTTATTTATTTTATATCCTGATATTTCCCCAAAATTCTTTATTAAATTCAACAAGGTCGGAATTGATTTTTTAAGATTCGACATAAACAAAATTATGTCATTGGCATACAGGGAGATTTTATGTTCTGTTGGTCCAACTTTAATTCCATATATTTGTGACTGTAAACGTATCGCCATCGCTAAAGGTTCAATTGCCATAATAAACAGTAAAGGTGAAAGTGGACAGCCTTGTCGACATCCTCTATTGATTTTTATTGATTTTGAAATATTGCTATTTGTTAGGATTTCTGCTGTAGCATTATTGTATATTATCTGGACCCATTTTATGAAATTATTTCCAAGTCCAAACCTTTGTAAGACTTCAAAAAGAAAGGGCCATTCGACTCTATCAAAGGCCTTTTCGGCGTCCAGTGATAGGAGTGCTGTATCCGGTGCTTCTTTATTAGAATAAATAATACTAAATAGTCTTCTTACATTATGGAAGCCTTGTCTTCCCTTTATAAAGCCATTCTGATCTCGATTAATAATATTTGGTAAAATTTCTTGTATTCGTCTTGCTAAAATTTTACAGATTATCTTAAGGCCGGCATTTAATAGGCTTATTGGTCTCATATTTTCACATTTATTAGAGGGTTTACCTGGTTTTGGCAACAGTATAATTAAGGCATTATTCATGTATGATGGTAAATTACTATTTTGAAATGCTTCTAAAACCATTTCCAAAAAAGGTTTTATTAATTTATTCTTAAATTTTTTATAAAGGTCAACTGGAAGACCATCTGGTCCTGCACTTTTTCCTGATTTCATATTATCATTTCCAAAAAAGGTTTTATTAATTTATTCTTAAATTTTTTATAAAGGTCAACTGGAAGACCATCTGGTCCTGCACTTTTTCCTGATTTCATATTATCAATGGCTAGCCCAACTTCTTCTTGACTAATTTTAGACTCCAGTATCTCCCTGTTTTCATTTGGAATACACGGTATAGATAGTTCGTTCAAAAACCCATTTAGTTTTGTTAAGTCAGATTCATTTTTGGTATCATATAATTTTTCATAGTAATCTCTAAAGGCTCTATTAATTTCTAAAGGATCTATAACTACCTGTCCGTTACTTATAATACTGGTAATTGGTGTTTTAAATTCTAATTGTTTAATCTGCCATGCCAATAATTTTCCTGATTTTTCACCTTGTTCATAAAAAGATTGTTTCAATCTTAGAAGACTCGAGGCAGCTCTATTCGCTGATTTTTTGTCATATTCAGCTCTCAAAATCAGTAATTCGTTCTCCAACCTTGGATCACTTCCTGCATACACTTTTTCTTGAAGAATTTTTATTTTATGTTCCAATTGGACTCTCTCCTCTCGAGTCTTCTTAGATTTTGAACCTGTATAACTAATAATATGTCCCCTAATAAAAGCTTTGAAAGCCTCCCACTTTACACATGCTGATGTTTGTGTAGTATTGATGTCAAAGAACTCATCTATCTGTTTTTCTATGTATTTAACAAATTCCTCATCCTGAAGCCATTTATGCTGAAATTGCCATCTACCTGGTTCCTTTGTCAATTTCTTATCTACATATATTAGACAGCAGGGTGCATGATCAGAGATCACGATGTTATCATAAAAGCAGTTTTGAATCTTGGACCTTAATTCTGTGGAGATCAAAAAATAATCAATACGTGAGAATGTCTTGTAGGTATTGGAGTAACAAGAGTAGGCTTTAACTTGTGGTTTCATTTCTCTCCATATATCTAGCAATCTCAATTCTTTCATAAAATGATTAATGGTCATCCTACATCCATTGTGCGTACAGTCCAGTCCTGTTGATCTATCTATACCGGGATTCAATGTACAATTAAAATCCCCTGCTATTATATGTTGCCCTGTAAGTGATGATAAGATAAGAAATAAATTAGCAAAGAACTTTTGATCATCTATATTGGGACCATATAAGTTCACCAAATTTATATTTTCTAATAGCAAAGATCCTTGAATGATTAAATATCTTCCAAATTTGTCTCCAATTACATTTTTCACTTGAAATGGGACTGATTTATGTATGAGAATCATAACTCCCCTGGCTCGGGATGAAAATGATGAGGTGAAAACACTTCCTTGCCATCTACTTTAATTCTTTTTACATCCTCCTCTGTTAGATGAGTTTCTTGTAAAAACACAATTTTTGAACCCATATCTTTTATTTTATTCATAACTTGTTTAAGTTTTTTTTAATTTTTGTAGACCTCTGCAATTCCATGAAGTTAAATTAAGATTAACGCTTTGGTTTATGATCAATAGGGAGTTTGGGATTACCTTGCAGTATAAATATGCTCATACAGAGAAGCAAAAACATGAGTGGTTGAACATTCATCCTACAAACTACACACAAACAAATTCCCCCTTCCCACATTTGTGGTAATCCCCCCAAAATCAAAAGAAAAATTCCGTCTCCCAATATAGCCATCGACCGTTCCACACCCACGAGGATCAGCCAAAGCCACTCCTTCTTCATCCTCCCAATCACCCTAACTCTCCTGCTTTTAATGACATAACATTAACTCTCTTCTGTAGTTTTCCAACTTAACTCCAAAATTTTTAGCAACTTTATACATCATAGTTTTTTGTTTTTTGTTTTTTTTAATATATAATACAATCTATATTTTGTAAACTTGCTATTTGCTTCAAATCAGTCAGATGCCTGTGCAAATGCTTAAATATTCTACCTTATATTTTGTTCATGCTTAGCTCCCACCAGTCTCTTCTTGGATCTTCTTGATGAACTCCTGCGCCTCCTCTAGGGTCTTGAAGATGTGTGTTCTGCCCCCATACGTGGTCAACAGTCTCGCAGGATAAATTACACCGTGACGAATCCCAAGGTTGCGCAGCTCTTTACGTACGGGATCAATCTCCCAGTATTTTTAACATTGATATTAAAAATAGATTTGTCCAAATATGTTAAACACAGGCTTATACAGGGTGTCCTAATTTTTTCACATGACTGAAATTAGTCCATCACAGACGGAACACAGGAAAAAGGCAGAAAAGACATAAAAAATTGTGCAGTAGTCTGGATCGTCTAGCCGATGCGTGCAAACGCACTGCTGCCATCTTGGAGTGAGAGTTGGCAACTCTCACTCCAAGATGAGGAAATGACTGGCAATATCATATTGATGTTCTTCAGATTTTTCCCACAGTAAGAGCTCTCAAGGCAGGATAAAGCAGACTGAACATGTTCTAAAAGCTTTGTCTGAAACTGTCTGTTTCATCCTGACATTAATAAGCCCATAATGTAATCCATTAAGCCCATAATGTAATCCATTAATTAAATTATCTTGCTATATGTGCAAGATGAGTTAAGTATGCATTTAAAAGTAACGGGAAAGTTACTTTTCCAAGTAACTGGTTACTTTAATCATGCAGTAATTGGTAAAAAAACAAAAACAAACAAACAAAAAAAACTCAGTTACTTTTGAAAAGAAGTAACTAGTAACTGTAATTAATTACAATTTTTTAGTAACTTGCCCAACACTGGTGAAGACTGTTCAGGAGGTAAAGAGGGAGTCAGGCAGAATCATGAGTTTGAAGCTAGAAGTCAAAGGTGTGATGTTGAATGTTGTCAGTGCGTATGCGCCACAATTTGGATGTCATATAGAATAGAGAGAGGAATTCTGGAGTAAGTTGGATGACTGGAGCTGACTTTACGGGGCATGTAGGTGAAGGGAACAGAGGTGATGAGGAGGTGCTGGGTAGGTACGGTCTTAAGGAGAGAAATGTGGAAGGACAGATCGTTGTGGATTTTGTTAAAAGGATGGAAATGGCTGTGGTGAAAACATACTTTAAGAAGAAAGAGGAACATCGGGTGACTTACAAGAGTGGAGAAAGGTGCACACAGGTGAACTACATCTTATGCAGAAGGAGAAATCTGAAAGAGATAGGAGACTGCAAGGTGGTGGCAGGGGAGAATGTAGCTAGACAGCATCGGATAATAGTCTGTAGGATCACTTTGGAAAGCAAGAAGAGAAAGAGAATGAAAGCAGAGCCAAAGATTAAGTGGGGGAAGTTACAGATGGAACAAGGTCGTACAGAGTTCAGGAAGGAGTTGATACAGGCTCCTGGTGGTAGGAAAGAATTACCAGATGACTGGGAAAGTACAGCAAAAGTACTGAGGGAAATGGGTAGAGAGGTACAGTGGTGTGAAAAAGTGTTTGCCCCCTTCCTGATTTCTCATTTTTTTTGTATATTTGTCACACTTAAATGTTTCAGATCATCAAACAAATTTACATATTAGACAAAGATAACACAAGTAAACAAAAAATGCAGTTTTTAAATGAAGGTGTTTATTATCAAGGGCAAAAAAAAAATCCAAACCTACATGGCCCTGTGTGAAGAAGTGATTCCCCCTCCTTCCCCATTTAAACATAAATTAACTGTGGTTTATCACATCTTTGGAACGCTGAGTTCAGTTTCTCTAGCCACACCCAGGCCTAATTACTGCCACACCTGTTCTCAATCAAGAAATCACTTAAATAGGACCTGCATGACAAAGTGAAGTAGACCAGAAGATCCTCAAAAGCTAGACATCATGCTGTGATCCAAAGAAATTCAGGAACAAATGAGAAAGAAAGTAATTGAGGCCTATCAATCTGGAAAAGGTTATAAAGCTGTCATAAGTGTGCGCTTTACGCATGCACAAATAGAACAGACAAGCCCACTTGCAGGTGAAGAGAGTGTTTTAATAAATAAGGAGTCAAACATACAACAAATGTCCAACATAAGATTCCAAAAACAGTTCGCTGCCCAATAGGTGAACACAGCTCAGCTGAATCAGGTTTGGAGTTAGAGGAAAGCAGTTCACATCAGCCCCAGGGTAACACTGGCCGCTGGGGGAAAACAAGAAATGTAAACCAGGAAGGAGGACTTGCATAGAAGTGTCAGAGTGCAGCTGGGCTCTGGGAAAAAAACAACAGCAACCGTAGTCTAAAGGGAAAAAGTCCAAACACAAGGAGCAGGCAGAGCAGAACAACTACTGTGTGCAGGGAGTAGAGTAATGCCGTGACAGTGAGTGAATGAACTAACAGAAACTAAATACACAGTCAACTAATGGTGTGGAATGAATGCAGGTGCGTGACAGTGACAGGTGTACTGATTAAGGCTGCAGACTGCAGCGGCAGGCTGAGCAGCCAATTGGAAGTGCCTGGAGGGAGAAGGAAGGGCAAAAACAAAACACAGAATGACTCAAAGCAATAAATGGACCAAACAGGAAAGAAAAATAAAAAATAGTCTGTGTCTGGGGTCTGGAGTGGCCAAATCGCCCCAGACACATGACATAAAGCTATTTTTAAAGCTTTGCATCTCCAGCGAACCACAGTGAAGAGCCATTATCCACAAATGGTGAAAACATAGAACAGTGGTGAACCTTCCCAGGAGTGGCCAGCCAACCAAAATTACCCCAAGAGTGCAGCGATGACTCATCCAAGAGGTCACAAAAGACCACACAACAACATCCAAAGAAATGCAGGCCTCACTTGCCTCAGTTAAGGTCAGTGATCATGACTCCACCACAAGAAAGAAACTGGGCAAAAATGACCTGCATGGCAGAGTTCCAAGATGAAAACCACTGCTGAGCAAAAAGAACAAAAAGGCTCATCTCAGTTTTGCTAGAAAACATCTTTATGATCCCCAAGACTTTTGGGAAAATACCCTGTGGACTGACGAGACAAAAGTTGAACTTTATGGAAGGTGTATCCCCCATTATATCTGGCATAAAAGTAACACAGCATTTCAGAAAAGGAATATCATACCAACAGTAAAATATGGTGGTGGTAGTGTAATGGTCTCGGGCTGTTTTGCTGCTTCGGGACCTGGAAGACTTGCTGTGGTAAATGGAATCATGAATTCTGCTGTCTACCAAAAAGTCCTGAAGGAGAATGTCTGGCCATCTGTTCGTGACCTCAAGCTGAAGCACACTTGGGTTCTGCAACAGGACAATGATCCAAAACACACCAACAAATCCACTTCTGAATGGCTTAAGAAAAAAAAAATGAAGACTTTGGAGTGGCTAGTCAAAGTCCTGACCTGAATCCGATTGAGATGCTGTGGTATGACCTTAAAAAGGCGGTTCATGCTTGAAAACCCTCCAATGTGGCTGAATTACAACAATTCTGCAAAGATGAGTGGGCCAAAATTCCTCCACAGTGCTGGAAAAGACTCATTCCCAGTTATCGCAAACGCTTGATTGGAGATGTTGCTGCTACGGGTGGCCCAACCAGTTTTTTGATTTAGGGGGCAATCACTTTTTCACACAGGGCCATGTAGGTTTGGATTTTTTTTCCCCTTAATAATAAACACCTTTATTTAAAAACTGCATTTTGTGTTTACTTGTTTTATCTTTGTCTAATATTTAAATGTGTTTGATGATCTGAAACATTTAAGTGTGACAAACATACAAAAAAAATGAGAAATCAGGAAGGAGGCAAACACCTTTTCACAGCACTGTATATGGTGTATCCAGTGGACAGAGGAAGGAAGACAAGAAGGCTTGGTGGTGGAATGAGGAGGTACAGGAAAGTATTCAAAGGAAGAGATTAGCAAAGAAAAAGTGGGATAGTCAGGGAGATGAAGAAAGTAGACAGGAGTATTTGGAATCTAGGTGCATGGCAAAGAGAGAGGTGGCAAAGGAAAAGGCATATAGTGAGTTGTATGAGAGGCTAAACACTAAGGAAGGAGAAAAGGACTGGTATCGATTGGCCAGACAGAGAGATCAATCTGGAAAAGATGTGCAGCAGGTTAGGCTAATTAAGGACAGAAATGGCAATGTACTAACAAATGACGAGAGTGTATTGCGAAGGTGGAAGGAGTATTTTGAAGAACTGATGAATAAAAAAAAATGAGAGACAGAGGAGGATGGATGAAGGAAAGATGGTGAACAAGGAAATCCTGAGGATTTGCAAAGCAGAAGTAAGGGCAGCTCTGAAGAGAATGAAGAATGGAAAGGCAGTTGGTCCAGATGACATACCTGTGGAGGTATGGAGATGTTTAGGAGAGATGGCAGTGGACTTTTTAACCAGATTGTTTAACACAATCTTGGAGAGTGAGAGGATGCCTGAGGAGTGGAGAAGAAGTGTTTTGGTCCCACTTTTCAAGAACAAAGGAAATGCTCAGAGCTGTAGTAACTACAGAGACATAAAGTTGATCACTTACACTATGAAGATATGGGAAAGAGTTGTTGAAACCAGGTTAAGATGTGATGATCAGTGAGCAGCAGTACGGTTTCATGCCAAGAAAGACTTCTACAGATGCAATATTTGCTTTAAGAGTGGTGATGGAGAAGTATAGAGAAGGTCAGAAGGAGTTGCACAGTGTCTTTGTGGATCTAGAGAAAGCATATGATAGGGTGCCAAGAGAGGAAGTGTGGTACTGTATGAGAAAGTCAGAAGTGACAGAGAAGTATGTAAGGGTGGTGCAGGACATGTATGAGGACAGCAAGACGGTAGTGAGGTGTACTGTAGGAGTGATGGATTCGGGGGGGGGGGGGAGTTACATCAGGGCTTGGCTCTGAGCCCCTTCTTCTTGCCATGGTGATGATGGACAGGCTGACAGACCAGGTCAGGCAGTCATGATTTTTGCAGACAACATTATGAGCTGTAGTGAGAGTAGGGAGCAGGTGGAAGAGAACCTGGAGAGGTGGCGGTATGCTCTACAGAGAAGAGGAATGAAAGTCAGTAGAAGCAAGAAAGAATACATGAGTGTGAATGAGAGGAAGGAAGGTGTAATGGTGAAGATGGAAGGAGTAGAGGTAGTGAAAGTAGATGAGTTTAAATACCTGGAGTCAACCA
The DNA here is from genome assembly GCA_020510985.1 of Pholidichthys leucotaenia. NCBI lineage: Eukaryota > Metazoa > Chordata > Actinopteri > Cichliformes > Pholidichthyidae > Pholidichthys > Pholidichthys leucotaenia. The sequence goes on along the minus strand of CM035838.1, from coordinate 44,102,296 downwards.
TCAAAAGTAATGGAAAATGCACAACAGAGGTGAAAAAGAGTGCAAGCTGGGTGGAGATGAGTGTCGGGGTGATTTGTGACAGAAGGGTAGCAGAAAGAGTGAAAGGGAAGATTTACGAGATGGTAGTGAGACCTGTTGTTTTATTGGCAATATCTGATCAGTCTCATAATCTGGGCATCAGTTCTTGACACTATGTGATTCTAGAATCTGGACAGAGAATATGCCGATGAAGAGGTTAGTAAATTTATTACAGGAAAACCCCAAAATGACAGAAGACATCTGTATAGCTTGTAAAATGGGAAGTTAACCAAAAATAGCATGAACTGTGGTAATTTTGCAAATATAAAGAAATAGCAATATATACATATTTACAGGTCTTGCATATGTGGAATAAGGATGAAGTGTGATTGTGTGTTTGAATAGAGAATTGGTGAAGTGAGAATAGTGGCAGGAGACTAAGGTGGAGAGGAGGACATTAAATAAACTGCAGTCCATCATGGACAATCCTGATTACCCTCTCCACCACACACTGGACAGACAGCAGAGCACTTTCTCCAGCAGACTGCTACAGCTTTGCTGCCAAACAGTTAGGTACAGGAAATCTTTCCTGCCACATGCCATTTCACTGTACAATAACTCACTCTGAAGTATGTCAGATTAGGCATTGGTTTGCTTGCTACCAGATAACCATGAAAACCGGTACTACCTGTCTCATGGGTCGGGTCGTCGGTGACTCAACTGGCAACCCCGCCCTTCCGAGGGTGTGGAGGATGAAACTGGGCATCCTGGCAGAACTAAAAACAGTGTGGTGGACCACTCCCAGTTACACGGGGTGAGACTGGACATCCTGGCAGATAAGCACATCTGTCGCAAGGTCTGTGGTGGACTTTTGCCAGTCGGTGCATCGTGACATGCACTACACGAAGAGCAGAGATAAACAAACCTATCATCTGGTCAGTCACTGCAACAGATTGTGGAGTCAGTTTGTCTTGGCCTGTCCTTGCCACTGATAGTACCTCTATCTGCCAAGAATGTGCCGCTAGTCCAGCAAAAGCTAGCGGTACTCAAATACTTTGCAAGCAGTTTCATGAAATGGTCAGTCAGAATGCAACTCATACCAGCTCAGACGTCGCCCAGGTTAACAAGGTCAGGAGTTCCTGGCACCGGAGGGCGAAGGACAGAGCTGCGAGGAGGAATCTGATCAGACCTAAATGAAACAGTCATTGTCGCCCCCGACAGACTGCTATGATGATGATGATGATGATTTTGTGTACTTTATTGATCCCCAGAGGGAAATTCAGGGCATCCACCTGGATGAATGAAGCAGCGATGGTACGGTGCCAATTCTGTTACCATTCACACACACACATTCACACTTAGGGCCACTTTAGAGTCTCCAATGAACCTAACTTGCATGTTTTTGGCCTGTGGGAGGAAACTGGAATACCCAGGGTAAACCCAAGCAGACACGGGGAGAATATGCAAACTCCACATAGAAGGGTCACTGATGGTCAGGGGATAGGATCGAACCCATGATGGTCAGAGGTGGAATCCATCCCGTGACCTTCTTACTGTGCTGCCACTGTGCTAACCACTGCACCACTGAGCTGCCCTATAATGTATGGTTTGGAGACAGTGGCGCTGACAAAAATACAGGAGGTGGAGCTGGAGGTGGCAGAGTTGAAGATTCTAAGATTTTCACTGGGAGTGGCTAGGAGGGACAGGATTAGAAATGGGTATATCAGAAGCTTCCAAACATGAGGGAACTGCTCTGCATGTTCTGTAATGAGACTCTATCAGACAATAGACCAAAGGAATGGGATCTTTCTTGTACCATTCCAATTCCTAAGAAAGGAAACCTGACGCTGACTGACTACAGAGGAACTACAGAGGAATCAGTCTATCCCAGGTTGCCTCTAAAGTCTACAACAGACTGCTGCTTAATAGGTTGAGACCTGTAATGGATAAAATTCCTGTGACCAAATCAAAACGACTTCCGTCAGTTCCGCTCTATTTCTGCCCAGATCCTAGCTCTCCCGCGTATCATTGAAGAGCTCATAAACAATCATAAAGAAGGAGCGATAGTCTTCATAGACTACAAGAAGGCGTTTGGTTCTATCAGACGGGACACAATGTTTTCCATCCTCTGGGCCTATGGCATTCCACCTGTTATGGTTGCAGCAATCAAGACAATCTATGTCAATAATAACACCTAACGGTATAACTGAGAAATTCTCTATCAACTCTGGTGTCCTCCAAGGAGACCCATTAGCACCCCTACTCTTCATCATTGTCTTAGACTATGCCCTCCACATAGCCCTTCATGCAGACGATGGTTTCACACATTTGTGCTGACGTAGCTCACACCATCCAGCTGTCCAGCTGGCGGATCTCTATTTTGCTGATAATATTGCTGGTTCTTAGGACACTTTCCTCTGCTGAGGCCCTTCTACATTGCATTGAGCTCACTGCCAAGTGTGTCGGCCTTCAGTTGAATGAAAGAAAAATGGAATGGATGCACGTAAATCCGTCATCTGTCCAGGACCTGCATACACCTGACAGCTCTGTTATTGAGAGAGTGGGCGACTCCAATATCTTGGTAGCTGGACGAATACTGCACATGACATCGAATGCAGAAAGGCTAAGCCCTGGGGAGCGCTCAATGCCCTCTCCAAAATCTGAGTTGTCCCCCTGTCCAGAGACACAAAAATAAAGGTGTTTAAAGCATCTGTTGAATCTGTCCTTATCTGTGGATCAGAGTCTTGGTCATTGAGCAAAATGCAAGTGCAGTCCTTGAATGGCACGTATACCAGAATGCTAAGAAGGGTTCTTAATGTCAGCTGGCAGGACCACTGGTCAAATGATCTTCTTAACAGCTCTCTCCAGAGGCTCTTGAACATCATAGCCAAGTGTCGGATGGCGTTGTGGGGTCATGTCCTCTGCCACAACCAGCCAGCTACCCAAGTATTACTCTGGGAACCTGAGGCAAGATGTAAAATTGGGAGACCCTGTACACTCTAAAAATGGTCCTACAGAGAAAGACACTGGGATACCAACCGGAAATCTTAGGGCAGCCATGCTAGACCGGCAGGCCTGGAAATGGATATCATTTCAAGTCACCGGCTTGCCAGAAGACTGACTGGCTGACTGACTGAATGACTGATTTATCAGCAGGACAGCTCAGATTGAGCGGTTTGGAGATAAAGAGAGGCAAGGCTGAGATGGTTTGGACATGTGCAGAGGAGGGATAGTGGATATATTCGACAAAGGATATTGAAGATGGAGCTGCCAGGCAGGAGGAAAAGAGGAAGACGACAGAGAAGATTCATGGATGTAGTGAAGGAGGACATAGAGAGGGTTGTTGTTACAGAGGAAGATGCAAAGGATAGGATGAGATGGGCAGATGATCCACTGTGGCAACCTCTAAAGGGAGTAGCCGAAAGATCAAGAAGAAGAATATTGCAATAGACTTTGATGTTTTGGTTGTAATGGACTTAATATGAGATTTCCAATTTAGTTTATCATCCAGTATCACACCTAAGAACTTTGTATTTGTGACCCTTTCAATCTCTATATCATGTATCCAGGGCTTGACATTAACACCAGCCAACCAGCCAATGGCTGGTGGATTTCACCAGTGGCCAGTAAGATAGCCACTCCCACTAGCCACTTTGGCAGGATGTAGTTTTCTCAAATGGCATTTAAAATAATAAACGTATTGCAATGTGAGACTACAAAACTACAACTCCCATAAGCACTATCTTCACACAGTGTGTGATCATTGGTCCATTGTCATCATGGACAGAGTCTGGAGAAGCTGTGGACGGTCTACTCCATGGGTCGGTCTCCCATCCTACTCCTGTTCAGCCCGATGGGAAGAAATGCCGTGGTGGGTGGCGACTTCTCCTGTACCAAGTACGGCGTGGAGCCAGACTCCACCCACGGTGAGTTCATTTTGCAGCCAGTCTGGAGAAATGGCGATGAACAGACAGCAGCTGGCAGAACACACCTGTCCCTGCACTCAGCGATCAGATTACCAGGAGAACTGCCCCTGATCCCTGTTGTCCCAGTGGTGAGTAGGTAACCCCTGTGCCCCCCCCCCCCACACACACACACATCAGCTCCTACCTCTGTTGTTAAACGTGATTATTTTATAGAGCAAGAAGTTGTTGTTTACCCTTTAAATATCTATTTTTAATGGGTTGGCCCAGGGATGTCAAACATATGGCTCACAGGACAAAACTGACCACTAGGGGGTCCACATCTTTCTCTGAATTTACAGCTTTCTTTCAAGTAAATTTCTGACTTTTTTTACTGATTAGAATAGTTCAGGTAAATTTGAGACATTTTTCTCCATAAGATGAGACTTTTTAGTCATCAGGTTTTGTTTTTTTTTTTCTTTCTCTTCTTTTTCTGGTGGAAACAGGTTAGGTTAAATCCATCAGCAACTACTAATGACATAGTGCAGCTATGAAGGGGTGTCCAAATTCACAGGGGCACAAATGAGAATGAGGACACACCCCAAACCTGTACTTTACTCTTACATTACATTTTTCTCTACTGTTTTACAGCATTTACTGCTGTTTATAAAAAATTAGTGTATCTGTTGCTATTTCTATGTGTCTTTAAGGGTCATTTACATTTAAAAAGGTTGCAAATTTAGTTCTAGTAAATTTTAGTATGCCATCATCCAATTTGATCATATTAAACATAATTTTCCAACCACAAAATTGTGGCTAGTGAAAAGGCTGAGTGGCAAGTAACTTTGGAAAATCACTAGCAAAAAAGTTAATGTCAAGCCCTACATGCATCATATTTTTTACGTTTGTATTTACTGTTTGATTACCAAATATTATAAATTTAGTTTTACTTAAATTTAATGTTAACTTGTTAATGTCAAACCATTTCTTAATATTTCCCATTTCTGTTTTTACAGTATCCAAACGTTTTTCAAAATTTTCACTACTATTAAGGACCTGTACTTGTATAGCGCTTTTCTAGTCTCAAAGACCACTCAAAGCACTTCACTAGTACTAACCCTCTATTCTAAGGGCCTATAGGAGACATATCTAGGGACAATTTAGAGCAACCAATTAACCTAACATGCATGTCTTTGGATTGTGGGAGGAAACCGGAGCCCCCGGAGTAAACCCACACAATTAAAGATGGTTGTGTCATCAGCAAATAAAATACATTGTAAACTTTTAAGAGCCATACTTAAATCATTTATTATGTTAATTTATACTAATAAGTCAATGGTAGGGGCCCGCCTGTGGACCGTTATAGGGGGAGGACTCTCCCTCTCCGTTCAATGGATAGAATGACCCCGCGTTTGTTGAGTAGATGGGTGGGTTCTTATACCGCATTTTTCTAATGTAGATGGTAAAATGGCACTTAGAAACTCAGAAAAGAAGGTAAAAGCCATAGCTTTTTAAAGTTAATGTTGTTTTTTTTAATTAGAATTTACCGCAGTAAATACATTTGTATATGATAAAGTTTTTGAAATAAATTGAATAAAATAATTTACCCATTGGTAAATATCATGTATGATGTTTTACCATACGGATGCCCTTTCTTATATTTTTTATGTATTATGAAACCAAACCGAGAATCGTGATTATTTGTCTGTCAAGTCCACCGAGAGGAAAAGAAAAATCACTTGTCTACAACAAATCTGTTATCCAAAAACAGGTTAGTGAAATATTTTAGTGTTACTACAACAAAAAAAGTTGTGTGGAAAAAGAATAAACTAAAAAGTTGGTCATCGAGTAAGATTCTGGGCAGACATGTAAATGTACTTCACACATGTACTTGTGTGATTTAAAAAAAGAGGTCTGTAAAATGGTGTTATGCAGAGAAACAAGTATACAACCGGTGGAGTTACTACTGCCTTTCAGCAATAAATGTTTAAGGGAAGGTAATGCAAATTATTCATTCATTCATTCATTCATCTTCTTCCGCTTAATCCTTTTCGGGTCGTGGGGGGGCTGGAGCCTATCCCAGCATCTTTGGGCGAGACACAGGGTACACCCTCGACAGATCGCCAGTCCATCGCAGGGCCAACACAGAGAGACAGGCAACCATTCACTCTCACAGTCATACCTAAGGACAATTTAGAATACCCAGTTTGATGCCAATTAACCTAACTTGCATGTGTTTGGCATGTGGGAGGAAACCGGAGAAATCCCAGAGTAAACCCACGCAGACACGGGGAGAACATGCAAACTCTACACAGATCACTGTTGGTCGGGGGCTGGGATCAAACCCAGGATCCCCCGGCCAAGGGTGAGTTGCTGTGCTGCCGCAGTGCTAACCACTCCGCCACAGCGCTGCCCCTAATGCAAAATAGTTTATCCTTAAATGCTTCTGTACAACTAAATAAAATGTTGTTTTTTAATTCTCCCAAACAAATATTTGTTTCAATGTTTCTTTTTTGAAACTAGTGAATGTTTTTTAATCACATTAATCATAGTGATGCAACTTTGTGTGAATATACTAGTTTTAAAAAATCAGTTTGTGTCAACACTGTGCAACGTGTCATTTGTTATTACAAAAGATAAAAAACTATTCTTATTCAAACAAGTAAGTACACTGTTATTTCAAATTAATTTTTTCAGAATCTGGTAGCCCTAATGCCGGTGATGCAGTACGGTGCAGTGTTTGACGCCTTCAAGAACCAGCCAAAGACCCGAGGTAATTCTCTTAAAAAGTCCATAGTAACTGAGACATGATGCTGCGTGTTAGCTTTAGTTCTTTATCGTTGTTTTTTAACTGTTGAGTTGTGTTGATTCTTAGGATCTGGTAGACATGGCCCGCTAAACTTTTCTCCCAAAAAGCAGGAAGGAATAAACACTGATGTTCTGATCTCAGATTTCTCTGAATGAACGAGAAGTCTTTGAAAGCAAATGTCGTGACATTTGAGTTGCTGGCAGAGAAAAAAGCTTGCAAATTCAGGAGCCGAAAATGCCAACTTCATGGTTGGAAGTACTAGAAATACAGTCCTAAATCAGATTTGCCTCAACAAAAGGAAAGCACTATATGAGTAGAATGAATGGGGTTACAGCCCGCTGAGTGAAAAACAAGATGTCACTAAAAGCCAAAGTTTCCAAATCTTCCGCACAGTACCTTTAGTCTTCAGCGTCATTTCAAGTACACGATGATAATAGCCACAGTAGTAGCATTTGGTGAAAAATTGGCCTTTATTTTCTTTTGATATTTTTCTTTTACGTATAACACTGATACAAACAATACTTTCCCCCCGCAGGATGACAAACATTAGAATGAGACTTAGGCCATAAGAAAAAACCCTTAACATTGGAATGGATCTTAGGTCCCCAGTCTGAGAAATTGTTGAACCCGAGGTAGAGACAAAGTTGATTGTGCAATATTTATTTCTGAAGGGGAAAAAACCAACAAACTATAAACACGATGCCCAATCTAAAAGCTAAATTTACTGCATCTTGTTGTTTTCTTTAAAAAACAAACAAACAAACAAACAAACAAAGTACTTAAGGTTCATGCAGATGCATTTTTTTCTGTACACTTGAGGTTTTGACAGCATATGCCCGTCGGTAAAATACTGTGAGGTTGTTTTGTATCAAAAATTGTTTGGGTGTTTTTTGGTTTTTGTTTTTTTTTGTGAGAATGAAGGTTGTTTCAAAATATTAACCAGAAACTACTCTGGAGCTTGGTGGTTGACCAAAAAATTTGAGCTGTCTGTACGGACAACTTAATTGAACCGCGTGCTATGATAGACATAAGTTGCAAGTTTTGCTTTTGTATAAAATAAAAAAGAAACCTACATTACAAAGCTTAGTCCTTTGTGAAATGTGGTGTTGTCAGGGAAAAAATGTTGTTTGGATCATTGGGAAAAAAAACTTTTCAATAGCACGAAACTGTTTGAATGACTGACTGACGCTGAAAAATGCAAGGGGCCTTCTGACCCAGGAGACACGGTTATAGTGCTGCTGAGGGAGCTGAAATTTGAGTTGCCAAGCAACAGCCTCAAAACCTTCAGGATATCCCTCCTGAGATGTGAGCAAACCTGGTGACCAGCTACAAGAAACGTCTGACCTCTGTGCTTGCCAACAAGGGTTTTCTCCATTGAGTACTAAGTCACATTTTTGGGGGTCAAATACTTATTTACAGTGTGTGTGTGTGTGTGTGGGGGGGGGGCTTTGTAATGTGAATGGCCACTGTGACTGATGTGTGTTTGTTTGTGTGTGTGAGTGAAATAGAAGATGGAGTAATCCCCCCTGATACAGGGCAGAAGTTTGTTACACAAGAGCAGACCCTGTTAAAGCTTTGTTTGCTATGTCCATCCATCCATCTTCTTCCACTTAATCCTTTTTGGGTCGCGGGGGGGCTGGAGCCTATCCCAGCATCTTTGGGCAAGAGGCAGGGTACACCCTGGACAGATAGCCAGTCCATCGCAGGGCCAACACAGAGAGACAGAAAACCATTTACTTGCACAGTCATACCTAAGGACAATTTAGAATCCCGAGTTTTGATGCCAATTAACCTAACTTGCATGTTTTTGGCATGTGGGAGGAAACCGGAGAAATCCCGGAGTAAACCCACGCAGACACGGGGAGAACATGCAAACTCCACACAGATCACTGTTGGTCGGGGGCTGGGATCGAACCCAGGATCCCCCGGCCAAGGGTGAGTTGCTGTTCTTTCGCAGTGCTAACCACTCCGCCACTGTGCTGCCCTGTGTTTTCTTTTTAAATTTCCCACCCTGTACAAAAGCTCAAGTCATATGGTGTGGTAAAACTGAGGAGTTTTACAGAATATTTCTTCTGAGTGACTAGGATGTTTTAACTGTGTGTTTGCGTGTCTGTGTTTTTGACTTCTGCAAGCTGACACACTGTGAGAGACACCTGACTAATGTGCTCTGAAACTCTAATCGCCACAAGCATACAGATAAAAGTTTTTTTTAAAGTTGTATGTTACACTGGGGGGGGACCCTTTTTCCCCATTTTCATCTTGCAGGGCAGCCCTGTGCTTTATTGTAGAAATGGCATAATTTAAATAGTGAAGTGTATTGGCTTTTCTGCCAGATGTATCATTTTGTGTTAAGATCAAATAGACCTGTTCGCTCAGGTCAGTCTGCCTTTAAAACCCTGATCTGAATGTGCAAAAGATGCTGCTGCAGTTTTTGTGGGAGTCTAATTTGTGGTATTGACACACAAAAGTCTGCCTTAAATCCTGCAGAGACACCCTGACTAATGTGGGCGCGATCATGTTAATCCCTAACTCATCTGTTTTGACTGAGAGAATGGTGGCTTCAAAGCCTGCCACAGTGAGATGTCTCTGACTGATATCCGTTTTTTGCAAACTGAAACCGCTACAAACATGTCACTTCTCACAGGACTTTTTGTCATCATTAACCCCGTCCTCACCCTGAAACATATAAGGACAATAGATTAAAAACACAGCCGTCAGTTTGGCGAAAAGTTCAAAGCACTTTTGATTGACAACCTAATTATGCAAGGTCAAAGGTCATGCTCTCAAAGCACTTTTGATTGACAACCTAATTATATGAGGTCATGGGGCGGGGTCAGGGTCAGGTCAGGTCAAAGGGGGCGTAGTACCTGTCAAAATGAGATTAGGGGTGTGTACAAGTATAACCCTTCTCTCTCACACCCATTCTTAATTCACTTCACTGGCTTCCTGTTTCCATCAGAATCGAATAGGTCTCCCTCCTCACTCGCCAGTGCATCCACAGAAATGCCTCTCCCCACCTCAAAAAAACTGCTAACTCCACTAACCACAACACGTTCCCTCCGTTCCACTCACTCAAACCACCTTCATACACATAGGACAAAACTCAGCACCATGGGGGATAGCGCTTTTTGTGCTGCTGCCCCACATCTGTGGAACGCCCTCCCTGACACCTTGAGGACATCACAATCCACAGACTGATTTAAAAGAGGACTTAACTTAGCAGGACATTTGATCATTGAGTTGTTGTTTTAATCTCTTCTCTTTTCATTTTTGGTTTTATCGTTTTGTCCCTTTTTTTTCCTTTTTATGAAATGCTTTTTATATGTAGCACTTTGAGATTTTTTTTATATAAAGTGCATTACAAATTAAATGTATTATTATTATTATTATTATTATTATTACTATTGATGAAATTTTCACCAGAGGTGGCCCTTGGGTTATAGATGAACCCATTAGATTTTGGAGGTGATTCGTGAACGCATACCTCCACCAAGGCCCTATCTTGCAATGTCAGTGTAATGTGATTATCCTTTCATCCATCAGCAAGTTTACACAAAAAACTATTGGACAAATTTGAAGGTATGGATGGAAGGAGGTACGGACAGAGGGAGAGATGGAACCTTTGTGGAAGTATGCACTCACTGGATGCCCTCTAGTTCTTAACTGTTGCCATTTCATTGTGTCATTGTTAAGCACTTTGTAACTTCTCTTTTAAAGGGCTATATAAATAAAGTTGCTATTATTACTAATACAATAAATATTATAATAGAAGTTACCGGTATTTTCATCATCATGTCCAGAGATTGTTATATCTGGCCATTCTTATAAATCTTTATTTTTCTATATCACAGTGGAAAACCTGAATCCAGAGGAATTCTTTTCTCTCTCATGACTAGTTTTTTTTTTGTTTGTTTTTTTAGCTTTATCTAGAATACAATATGGGTTAGTGCAACATCTTAAGATATGAAGAACCGCTTTATCATTACAGTCCCAACTAGAAAAGCACTCAGAGAGTGCATACCTCTACCAAGGCTCCTTCCATCTGGCTCTGATCCAAGATGGCGCCCACAGCGGTCGACATGGTGCTTCGCTGCGCTCTTTGTTTGTTTTTGTTTGTCAATTGTGTGTCTGCTTGCACTTATACCCGTGAAGAACTTTTAAATATCAGGACTTTGACCCCCACGGACCTCTTCCCAGTTTTTCTAGCCCCTGCCGCCGATCTGGTTTATTGTTTGGCTCGGAAAGTGAGACGGCGGAAGAGAGGAAGACGAGCGGGCGCTCTCGTACGACTTCGCAGGAGAGGCTCGCGAACGGCGCTGCCTGGCATATTTCTGTCCAATACCAACTCTCTCTCTAACAAGGTGGATGAACTGAGACTGCTGATGCGTTTTAAGGACCTCGCCTCCTCAGCTGTCCTCTGCTTTACTGAGACCTGGCTCCGGGAAAATATACCGGACAGCGCGCTGCGCCTCGACGGCTTCCAGCTCTTCCGTGCTGATCGTGACACAGAGCTTTCCGGCAAGACCACAGGAGGCGGTGTCTGCTTCTACATCAACTGTAGCTGGTGCTCTGATGTAACGGTAATTTCCAAACACTGTTCTCCTGCCTTGGAATTTCTTGTTATCAACTGCAAGCCTTTTTATTCCCCACGGGAGTTTGCTTCTTTTATACTGATCGCTGTGTACGCCCCTCCCGACGCGGACACGCGCGAAGCTCAGCGCGTGCTCGCGGATCACATTCAACACACAGAGCGGAGTTTTCCAGACTCGCTGATTATTGTGGCTGGCGACTTTAATCAGTGCAATCTGAGCCACGATCTCCCCCGCTACAAACAGTTTATTAAATGCCCCACCAGAGGATTAAACACACTGGATCACTGTTACACCACAGTGAAAGACGCATATCGCGCTGTCCCTCGAGCTGCGCTGGGATTATCTGATCACGTGATGGTTCACCCCATTCCCACATACAGACAGAGATTGAAGCTCACTAAACCTGTTGTGAGCACTACGAAGATACGGACCAGTGATGCTGAGGAGAAGCTGGAAACGTGCATGGAAATATCTGACTGGGGCATGCTTAAAGGAGCCACGCATGATCTGGATGAGTACACGGACACTGTGAACTCATATATCCACTTTTGTGAAGAGAACATTCTTCCATCACGCACCAGGGTGAGTTACTCTAATGACAAACCCTGGTTCACAGCTAAGCTCAGACAGATCAGGAAGGAGAAGGAAGCAGCGCTGAAAAGTGGAGACAGGGACTGCTACAGGGAGGTTAAATACCGGTTTAACAGAGAGCTGAAGAGGGCTAAATCTGTGTACTCAGAGAGACTCCAGCAGCAGTTCACTGCTAATGATTCGGCTTCCGTGTGGAGAGGACTGAGGAAGATCACCAACTATCGGCCTCAGGCTCCTAAAGGTCAGGATGACAAAGCCCTTTGTCAGAGACTGTCCCAACACTATGCCCGTTTTGACACCTCGTCATCTGTGTCCAACTCCCCCCCTCCCTCCAGCTCCACAGCCTCCACATTCCCTACTTCATTTAAGGCACCCCCCCCACCTCCCCCCCTCCCCTTATCATCAGTGAGCAGGATGTGCTCAAACAGTTCTCCAGACTGAACCCGCGCAAGGCCCCCGGCCCAGACGGCGTGTCTCCCTCCACCCTGAGACTCTGTGCGAAACAGCTGGCTCCTGTATTCACAGACATTTTTAACACCTCCCTTAAGTTATGCCACGTGCCGTCCTGCCTCAAATCCTCCACCATCATCCCTGTCCCCAAGAAGCCACGGATCACTGGACTTAATGACTACAGACCTGTAGCGCTCACCTCTGTAGTCATGAAGTCCTTTGAGCGCCTGGTCCTGTCCCACCTCAAGTCCATCACCACCCCTCTCCTGGACCCGCTGCAGTTTGCCTACCGAGCCAACAGGTCTGTAGACGATGCAGTCAACCTGGCCCTCCACTCCATCCTGCAGCACCTGGACTCCCCGGGAACCTACGCCAGGATCCTGTTTGTGGACTTCAGCTCCGCATTCAACACCATCCGCCCCGCTCTGCTCCGGGACAAGCTGTCCCTGCTCAACGTGCCTGACTCCCTCTGCAGGTGGATCATCGACTTCCTGACGGACCGGAGGCAGCATGTGCGGCTGGGAAAGACTGTCTCAGACTATACTAGCATCAGCACCGGATCACCCCAGGGCTGTGTACTTTCCCCCCTACTCTTCTCCCTTTACACCAACTCCTGCACCTCCAGCCACCAGTCTGTCAAGTTGATCAAGTTTGCGGACGACACCACCCTCATCGGGCTCATCTCCAACGGCGACGAGTCCGCCTACAGGAGAGAGGTGGCCCAGCTGGCGTCCTGGTGCAGCAATAACAACCTGCAGCTGAACGCTCTGAAGACAGTGGAGATGATTGTAGACTTCAGGAAAGTCACTACTCCTCTGCCCCCCCTCACCCTCTCAGGCTCTCCCATCACCACTGCTGATTCCTTCCGCTTCCTAGGCACTACCATCACCAGGGACCTCAAATGGGAGCTGACCATCAGCTCACTCATCAAAAAAGCCCAGCAGAGGATGTTCTTCCTGCGGCAGCTGAGGAAGCTCAAGCTACCCACCAAGATGTTAGTGCAGTTCTACACAGCCATCATCGAGTCCATCCTCACCACCTCCATAACCGTGTGGTACGCAGGAGCCACTGCCAGGGACAGACTAAGGCTGCAGCGCGTCGTGCGCACTGCTGAGAAGGTGATCGGCTGCAAGCTCCCATCTCTCCAGGATCTGTACATCTCCAGGACCCGGAGGCGTGCTGGCCGGATCATAGCCGATCCCTCACACCCTGGTCATGTACTGTTTGCCCCCCTCCCCTCTGGTAGAAGACTTCGGTCCATCCAGACTAAAACCTCCCGTCACATGAACAGCTTCTTCCCCTCTGCCATTAGACTGCTGAACACTAAGTGACTCTCGTGCACCATGTACAGCAGCTCAACCAGACTCATGTCAATCATCACTGTTTTCTTCCTGCATTACCGACTGCACTATATAGTTCTCCACAGTATCTGCTGCTGGCTAATATATACTTAATCTTATCCTACACTTTATTACATGTATAGTTTATTTCTCTTATCTTATCATGTTTAATGTTGCAGCATTGTACCGAGACAAATTCCTAGTTTGTGTACTACATGAACAATGGCAATAAACCTGATTCTGATTCTGATTCTGATTCTGATTCCATGCCTCATGGATTACCTCCAAAATGTAATGGGTGTGTTTTGGAGGATTATTGCTAACAGTGTGAGAAGATAAAAGCCTGGAGGTATGTGTTCTTGGATCATCACCAAAATGTTATGGGTTCCTCTCTAGCCCAAGAACTACCTCTGGTGAAAATTTCATCCAAATTCATGCAGTAGTTTTTGTGTAATCCTGCTGCACAAATACAGCCAAGGTCCTTGGTGGAGGTATGCACTCTCAGATCATCACCAAAATTTAATAGATTCATCCTTGGCCCAAAGGTTACCTCTGGTGAAAATTTCATCAAAATCCATCCAGTAGTTTTTGCATAATCCTGCTAACAGACAGACAAACAAACAGATGGACAGACAGACAGACAAACCACCCCGATTACATAACTTCCTTGGTGGAGGTAATAATCAATCCATTCTGCAACAGGACACACTTTGTAGCTATAGTGCAAAATAAACTTCATTTAACATGGAGAAACCTCCTGTAGAACCAGACTCAGGAAGAACGGCTTTGTGCCACGCCCAGTTGGAGAGGCAGGGTGTAGTAAGAGGAAAGAAAGGAGAGAAAATAACAACCAGGATCATCTGCCCATTGCATCCATTAGCTTGGCGCCTCAGTTCTCTGGGGATCTCCTGAAGATAGGAAACCACTTTCACTGTGAATCAGCCTGCTAAGGGAGCAATAGGCAGAAATTTGAATAACAGCAAAATCTAATTCTGTAATCAGGCAGAGAAAGATTAAAAGAAAACAGAGTTTGGGGAAATTAATATAGTCAAATAATAAATGCACTGTGGAGAAAATGGAACAGGCGAGAGGCAACGAGCTGGAAGGACACAAGGTTTTATTTTCTCCAACAATACAACACGCTTTGTAGCTCGTGTGAACTACTGCGCTGCTGAGGTTACTGTACATAGCTCTTTTATACTGTTGCACAGACAAAGAGAATGTGTGGCACATAAGCATAGCAATTGTCAGTCAATACACATCATCAGCCTAACATCAGCTGGCGCCGCTTTGACTGCTGCTTCTGGTCTCCGTCCTCGGGGGGCACATACTTAACAGTCCAATCTGATTACCACCCGGGGCTCTTTGTCCATCTGTCTATTGTCCTGCCCTCCCTCCTGCCCTGATGGGTGTGAGAGGATGTCCCCCCCACCCCCCACCCCCCCCAGCTGAGTCAGGAGACCACCACAGCACAAGTGAATATTTGTATTGGGAGCAGATTAGGAAAATCAGTGCAGGAAGTAAATCAAGATAAAAGCAAATTAAAATATCTGTTTAGCTTGCTGTCTTTATTGTCTGTTTTTTTAATATTCTTTTTGGTATGTTTATTGGCATGCTAATTAACTGTTAGTCAATCTATTGTGTCATGTCTTTGGGTAAACGACATTGATAAATTTATAAAGTTAATAAATTGGTTAAAAGGAATAAATAAGTTAAAATGGGTGATAAAATTGTCAAAAACCTGTGTTTAAAAAGTTATCGAAGTGAGACATCTTTTCCTTAAAGGATTGGTTTTTTGTTACTGCAGAGTGTGTGCTCTTCCGTATATAGATTATCTTTGATGTGTTTTTTCCCCTCGGCTACAGTCAGCCAGCCACACAGAAACGAAGTTAAAAAGTTCACTGAGTACGCTGTGTTGTTCTTCTTCGTTTGAGTCTTGGGAAATTTTTGTCTTTTTATCGCGCCATGCTACACACGCATGCAAGAAAAGTTTATAAAGACAAGAAGACTGCTCCTTAACACCAGCAAAACCAAGGAGCTCATAGTGGACTACAGGAAGGAGAGGGAAGAGACACATGACCCCATCCATATCAATGGCATAGCTGTTGAACGTGTCCCCAGCTTCAAATTCCTGGGGACCCACATCTCGGAGGACCTGTCCTGGTCAGTTAACACCACCAGCCTGATCAAGAAGGCCCATCAGCGCCTCTTCTTCTTGAGGACATTGAAGAAGAACCATCTGTCATCTGACATCCTGGGCAACTTCTACCGCTGTGTGATAGAGAGCACCCTGACCAACTGTATCACACTCTGGTATGGGAGCTGCTCTGTAGCTGACCGCAAGGCGCTGCAGCGGGTGGTGAAAACCGCCCAACGCATCACAGTGACTCCACTTCCAGCTATAGAGGACGTCTACAGGAAAAGATGTCTGCGCCGGGCACGCAGCATTCTTAGGGACTCCAACCATCCTGCTCATGGACTGTTCCAGCTTCTCCCCTCCAGAAGACGTTTCAGAAGCCTTCGGACTAGAACCAGCAGGTTTAGGAACAGTTTCTTTCCAACAGCTGTCACGTTATTGAACTTAGTTCCCCGCTGACTCTCTTACAATCATCTTTTACCATCCTCACCTGTACATAACTGCATAACTACATAACTACATCTAACTTATTGCACATTATTTGCACATAACAGTACTTTTAACTTTCTGCACTGCTGCATATATTTGCATATATTTGCTTAAATTGCACATACTGTTAATTACCGTATATACTGCACTGCTGTCCTTTGCACTTCTGATTGGATGCTAAACTGTGTTTCGTTACCTTGTATTCATACATGTGTAATGACAATAAAGTTGAATCTAATCTAATCTAATCTAAAAAGCAAGCCTTGTGTGCGACGTTTTCTTCAATGGTTCGCTGGCTGTCGAGCAGCACAGAGAAACGTGCTGTGAGGACAGCACATAATGACAGTTTTTATTCTTATTGCTATACAGGTTTGTCTCCGGTAAATTCCCCAGTTAATGGGAATTAATCACTTTATAATTTGTATAAAGCAGATTAAATCCCCTCTTCATGTGTACATTAATAGCTTTTCACCCAAGGCTGAACCAGCAAGCTGGAAAATAGGCGTGGCAGTGACAAATAACCACACCTTAAACTCTGAATAATATTTTTAAAATAGACCAAGCAGCTTAATATATTTGTACAAGCACAGTGACAATAACTAAGCCACCCTTTATTCAGTTACTTATTAATTTTATTTTTACAAGGAAAGACGAGCGCCGAGATGCAGTTTTATCACAGTCAGGGATGCTGATCAGAGATAAAACAGATTTCCCCCTAAATCAGAGATACAGCCCATGTAATTAAAACCTTACCTTGCCTGGTTGCTGTGTCCTCACTCACTGTTGGTGTCGTTTTCCTGCCGGTCTGCAGCAGCTCATCGACCCTCCTCGGTCTCTGTGGACAGGGAAACGGACAACGAGGGCGGGGTTTGATGTGCCTCATTTCCCAGCATCTCATCGGAAAGTCAGAGAACAGATTATGTATGGAATAAGGTTTGCGCCAGCAGGAACTGAATTTTAATTTTAATTATTTGAATAACTGAATTTGAACCTGAATTAATCAGTTTGAATAATTGCTTTTAAAATTTGAATCTGAATTGCTTAATTTCCAAATTGAATCTACTGGTTTGAATTTGTGTTGCAATAAAATTGAAACTGTATTTCATTTACTTGGAAAATTTGGCTCCCTAATTCATTATCAGAGTTCAGTTTCACTTCTTGTCATACAAATTCTGTTTTTTATTTCAGGTTTTGGGCACTGTGGCAGCACAGCAACTCACCCTTGGCCGAGGGATCCTGGGTTCGATCCCAGTCCCCAACCAACAGGGATCTGTGTGGAGTTTGCATGTTCTCCCCGTGTCTGCGTGGGTTTACTCCGGGATTTCTCCGGTTTCCTCCCACATGCCAAAAACATGCAAGTTAGGTTAATTGGCATCAAAACTGGGGATTCTAAATTGTCCTTAGGTATGACTGAGAGTGAATGGTTGTCTGTTTCTCTGTGTTGGCTCTGCAATGGACTGGCGATCTGTCCAGGGTGTACCCTGCCTCTTGCCCAAAGATGCTGGGATAGGCTCCACCCCCCCGCGACCCGAAAAGGATTAAGCGGAAGAAGATGGATGGATTTCAGGTTTTTGTGCCACACATCTGGGACCTAGCCTCAGTCAAAACTAGTCAAGCACAGATAGCAAGAACTCTTTTGCGTCTGCAGCTCTCACTTTACGTGCTGTTTACCTGTTAACGCCTGCACTGACTTGAGTGGTTAATTCAAAGTGATGTCCAGCAGCCACACGCCAGGTTTGTAAAAATAAAAATGATATCATGTATGCATACAAAACATTATTAGCCAGGGCAACAGATTAGCAGAGATTAACAGCAGAGTCTCCATTCAGGTGTTGGAGGTGTAGCAGCCCAGGAGGAGGTGATCCTGCTGTCAGGACACTGCTATTTCCCCCCCCAAAAAAAGAGGCTTTCTGTGAGAGATGTTTCTTCTACACAAAGTTCAGTGGCGTCAAAAAGTGGACAAAGGTCAGTAACGTGCCAATATTGGCTATTTAGTATCGTCGTCGTCGGCCTCCGTCGGTCTATGATGACCATGGAAGAAAATCCTAAACGTCTACTCTGCTGGAACAGCACCGCCTGTGGCTGAACAGGCCAATGCGCGAATGACAGTCCCTGTCACACAGGTCACACTTGTGGGTGGTCTCCGTGCTGCTGGGTCTGTGGCGGTTCTTCCTGCGGGTCCTTTTTTCATCTGCTGCAGCAGTCAGTCTCTCTTCACCCGCCTTGAGCTGTCTGGTCAGGGTGCCTCTCCATTTGGAGCGGTCCGTTGCAAGGTCCTCCCAGAGCTCTGTGTTGATATCCAGGGCCTTCATGTCTCTCTTGCAGACGTCTCTAAAGCGCAGCTGTGGGCGGCCAACGTCTCTCCTGCCAGTTGCCAGTTCTCCATAGAGGACGTCTTTGGGGATTCTGCCATCCTCCATACGGTGAACGTGGCCTAGCCAGCGGAGCCTGCGCTGCCTGAGTAGAGTGAACATGGAGGGAAGGCCAGCGCGGGACAGAACTTCTGTGTTGGGCACTTTGTCCTGCCAGGATATGTCCAGGATGTGGCGAATGCAGCGCAAGTGGAAGGAGTTCAGTCTCTTTTCCTGCCAGGCGTATGTTGTCCACGTCTCACTCCCATAGAGCAGTGTGCTGATGACGCAGGCGTTGTACACTGCCATCTTCGTCTTGACAGAGAGTTTGGGATTCTCCCACACTCGTGTGGTGAGGCGAGCGAGTGTGAAGGCTGATTTTCCAATCCTCTTGTTGATCTCTGTATCAAGGGAGAGGTTGTTGCTGATCGTGGACCCCAGGTACGTGAACTGATTCACGACCTCCAGCTTGTAGTCATCAATGGTGATGGTTGGTGGTGCTTCCGTGCCTTGCGCCAAGACGTTAGTCTTCTTCAGGCTGATGGTAAGCCCGAAGTCCTTGCATGCCTGGGAGAAGCGGTCCATCAGGGTCTGAAGCTCCTGCTGTGTGTGGGTTGCGACTGCAGCGTCGTCTGCGAACAGCATGTCTCTGATTAGAGCCTCGCATACTTTGGTTCTGGCTTTCAGGCGGGCGAGGTTGAAAAGCCTGCCGTCAGGTCTTGTGTGCAGGTAGATTCCCTCTGTTGCTGTGCTGAAGGCATGCCTCAGGAGCATAGCAAAGAAAATCCCAAAGAGGGTTGGTGCAAGTACACAGCCCTGTTTCACTCCACTGCGTATGTTGAATGGCTCTGAGACGTTGCCATCGTGCTGCACTATCCCCTGCATGTTGGTGTGGAACGATTCGATGAGGCTTTGCAACTTTGGTGGGCATCCTATCTTTGGCAGGATCTTGAAAAGGCCCTCTCTGCTGACCAGATCGAACGCTTTGGTGAGGTCGATGAAAGCGACGTACAGAGGCATGTTCTGTTCTCTGCATTTCTCCTGGAGTTGGCGGATGGAGAATATCATGTCTACCGTCGATCGCTCAGCGCGGAAGCCACACTGAGACTCGGGGTAGACACGTTCGGCAAGCTTCTGTAGACGAACAAGAACAACTCGTGCGTAGACTTTGCAAATGCCCCTGTAGTTGTTGCAGTCGCTTCTCTCCCCTTTGTTTTTGTAGAGGGTGATGATCTTGGCGTCCCTCATGTCCTGTGGTACGGCACCTTCCTTCCAGCACTGGCAGAGGACGTCATGCAATGGCAGCAGTAGGGCGGTCTTGCAGTGCTTGATCAGGTCAGGGGGTATGCCGTCGTTGCCGGGTGCCTTGCCAGCAGCCAAGCTATCAATGGCCTTACTGAGTTCGTCGATGGTTGGCTCGGCGTCAAGTTCGTCCATGGATGGCAGGCAGTCAATGGCATCAAGGGCTGACGGTGTCACGGTGTTCTGTCTAGAGTAGAGGTCGGAGTAGTGTTCCACCCATCTCTCCATCTGCTTGTTCTTCTCTGTGATCATCTGCCCAGTGGAAGATTTGAGGGGGGCCGTCTTGCTCTGAGCCGGACCAAGTGCTTTCTTGATGCCATCGTACATACCACGGATGTTCCCTGTTATGGCAGCGGTTTGAATGTCTTGGCTGAGCTGAGTCCAGTACTCGTTGGCACAGCGCCGAGCAGTCTGCTGAACTTTGCTTCTCGCAGCCCTGAGAATCTGGAGATTCTTCTGGTTTGGGTACTTCTTGTACTCAGCAAGTGCTGAGCGCTTGGCTTCAATGACGGGGGTCATCTCGGTCAACTTGGCATCAAACCAGTCCTGTGACTTCGAGGTCTTCCTCCCAAAGGTAGCCAAGGCTGTGCGGTAGATGGTGTTTCGCAGCACTTCCCACTTCTGCTTTGCAGATTCTCCTCCTTGTGGTACACTAAGTTCCTTCTCAAAGGTGGAGGCAAACTGCTCAACAAGTTCTGGTTGAGCCATCTTGCTGGTGTCAATCCGTGCCTTTCCAGGTTGTCTAGCACGATGGAATTTCTTCAGCTGCAGCTTGACTTTGCAACACACCAATGAATGGTCTGTGTCGCAATCTGCACTCTGGAACGAACGGGTGATTAGCACGTTCTTCAGTGAGGTGCGCCTGGTCAGGATCAAGTCTAGCTGGTGCCAGTGCTTTGAGCGCGGATGTTGCCAGGAAACCTTGTGTTGGGGCTTGGTCTTGAAGAACGAGTTTGTGATGCACAGATCGTGATATGTGCAGAACTCGAGCAGCCGCTGTCCGTTGTCGTTCATTCTGCCCACGCCAAAAGGTCCAAGACAGGAGGGCCAGGAGTCGTGGTCAGCACCCACTCTGGCATTGAAGTCTCCAAGGAGAATGAGTTGTTCAGAGTTGGGGATGATCCTGACAGTTGTTGCGAGATTCTCGTAGAACTCGTCTTTTGCCTCTGGTGTGGCTGTCTGTGTTGGGGCATACACACTGACGAGGGTGACTGGGCCTTCAGTGGTGTTCAGGCGGAGGGTGAGGAGTCGTGCAGAGCCAGTGCTGCCCGGTTCCACCATCTTCAGCAAAGTGTTCTTCACTGCGAAGCCCACTCCGTGTTCCCTGTGTTCGTCACTGCCCTTTCCCTGCCAGTAGAACGTGTAGTCCTTCTCTCTCAGTGTGCCTGCATCAGCTAACCGTGTTTCCTGGAGAGTGGCGATATCCACTCCCAGTCTCTTCAGCTCATTATTGATGATGGCAGTCTTCCTGGTGTCGTTGATGTCCTTGAGGTTAGCAGCGAGTCCTGTCATCATAGTGCGGACGTTCCAAGTTCCCAGTTTTAGAGTTGGTCTCTTTTGTTTTATTGTCTTGCCTGGTGCGAAGGTTCTCAGCCTGCTGTTTGGATTTCTCCTTATCCCCATGCACCCAATGAGGAAAGCAAGCTGTGGCGGGACAACACCTTATTGGCTGGGGGCTGCCCAGCTTGAGGCGGGCGGTAGCTGTCCAGTGAGATCTGATGATCCCTCCCACCATCGGGAACAACCCCTGGCGCCACGCTCTACGCCAATTGAGCAGTGGCTTATAACCGGTAACTGTCATTCCCCGTGTTTTGTCTACGCCAAAGGCGAAGCTGGAGTGTCCTCTCCAGTGATCCGGTGTTCTACCTTCCAGCGTTGGGCGTTGGTAGGATTCAAGCCTGGGCAGGAAGATATGGAGGACAAGATGTTGCCCATGCAGCATGTCCCCCCTCTCCACGTCACTGATGAATCCAAAGGAACAGCAGGGCTGCTACAGTTTGGCACCAGCGCCGTTGCAGGAGCTGCCAGAACGACGTTGAGCACAACATAGAACTGCCTTAGGGGCTCCGACTCCGGATTTTTCCTCAGGGTTGACTCCCGAAGCCTTTCCCGTGACCGGGTATGCCGCAAGGCAGCAGAGGTTTGAAATCAGGGTTTACCTTCCCCTAGATGGGCTACCTTCCCAGGTTAACGAGCCACCATCTACCCGAAGCATCTGGTTTTAAGGCGCCAGAGATCCGCCCTCGCCCCTTCTCCTATTAGTAAAAGCAGTTCCGCCGGGCTTAGAGACTAAACCACACGGGCAGGCTAGGAGTTGGACTTAGTTGTCAGAGGCTTTTCGAGACGCACGCCATAAGGAGCATTTTATGAGCACTGGGAGCTTAACCCCAGTGCCGCTCCTGGCTATGACAACCTTGGATACCTTAGTATCGTAGAAGACATAATTATGAAATGATAATAAGAATGAAGCATTCTGCCTTCTCTGAGTTACTAAGAGAATGGAGACTGTAGTTACAGTGATTGTCTGTCCTTTAAAATTAGGTTTCAAACTAATAAAGCTGTTAGTAGGTTGGCAAGTAAATTAATAGTGTTGTTAGCTTGATAACTAGCCACAAGTCAGCTGGTAAGATGCTGACGTCAGAAATCAGCACTTAAAAATGACTTTAGATATAATGTATAGGTTATCCATCAAATCTGACACACTTTAGATTTGTAACAGCCTAATATTACATTTAATGTATTGATAAAAACCATTGCCATAAAACTTAATTGTCATATTTGCTTTGTGACAGCAGATGATCAATAACTGTCCAGTTTTGTCTGTTTCATTATTAACTACACAGAGCTCATCCACAATATTAGTGCAGTATTGTTTGCATGGTAATTTATAATCTGTAACATATCACATGAAGTACAGAAACATAATTGTATTAACATGAAGAGTATATTTAGAGCATACTTAGAGCTTAATCAGAATAAATTATTCTATATTTACATGTCAGGTGAGTAAATCTCACTAAACATAAGCAAAAATCTGTGACATGTATACTGCATTTTATTTTTTCAACAAATGTGTATTACATGTGAAGAGCAGACTGCTGTGGTAAAGTTTCATAAATACGTTAAACTTAATTATTTTTAAAAGATAACTTCAATCAACTTATTTGTGAGATATTTTTTTTAAACCTAGCACTGATTTCTAGGTACAGGAGCAGAGTCAAGAGTCAATAGATTAGAAAAATTCAACAGTTTGTAAAACAGGAAAAAAAAAATGAAACGGCTTTCATTGTGTACCAAGCGATTGTATTTAGTTTAGTAAATACCATATTTGTATTATGCCTTATTTTTTATTTATGTCTATTTTTTAAACAGGAAAGGTCCAAAGATGAGCTTGATCTCCTGTTTTAACATCCTGGTCTTCAGAAGAACTGGTGATGAAGTAATGAGAAGAGAAGAGCATCTGCTCCTGGAGGAAGTTCAACTTTATTATTAATGATTTGAGCACGATGACCTATAAGCAGCCTGGCAATATTAAATTAAATCACCCTTTATTGCCATTCAACCATACATTTTTTATTTTTTTTTTGTTACTTATTTGTACCCGTAGGTAGATTTGGTTTGCAGTCTGGTGACAAGCCACTGGCTGCTGGTCGCTGCGTGCGCGAGCGCCCTAAACCTACATGTTTTTGGTATGCGGGAGGAAACCGGAGAATTCCCGGAGAAAACCCACGCAACACGGGGAGAACATGCAAACTCCACACAGCTCACTGTTGGTCGGGGGCTGGGACCGAACCCACGATCTCATGATCCCCGCGATCCCCCGGCCGAGGGTAAACTGTGCTGCCACAGTGCTAAACCACTGCGCCACCGTACAGCCCTCATGTACAGTAGAATGAAATTGTGCTTTATCCTATCTACAGTGTCAATCACACACACCCCATAGTAGAATCAGAAGGGCCACTGCCATGCAAGGCGCCGCCACAGATTTCCCTCCTCCATTCCATTATTGCTGAGCACCAAGCTGGACGGCAGGAAGTTCCGCTTTTATATGGTCTTCGGCATGACCCGGCCAGGATTTGAATCCCTGCCTCCCGGGTGTGGGGCGGATGCTCTACCAACTGAGCCACCACTCTGGTAGATTTATTAGATGGCTAATAAATTCTTATGGGGGTTCTTTTTTCTAAATCTCATTGCATCACTTTTTTTTTTTAAATACATTTAACACTTAGCATTTTACTATGATTTTTTTTTCATTTCAAATATCTGTAGTTTTTTTAAGCTATCCATTTAATCTTATCTAGTCCAATAAGTCTTTGAATTTATTTTTTTAAAACCTTTATACAGTTCCCATTGAATCAATGAGATTTGTTCTGAAAAGTGCTGTTTAAGTACAGCTCCACTGCTCTATACATTGATAGTATCACAGAAAGTGGCTCAGACTTTGTTTTTGGTAAACTGATGTGAGGGACTGTATGTTGCTTTAAATGAGACACCACAATATTTTTATTTTTTTTAATTTGTTTTGGCATCTTCGGTCCCCCTCCAGTATACAACTAGGACAATATCAATCGCTACGGAGGGTGACAATATATGTATGGGTACATATTCATACTATGTGGGGTAACTAAATAGACTGTTATGCTGTTTATTCCAGAATCAGAATCAGAATCAGAATCAGCTTTATTGCCAAGTATATTTACAAGTAAACACACGAGGAATTTGACTTGACATTGGACGCGCACGTTAGGCGCATCCAATGACGCGTCGCCATACAAGGCGCCTGTCAACAGTGGAGGTAAAGAGGGGAGGGGAGGGGGAGGAAAACACAATAGGAGAGAGAAAAAACATAGTAATCAGAATAAACGCTCGTATATGAGCCAAATTTTGACTACACAGAAAAAAAACCCCACCTAGCTATGATGCTCCACACTGTGTATACTGTATATATTTATGTGTACATATGTATATTCACTGCTCTTTTCTTATCTTCTAAATTATTGCTCTGAGTGTTGCTATCCCTGTGCTGTTGTAATCATGGAATTTCCCCATTGTGGGACTAATAAAGGCTTATCTTATTTGTTCTGCAGATTATAATGGAGTTCTTATCTGTAAATACAAACATGTTGTTGCACCTTTTGCCCACCAAACAGAACTCTTCACAGTTAAAAACACTGAGTGGCAAAAATGCGTGGCAGAAATAGGGTGTATGGAATACAACACAATGAATACACACAGTATTTAATCACAGCAGTACACAGAGTACCTGCTTGCATTGTGGAGAGCTAATCTTATTCCAGTATTAATTGGTAAAACATTAAATAAAGGCTCGGAATCAGTTCTTCACTTACCATGTGCTCCTTGGTTTTACCCACACATCACTACAGTCAAGTAAATGATGTGGTATTAACATCTAGAGTTTAAAAAAAAAAGGTACTCCGTGCACTGCTGTGACTAAATATTTTGTGATTTTTTTTTTGTTTTGCTGTATTTAGTTTTATTGTGCAGTAGCCTGGTGGAGCACAAACAATTTTGTTGTACTGTACAATGACAATAAAGCCTACTCTATTCTATACAAAATAAAGCTGCCACATGTGATTGCCACTCAGTGCTGTGTTGCTATAGTAACTGTCCTGTAAATGCCAATAATTCTGTTCTAATGCGTCCCCTCTATATAGGATTTGCCAGTGGACTGTGGGAGTTGTAGTTGAAAGTAGTGATATAACTCAACAGTGGCTCAGGAGGTAGAGCGGGTCATCCAATAACCAGAGGGTTGGTGGTTCAAATCCCGCTCTCCCCAGCCATTCTGCTGTTGTGTCCCTGAGCAAGACACTTTACCCACCTTGCCTCCAGTGTCCGTGACACTGGGTATGAATGTGTATAAATGTTCGGTAGTGGCTGGAGAGACCATTGATGTGGATTGGCAGTGATTTTTCTGTCAGTCTGCCCCAGGGCAGCTGTGGCTATAGTAGTAGTTTACCACTAACATTGTCTATGGAGTGAATGAATAATGTATCCATTGAAAAGTGCCATATAAATCTGATGCATTATTACCTTTGAAAAATGTCTGAATGGAAGAAAATGGAGAGTGTAATATCTGTAAAAACCCTTTATTAAAAGAAGCAAAAAACTTTGTAGGGTGAGAATTATTCAACTGTACAACACTGGATTTGATTCAAATATTTAAAATATTCTAATCCATTTATCTGCATAGAAGTAACAAGTTCATGTTGAAATTATTACTTTTTACTTGGAGAAAGGCAGTAAGCCCTTAGACTTCTAAGGAGATGTGATGGCGTTAAGGATGCTAAAACTTAACTCCCATTGGCACTTATGTGAACCATGTGACTCCAGAAACATCTCCTTGTTTACAGAGATGGTAGAATAGCTCAAATATGTACTCAAGTAAAAGTAGCATTACCTTATATGTCTTGCTTGCATACATACAAAAGTAGTCCCCTAAAAAACTACTTCAATAAGAAAGTATTGGTGTGTAACACTTTCACTCTTGCTTAACTTTTTTCATCTACATTTCCAACTGTTTTAATAAGTTTGCACACTCATGTTTTAAATTTTGCAACTTTGCAATTTTACAAATGCTTTTTGTTTCTAAAGACGAAAATATAAACTACCGACATTTGCCCTCCAATATAATAAAATCATATATAGAAACAGTACCCTGCCTCTCGCCCAAAGATGCTGGGATAGGCTCCAGCCCCCCCGCGACCCAAAAAGGATTAAGCGGAAAAAGATGAATGAATGAATAGAAACAGTAAGTATTCACTAAGCCAGAATATGAAAACAATTAGAAAACTAGAAAAGCACTCAGAGAGCGCATACCTCCGCCAAGCCTCCTTCAGTCTGTCATGAATCACCTCCAAAATGTAACTGGTTTGTGTGTAGGCCTAGAGCCACTTGTGGTGAAAATTGCATCAAAGTCTGTCCATTAGTTTTGGAGTATTGTGGCTGACACACTGTGAGGAGAGCCTTTGCTGAGGTATGCATTCCCAGATCATCACCAAAATGTAATGGGTTCCTCTGTAGGCCAAGAACCACCTCTGGTGAAAATTTCATCCAAATCCATCCAGTAGTTTTTGTGTAATTCTGCTGCACAAATACAAAAAAGCCCTTAGTGGAGGTATGCACTCTCAGATCATCACCAAAATCTAATCATCTGTTCCCCGTGCCATTACACACCTTTCCTGAAAATTTCGTCAAAATCCATTCATAACTTTTTGAGTTATGTTGGTAACAGACAGACAGACAAACGCCAGTAAAAACATTACCTCCTTGGCGGAGGTAATAATTTCACATATGATGAAAAAAACTTCGCTCCCATTTATTTAAAATCAGTGAAATCAAGATACTGAAAGAGTACAGTCATGTGTACTTGAGTTAAAGCATCAGGATTTTTTTCTAATTGTTTTTCTTTTTTGGCTTAGTGAATACTTATTACTTAATTAATACTGTTATTTAATTAATTAAATTAAGTATATTGTAGAGAGAGGAATGAGCAGGCGAGGCCGTGGGCAGAGCAGACTTTATTAATCTCTCTCTCTAACATCAGTTAACAAGAAGGATAAATCCAGGTTGTTGGCATCTCTCTTTTATACTATACAACTTGCCTCACGACCTGGGAGGTTCACATTACAACACATAGACTTACAATAACAATTCCCTTTGTCACCCAGCCTGTTGTCGCATTATTATGCAACCCGGAGGAGAACGCATATTATCATGCATTCTTATGGAGAAAACCACAGGCTGTCTTGCATATCTAATTAACAGCTTTAAAGCGTCTCCTCCTGTGCTATTCGGTCTGAGTGGAGAATTACATAATCTACTGTAGGTCCCCTACACTACCGTGCAATTTTGAGGGATCACTTGTTTACTACATTTTCCTTAAATAACTTCTTGAGTTGGAGCTACTGAATACTGATAGTTAGTATGGTTAAACATGATCCCAAAATAAGTTTACATTAATATTAAGAAAAATTTAATCACACATTTTAAAGGTTGGTCCAGCCATTGGTCGAACCCCAGATTCAGGAGGAGCATTGTGGTTTTTATCCTGGCCGTGGCACATCGGACCAGCTCTTTACCCTCGAGAATCTTTGAGGGTTCATGGGAGTTTGCCCAACCAGTTTACATGTGTTTTGTGGACTTGGAGAAGGCATTCCACCGCGTCCCTTGTGTTTTTTTGTGGGGGGTGCTTCAGGAGTATGGGGTATCGGGCTTGTTGTTACGAGCTATCTGGTCTCAATACAGCCATTGTGAGAGTTTGGTTCGTATTGCCAACACTCGGTCGGACTCATTCCCAGTGAGAGTTGGACTCCACCAGGGCAGCCCTTTGTCACCGATCCTGTTCATAATTTTTATGGACAGGATTTCTAGGCGCAGCCAGGGAATGGAGGGTGTCATACTTGGTGACCACAGGATCTCATTTCTGTTGTTTGCAGATGATGTTCATCCAGCAATGACCTACAGGTCTTACTGGGACAGTTTGCCGCTGAGTGTGAAGCGGCTGGGATGAGAATCAGCACCTCCAAGTCCGAGTCCATGGTCCTCAGCCAGAAAAAGGTGGATTGTCCTCTCTGGGTTGGGGACAGGCTCCTGCCCCCAAGTGGAAGAGCTTAAGTATCTTGGGGTCTTATTCACGAGTGAGGGGAGAATGGAGCGAGAGATTGACAGACGGATCAGAGCAGCATCTGCAGTGATGCGGACATTGTGCTGGTCTGTTGTGGCGAAGAGGGAGCTAAGTTCTAAGGAAAAGCTGTCGATTTACCGTCCAGTCTACGTTCCTACCCTCACCTATGGTCATGAGCTTTGGGTAATGACCGAAAGAATGAGATACAAGCGACTGAAATGAGCTTTTTTCGTAAGATTGCTGGACTCACCTTTAGAAATAGGGCGAGGAGCTCAGTCATCTGGGAGAGGCTCAGAGTAGAACCACTGCGCCTCCACATTGAAAGGAGCCAGTTGAGGTGGTTTGGGAATCTGATCAGGATGCCTCCTGGATGCCTCCCACTTGAGGTGTTTCGGGCATGTCCCACTGGGAGGAGACCCCGGGGCAGACCCAGGACTTGCTGGAGAGCCTATGTCTCCCAGTTGGTCCGGGAACACCTTGGCATCCTCTCTGAAGAGCTGGAGCAGGTTGCTGAGGAGAGGGAAGTCTGGGCTTCTCTGCTTGAACTGTTGCCTCCGTGACCTGGACCTCTGGAAAAGCAGGAGAAGATGGATGGATGGATTTTAAGGGTTTTAGAGACACTACATGACCTATTGAGTTTTTGCATATGACGTCAGGGGGCGTGCTGCACTGGCCCGTTAGAGTGTGCCGCCATATTGGATGGCAAGAAACAGCAGCAGCAGGGTGAAACAAACCACATAGCTCACGTGTACCTACAAACTCGGCAAAATGGTGTACTCCTGTTGTTCCCCCTGATAAGGGGATAAGCGGGGAATTAAATGGCCGCTGTGAAATGCAAAAAAAAAAAAAAAAAAAAGTTGGATTTTTGAATAATTACCTTCACTGACGTAATCTCTCGCTTTCTCATAACGGGCTGCACGGTGGAGCAGTGGTTTAGCACTGTGGCAGCACAGTTTACCCTCGGCTGGGGGATCGCGGGGATCATGAGACCGTGGGCTCGATCCCAACCCCCGACCAACAGTGAGCTGTGTGGAGTTTGCATGTTCTCCCCGTGTTGCGTGGGTTTACTCCGGGATTTCTCCGGTTTCCTCTCGCACACCAAAAACATGTAGGTTTAGGGCGCTCGCGCACGCAGTGGCCGGTGGCTTGTCACCAGACTGCAAACCAAATCTACCTACAGGTACAAATAAGTAACAAAAAAAAAAAAACTTTGTGAGTCGGGTCTGGTTTGGGGGCGCCTCTCTGCTTGCTACAAAGGACAATGCACACATGAAAGGGGAGAAAACTATTGTAAATGTGAATAAAATCAGGTACGTTTTAACGCGGCGCGCCGTGGAGAGCCTTTAAAAAAAAAAAAAAACACGCAGCGCGCTTCACTCACCTCCGAGTCCGAGGAGCTGCTGTTGTTTTCCGACTCGTTCACCAGCAAAGACTTCACATCATCCACATCCCTTTCCGCTGACACGTTTTCCGATATCTTTTCCTCCTGCTCCCCTTCATCTTTGAAAGATATCATCTCATCGTTTGCCCCCAAATCATCCCCACTGAGCAGATTACTGGCAGTCATTGTTCTGCTAATTGCTCCAGCTGTTACCCCACACCCACCACCTCTGTTCAACTGAGGCATTTCGGCACACCAGAGGAGCGCATGGGAGCAAGATTAAAAACACTTGTCTGCTGTTATGACTGCTGACAATGACTCCACTGAATCTGACACAGACATGGCAGACACAGTTTCAGAGGCCACAGTGTCAGTTGTTGAAGAGGATGATAGGATGTTATTATGTCAGACTGTGACTGTGTGTTCTCCTCACTCATTCTGATCGCTAAACAGTACAAGTTACGCCTGGGTTGTCACAGTGCAACTGCTGCTCTTGCCATCCAAGATGGCGGCACCTACGGCGTGTTTATGTTTACCCCCGCGAGTCACGTGAATTTTACGAGCCTACGCAAAAACTCTATAGCACACGTCAAGCCATCTCAGAATTAAATGAAATAAATATGGTTGCATTTTCCAAAAGTTCCTTATTTTTAAACTCAAGTTGAACAAGAATTTACATGCTTTTATCACTCATTTTAAATGTTGGGTACTTTTTTCATCAGCCACCCCTCCAACAGCTATAAACTGGGGCTGTAGTTATTCCTCCTGTTCAGTCTCATGTTTAGAGGTGAAGGTCCATTCATTCCAGTCTGATGTTCTCCTCTGCCTGGTAGGAGGTCTGTCATGTTGGAAAAGAGAGCAGCAAAGACACTGAGAACTGGAACAGATCTGTCCAGGTGTGCTTGAGTTGAAGGTGGAAACTGACACGTGGTCAGGAAAAAGAGCAGCAGGATCCTGATGGTCATCTCCTCCCTGCCAGAGGAGACAGAGGTGAAGTTAAGAGTTTTTATAGTGAAATAATTCAGTCACATGATGGCATCAAACAGGAACCTGTCTACAGTCTTCTACACCTTGTACCTACATGCTCTTGGGGTCCCTTAATACAGCATGGAGATCTTTGAGATGTTGGTTCAATTTTTGATCTTAGGGATCATTTAGG
Organism: Pholidichthys leucotaenia; assembly: GCA_020510985.1. Classification (NCBI taxonomy): domain Eukaryota; kingdom Metazoa; phylum Chordata; class Actinopteri; order Cichliformes; family Pholidichthyidae; genus Pholidichthys; species Pholidichthys leucotaenia. The sequence continues at coordinate 44,071,131 of CM035838.1, read as the reverse complement.
AGATCTGTGTGTGTTTTGGACTGAGTCAAAAGTCTGAGGAAACTGTGGAGAGTGTGGAAATCATTAAATGTCATTGATAGATGAAAAAAAAAAGGGCCAGATCTGCACCTCTGTGAAAAGGGGGTATTGCACTCATATCTATGTTTCAGGGTCTGATCTAGATGGTTTATGGATTTGCAGTAAAATGTATTGGAACAAACAACCTCTGTTGTCTTACTGGTGGAGGACTTGCTGACTTCTAATAAAATCATATACCAGGGGTCACCAACTGGCAGACTCAGGCCCAGATCCAGACCTGGAGAGTCCTCTGTCCAGACCCCGAAGCCTTTTGATACAATTTGGGGAAAAGGAAGACTGTTTTATTTTGGTGGGAAAAAAGTGGAACTGAGCTGCTGCATCAGTGACCGCCCGACAGATTATGGCATTGGCCCTTGGGCGCTCTCCTCCTGCTGCAGACTGCTCTCCTTCGCTGAACGCCACTCTGCAGAGACTCTGTGGCTCCAATCACCCCAGAGAGTATGCAGTGGGTTGCAAAAGGCAGGCAGGTTCGCTGCTGCACCCCCCACCACACACACACACACACACACACACACAAGGCCAACACGGAAAAGCTCTGTAGAAGCACCATGTGTTACTAAACATGAAAAGTCCCCCCCCCCCGTAACCATGGAGTTACAGCTCCATCCATGCTGTAACAGAGTTTACTGTTGAGATTTTTAAAAAATGTCAAAAAAAATTCTGTCCTGTGGAATTATATTTTGTGTCCGTTCTTATTTTTTTTTTGTCTTAGTTTGAAACGTTTTTTTCTGCAATGAAAATATTGTATAGAGGTGTGGTCTATATTAATCATATACCCCATAACCTACATATGTATAAGCATGTGAGAATGTTTGGTGATTACATATGTAAAGCGACTTCACACCTCAGAACAGGACAAAAGGTCTCAACCGCCAGTGGAGATCAAAGAGCATCCGAGGCGCTGCGGTGGAGACCAGATAGATCGCCCTGACCTCCCAGGGCCAGGTGGAGGGGTACAAAGACAAAGGAGGGGGGTTAAGATAATGCGGGATGTCAGCTTTGATATGCGTGTCTTCTGTTATGTGTAGGTATAAGTATGTAGAGCCGAATGTGTTCGCTCTCTTTCTACTTCTGCTTCTGCACTAGATGAGACTTGTTAGAGGAGCGAAGCTGATAATAAACTTTGGTTTATAAGTCACATCGCCTCGTTATTCCAAGCTCTTCTACACTGGTGACCCTGACGCGAGGATGGACCAGAGGCGTTCCCCCGTGATCGACTCATCTGTGGCGACCCAGGCAGACGCCGGTGCCCATGCAGACAGGGGAACAGATGGACGACGTTCCCCCACGGCAGAAGTGACAGAGAGGGCTCAACCGAGCACCAGCTCCGCCGCGAGAGCCGAAGGAAGGCACTCTCACCCTGCGGACACATCAGGGACGGCCCACACAAGCGCCGTCACCGTCAAGCTGCCGGACTTCTGGCAGGAAGACCCGAGCTCGTGGTTTCAGCAAGCTGAGGCTCAGTTTGCACTTGCAGGCATAACGGCTGACGACACAAAGTTTTATCACATCGTCGCCAAACTCGCCGTCGCCACTTCGAGGTGAGCGCGGAGCATAATCCAGCGGCCGCCGGCCCAGGACAAATATAGAGAACTGAAGGCAACCATCGTGGAGAATTTCGTCCCCTCTGCCGAGGAGAGAGCCGAGAGGATCCTGGCGGTCTACGGCCACAGAGGATGCAGACCCAAGGCCCTCATGGAGGACATGCTGCAGCTCAAAGAAGAGGACAATGACAACTTCCTCTTCCAATTTATATTCCTCAGTACTCTGCCGCCACACATGAGAGGGACGCTTGCCAACATGCGATGCAGCACCCAGCAAGACTTCCGCACGCTGGCTCGCGAAGCGCAGCGACTCGTCAACGCCTGCAGTGAACAGACAGCCACAGCAGCATCCACAGACCTCAACGCCGATGTCCGGAGCAACGGGGAGCCACAAACCACTGAGCAGAACCCGCCCGCCATGGCAGCGACATGACCAAGACGTAACAGACGGAGCAACGTCTGTTATTACCACCACCGCTTCGCCGAGAAGGCTTACAAATGCGTTCCCCCCTGCAAATTCATGAAGTTCGGGAAACGCCAAAGCCGAGAACCGTTAACGGCGGCGGTTCTCGGCGAAAAAAAGCAAGCTTCTCTACGTGACGGACGGACACACCGGCAAGCAGTTCCTAATTGACACGGGAGCTCAACTGAGTTTTATCATGCCCTCCCAAGCAGACCGGGCCATGGGCCCCCGGGGCAATGGAGCGATGGCAGCCAACGGCTCCATCATCGACACTTATGGCAAAAGGAACCTGCCCCTCTGCATCCATGGCCGCAACTACAGATGGACATTTGTTGTAGCGGCGGTGAGTTTTAACTTGTTGGGCGTGGATTTTTTGTGTGCACATGGGTTATTAGTCGATCTAGCAAACAGACGCTTGGTTAATGCATTGTCATTTGCTTCTATTCCCTGCTCAGTTCGAGTTTCTCCACCACCCGTGCAGGCCAGCGTCACTACAGCAGGAGGTAAGTTTGATCAACTCCTCACCCAATTTCCAGCACTCACAATTCCCAAATTCTCAGCTACAGTGGCTAAGCACGGGGTCAAACACTTTATTCCCACAACGGGCCCACCCGTATTCGCCAAAGCTCGGCGCTTAGACGCGACCAAGCTCGCCATAGCTCGGGACGAGTTTACCACCCTTGAAAAACTAGGCATTATCAGATGCTCAAAAAGCCCCTGGGCGTCACCGCTACACATGGTCCCGAAATCCGACGGTTCTTGGAGACCGTGCGGCGATTACCGCAGATTAAACAATGCGACAGCGCATGACCGCTACCCAATCCTCACATCCAAGATTTTTCACTACATCTGGCGGATGCGTGCATTTTTTCTAAAATAGACCTGGTCCGTGGCTATCACCAAGTCCCCGTTCGAGCAGAAGACATTCCTAAAACAGCTGTAATAACCCCCTTCGGTCTTTTTGAATTTTTGCGGATGCCTTTTGGCCTCAAAGGTGCTGCTCAAACCTTTCAGCGGATGATGGACGCGATATTACACGACCTCCCTTTCATGTTCGTCTACCTCGACGATATGCTGGTAGCCAGCTCGTCTGAGGAAGAACACGAACAGCATCTCACTATGGTTTTTCAGAGACTAGAAGAGCACGGGTTAATAATCAATCCAGCCAAATGCAAATTCGGCGTGTCACAAATTGATTTTTTGGGACACAGAGTTTCACCGAAGGGGGCAGTCCCACTGCCAGACAAAGTTCGCGCAGTAAAAAGTTTCCCACGGCCACAAACGGTCAAATCGCTGCAAGAATTTTTGGGAATGGTTAATTTTTACAACCGTTTCCTCCCCCGCGCAGCTCAGCTCATGCAGCCCCTATATGACGCGCTCAGAAAACAAAAACCTTCCAAGGCGGTCGAATGGACCCCGGAGCGCGAACGCGCCTTCGCGGAAGTAAAAAGTGCCCTAGCTAACGCCACATTGTTGGTTCACCCTGATCCCTCGGCCTGCATTGCGCTAACCACAGACGCTTCAGACCTGGCCATAGGGGCGGTTGTAGAACAACACGTCGGCGGAACCTGGCAACCTTTGGCATTTTTCAGCAAATCGCTAAACCAAACTGAGCGTAAATACAGCACTTCCAGTTCTGGTTGGAGGGGCGGCATTTCATGGCTTTTGTAGACCACAAACCGCTCACCTTTGCGATGGCTAAAATTTCTGAACCGTGGTCAGTCAGGCAACAAAGACAGCTAGCTGCGATTTCAGAGTTCACCACAGACATTCGACATGTGGCAGGCAAACTTAACGTGGTAGCAGACTGCCTCTCTCGCGCTGTGACATCGCCAGAGCGCGAGGAGACAGATTATACTACCTCAGCTGCAGAACTCTTCGCCAACGCGGACACATACGCAGCCCCAATCCACGTAGGGATAGATTACGCAGCCATGGCGGAGGAGCAAAGTAGTGACACGGACGTGCGCGCACTCCTGTCTGGACCAACAGGGTTAAGGCTGGAGGAAAGGGGTTTACGCGACGGTGTGCCCCCCCTAATATGCGACATCTCAACCGGCCGACCTCGCCCAGTAGTCCCAGCTGCATGGCGCCGCCGTATTTTCGACTCAATTCATTCCCTCGCGCACCCGGGTGTGCGCGCTTCGGTTAAAATGGTCGCCGAAAAGTTTGTGTGGCCCGGCCTGCGCAAAAACGTAAAAGAATGGGCAAAGACTTGCATTTCTTGTCAGTGCGCCAAAATACACAAACACACAAAAGCCCCTCTAGAGCCTTTTCGAATCCCAGCTAGAAGGTTCGACCACGTTCATGTCGACCTCGTGGGACCACTACCTTCCTCCCAAGGTTTCACACATCTGTTAACAATGATAGACCGTACTACGTGCTGGCCTGAGGCAGTCCCTCTGGCGTCAACCACAGTGGAGGAAGTCGCTCGCGTTTTTTTGACAAACTGGGTGGCACGTTTCGGCGTCCCATCGGACATCACGTCCGAAAGGGGGCCTCAATTTGTCTCGGAGCTTTTGTCAGCAATGGCCAGCAGCTTAGGAGCGACAATTCACCGCACCACCGCTTATCACCCTCAGGCTAATGGGTTATGCGAGCGTTTTCACAGATCTTTAAAGGCCGCCCTCAGAGCCTCACTAACGGATACAAATTGGGTAAATAAACTTCCCTGGGTTTTATTGGGGTTGCGTGCTGCGCCTAAAGAGGATCTAGACGCCTCCCCAGCAGAATTAGTTTTTGCACAACCTCTCAGGCTCCCAGGTGAATTTTTTACCAGAGAACCCAGAGCCAGGGCATCTTCCAGCCCCGAGGTTTTTAGGCAGCAACGGACCAGACTCTCTCCTCGGACCGGCACATCACTCTTTTCCACGGGTTTTTGTCCCCCAAGCTTTAAAAAACGCTGAATTCGTTTTTGTTAGGCATGAAGCTTTAAAACCAACCTTCTGCCCACCATACGATGGACCTTTCAGAGTGCTGGAACCTGGTGATAAGCATTTTGTGCTTGATTTAGGGGACAGAAAAGAAACAGTCAGCATTGACAGACTTAAACCTGCCTTCTTGTTGAGAGACGAGCCTGCACGGTTGGCGAGAGCACCTCGGCGGGGTAGACCCCCCAAGAGAAAAGACTCACCCCCCCTGCAGGGAACGAATAATCACTCTCCTCCCCAAGCTGCAGATTCCTTACAGGAAGGTCCCACCAGGATGCCCAAGCGGACCCACAGCAGATTCGGGAGAAGATTAAAACCCAGACGGCACAGGGACTGATGCAAACTACTCAAAAGTTGTTCACTAATTGTGCTGTAACAGTTTAAGACTGACTTGTGATATTACTACGCTGTTATGATTATCACTGAATTCTCTACAGGAGCACAGCTGCTGGAAAGTTTCTTCCTTGTCAAGAGGTGTAGCAGTTAGTATGTCATAATAATTATCTTAAACTGTGAATTTTTCTATTGTCCTTTTTTTTAGTCGTTTGGGGGGGGGCTGTGGTCTATATTAATCATATATCCCATAACCTACATATGTATAAGCATGTGAGAATGTTTGGTGATTACATATGTAAAGCAACTTCACACCTCAGAACAGGACAAAAGGTCTCAACCGCCAGTGGAGATCAAAGAGCATCCGAGGCGCTGCGGTGGAGACCAAATAGGTCGCCCTGACCTCCCAGGGCCAGGTGGAGGGGTACGAAGACAAAGGAGGGGGATTAAGATAATGAGGGATGTCAGCTTTGATATGCATGTCTTTTGTTATGTGTAGGTATAAGTATGTAGAGCCGAATGTGTTCGCTCTCTTTCTACTTCTGCTTCTGCACTAGATGAGACTTGTTAGAGGAGCGAAGCTGATAATAAACTTTGGTTTATAAGTCACATCGCCTCGTTATTCCAAGCTCTTCTACAAGAGGTGGACTTTGTGAAATTTAGTTTTTTTAGCTATTAATCTTTTTATAAAATGCAATACAATTTAGTTTGCGTTCTTCTGTCAAACATTTTTAGGATTTTAGTCGTAGATTTTAGACCTATTTATTTGGAATCAAACACATTTAGTGTTTTCCTGTATTATAAAATTTTATATTATATTTTGTTTGAAATTGAACAAAGAATTCATTTTAATATTTTTTTTGTTTAAAAATTAATATAGCGTTAAAACCAGCTAAAACATGAGCTTAATAAAATAATGTGTGAAAGCAAGTTTAATGATCCTGGCCTGTCTTGAGACAGCTGTGGTCTTCTGAAAGAACGTCCATGAAAGGATGACAGTTCTTAACCCTTTAACTGTCCATATATTATAACTAATAAAATGATTTTTTTTAAAAAATTGATTTTTATTAGAAATGTTGGCAGACTGACTTCCGGTTATGGCTGCCACGTAGGACGGACGTGTCTCGCTCTGCTCTGCTCCTGGAGAAAAAAAATCGGCAAATAACTCTCTCATTTGGGACAGAACGTATCCCAGCATTTGGGCGAGGATATGTCGGCGAAGCCTAAGGCTGGAAAACCAGGAAAAGGAAAAAGCGAGCCGCCGAAACAGTCCAAATTAACGGACTTTCAGGTCTGTGACGCAGCAAACAAAACTCCATATATGGCGGAGGAGGCTGGCGGCGGTGCGATGTCTGCGGGGAATGGCGCAGATGCGCTGATGGCTGCCATGAGTTCAATGAGAGCGGACTTTTCCTCTAGATTTGATGGGATTATGACAGCGTTGGAAGGAATAAGAAAGGAATTGGGTGACTGTGTAGAACGAACGGCGCAGATGGAGCTCCGTCTCGCTAGTGCTGAAGATGACGTCACCCGTCTTCAATTAAAGGTGCGCACTTTGGAAAAAAAAAAAAATCTCTGGAAGATAATATTTTGGATTTGGAATCTCGGTCGAGACAGAATAATTTGAGGCTGGTGGGTCTTCCAGAGGAATCAGAAGGTCGGGACGTATGTTCCTTTCTGGAAAAGTGGATTCCGGAGGTGCTGGGCAGCGAGGAGTTGCAATCAGCAGTGGTTCTGGAAAAAGCACATCGTATTGGCCCACGGAGAGATAAGGGACCGCCGAGGACCTTAATTATGAAGTTTCTTAGCAACAGAGACAGGATGAAGATCTTCAACGCTGCACGTGCTAAAGGAGAGATTAAACACCAGGACCAGCAGGTGCGGTTCTACCCAGATTTGGCCACAGGAATCCAGCAATTGAGGAAGCAGTTTGATCCCATACGTAAGGAGCTGCGCAACCTTGGGATTCGTCATGGTGTAATCTATCCTGCGAGACTGCTGACCACGTATGAGGGCAGAACCCACATTTTCAAGACCCCAGAGGAGGCGCAGGAGTTCATCAAGAAGATCAAAGAAGAAGAAGAGACTGGTGGGAGCTAAGCATGAACAAAATATAAGGTAGAATAATTAAGCATGTGCACAGGCATCTGACTGACTTGAAGTAAATAGTAAGTTTACAAAATATAGATTGTATTATATATTAAAAAAACAAAACAAAAACAAAACAAACAAACAAAAAAAAACTATGATGTACAAAGTTGTTAAAAATTTTGGAGTTAAGTTGGAAAACTACAGAGGAGAGTTAATGTTACGTCATTAAAAGCAGTAGAGTTAGGGTGATTGGGAGGATGAAGAAGGAGTGGCTTAGGCTGTTCCCCGTGGGTGTGGAACGGTCGATGGCTATATCGGGAGACAGAATTTTTCTTTTGATTTTGGGGGGTTTGCCACAAGTGTGGGAAGGGGAAATTTGTTTGTGTGTAGTTTGTAGGATGAATGTTCAACCACTCATGTTTTTGCTTCTCTGTATGAGCATGTTTACACTGCAAGGTAATCCTAAACTCTCTATTGATCATGGACCAAAGTGTTAATCTTAATTTAACTTCATGGAATTGCAGAGGTCTACAAAATTTAAAAAAACTTAAACAAGTTATGAATAAAATAAAGGACATGGGTTCAAGAATTGTGTTTTTACAAGAAACTCATCTGATAGAGGAGGATGTTAAAAGAATTAGGAGTAGATGGCAGGGAAGTGTATTCACCTCTTCATTTTCATCCCGAGCCAGGGGAGTTATGACTCTCATACATAAATCAGTTCCTTTTCAGGTGAAAAATGTAATTGGAGACAAATTTGGAAGATATGTAATCATTCAAGGTTCTTTGCTATTAGAAAATATAAATCTTGTGAACTTATATGGTCCCAATATAGATGATCAGAAGTTCTTTGCTAATTTATTTCTCATCTTATCATCACTTACAGGGCAACATATAATAGCAGGGGATTTTAATTGTACATTGAATCCAGGTGTGGATAGATCAACAGGACTGGATTGTACGCACATTGGATGTAGGATGACTATTAATCATTTTATGAAAGAACTGAGATTGTTAGATATATGGAGAGAAATGAAACCACAAGTTAAAGCCTATTCTTGTTATTCCAGTACCTACAAGACATTCTCACGTATTGATTATTTTTTGATTTCCACAGAATTAAGGTCCAAGATTCAAAACTGCTTTTATGATAACATCGTGATTTCTGATCATGCACCCTGTTGTCTAATATATGTAGATAAAAAATTGACAAAGGAATCAGGTAGATGGCAATTTCAGCATAAATGGCTTCAGGATGAGGAATTTGTCAAGTATATAGAAAAACAGATAGACGAGTTCTTTGACATCAATACTACACAAACATCAGCATGTGTAAAGTGGGAGGCTTTCAAAGCTTTTATTAGGGGACATATTAGGGGACATATCCTCATTTATTCTGGTCGGAATTTATATCTCGCCTGCTGCTTGTACAACGGAGGCACTGCAGCACCTCGCTGACCAGATAGCAGAGGTGGAGGAAAAACATCCAGACTCTCTGCTTATCATTCTGGGTGATTTCAATAGAGCTAATCTCACAAATGAGCTTCCTAAATACAGACAGCATATTAAATGTCCCACCAGGGACACAAATACACTTGACCACTGTTACACAGTTTTAAGAAATGCCTATCATGCTGTCCCCCGTGCAGCTCTGGGTTTTTCTGACCACTGCCTGCTCCATCTTATTCCAACATACAGACAGAAACTAAAAACTTTCAAGCCTGTTGTAAGGACTGTGAAGAAATGGACTGAGGAATCAAAGCTGAAGTTACAAGCCTGCTTTGACTGCACAGATTGGAGTGTTTTTGAAGCTGCAGCCATTAACTTAAATGAACTCACTGACACTGTGACATCATACACCTGTTTCTGCGAGGACATGTGTGTGCAGACCAAGACCTTCTGCATATACAACAACAATAAACCCTGGTTCATTCCTAAACTGAAGCAGCTACGTCAGACCAAGGAGGAGGCCTACAGGACTGGTGACTGGACTCTGTACAAGCGGGCCAGAAACATGCTGACGAAGGAGACCAGGCTTGCTAAGAGGAGCTACAGTGTGAAGTTACAAAAAAACTTCTCAGCTAACAACTCTGCTTCTGTCTGGAGAGGCCTACGGAATATCACCAACTACAGGAGACCATCCCCCACCCTGCGGAAAACCTCCAGCTGGCTAATGACCTAAACAGCTTTTACTGCAGGTTTGAAAAGAACCTACAGTTCTCACCTCCCACCCACACAAAAGGATTATCTGCAGCCCCAGGAACTCCATCCCTCCTCCACTCTGATCTCCCACCAGCACTAATGATCTGTGAAGAGGAGGTGCGCCGGGTCTTTCAGAGACAAAAGATCAAGAAGGCTGCAGGACCTGATGGTGTGTCTCCGTCCTGCCTGAGAGTCTGCTCCAACGAGTTGGCCCCCATCTTCACCCGGATCTTTAACAGATCACTGGAGCTGCGTGAAGTGCCTTCCTGCTTCAAACGCTCCATCATCATTCCAGTTCCCAAGAAACCCTCTGTTACAGGATTAAACGACTACAGACCTGTTGCCCTGACCTCTGTGGTCATGAAATCCTTGGAGAGATTGGTGCTGAGCCACCTGAAGGTCATCACAGGCCCCCTGATGGACCCACTGCAGTTTGCCTACCGGTCAAACAGGTCAGTGGATGATGCAGTGAATATGGGACTACATTACATCCTGCAACACCTCGACTCCCCAGGGACGTACGCCAGGATCCTGTTTGTCGACTTCAGCTCAGCGTTCAACACCATCATCCCAGGCATTCTTCATCAGAAACTCCTCCAGCTCAAGGTGCCCCCCTCCACCTGCCAGTGGATCTCCAGCTTTCTGACTGACAGGTGGCAACAGGTGAAGCTAGGGAGATTTACATCCAGCTCCCGAAAAATTAGTACTGGCGCCCCCCAAGGATGTGTCCTTTCCCCACTGCTCTTCTCCCTCTACTCCAATGACTGCACCTCAGAGGACCCTTCGGTGAAGCTCCTGAAGTTTGCGGACGACACCACAGTCATCGGTTTGATCCGGGATGATGATGAGTCTGCATACAGGCGGGAGGTGGAGCAGCTGATCCTCTGGTGCAGCCAGAACCATCTTGAACTTAACCCAGCCAAAACGGTGGAGATGACTGTGGATTTCAGGCGACACCCCCCTTCATTCCCCCCACTCACCATCCTCAACAGCACAGTGTCCACTGTGGACTCCTTCAAGTTTCTGGGTACCACAATCTCCCGGAACCTGAAGTGGTCCTCCCATATTGACACTGTCCGGAAAAAGGCCCAGCAGAGGTTGTTTTTTCTGCGTCAGCTCAAGAAGTTTGATTTGCCTCAGGAGCTGCTGGTTGTCTTCTACACCGCCATCATCCAATCTGTCCTCTGCTTTTCCATCACTGTCTGGTTTGGATCTGCCACTAAACAGGACAAGACCAGACTGCAGCGGATCATTAAGTCTGCGGAGAGGATCATTGGTACCGACCTACCCTCCATTGAGAACTTATATCGGTCCATAACCAGGAAACGGGCGGGAAACATCTGTGCTGACCCATCACACCCCGGCCACAAACTGTTTGAACTTCTATCTTCTGGTCGTCGTTACAGATCACTGAAGGTCAAAACCACCCGTCACAGGAACAGTTTCTTTCCTCAAGCCATCACTCTGATGAACTCCTAACATTCACCTAGTCCTACCTGTTGCTGTACTCATGACTTTTCATCCATTATTACATTGCACATAACTCTCACACTGCTTTTTACTTCATTCACATTATATCACTGAATCTGAGTCCACATTGAAATACTGTGTGATTGTATATTTTTTCATATATTTCTGCAAAGTGTGGTTAGTCCGAGTAAATAACTGCATATATTCCTGTATATATTTGCATCCTTTTATAGAAACGTGGACAGACTGTAATTTACTGTACATACTCTGGTTGTCATTGAATCCTTATTTAAATCCTTCACCTGAACAACGAGAGCAAGTTTTTAGCCAAAGTCAAATTCCTTGTATGTGTTGTGCATACTTGGCCAATAAAGCTGATTCTGATTCTGATTCTGATTATTAGTTATACAGGATCAAAATCTAAGAAGACTCGAGAGGAGAGAGCTAAATTGGAACATAAAATAAAAAGTCTTCAGGAAAAAGTGTATGCAGGAAGTGACCCAAGGTTGGAGAATGAATTACTGATTTTGAGAGCTGAATACGACAAAAAATCAGCGAATAGAGCTGCCTCGAGTCTTCTAAGATTGAAACAATCTTTTTATGAACAAGGTGAAAAATCAGGAAAATTATTAGCATGGCAGATTAAACAATTGGAAATTAAAACACCAATTACCAGTATTATAAGTAACGGACAGGTAGTTATAGATCCTTTAGAAATTAATAGAGCCTTTAGAGATTACTATGAAAAATTATATGATACCAAAAATGAACCTGATTTAACAAAACTAAATGGGTTTTTGAACGAACTATCTATACCGTGTATTCCAAATGAAAACAGGGAGATATTGGAGTCTAAAATTAGTCAAGAAGAAGTTGGGCTAGCCATTGATAATATGAAATTAGGAAAAAGTGCAGGACCAGATGGTCTTCCAGTTGACCTTTATAAAAAATTTAAGAATAAATTAATAAAACCTTTTTTGGAAATGGTTTTAGAAGCATTTCAAAATAATAATTTACCATCATACATAAATAATGCCTTAATTATACTGCTGCCAAAACCAGGTAAGCCCTCTAATAAATGTGAAAATATGAGACCAATAAGCCTATTAAACGCCGACCTTAAGATAATCTGTAAAATTTTAGCAAGACGAATACAAGAAAGTTTACCAAATATTATTAATCGAGATCAGAATGGCTTTATAAAGGGTAGACAAGGCTTCCATAATGTAAGAAGACTATTTAATATTATTTATTTTAATAAAGAAGCACTGGATACAGCTCTCCTATCATTGGACGCCGAAAAGGCCTTTGATAGAGTTGAATGGCCCTTTCTTTTTGAAGTCCTACAAAGGTTTGGACTTGGAAATAATTTCATAAAATGGGTTCAAATAATATACAATAATGCTACAGCAGAAATCCTAACAAATAACAATATTTCAAAACCAATAAAAATCAATAGAGGATGTCGACAAGGCTGTCCACTTTCACCTTTACTGTTTACTATGGCAATTGAACCTTTAGCGATAGCGATACGTTTACATTCACAAATATATGGAATTAAAGTTGGACCAACAGAACATAAAATCTCCCTGTACGCCGATGATATAATTTTGTTTATGTCGAATCTAAAAAAATCAATTCCAACCTTGTTGAATTTAATAAAGAATTTTGGGGAAATATCAGGATATAAAATAAATAAAACTAAATCTTCAATATTAATGCTAAATGAGACCCAGAGAAATTACCCAGCCCCTGAGGTAAATCAATTCAATGTTGTAAATCAGTTTAAATATTTAGGAATCCAAATTATGCCTAAGCTAGAATCAGTCGCCAGTGTCAACTATGAAGCCTTAATGTCAGATATCAATGAGTTAACTCAGAGATGGATGTCACTACCAATGTCGATGATCGGGAGAATCAATATACTTAAAAGTAATATTTTACCTAAAATACTTTATTTATTTCAATACATTCCCTTATCACCACCTTTAGATCTATTCTCAAGAATAAAAAAAAAGTTAGTGGAATTTATATGGAACAACAGGAGGGCTAGATTACGTTTGTCTTTATTATATTTACCATTTGATCGTGGAGGTCTGAAATGTCCAAATTTTATGTTGTATTATTGGTCGGCACAACTGAGGTCTATGACATATTATTTTTCATCAAATGATCTCCCTCACTGGACTGAAATGGAATCATACAATTTACCTTTACCTCTTCCCATATTCATGTACTCAGATTCGGCAAAAAAATTACAAAAACAAGTTAAAAATCCATTTGTAAAGCATATGATCAAAATATGGTGTGAAACTAAAAACTATTTAAAAGAACCACACTTACTGTCACAATTTAGCCCAATATGGGGTAATCAATATTTTAAACCAGGGAGAGCGGACGCTGTATTTAAAGTATGGAATTTAAAAGGGATACAAAAGATTCAGGATTTATATTTGCCATGTGCAGACAACATAATGTCTTTTGAAGAGCTGAGGATCAAATTTAATCTCAATAGAACACATTTTTTTTAAATATCTTCAACTTAGAAACTTTATTCGATCAAATCAAAATAAAGCTCTCACTCGACCTATTTATTCATCCTTGGAAAAAATGATGATGAAAGATAGTAAAAGAAAGGGTATTATTTCAGAGTTTTATAACTCATTGACACTATCTTCAAGTGAAAATTCACTGAAAAGATTAAACTACTGGAAAGAAGATCTGCAAATTGAAATTTCAGAGGAACAATGGGAATTGGCTTGTACAGAAGCTCAAACCAAATCAATAAATGCACGCCTTAAATTGATACATTTCAAATGGTTAATGCGGATGTATGTTACACCGGAGGAGTTAAATAGATATAACAAAAATATACCAGATACATGCACAAAATGCATGGAAAGTAAAGGAACCCTATTTCATTGTTTATGGGAATGTAGATTAATAAGAATGTTTTGGGAGGAGGTGAGGGTAACAATTGAAAAAATAATCTCAAAACAAATCATATTGAATCCTAAACTGTTTTTGTTGGGTCTGTACCCAGAAAAGCATAATTTCAATAAAAGTGAAAGAACATTCATAGACCTCAGTTTGCTTAATGCCAAAAAATGTATTGCACTATTATGGAAAAAGACTCATAGACCAGATGTGACTCAGTGGTTAAGACAGATGTTAACAAACCTTCCATTAGAAAGAATAACATATATACTGAAATCAAAGGAAATTGTGTTTGAGAATATATGGAGACCTTTTATTGATTATGTAAAAAATTTAAACATAACTCTTGAAGAAGAAGGTGAATGATGTGTGTGGACCTTGTAAATTCCAAACTGGTGAACATAATATGTATGTATACTAATGTATTGGATTGTCTAGACTAAACAGAGGAGCATTGTTGAAGACTTGATTTTGTTGGTGGTTGTTGGTGTTTTTAGGGCATTTTTTTTTTTTTTTTTTTTGTAGTACTTTAGTGTTAGTGTTTGATTGTTTGTATCATGTTTGTTAAAAAAAAAAAAAAAAGGTTCAATAAAGATATTGTGGAAAAAAAAAAAAAGAAATGTTGGCAGACTGAAAAGTATGTCCATGGAGAGTTTGCTGGCCAGTCAAGCACAGTGATACCATGGTCATGAAACCAAGTATTGGTACTTTTGGCAGCGTCGACAGGTGCCAAGTCCTGCTGGAGAATGAAATCAGTTTCTCCATAAAGCTTGTCAACAGAGGGAAGCATGAAGTGGTCTAAAATTTCCTGGTAGACGACTGCACTGACTTTGGACTTGATAAAACACGGTGGATTAACACTAGCAGATGTCACTGTTATGTTTGCCCCTTATGGAGCATAAATGAGGCACCACTCGCCTGCAGTGAGTTTGGTGATTTAATAAGGAAATAATGACAAACACAAACACTCGCCTTGAGGGGCGGATATACAAAAAGCTAAGGATGACATCCAGTGAAGTAATAACGAGAACGTAAAGAGCGGAGAGTCAATACAACAACTTACATATACTTGCGAGGACGAAACCTTGCGCAGAGAATGGACTGGAGTCAGGGTAGGGGACTCCAGCCTAAGTTAGGCGAGGACGCTGCGAGGAATAAGCCTCGCTCGCCAGCTTAAATAATGCCACTCAACTCAAAGCACAAACAGGTGACAAGTGAATGCAATCAGTAAAACAAACAGCTGTGACAGGTTGTGAACAGACTGACAGGCGGAAGTCCTGCCGTGGCGCTGTCAAAATAAAAGCACAAACCAAACGACAGATAAACAGAACTAAATCTATACACAGATAAAGAATAATAATCCAAGATCCGAGCACGGTACAGATCCGCGCTTGGCGCCATGACAATTATTGACTTTATTGCAATAGCTGAAGTTAAAACAAAAAACTATAAATATGTGGTAAGAGTAAATGATTAACTCAGATTATTAAACTGAAGAAAGAAATCTGGAATGTATTCATGAGAGAGGCCTTATTTTATACATTCATAGCACTCTACAATATAATATTGATGATTTTCATAGTTTGGATTTTTCTGAATATTTGGTATGTTGTGGAAATGTGAAAATGACGAGGCAGAGTTTATCTCACGAGTCAGGTTTATTCACATCTTCCAACATCAGCAAAGCAGAAAAAAGAAAAACACAGACATTCGTCCTTTATATATCCAGGACCTACAAAGCTCACAGTCACATTGCATTTAATCCCAAGTAACAATGCGTCTTTCCTTAAATCCTATAACATCCTCCTCATAGTCTCTGGCAGACCAGGAAATCCCCCAAGGCCGTCTCTTGCATACCAAAGACTAAATTTTCACATCCTCCTGTTATCTCCTAGGAGACCCAGTCCTTTGTTGTACTCTGAGATGTGAAGCTTAAAGTGATACATATGTGTCCCACATCACCCCCCCCCCAAACATCTAAGATGGAACAACAGAATAACAGTCTGCATGTCATGATAAAATCATTACACTTCAACCCACGTGCTGTTTGGGCCTCAGCCTCCTCCCGTATCTGCTGTAAGCGGGCTTCACCACTTCTGTGGCGCCATCATGCTGAGGGGCTGCTGTCTGGGGGTGAAAACTGTTTGTCAGTCCCAGTGGGTGTTCTGGGGAATTTCCCCGAGGGGGTCTGCCTCGCCGAGGAGCCCTGGCCAACAGCACATCCTCGTCCGCCACAACAAAGGCGGGTTTGAGCCTGTTTATGCCAATCTTTTCCTTCCTGCCCCCCAAATCTAGCAAAAAATGCTTGTCCCCTGTTTCCAGCACTCTAAATGGTCCATCATAAGGTGGCTGCAGCGGTGGGCGATGAGCATCGTGTCTGACAAAAACAAACTCCACGTTTTTCAAAGTCTTAGGTACAAAAACGTACGGAAAAATGTGGTGAACGGGGCCAGGCAGCGTGCCCGATTCCGTGCCACGCTGCAACAGCTGAGACGGGGAGCTATCTGGCGCAGGATTATCTGGGAGAAACTCCCCGGGCAGCTGAAGTGGCTGCGCAAAAACTAGCTCAGCCGGGGAGGCTTCTAAGTCCTCTTTAGGTGCAGAACGCAACCCCAATAAAACCCACGGTAGCTTGTCTACCCAATTTGTATCAGTCAATGACGCCCTGAGGGCCGCTTTCAATGACCTATGAAAACACTCGCATAACCCATTAGCCTGCAGATTGTACGCGGTTGTGCGGTGAATTGTGACACCCAGGTTGCGGGCCATTGTTGACCAAAGTTCGGAAACAAATTGAGGGCCTCTGTCAGACATAATGTCCGACGGGACTCCAAAACGCGCTACCCACGCAGTTAAAAACGTGTGCGCCACCTCCTCGGCTGTGGTTGACGCCAGTGGAACCACTTCCGGCCAGTGCGTGGTGCGGTCCACCATTGTCAGAAGGTGTGTGCACCCCTGTGATGGCGGGAGGGGGCCTACGAGGTCCACGTGAACATGATCAAACCTCTTAGCCGGGATGTGAAACGGCTCCAAGGGAGCTCTCGTGTGTTTGTGTACCTTGACTCGTTGACACGCCATGCAGGCTGCCGCTCACTCCTTAACTTGTTTGCGCAGGCTCGGCCATACAAATTTCTCTCCTACCATTTTGACCGACGCGCGCACTCCTGGGTGAGCCAGAGAATGAATCGAGTCAAAAACGCGGCGGCGCCACGCGGCCAGTACCAGAGGACGCGGTCGTCCAGTGGACATGTCGCAGATTAGGGGGGGCATACCCTCTTGCAGCACCCTGTTCTCCAGCCTTAACCCTGTTGGTCCAGACTGGAGCGCGTGCACTTCCGCGTCGCTAGCCTGATCCGCGGCCATGGCTGCATAATCTATCCCTACGCGGACTGGGACCGCCATGGCGCGTGAGAGGCAGTCTGCCACTACATTAAGTTTACCCGCCACATGCTGAATATCGGTAGTAAACTCTGAGATCGCGGCCAGCTGTCTCTGTTGCCGGCCTGACCACGGTTCTGAAACCTTGGCCATCGCGAAAGTCAGTAGCTTGTGGTCAACGAACGTGGTGAAACTGCATCCTTCCAGCCAGAACTGGAAGTGGCGAATGGCCAAATGGAGAGCTAACAACTCCCTGTCAAACGCACTGTATTTACGCTCACTATCGTGCAAAGTCCTGCTGAAAAAGGCGAGCGGCTGCCAAGCCCCGGCTACATGCTGCTCCACGACTGCCCCTATAGCCACATCTGACGCGTCGGTAGTGAGCGCTATGCGGACCGTTGGGTCCGGTGCGCCAACAACGCAGCATTGGCCAGGGCTGCTTTGACTTCCGAGAACGCTCGCTCTCGCTCCAGGGACCATTCGATTTTATTCGCGGGTTTTTGTTTTTTAAGCGCGGCGTACAGTGGTTGCATGAGCTGCACTGCGCGGGGGAGGAAACGATTATAAAAATTCACCATTCCCAAAAACTCCTGTAACGCCCTGACCGTTTGTGGCTGGGGAAAATTTGTTACCGCGCGCACTTTGTCAGGTAGCAGAACCGCTCCTTCTGGAGAGACGCGATGCCCCAAAAAATCAATCTGCGCCACCCCGAACTGACACTTCGCTGGGTTGATTATTAAACCGTGCTCTCCCAACCTCTGGAAACCTGCCGTGAGGTGGTTTTCGTGTTCGTCTTCGGACGCGCTGGCTACTAAGATGTCGTCCAGGTAGACGAATACGAAAGGGAGATCGCGCAACACCGCGTCCATCATGCGTTGGAACGTCTGCGCAGCGCCTTTAAGCCCAAATGACATGCGCAAAAACTCAAATAGACCAAACGGAGTTATTACCGCTGTTTTGGGTATGTCCTCAGCGCACACTGGGACTTGGTGGTAACCGCGTACCAAATCTGTCTTAGAAAAAACGCACGCCCCCGCCAAGTGAACGGAAAAATCTTGGATATGGGGGATTGGGTAGCGGTCGTGCGCTGTGGCGTTGTTCAACCTGCGGAAATCTCCACAAGGTCGCCACGAGCCGTCAGCTTTCGGGACCATGTGAAGCGGGGAAGCCCATGGGCTGTTAGAACGCCTGATGATGCCCAACCTTTCCAGGTTGGCGAACTCCGCGCACGCTATGGTCAGTTTAGATGCATCCAAGCGCCGAGCTTTTGCAAAAACGGGCGGGCCGGTGGTAGTAATAAAATGTTCCACCCCATGTTTAGCGAAGGCTGCTGAAAATGTGGGGATAGTGAGTGCTGGGAACTGAGTGAGCAGTGTGTGGAACTTACCGCCTGCTGCTGTGACGTTGGCTTGTGCTGTAGGCGGGGTCACTTGGGCTGTACAGGGAATAGAATCAAAAGAAAATGCATTAACCAGGCGCCTGTTAGCGAGATCAACCAACAAACCATGTGAGCACAGGAAATCAGCCCCCAACATATTAAAATTCACTGCTGCTATAACAAAAGTCCACTCAAATGTACGGCCGTGTAGAGACAGAAGCAGCGTCCTCTCACCAAAGGTCTTAATCTCCGAGCCGTTCGCTGCTGCCACCCCGGGACCACTGGAAACTGCCAGTCGGTCAGCGGAGGAAGGTGTGATGAAACTCAACTGGGAGCCTGTGTCCACGAGGAAATGCCTCCCCGAGCGTGCATCCTTCAAGTAGAGCAGCTTGTTCTCCTCCCCGAGGGTCGCAGCTGCTACCGACCCCCGGTCTTGGCGTTTCCTGCGCGCTTGAATTGGCACGGTGGTATACATTTGCGTGCCTTCTCTGCGAAGCGGCGATGGTAGAAACAGAGGGTGTCTCCTCCGCGATCCTTGGCCCCCACCGCAGCCGTCGTCGGTGATTCTGCTACCGCCGTCTCTGGCCCCCCGCCATGTCCGGCTGCCGCGCCGAACTCCGTCACTGCTGCGGTGGCCGCGCGCTGTCTGCTGGCGTTGAGAATCCGATGCGCCTCCTGGGCCAGCACGCGGAAGTCCCGCTGGGCCAACAACGGCGAACTGGCCAGGGCCGCTCTTGTGGCCGACGGTAGGGTCCTGAGGAAAATGTGGGTGAAGATGAAGTCGTCGCCGTCTGAGCCCCTCAACCTCAGCATGTTCTCCATCAGGTCAATGGGCGTGCCATCTCCCAAGTCGTTCAGAGCCAGGAGCCTCTCCGCTCTCTCCTCGACTGAGAGAGTGAAACGCTGGACAAGCGCAGCCTTCAACCCGTCGTATTTGTCGTTGGCAGGTGGCCGCTCCAATAGGCTCTGCACATGCCGAGCTGTGCGGTTGTCGAGCTTTGCAATCACATGGTAGAACTTCATGTCATCTACTGTTATCCCCCGGAGGGCGAACTGTGCTTCGACCAAGTGGAACCAGGAGCGTGGGTCGTCTTGCCAAAAGTCCGGTAGCTGGACGGTAGCAGCATACGCTTGGCTGGGAGCTCCTGACTCGGCTGGCCTGGGGGAATTTCTTTCACTCATGATACGTCTTAGGGTCACCAGTGTGGAAATGTGAAAATGACGAGGCAGAGTTTATCTCACCAGTCAGGTTTATTCACATCTTCCAACATCAGCAGAGCAGAAAAAAGAAAAACACAGACATCCGTCCTTTATATATCCAGGACCTTCAAAGCTCACAGTCACATTGCATTTAATCCAAAGTAACAATACATCTTTCCTTAAATCCTATAACATCCTCCTCATAGTCTCTGGCAGACCAGGAAATCCCCCAAGGCCGTCTCTTGCATACCAAAGACTAAATTTTCACATCCCCCTGTTATCTCCAAGGAGACCCAGTCCTTTGTTCTACTCTGAGATGTGAAGCTTAAAGTGATACATATGTGTCCCACAATGTAATATAAAATTACTGGGAGATATCCTAACATTTGGATTGCTGTGCAGAAGCCCAAACCCAAGTGATGAAAGTAATTTAAACTTGAATAAATTAATAACAGTAATAGGTGCAAGGAAAAATCCTGTGATAATGTAGCGGGACATTTTAATTATCCCACTATCGACTGGAACACCCTCATATGCAATGCATCAATTGACAGTTCTGAATTTGCATTTGTTGAAGCTGCAAGAGATAGTAACTGATAAATGAGCCAACTAGAGGAAGAGGCAATAATAAATCTTCATTGTTAGACCTGATGTTGACTAATCTGCCATTACTTCATTTGTTGTAAACTTGGAATCACCAGTTGGAAAGAGCGTCCACGCTGCCATGCAGACCAGACTCAGCCTGGATTTGAGGATACCTGGTTTAAACAAAATTAGTCACTATAATTATAGAAAAGGGGATTACAGAAATCTCTGGATATTGACTGGCAGCATTCACTTGCCTAAGCGGGCAGTGGTGGCCTAATGGTTAGGGATGTGGACTGGTGAGCAAAGGGTCGCTGGTTCAATCCCAGGACTGGCAGGATAGCAGTGTTTGCTCCACCCTCCTTAACCCCACTGTGGTGCCCTTGAGCAAGGTGAAAAAAATATATATGTGCAACTTTATTAACAATAAAGTTAATGATCCAGTCAGGGAAAATGTGCCAGTTATATCAGCAAAGAAATTACTTTTGAATCAAAGCATTCATTTGAAAATAGAGCTAAAGAATAGGCTTTGGAAAATATATAAACACTAACTATTTTAACAATTTTAAAGAATACTGCAGAGTGAGGAATGAAGTTCAATGGCTTACAACTGGGATGGGCAACTTTGGTGGTAGTGAGGGCCACAAAATTTTTTCCTCACTTCCTGAGGGCCAGATTTACATGTAAACTTTCCGGGGGGCGGGGGGGGGGGATTATTTTCTTCAAAGTCAAAAGTTTCACAATTGAATGAAAATGAAAGCTACTCAGTGTTTTATCATATTAGAATTAAAATCACTGATAAAATTATATCGGTCCTCTGTGATGGAATGGCAATCTGTCCAGGGTGCTGCCTCTCGCCCAAAGATGCTGGGATAGGCTCCACCCCCACCCCCAAAAAAAGGATTAAGCAGTAGAAGATGGATGGATGGATAAAATTGATTTTTAAAACTCTCGCTCCATCAAAATGATGAGCAAAAACAAATTCCAGACAATAATTAACAAAAGGTAATATGACGAAGCTTAGCTTGCTCTTGGATTCATTGTGGGTGTGGAGGGGCAGAGAAATAGCTGTGTATGTAGGGGGCCTTGGTAATCGTCTGGCTCCCCAAAGTGGCAAATTAAAAGTTTAAGAGCCACTGGTAAAAGTGAAATAAATAAATAAATAAATCAGCAAATTAAAACAACCACAGTCTCTGAACTTTTATCGGACATGGGATTGAAACAGTGTCGGTGCTTCAGCCGCGCTCTTTAGAAAGAAACCTCAAAGCTTTGAATGTTTTTCAGCACAATTAGAAGGAAAGCCTCCAAGCTCCATGAGGCTTCACTTGCCATCACTACTGAGGAACTGTAGCATTTATTCTTGTTTAAAAGCAGCCTACTCTGTACATTTACTGCCATTTACAGCCTAATAGTCTCAGCATGCGACACATACCTTACAACACTCCCATGCACACTGCAACTCCCACTATACTGTATCTCTGTGGCTCCCTCACTCTTGCTCCAGCACTTGCACAGAGCAACATCTAGGCTTTGATTAGCGCTCCCTCTGCTGGTGGAGTCTATAATTGCATGTAAGAATGCAAATAGATAATTGATTTTTGGAAATTGACTGGCACCAGCTGCCCATCCCTGACTTACAAGAACAGCCCAGAAGCTGTGTGAGCAAGATATTGCTAGAAACACCAAGAAAAAGCCTAAAAAAAAAAATCAATAAATAAAAAAAAATCTGGAAGTTTGCTAAATCCAGAATCAAATATATGATTGGTATTCCAGATCTCATTAAGAGCAATGGTGATACATTCAGAACTGATGAGAAAGAAAAAGCAGATATTTTGGCAGATTCTTCTGTCTTTATAGTGGAACTGGAGGGGGAGCTGCCTACATACACTCCCCTCCAAAAACAATGAAACAAGTTATTTCAGCTGACTCCCAAAAACATATTCAAGATACAGTTATACAATCAATATGGGCTTAAAGTACAGACTGTCAGCTTTAATTTGAGGGTATTCATATCCAAATTAGAGTTATGGTTTAGCAATTGCAACCATTTTTATACAAAGTCTACTTATTTCAGGCACTCAAAAGCAATGGAACAATTGACTCAGAAGCTATTCATGGGCTGCATGGGTTATTCTCTCATTAATCCATCATCAGTCAAGCAGGTAAAAGGTCTGGAGTTAATTGGTGTGGCATTTGCATTTGGAAGCTGTTGCTGTGAACCAACAACATGTGGCCAAAGGAAGTGAGACTATCCTTAGGCTGAAAAAAGAAGAAATCCATCAGAGAGATAGTGGAAATGTTAGGAGTGGCAATGTCAACAGTTTGGCACATTCTGAAGGAAAAAAAAAAAAAAGAGTGCACTGGTGAGCTCAGGAACTCAAAAAGGCCTGGACACCCACAGAAGACAACAGTGGTGATGATCATAGGATCCTTTTCCATGGTGGAGGGAAAAAAAACCCCTTCACAACATCCACTCAAGTAGAGAGCACTCTCCAGGAAGTAGGTGTATCAGTGTCTAAGTCTTTCCATAAAAAGAAGACTTCATGAGAGCAAATACAGTAGATGACAGATTTCTGTGATGAGAAATGTAATAATAAGAAGGAATTTACTGGTGAAATAAGTTTCTCCAAACCAAATTAGAAGAAATTGTATTCTTAATGATTATGAAACTGATATTATCAAAAGATAATATCAGTTACAGGAAAGATTATATTTCCTTTCATTTGGAAGCAAACAACTGTTTTCTGTGAAGAGAAAATGAAAACTTACATCACCTATTTTTAATATGTGACTATGCACATTGTTTCTGCATGGTGGGCAGTGGTGGCCTAGTGGTTAGGGATGTGGACTGGTGAGCGGAGGGTCACAGGTCTGATCCCTGGACCGGCAGGATTAGATCTGGGTGGGACAGATCACATAGCAGTGTTTGCCCCACCCTCCTTAACCCCACTGTGGTGCCCTTGAGCAAGGCCCTTAACCCCAACTGCTCCACTGGAGCTGCTCAGTGGCCACAGGCCAGTCTGTGGTTGTACTGGGCAGCTTCCTGGTGTGAATGTGTAACTGTGTGTGAACAGGGCATCCTTGAAAAAGAGAGGTTGCCTCTAAATAAAGGTTAAATAAAATATGCAGGATTGGCTATACTAAAAAATATTATACTGTCGCCTCTACCTGCTAAAGATGTGAAGTATCTTTTTGAAGACAAGAAAGTAGACTTTATTATCAAATTATTCTTTTCCTGGGAATTTTTTTTTTATTCATAAATACTGATATTTTAAAACTCAATCACAGCAGGTACACTGGATAAACAATGTTAATATAAGCTGATCCTTGCTTGTTGTCCTTGTTATCTACTGAATGTTTTACTTTTGCCCCTTGGTTCTTTTTGCTGTTCCTTATAATTGTTTTTTATCTTTTTGTTTTCCACTTAATTTGGATGTACATCTGTTATACTGAACTTGTGAAGTACCGTTTGTTTGTAATTTTCTTTCTGTTAATATAAATAAATAAATAAACTAACTTCCACACTATGTTATAAATGCCCCAGTCATCAGTAGTTTTAAGAGCAGGCTGGATAAATACTGGAGAAACTTTGAGGAACCTTTTAACCCCAAAGAGGCAGTATTGGACCCTGTTGATGGGCTGGATGATATGGCAGAAGAACTAGATATATAATCTTTTGGAGTGACAGTAGAAGTCCATAGCCAGCAATACTAATATGATATCATTTGAGTACTATCGCCCTGACAAGATAAAGACAATGAGTAGGAAAATGAAATAAATGAACAAATCTCAACAAACTTTAAAAATATTGTATCTGATTGCTTGGATAGTAAAAATCTCGGAAAATACATTTAATATACTTTGATAAACTGGTAAGTGTAATACAAACACATCTGAAAGAAATAATCATCCACTGGCATCAAACAAAAATGACAACGCTGAACATATTCACCTTTTTAAGACAGCTGGTGCCCTCTGGTGGTCATGGAGAATACCCAACAATATTAGAAAAGTTTTTATAAAATCTTTATTATGGCAGCAAGTTTAAAAGAAATCTAATGAATTATTATCATTGTTTCAACTTTTTTTGCTTTAACGCTGGCATTATACTGAATATTCAAGAAGGTCAAACCTCTGGTTTGGGGACCAGTGGGATGACGTGAGGCTTTGGTGTCTTGTGTCTTGTTGGTGAGCCTTTTTAAAAAAGGCTCACCAACAAGACACTGGAAAACTGAAAAGTCTAAAGGAGCCATCTGTAGTTTTAATTCCACCTACTGGGTGACAGCCCTGTGCCAAAAAGTCCCGGTGAGATCACTAAACGCTCCTTAGGCCTGTGAAGCTCACAATTCTTCCTGCAGGAGAAATGGGGTAGAATAGAATAGGCTTTGTCATTGTCATCGGGGCGGCGGTGGCACAGGTGTAGTATGACCGAGTACTGATCGGAGGGTCATGGGTTCGATTCCCGCTCTGTCTGCTGTCCGCTTGTCAAAGTGTCCTTGAACAAGACACTGAACCCCCAGTTGCTCCTGGTGGCCTGGTCAGCGTCTGTGTGTATGGCAGCTCTGCCGCCATCAGTGCGTGAATGTGTGTGTGAATGGGTGGATTGCAGGATCTGTAAAGCGCTTTGGTCATCCTAGACTAACTAACCTGCACTTATATAGCGCTTTTCTAGTCACAAAGACCACTCAAAGACGAGAAGAAAAGCACTATATAAGTGAATGCCATTTAGCATTTACAGTTGTACAGCACAATGAAATTGTGGGTGCCCCACCAGGCTACTGCACAATAAAACAAATGCAGTAGTCCGGAGTGTCTAGCGTGTGAACGCACCACCATCATAGAAAACACAGCTCAGACTATGTCACAATGGTGGCATTACAGGATGCAAATTCAGCACAGAGCTCTTTAATATACTGGCATCTTAGGTTTCATATCATTACTGCTGTTTCTAAACACTCATATACATTAATAATATTTAAGTTTTTTAAAGGGGAAAACTACCCTCCGTGGATTGCCACCTTATCATGGTGGAGGGGTTTGTGTGCCCTAATGATCCCAGGTGCTATGTTGTCAGAGGCAACTTGACCCTAGTAGGGTCTCCCAAGGCAAACTGGTCCTCGGTGAAGGGACAGCCCAAGAGTGGTCCAGTTGATCTCCATGAAAAGGTAACAGCAAGACCCAGTGTACCCAAAGGAGCCACATGGCTTCAACCTCCAGTTGGCTCACCCCCTGCGGGGTGGGGGGGATCATGGGGATCGTGGCGCTATGTGAACTGGGCGGCAGTCTAGGCTTCTCTGCTTGGACTGCTGCCCCCGCGACCCAGACCCTGGATAAGCAGGAGAAGATGGATGAAAGTCAAAAAAACTGTTCAAAGGTAATTCTGTAACATCATCTGTTAAAAAAAAAAAAAAATAATACAGTAATCATGCAACTCTGAATTTATTATCTGTCTGCTCAGTACTAAAAAGGTTACCTGCTGCATCTGGTGACGCAGCTGATTGGTGGTGAGACAGAGAGACCTCATCCCACGGCTGCGACACTCCGCCTGCAATTCTAACACACTCACGGCCGCCACACCCTCAGCTGCAATCATCTTTGAGAAAATGGAAAGGAAGTTCAGAGACAAAAACAAGAAAGCAGTGACGATGAACACTGATGATTAACTGATGATTGAGCAGCACGGTGGAACAGTGGTTAGCACAGTGGGAGCACAGTAAGAAGGTCACGGGATCGATTCCACTCCTGACCATTGAGGGTTCGATCCAACCCCCTGACCATCAGTGACCCCGTGTGGAGTTTGCATGTTCTCCACGTGTCTGCGTGGGTTTACCCCAGGTACTCCGGTTTCCTCCCACAGGCCAAAAACATACAAGTTAGATTAACTGTAGAGTCTAAAGTGGCCCTAGGAGTGAATGGTGAAGGGATGGTGCCGTACCGTGCCCGCTTCATCCATCCAGGTGGATGCCCTGAATTTCCCCTCTGGGGATCAATAAAGTACACAAAATAAAAACCCAGAGTTTCAAGTTGAAAAGCAATGCAACTACTGACACCTAGTTACCTTCATGCCTCATTAGACCTTTCATCTTGTTGACAAGTTAATTATGAATCAAAGTAAAAAAGGATAATATTCAGATGTTACTAATCAGGCTTTATTACCTTATAACATAAGCATACTTGGAGAAAAAAACTTCATTAAAATACAAAACCACCTAGGTCCCGGACCTCCGCCTCACCTCATCGTCTGACTTGATAGCTCTGAGTTTCATCATCAGCTGGAAACGCAGCAGGCTGTTCGTGCTGATGGGCTGCAGCTCCAACAATTTACATAAAGCCACCAGTTGAGGGCGCTTCAGGTGCTCCAGCGTCAGCTCATCCTAAAACAGCTTTGAAAACCGGATAATGTCTTTGGTTTCAGGTTGTTCACCTGAGCCACGTACCTTGAAACAACATTCCAAGTTACTGATATGCAAACACAGTATGTCCTGTAACAATTATGGTATCACCAGCAAGAAGTATGAGGTGTGTCAGAAAAGAAACAGGACTAGGGGTCACAAAAAATTTATTTCAAATGTAAACTACAAACTACAAGTTTCCCCTTCAAAATAATCCCCCTTGGGACTTCCGGTCTGGACACCATGGTGATAGCAGCTTAACGCTGAAGCTCCCAGACCCGATCCAGGAATATACCTTGAAAATCTGATTTAACAGATTTTTGGAAGAGTGAAAATCAAAAGACAAAGTCATCATGCCTAAAGGAAAACAGAAGAAATCGACATTTACCAGGCCAGGACACGCATCGGCCGGAGAATCTGATCCGGAGGATTTCCATTCAGAAGACGAGGAGCTGAATGAAGCTAGCAAAAAGGTTAGCTTAAAAATGGTACTTAGACTTCCGGTCTGGACACCATGGTGATAGCAGCTTAACGCTGAAGCTCACAGACCCAATCCAGGAAAATACCTTGAAAATCAGATTTAACGGATTTTTGGAAGAGTGAAAATCAAAAGACAAAGTCATCATGCCTAAAGGAAAACAGAAGAAATCGACTTTTACCAGGCCAGCACACGCATCGGCCGAAGAATCCGATCCGGAGGATTTCCATTCAGAAGACGAGGAGCTGAATGAAGCTAGCAAAAAGGTTAGCTTAAAAATGGTATATAAAGAATTAAGACAATTTCGCCGAGAGTGTTGGGCCGAATTTCGTGAAATCAAAGAAGAAATAAAAAGGACGAACAGCAGAGTGGACCAGGCCGAGGAACGAATCTTGGAAGCAGAGGAAAGAATAAAAGGGTTGGAAGATGCCATGCTCGATCTACACAATAGACAGTCAAGAATGGAGGCTAAGCTAACCGACCAAGAAGGCAGACTAAGAAGAGATAACATAAGAATTCATGGTCTGAAAGGAGTCGAGGATGGTTTCACCACAATGGCGGCATGCGTGGAATCCTTATTGAGAGAAAAGTTGGATATTCCCCAATCCACCGACTTGAAGATAGAAAGGGCGCACCGTACATTAGCCCCTAGGCCGGCGGCAGAAGCGCCACCAAGATCGGTGATGGTGAGGTTTTCCAACTTCAAAATAAAAGAAGAGGTTGTAAGACTGGCTTGGCAGAAAAAAGGATTTATGCACCAAGAGAGAAAAGTCTTCGTGGAACACGGTTACGCCCCAGAGGTCCTTAAAAAGCGTCGGGAATACAACAACGCTAAAAAGGTACTACGAGAGAAAAAACTGCACTTTCAGACACCATTTCCTGTGAAGCTGAGGGTTTTCTACGAAGAAGAGACATGTCTCTATAACTCG
This sequence comes from Pholidichthys leucotaenia, assembly GCA_020510985.1. Classification (NCBI taxonomy): domain Eukaryota; kingdom Metazoa; phylum Chordata; class Actinopteri; order Cichliformes; family Pholidichthyidae; genus Pholidichthys; species Pholidichthys leucotaenia. The sequence continues at coordinate 44,042,743 of CM035838.1, read as the reverse complement.
GCGGAAGAAGCAACCTCGGATATGGCGAGAAGAGGACTCCCGGTAACGGTGTTTAAACCCGCAGCAGACCCGATCGAAAGAATCAAGGCTCAAACGTGGTCCACACAGAGACCCTCAAAATCCTCGGGCTAACAGCGGGAAACCCAGCGCCAGAGCTACAAGGAAAAACTGGCCGTCTTCAGGAGGGAATAACGTTTTTTTTAGTCAATCTGCACATCCAACCCTCCTCCTACAAGGTAACAAACATTAAAGGAGATGCAGAATCAGCATGTGGTAAAACACTTAATGGAACAGTCATAATATTAGAAACAAATGTCTTTTTTTTTTTTAAAAAAAAAGAAAAAAAAACTTGTTAAAATAGAAATGTGACAATGATCCACATGTTCTCTCCACACTAACAAATACTGTATTAACGTGAATGTTTGCTGTGATGGTGGTGGGAGGGTGCACACAACTTCATAGGGTATAGGCATAAAAAAAAAAAAAAAATTCATTACAAGTTCGGATTGGGATCTGAAATTCACGTTAAAAACATGGGACAACTTACAGGGGTAAGAGAGGGCCCTCAGCACGTAACGGAATCTGAGGAATTTCCCTCAGAGCCTTCACACCATCAAGGCTCTTCCAGGGTCACTAAAGAGACCTCAAATCAGGAAGTTCTTTTGTCAGTTTTTTGTTTTAAAGTTTTATACACTATGTTCTTAATGTTTTTTATGTTCTTAATGTTCTTTCAGTTTCTGAGTAGCATAAAAGAGGGCCACCACACTGTTATACTAAATAAGACAACACAATGGAGAAACAGGGTGTAACCAAAATAATCTCATATAATGTAAAAGGGATCCTGAATCCAGTTAAAAGATCCAAGATTCTAGGCAAAATGAAAAAAGACAAAGCAGGAATAATATTTTTACAAGAAACCCACCTAACAGACGTAGAACACACTAAACTCAATAGACAAGGGTTTAAAATGATCTTTTCATCTTCATATAAGTCAGGGAGGAGGAAGGGGGTAGCGACATTGATCTCAACCAAAATTATATTTGAAAAAAAAAATCAGAACACAAAGATAAAGAAGGGAGATACAGTTTGGTACTTGGGCGGCTAGAGGGAGAAGATATCACCCTGCTGAATGTATATGCACCTCCAGGGGCTAACCGGAAATTTTATAAAAATGTATTTGACCTAATGATAACTAAAGCCCAAGGTTTAGTGATATGTGGTGGAGACTTCAACCTAAGACTGAATCCATACCAGGATGCATCAGGTAATTTTCCACATCAAAATAACACTCAAAGTAAGAAAACTCGGATGCTACTAAAAGAAATGGGAATCTGTGATGTGTGGAGGGAATTCAACCCCAGTGTAAAAGATTATACATTTTACTCAGCACCACATTCATCATACTCAAGGACTGACTATTTTTTTATGTTTAATAGAGACATTGGAAGAGTAAAAACATGTAAAATAGGACTGATGGATCTCTCTGACCACAGTCCGATCTATATGGACTTCAGTATCAAAAAATACACAAATAATACATTTTCTTGGAGGTTAAATTCAAATGTCCTGAAAGGACCACTGAAAGATGAATTGGAATCAGATATTCTCAGATATTTGGAAGAAAATGATAATGGAGAAGTATCCCCTTTAATACTGTGGGACGCATGCAAAGCTGTAATAAGGGGAAAGATTATTGCAAAACTGGCAATCCAAAAGAAACTGAGATGTAGAAGAGCTCGGAATGATGAGGCGATGTGACTTATAAACCAAAGTTTATTATCAGCTTTGCTCCTCTAACAAGTCTCATCTAGTGCAGCAGCAGAAAAAGTAAGAGAGTGAACACATTCGGCTCTGTGTACTTATACTCACACACAACAAAAGACATGCATACAAAGCTGACATCCCCCATTAACTTAATTATCCTCCTTTGTCTCCGTACCCCTCCACCTGGCCCTGGGAGGTCAGGGCAACCTATCTGGTCTCCACCACAGTGCCTTGGATGCTCTTTGATCTTCACTGGCGGTTGAGACCCTTTGTCCTGTTCTGAGGTGTGAAGTCGCTTTACATATGTAATCACCAAACATTCTCACATGCCTATACATATGTAGGTTATGGGATATATGATTAATATAGACCACAGCCCCCCCCCCCCCCCGCCCAAACGACTAAGAAAAGGACAATAGGAAAATTCACAGTTTAAGATAATTATTATGACATACTAACTGCTATACCTCTTGACAAAGAAGAAACTTTCCAGCAGCTATGCTCCTGTAGAGAATTCAGTGGTAATCATAACAGCATAGTAATATCACAAGTCAGTCCTAAACTGTTACAGCACAATTAGTGAACAACTTTTGAGTAGTTTGCATCGGTCCTTGTGCCGTCTGGGCTTTAATCTTCTTCCGAATCTGCTGTGGGTCCGTTCGGGCGTCCTGGTGGGACCCTCCTGTAAGGAATCTGCAGCTTGGGAAGGAGAGTGATTATTTGTTCCCTGCAGAGGGGCTGAGTCTTTTCTCTTGGGGGGTCTACCCCGCCGAGGTGCTCTCGCCAACCGTGCAGGCTCGTCTCTCAACAAGAAGGCAGGTTTAAGTCTGTCAATGCTGACTGTTTCTTTTCTGTCCCCAAAATCAAGCACAAAATGCTTATCACCAGGTTCCAGCACTCTGAATGGTCCATCGTATGGTGGGCGGAAGGTTGGTTTTAAAGCTTCATGCCTAACAAAAACGAATTCAGCGTTTTTTAAAGCTTGGGGGACAAAAACCCGTGGAAAAGAGTGATGTGCCGGCCCGGGGAGAGAGTCCGGTCCGTTGCTGCCTAAAAACCTCGGGGCTGGAAGATGCCCTGGCTCTGGGTTCTCTGGTAAAAATTCACCTGGGAGCCTGAGAGGTTGTGCAAAAACTAATTCTGCTGGGGAGGCGTCTAGATCCTCTTTAGGTGCAGCACGCAACCCCAATAAAACCCAAGGAAGTTTATTTACCCAATTTGTATCCGTTAGTGAGGCTCTGAGGGCGGCCTTAAGAGACCTGTGAAAACGCTCGCATAACCCATTAGCCTGAGGGTGATAAGCGGTGGTGCGGTGAATTGTCGCTCCTAAGCTGCTGGCCATGGCTGACCAAAGCTCCGAGACAAATTGAGGCCCCCTATCGGACGTGATGTCCGATGGGACGCCGAAACATGCCACCCAGTTTGTCAAAAAAACGCGAGCGACTTCCTCCGCTGTGGTTGACGCCAGAGGGACCGCCTCCGGCCAGCGCGTAGTACGGTCTATCATCGTTAACAGATGTGTGAAACCTTGGGAGGAAGGTAGTGGTCCCACGAGGTCGACATGAACGTGGTCGAACCTTCTAGCAGAGATTCGAAAAGGCTCTAGAGGGGCTTTTGTGTGTTTGTGTATTTTGGCGCGCTGACAAGAAATGCAAGTCTTTGCCCATTCTTTTACGTTTTTGCGCAGGCCAGGCCACACAAACTTTTCGGCGACCATTTTAACCGAAGCGCGCACACCTGGGTGCGCGAGGGAGTGAACTGAGTCGAAAATACGGCGGTGCCATGCAGCTGGGACTACCGGGCGAGGTCGGCCGGTTGAGATGTTGCATATTAGGGGGGGCACACCGTCGCGTAAACCCCTTTCCTCCAGCCTTAACCCTGTTGGTCCAGACAGGAGTGCGCGCACGTCCGCGTCACTACTTTGCTCTTCCGCCATGGCTGCATAATTTATCCCTACGTGGATTGGGGCTGCGTATGTGTCCGCGTTGGCGAAGAGTTCTGCGGCTGAGGTAGTATAATCTGTCTCCTTGCGCTCTGGCGATGTCACAGCGTGAGAGAGGCAGTCTGCTACCACGTTGTTTGCCTGCCACATGTCGAATGTCTGTGGTGAACTCTGAAATCGCAGCTAGCTGTCTTTGTTGCCTGCCTAACCACGGTTCAGAAATTTTAGCCATCCCAAAGGTGAGCGGTTTGTGGTCTACAAAAGCCGTGAAACGCTGCCCCTCCAACCAGAACTGGAAGTGGCGGATGGATAAATGAAGCGCTAGCAGCTCCCTGTCAAAGGTACTGTATTTATGCTCACTTTGGTTTAGTGATTTGCTGAAAAATGCCAAAGGTTGCCAGGTTCCGCTGACGTGTTGTTCTACAACCGCCCCTATGGCCAGGTCTGAAGCGTCTGTGGTTAGCGCAATGCGGGCCGAGGGATCAGGGTGAACCAACAATGTGGCATTAGCTAGGGCACTTTTTACTTCCGCGAAGGCGCGTTCGCGCTCCGGGGTCCATTCGACCGCGTTGGAAGGTTTTTGTTTTCTGAGCGCGTCATATAGGGGCTGCATGAGCTGAGCTGCGCGGGGGAGGAAACGGTTGTAAAAATTAACCATTCCCAAAAATTCTTGCAGCGATTTGATCATTTGTGGCCTTGGGAAACTTTTTACTGCGTGAACTTTGTCTGGCAGTGGGACTGCCCCCTTCGGTGAAACTCTGTGTCCCAAAAAATCAATTTGTGACACGCCGAATTTGCATTTGGCTGGATTGATTATTAACCCGTGCTCTTCTAGTCTCTGAAAAACCATAGTGAGATGCTGTTCGTGTTCCTCCTCAGATGAGCTGGCTACCAGCATATCGTCGAGGTAGACGAACACGAAAGGGAGGTCGCGTAATACTGCATCCATCATCCGCTGAAAGGTTTGAGCGGCGCCTTTGAGGCCAAAAGGCATCCGCAAAAATTCAAAAAGACCGAAGGGGGTTATTACAGCTGTTTTAGGAATGTCTTCCGATCTAACGGGGACTTGATGATAGCCGCGGACCAGGTCTATTTTTGAAAAAATGCGCGCACCCGCCAGATGTAGTGAAAAATCTTGGATGTGAGGAATAGGGTAGCGGTCATGCACTGTCGCATTGTTTAATCTGCGGTAATCGCCGCACGGTCTCCAAGAACCGTCGGATTTCGGGACCATGTGAAGCAATGACGCCCAGGGGCTTTTTGATCGCCTGATAATGCCTAGTTTTTCAAGGGTGGTAAACTCGTCCCGAGCTATGGCGAGCTTGGTTGCGTCTAAGCGCCGAGCTTTGGCGAAAACGGGTGGGCCCGTTGTGGGAATAAAGTGTTCAACCCCGTGCTTAGATGAGATGAGATGAGATTCAACTTTATTGTCATTACACATGTATGAATACAAGGTAACGAAACGTGACTTGGCATTTGGGCACGCTCTGCAGAGCGCATCCAAGGCCGGGGCAGCCGCTAGGCGCCAGTCATAAAGAAGAAAGGAAAAAAAAAAGAAAAGAGAGGATATGACACAATAGGCGAGAGAAAAAAACATGTTTTATCAAATTGACGCTTAATGAGTAAGCGAAATTTTGATTGCAGGCAAAAAAACCCTCAATGCATATTTAGCAGACATTTAGTAGACAAATCACACGCAGAAGGAGAGCAGTGTGTGTATATCGTATGCATGTAGTGTTGTATGCATTGTGTAGTGTAAATGTAACAGTTGTTAGTGAGCAGCAGAGGGCGCCTCCTGGCAGTGGATAGATGTTATAATCATGTGACTTATAAACAAGTCCAGAGTCCAGAGTCTCTCTCTCTCTCTCTCTCTCTTGCTTGCAGCCACTGTAGCTGAGAATTTGGGAATTGTGAGTGCTGGAAATTGGGTGAGGAGTTGATCAAACTTACCTCCTGCTGTAGTGACGCTGGCCTGCACGGGTGGTGGAGAAACTCGAGCTGAGCAGGGAATAGAAGCAAAGGACAATGCATTAACCAAGCGTCTGTTCGCTAGATCGACTAATAACCCATGTGCACACAAAAAGTCTGCGCCGAACAAGTTAAAACTCACCGCCGCTACAACAAATGTCCATCTGTAGTTGCGGCCATGGATGCGGAGGGGCAGGTTCCTTTTGCCAAACGTGTCGATGATGGAGCCGTTGGCTGCCACCGCTCCATTGCCCCGGGGGCCCATGGCCCGGTCTGCTTCGGAGGGCATGATAAAACTCAGTTGAGCTCCCGTGTCGATGAGGAACTGCTTGCCGGTGTGTCCGTCCGTCACATATAGAAGCTTGCTTTTTTCGCCGAGAACCGCCGCTGTTAACGGTTCTCGGCTTTGGTGTTTCCCGAATTCGTGAATTTGCAGGGGGGAACGCACTTGTAGGCCTTTTCGGCGAAGCGGTGGTGGTAATAACAGACGTCGCTCCGTCTGTTACGTCTTGGCCGTGTCGCTGTCACGGCGGGCGGATTCTGCTCAGTGGTTTGTGGCTCCCCGTGGCTCCGGACATCTGCGTTGAGGTCTGCGGATGCTGCTGTGGGTGTCTGTTCCTTGCAGGCGTTGACGAGTCGCTGCACTTCGTGAGCCAGCGTGCGGAAGTCTTGCTGGGTGCTGCATCGCATGTTGGCAAGCATCCCTCTCATGTGTGGCGGCAGCGTACTGAGGAATATAAATTGGAAAAGGAAATTGTCGTTGTCCTCTTCTTTAAGTTGCAGCAAGTCCTCCATGAGGGCCTTGGGTCTGCATCCTCTGTGGCCGTAGACCGCCAGGATCCTCTCGGCTCTCTCCTCGGCAGAGGGAACGAAATTCGCCACGATGGTCGCTTTCAGTTCTCTGTATTTGTCCTGGGCCGGTGGCCGCTGGATTATGCTCTGCGCACATCTCGAAGTGGCGGCGTTGAGTTTGGCGACGATGTGATAGAACTTTGTATCGTCAGCCGTGATGCCCGCAAGTGCAAACTGGGCTTCAGCTTGCTGAAACCACTAGGCGGGGTCTTCCTGCCAGAAGTCCGGCAGCTTGACGGTGACGGCATTTGTGTGGACTGTCACTGATGTGTCCGCAGGGTGAGAGTGTCTTTCTTCGGCTCTCACAGCGGTGCTGGTGCTCGGTTGAGCCCTCTCTATCACTTCTGCCGTGGGGGAACGTCGTCCATCTGTTCCCCTGTCTGCATGGGCGCCGGCGTCTGCCTGGGTCGCCACAGATGAGTCGATCGCTGGGGAACACCTCTGGTCCATCCTCGCATCAGGGTCACCAGTGTAGAAGAGCTCGGAATGACGAGGCGATGTGACTTATAAACCAAAGTTTATTATCAGCTTTGCTCCTCTAACAAGTCTCATCTAGTGCAGCAGCAGAAGAAGTAAGAGAGCGAACACATTCGGCTCTGTGTACTTATACTTACACACAACAAAAGACATGCATACAAAGCTGACATCCCCCATTAACTTAATTAGCCTCCTTTGTCTCCGTACCCCTCCACCTGGCCCTGGGAGGTCAGGGCGACCCATCTGGTCTCCACCGCAGTGCCTCGGCTGCTCTTTGATCTTCACTGACGGTTGAGACCCTTTGTCCTGTTCTGAGGTGTGAAGTCGCTTTACATATGTAATCACCAAACATTCTCACATGCCTATACATATGTAGGTTATGGGATATATGATTAATATAGACCGCATGAAACAAGAAAAACTAACCACATTAGAGTCAGAACTTAAGAACCTAGAAAAAGAGCACAAAGACAACACTCATTCTAATGACTCGCTCAAAATTAAGGAAATTAAAACCAAATAAATGAGATCTACACAATAGAAATCCAGAAGAAACTTGCATTTCTGAAACAAAAATACTATGAAGCAGGCAGCAAATCGGCAAAATTATTAGCCTATAAATTGAGGAAACAACAAACGGAGAGAGCAATCTACAAAATCAGAGACCCAGTATCAAAGGAAATAAAATTCAGAATTCAGGATATTTTTAAAAGCTTCGAGAACTACTATAAGAACTTGTACTCCCTCAAAAAACATAAAAACGCATCCGAAGCATTCCTAAACACATTAAACCTTCCCCAACTTACTGAGTCTCAAAATAAAACACTACCGTCAGAAATACAACCTAAAGAATTAGAAAAAGCAATTATGAAACTTAAAGCTAACAAATCCCCAGGAGCAGATGGCTATACAGCAGAGTGGTACAAAACCTTTAAACAGCAACTATCTCCTCTCCTCCTGAAAACATTTAACTATGTCCTCCACACAGGGGAAATGCCCCCTCCTGGAGAGAAGGGGTCATTGCAGTCATACCTAAACCTGAAAAGGACAAACTAGACTGCTCCAACTACAGACCAATCAGTGTATTAAATCAGGACTATAAGCTTTTTACCACTATCCTTGCCAAAAGGTTAGAAAATATACTGACAGACTTAATTCATTTAGACCAGGGGTGCTCATTACGTCGATCGTGATCTACTGGTCGATCGCGGAGGTAGTACTGGTCGATCACAGTTTGTACGACTGTTGACTGATTTCTGTACCTTTATCTAGTTCTCAATAAAGTTTGGAAAAAAAAAAAAAACCTGGTCGATCGCAGCGTGACATTAAAAAATATATTTGTCAGCCTATCAAACATCCCGTCACTTGATTGACATACAGGGCAACCATTCAGATGACAACTGAATTTTGACCTTTAGGTCACCGCTCATGCGTAAACAACGGCGCTAAGCGCAGCAAAACTTACAAGCTAGTCAGCGAATTACCTCAGATTTTAAGCCCTTGCTAAAAAATATGGTGATCAAAATAGAGTCGGACTGTTCATGGAAAATACGACATCGACTTTCCGCCAAAAAGCCAGCTGAGAAAGAGAAAGGTGGAGGAACTAAAATCCCAGTTGTCCGGACAGCAGTCATTTTTCACTCAACAAACTTCAAAAGCGAAAGCCGCCACCGAAGCATCGTTCCGGGTGAGTCACGCCATCGTTAAAAACAATAAGTCCTTCCAAGACGGAGAGATGGTAAAAGAAGCATTCGTTGAAGCAGCTGACTCATTTTAATTTTAATTTAATTAAAATTTAAAAAAATTAATTTAATTTTATGTTTTGCATTTTTGTAGTGGGTAGATCATTTTGACTTGGTTGTTTTATAAGTAGCTCGCATGCTGAAAAAGTGTGAGCACCCCTGATTTAGACCAAACAGGTTTTATAAGACAAAGACAGACACAAGACAACATTAGACGCACTTTACACATAATTTATCATATAAAAAAATATAACTTAAATGCAGCCATATTGGGATTAGATGCTGAAAAAGCATTTGATTCAGTTGACTGGTCTTTCCTATATAGAATCTTATCCAGTTTCAATTTTCATAACAACTTCATTAGAACTATCCAGGCATTATATAAAAAACCAACAGCTAAAATAAGGATTAACGGTAAATTATCATCATCGTTTGAGCTGGAAAGAGGATGTCGTCAGGGCTGCCCCTTGTCTCCACTGCTCTTTGCAATCTTCATAGAACCTCTGAGCCAATGGATAAGACGGAATCAAAAAATTCAAGGTATTACACTTGGTCAGAAGGAACATAAAATAGCAGTCTTTGCTGATGACATTTTAATATACCTGGGGCAGCCGGGCACCTCTTTTCCAGAACTAATCTCAGTTTTTTCAGAGTATGGAGATTTATCGGGATACGAATTAAACATGCATAAAACCCAAGTTTTAACATTCAACTATGACCCAAATCAATATTTACTAAGCAAACTCAAAACTAACTGGGAGATGGAATCTATGAAATATCTGGGGGTCAATATCCCGAAACAACTCAACAAAATTATAACACTAAACTATGAGCCACTGGTGGCAAAAATAAAATCTGATCTAGCAAGATGGAATATGATACCATTCTTGGGTACTGCACAAAGAATTGAAGCAGTCAAAATGAATATACTTCCACGTCTTCTATACCTTTTCCAAACAATACCGGTAGAACCTCCCAAAAAAACATGGCAAGACATGGCATATTTATTCCACCTAGCTGCAATGCTCCGTACTGTGGGTGTTTATATATTTACATATTTATTCCATCTAGCTACAATGCTCTGCACTGTGTGTTCATATATTCATATATTTATTCCATCCAGCTACAATGCTCTGCACTGTGTGTCTGTGTGTGTGTGTATATATATATATTTTATAGTAATACGTACATATGTATATTAGCTGCTCTTGCTTGCTTGTTTTTTTTTTTTTTTTTTTTTTTTTTTTTCTTGCCTTCTGATTGTTGCTCTGAGTGTTGCTATCCCTGTGCTGTTGCAATCCTGGAATTTCCCCATTGTGGGACTAATAAAGGCTTATCTTATCTTATCTTATCTTATCTTAAGAACTGGACAGAAGGATCTCAAGATTCATATGGCAGGGCAAGAGACCTAGAATCAGATATAGAACCCTACAGCTAAACAAAGACAAAGGTGGGCTTGCGCTGCCAAATATCAGGGACTATTTTAAAGCCGCACAAATTAAAACTTTAGTAGAGATATGTAACCCTGTCTACACTGCACAATGGAAGGAGATGGAATGCCAAATAACAAGTGACATCCCCCTACAGGCGATAATAGGGAACAATGCCTTACCTAAGCTTTTGAATAACACTAACCTGTGGATAGAGACCCCGCTAAAAATTTGGTTTAAGATAGTCAGAGAGAATCAAACTAAAGAACCCTATCGATTTCTGCAATGGATAGCCTATGATCAAGACTTTACTCCTAATAAAACAGACACTAGATTTAAAAAGTGTAAAGAGAACGGACTGATAAAACATTACGATTTTTTTAAAGGGCAAATTTTAAGAAGTTTTGAAGATCTGAAAAAACAAGGTCTAATAAATCAAGACCTTTACAGGTTCTTTCAGCTTAGACACCACATAAACAAAATACTTAAAAAGGAGGATTTGGAAAGGGCCCAGTCAGGTGTTCTGAAGGTCTTCTTAATGGCATATAAAGGGATCAGATACATTTCTAAAATATACCAAGGTCTTCAAGACTTAAAAGGAGACAACACATCATATATAAAAGAGGGATGGGAAAAAGTGGGGAATTTCATTTTACAACTGGAAATATGGGAAAAGCTAAATAAACAACAATGGAAAAGTACCTCATCCCTGCAGTGGAGAGAATTTGGATGGAAAAATTTGGTAAGATTTTTCAGAACACCTGCACAAAACAAATTTACTCGTAAGGGGTTGAATTGTTGGCGCTTGTGTGGTGAAGAGACTGCAAATCATTTTCATGTGTTTTGGTCATGCCCAGTTATCCACCAATATTGGACCAATGTACAGACAATATTGTGGAAAATATTCAAAATAACAGTCCCCTTTTCTTTTGTAACTTTGTATTTGGGTTTACTACCAGATTCACTGGAAAGACGAGGAGAAAAACACTTATTCACTGTTTTAATATTGGCAAGTAAAAAAGCCCTAACTAAAAAATGGATGTTGAAGGACTGTCCTACACCTGAAGATTGGATTAACGTGATCCAAGACATTTACTCGATGGAAAAGTTGACATTCGCACTGAGACAGGACATGGATGGGTTCTTGAACTTTTGGCAACCCTGGAACGCATATGTGTCTTCCATTAGATCTAATCTTTGACAAATACCATTTCAATAATGGCACCTCTCTTTGTTCCAACGCTACTCAGATGCCCTTTTATTTTTATTTTTTTTTTTTAATTTTTTTTCTCTTTTTTGTTTTTTTGTTTTTTCTTGTTTTTTTTTTGTTCTTTCTTTAAATTCTCTTTTCACTTAAAAAAAAGGGGTGTTGTAAAAATTATCCTTCCAATGTTGTCAAAAAACAAAAAAAGGGAACATGTGATGAAAATCTAAACAATGCAATGCTGTAATGACATGTATACCCTTTACAAAAACTTAAATTAAAAAAAAAAAAATCCCCCTTGAGTCTAATGTGCAGGGATGGCAACAGGAAATTCTGATTTCAGCTGAAATCTAATTTGGTCGATTGACTTATGGGGGTGCCGGGGGGGCGCAGTCCCCCTGGGTCTGGGAGGTTTTCAGTAAAACAGAATTAATTTAGACTGAAAAAAAAGAAAAAAAATATGAAATACTAGACTTAGATAAATCATTAAATTTAATGAAAAGTTAACTTACTTTTTCCTCAATGTTGTCTCACTGTCTTTAGTCCAACATATTTAACAGTTCTATAAGAGTTTATTACACTATTTACACTGGTCACCAAGTCATTTCTAATGTGAAACTTTCTTCCTTTTGGCAGCAAGCTGTGTCAGTCTCTGAACTTTGAACTTCATCTCCTTTTCTGGTTTCTTCAGAAACTGTCCGAGTGTTTCTGTTACCTCGTCGAACTTTGAGACAATTTTCACCTTTACCGTCCCTTTTCTCCCAAGCCAATTCCATCGGAAGTTATTTTTGACACTTTTGTCTATTTCTAGCACTGATGACTCCTGATCCTTCAATAAAAATCTCATAATTCCGCTGAAAACAATTCTGAAAGCTCAGAATTCCAAAATGAACCAGGGATGTGATTTGGTTGGTGAAATTATCTGAAAATTTAGCAGGGGGTCTGGGGGACATAGTCCTCCAGCGGGGTCCGGGGCAGAGCTCCGGTGGGGGGGCAAGGGGGGCAAAGCCCCCCAAAGCTCCTGGGTTTTTATGATTTTTAAGTACCAGAACTGTGCTTAAATGACATAAAACAAACAGCTGAATGCCACTTATTACTGTATAATACTGACTTATGTTCCAACAAGATAGCATTCCTAAAATATTCCAACAAGCATTATCCATTACATGCTTTAACACTTGATCAAATCAAAATCAGTTAATTTTATCTATTCCATAATAGAAATAAAATTCCAGTTTCAGATCACCAGTTTCAATCTCCATTGAGTCTTGAGCTGTTCATTTTGCACAATCACTGATGTAGCCAAGTCTTAGAAATATTCAAAAGTTATGAGTCAATGTCCACTGTGCACTGTCAATTTCAAACTGTTTGGAATCATAAAAGTAATCTAACTAAATTGTTTTGCTATTTTTTCTCCTCAACATCAATGTCAGGGCGCTGCAGGAGTTTTTTTGGGGATGGTTAACTTTTATTACCGTTTCCTCCCCCACGCAGCCCAGCTCATACAGCCGTTGTACGCCACACTCAAGAAACGGAAACCGGCGGACAGAGTCGACTGGACTCCCGAGCGGGAGCAGGCGTTCTCTCTGAGGTTAAAACAGCTCTGGCGAACGCTGCACTACTGGCGCACCCAGACCCGGTGGCTCGGATAGCGCTCACTACCGACGCCTCGGACATGGGCATAGCGGCCGTCGTGGAGCAATGCGTTGCTGGTTCTTGGCAGCTGCTCACGTTTTTTTTTAGCAGGTCTTTGTATGACAGTGAGCGTAAATACAGCGTGTTTGACAGAGTGTTAATGGCTCTCCACCTGGCCATATGCCACTTCCAGTTCTGCCTGAAAGGGCGCACCTTCACTGCGTTCGTGGACCACAAGCCGCTAACGTACTTAACATACTTTATCTTCCTGGAAGATAAAATAAAGCGGAATTTGGCAAATTAGCGGAAAAATCACATCCCTGAGAACATGCCGCCATGAATTTTTGACAAAGCATACAACGAGCCATTTGATTGGTCCAGTCGTTTGCAACTATCCAATCGCAGGGCTGTTTACAATACAGCAGTAGCTTGAGTACATAACATCCGGGTTATCGCAGGAGACTTGACCCGGGAAAGCGTCGAGCGCTTATGTAATCGTGTTGATTTTCGCTAAAATCGGTAACAATAAGGTACCTTACCCCCCCTAAAATTTTCTCAACGGATTTAGACGATTCACAGAAATGATCAATTTTAAAATAAATCGGCGGAAATCCGCAGATCTGCGGAAAATTGCCATCCCTGAATGTGAGCTGGTGCATTGTTGTGGTGAAGCAGCCATGAGTCGTTTTGCCACAAGTCTTGCCTTTTCTCACGCACCAAAGTAACCATACTGGTTGGTTGATTGGCCCTGTGGCAACGCGTTAATCCCTATCCCAATCACAGCACACACAGCACAATAGATCCTGTTATTTTTCTGACACACCTCATACCATAACTTTTTAAAGACAGAAACGTTATTTGCACCACTACCAAACTTTAAACACACAGCTCTAAAGAAAAACCCATACACTACAACCATTTCTAATTTACCTGCTGAACATATTTTAAGAAGCACTGCATCTCATTTTCCACCTTTGCTTTATTCCTTTGGACCATCTCAGCAATCATCTCTTGGAGAAACTTGTTCAGCTTCAATTTAGCAGCCAGACCCTTCTTCAGAAGGCTACGGACAAGGATTCTTAGCTTGTCGAGCTATTCTTTAAAAAATATACTGTATATACATATATATAGATCTACGTATATATAGATCGTCACTTCCTTGTGGTCACGTATCGTCACTTCCTGTTTTGCTGTCTGCCTGTGTGGTTTGCTCTCCAGCTCTCCAGCCACTAGCTATGGCTACTACCTCTCTTTCCTCTCCTCCTCTGGTGTGCTCTCTCTGTCAGATGTTTAGCTACACCTCTGCCTCTTTTAGTGATAACGGTAAATGTAATAAATGTTGTCTTTTTGAGGCGCTCGAGGCGAGGTTGTCTGATTTGGAATCCCGGCTCCGCTGCATTGAAACACCGTCTGCGCCAGTTAATCTTGACGGACGCCCATTAGCTACAGCGGAGCTAGCTAGCTTAGGTCCCACTGTCAGCGGTTCCCCGGCTCTCCTCAGCAGCGAGGAGACTGGGTGGGTGACGGTGAGAAGGAAGCCTAGTCGCAAAGCCCCGGTTCACCACCAACCTGTTCACGTTTCTAATCGTTTTTCCCCGCTCAGCGACACACCCGCTGAGGAAAAAACTCTGATCATTGGCGACTCTGTAGTCAGAAACGTGAACCTAGAGACTCCAGCGGCCATAGTCCAATGTATTCCTGGGGCCAGAGCAGGCGACATCGAGTCAAATTTGAAAATGCTGGCTAAAAGTAACTGTAAATACTCCACAATTGTTATTCACGCCGGCATTAATGACATCCGTCTCCGGCAGTCGGAAGTCACGAAACTTAATATAGAATCGGTGTGTGACTTTGCAAAAACGATGTCTGCCACAGTAGTATTCTCTGGGCCCCTCCCCAATCTGACCAGTGATGACATGTTTAGTCGCTCGTCATCCTTGAACCGCTGGCTGTCTGTGTGGTGTCCTAAAAATGATGTGGGCTACATTGACAATTGGAGCTCTTTTTGGGGAAAACCTGGTCTTATGAGACGAGACAGCATTCATCCCACTTTGGATGGTGCTTCTCATTTATCTAACAATCTGGCATCTTTTTTATCCAAATTTCCAAAACCGTGACTACTCAGAGTTGGGACCAGGAAGCAGAGTCGTAGTCTTACACGCCTCTCTGCAGCTCCTCTTCATCCGCCACCCCTCAGCTTAGCCCCTGTCTTCCCCATCAGAGAATCGTTGTCTGCTTCCTCCAAAGTAAATAAAAATATAATGTATAAGCGTCCCAAAGTGATAAAGCAAAATATTGGTAAAACTCAAATTAAACATAAAGCCTCTAAATTGAATGATTTGGCCTCTGTTCCTCCTCATAATTTAAAAATTAAATGTGGTTTATTAAATATTAGGTCTCTAACTCCCAAGTCTCTGTTAGTCCATGATCTGTTAATTGATCATCAGATTGATTTAATTTCCCTTACAGAGACTTGGTTAGGGCAAGAGGATTATGTTGGTTTAAATGAATCAACTCCCTCTGGTTATTTAAACTGTCAAAATCCCAGAAGTTCTGGTCGTGGAGGAGGAGTAGCAACAATTTACCATTCCAAATTACTAGTTAATGTAAAGCAAAAAACATGTTATAATTCCTTTGAGGGCCTGGTCCTCAGTGTTCGGCACTTTAGCAATTTCAGGTTAAACCCAATTTTATTTGCCATAGTTTATCGTCCCCCATCAACCTATTCAGAATTTTTATCCGAATTTGCTGATTTCTTAACTGATTTAGTGCTGAAATCTGATAGAATAATTATAGTAGGGGACTTTAATATACATGTGGATGTAGATAGTGACTGCCTTAATGTGGCTTTTAATTCAATATTAGACTCGATTGGGTTTTCTCAGAAAGTAGGAAATTCTACTCATTAACTCCACCATACATTGGACCTTGTTCTGACATATGGCATAGAAATAGAAAATCTTGTAGTGTCTCCTCATAACCCTGTACTGTCAGACCATTGTCTGTTAACCTTTGATTTTACTATTTCTGACTATTTGGCTCCTAAAGAAAAATATTATCACAGTAATGCCTCTCAGATGATGCTGTTTCCAAATTTATGCAGATTGTTTCCTCTATGTCATGTGTCAACACAACGGAAATAAGCTATAGACAGCTTGCTCCTTCTGTAATTGATAACATGGTGGATAGTGTTTCAGCTTCTCTGCATCAGGCTCTAGACTTGGTGGCCCCCTTAAAAAAGAAAAAGTCTAATCAGAGATTTTTAACTCCTTGGTTCAACACAGAAACTCGTAGTTTAAAACAGAAGACTCGTCAATTAGAAAGAAAATGGCGCTCTACTAATTTAGATGAAATCTATTTAGCTTGGAGAAATCATCTTTTAATTTATAAAAAATCTCTTAGAAAAGCTAGAACGAGTTATTACTCTGCATTAATAGAAGAGAACAAGAATAATCCCAGGTTTCTTTTCAGTACTGTAGCCAGGTTGACAAAGAGTCAGGACTCTGTCAATCCTAGCATCCCCTTAGAGCTTACTAGTCAGGACTTTATGAACTTTTTCAGTAATAAAATTTCATCCATCAGAGATAAAATCAATCAGATTCTTCCCACAGTTAACTTAAATACTGTAACTACTACAACTCCTTCTATTGATGTCTGTCTTGATGAGTTTACTCCAATCGACCTTTGTGAGTTAGACAAAATAGTTCCCTCATCCAAACCTTCAACTTGTCTTTTAGACCCTATTCCTACCAGGTTATTTAAAGAAGTCTTCCCACTTATTGGTAGCTTTATTCTTCATATAATCAATTCTTCATTAACTTTAGGCCATGTACCGCAGGCTTTTAAAACGGCTGTAATTAAACCCTTACTCAAAAAGCCAACGCTAGATCCAGGAGCTTTAGCTAACTATAGACCAATCTCTAATCTCCCTTTCATTTCAAAAATCTTAGAGTTGTTGCTACGCAATTATTTGACCACCTGCAGGGAAATGGTTTACTTGAAGAGTTTCAATCTGGGTTTAGAATCCATCATAGTACTGTAACGTCGGGGCCATTTTAAAGGAGCCAGGGATTTCCCAGCATGCTTTGCCAGTTTGAAACGTTACTGTGTGTGTTAAATGTGTTATTTCTGAGTTACCCTGCTAGGTCATTATAACTGCATTATAATGACCCAGCAGTGTTTAGCAGGATTAGGGCAAGATGTATCTGTGTGTGTGTAACCATGATTCAAACGGAGGTCTGGGGGAATGACCTCCACTCCTCTGTGTGCTGAGAAGCAAGTTGGGGTTGAGGTGTACAAAATAAATCTGGTTGATCACAGCCATCTGCTCCATTTTCTTTGTGTGAACCTTGCAAACGTCACACTGGTGTCAGGAGTGGGACATGGAGCAAGATGAGGATCCAGGCGGAGGTACAGCGGCCGGAGCGATTCATCGCTCAGCCGGGATCGGAGTATAGAGCTGAGACGCCAGCCCCTGGAGAGCTTCGCTGCGATGGACGGAGCAGAGCAAACCAGCCCCGTTTCCCGCCCTTTTCAGGGCAGGACGGGCTGGCGATTCCAGAGCAATTAGGAGCGGCAATCGACCGGGAGATGACGGTCCCATCCATCCAGCAGCGGGCCAAGATTCCCCGCTACAACGGCGAGAACCTGTCGGATGACCGCCTGGCCCAGGTCGAGTTGGCTGCCGCGCTGATCATCGGAGGAAACCACCGTGCTGAGAGCGAGTGGAGGAGGAGCTACGGCAGATCACAGCAGCGCGTGCACGAAGGAAACAGCCGTGGCGACGCGAGGAAGGACAGCTTCCGCTGCACAGAGCCAGGGTACATGGCATGGTACTGCCCCGCACACAGCGCACGACAAACTGGCCCCTCGCCGACGTTAAATTAGAGCGAGGTGGCATGGAAGGGGAAAAAGCCGCCTCCTGCAGATGCTTCCCCCGGCAGGTGACGTCACAGAGGCCTTTGGAGCGCAGGAGCAGTGGAGCGAGCAGGACAGATCCGGTCTTTTCTCGGGATCGGCAGGGGCTGGACGCCTGGACGCGGGCCAGCGGCCGACTGGGAGGTCCTGGCAGCGGTAGGAGTCATGGGACTCCCGCTGCCAGAGGAGGAACTGTGCGTGTCCTACCGCCACCTGATGTTTTTCCTTTCGGTGACGTCACGGAGGCCCTCGGCGCAGGAGCGACGCAGCGGAGCGAGCAGGACGAAGATGCGGCCATTTTCCAGGCACGGCAAGGGCTGGACGCATAGACGCGGGCCAGCGGCCGCTTGGGAGAACTGGCAGCGGTGGGAGTCGGCCGGAGCGGGCCTGGGACTCCCGCTGCCAGGGAAGGGACTGTGCGTGGTCCTACAGAGGCTGTCAGATGTGTCCATCCGCCCGCTGATGGCCAAACCGGAACCCTACCCCAACCAGATACTCTGACCGAGACTCAGATGGCCCGTGCATGCCGCCCTGGCACCGGGCTGACTCGCGTTGGATTTCTGAAAGTGGACTTTGAATTTTCTGGGGACAGAAACCAGTCCGGGGGGGGCAGTGTAACGTCGGGGCCATTTTAAGGGAGCCAGGGATTTCCCAGCATGCTTTGCCAGTTTGAAACGTTACTGTGTGTGTTAAATGTGTTATTTCTGACGTTACTGTGTGTGTTAAATGTGTTATTTCTGAGTTACCCTGCTAGGTCATTATAACTGCATTATAATGACCCAGCAGTGTTTAGCAGGATTAGGGCAAGATGTATCTGTGTGTGTGTAACCATGATTCAAACGGAGGTCTGGGGGAATGACCTCCACTCCTCTGTGTGCTGAGAAGCAAGTTGGGGTTGGGGTGTACAAAATAAATCTGGTTGATCACAGCCATCTGCTCCATTTTCTTTGTGTGAACCTTGCAAACGTCACAGTACTGAAACAGCCTTAGCGAAGGTCACTAACGACCTCCTCATTGCATCTGATAATGGACTAGTTTCTGTACTTGTCCTTTTAGATCTTAGTGCAGCTTTTGATACTATTGATCATAATATTCTACTTGATAGATTAGAACACTATGTTGGACTTAATGGAACTTCGTTGCAGTGGTTTAGATCTTATTTATCTGATGACACACAATTATACCTGTCAATGAAGCCAGATGATACTAATCAATTAGCCAAGTTAGAAGCCTGTCTTAAGGAAATCAAAGCTTGGATGACTTGTAATTTCCTGCTATTAAATTCAGATAAGACTGAAGTCATTCTTGTTGGTCCAAAAAACCTTAGCAATTCCTTTCCAAATCAAACTTTCAGTTTGGATGCAGTTACTCTTTCTCTTAATAGCTCTGTGAGGAACCTTGGAGTTATTTTTGATCAGGATTTGTCCTTCAATTCACATATTAAATTTGTTTCTAAGACTGCCTTCTATCATTTGCGTAATATTGCCAAGATTAGGAGCATCTTGTCTCAGAGTGATGCTGAGAAGCTGATCCACGCTTTTGTTAGCTCGAGATTAGATTATTGTAATTCTTTATTATCAGGCTGTCCTAAAACATCTTTAAAAAGTCTTCAGCTGATCCAAAATGCTGCAGCAAGAGTTTTAACAGGTACTAGAAAGAGAGATCATATCTCTCCGGTTCTGGCCTCCCTTCATTGGCTTCCCATAGAGTTTAGAATTAAGTTTAAAATCCTTCTTCTTACTTACAAAGCTCTAAACAATCAGGCTCCTTTTTATTTAAAAGATCTGATACTACCGTATCATCCTAACAGAGCACTACGCTCCCAAAATGCAGGATTACTTGTAATACCTAGAATCTCCAAAAGTACAATGGGAGGCAGAGCCTTCAGTTATCAAGCTCCTCTCCTGTGGAATCAGCTGCCAATCTGGATTCGGGAGTCAGACTCGATCTCTGTTTTTAAGAATAGGGCTAAAACCTACCTTTTTGATATAGCCTACAATTAGGGAGGGATCATGTGTTTCTGAACCCTCCCTTAGTTATGCTGCTAATAGGTTTAGTCAGCCGGGGGACCTCCAGTAATGCACTGGGCCTCACTCCTTTCCTCACTCTCTATGAAATATTTTTTTTTTTTTGCTGGTCATTAACATTTGTTTGTTCTCTCCCATAGATTGAGTCCCCATCGTGCTGTTTGCTCTCTACATGTCTGTTCTTTTCTTCTTCTCTATCCCCTCACCCCCCAGCCAGTCGCAGCAGATGACTGCCCCTCCCTCAGCCTGGTTCTGCTGGAGGTTTCTTCCTGTTAAAAGGGAGTTTTTCCTCTCCACCGTCGCCAAGTGCTTGCTCACAGGGGATCGCCTGATTGCTGGGGTCTTTCTGCAACTGTGGGGGTCCCCCCTACAGTTGATAGTGCTATGAGATGACTGTTGTTGTGAAATGGCGCTATATAAATAAAGTTGAATTGAATTGAATTGAATATACATCACAAACAAAACAACCAGAGACAACACACCATGTTTCAGCATCTTTTAATAAGTCTTCATCTCCTTCAAAACATGGGTATAGAGCTGATTGATCAGTATCAACGCTGGCGTTTTTAAGTCCAGGACTCATTTCGATGAAATGGGAAAGAGGAAAAGGAGACACTGCACTATAGGAAAAAGGTGCAACTTTGAACATAACTGAAAACAACTGGAAAGGTAAAAATCTATCCTCTGATGACAAATGCAAACGGTCACCCATTAACCTAACAGGCACATATGCTAAAACCAATAACAGGTCTTCACTGGTGATCACTGGGATCAAACTTTGCTCTTCTTAAGGCCCTGTCACACCTTGACGATTTAGGCAGCGTTTGCCAAACGAATAAAAATTGGTCTAAAACACTGGCATATGCCCAAATTTTCACTTTTGGCCGTATGCATCACCTATTCATAACAAGTTGGACATATACATAACGCATTAGTAACTTATATAGAATATTTTCATAACTTATAAATAACAAACCAACAAATGCTTAGCATGTTGCCAACATTCAAAACTTATGCGCAACAATAGTCTAACTTCTGCATAGCGCAGTCACGCCAAACTGCTGTTGCCTCCTGATCCATGAATCCTAGGTGTGCGAGAGATCATCTCTGTTCAACCGAGATGACTGTCCCCTCCAAAGACCATCACAGAGCTGTCAAATCTGTCAGGTCAGTCACGCTGCCTAAAACAGCTGATGTGACGCGTCAGGAACGTCAGATCACAGTTGTCACAACCTGGCTCAAAAGCATGTGAAATGATGGTGATAAAAAAAAGTTTATTTTCAATCAAGTGAAAAAAAAGATAATGCATGGAGTATGCTTTTGCCAGGAGCAGCAGCCAAGGAACAGAAAAGTGTGATTTATCATGGAAAACAGCTGAGCTGTGTGCTTTGGGCGATCAGCTGATTGGACCCACCTCCTGCAGTGTTCTGACATTTTGGCATATCTATCAGAACAACACTGCGCAGCTTACGGTACAGACTGCAGTCAAAGTTAAAACATGACAAGGAGGGCTAAACAGCAATTTGGATCTTTATCCTGTAGTTTCAAAGTGCTAGGACACATCCCCAACAGGTCCCGTTATAAGAAAAGGTATGCATGTGCTGTGTGTGTGTGTATGTGCTGCAGGCAGCAGCTGAGTTCTGTACGGGTTTTCACTGTGAACCAACGCTGCAAATACGCTGTTATAGGGCAGCTGTAAGTCAGAAATCTGTTCAGCAAGTTACACATAGGTTCAAAGAGTGTTACTCATACAGTGGGGCAAAAAAGTATTTAGTCAGCCACCAATTGTGCAAGTTCTCCCACTTAAAAGATGAGAGAGGTCTCCAATTTTCATCATAGGTATACCTCAACTATGAGAGACAAAATGAGAAAAAAAAAAATCCAGAAAATCACATTGAAGGATTTTTAATGAATTAACTGGTAAATTCCTCAGTAAAATAAGTATTTGGTCACCTACAAACAAGCAAGATTTCTGGCTCTCACAGACCTGTAACTTCTTCTTTAAGAGGCTCCTCTGTCCTCCACTCGTTACCTGTATTAATGGCACCTGTTTGAACTCATTATCAGTGTAAAAGACACCTGTCCACAACCTCAAACAGTCAGACTCCAAACTCCACTATGGCCAAGACCAAAGAGCTGTCAAAGGACACCAGAAACAAAATTGTAGACCTGCACCAGGCTGGGAAGACTGAATCTGCAATAGGTAAGCAGCTTGGTGTGAAGAAATCAACTGTGGGAGCAATTATTAGAAAATGGAAGACATACAAGACCACTGATAATCTCCCTCGATCTGGGGCTCCACGCAAGATCTCACCCCGTGGGGTCAAAATGATCACGAGAACGGTGAGCAAAAATCCCAGAACCACATGGGGGGACCTAGTGAATGACCTGCAGAGAGCTGGGACCAAAGTAACAAAGGCTACATCAGAAGCACACTACGCCACCAGGGACTCAAATCCTGCAGTGCCAGACGTGTCCCCCTGCTTAAGCCAGTACATGTCCAGGCCCGTCTGAAGTTTGCTAGAGAGCATTTGGATGATCCAGAAGAGAATTGGGAGAATGTCATATGGTCAGATGAAATCAAAATAGAACTTTTTGGTAAAAACTCAACTTGTCGTGTTTGGAGGAGAAAGAACACCATACCTACTGTGAAGCATGGAGGTGGAAACATCATACTTTGGGGCTGTTTTTCTGCAAAGGGACCAGGACGACTGATGCGTGTAAAGGAAAGAATGAATGGGGCCATATATCGTGAGATTTTGAGTGAAAACCTCCTTCCACCAGCAAGGGCACTGAAGATGAAATGTGGCTGGGTCTTTCAGCATGACAATGATCCCAAACACACTGCCCAGGCAACGAAGGAGTGGCTTCGTAAGAAGCATTTCAAGGTCCTGGAGTGGCCTAGCCAGTCTCCAGATCTCAACCCCATAGAAAATCTTTGGAGGGAGTTGAAAGTCTGTGTTGCCCAGCGACAGCCCCAAAACATCACTGCTCTAGAGGAGATCTGTATGGAGGAATGGGCCAAAATACCAGCAACAGTGTGTGAAAACCTTGTGAAAACTTACAGGAAACGTTTGACCTCTGTCATTGCCAACAAAGGGTATATAACAAAGTATTGAGATGAACTTTTGTTATTGACCGAATACTTATTTTACCGAGGAATTTATCAATTAATTCATTAAAAATCCTTCAATGTGATTTTCTGGATTTTTTTTTCCTCATTTTGTCTCTCATAGTTGAGGTATACCTATGATGAAAATTGGAGACCTCTCTCATCTTTTAAGTGGGAAAACTTGCACAATTGGTGGCTGACTAAATACTTTTTTGCCCCACTGTATGTTAGAAACATGTTTTGGGTACGCCAGACATTTATCTCAACGTATTTTTGACGTATGAGTAAATGTGAGTCACTTACAAGGAACGTGTGTGAACGAACACATAACTTCCCTACAACTTATGCCCTGCTTATGCGGGATGTTTCAGCCATATGCTGGAGATGTTGGAAAATTTTCAGCATGCCGAAAATTTTCAGAAGAGCTCGCCGTACGACGCAGTTTACCAGCGTTCTTCAGCATGCTCATATACAAAACTGACCCATAACTGATTCCATGTACACCGGCGTATTCTCCAAATTTTTCATACGTTTGGCAAACGCTGCCTAAATTGTCTAAGTGTGACAGAGCCTTAAATGGCACCACTTTCAAAAGATGCCTGTGGAGAAACAGCTGGATGAGATACAGAGGAATTGGGCTTTTGTTTTTTAAATGAAGCTGGATATTTGGGGAGATCATTCATGATGCCACAACACCAGAAATAAACTTCTCATAAGCGTCTTAACTCATGTAGGTAGTCTATGTGGATACCATCAAGTATTTTCAGTTTATAGATATTTTTGCATCATAGTGTTAAAACAATATATATATGTAAACCGCATAAGCAAATAAAATGTTTTTGTAGGTTATCCTTTCAGTGGCTTATAGCTGCACTTCACAAATGTAGCAGTCTTCATTTGTCAATTACTACAGCAGCAGTAGCAAGCTACTGCTTTGTAAACCACGTCACCCCATTTAGGAGCAGGGCCAGTGCACCACGAGAAAAAAACATCTGATACCAAAATTGAATCTGGAATTTCATTTTCAGGTCTTTACTTCGGCACATCCGTACAGTCGAGTCAACTGAAAGTGCAGTATCACTTCACTGACACCCTGAACGTGTTAAAAATGTCTGGAAATAAAACTAAGTAAGATCCAAGAAGGAGAAAATATCTGACCTTCTCATAGCAAACTGTACAAAGTTGCTGAATCAGTGATGCAAGAGAGAGAAAAAATATACATTATATTTACAAATTTACACCAGTAGATCGAGGATTCCACCCAACAGTTTACCAGAGCTGTTGTGGATTTTAGGCATCTCTTCCCAGATGTCAGGCCAAAGAAATCACACCATCAGTAACCTGCCAGTCTGGTGAAATGTCGGGGAGTTACAGAGAATGGAGTGCAAACGTGAAAACAAATGGGGAAGGCAGGGAGATGCAGCAATGCACAGGTGGAGCAGAATCAGCAGCAGAACATTTCTGGGAGGTTAACAGGAAGGAGGGATTCTGCACGAGGAGTTTTGAGGGTTTTAACCCCATCACAATGAGTCCATTCAGAGACCAGAGTCGCCTGGTTCTTCTTACACCCCGTTGGCACTCATCTTGCTCTTTTGTGTCTGTTCTATTGCTGCTTTAGCCTATGGAAGAGGAAGAAGAACCGAGATTAACCAGAGTACATGTTATTTCACAAATAAATGTGCAGAATTTAAAGTCATGGGTTGACAATTTCTGTGCACACCAGCCACTGAGGCAAGTAATTTTTCAGAAGCCCCATTTTCACTGCAGGAACTAGGAGCCAATTTTATAGGTACTCCACCCATTGTGCATCTCTCCACGACAGGAAACTTCCCGTAAGGGGAAGTTTTCAGGAACCCGTAGGGGCTGAAATAAGTCCCGCTCTGGGCTAAGTACAGTCATGTGAAAAAAATTAAGGACACACTGTATAAGCCTCTGTGTGTGTGTGTGTGTGTGTTTTTAACATATTTGGACATATGGATATTTAATATCAATGTTAAAAATACTGGGAGATTCATGTAATATAATAATTAAAAATGAATTAAAGATTTTTTTCAAATTTTCTGTAAGATGTAATTCTAACAAATGGTCAGCAATAAATTAGGACACCCCCATCTTTTTTAGGACACCCCCACATTCATTCCCACTTACGATGGCTAAAATAAATATTAAAATGAATTCTTTGTTCAATTTCAAACAAAACAAAATACAAAATTTTATAATATAGGAGAACACTAAATGTGTTTGTTGACTCCAAATAAATAAGTCTAAAATTCTAAAATCTACAACTAAAATCCTCATAATGTTTTACAGGAAAGCACAAACTAAATTGTATGGCATTTTTAAAATGGCTTGTATGACTGCATCTTTTTCTTGAAAATTAGCATTTTTTTACTTCTAAATTTGTGACTTTAATCATATATTTACCATTTTACTCAAATTTGTTGCAGTTTTCCTTACAAATTTACATTTTCCTTGTAAATTTGTAACTTCTTAAAATAAATCAGCATTTTTTAAATCAAAAAGTTTTGACTTTTTTCTTCCAAATGTTCATTTTTTCCATCTTAAGCTCATTTTGTTTTTGGTACATTTGCCATTTTGTTTTTTCTTTATCATAAATTTATTACATTTTTTTTCTAATAAATCCAATGCATTTACAGGGGTTAAAGCAAGAAAAAAAAAAATCCTGAGTCTGAACTTTTTCCAGGGGTAGGGTAACAGGGGTGGACACACATACACGTGCACACATATACATACATACACTACTCACAAAAAGTTAGGGATATTTGGCTTTCGGTTGAAATTTATGGAAAATGTAAAAAGTTCACGCTACAGTAATATAATATCATGAAGGTAGGGCATTAAAGTAGAAGCATGCAATGGGGATTTCCTCATCTCAAACAATTTATTGAAACAAAAGCCAACAACAGTGGTGGGTATACCACAACAAAAAATGTCAATGTCTCAATAACTTGTCATGTGACCTTGAGCATCAATTACAGCTTGACAATGACATCTCACGCTGTTCACAAGCCGACTTATTCTGCTGAGGCATGGTATTCAACTCTTCTTGAAGGGTGGCCATCAGGTCATTGAGGTTGTGGGGTGCAGGGTTACGAGTCTCTACACGGCGACTCAGCTGATCCCATAGGTTTTCTATGGGATTCAGGTCTGGAGAAAGTGCAGGCCATTCCATCTGAGGTACCCCAGCCTTCAGCAGTCGTTCCCCAATGATGCGACCTCGATGAGCTGGAGCATTGTCGTCCATGAAGATGAAATTAGGCCTGTGTTGTTCATGCAGGGGCACAATGACTGGATTAATGATGTTATTCAGGTAGTATTGGCTTGTCACTGCACCATTCACAAGGTGTAGGGCAGTCCTGTATTGACTAGACACACCTGCCCAGACTGTAGCATAGTGCCAACAGTGGCCGATGCAAAGCGCTCTCCTTGACATCTTCAACATTGTTGCCGGCCATCATTTCTGCTCAACGTGAATCAACTTTCATCAGAGAACAGCACTGAGGCCCACTGGTCTCTTACCCAGCGTAAATGCTCCCTGGCCCATGCAAATGATGATGCCTATGCCTGGTGGTGTGGTCAGGTACCCTTGCAGGTCATCTAGTACGCAGACCACGCTGATGTAAACGGTTTCGAATGGTCTGACATGACACTTGGGTGCCTCTCACCTCCCTTAAATGTGCCTGGAGTTGAGTAGCATTCATCACCCGGTTCCGCAGGGCACTATTGACAATGAAGGGGTCATCAGCATGGGATGTGGCCAAAGGACATCCACTTCTGTGCCTTTCTGTGACTCTTCCAGTCTCTCTGTTGCAACCTGCTGATGACACTCTGTGACACTCTAAGCTCAATGGCCACTTCCCTCTGAGGAACATCCTGTTTGAAGCCTCACAATGGCGAGGTACTGTTGATCAATTGTTAGGTGTTGTCTTGGTCTCATCATGCCAAAATATGAACAGCATGATGAAGAGGACTGTTTAAATACCAATTCTAATTGAACCAGAAAATTTATTGGTCGATTCATGGATCAAACACCTGTTGTGAATTTTACCATTAAGCACCTTGTTAGAGAACAGCAAGTTATGCAAAAACTACTGAAACATTGAACAGTTGGACATGTGCAT
The DNA here is from genome assembly GCA_020510985.1 of Pholidichthys leucotaenia. NCBI lineage: Eukaryota > Metazoa > Chordata > Actinopteri > Cichliformes > Pholidichthyidae > Pholidichthys > Pholidichthys leucotaenia. The sequence goes on along the minus strand of CM035838.1, from coordinate 44,015,531 downwards.
TCAAAAGGTTAGAGAAGGTCAAATTCAGTTCACCTGTAAAGGTTATAGTTCATTTTAGGTGCATCCGGAAATTTCACCCGAAAATCGAATATACCTTTTTGTGAATAGTGTATATACATATGAACATAACAACATACATAACATATCTGCCATACCCATTGACAAATTCAGACTAGATTATGGTGGACTGTTTGAAACAGCAATACCAAGGAAGGTCAGTAGGTGGCAATAGTACTCCATCTCACTGTAATATGGTGCAAACATCCAACATTTAGGATGCTGTTGCTATTAAGTTATATAAATTATGTACAGAATGACCTACAATCTATAGCATGAAATCTATGAATAAGGGTATGTGAAACTCAGTCAAGCAAACTAATTCACTGGTGGAATAAGATTTGATTAGCGATCATTCAGTACAGGGTATACAGAAAAGGCCATTGATTTGCTATTTTTTAATGGAATGTGCAACATTTGCACCATGTATTTTTAGTAACAAATTGTAAACAGCAACAGTGAACTGTATATACACACACATGGACAAAATTGTTGGTACCCCTCTGTTAATGAAAGAAAAACCCACAATGGTCACAGAAATAACTTGAATCTGACAAAAGTGGTAATAAATAAAAAGTCTATGAAAATTAACCAATGAAAATCAGACAATGCTTTTGAATTGTGGTTCAACAGAATTATTTTAAAAAACAAACTCATGAAAGAGGCCTGGACACAAATGATGGTACCCTTAACTTAATATTTTGTTGCACAACCTTTTGAGGCAATCACTGCAATCAAACGATTTCTGGAACTGTCAATGAGACTTCTGCACCTCTCAACAGGTATTTTGCCCCACTCCTCATGAGTGAACTGCTCCAGTTGTCTCAGGTTTGAAAGGTGCCTTATCCAGACGGCATGTTTCAGCTCCTTCCACAGATGTTCAATAGGATTTAGATCAGGGCTCATAGAAGGCCGTTTTAGAATAGTCCAATGTTTTGCTCTAAGCCATTCTTGGGTGTTTTTAGTTGTGTGTTTTGGGTCATTATCATGTTGCAAGACACATGACCTGCGACTGACACCAAGCTGTCTGACAGTGGGCAGCACATTTCTCTCTAGAATACCTTGATAGTCTTGAGATTTCATTGTACTCTGTACAGATTCAAGACACCCTGTGCCAGATGCAGCAAAGCAGCCCCAGAACATAACAGAACCTCCTCCATGTTTCACAATAGGGACAGTGTTCTTTTCTTGGCATGCTTCATTTTTGCATCTGTGAACATAGAGCTGATGTGCCTTGCCAAAAAGTTCCAGTTTTGTCTCGTTTGTCCATAGGATATTCTCCCAGAAGCTTTGTGGCTTGTCAACATGCAGTTTGGCAAATTCCAGTCTGGCTTTTTTATGATTTGTTTTCAACGGTGGTGTCCTCCTTGGTCGTCTCCCATGAAGTCCACTTTGGCTCAAACGACGACGGATGGTATGATCTGACACTGATGTACCTTGACCTTGGAGTTCACCATGAACGTGTTTAGAGGTTATTCTGGGCTCTTTTGTTACCATTCATATTATCCGTCTCTTCCATTTTTCATCAAGTTTCCTCCTGTGGCCACGTCCAGGGAGGTTGGCTCCAGTCCCGTGGATCTTAAATTTCTGAATAATATGTGCAACTGTAGTCACAGGAATATCAAGCTGCTTGGAGATGGTCTTATAGCCTTTACCTTTAACATGCTTGTCTATAATTTTCTTTCTAATCTCCTGAGACAACTCTCTCCTTTGCTTCCTCTGGTCCATGCTTAGTGTGGTACACACCATGTCACCAAACAGCACAGTGACTACTTGTCACCCTTTAAATAGACCGACTGATTACAAGTTTGTAGACACCTGTGATGTTAATTAGAGGACACATCTTGGTTGAACATGTCCCTATGGTCACATTATTTTCAATCTTTTCTAGGGGTACCATCATTTTTGTCCAGGCCTGTTCCATGACTTTGTTTTTTAAAGTAATTCTGTTGAACCACAATTCAAAAGCATTGTCTGATTTTCATTGGTTAATTTTCATAGAATTTTTATTACCACTTTTGTCAGATTCAAGTTATTTCTGTAACCATTGTGGGTTTTTCTTTCATTAACAGAGGGGTACCAACAATTTTGTCCACGTGTGTACATACTCTAAATTGCATTATTTCTATAATTGTTTTGTTCAAAAGAAATAATAGGAAATTAAATACTATAAAACATAAAAAGGGAACTGCACGAAGCCAGATTACTGCAGAAAACTAGTTTCATTCAATTAACAAAAACGGACAACTGCTCTCTGGCCGGGATCTAGTTTGTGACATGGTAACACTTTTTTACCGCTAGATGCATATGAGCTTTTTCAAGCACAACATCCAGAAATAAGCTCCTAGTTTTCTAACTTTTTTGTACCAGCTACCAAAAGGCTTGTGGTCTCTGCCCATTTCTTCGATCCATGCCCAGCGCCATTTGTTTTAAAGTTCTTGGTCAATTAGGACATCTCAATCAGGCTTCAAAAAACCTACTCTCCATCCTACAGAATGTATGAAAGGTTTTGTGTCTGTGTTGAAGGATGAAACACTCGTGTTTCCAGTCACTCACTCTCGCTGTCACTGTCCAATTAGGAGCGCTCCACACTGATCTCTATAGAAAAACTGGATGGATCATTGGCTGCCAGAAGTGAAGCCACCTGGCTGCCATATTAGTACTGAGTGTTTTGGGTGTACTTATATGGTGGCCAGGTGGCTTCACTTGGCTCTGTACTTGCTAATGGGGCGTGAGCTATCCAGGTTTTCTACAGAGATCAGTGGAGCTAGATACAGCAACTCCGCTTGGACAAAAAGTGTTTCTGTGTATAGAAATAGGGACAAAATTTCCCTGTGGCCAAAAAAAAAAAAAGCATGTGCCGGTAAACTTTAAGCCCTGCATTTAACACTTCAGTTGACTGTTTTTGAAGACTACGGAAAACAGAATAGTCCACCAGCCAGTGGATGCAGCTGAGTGCTCACCTGAAGGACTTCAGCAGGAGTCAGAGGTTTGTCTGACACCTCAGGAGTTTTGTCTCTAATCTCCTCCACCTGGAATACAGACAGGGAAAGAAATATTATTGTACCACTCTTTAATACAACTAACTGCTGCTTTATATAAAACAGATCTGCCTACACATCAAAGTAATAAAACTGCCAACTCAAAAAGGTCAAATCTTCTTTAGCTTAGAAAACAAACCAGTTTAGTTTTAAAGGGGACATACTGTATGATGAAACTTTTTCAGTGGTCTTGCACAAGAATTGGGGTATCTGGAATGGTTACCAATGGGATAAACTCAGAAAACACACAACCCCTGTTACTTTGTTAGGGTCTGCTTTGGTCTCAGCGGTTCACTATAGCAGCCTTCAGCTCGACAAATATGGCCAAGATCAATCGTGCTTAATCCTGACTTCAATAAAATGTTTAACAATCCCGAGTTCACTTCTGGAAAAAGTCACAGTTGAGTCAAAATTAAACAGTGAAAGTTCTAAAAAAAAACAAAACAAAACATCATGTCTGCTTTCATCTACAGTTAAAAATTTCATGCAGAAAACTCCATCTTTATGCCAAGATGACAGTTATAAACTGACAGCTGCAGCTTCAGATTTACTTTACCGACAACAAGTATGAATCTTAATATGTTAACCCCAACTTCAGCTATAAATATAGTTCTGATTTAAAAGTAATATATAATATTACTATTCAAAATTGTGTTTTTATGTGAAGTAAGCATGAGGGACTAAATACATGATATTATTTAAAGAGCAGCGGTGCAGCCCTTTCAAAATGAAGGTAGTGCGACTGTAATGAAGGTCGTTATGACCCAGTTTCCTCTCTGACCAATATGGCATTCTATCTCACGCTAATGTGCGTGTTTACGACGTGGACTTACGGGTTTGTCTTTGATGATGACAGCAGGGTCTGACAACTCTTCACCACTGGCTGAGGCTGAGCCCATGTTCTCCATAGTAGGAGGAGGAGGAGCAGCCTTCTGCAAAAATAACAGCAAATATTAAGACAATGATAACTCATACAATAATCCTGCTCTGCTTTGTGTTTTCCCTTTATTTTCTTCTTATAAAAAGTTTTATTTGTAATTTTTCTTTATTATGTTGAAATAGTGAGAACTGATTTCTAAGTTAACATCTATATCCAACTTCTCATCAACTTCAATTGAAAAAGTAGACATGATACAAATAACAGAGTTATCTCAGCTTAACTGTGTATTGTTTCAACCATTTTTGCTGTTAACGCTGAAGTTATACTGAATATTCAAGAAGGTCAAACCTCTAGTTTGGGAACCGGTGGGATGACGTGAGGTTTGGGTTTGAGGTCCGTCAGATACATGGCTCTGGAGAGCAGCAGCAACGATGGAGGAACGTTCTCCTTCAGGTGCAGGTCCAGCCACTAGAAAGGAAGAAGCAGTTTTTAAAAAAGCTCACCAAAAAAGACACTGGAAATCTGGAACTTCTAAAGGAGCCATTTGTAATTTTAATTTCCGCCGAGCAACACTGGGTAACAGCGAGGGCTGCAACTAATGACTAATCTAACGACTATTTTTTCAATTAGTCGACTAATGGCAATTATTTCTGTCATGTCCACCAGCTCAGCTTCCTGCTGGCACAGCTCCTGTTCGGGGCTCTAGGTCATGTTTTATCTCACCTGTTTAAGCCTGCATGCCTGTGAAAATCACTTTGTTGACAGTCTTTGCCTTAATATAATGTAGCCCATTATGAAAAGTTCCCATAGCTAAATAAAATAATGATCCATCAAACATGAGTTGGAAATTTGAACTTGACAGCTTAATCAGAAGTGTTTGTAGCAACACAATTAAATAATAGATGTTACAGTGTAAAAACTCAAATAGCAGCTCTGCTGCTCCATAAAGGCTGTTGGAACTGCTGTTAAAAACAAACTAGAGCAATATTCAACTCCATTAAAGTAAAAAAAGAAAATAACAAGCTAGTCCATCCTGTTTGAAACCTTGCTGGGTCTAGAAGTTTAAACGTTTAATTAGGCTTCGAATGAAAATTAAAAGAACTTCGTCCAGTCCAAAATAATAATAATAAAAAAAGACTATCAATGCAGGAATGTGAGCCTCCAATACACATACAGTGAAATATTTAAGCCGTTTTAAATTTATTTCTGATGATTATGTTATCGTTCTTTAATTAAATTACAAATCATGCTGTTCTATTTTACCGAGATGCACTAATATTCAGAATAAAGGCTGATATTACAGTGACAATAATGGGGAATATGAAAAAGAGTAACTTGCTCATATAATTCACCCATTTACTGCAGTTAATGTATAGCTAGCATAACGGAAGCAGCTCAGCTGTCAGCAACCATCGTAAGAGAGATTACTGTCTGACAGCAGGTAAGCTAAACGGCACACACTAATTGTGTGGTCAGTTTTCTAAAGCTGAGAAAGTCGCTCATTGAAAATAAGGAACGCTAATGTTACTTGCCAACCTCACCGGTGCAGTCCGCTGACATCAGTTTTTTGTTTTTCTTATTTCAGACAAAAATAAAAAGGAGATGTTTTTACCCTAAAGCCATCTCCTTTTTATTTTTGTCTGAAGTAAGAAAAAAACCCCTAATAATTAAAAAGAAAACAAAATGAACCTACTCGAGCGAGTCTGCTGACAGGTGGCCGGAGACGGAGGAACAGAGAGGAGGGGGGAATGGATGCATTGCTGTAGTGCAGCGTGACATGACAACACTGCTTTACAGTCTACATTTAACTTGTTTCATTTATTAATTTTTAGTAAAATCCTCCCATACTTTGGAAACTTAAGGCCTTCTCCATGATTTTCTCTCCGTGTCGCCATGATGCATTCCTCTTCTTCTTCGTTGGAACAGTTAAAACTGAACATTTCCGCGGCATGCATATAAACTTTAAAATTAAATGATTTGTTGACAATAAAAATCTGCATCGACAAATTTTTATGATTGACGTTATCGACAACGTCGACTAATCGTTTCAGCCCTAGTGACAAGTCCTGTGCCAAACGGGCCTGACTAGATCATTATAAATCCAGGTTCCCCAAATGGCAGACCCCGGTCTGCATCTGTACCCAGAAGGTCTTCCATCCGGACTCCGAAGTCTTGTGATACCATTTAAAGAGGGTAAAAAAAAAACCCACACCTACTTTGTGTTGACAGAACAAAACAAGAGCACTCTGGAGTGTGTGCAATATCCCCCGCCTCCGTTTTCTTTGAAGACTCCAATACTTACTGATGGAGAGCAGTTTTCAACTACAGTTGTGTTCAAAATAATAGCAGTGTGTTGAAAAATGTGAATTAACGTCAAAATTCTTCAAATAAATTGTATTTTAATGAACACAAATGCATTGGGGACACTGTACATTCTATTTCAAAGCAAGAAAATTGGAAAAAGTAATTGAATTTGATAATATTTTACAGAAAGTCAAGAAATATAATGTTAAAAAAAAATAGTGTTGACATCTGTCTTTAGTGTGTTTGGGGTCATTGTCTTGTTGAAACACCCATTTCAAAGGCATTTCCTCTTCAGCATACGGCAACATGAATTCTTCCAGTATTCTGATGTACTCAAACTGATCCATGATCCCTGGTATGTGATAAATAGGACCAACACCATAGTATGAGAAACATCCCCATATCATGATGCTTTCACCACCATGCTTCACTGTCTTCACTGTGTACTGTGGCTTGAATTCAGTGTTTGCAGGACGTCTGACAAACTGTCTGTGGCCCTTAAGACCCAAAAAGAACAATCTTACTCTCATCAGTCTACAAAATATTACGCCATTTCTTTTTAGGCCAGTCAATGCAAATTGTAACCGCTTCAGCACGTCTTTTTTTTTAACGATGGGACTTTGCGGGGGCTTCTTGCTGGTAGCTTGGCTTCACATAGACGTCGTCTGATTGTTACAGTACTCACAGGCAACCTTAGATCTTCTTTGATCCTCCTGGAGCTGATCATTGGCTGAGCCTTTGCCAGTTTGGTTATTCTCCAATCCATTCGAATAGTCGTTTTTCTTTTTCTTTCTCGCCTTTGTGGTTTTGGCTGCCATTTTAAAGCGTTTGATATCATTTTAGCTGAACAGCCTATCATTTTTTGCACTTCTTTATAGGTTTTCCCCTCTTTTATTAATTTCTTAATCAAAGAACGCTCTTCTTCTGAACAGTGTCTTGAACGACCCATTTTACTCTGTTTTTCAAGGACAAATGCACAGCCAGCATATGCAGTGTCAGTTGCCTTGATCCTTAAATAAGGGCCACCTGTTTAACACCTATTTTTTTTCACAGAATCAATGACCTCACTAAGTGAACTCAGCACTGCTATTTTTTTGAACATGCCCCTTTCAGTTAATGATTCAGTTTCACAGAATCAGCAGCATGCACGTCATGCCTGTTGGGTCTGTTGGTTTTCTATACCTTTACTAAACCTTCTAGAAACTTACTTGCATTGTAGAAGTTGAAATTCTAACAAAAACAGTGATTTATCTTGCTAGTGATGTGGGACTGCTATTATTTTGAACACAACTGTATGTGCATGATAAGCTCATCATACACAAACATACAACAAAGTATACAACCCATAGTTGTAGGTCAGGATCCCAAGGTGAGCCTGCGTAGCAAGTACAGTGACCCTAGAAAGCTTTACAGGTTCTATAATAAGAGATCATTGGGAGTGCCAGCCTTGACCTTTGACCTTTTGACCCCAAACCTGTAGTCAGAGGTTATGGTTTTAGAGTGAACCTGTGGACCAGGTTTGGTGACCCTAGCTTTCTTTGTTGTTGAGATATAGTTTATAAGGCATTTTGATGTTAACCTTTGACCTTGCCATCCCAAAACCACCGTCACATTTCAGGGTCACAGGATGAACCTGTGTACCAAGTTTGGTGACCCTAACTTTACTCGTTGTACAGTAATAAAGCATAAGGAATGTTAACCTTGACCTTTGACTTTTTGACTCCAAACCCACAGCCAGAGGTCAGGATCCCAAGGTGAACCTGTGTACCAAGTTTGGTGACCGTAGCTTTCTTTGTTGTGGAGATATAGTTTATAAGCCATTTTGATGTTTTTTTTGTTGTGTTTTTTTTAATAATCCTTTATTAGTCCCACAATGGGGAAATTACAGGGCATCCACCTGGATGGATGAGGCAGCCACGGTGCGCCGCCAATCCCTTCACCATTCACACACAGGGCCACTTTAGGGTCTCCAATTAATCCAGCTTACATGTTTTGGCATAGGAAATGTTAACCTTGACCTTTGGACCCCAAACCCATAGTCAGAGGTCAGGAGCCCAAGGTGAACCTGTGTACTAGGTTTGGTGGCCCTAGCTTTACTCGTTTTATAGTAATAGAAAATGAGGCATTTACCACAGTGCAACTGCAATGTTAACTTTGAACCCTTGACCCCAAACCCATAGTTAGGTGAGGGTGCAAGTCGTCCAAGATGTGTACTAGATATAACTACTGTATCAATTTGAAAAGCCTACATAATTTCTTTCAGTAGTTACTGTGCTTAGAAGATTTAGGGAAAAATATGACCTGACCTTTGACCTCAAGGCCATCCAATGAGAGTGAAATTGCAATATGCGCATCATCACAGTATATCAAAACCATGGTACCAAGTTTCAAAACAATTGGACCACAACTGTAGGAGAAGTAGATTTCACAAGACACTTACTGTCTATGAAGTGAGGTGAAACAGGAGGTCATAGGTCAGGGGCTACAATTCCGGCAAAAATCATCCAATCAGAACCAAATTTCATTATGCGCATCATCAGTGTATACCAAACCATAGCACCAAGTTTCAAAGCAATCACACCAAAACTGTAGGAGGAGTTGATTTCACAAAAGTGGGACAGACAGACGGATGGACTGATCCATAACATAATCCCCCGCCGGTCTTTGCCCAAAGGGGTCGACCGGCGGGGGATAAAAAACTGAACTCAAATGTTGTAATGGCTGCCAGTCATACAGTTTATGGCGCAAGGACAGCCCTGGATGGAGTGAGGTCATTGTTGAGGCCCTGTCAAACTAGGCCAAAATGCTCAGTAAAGACAGCCAAGCATGAGAAATCACACCGCGTACCCCACCCCAAGGCGGGGTCACTGTCATGACCACTCCTGGCAGCCAGAGGACCACAACCAAATTTGTCACTTTTTTCCTTATAAATCCACTGTTTTTGCATCTTAAATCTGCATTTTTTCTTGTAAATTTATCTTTTTCTGATATGTGAGGTTGGTCTTTTGCAAATTTACATATTTTTTTCATGAATTTGCAAGTTTTTTCCTAGTAAACTTGACTTTTTGTAAATTTGCAACAATTTCTTGTAAATTTGCAATTTTCTTTCCCATTCTCTGCAACTTTCTTATGACCCTTTGCTTGCATAGTTGCAGTTTTTTGCCATAAGTGTACATTTGTACATTATTTTTCATAAATTTGTGACTGCAATAATATTTAGTGTCCCCTCAATATTTACTCTGGAGAAAATGTTCTGTTTATTGTCCCTCTCAACATGGAAATGAAATATTCACCCATGCAGTATGTTGGCACTGCTCCGGACCTCCGGCTAACTGGAAAAAACAAATGCAGACCCCTGGCAAAAACATTTGAGGACCCCTGCTCTTAATGCTTCTTCAACCTGTGATGCTCACAAGTCTCCCTGCAGGAGAAATGCTGGTATTACAGGACGTAAATTAAGTACAGGGCTCTTTAATACTCTGGCATCTTAGGTTTCACATCATTACTGCCATTTCTAAACACTCCTATATTAATAATAATATTTGAGTTTTTTAACATGGAAAATTAGGTATGACTGTGAGAGTGAATGGTTGTCTGTCTCTCTTTGTTGGCCCTGCGATGGACTGGCGATCTGTCCAGGGTGGACCCTGCCTCTCGCCCAAAGATGCTGGGATAGGCTCCAGCCCCCCTGCGACCCGAAAAGGATTAAGCGGAAGAAGATGAATGAATGAATGAATGAATAACATGGAAAATTACATTGAACAACTACATTACTCTTTTGATGAATAAGTCCAAAAGACTATATACACTCAACTGTTCAAAAGTAACCATGTAACATCATCTGCACAAAAATTACAGTAATCATGCAACTCTAATTTATTATCTGTCTGCTCAGTACTAAAAAGGTTACCTGCTGCATCTGATGACGCAGCTGATCGGTGGTCAGGCCCAGAGACCTCATCCCACGGCTGCGACACGCCACCTGTAATTCTGACACACTCATGGCCGCTATACCCTCAGCTGCAATCATCTGTGAGAAAATGGAAAGGAAGTTCAGAGACAAAAACAAGAAAGAGGTGACGATGAATACTGAGGATAAACCCAGAGTTTCAAGCTGAAAAGTAATGTGATTACGGACACCCAATTACCTTCGTGTCTCATTAGACCTTTCATTTTGTTGACAAGTTAATTATGAAACAAAGTAAAAAAGGATAATATTCGGATGGTAGTAATCAGCCTTTAATTAGCTTATGACATATGCATACTTGGAGAAAAAAACTTAATTAAAAGACATAAAACCACCTCGGTCCCAGACCTCCACCTCACCTCATCGTCTGACTTGATAGCTCTGAGTTTCATCATCAGCTGGAAACGCAGCAGGTTGTTTGTGCCGATGGGCTGCAGCTCCAACAGTTTACACAGAGCCACCAGTTGGGGGCGCTCCAGGTGCTCGAGCGTCAGCTCATCCTCAAACAGCTTTGAAAACCGGACAATGTCTTTGGTTTCAGGTTGTTCACCTGTGCCACGTACCTGGAAACAACACTCCGAATTATTGATATGCAAACACAGTATGTTTTGAAGCCATTTTGGTATCATCAGCAAATAACGTACGAGGTGTGTGAGAAAAGAAACAGGACTGGGGTCACAAACAAATTATTTCAAATGTAAATTACATGTTTTCCCTTCAAAATAATCCCCCTCGAGTCTAAAACACTTTCCCATCCTTCCCTGTCACGCCTCCATGCACTCCTGGAAGGGTTCTCCCGGGATTATCCACAGCTCCGTTGTCATAGCCGTCTTGATGGCTTCCACACCCAGAAAATGTGTTCCCTTCGTATAACCCGTGTGTGTGTGTGTGTGTGTGTGTGTGTGTGTGTGTGTGTGTGTGTGTGTGCGTTATGTGAAAAAATTAGGACACCCTATGAAAGCCTATGTGTCTTTTAACATACAGGTACATCTCAAAAAATTAGAATACCATGAAAAAGTTCAATTTTTTTCTGACTCATTTCAGAAAGTGAAGCCCATATATTATATATAGATTCTTTACACAGACAGTGATATATTTCAAATGTTTATTTTAATTTTGATGATTATGGCTTACAACCCATGAAAACCCCAAATTCAGTTTCTCAGAAAATCTGAATATTACATAAAATTAATATAAAAAAATAGTTTTTTAATAGAAATGTTGGCAGACTGAAAAGTATGTCCATGTACACACTCAATACTTGGTCAGGGTTCCTTTTGGATTAATTACTGTATCAATGTGGCGTGGCATGGAGGTGATCAGCCTGTGGCACTGCTGAGGTGTTATGGAGGTCCAGGTTGCTTTGATAGTGACCTTCAGCTCATCTGCATTGTTGAGTCTGGTGTCTCATCTTCTTCTTAACAATTCTCCATAGATTCTCTATGGGGTTTAGGTCAGGAGAGTTTGCTGGCCAATCAAACACAGTGATGCCATGGTCATTAAACCAGGTTTTGATACTTTTGGCAGTGTGTGTGTGGTGGTGGTGGGGGGGGGGGGGGTGAGGGAGGGCAAGTCCTGATGGAAAATGAAATCAGTTTCTCCATGAAGCTTGTTAGCAGAGGGAAGCATGAAGTGCTCTAAAATTTCCTGGTAGACATCTGTGCTGACTTTGGTCTTGATAAAACACAGTGGACCAACACCAGCAGGTGACCTCTGTTCAGATAAAAGTAAATTTTGCATTTCATTTGGAAATCAAAGTCCCAGAGTCTAGAGAAAGAGTGGAGAGGCACAGAATCTAAATTACTTGAGGTTTAGTGTGAAGTTTCCACAGTCAGTGATGATTTGAGGAAACATGTCATCTGCTGGTGTTGGTCCACTGTGTTTTATCAAGACCAAAGTCAGCACAGTCGTCTACCAGGAAATTTCTGAGCACTTCATGCTTCCCTCTACTGACAAGCTTTATGGAGAAGCTGATTTCATTTTCCAGCAGGACTTGGCACCCCCCTACTGACACTGCCAAAAGTATCAAAACCAGGTTTAATGACCATGACATCACTGTGTTTGATTGGCCAGCAAACTCTCCTGACCTAAACCCCACAGAGAATCTATGGAGTATTGTCAAGAGGAAGATGAGAGACACCAGACCCAACAATGCCGACAAGCTGAAGGTCACTATCAAAGCAACCTGGACCTTCATAACACCTCAGCAGTGCCACAGGCTGATCACCTCCATGCCACGCCACACTGATACAGTAATTAATCCAAAATTTGCCCCGACTAAGTACTGAGTGTGTACATAGACATACAGTGGGGCAAAAAGTATTTAGTCAGCCACCAATTGTGCAAGTTCTCCCACTTAAAAGATGAGAGAGGTCTCCAATTTTCATCATAGGTATACCTCAACTATGAGAGACAAAATGAGAAAAAAAAAATCCAGAAAATCACATTGAAGGATTTTTAAAGATTTTATTTGCAAATTATGGTGGAAAATAAGTATTTGGTCAATAACAAAAGTTCATCTCAATACTTTGTTATATACCCTTTGTTGGCAATGACAGAGGTCAAACGTTTTCTGTAAGTCTTCACAAGGTTTTCACACACTCTTGCTGGTATTTTGGCCCATTCCTCCATGCACATCTCCTCTAGAGCAGTGATGTTTTGGGGCTGTCGCTGGGCAACGCAGACTTTCAACTCTCTCCAAAGATTTTCTATGGGGTTGAGATCTGGAGACTGGCTAGGCCACTCCAGGACCTTGAAATGCTTCTTACAAAGCCACTCCTTCGTTGCCCGGGCGGTGTGTTTGGGATCATTGTCATGCTGAAAGACCCAGCCACGTTTCATCTTCAATGCCCTTGCTGATGGAAGGAGGTTTTCACTCAAAATCTCACGATACATGGCCCCATTCATTCTTTCCTTTACACGGATCGGTCGTCCTGGTCCCTTTGCAGAGAAACAGCCCCAAAGCATGATGTTTCCACCCCCATGCTTCACAGTAGGTATGGTGTTCTTTGGATGCAACTCACCATTCTTTCTCCTCCAAACACGACAAGTTGAGTTTTTACCAAAAAGTTCTATTTTGGTTTCATCTGACCATATGACATTCTCCCAATCCTCTTCTGGATCATCCAAATGCTCTCTAGCAAACTTCAGACGGGCCTGGACATGTACTGGCTTAAGCAGGGGCACACGTCTGGCACTGCAGGATTTGAGTCCCTGGCGGCGTAGTGTGTTACTGATGGTAGCCTTTGTTACTTTGGTCCCAGCTCTCTGCAGGTCATTCACTAGGTACCCCCATGTGGTTCTGGGATTTTTGCTCATCGTTCTCGTGATCATTTTGACCCCACGGGGTGAGCTCTTGCGTGGAGCCCCAGATCGAGGGAGATTATCAGTGGTCTTGTATGTCTTCTATTTTCTAATAATTGCTCCCACAGTTGATTTCTTCACACCAAGCTGCTTACCTATTGCAGATTCAGTCTTCCCAGTCTGGTGCAAGTCTACAATTTTGTTTCTGGTGTCCTTCGACAGCTCTTTGGTCTTGGCCATAGTGGAGTTTGGAGTCTGACTGTTTGAGGTTGTGGACAGGTGTCTTTTATACTGATAATGAGTTCAAACAGGTTCCATTAATACATGTAACGAGTGGAGGACAGAGGAGCCTCTTAAAGAAGAAGTTACAGGTCTGTGAGAGCCAGAAATCTTGCTTGTTTGTAGGTGACCAAATACTTATTTTCCACCATAATTTGCAAATAAATTCTTTAAAAATCAGACAATGTGATTTTCTAGATTTTTTTTCTCATTTTGTCTCTCATAGTTGAGGTATACCGATGATGACAATTGGAGACCTCTCTCATCTTTTAAGTGGGAGAACTTGCACAATTGGTGGCTGACTAAATACTGTTTTGCCCTGCTGTACGTTTCAGTCAGCCAACATTTCTATTAAAAAACTGTTTTTTTAAATTAATTTTATGTAATATTCAAATTTTTTGAGAAACTGAATTTGGGGTTTTCATGGGCTGTAAGCCATAATCATCAAAATTAAAATAAATAAACACTTGAAATATATCATTCTGTGTAATGAATCTATATATGGGTTTCACTTTCTCAAATGAGTGACAAAAAATATTGAACGTTTTCATGATATTCCAATTTTTTGAGATGTACCTGTATTTGGACATATGGATATTTTAATATCAATTTTAACAATACTGGGAGTAGTACTGTAATAACATGCAATTTCTGGTGAGGAAAAAATTAGGACACCCCCACATTTATTCCTACTTAAAATGGCTAAAATCTCACACAGGTGCATCATATCAGGTGCACATGATTAGAACATCATTACTCAGCATTTTGAAGGAGGCTTGTCCTATTTAAAGGTCTGATGACATGTTTCTGACTTCATCCAATTTTTCAACACAATACAATATGACGAAATAGGTTGGTCTGTGCAGTTCTAAGTCAAACAGGCTTTTCTTCAAACAAATATCCGACGTTTTCATGAGCGCCACGTCACCAATTGTGTCAGTGGCTGAAACCCCCCCCGGCCATGTTGTAACATCATCGACAGAACACAGCGCTTGGCTGCCCATTGTACACACAGGATGGAAGCGGCTGAAAACATCGACGATGGTTCCAGCACATGTAGTCTGGAATTGGTTTGTGTTGTCCAATCTTCAGACGATTATAGTTCCGAAGAATGGGATGATAATGAAGAATCTGGGGGCATCAGACCTTATAGGTTTGAGCCGTGCCAAGCGGGCATTGTGCTTAGCGAGTCAGACTCAGAGAGTGACAGTGGAGAGGCACACATGCCCGCTGCAGCAGCAGCGACAAACACACAGCAGGGGAACACCGAGTGTTATGCTTTTGTTACAGATATTGCAACAAATTATTTGTTCATAAATATAATTTATTTAAACCTGATTTTTCAGTAAAATCATAGCAGTGTATTCTCTGTGGCTTAGGCATCGGGCTTATTATGTATTATCTTTTGAGTTCTTGTTGTTTTTGTTTTGTATGTGTGAATAATGTGCCGTTTTGACCCACTTTCAGGTGGGCACTGTCCAAGATTCGTCGGTCTGACCATGTGCCCTCTCTCTTTGACAGTCAGCTGTTCATGTTTTGTGTGCATCATCTGCTGTGTTGTCAGCCAGCCAATACTGCCAACACTATCATGACGTGTTAGCCACTCCACACAGCCGTGGTTCTGTTGCGCCCCTTGAAGCAATGTCGGCCTTGGGGCGCAACCATGGTTAACACGTCTCCTCTCCATGTTTGCTGGGCGATGTCAGCCCTGAACGCCAACTGTAAGTGTTGCTGTTTATTTTTGTAAGTCTTCACCTTTTTGGGAACTGCTGTCATCATTCTTATGTTCAATACATGTGCTGTGGTGAATCCTGCATGTAAATCCTCATTATTTATGCATAAATCCTTCCTCTCCATGCGCTCTAATGCAGGACACGGAGAGGGAGGATGAAATAATGAGGATTTATGTGCAGGGCTCACCACAAAAAAATTAATACAGAAAGACAGACAACTCCCAAAAAGGTGAAGACATACAAAAAACACAAACACACTAACACACTTACTGATGGCGCTCGCGGGCCGGCATCGCACAGATAACGAATGAGAGGAGACGTGTTAGTCACAGGTGCGTCCCAGAGCCAACATCGCTTCAAGGACGCACGAGAACCACGGCGAACATGGAGTGACTAACACATCGTGAGAGTGCTGAAAATAATGGCAGACTAACAGCACAGATGACAATACTACGGACCAGCAGTGCATGACTGGCAAACGGCCACCAAGTACACACACTGCTGGTGATGGTGTGATGAGAAGCACCTGGGCCAGGACCGGGAAACATGATCAGTGGGAGTTTGAATCAGCTGGTGATAATGAGAGAGGGGGCGTGGCTGGACTGGCGAGCGTCGGTATGCGATCACAGAAAGTAGGTCAAAGCTGCGCGTAAATCCATTAATTCTTCCCCTCCTTGTGTGCTCCTCCTGCGTAAAAGCGCACGAGGAGGCTTATGACAGTTGGAGCTGAAGCATGTGATGTGGTCTTTCACGGCCTGCTGTTTATCTAAGCCTGAGACACAACGCAAAGGCATAGCCGTAAAACTAAAACAAGAAACCAGACAAACTGTGAGCTACAAAGCTGCTGTCATTCCAGTCAACAACACCGGCATCCGCTCTGTCGCTTACGTCATGGTGGTGTCGCCCTTCGTTCGGTGGGCGGCACCACAGTCCAGTCAGCGGCTGCGGTTTTTTAATAACTAGTTTATGCAGGCACGGTTGCAAATATTAATCATCGACAATGACTTTTGGGTTTACACGACATGCTAAAAAATGTCAAAATCATGTCATCAGGCCTTTAAACCTCAGACATTTAGGCTACATTCACACTGCAGGTCTTAATGCTCAATTCCGATTTTTTACCGAGATCCGATTTTTTTGTGTGGGCAAGCAAACGCAAAACATCGACCACGATGGCTGAAAACGGACTGGTCACGTGAGCGAGCTAGCCCCCGCCCCCGGTAAAAGACGAATATACTGTATGTTTTTGGGTTTTTTTTAAATATTTTATTGATTTTCTGGTTCATATACGTACACACGTGGACAAAATTGTTAGTACCCCTCTCTTAATGAAAGAAAAATCCACAATGGTCACAGAAATAACTTGAATCTGACAAAAGTGGTAATAAATAAAAATTCTATGAAAATTAACCAATGAAAATCAGACGATGCTTTTGAATTGTGGTTCAACAGAATTACTATAAAAAACAAACTCATGAAACATTCCTGGACAAAAATGATGGTACTCCTAGAAAAGACTGAAAATAATGTGACCATAGGGACATGTTCAACCAAGATGTGTCCTCTAATTAACATCACAGGTACCTACAAACTTGTAATCAGTCAGTCGGCCTATTTAAAGGGTGACAAGTAGTCACTGTGCTGTTTGGTGACATGGTGTGTACCACACTAAACATGGACCAGAGGAAGCAAAGGAGAGAATTGTCTCAGGAGATTAGAAAGAAAATTATAGACAAGCCTGTTAAAAGTAAAGGCTATAAGACCATCTCCAAGCAGCTTGATGTTCCTGTGACTACAGTTGCACATATTATTCAGAAATTTAAGATCCATGGGACTGGAGCCAACCTCCCTGGACGTGGCCACAGGAGGAAACTTGATGAAAAATGGAAGAGACGGATAATACGAATGGTAACAAAAGAGCCCAGAACAACCTCTAAACACATTCAAGGTAAACTCAAAGGTCAAGGTACATCAGTGTCAGATCGTACCATCCGTCGTCGTTTGAGCCAAAGTGGACTTCATGGGAGACGACCAAGGAGGATACCACTGTTGAAAACAAATCATAAAAAAGCCAGACTGGAATTTGCCAAACTGCATGTTGACAAGCCACAAAGCTTCTGGAAGAATGTCCTATGGACAGACGAGACAAAACTGGAACTTTTTGGCAAGGCACATCAGCTCTATGTTCACAGATGCAAAAATGAAGCATACCAAGAAAAGAACACTGTCCCTACTGTGAAACATGGAGGAGGTTCTGTTATGTTCTGGGGCTGCTTTGCTGCATCTGGCACAGGGTGTCTTGAATCTGTACAGGGTACAATGAAATCTCAAGACTATCAAGGTATTGTAGAGGGAAACGTGCTGCCCAGTGTCAGACAGCTTGGTCTCAGTCGCAGGGCATGGGTCTTGCAACAGGATAATGACCCAAAACACACAGCTAAAAACACCCAAGAATGGCTAAGAGTGAAACATTGGACTATTCTAAAGTGGCCTTCTATGAGCCCTGATCTAAATCCTATTGAACATCTGTGGAAGGAGCTGAAACATGCCGTCTGGAGAGGGCACCCTTCAAACCTGAGACAACTGGAGCAGTTTGCTCATGAGGAGTGGGCCAAAATACCTGCTGAGAGGTGCAGAAGTCTCATTGACAGTTCCAGAAATCGTTTGATTGCAGTGATTGCCTCAAAAGGTTGTGCAACAAAATATTAAGTTAAGGGTACCATCATTTTTTCCAGGCCTGTTTCATGAGTTTGTTTTTTTAAAGTAATTCTGTTGAACCACAATTCAAAAGCATTGTCTGATTTTCACTGGTTAATTTTCATAGACTTTTTATTTATTACCACTTTTGTCAGATTCAAATTATTTCTGTGACCATTGTGGGTTTTTCTTTCATTAACAGAGGGGTACCAACAATTTTGTCCACGTGTGTAACTCTGTGGAGGGGCCATCCTCTATATCCAGCCCTTTGTAGATCACTGGGATCTCTTCCTCTGGGTCATCGACTTCCGACGGGCTGCCCAACAGCTTCTTGAAATGTGTGAACCAGGTATTCACTCTTTCCTCGGGACTAGATCCTGCTACTTGTCCTTCCTTAGCATTCTTCCTTCCAGACACCTCGTTCACGATTTTCCATGCTTCTCCATACTTTTGGTCTTCAGTATCAAATGATACTGAACAGAATAAGAAGTGCTCTGGATATAAAGCTAAGAAGAAAACAAAATGCCTTTAGAACCAAACGTACAACAGTTGCCCAGATTCTGACACTAAGAAGAGCCGTAGAAGTGGCGAAAGCCAACAACCTACCAGCAGTATTGACCTTCATCGATTTTAATTCAATTATTTATATAGCGCCATTTCACAACAACAGTCATCTCATAGCACTTTCAACTGTAGGGGAAACCCCCACAATTGCAGAAAGACCCCAGCACTCAGGCGATCCCCTGTGAGCAAGCACTTGGCGACTGTGGAGAGTAAAAACTCCCTTTTAACAGGAAGAACCCTCCAGCAGAACCAGGCTCAGGGAGGGGCAGCCATCTGCTGTGACTGGCTGGGGGGTGAGGGGATAGAGAAGATGAAAAGAACAGACATGTAGAGAGTAAACAGCACGATGGGGACTCAATCTATGGGAGAGAACAAACAGATGTTAATGACCAGCAAAAAAAAATATTTCACTGAGAGTGAAGAAAGGAGTGAAGTCCAGTGCATTATTGGAGGTCCCCCAGCTGTCTAAACCTATTAGCAGCATAACTAAGGGAGGGTTCAGAGACACATGATCCCTCCCTAATTGTAGGCTATATCAAAAAGGAAGGTTTAACCCTATTCGTAAAAACAGAGATCGAGTCTGACTCCCGAATCCAGATTGGCAGCTGGTTCCACAGGAGAGGAGCTTGATAACTGAAGGCTCTGCCTTCCATTGTACTTTTGGAGATTCTACGTATTAGAAGTAATCCAGCATTTTGAGAGTGTCGTGCTCTGCTAGGATAATAGGGTAGTATCAGAGCTTTTCAATAAAAAGGGGCCTGATTGTTTAGAGCAGGGGTCGGCAACCTTTACCACTCAAAGAGCTATTTGGACCCATTTCCCACAGAAAAGAAAACAATGGGAGCCACAAAACCCTTTTGATATTTAAAATGAAATAACACTGCATATAACGTTTTGGGGTTTTTTGCCTTTATGCTATGTATAAACAAACTATAATGTGTTGCATTTATGAAATCAATGAACTCCTGCAGAGAAAACAAAATTACATTTCTGCATGCAACAAAAACATTTTGAACTCCGAAAAAAAGATGTTGGGTTGAAGGTTACTTTCAAGTAAAATACTCAATGTCTGTTTGAATCCTTCTTGTATTTATGAAAAAAACGCCAAACTTAAATTATCCACCGGCAGCAAACCAAAAATGCCGTCTTCTTCTGTGTGCCGTCATCCTTTTACTGGCACATGTAGTCAGCTGTCAACCTGAATAATAAAAGGACTATTTCACTGAACAATGAAAAAATATTAATATATGCAAGGTAATAGGCAATTAAAATATTTATCATACTTGGTTAATGTGATTTCTGCTCCTGAACCTCAGCGCACAGCGTCTGCATATCAGGGCTGTATGACGTCACCTTCATCTTTACACAGGATCGTAAGCTGTCATCTGTGAGGCGTGCGCAATGTTTGTTTTTAATAAAGTTAATGATGGAGAACACCTGCTCACATACATACTGTATGTGGATCCAAAGATGGACAGGACTCCAAGCACATACTTTTTGATGTTCACATAAATGTTGGGAATAGCATTCCATGTTTCGAACACAAGTTTGTCCGGTTTGGAGAGGTTTTCAATATCACTCCATTTGTGATTCTCAGCAAGAACGGCCTTCTGACGGGGAACATCTTCAAGGTCTGCTGTCAAGCATTTAAACTTGGACACCCATATGTCTTTGTCGGCTATGTCAGCCAGTTCCATCTCAAGATCAGGTTGACTCACACCTGCCAATGCAGTTGTATTCAGTAGGGATGGATCGATGCTTAGGGGAGTGACAGGGAAGGAAAATGTGTTTTTTTTTTCCCTCTCTGAATTCACAGAATCGTTTCCCAAACGATGTTTGCATTGCGATAATTTCAGAATGTAAATACTCCAAATTTATCATGTTGTGAGCTTGTTTCAACTCTCTCAAATTGGGGAAGTGAGACAGTGTACCTTTCTGCAAATCTCTGGCAAGCACTGTCAACTTGCACTCGAATGCCAAAACCTCATCCAACACGTGCAGGGCTGTGCGTCCTTTCCCCTGAAGAGCTGTGTTCAGGTGCACTGTCATGTCTACCATGAAGTGTAGCTTTTCCAGCCACTCTGGCTGTTCCAGCTCAGGAAAGATGAGCCCTTTGCTGCCCAGGAAAGTTTTCACTTCTTTAAGACATGCAGCAAAGCGTATCAGCACCTCCCCTCTGGACAGCCACCGGACTTTGTTGTGCAGCAGGAGATCAGAATATGTGCTTTCCGGGACTTCCGGTCTAGACACCATGGTGATAGCAGCTCAATGCTGAAGCTCCCAGACCCCATCCATGAAAATACCATGAAAATCAGATTTAACGGATTTATGGAAGAGTGAAAATCAAAAGACAAAGTCATTATGCCTAAAGGAAAACAGAAGAGATCGACATTCACCAGGCCAAGACATGCATCGGCTGGAGAATCTGACCTGGAAGACAACAACCACTCGGAAATAGAGGAGCAGAATGAGGCTAACAACATGGTTAGCTTAAAAACGGTACTTCAAGAATTGGCCGAATTTCGTGAAATTAAAGACGAAATAAAAAGGACAAACAACAGAGTGGACCAGGCTGAGGACCGAATCATGGAAGCAGAAGAAAGAATAAAAGGGCTGGAAGAAACCACGCTGGAATTACTCAAACGACAGACAAGACTGGAGGCTAAGCTAACTGACCAGGAAGGTCATAAGAATTCATTGTCTGAAAGAAGGAGTCGAGGACGGTTTCACCACAATGGCTGCATACGTGGAATCCATACTGAGAGAGAAGTTGGAAATATAGAAAGGGAGCACCGTTCATTAGCCACAAGGCCATCGGCGGAAGCTCCCCCACGATCGGTGGTGGTGAAGTTTTCCAGCTTCAGAACAAAAGAAGAGGTTTTGAGACTGGCTTGGCAGAAAAAAGGATTTATGCACCAAGAAAGAAAAGTTTTTGTGGAGCATGACTACGCCCCGGAGGTCCTTAAAAAGCGTCGGGAATACAACGACGCTAAAAAGGTACTAAGAGAGAAGAAACTGCGCTTTCAAACTCCATTTCCGGCAAAGCTGAGGGTTTTTTACGGGGAAGAGACGTGTCTCTACAACTCGGTGGAAGAAGCAACCAGGGATATGGCGAGAAGGGGGCTCCCGGTAACGGTGG
Organism: Pholidichthys leucotaenia; assembly: GCA_020510985.1. NCBI lineage: Eukaryota > Metazoa > Chordata > Actinopteri > Cichliformes > Pholidichthyidae > Pholidichthys > Pholidichthys leucotaenia. The sequence goes on along the minus strand of CM035838.1, from coordinate 43,993,567 downwards.
ATAAACCCGCAGCAGACCCGACCAAAAGAATCAAAGCTCAAACGTGGTGCACACAGAGACCCTCAAAATCCACGGGCCAGCAGCGGGAAACCCAGCACCAGGGCTATAAGGAAAAACTGGACGCTTTCAGGAGGAAATAACGATATTTTTAGTCAATCTGTGCATCCAAACCTCCTCCTACAAGGTAACAAACATTAAAGGAGATGCAGAATCAGCAAATACAAAGTGGTAAAAAGTTTCATGGAACAGTCATAATATTAGAAACAAATAAGTCTTTAAAAAAAAAAAAACTTGTTAAAATAGAAATGTGACAATGAACCACATGAACTCTCCACACTAACAAATACTGTATTAACGTGATTGTTTGCTGTGATGGTGGTGGGAGGTTGCGCACAATTTCATAGGGTATAGGCATTAAAAAAAAAAAAAAAATCATTACAAGTTTGGATTGGGATCTGAAATTCACGTTAAAAACATGGGACAAATTACAGGGGTAAGAGAGGGCCCTCAACACGTAACAAAGTTTGAGGAATTTCCCTCAGAGCCAACGCACCATCAAGGCTCTTTTAAGGTCGCTAAAAAGACCTCAGTTCAGGAAGATCTTTTGACAGTTTTTTGTTTTAAAAGGAACTCCGATTATATTGGCATGTTAGCTCTATATGCTTTATTTTTATGTTAGTAACATAACTATAATATAATTTTTTTGAAAGTAATTCCCAGTTTTATATATTTTTAAAAAACTTTATTACGATGTAAATTGCCATTTTTGTTTACGTCGCAATGCATTCTGGGTAGTGACGTAGAATGGTTGCAGCCGTTTTTTCTGTCTTATACAAGACAAGAAGTAAAGCTACTAACTACTGCCATTTGTCAGTGAAAATGCCACATTGTGTGGCTTTTGGATGTAATTTCCAATCAAAGGGAAATCAAGAGAGCGGGGTAAGCCTCCATAGCTTTCCTAAAGAGGGAAAGTTGAGGAAAAATTGGGGCGGCAGCGGCTCAGGAGGTAGAGCAGGTCGTCTAATAACCCGATGGTTGGCGGTTCGCATCACGCTCTCCCCAGATATCCTGCCGTTGTGTCCCTGGGCAAGACACTTCACCCGCATTGCCTCCAGTGCCCATAACACTGGGTATGAATGTGTAAAAATGCTCGGTGGTGGCTGGAGAGGCCGTTGGCGCGGATTGGCAGCCACATTTCCGTCACTCTGAGTGTCTGTGATCAGGCGCTATAGCGCACCCTTGATAAAGGTGACATATATATTAATCACGCTATGATAATAGCACTATATCGCTCAAAGCGCGCGCATGAGACATATCTATGATCACACGCTATAGCGCACGCTTGATAAAGCTGACATTGTAGCCACACATGTGACTTACTTAATGCCTTGCATAATGCCTCACATCTTAGATAAGAACAAAGTGCAGAGTTTCCTTGGAGATAACAGGAAGCTGTGAAAGTGTAATCTTTTATATGCAAGAGACTACTTGGAGGATCCTTTGTGTGCCAAGAGACTGCTTGGAGGATCCTTTGTGGGACAAAGACTGTGAAGGGGATGCTAAGGGATTTAAGAGGAAATGCAAAGTTACCTTTGATGTGAATGCAATGTGACTTGTGAGCTGTGGGGAGACCTGGGTATATAAGGGATGAGTTTTTTCTGAGATGTCCTCTTTCTACAATGCTCATGTTGGAGACGTGTAATAAACTGCCTTGAGACAAACATGCCTCGTCAATTACACACTCCACACTGGTGACCCAAGACGTAGCATGCAGCAAGAAGAGAATTCCCTGGGGCCAGCCGCGTTGGGAGCCCCCAGCCAAGCGTATGCTGTTACGGTCCAGCTACCGGACTTTTGGCAGCACAACACGCGCTCCTGGTTCCACCTGGTTGAGGCACAGTTCGCCCTCCGGGGAATATCGGTAGACGACACGAAATTCTACCATGTGATCGCAAAGCTCGACAACCACACGGCTCAGCATGTGGAGAGCCTTCTGGAGCAGCCACCAGCCAGCAACAAATACGGCGCGTTGAAGGATGCACTCATCCAGCACTACACACTCTCGGTGGAGGAGAGAGCAGAGAGACTCCTGGCGCTGACCGGGTTGGGAGATTGCACGCCCACTGACCTGATGGAGAAGATGCTGAGGTTGAAAGGCTCCGACGATGACCACTTCATCTTTACCCACCTCTTCCTCAGGAACCTGCCATCAGTGACGAGAGCGGCCCTGGCCAGTTCGCCGTTGTTGGCCAAGCGGGACTACTGTGCGCTGGCCCGGGAGGCGAATCGGATTGTCATGGCCAGCAGAGAACGCACGGCCACGGCGGCAGCGATGGAGCTCGGCGCGACGGCCGGAGAGGGCGAGGAGCCATTGACGGCGGTAGCAGAACCACCAACAACAGCGGCGGTGGGCGCCAAGGGACGTGGAGGAGACATCCTTTGTTTCTATCACCGCTGCTTTACAGAGAAGGCACGCAAATGTATACCACCGTGCCAGTTCAAGCTCTCAGGAAAAGGCCAAGACCGGGGGTCGGTAGCAGCTGCGACCCTCGGGGAGGAGAACAAGCTGCTCTACTTGACGGACGCACGCTCCGGGAGACATTTCCTCGTGGACACCGGCGCCCAGCTGAGTTTCATCATGCCATCCTACGCCGACCGGCTGGCAAGTTCCAGCGGCCCCCAGATGGCAGCAGCAAACGGCTCGGACATTAAAACCTTTGGTGAGAGGACTCTACTCCTGTCTCTACACGGCCGTACATTTGAGTGGACTTTTGTCATAGCAGCATTGAATTTCAATATATTGGGGGCTGATTTTTTGTGCTCACATGGTTTGTTGGTTGATGTCGCTAACAGGCACCTGGTTAATGCACTGTCTTTTGATTCTATTCCCTGTACAGCTCGAGCGTCCCGGCCAACAGCACAAGCCAACGTCACAGCTGCAAGCGGTAAGTTCCACACACTGCTCACTCAGTTCCCAGCACTCACGGTCCCCACATTTTCGGCAGCCATCGCTAAGCACGGGGTGGAACATTTTATTACCACCACCGGGCCGCCCGTTTTTGCAAAACCTTGGTGCTTGGACGCAGCTAAACTGGCCATAGCGCGCGAGGAGTTTGCCAACCTGGAGAGGCTGGGCATCATCAGGCGTTCGAACAGCCCATGGGCTTCCCCGCGACACATGGTCCCAAAAGCTGACGGTTCGTGGCGACCTTGCGGGGATTTCTGCAGGTTGAACAATGCCACAGCGCATGACCGCTACCCAATCCCTCATATCCAAGATTTTTCCGTTCATTTGGCAGGGGCACGCGTTTTTTCTAAAATAGACTTGGTCCGCGGTTACCACCAAGTCCCAGTGCGCGTTGAGGACATACCCAAAACAGCGGTGATAACTCCATTTGGTCTATTCGAGTTTTTGCGCATGCCATTCGGGCTTAAAGGGGCTGCACAGACGTTCCAACGAATGATGGACACGGTGCTGCGCAAGCTCCCTTTCGTGTTCATCTACTTAGACGATATCTTGGTAGCCAGCGCGTCCGAAGACGAACACGAAAGCCACCTCGCGGCAGTTTTCCGGAGGTTGGGAGAGCACGGGTTAATAATCAACCCAGCGAAGTGTCAGTTCGGGGTGACGCAGATCGATTTTTTAGGACACCGCGTCTCCCCCGAAGGAGCGGTTCCGCTACCTGACAAAGTGCGCGCAGTAGCAGACTTCCCCCGGCCGCAGACGGTCAGGGCGTTACAGGAGTTTTTGAGAATGGTGAATTTTTATAACTGTTTCCTCCCCCGTGCAGCGCAACTCATGCAACCGCTGTATGCTGCGCTCAAAAAACAGAAACCCGCGAATAAGATCGAGTGGTCCCCGGAGCGGGAGCGAGCGTTCGCGGAAGTCAAAGCAGCCCTGGCAAACGCTGCGTTGTTGGCACATCCAGACCCAATGGCCCGCATAGCACTCACCACTGACGCGTCAGATGTGGCCATAGGGGGCGGTCGTGGAGCAGCATGTAGCCGGGGCTTGGCAGCCACTCGCCTTTTTCAGCAGGACCTTGCGCGATAGTGAACGTAAATACAGCGCGTTTGACAGGGAGTTGCTGGCTCTCCATTTGGCCATTCGCCACTTCCAGTTCTGGCTAGAAGGGCGCTGTTTCACCGCGTTCGTTGACCACAAGCCACTAACATTCGCGATGGCCCAAGTTTCAGAACCGTGGTCGGGCCGGCAGCAGAGGCAGCTAGCCGCGATCTCAGAGTTTACTACAGATATTCAGCACGTGTCGGGTAAACTGAATGTAGTGGCAGACTGCCTCTCGCGCGCCGTGGCTGCCCCCGTCCGCGTGGGGATAGATTACACAGCCATGGCCGCGGAGCAGGTTAGTGACGCGGATGTGCGCGCGCTCCAGTCTGGACCAACAGGGTTAAGGCTGGAGAGCAGGGTGCTGCAGGACGGTATGCCCCCTCTAATCTGTGATGTCTCCACGGGGAGACCGCGTCCCGTGGTACCGGCAGCGTGGCGCCGCCACGTTTTTGACTCGATTCATTCTTTGGCGCACCCAGGGGTGCGCGCGTGGGTCAAAATGGTAGCAGAAAAATTTGTGTGGCCGGGCCTCCGCAAACAAGTTAAAGAGTGGGCGGCAGCCTGCATGGCGTGCCAACGAGCCAAGGTACACAAACACACGAAAGCTCCCTTGGAGCCATTTCACATTCCGGCTAAGAGGTTTGACCACGTTCACGTGGACCTCGTGGGTCCCCTCCCGCCATCACAGGGGTGCACGCACCTTCTGACAATGGTGGACCGCACCACGCGCTGGCCGGAGGTGGTTCCTTTACTGTCAACCACAGCCGAGGAGGTGGCGCGCGCGTTTGTAACAGCATGGGTGGCACGTTTTGGAGTCCCGTCGGACATTACGTCCGACAGAGGCCCTCAATTTGTTTCCGAACTTTGGTCAACAATGGCCCGCAGCCTAGGCGTCACAATTCACCGTACAACCGTGTACAATCCACAGGCTAACGGGTTATGCGAACGTTTTCACAGGTCATTGAAAGCAGCTCTCAGAGCGTCACTGACGGATGCAAATTGGGTAGACAAGCCACCGTGGGTTTTACTGGGGTTACGTTCTGCGCCTAAAGAGGACTTAGAGGCTTCCCCAGCCGAACTCGTTTTTGCGCAGCCACTTCGGTTGCCCGGGGAGCTTCTCCCAGATAATCCTGCGCTGGGCAGCTCCCCATCTCGGCTTTTGCAGCGTAGCATCGACACAGGCACGCTGCCGGGCCCTGCCCACCACAGTTTTCCGCACGTTTTTGTACCTAAAACTTTGAAAAATGCGGAGTTTGTTTTTGTCAGACACGATGCACATCGCCCCCCATTGCGACCGCCTTATGATGGACCGTTCAGAGTGCTGGAAACAGGGGACAAGTATTTTTTGCTAGAAAGGTAGAAGGGAAAAGGTTGGCTTAAACAGACTCAAACCCGCTTTTGTGGTGGGGGACGAGCAAGTGCTGTTGGCGAGGGCCCCTCGGCGCGGAAGACCCCCACGAGGAGCTTCCCAGAGTAAGATTTCCCCAGAACACCCGCAGGGACTGACAAAAGGTTTTCACCCCCAGACAGCAGCTCCCCAGCATGACAGCGCCGCTAAGGCGGCGAATCCTGGTTACAGCAGATACGGGAGAAGACTGAAGCCCAAGCAGCATGGGGATTGATGTGTAATGATTCTATCACAGCATGCAGACCGTTATTCTTTTGTTCAATCTAAAATGTTTGGGGGGGGGGGGGGGTGTAGCCACACATGTGACTTACTTAATGCCTTGCATAATGCCTCACATCTTAGACAAGAACAAAGTGCAGAGTTTCCTTGGAGATAACAGGAAGCTGTGAAAGTGTAATCTTTTATATGCAAGAGACTACTTGGAGGATCCTTTGTGTGCCAAGAGACTGCTTGGAGGATCCTTTGTGGGCCAAAGACTGTGAGGGGGATGCTAAGGGATTTAAGAGGAAATGCAAAGTTACCTTTGATGTGAATGCAATGTGACTTGTGAGCTGTGGGGAGACCTGGGTATATAAGGGACGAGTTTTTTCTGAGATGTCCTCTTTCTACAATGCTCATGTTGGAGACGTGTAATAAACTGCCTTGAGACAAACATGCCTCGTCAATTACACACTCCACAACATATACAGTATATTAATCACGCTATGATAATAGCACTATATCGCTCAAAGCGCGCGCATGAGACATGTCTGTGATCACGCGCTATAGCGCACGCCTGATAAAGCTGACATATGTATTAATCACACTATGATAAAGCACGATATCGCTCAAAGCGCGCGCATGAGACATGTCTTTGATCACGCGCTATAGCGCACGCCTGATAAAGCTGACATATGTATTAATCACGCTATGATAAAGCATGATATTGCTCAAAGTGCACGCTTGGCTTGACATGTCGAAGATCTGGCTGGCAGTCATTTGGAACGACTTTGGAGCACTGCTTATGGACGTTCAACCCGCAGTCTGAGAAAGCAACAGAGAAATTGCTTTATGTTGCTGAGAGTCCATATTTATCATTTCAGTGCCCATCATGCTTGCAGACAATTTTTTGTGTTTGAGCATTCTATTTTAAGTAAATCAACAATATATAAGTTTCACCTTAAAATAATGCTTCCTCAAGCGCATGCTTGAGACACTCAAAGTGGAGAGACACTCGCGGAGCGGAGAGACACTCGAGCGCACGCTATATCGCTCATTTGAGCGATATAGAGCTTTATCATAGTGTGATAAATATATATCAGCTTTATCAAGCGTGCGCTTGATAAAAATTCGAACCGTGACAAAATTCGAACCGTGATTCGCTTGATCGTGTGCTTTGAGCGATATCGTGCTTTATCATAGCGTGATTAATACATATGTCAGCTTTATCAAGCGTGCGATCACAGATATGTCTCATGCGCGCGCTTTGAGCGATATAGTGCTATTATCATAGTGTGATTAATATATATGTCAGCTTTATCAAGCGTGCGCTATAGCGCGTGATCATAGATATGTCTCATGCGCGCGCTTTGAGCGATATAGTGCTATTATCATAGCGTGATTAATATATATGTCACCTTTATCAAGGGTGCGCTATAGCGCCTGATCACAGACACTCAGAGTGACGGAAATGTGGCTGCCAATCCGCGCCAATGGCCTCTCCGGCCACCACCGAGCATTTTTACACATTCATACCCAGTGTTATGGGCACTGGAGGCAATGCGGGTGAAGTGTCTTTGCCAGGGACACAACGGCAGGATATCTGGGGAGAGCGTGATGTGAACCGCCAACCATCGGGTTATTAGACGACCTGCTCTACCTCCTGAGCCGCTGCCGCCCCAATTTTTCCTCAACTTTCCCTCTTTAGGAAAGCTATGGAGGCTCACCCCTCTCTCTTTATTTCCCTTTGATTGGAAATTACATCCAAAAGCCGCGCAATGTGGCATTTTCACTGACAAATGGCAGTAGTTTGTAGCTTCGCTTCTTGGCTTGTATAAGACAGAAAAAACGGCTGCAACCATTCTACGTCACTACCCAGAATGCATTGCGACGTAAACAAAAATGGCGATTTACATCGTAATAAAGTTTTTTAAAAATATATAAAACTGGGAATTATTTTCAAAAAAATTATATTATAGTTATGTTACTAACATAAAAATAAAGCATATAGAGCTAACATGCCAATATAATCGGAGTTCCTTTTAAAGTTTTATATACTATGTTCTTAATGTTTTTTATGTTCTTAATGTTCTTTCAGTTTCTGAGTAGCATAAAAGAGGGCCACTACACTGTTATACTAAATAAGACAATACAATGGAGAAACAGGGTGCAACCAAAATAATCTCATATAATGTAAAAGGGATCCTGAATCCAGTTAAAAGATCCAAGATTCTAGGCAAAATGAAAAAAGACAAAGCAGGAGTAATATTTTTACAGGAAACCCACCTAACAGACTTGGAGCACACTAAACTTAATAGACAAGGGTTTAAACTGATCTCTTCATCTTCATATAAGTCAGGGAGGAGGAGGGGGGTAGCGACATTGATCTCAACCAAAATTATATTTGAAAAAAATTCAGAACACAAAGATAAAGAAGGGAGATTTAGCATGGTACTTTGTCGGCTAGAGGGAGAAGATATCACCCTGCTGAATGTATATGCACCTCCAGGGGCTAACTGGAAATTTTATAAAAATGTATTTGACCTAATGATAACTAAAGCCCAGGTTTAGTGATATGTGGTGGAGACTTCAATCTAAGACTGAATCCATACTGGGATGCATCAGGTAATTCCCCACATCAAAATAACACTCAAAGTAGAAAAACTCGGATGCTACTAAAAGAAATGGGAATCTGTGACGTGTGGAGGGAATTCAACCCCAGTGTAAAAGATTATACATTTTACTCAACACCACATTCATCATACTCAAGGACTGACTATTTTTTTTATGTTTAATAGAGACATTGGAAAAGTAAAAACATGTAAAATAGGACTGATGGATCTCTCTGACCACAGCCCGATCTATATGGACTTAAATATCCAAAAATACACAAATAATACATTTTCTTGGAGGTTAAATTCAAATGTGCTGAAAGGACCACTGAAAGATGAATTGGAATCAGATATTGTCAGATATTTGGAAGAAAATGATAATGGAGAAGTATCCCCTTTAATACTGTGGAACGCATGCAAAGCTGTAATAAGGGGTGTGGCACATATGTTGGGTTCATATTTTCCACAAATGTATTGCTGTATGTTTGCTAAAGCACCATGTGACTTAGGTTTCGATGCTCCAGGAGTATAAGAGCGTGATGTTTCATTGATCAGCCTCTTTTCTTGTTGAGAGATTGCTAGAGTATGTGTTCTGATAATAAAGCTGAACCTGAGAAATAAACTCAGCCTCATCCTTGAGCACATTCTCTACACTGGTGACCCTACGACAAATTATGGCTGGCGACGACCTTCCCGCACCGGACTCATCAGAAGCCAGCCAGGCTAATGCAGCTACCGCAGTCCAGCTGCCTGATTTCTGGCAGCATAGCCCGCGCTCCTGGTTTAACACTGTCGAGGCACAGTTCCATCTTCGGGGAATTTCGGCAGATGCCACGAAATTCTACCATGTAGTCGCAAAGCTGGACAGCCTCACAGCCCAGCGGGTGGAGAGCCTGACTAACCACCCACCAGACGACGACAAGTATGGCGCATTGAAAGCCGCTCTCATCCGTGCTTTCACCCTCTCGCTGGGAGAGCGAGCAGAGAAGCTCCTGGTGTTGACTGAAGGTGAGGCAGACAGGCCTGCGGACCTGATGGCGAAGATGCTGAGTTTGAGAGACGACGAAGATGATGGCTTTATCTTCGCCCATCTTTTCCTCAGGACACTACCGTCAGCGGTGAGAGTTACCCTGGCCAGTTCACAGCTGCAGGCCCACCGAGATTACCACGAGCTGGGCCAGGAGGCACAGCGACTCGTTGACGCCCATAGGCGACACACGGCCACGACGGCGGCAGCGGAACTGAGCGCAACGCCTGGAGACAGCAGGGGGCCGGTGGCTGCAGCACCAGATTCGCTGACGTCAGCAGCGGCGGAGGCCAGGAGACACAGAGCGGGCGACGTCCTCTGCTTTTACCATCGCCGTTTCGCCGAGAGGGCACGCAAGTGCATTCCACCGTGCCAGTTCAAGCGCTCGGGAAACGCCAGGACCGGGAGTCGGTAGCAGCTGCGGCTCTCGGCGTGAAGAACAAGCTGCTCTACCTGACAGACGCGCGATCAGGGAGGCAGTTCCTGGTGGACACAGGCTCCCAGCTGAGTTTCATCACACCTTCCTACGCTGACTGGCTGGCGCCTTCCAGCGGACCGCTGGTGTCGGCGGCGAACGGCTCGACGATCAAGACCTTCGGGGAGAAGACCCTCCCCCTGTCTTTTCACGGCCGGGCATTCGAGTGGACTTTCGTCATAGCGGCAGTCAGTTTTAACATGTTAGGTGCTGATTTTTTGTGCTCACATGGTTTATTGGTTGATCTTGCTAATAGACGCCTAGTTAATGCACTGTCTTTCCACTCTATTTCCTGCACAGCCCGGGTGGTCCCGCCTACTGCACAGGCCAACGTCACAGCTGCAGGTGGTAAGTTCCAAGCACTACTCACTCAGTTCCCAGCACTCACAGTCCCAATGTTTTCGGCGTCGGTGGCTAAACATGGAGTGGAACATTTTATCACTACCACCGGGCCCCCCGTTTTTGCAAAAGCTCGGCGCTTGGACTCAGCTAAACTGGCCATAGCGCGCGAGGAATTTGCCAACCTGGAAAAGCTGGCCATCATTAGACGCTCTAAAAGCCCCTGGGCTTCACCGCTACACATGGTCCCAAAGGCTGATAGCTCGTGGCGGCCTTGCGGTGATTTCCGCAGGTTGAATAACGCTTCAGCACACGACCGCTACCTGATTCCGCACATCCAAGATTTTTCGGTTCATTTAGCGGGGGCGCGCATTTTTTCTGAAATAGATTTGGTGCGTGGTTACCATCAAGTCCCAGCGCGTGCTCAGGACATACCCAAAACAGCGGTAATAACTCCTTTTGGGCTTTTCGAGTTTTTGCGCATGCCGTTTGGACTCAAGGGTGCCACGCAGACTTTCTAGCGCATGATGGATGCAGTTTTACGCGACCTCCCTTTCGTGTTCGTCTACTTGGATGACATTTTGGTAGCCAGCACGTCCGAAGACGAACATGAAAGCCACCTCACAGCGGTTTTTCGGAGGCTGGCAGAGCACGGGTTAATAATTAACCCAGCGAAGTGTCAGTTTGGGGTGGCGCAAACTGATTTTTTGGGGCATCGCGTTTCGCCAGAAGGAGCGGTCCCTCTGCCCGATAAAGTACGCGCAATAACAAACTTTCCCCAACCTCAGACGGTCAAAGCTTTGCAGGAATTTTTGGGAATGGTTAATTTTTATAACCGTTTCCTCCCAAGCGCAGCGCAGCTCATGCAACCATTGTACGCGGCACTTAAAAAACAAAAACCCACAAGTAAAATCGAATGGTCTCCGGAGAGGGAGCGCGCATTCTCCCAAGTCAAATCAGCCCTGGCAAACGCGGTTTTGTTGGCACACCCGGTGCCAACGGCCCGCATGGCGCTCACGACGGACGCTTCCGATTTAGCGGTGGGGGCGGTCGTTGAACAGTTTGTAGCAGGGAGCTGGCAGCCGCTCGCGTTTTTCAGCAAAACCTTGCGCGATAACGAGCGAAAATACAGCGCATTCGAGAGGGAGCTTTTGGCCCTGCATTTGGCCATCCGCCATTTCCAGTTCTGGCTGGAGGGGCGCCGTTTCACCGCGTTTGTGGACCACAAGCCGCTAACGTTTGTGATGGCCAAGATTTCAGAGCCTTGGTCGGGCTGGCAGCAAAGACGGCTGGCCGCGATATCGGAGTTCACCACCGATATTCAGCATGTCACGGGCAAACATAATGTAGTGGCAGACTGTCTTTCGCGTGCGGTAGCAGCGCCAGGCCCCGTGGGGGCAGACTCGGCAGCCGTGGCCGCGGGCCAGGGTTGTGGTGCGGAAGCGCACGCAGCCCTGGTCCGCGTAGGTTTAGATTATGCAGCCATGGCCGCGGAGCAGGTTAGCGACGCGGATGTGTGCGCGCTCCAGTCTGGACCAACAGGGTTAAGGCTGGAGCACAGGGTGCAGCAAATAGGTATGCCCCCCCTAATCTGTGATGTCTCCACGGGGCGAGGCTGCCCCGTGGTTCCAGCTGCATGGTGCCGCCGCGTTTTTAACTCAATCCATTCTCTGGCGCACCCGGGGGTGCGCGCATCGATTAAGATGGTGGGGGAGAAATTTGTTTGGCCGGGGTTGCATAAACAGGTCAAGGAATGGGCAGCAGCCTGCGTAGCGTGTCAGCGAGCCAAAATACACAAGCACACTAGAGCTCCTTTGGAGCCTTTTCACATTCCGGCTAAGCGTTTTGATCATGTGCATGTTGACTTGGTAGGTCCTCTTCCGTTGTCGCAGGGGTGCACACACCTTTTGACGATGGTAGACCGCACCACGCGTTGGCCAGAAGTGGTTCCTCTGGCGTCAACTACAGCAGAAGAAGTTGCACGCGCGTTTTTAACAGCTTGGGTTGCACGTTTTGGAGTTCCGTCGGACATAACGTCCGACAGGGGTCCCCAATTTGTTTCCGAACTCTGGTCGTCGATGGCCCACAGCTTAGGGGTGAAGATTCACCGCACTACCGCGTATAACCCCCAGGCTAACGGTTTGTGCGAACGCTTTCATAGGTCATTGAAAGCAGCCCTCAGAGCATCTCTTACGGATACAAATTGGGTGGATAAACTTCCATGGGTTTTATTGGGGTTGCATTCTGCACCTAAGGAGGATTTGCAGGCCTCCCCAGCTGAATTAGTTTTTGCACAACCCCTCCGTTTGCCAGGGGAATTCCTTCCCGACAATCCTGCGCCAAATTGCCTCCCCGCTCAGCTGTTGCAGAGCGGCACAGGATCAAACACCCTTCCTGGCCCAGTTCATCACAGTTTTCCACGCGTTTTTGTGCCGAAGGCTTTAAAAAATGCGGAGTTTGTTTTTGTTAGACATGATGCTCAACGCCCAGGTTTGCGGCTGCCTTATGACGGGCCTTTCAGAGTGTTGGAAACAGGGGAGAAGCATTTTTTGCTAGATTTAGGAGACAGGAAGTAGTTGATTTGCATAAACAGACTCAAACCCGCTTTTGTTCTGGCTGATGAACACGTGCAGTTGGCGAGGGCTCCCCGCCGTGGCAGGCCGCCGAGAAGGCATTCTTCGGAGCCCCCACAGAGATGTGCTAACAGTTCTAATCCACAGGTGCAGGAAGACGCTGCTGAAGGAACAAAGCCGGCTTACAGCAGATATGGCAGGAGGTTAAGACCTAAGCAATTAGTGGATTGATTTTTGATATGTGGTAATGTTTTCTGTCATGCATCTCTGATTATGTTTTGTCCTTTAGTAGACGTTTGGGGGGGGTTATGTGGCACATATGTTGGGTTCATATTTTCCACAAATGTATTGCTGTATGTTTATTGGGTGCTTCACGTCTCGCGGGACAAAGAAGGTCTGGATCTGCAGGGGTCTGCAGGAGATAACGAGGAGGTGTGAGATTTGGCCTTTGTCTCAGAGAAGATGCCCCAGAAGGATTTCCGGATCTTCGAAGAATAAGAGACAATGGTGAAAGATCAAAGAGTTGCATTGTGACTGGGATTAAGTACCATGTGACTGTATGTTTGCTAAAGCACCATGTGACTTAGGTTTCAATGCTCCAGGAGTATAAGAGTGTGATGTTTCATTGATCAGCCTCTTTTCTTGTTGAGAGATTGCTAGAGTATGTGTTCTGATAATAAAGCTGAACCTGAGAAATAAACTCAGCCTCATCCTTGAGCACATTCTCTACAGGGGAAAGATTATCGCAAAACTGGCACTCCAAAAGAAACTGAGACAAGAAAAACTAATCACAGAGTCAGAACTTAAGAAACTAGAAAAAGAGCACAAAGACAACACTCATTCTAATGACTCGCTCAAAATTAAGGAAATAAAAAAACAAATAAACGAGATCTACACAATAGAAATCCAGAAGAAACTTACATTTCTGAAACAAAAATACTATGAAATAGGTAGCAAATCGGCAAAAATTACTAGCCTATAAATTGAGGAAACAACAAACGGAGAGAGCAATCTACAAAATCAGAGACCCAGTATCAAAGGAAATAAAATTTAGAATCCAGGAAATTCTTAAAAGCTTCGAGAATTACTACAAGAACTTGTACTCCCGCAAAAAACACAAAAACGCATTCGAAGCATTCCAAAATACATTAAATCTTCCCCAACTTACTGAGTCACAAAATAAAAAACTACTGGCAGAAATACAACCTAAAGAATTAGAAAAAGCAATTATGAAACTTAAAGCTAACAAATCCCCAGGAGCAGATGGCTATACAGCAAAGTGGTACAAAACCTTTAAATAGCAACTATCTCCTCCTGAAAACATTTAACTATGTCCTCCACACAGGGGAAATCCCCCCCTCCTGGAGAGAAGGGGTCATTGCAGTCATACCTAAACCTGAAAAGGATAAACTAGACTGCTCCAACTACAGACCAATCAGTGTGTTAAATCAGGACTATAAACTTTTAACCGCTATTCTTGCCAAAAGTTTAGAAAATATACTGACAGACTTAATTCATTTAGACCAAACAGGTTTTATAAGACAAAGACAGACACAAGATAACATTAGACGCACTTTACACATACACAACCGTTCAAAAGTTTGGAGTCACTTAGAAATTTCCTTATTTTTGAAAGAAAAGCACTGTTTTTTTTCAATGAAGATAACTTTAAACTAATCAGAAATACACTCTAATATCTAATATACATTGCTAATGTGGTAAATGACTATTCTAGCTGCAAATGTCTGGTTTTTGGTGCAGTATCTACATAGGTGTACAGAGGCCCATTTCCAGCAACTATCACTCCAGTGTTCTAATGGTACAATGTGTTTGCTCATTGTGTCAGAAGGCTAATGGATGATTAGAAAACCCTTGTGCAATCATGTTAGCACAGCTGAAAACAGTTTAGCTGGTGAGAGAAGCTATAAAACTGACCTTCCTTTGAGCAGGTTGAGTATCTGGAAAAAATTATTATTTCAAATACAAATCATTATTTCTAACCTTGTCAATGTCTTGACTATATTTTCTATTCATTTTACAACTCATGGTGGTAAATAAGTGTGACTTTTCATGGAAAACACAAAATAATTTTTGGGGTGACCCCAAACTTTTGAACGGTAGTGTAATTCATCATATAAAAAAAAATATAATTTAAATGCAGCCATACTGGGATTGGATGATGAAAAAGCATTTGATTCGGTTTTTATTAGGTTATTATTTATTATTTTATTAGGTTATTATTTATTATTTATTTATTTATTAGGTTTTTATTAGGTCTTTCCTATATAGAATCTTATCCAGTTTCAATTTTCATAACTTCATTAGAACTATCCAGGCATTATATAAAAAACCAACAGCTAAAATAAGGATTAACAGTAAATTATCATCATCTTTTGAATTGGAAAGAGGATGCCGTCAGGGCTGCCCCTTGTCTCCACTGCTCTTTGCAATCTTCATAGAACCTCTGAGCCAATGGACAAGACAGAATCAAAAAATTCAAGGTATTACACTTGGTCAGAAGGAACGTAAAATAGCACTCTTTGCTGATGACATTTTAATATACCTGGGGAAGCCGGACACCTCTTTTCCAGAACTAATCTCAGTTTTTTCAGAGTATGGAGAGTTATCAAGGTACAAATTAAACATGCATAAAACCCAAATTTTAACATTCAACTATGACCCAAATCAATATTTACTAAGCAAATTCAAAACTAACTGGGAGATGGAATCTATGAAATATCTGGGGGTCAATATCCCGAAACAACTCAACAAAATTATAACACTAAACTATGATCCACTGATGGCAAAAATAAAATCTGATCTAGCAAGATGGAATATGATAACATTCTTGGGTACTGCACAAAGAACTGATCAGTCAAAATGAATATACTTCCACGTCTTCTATACCTTTTCCAAACAATACTGGTAGAACCTCCCAAAAAAACATGGCAAGAACTGGACAGAAGGATCTCAAGATTCACATGGCAGGGCAAGAGACCTAGAATCAGATATAGAACCCTACAGCTAAACAAAGACAAAGGTGGGCTCGCGCTGCCAAATATCAGGGACTATTTTAAAGCCGCACAAATTAAAACTTTAGTAGAGATATGTAACTCAGACTACACTGCACAATGGGAGGAGATAGAATGCCAAATAAGTGACATTCCCCTACAGGTGATAATAGGGAACAATGCCTTACCTAAACTTTTGAATAACACTAACCCGTGGATAGAGACCCCGCTAAAAATTTGGTTTAAGATAGTCAGAAAGAATCAAACTAAAGAACCCTATCGATTATTGCAATGGATTTCCTATGATCAGGACTTAACTCCTAATAAAACAGACACTAGATTTAAAAAGTGGAAAGAGAACAGACTGATAAAATATTACGATTTTTTTAAAGGGCAAACTTTAAGAAGTTTTGAAGATTTGAAAAACAAGGCCTAGTAAATCAAGACCTATGACACGGTGGTGGCATCAGCCATCACTTTTGGAGTGGTCTGCTGGGGCAGTGGCATTACAGCAGCCGATAGGAAGAGACTGAACAAATTGATCAAGAAAGCTAGCTCTGTCCTGGGGCAGGTGTTTTTTATACTGATAACGAGTTCAAACAGGTGCCATTAATACAGGTAACGAGTGGAGGACAGAGGAGCCTCTTAAAGAAGAAGTTACAGGTCTGTGAGACCCAGAAATCTTGCTTGCTTACCAAATACTTATTTTACTGAGGAATTTACCAATTAATTCATTATAAAGCCTTCAGTGTGATTTTCTGGATTTTTTTTTCTCATTTTGTCTCTCATAGTTGAGGTATACCTATGATGAAAATTGGAGACCTCTCTCATCTTTTAAGTGGGAGAACTTGCACAATTGGTGCCTGACTAAATACTTTTTTACCCCACTGTAGCTAAAACTCCTGGATCCAGCGTTGGCTTTTTGAGTAAGGGTTTAATTACAGCAGTTTTAAAAGCCTGCGGTACATGGCCTAAAGTTAATGAAGAATTGATTATTTGAAGAATAAAGCTACCAATAAATGGGAAGACTTCTTTAAATAACCTGGTAGGAATAGGGTCTAAAAGACAAGTTGAAGGCTTGAATGAAGAAATTATTTTGTCTAACTCTAAAAGGTCAATTGGAATAAACTTATCCAAACAGATATCAATTGAATGAGTTGTAGTAGTTACTGTATTTAAGTTAACGGTGGGAAGAATCTGACTGATTTTATCTCTGATAGATGAAATTTTATTATTGAAAAACTTCATCAAGTCCTGACTAGTAAGCTCTAAGGGAATGCTAGGATTAACAGAGTCCTGACTCTTTGTCAGCCTGGCTACAGTGCTGAAAAGAAACCTGGGATTATTCTTGTTCTCTTCTATTAATGCAGAATAATAACTCGTTCTAGTTTTTCTAAGAGATTTTTTATAAATTAAAAGATGATTTCTCCAAGCTAAATAGATTTCATCTAAATTAGTGGAGCACCATTTTCTTTCTAATTGACGAGTCTTCTGTTTCAAGCTACGAGTTTCTGTGTTGAACCAAGGAGTTAGAAATCTCTGATTAGACTTTTTCTTTTTTAAAAGAGGCCACCATGTCTAGAGTCTGATGCAGAGAAGCTGTAATACTATCTACCATGCTATCAATTACAGAAGGAACAAGCTGTCTATAACTTATTTCCGTTGTGTTGACACATGGCATAGCGGAAACAATCTGCATAAATTTGGTAACAACATCATCATCTGAGAGGCATCTACTGTAGTAATATTTTTCCTTAGGAGCCAAATAGTCAGAAATAGTAAAATCAAAGCTTAACAGATAATGGTCTGACAGTACAGGGTTATGAGGAGACACTACCAGATTTTCTATTTCTATGCCATATGTCAGAACAAGGTCCAACGTATGGTGGAGATAATGGGTAGAATTTCCTACTTTCTGAGAAAACCCCTTCGAGTCTAATATTGAATTAAATGTCATAATAAGGCAATCACTATCTACATCTACATGTATATAGCCTCACCGTTACAGGCCCGGTACCGTGGCTCTGAGAGAGATCCGTCGCTACCAGAAATCCACGGAGCTGCTCATTCGTAAGCTGCCCTTCCAGCGCCTGGTGAGGGAGATCGCTCAGGACTTCAAGACTGACCTGCGTTTCCAGAGCTCCGCCGTCATGGCTCTGCAGGAGGCCAGCGAGGCCTACCTGGTGGGTCTGTTCGTGGACACCAACCTGTGCGCCATCCACGCCAAGAGGGTCACCATCATGCCCAAAGACATCCAGCTGGCCCGCCGCATCCGCGGAGAGAGAGCTTAGACTTTCTGCTGCACATCCACCAACCACAATGCTCCGCACTGTGTATATATATATACAGTATATATATATATATATATATATATATAGTAATATGTACATATGTATACTAATATATATAGTAATATGTACATATGTATACTAGCTGTTCTTGTTTTTTCTTGCTTTCTGATTGTTGCTCTGAGTGTTGCTATCCCTGTGCTGTTGCAATCCTGGAATTTCCCCATTGTGGGACTAATAAAGGCTAATCTTATCTTATCTTATCTTATATTAAAGTTCCCTACTATAATTAATCTGATTTCAGCACTAAATCAGCTAAGAATTCGGCAAATTTGGATCAAAACTCTGAGTAGGTTGATGGAGGATGATAAACTATGGCAAATAAAATTGGGTTTAGCCTAAAACTGCTAAAATACCCAATACTGAAGACCAGGCCCTCAAAGGAATTATAACATGTTTTTTGCTTTACATTAACTAGTAATTTGGAATGGTAAATTGTTGCTACTTCTCCTCCACGACCAGAATTTCTGGGATTTTGACAGTTTAAATAAGCAGAGGGAGTTGATTCATTTAAACCAACATAATCCTCTTGCCCTAACCAAGTCTCTGTAAGGGATATTAAATCTAATCTGATGATCAATTAACAGATCATGCACTAGCAGAGACTTGGGAGTTAGAGACCTAATATTTAACAAACTGCATTTCATTTTTAAATTATGAGGAGGAACAGAGGCCAAATTGTTCAATTTAGAGGCTTCATGTTTGAGTTTTACCAACTTTTTGTTTAATCACTTTGTGATGCTTATACATTATATTTGTATTTACTTTGGAGGAAGCAGACAATGATTCTCTGATGGGGAAGACAGGGGCTAAGTTGAGGGGTGGCGGATGAAGAGGAGCTGCAGAGAGGCGTGTAAGACTGCGACTCTGCTTCCTGGTCCCAACTCTGAGTTGTCAATGTTTTGGAAATTTGGATAAAAATGATGCCAGATTGTTAGATAAATGAGACGCACCATCCAAAGTGGGATGGACGACGTCTCGTCTAATAAGACCAGGTTTTCCCCAAAATGAGTTCCAATTGTCTATGTAGCCCACATCATTTGCAGGACACCACACAGACAACCAACGGTTGAAGGATGACAAGCGGCTAAACATGTCATCACTGGTCAGATTGGGGAGGGGCCCAGAGAATACTACAGAGGCAGACATTGTCTTGGCAAAGTCACACACCGATTCCACATTAAGTTTTGTGACTTCCGACTGCCGGAGTCGGATGTCATTAATGTCGGCGTGGATAACAATTATGAAGTATTTACAGTTACTTTTAGCCAGCATTTTCAAATTTGACTCGATGTTGCCTGCTCTGGCCCCAGGAATGCATTTGACTATGGCCGCTGGAGTCTCTAGGTTCACGTTTCTGACTACAGAGTCACCAATGATCAGAGTTTTTTCCTCAGTGGGTGTGTCGCTGAGCGGGGAAAAGCGATTAGAAACATGAACAGGTTGGTGGTGAACCGGGGCCTTGCGACTAGGCTTCCTTCTCACCGTCACCTACCCATTCTCCTCGCTGCTAAGGAGGACTGGAGGACTGCTAGCAGGCCGCCCTATGCTAGGGAGCTCCGCTGCAGCTAAGGGGCGTCTGTCATTATTAACTGGCGCAGACAGTGTTTCAATGCAGGGGAGCCGGGATTCCAAATCATACAACCTCGCCTCAAGCGCCTCACAGAGACAACATTTATTACATTTACCGTTATCACTACAACAGGCAGAGGTGTAGCTAAACATCTGACAGAGAGAGCACACCAGAGAAGGAGGGGAAGGAGAGCTAGTAGCCATAGCTAGTGGCTTACCCAAAGCTAACAAAAACACCGATGAAAGGTGAACAGAAGGCTAAAGAAGGTGATTAGATGACACTGAGTGCGCACACAGGTGCAAGAGGCTCGATAAACAGAAGTGAGAGCTAATGGTAGATGGAAAAAAGTGATTAAAATACAATTAAAGGCAAAAATCCTCAGGAGAATGAGGAGCGCTAACCACAGAGCAAACCACACTGACAGACAGCAACACAGGAAGTGACAATACGTTACCACAGGAAGCCGCCAACCGCATGCAAGACAGCTGCGTGCCAAGGCATTTGATTCAATCCACCGGGGTAAAATGATGAAAATACTAAGGGCATATGGAATTCCATGAAGACTGGTTCAGGCCATTGAAGCCATGTACAAGGACACCAGAGCAAGGATAATAACCCCGGACGGGGAAACAGAGGTGTTTAATATCACAGCAGGTGTGCTACAAGGGGATACACTAGCTCCCTTCCTCTTCATCATAGTCCTTGACTATGCTCTAAGAAAAGCCATGGAGGGAAGGGAAGAGGAACTGGGATTTACCATCCATCCCAGAGGATCATCAAGATTCCCCAAGGAAACACTAACTGACCTGGACTTCGCAGATGACATCGCTCTGCTATCAGATCTGATAAGACAAGCCCAGCAACTACTAATTAGAATAGAGGTTGAATGTGAAAAGGTTGGCCTCTGTATTAATGCCAAGAAAACAAAGTATCTGACCTACAATATCAGGGAAACAGGATCACTGAAAACAAAAGAGGGTACCAAGCTGGAAAACAAAGAAGACTTCAAATACCTGGGTTCATGGACAGACAGCATGGAGAAAGACAAAGACACGAACAGCATAAGCATGGCAAACCTTGAACAAGATGAGGACTATCAGGGAGTCAAGAATGTTGAGGAATCTAAAGATCAGATTCTTTCTGGCTGCCATAGAGTCCTTCTTGTTATATGGATGTGAAAGCTGGACAGTAACAACGCAGATAGAACGCTCTCTAAATGGTACCTACACTTGCATGCTGAGTAAAGTGCTCAATATAAAATGGTGGATGCATGCAACCAATACAGAGTTGTATGGTGACCTTCCCCCAGTGGGGAACAAAATAGCAGCAAGGAAAATGCAACTTGATGGACACTGCCACCGCCACCCGGAAATGAGCGCCCACAAACTAGTCCTGTGGCAACCAACCCACGGTCACTGCACCAGAGGGAGACCATGACAAAGCTTTGTGGAAGTCCTAAGGCAAGATGCAGGTGGAGTCACTGTAACGGAACTGGGAACACTAATGGATGACAGAGAGGTTGGAGGAAACATGTAGTCGCTCGCCTAATGGTGACCAAGTAAGTAAGTAAATATACACATGGAGCCAGGTCAGGTGACATGGAAGATTGCTCCAGCACTTAATGTTTTTCTCAGCCAGGAACTGCCGGATGCTCAGGGTGTTGTGAGCCGGTGCATTGCCTTGAGTTGTTTTGCCACAACTCTTGCCTCTTCTTACACACCAAACTAAGCAAATGCCGCAGGATCTTTTTGCAGACATTTTGTCCATGTGGAAATGGGGTTAATCCCTACCCCAATCATAGCACATACAGCATACTAGGTCCTGTTACTGTTCTGACACACCTCGTACTACAACTTTTTAAAGACAGAAATGTTGTTTACTCCAGTACCAGTCAAACTTTAAACACACAACTATGTAAAGAAAAATCCATACACTCTGACCACGTCTAATTTACCTGCTGAACATATGTTGAGAAGCGCTGCGTCTCATCTTCCATTTTTGCTTTATTTCTTCGAGCCATCTCAGCAATCGTTTCTTGGAGAAACTTGGCCAGCTCCAATTTAGCAGCCAGACCCTTCTTTTGCTTCTCCTCCTGCAGGATAAAGGAAGGACTGAGGTTAGTGACTATAACCCACAACTGCAGTCTGGTGTTTCAGTCACTGAACTCTGCACGATGAACATTGTTTTCATTCGTTACAGTTTCTCCAGAGCTAATGGTGCTCTAATAGAATAGTGGTATATTCTTACAAAACCTTTTCCTATTTCTGTACTTTCTCAGAGCCACGTCACATCATACTTCTCCAAGTTATGTTTTGCTGCCCGCTTTTTACACTCATCGATTTGCTCTCTGACTTGAAAGTGAAGTATATCTGTGCTAATCAAAAATATATCAAAAAATGAATTATTTTGACTTTTAAATCAGCGCTTTAGTTACAGCAGAAAAGAAAATGGATTGTTTATCTGTGGTACCTCCAGAACCTTCTATGTTGATTTAGAGACATTACGGCGTAACTTACAATCACAACCTTTTTATTATCATCTTTTGTTCATAGCAATTTTTCCTCATCCTGAACACCTCTAGGCTGTACAGAGGCATGGGAACATATCTCTGAATCAGTGAGCTGTACTCCAGAACAACCAGGGAGGAGCTGAGTTTACTGAAGTACACTAGTACAGAACCTAAATACTATGGGCAGCCACAGCAGCGGGCAAATACATAGTGGAAGAATAGCACTGCATTATAAGGCTTTTTTTTTTTCTTTCAACATATGGCGTCATTAAATTCAAGAAATTATATCTGCTGTGAACTACAATAATGTTAAAAAGGTTTAAAAGGTGACATATCTTTCTCAGTACTTCAAGTAAGCTGCAAACATGAGAAACAGAACAGTTAGGTCCTTGCATAGCTGCAAAGTTTTAGTGCAGCAATACTATCTGAGTGATTACATAATCATAAACCCCGATACAGGGTCACTCAGGCAGCAGGTTGGGTGTGTAAGTCTGTGTGTGTAGTCATGCCTTTTTAGACTCCGTCTCAAAGGTGGAGGGCAGCATCTCTGGGAAGAGTTTGAGAAAGACGGGAAGAAGGAACTCCATGAAAGGAACAATGATAAACACCATGAAGGGCACCAGACGGAAGAGGTCCGCACACGTCCTCATCAGCTGGAAACACAAAAACACAGACATGACCTAGATGTAAAAAAAAAGTTGGTAACCGGGACCAGCATTTAGGATACAACACTCTTGCTGGTGCTGTACCATTAATTAAATTATCCAAAACAAGGTTTTGCATTATGGTGTCCTATTTGAAGAGCTACCCATGTTCTCTCAACAACATCAAATAAAGGTTCTGTGAATACTTATGGAAAGGCTCAAAATTTAAAGAACATTTTACAGATTCATAACTTCCATATCAGTAACTGACAGAGTAAACAGCCATCAACCATCCTCTAAACCACTTAATCCTTAAAGCCTGTCACCTCTGTGAGCACCTCCCTTACATGACAGACCATTTATAGTGATTCACACAGAGGTCAGTTCAGTCAAAATAAACCAACATTTCCTACAGATAGGTACTGTCACAATAATTTGTTATTATTGACCTGTAAAGCTGCACATCCAGAAGCAAGTCAACAGAATTTACCTTCAAACAACAAAGTTTTTTTTTGTTTTTTTTTTTAAATGTGTTTAAATAATGGTCAATTTTTTTTTTTTTTTTGATAAAAACTGAGGCATCTTAACATTATGGGCTATGTGTAAAATACAATTCAAATGTCTGGTACTGTGATTCGATTTTTTTAAGTCTGGAATCTTAATACAATTATTAATGTCATCAACATCTGCATGAGTCCAATGCATATGAAACTGAAATGGATTATAAGACAAAGTATAACAAGAGCACTCTGAGGTGAGTGCAATATCCCCCGCCTCCGTTTTCTTTGAAGATCCCAATACTTACTGACGAAGAGCAGTTTACAAATTTTCCAAATAATTAGTTAGGTTAGGTCAGGGGTGCCCAACCTGGGGCTCCTGGAACATTCTGGTTTCTGTGGGAAATTCTCATTTCACTTCTTAATTGGTCCAAAGATTTGCAAATAATTTGCTGCTGTTGTGCATGGGTCCAAGGGTGCCTACAGAACACATGCACAACAATGACAAATTATTTGCAAATCTTTGGACCAACTGAGAAGTGAAATTAGGAAATTTCCCTCAGAAACCTGAATGCTGCAGGAACCCCAGAGTGGGCACCCCTGGGTTAGGTTAATTGGAAGTTAGGTTAATTGGAGACTTTAAAGTAGCCCTAGGTGTGAATGTGTGTGTGAATGGTGAAGGGGTGGCACTGTACCGTGGCTGCTTCATCCATCTAGGTGGATGCCCTGAATTTCCCCTCTGGGGATCAATAAAGTACACAAAATAAAAAAATAATAATAATTACTGTGGCAGAACCAAATTATGATAAACCCATCATCCATGAATATACAACAAAGTATATAACCCATAGTTGTAGGGCATGATCCCAAGGTGAACCTGTGTAGCAGGTACGGTGACCTAGAGAGCTTTACATGCTCTACAGTATGAGAGCATTGGGAGTGCCAACCTTGACCTATGACCTTTTGACCCCAAACCTGTAATCTGAGGTTATGGTCTCAGATTGAACCTGTGTATCAAGTCTGGTGACCCTAGCTTTCTTTGTTGTTGAGAAATTGTTTATAAGCCATTTTGATGTTGACCTTTGGACCCTGTGATCCCAAAACCATAGTTGTTACATAGTAGTTTGGTGACCCTAGCTTTACTCATACAGTAATAGGGCATAGGGAATGTTAACTTTGACCTTTTGATCCCAAACCCATAGTCAGAGGTCTGGATCCCAAGGTGAACCTGTGTACCAAGTTTGGTGGCCCTAGCTTTACTCGTTTTATAGTAATGGTAAATTTACTATTTACCACTGTGCAAATGGAATGTTAACTTTGATCTTTTGACCCCAAACCCATAATCAGATCAAGGTGTATGTCGTCCAAGATTTGTTTTGGATACAACTACTGTATCGATTTGAAAAGCCTACATCAGGGCTATTCATTTACAAAATTTTTCTCTGTAAATTTATCTAAATTTGAAACCATTTTCCTCAAATTTGTAATTTCTTCTTGTAAAATTGACTCTTCTTGTACATTTGAGATGATTATAAATTTGTGGATTATTTTATGGCAAATTTTTGTCTATTTTTTGAATTACTTTTTTTTTTTTTTTTAATAAATTTGAAACAGATTGGGGTAAAATTTAGACTTTTTTTCCTTATACAATTTACACTTTTGACCATAATTTTGTAGAGCCAGAACAGAACAATAATTTAACTCTGATTTCAAAGAAAAAAACAATAAAACTGTATTTAATGAAATAAATTAACTCAAATTACCAAAGATGCAGTTACTTCTGTTAAAATATTTCTATATATTTATAGTTTTTTTTTAGAACTCTCCTCACCAACCAGACAGCAGGAAAAACCTCCCTTATTTTGAAATCCAAATGTTGGCACGTTTAGTTTGAAGACTGCTGACGGATTAAAGTCAATGACTTCGTGAATTTCAGTCATCTTAACTTACCAGCTACATAATAATGAACATAAATTATTAGTTAATACTGTAATGGCTGGTGAAGTAAATCCTCAGCAATTCAGTCACTCTTGCCTTTTCCTGCACATGAAACCTAACCATACCTGTTAGCTAATCAACTCTTCATTACTGTTGCCATTACAAACGGGTTAAAACCACCATAAATGCCTCCACTGCTTACATACCTCTTCTGCTTTTTTCCACGTTTAAAGTACTTTAATAAGCCCACGCTTCTTTTGGACAGTGATGCTAGCGAGACACTCTGCCTGCCGACTGAAATGGTAAGGCAAGCGGGGCACTTCTGAACTCCGCACAGATGATGGTCACACACATTGTTTGTGTGCGCGCTTGCGGACCATCATTCCTTCATATTTTTTTCTTAAATTTATATTTCCTTGGCGTGGTCTGGGCCCCTCAGGCCACTCGGAGGTTGGTTCTGGGCCGCTAACTGAATAGGCCTGCACTACTGTTTTTATAAAATATTATTAAAAAAAAGATTATTATTCCACAATAAATGACTTCCAACTTCACTAAGAATTACTGATTACAATGTTATGTATATATTAAATACATACAGTATATTTTAGGTTCTTTTTTATCACTACGTTATACAAAGGTTGAAAATACTTTAGTTTTACAGAGGTGAGGTAAACCATTACTTTGTGACTCTGTCACTTAATAAACAATACATTTCCTCTTATACAGGTAACTAAAAAGGCACAAATGAATTCAGGCATCCAACGTTTCACATTTATTTACAAATTTTAAAACTATAAAAACAAAACATTTACAACCTAAAATGAACTGGAACTGACATAAATGACGGCTGGAGCTTAATGGCAACAACCGTTTTTTTTTTTTTAGCATGCATAGTTAAAACGGATGAACATAAACAGACCATAAAGTGTGATTCAGCATATTTACAAAAACCACACAACAACTAAAAGCAGTCAAAGTCTTACAATCTGAACTAAAGTGTTGTCATAATTACGTTGTCAAAGCTAGAAAGCTATCCGGCCGGTTCAATCACTGCTGTGCTGCATTTTCATTACCGTCAATGACATTATACAATATAGTTATTTAAAAAATGTTTGCCGGTGAGTGAGTGAGTGAGTGTTCTTGTTTAGTGCCATGTCAGCATCTATGGCTATTTCATGGCAAAATTAGAACCAATAAGAAAACTGAGTTAATTACATAGAGACAGTATGATAAATGAAAGAATCAATAAATACAGTGAGATACATACAGTGGGGCAAAAAAGTATTTAGTCAGCCACCAATTGTGCAAGTTCTCCCACTGAAAAGATGAGAGAGGTCTCCAATTTTCATCATAGGTATACCTCAACTATGAAAGACAAAATGAGAAAAAAAAATTCAGAAAATCACATTGAAGGATTTTTAATGAATTAATTGGTAAATTCCTCGGTAAAATAAGTATTTGGTCACCTACAAACAAGCAAGATTTCTGGCTCTCACAGACCTGTAACAACTTCTTTAAGAGGCTCCTCTGTCCTCCACTCGTTACCTGTATTAATGGCACCTGTTTGAACTCGTTATCAGTATAAAAGACACCTGTCCACAACCTCAAACAGTCAGACTCCAAACTCCACTATGGCCAAGACCAAAGAGCTGTCAAAGGACACCAGAAACAAAAATGTAGACCTGCACCAGGCTGGGAAGACTGAATCTGCAATAGGTAAGCAGCTTGGTGTGAAGAAATGAACTGTGGGAGCAATTATTAGAAAATGGAAGACATACAAGACCACTGATAATCTCCCTCCATCTGGGGCTCCACGCAAGATCTCACCCCGTGAGGTCAAAATGATCACGAGAACAGTGAGCAAAAATCCCAGAACCACACGGGGGGACCTAGTGAATGACCTGCAGAGAGCTGAGACCAAAGTAACAAAGGCTACATCAGTAACACACTACGCCGCCAGGGACTCAAATCCTGCAGTGCCAGACATGTCCCCCTGCTTAAGCCAGTACATGTCCAGGCCTGTCTGAAGTTTGCTAGAGAGCATTTGGATGATCCAGAAGAAGATTGGGAGAATGTCATATGGTCAGTTGAAACCAAAATAGAACTTTTTGGTAAAAACTCAACTTGTCGTGTTTGGAGGAGAAAGAACACCATACCTACTGTGAAGCATGGGGGTGAAAACATCATGCTTTGGGGCTGTTTTTCTGCAAAGGGACCAGGACGACTGATCCGTGTAAAGGAAAGAATGAATGGGGCCATGTATCGTGAGATTTTGAGTGAAAACCTCCTTCCACCAGCAAGGGCACTGAAGATGAAACGTGGCTGGGTCTTTCAGCATGACAATGATCCCAAACACACCGCCCGGGCAATGAAGGAGTGGCTTCGTAAGAAGCATTTCAAGGTCCTGGAGTGGCCTAGCCAGTCTCCAGATCTCAACCCCATAGAAAATCTTTGGAGGGAGTTAAAAGTCCGTGTTGCCCAGCGACAGCCCCAAAACATCACTGCTCTAGAGGAGATGTGCATGGAGGAATGGGCCAAAATACCAGCAACAGTGTGTGAAAACCTTGTGAAGACTTACAGAAAATGTTTGACCTCTGTCATTGCCAACAAAGGGTATATAACAAAGTATTGAGATGAACTTTTGTTATTGACCAAATACTTATTTTACCAAGGAATTTACCAATGAATTCATTAAAAATCCTTCAATGTAATTTTCTGGATTTTTTTCCCCCTCATTTTGTCTCTCATAGTTGAGGTATACCTATGATGAAAATTGGAGACCTCTCTTATCTTTTAAGTGAGAGAACTTGCACAATTGGTGGCTGACTAAATACTTTTTTCTCCACTGTATGTACATACAATAAAATAGAAAAATTAAATAAGATGCTTCAGATGCACATGTGCTAAAAACCCTAAAATTTTCTTTGGTGGTGCCATATTAAAAATATTCTTCAGTGGGACTTCCGGTTATGGCGGCTACGTGAGAGGACATGTTTCACTCTGCTCTGCTTCTAGAGATAAAAATCGGCAAATAACTCTCTTATTTGGAACTGAACTTATCCCAGCGTTTGGGCGAGGATATGCCGGGGAAGCCTAAGGCTGGGAAATCAAGTGGAGGAAAAACAGAAACGCCGAAACAGTCCAAACTAACGGACTTTCACGTCTGTGGCGCAGCAGGAAAAGCTGCGGATATGGCGGATGAAACTAGCGGTGGTGCGGTGACTGCTGATGACGGCGGCACAGGTGCAGTGCTGGCTGCCATTAGCTCAATGAGAGCAGACTTTTCCGCTAAACTTGATGGGATTATGGCAGCGTTGGATGCAATGAGAAAGGAATTGGGTGACTGCATGCAGCGAGTGACGCAGGTGGAGCTTCGTGTTTCCAGTGCGGAGGATGACGTCGGCGGACTTCAATTAAAGGTGCGCACTTTGGAAAAAAAAAATAAATGTCTGGAAGATAATGTCCTGGACTTGGAGTCCCGGTCGAGACGGAACAACCTGAGGCTGGTGGGTCTACCGGAGGGAGCCGAAGGTCGTGACCCATGCTCCTTTTTGGAGGGGTGGATCCCGGAGGCGCTGAACAACGCGGAGCTACATTCATCAGTCGTCTTGGAAAGCGCCCACCGAATTGGCCCACCGAGAGATAACAAGGCAGCACCGAGGACGCTAATTATGAAGTTCCTCAGCTACAGAGACAGGATGACTATCTCCAACGCGGCGCGAGCCAAAGGAGAAATTAAATACCAGGATCAACAGGTGCGGTTCTACCCAGATTTGGCCTCAGGAATCCAACAATTAAGGAAGCAGTTTGACCCCATCCGTAAAGAACTGCGCAACCTTGGGATTCGTCATGGAGTGATTCACCCTGCAAGACTTTTGGTCACATATAAGGGCAGAACACACATCTTCAAGACCCCTGAGGAGGCGCAGGAGCTCATCAAGAAGATCCAGGAAGAGACTGGTGGGAGCTAAGCATGAACAGAATATAGGGTAGAATATTTAAGCATTTAAATAGGCATCTAACTGATTTGAAGCATATAGCAAGTTTACAAAATATAGATTGTATTACATATTAAAAAAAACAAAAAAACTATGATGTACAAAATTGCTATAAAATTTTGGAGTTAAATTGGAAAATTACAGAAGAGAGTTAATGTTACGTTATTAAAAGCAGTAGAGTTAGGGTGATTGGGAGGATGAAGAAGGAGTGGCTTTGGCTGATCCTCGTGGGTGTGGAGCGGTCGATGGCTATAGCGGGAGACGGAATTTTTTTTTTGATTTTGGGGGGTTTACCACGAAGGTGGGAAGGGGGAATTTGTTTGTGTGTAGTTTGTAGGATGAATGTTCAACCACTCATGTTTTTGCTTCTCTGTATGAGCATGTTTATATTGCGAGGTAATCCTAAACCCCCTATTGATCATAGACCAAAGCGTTAATCTTAATTTAACTTCATGGAATTGCAGAGGTCTATTAAATTTAAAAAAATTTAAACAAGTTATGAATAAAATAAAAGACATAGGTTCAAAAATTGTGTTTTTACAAGAAACCCATCTAATAGAGGAGGATGTAAAAAGAATTAGGAGAAGATGGCAAGGAAGTGTGTTCACCTCATCATTTTCATCCCGAGCCAGGGGAGTTATGACTCTCATACATAAATCAGTCCCATTTCAAGTGAAAAATGTAATTGGAGACAAATTTGGAAGATATCTAATTATTCAAGGAGCTTTGCTATTAGAAAACATAAATCTGGTGAACTTATACGGCCCCAATATAGATGATCAAAAGTTCTTTGCTAATTTATTTCTTATCTTATCATCACTTACGGGGCAACATACAGTGGGGCAAAAAAGTATTTAGTCAGCCCCCAATTGTGCAAGTTCTCCCACTTAAAAGATGAGAGAGGTCTCCAATTTTCATCATAGGTATACCTCAACTATGAGAGACAAAATGAGAAAAAACAATCCAGAAAATCACATTGAAGGATTTTTAATGAATTAATTGGTAAATTCCTCAGTAAAATAAATATATGGTCACCTACAAACAAGCAAGATTTCTGGGTCTCACAGACCTGTAACTTCTTCTTTAAGAGGCTCCTCTGTCCTCCACTCGTTACCTGTATTAATGGCACCTGTTTGAACTTGTTATCAGTATAAAAGACACCTGTCCACAACCTCAAACAGTCAGACTCCAAACTCCACTATGGCCAAGACCAAAGAGCTGCCAAATGACACCAGAAACAAAATTGTAGGCCTGCACCAGGCTGGGAAGACTGAATCTGCAATAGGTAAGCAGCTTGGTGTGAAGAAATCAACTGTGGGAGCAATTATTAGAAAATGGAAGACATACAAGACCACTGATAATCTCACTCCATCTGGGGCTCCACGCAAGATCTCACCCCGTGGGGTCAAAGTTATCACGAGAACGGTGAGCAAAAATCCCAGAACCACATGGGGGGACCTAATGAATGACCTGCAGAGAGCTGGGACCAAAGTAACAAAGGCTACATCAGTAACACACTATGCCGCCAGGGACTCAAATCCTGCAGTGCCAGACGTGTCCCCCTGCTTAAGCCAGTACATGTCCAGGCCGGTCTGAAGTTTGCTAGAGAGCATTTGGATGATCCAGAAGAGAATTGGGAGAATGTCATATGGTCAGATGAAACCAAAATAGAACTTTTTGGTAAAAACTCAACTTGTCGTGTTTGGAGGAGAAAGAACACCACACCTACTGTGAAGCATGGGGTTGGAAACATCATACTTTGGGGCTGTTTTTCTGCAAAGGGACCAGGACGGCTGATTCGTGTAAAGGAAAGAATGAATGGGGCCATGTATCGTGAGATTTTGAGTGAAAACCTCCTTCCACCAGCAAGGGCTTTGAAGATGAAACGTGGCTGGGTCTTTCAGCATGACAATGATCCCAAACACACCGCCCGGGCAATGAAGGAGTGGCTTCGTAAGAAGCATTTCAAGGTCCTGGAGTGGCCTAGCCAGTCTCCAGATCTCAACCCCATAGAAAATCTTTGGAGGGAGTTGAAAGTCTGTGTTGCCCAGTGACAGCCCCAAAACATCTCTACTCTAGAGATCTGCATGGAGGAATGTGCCAAAATACCAGCAACAGTATGTGAAAACCTTGTGAAAACTTACAGAAAACGTTTGACCTCTGTCATTGCCAACAAAGGGTATATAACAAAGTACTGAGATGAACTTTTGTTATTGACCAAATACTTATTTTACCGAGGAATTTACCAATTAATTTATTAAAAATCCTTCAATGTGATTTTCTGGTTTTTTTTTTCTTATTTTGTCTCTCATAGTTGAGGTATACCTATGATGAAAATTGGAGACCTCTCTCATCTTTTAAGTGGGAGAACTTGCACAATTGGTGGCTGACTAAATACTTTTTTACCCCACTGTATAATAGCAGGGGATTTTAATTGTACATTGAATCCCGGTATAGACAGATCAACAGGACTGAACTGTACACACAATGGATGCAGGATGATCATTAAGCATTCTATGAAAGAATTGAGATTGCTGGATATATGGAGAGAAATGAAACCACAAGTTAAAGTCTACTCTTGTTATTCTAATACCTACAAGTCATTCTCACGTATTGACTATTTTTTGATCTCCACAGAATTAAGGTCCAAGATTCAAAACTGCTTTTATGATAATATTGTGATCTCTGATCATGCACCCTGTTGTCTCATATATGTAGATAAGAAATTGACAAAGGAGCCAGGTAGGTGGCAATTTCAGCATAAATGGCTTCAGGATGAGGAATTTGTTAAGTACATAGAAAAACAGATAGATGAGTTCTTCGCTATTAATACTACACAAACATCAGCATGTATAAAGTGGGAGGCTTTCAAAGCTTTTATTAGGGGACATATTATTAGTTATACAGGTTCAAAATCTAAGAAGACTCGAGAGGAGAGAGTCCAATTGGAACACAAATTAAAAATTCTTCAAGAAAAAGTGTATGCAGGAAGTGACCCAAAGTTAGAGAACGAATTAATAATTCTGAGAGCTGAATATGACAAAAAATCAGCGAATAAAGCTGCCTCGAGTCTTCTAAGATTGAAGCAATCTTTTTATGAACAAGGTGAAAAATCAGGAAAATTATTGGCATGGCAGATTAAACAACTAGAATCTAAAACACCAATTACCAGTATTATAAGTAACGGACAGGTAGTTGTAGATCCTTTAGAAATTAATAGAGCCTTTAGAGATTACTATGAAAAATTATATGATACAAAAAATGAAACTGACTTAACAAAACTAAATGGGTTTTTGGACGGACTATCTATACCGTGTATTCCAAATGAAAACAGGGAGATACTGGAGTCTAAAATTAGTCAAGAAGAAGTTGGGCTAGCCATTGATAATATGAAATCAGGAAAAAGTGCAGGACCAGATGGTCTTCCAGTTGACCTTTATAAAAAATTTAAGAATAAATTAATAAAACCTTTTTTGGAAATGGTTTTAGAAGCATTTCAAAATAGTAATTTACCATCATACATGAATAATGCCTTAATTATACTGTTGCCAAAACCAGGTAAACCCTCTCATAAATGTGAAAATATGAGACCAATAAG
The DNA here is from genome assembly GCA_020510985.1 of Pholidichthys leucotaenia. Classification (NCBI taxonomy): domain Eukaryota; kingdom Metazoa; phylum Chordata; class Actinopteri; order Cichliformes; family Pholidichthyidae; genus Pholidichthys; species Pholidichthys leucotaenia. Next base: position 43,960,750 of record CM035838.1, on the reverse strand, counting down.
CCTATTAAATGCTGACCTTAAGATAATCTGTAAAATTTTAGCCAGACGAATACAAGAAATATTACCAAATATTATTAACCGAGATCAGAATGGCTTTATAAAGGGAAGACAAGGCTTCCATAATGTAAGAAGATTATTCAATATTATTTACTCTAATAAAGAAGCACCGGATACAGCTCTCCTATCATTGGACGCCGAAAAGGCCTTTGATAGGGTCGAATGGCCCTTTCTTTTTGAAGTCTTACAAAGGTTTGGACTTGGAAATAATTTCATAAAATGGGTTCAGATAATATATAATAATGCTACAGCAGAAATCCTAACAAACAGTAATATCTCAAAATCAATAAGAATCAATAGAGGATGTCGACAAGGCTGTCCACTTTCACCTTTACTGTTTACTATGGCAATTGAACCTTTAGCGATGGCAGTACGTTTACATCCGCAAATATATGGAATTAAGGTTGGACCAACAGAACATAAAATCTCCCTGTATGCCGATGACATAATTTTGTTTATGTCGAATCTTAAAAAATCAATTCCGACCTTGTTGAATTTAATAAAGAATTTTGGGGAAATATCAGGACATAAAATAAATAAAACTAAATCTTCAATATTAATGCTAAATGAGTCCCAGAGAAAGCACCCAGCTTCTGAGGTAAATCAATTCAATGTTGTAAATCAGTTTAAATATTTAGGAATTCAAATTGTGCCCAAGCTGGAATCAGTCGCCAGTGCCAACTACAAAGCCTTAATGACAGACATTAATGAGTTAATTCAGAGATGGATGTCACTACCAATGTCGATGATTGGGAGAATTAATATACTTAAAAGTAATATCTTACCAAAAATACTTTATTTATTTCAATACATTCCTTTACCACCACCTTCAGATCTATTCTCAAGAATTAAAAAAAAGTTAGTGGAGTTTATATGGAACAATAGGAAGGCTAGATTACGTCTGTCCTTACTATATTTACCATTTGATCGTGGAGGTCTGAAATGTCCAAACTTTATGTTGTATTACTGGTCAGCACAACTGAGGTCTATGACATATTATTTTTCATCAAATGATCTCCCTCACTGGACTGAAATGGAATCATACAATTTACCTTTACCTCTTCCCTTATTCATATACTCAGACTCGGCAAAAAAATTACAGAAACAGGTTAAAAATCCATTTGTAAAGCATATGATCAAAATATGGTGTGAAACTAAAAAATATTTAAAAGAACCACACTTACTGTCACAATTTAGTCCAATATGGGGTAATCAATATTTTAAACCAGGGAGAGCGGACGCTGTATTTAAAGTATGGAATTTAAAAGGGATTCAAAAAACTCAAGATTTATATCTGTCATGTTCAGATAACATAATGTCTTTTGAAGAGCTGAGGATCAAATTTAATCTTAATAGAACACATTTTTTTAAATATCTTCAGATTAGGAACTTTATTCGATCAAATCAAAACAATGCTCTCACTCGACCTATTTATTCATCCTTGGAAAAAATCTTGACGAAAGATAGTAAGAGAAAGGGTATTATTTCAGAGTTTTATAACTCATTGACACTATCTTCAAGTGAAAACTCACAGAAAAGACTGAATTATTGGAAAGAAGACCTGCAAACTGAAATTTCAGAGGAACAATGGGAATTGGCTTGTACAGAAGCTCAAACCAAATCAATAAATGTACGTCTAAAATTGATACATTTTAAATGGTTAATGCGGATGTATGTTACACCGGTGGAATTAAATAGATATAACAAAAACATACCAGATACATGCACAAAATGTATGGAAAGTAAAGGAACCTTATTTCACTGTTTATGGGAATGTAGAAAAATTAGAATGTTTTGGGAAGAGGTGAGGGGAACAATTGAAAAAATAATTTCAAAACAAATCATATTGAATCCTAAATTGTTTTTGTTGGGTCTGCATCCAGAAAAGCACAACTTTAATAAAAGTGAAAGAGCATTCATAGACCTCAGTTTGCTTAACGCCAAAAAATGTATTGCACTATTGTGGAAAAAGACTCATAGACCAGATGTGACTCAGTGGTTAAGACAGATGTTAACAAACCTTCCACTAGAAAGAATAACATACATACTGAAATCAAAGGAAACTGTGTTTGAGAATATATGGAGACCTTTTATTGATTATGTAAAGAATTTAAACATAACTTTTGAAGAAGAAGGTGAATGATGTGTGTGGACCTTATAAATTCCAAACTGGTGAATGTATAATATGTATACTTATGTAATGGATTGCCTAGACTAAACAGAGGAGCATTGTTGAAGACCTGTTCCTGTTAGTGGCTGTTGGTGTGTTTTAGTACATTTTTTTTTTATTACTTTAGTGTTGGTGTTTGATTGTTTGTGTTATGTTTGTAAAAAAGGTTCAATAAAAATATTGTGGAAAAAGAAAAAAAAATATCCTTCAGTGACTTTTGAGAATAAAAACGTTGTCTTGCTGTCATGAGAGCAGGACAGTCAAGTAAAATGTGCTTTACTGATAAAAAACCTCCGCAAAACTGACAAGATGGTGGTGCTTCACCTTTTAATAAAAAGCTGTGCGTAAGCCTAGAGTGGCCAATACGGCATCTAGTGTACACTACCTCATGTCGATTTTGAAAGTGATGCAAATGTCTATGGCTTATGGTAGGTTTAATATCATGCAATTTATTTGCAGTACATGTGTCCCATTCAGTCTGCCACTTCTTTAAAACATAGGAGGTTATTAGAGGCCTGAGGTCTGAGGCTGGGATCTGGCATTGAGTGACTTCTTGGGTAAGGGCTCTCTTGGCAGCAATGTCTGCCTGCTCGTTACCTGACAGGCCAACATGGCTGGGGATCCAACAAAAGTTGATATTAACATTATGTTTCTGTAAAAAACCTAGTTTCTCTAAAATCCGGATAATAATGGGGTGATCAGTCTTTAAAAACCCAAGTGCCTGAAGACAGGATCTGGAGTCAGTAAAAATCAAGGAGCTCTGTTGTTTGGTTCTCTCAATGTGTTCCAATGCTAGAAGCACAGCATGAGCCTCTGCTGTAAAAACTGAACATTGTTTGGGAATCCGCAAACCATACTGATTGTGCCTGGTGACAATTGCAGCAGAGACTGAGCCATCTACTTCAGACCCATCTGAGTATATGGAAATATGGTGAGGAAAACGGCATTTTACAGTGGGGCAAAAAAGTATTTAGGCAGCCACCAATTGTGCAAGTTCTCCCACTTAAAAGATGAGAGAGGTCTCCAATTTTCATCATAGGTATACCTCAACTATGAGAGACAAAATAAGAAAAAAAATCCAGAAAATCACATTGAAGGATTTTTAATGAATTAATTGGTAAATTCCTTGGTAAAATAAGTATTTGGTCAATAACAAAAGTTCATCTCAATACTTTGTTATATACCCTTTGTTGGCAATGACAGAGGTCAAACGTTTTCTGTAAGTTTTCACAAGGTTTTCACACACTGTTGCTGGTATTTTGGCCCATTCCTCCATGCACATCTCCTCTACAGCAGTGATGTTTTGGGGCTGTCGTTGGGCAACGCAGACTTTCAACTCCCTCCAAAGATTTTCTATGGGGTTGAGATCTGGAGACTGGCTAGGCCACTCCAGGACCTTGAAATGCTTCTTACAAAGCCACTCCTTCGTTGCCCGGGCGGTGTGTTTGGGATCATTGTCATGCTGAAAGACCCAGCCACGTTTCATCTTCAATGCCCTTGCTGGTGGAAGGAGGTTTTCACTCAAAATCTCACGATACATACATTCATTCTTTCCTTTACACGAATCAGTCGTCCTGGTCCCTTTGCAGAAAAACAGCCCCAAAGTATGATGTTTCCACCCCCATGCTTCACAGTAGGTATGGTGTTCTTTCTCCTCCAAACACGACAAGTTGAGTTTTTACCAAAAAGTTCTATTTTGGTTTCATCTGACCATATGACATTCTCCCAATCCTCTTCTGGATCATCCAAATGCTCTCTAGCGAACTTCAGACGGGCCTGGACATGTACTGGCTTAAGAAGGGGGACACGTCTGGCACTGCAGGATTTGAGTCCCTGGTGGCGTAGTGTGTTTCTCATGTAGACTTTGTTACTTTGGTCCCAGCTCTCTGCAGGTCATTCACTAGGTCCCCCCATGTGGTTCTGGGATTTTTGCTCACCGTTCTCGTGATCATTTTGACCCCACGGGGTGAGATCCTGCGTGGAGCCCCAGATGGAGGGAGATTATCAGTGGTCTTGTATGTCTTCCATTTTCTAATAATTGCTCCCACAGTTGATTTCTTCACACCAAGCTGCTTACCTGTTGCAGATTCAGTCTTTCCAGCCTGGTGCAGGTCTACAATTTTGTTTCTGGTGTCCTTTGACAGCTCTTCGGTCTTGGCCATAGTGGAGTTTGGTGTCTGACTGTTTGAGGTTGTGGACAGGTGTCTTTTATACTGATAACGAGTTCAAACAGGTGCCATTAATACAGGTAACGAGTGGAGGACAGAGGAGCCTCTTAAAGAAGAAGTTACAGGTCTGTGAGAGCCAGAAATCTTGCTTGTTTGTAGGTGACTAAATAATTAGTTTACTGAGGAATTTACCAATTAAATCATTAAAAATCAGACAATGTGATTTTCTGGATTTTTTTTTTCTCATTTTGTCTCTCATAGTTGAGGTATACCAATGATGAAAATTGGAGACCTCTCTCATCTTTTAAGTGGGAGAACTTGCACAATTGGTGGCTGACTAAATACTTTTTTGCCCCACTGTATGTCCAAGATCTGCTACTGGTACACATTTGGGTGAGTGTCTTTCTTTTTGTTCTGGCTCAGATCCAGAATTATATTGGGTTTCCTTAAACTCCATGGTGGAATGGGACAAAACTGTGTCTGTGCTACCTTGCTTATATCAGGGTTTAGTTTTACCAGGTGAGGTTCTATACGGAGTCCAAAAGGAGTGATGCTCTTAGGTCTGACCTTATACAAATGCAAAAATCGAGGGTGAAAAACTGCAGAGTAGGCTGGATTTCTATGGTTTGCTTTAAGTTTAACCATATACTGGAGAGCCAATTTCAGGCGCCTGTTGTGAAGCGAAGGCTCGTTTGCTTCAACATACAAACTTTTAACAAGAAAGGTTCTGAAAGCCCCCAAGGCAAGCCTTAGCCCCTTGTGATGGACAGTTTCTAGCGTCCTGATGTACGTTTTCCTTGCTGATCCATAAACTATGCTCCCATACTCTAGCCGAGATTTTACAAGTGCTCTATAGAGATGCAGCAGCACAGTAGAGTCCGCACCCCATTTAGTTTTAGCCAAAACTTTAATAATATCAAGGGCTTTAAAACATCTGATTCGTAAAAATTTCATATGTGGAATAAAAGACAGCTTATTATCAAAAACAAGTCCAAGGAATTTGGTTTCTTTTACCACCTTGACAGCTTCTCCATCTATGAAAAGCTCAGGGTCGAGGTGAAGGGACCGCAGCAGGCAAAAGTGCATGCAGACAGTTTTTGTTTTTGAAAATTTAAAACCATTATTGACTGACCACCTATTAATCTTGTTTATGCACAGCTGTTGTTGCTTTTCGATTGTGCTCATGTCTTTCCCCCTGTAGCAAATACAGAGGTCATCTACATAAAGACTACAAAAGGTATTTGGTCTAAGAGCACCAACTACACTATTAATCTTAATGCTAAAAACAGTAACCGAGAGGATACTTCCCTGGGGGGACTCCTTGTTCTTGCACATGGGGCTCTGAAAGAGTATCTCCTACTCGGACTCTGAAGTGTCTATTGGACAAAAAGTTTGAAATGAAAAAAGGCAAATGTCCCCTAAAACCCATGCCATGTAGGTCTCTTAAAATACCATATTTCCATGTTGTGTCATATGCTTTTTCTAAATCAAAAAATACAGCAACTACATGTTCTTTTCTAATAAAACCATCACGTATATAGGCCTCTAATCTGATAAGGTGGTCTAAAGTGCTTTTACCACGTCTGAAGCCACACTGGTAATCAGTTAGAAGGCCTTCAGACTCAAGCACCCACACAAGGCGATTGTTTACCATTCTTTCCATGGTTTTACAGAGGCAACTTGTCAGAGCTATTGCACGGTAGTTATTGGTATCAGTATGATCTTTAAAATGTTTACCGGAGATGTGCATCAGAGAGGATTATGTTAAATTCACGATTCTGTACCACAAGAGTCCTCACTTGACACTCACGAGGCCTATCTGGCTCATAATAACCAAAGGTCTGAGATTTAGCAGTCTGCAGTATATTGATGTTAGCCTCCAGGAAGTGCTGTTTATCTCTCTACGTGGCAACCGGTACAAGATTATAGTGAGTAAACAGTGAATGCAACATCTACTGGCCAGGAAGTCAGAATGCTCTCTCTTACACCTTTAAAAGCCATCCTGAATAAATATGTTTTAAATTTTGATTTAAAAAGGTCCAGGTCAGAGATAACAGATAGGTCTGGGGAAAAGAGGGGTAGAGTTCTTGTGATTTACAGTGACGCAAAAAAGTAGTTAGTCAGCCACCAATTGTGCACGTTCTCCCACTTAAAAGGTGAGCGAGGTCTCCAATTTTCATCATAGGTATACCTCAACTATACGAGACAAAATGAGAAAAAAAAAATCCAGAAAATCACATTGTCTGATTTTTAAAGAATTTATTTATCTATCAGGACAACACAGGATAGTAAAGCTCCCGGAAGGGATGGAATTCCAGCAGAAGTGTGGAAATTTGGTGGTGTTCAGCTGACCAACTGCCTGCACAAGCTCATCCAAGAGATATGGGATGCCCAGAAAGTATCTCAAGACTGGAAGGATGCAAGTATTGTGCCTTTGCTCAAGAAAGGTGACAGGAAAGATTGTGGAAATTACCGAGGTATATCACTGCTAGCCACTGTTGGTAAGATTCTCTCACGTGTACTACTGAACAGACTCAATGAACACATCTCGCAGAATGTACTACCGGAAACCCAGTGCGGCTTTAGAAGTGGAAGAAGCACAATGGACATGATTTTCTGCTTGAAACGGGTTCAAGAAAAGTGTATCGAACAGAACTTGCCGCTTTATGTAGTCTTCATAGACTTCAGTAAAGCCTTCGATACTGTTTCGCGACAAGGACTTTGGCAGGTACTCAAGAAATATGGCTGTACAGAGAAGTTTGTCAGCCTGATTGAGGCACTCCATACAGGTATGCAAGCAAACGTGGCAATGAGTGGTTCAGTATCTAAAAACTTTTCAGTCAGCAACAGGGTGAAACAAGGGTGTGTGCTGGCACCTACACTCTTCTCGCTATATCTGGCAGCCATACTTAAGGTGGCCTTCAAAGGCACTTCAGAAGGAGTACACATTCAAACAAGGAAAGAAGCAGACTTGTTCAATATGGCACAGTTTAAAGCCAAGAGTAAGACATCAATAAAGGTAGTAAGAGAAATGCTTTTTGCAGACGACAGTGCTCTAGTTGCACACAGTGTGGAAGATATGCAATCTTTAGTGGAGAAATTTGCAAGAGCAGCTAGCCGATTCAGCCTCCAAATCAACATCAATCTGTGTGAAATGCAAAATGTACAGAGCGACAGTACTGACTATGGTGCTGAAACTTGGACTGTCTACAGAGTGCAGATGAAGAAACTCCACGCGTACATGATGAGACACCTTCGAGCCATAATGAACATCTCATGGAAAGACAAGATAACCAGCATAGAAGTGTTGAAACGAGCTGGCCTACCATCAATGGAGGACATGCTAATACAGATGAACCTGAGATGGCTCGGACATGCTGAGAGGATGGACCACCAGCGTCTCCCTCGGCAGTTACTCTACTCACAGTTACGCGAGGGCAAACGCAATCAGGGTAGACCAAGGCTCAGATTTAAAGACATTGTAAAAAGAAACTCGGAGAAGTTGGATATAGACAGGAGTTTCTGGCAGCAGAAGGCTAAGGACAGAGCTGTGTGGAGGCATCTGATCAGACCTAAATGAAACAGTCATTGTCACCCACGACAGACTGCTATGATGATGATGGGTGGCAACTGAAAAGGCTCAGTCACCCCAGTGTTTATACCTTGACCTGGGCACATCCAGCTTTTGCTGGACATGCCCAGCTATGGCATATTTTAAATACCACTGTAAAAATCCAAAAAACACCTATGTATTAATGTACAGCAATCAGTTGGTAATACATGAATTATGCAAATACTGCTAGAACAGAACATACTAGTTCATCTCAGTAAATTAAGACTATCACAACAATCTGTAATTTAATTTCAAAAACTATTAGTGCATTGCCCATAGAAAGCAAGTGTTCTTGTCTAAAACTGGGTAGCCCAATTAGGCTTTACAGGTCCAAATGTAGGATGTGTTAGAAAGTGGAATACAAAGATGTGTAGCCTATTTGTAGGCAATCACCCGTCAGACTTTAACAAATATAAAAGGGACTGAACACCACTAAGATTTATCTGATTGTGTGAATATTAATTACAGAATACCTACAGCCGTGAAAAAATTAGGACACCCCATTAACTATTCAGTTCTTTACTAAGAACTGAATAGTTAATGGGGCCAAACTGAGTCCTTCCAGTCTGTCAGGTCAAGTAACGGTGCCTCCCGGACGTTCCCCTCAGGCGTTTCTTGGGCCGTCCAACTAAAATTAGCTCTCCAAATAAAGCTCTCATATCCTTTCACATATTTATTTTAGGTTTGATGTGCCTTGCTGTGATTTTTGTTTTGATTTCTGCTAGCAGCTTTTATTTTGAAAGTCCTTCTAAAAATATCTTTACATGACATCTATTTTTAGACTTTCAGCTGAATCAAGTCTGAAAGGATAGATGGCATCACACACTGGGCACATCGAAAACATCTTATGACATAAATTTGTAAAGATAATCACATCAGTCAAATGTTTCTAATAATGCACAAGGCATTTAAGACCACACAGGAGTACAGTCACAAGTACAGTGTCAGTGTCTGTTTGAAAACATAGTCACTTCTACACGTACTGGTTGTCTTATCTATTTTTGTTTATTGTATTAACTCCGTTTTAAATTTTTGTCTTTTATTGATATTAACTTTTTTACTTAGTGTTAGCTCAGTAAATACTACAGCCCGTATAGGCTCACAGGTGAATCAGACCCCGATCAGGGCTGTTCACCGGGTTAAGCTAACCTATCTGTTTTAGTTAGCCACTCCTGGCCTGGAAAGCCATGGCTCCCTCTCCAACCTGTGTCAGCTGTGTTTCCCTCACTAAGAAGGTTTCTGAGTTGGAACCGAGACTCTCTAACCTCTATAAGATTCAGGAGGCTGAAAATCATCTGGACACGATCATTTTTGGACGGACATCGGCGCCAGCAACGGACTCACAGCTAGCAGAGACAGCTACTTACCTGGGTGAAATTAGCATATCGTCATCCACCTTCATCCCTGCTCCGGTCACCTCAGCTGTCCAGGACTCCAGCACCAAACACTGGCTTCAGCTTGGAGCTAAACCCAAAGCCCCGAGTGGTTCTACACAGTCTCAATGTGCGCCCTGGACCATGGTTGGGCCCAACAGCAAACATCGGGAATTGACCAGACATGGCCGCACCTCCTCCCTTCCCCTTTTGCTGGAAAACAGATTTGACATCCTTTCCCTGGAAGATTTCTCCCACCTGGACATTGATCTTCCTCCCATGTCCGCCCCTCCTCCTTCAGCAGCGGCCCCGGATCAAAACTACCTTAGGTGTGCCAAACTTTACACCAGCTCCAAAAAGAAGACAGTGCAACCCCCCGCACTGGCACCTCGCCGCCACAGCAGCAACAACAACAGCAAAACTATCTACCATTTCAGAAGCCACCGACAAAGTCCCCCCAGACGATGCTGGTAATCGGTGATTCAATAATGAGGAACGTCAGAAGCAGGTACTATGTTACAAAATTTTTTCCTTGGGCTAAAGTGTCAGACATTGTGGCTCTTACCCCTGACCTATTGAATGAATACCCCCACGCTAAAACTGTTGTTGTGCATGTTGGATGCAACAACATCCCAGATGAAGCATCTGAGATCTTAAAGAGAGACTTAGGGAGCCTTCTGTCCACTTTTAAGAACTGTGGCAGACGTGTGTTTATTTCTGGACCGCTTGCACCTTTTAGAAGAGGTTGCAATTATTTTAGCAGAACTCTTACCCTTAATACCTGGTTGTGTTCTACATGTCCTACTTTAACATTGGTTTTATAGACAATTTCAACCTGTTCTGGAACCGCCCATCATTTATGAGGCCAGATGGCATCCATCCAAATAGACTCGGTGCACGTGTTCTAAGGAACAATCTGTTTTATTCCATTCAGCATTTTTTAGTACAGTGACTGAAAGCTGGTGTGTTAACTCACCCCAAAGTACCTGGGTCTGCCAACCAGCCCTTTTTTGCTTCCACTTCTCATATTAATCCTATTAATCCAAATAATTCTCGCTGTTTAGATCAGTGTTCAATTCATAACCCTATAGAGACTGTGTCTGTCTCCTGTTACCCAAAACATTATAACCCAAGACAAATGCAACATAACTTAAAGATTAAAACCACTAATTTACCACAGTTAAATAAAAGCGACCTTAATTAATGATATGATCACGGATTACAATCTAAATAGACATTGATAATGATAGTCATAGTGTAGCATTTCTCTCCCTCTTAAATTCAACTGGTTTTTCTCAGTGTGTTAGTAAACCAACTCACCACCATAATCACACCCTTGACCTGGTCTTGGCCTACAGTGTAGAAATTGATGAGCTACTTGTCATCCCTCAAAATCCTACACTGACTGACCACTACTTGATAACGTTCAAATTTGTGCTATCCATTTCACAGCATCAAGCAGAAATATAGTTACCAGATACTTACCTGATAGTGCCATGGCTCGCTTTAAAGAATTAATCCCTTCAGCACTTACTCTATTACCATGTCTCAATATAGAAGACAGCATTGACTACTTGAATCCATTAGAATTAGACCTTTTAGTTGGTAGAACTGCAGCCTCGCTGCACTCAACACTTGACTCCATAGCCCCTCTTAAAAAGAAAACCATTAAAAATAGGAGACTAGCTCCATGGTACAACGCCCACACCCATAAGTTAAAACAGAAAGTTGGATCCTGTGAAAGGTTCTGGCGTGCAAATAAGACAGATGAATCATGTTCAGCCTGGAATTCCAGCCTTACCACCTATAAGAAATCTCTCCGTAGTGCTCGGCAACAGTACTATTCATCCTTGTTAAAAGAAAATAAAAACAACCACAGATTTCTCTTTAACACTGTGGCTCAGCTAACCAAGAGCCAAAATGTCATAGATCCCTACATCCCTCCAACTCTTAGTGCTGACGACTTTTTGAATTTTTTTAATGATAAAATTGTCAGTATTCGGAATAGTATTCCAAAAAACAGCCCTCCCCCCCTAAAAATACCATGCCTCTACCTAACACTGCTGTGCCCACAGGCTCAGAACTCCACTTTTCTATATTTTCTCGTATTAATCATTCTGATCTAGCCCTAATAGTGTCAGCCTCTAAACCAACGACCTGTCTTTTAGACCTAATCCCGGCTTGACTAGTGAAGAAATCACCATCTCTGATTAGTCCATCGCTTTTGAACATAATATGTCCCTATTGACAGGACATGTACCACAGTCATTTAAAGTGGCAGTAATTAAACCTCTACTTAAAAAAACCTTTGCTTGATTCTGGGATTTTGGCCAATTATAGACCAATATCTAACCTCCCCTACTTTTCCAAGATCCTCAAAAAAGTAGTCGCCAATCAACTATGCACCTTTTTAGAAAAAAAAATTCTGCATTCTGAATGAGTTGGAGAAACTTTATGGACTTATTTGGGCAACTTGATAAAAGTGAGTTACAATAGTCAAGTCTAGAGGTGATAAAGGCGTGGACAAGTTTCTCTGCATCTTTATAAGACAGGATGGACCTAATTTTAGAAATATTACGCAAATGGGAGAAGGCGGTCTTAATGGTTTGCTGTATATGAGAGTTGAAAGACACATCTTGGTCAAAGACAACTCCAAGATTCCTAACCAAAGACGTAGAAGCCAGTGCAACGCCATTTAGTGTTGTTATTTTGCTAAAAAGAGTACTTTTGGCTTATCACTGGACCGTAATTTTGTCGGCTCCAACTGCACAACAACTTCAAAATTTCGGGGTGTGGGGGGTTGGGGCAGGCACACAGTAGCAGCACATTCACTGGATGCTGCAAATTCTTTTTCCCTTTAAATGGCACACCGTGAGTCCCGACCGCTGTAATGTCTAAAATGTACAGTTAATACCAACATGACTGGAGCGGAAATAGGGATGGGCGGATACTGGCTGGTTGATACTTTGGAGTCGATACTTTTTAAAATATTGCAATACCACTATGTTAATACAAAACATGCAATTTGTTTTCACTTCTGAGAGTTTTAGGCATTAAATTTACTAGTGCATACCTGTGCATGCCTGTAGAAACCAAGTATAAGTAAGTATTTCTGCATGCCCGTAAACAGCAGGTGTAAACAAGGGTGTAAGCAAGCACGTCAGCACTCGTTCAGTGATGCCTGCCTTTGATCTTTTATGATGTCATAGCGAGCCCTATGACCGTGAGTAATGACTGCATCTGATCTTTGATGATGTCATAGAGAGTCCTATGGCTGTGAGTGCTGACTGCCTTTGATCTTTGACGATGACATAGTGAGGCCTAAGATCTTTGATGATGTCATAGCAAGTCCTATGATGCCTGCATTTGATCTCTGCTGATGTCATAGCGAGTCCTATTATTGTGAGTGATGCCTGCATTTGATCTTTGTTGATGTCATAGCAAGTCCTATAATTGTGAGTGATGCCTGCCTTTGTTACACAGGAACATCATAGGACATTTCACACATAAGGAATCATGTTCCTTCTCCTTCTTAAAAGAAGGAGGAGAAGGAACATCATAGGACATCATGCAGACATCATAGGCGGCCCTATGATCCGTGACACACTGACAGACACACACACTGACAGAGATTTCTTGAATTTATAGAGTGATGAGTGAAAACCGGTGAAAAACCAGCCCAAGCCTATTGGCAGCCTATCAGACTCTGCGCACTGCACAGCCAAGCACTCCTGTGCAGAGTGAGCTCAGCGGCATTGGGGGCGACAGAAATGTTACACCATTCATCTAAATTCTATGGTGATACCAAGCAGTATAAAATTTGAAAAATAAACAAAGTAAGCACTATTAAAGTTTGTAAAATAATAGTGTAAAAATAAATAAACAAATAAATAAAATTTTAAAAAAACACGCACTGTGAAATAAATTACACCTATAGGAATGGTGAAACATTTCAGAAGTAAAAAAAATACTTCAATCCAATTGAGAATCTTCATCAAATTAAGAAACTGAAATAATTTTGCATTCATTTTAAGTCTTATTTTTATTATAATTGAAAAAAGCCATTTTATTTTTATTTACTTTGCTCATTGTTCTATTTTATTATTATTTTATAAGTATTTCTTTCAACTGTTTATGTTCATGAGTTTTATTCATATTTCATATTGCCCTTGCAATAAAGTTGTTAAGGAAACTGCAATCATGTGATTTTGGGCAAAAAGTATCAGTCTCAGTATTGAAGAAAAAGTCCCATAAATTAATGCTATCGTACCGAAAGGAAAAATGCTGGTATCGCCCATCCCTAAGCGGAATAGCCAGAGGACCCACAGTTCAGGAGAGGGGAGTCTATAGTGGCTTTTCCTTGCTGTGCGGTACCGGTGCCACTGGTAGTGGCCACGCTGTGTATTAGGCCCCAAGCCACTGACAACATCAGTGAGTGAGAGCCCAATTGTAATCGCTGGGATTATTTATTATTAACCTTATTCATACAGGTAATCCCATTAAGACACGGGGTCTCATTTTCAAGAGAGCTGTTTAATCGATCAGTTCTGTTAAAGCAAAGCTGATCACAGCGGTCATCTGGCATGTAGAGGAATGAAGCTGGTCTCCTTTATTTTTGTGCATAATCATTTCTGGATGATTTTAACATTTTATTTTGCTGCGCTGCATCAAGGTGAAGAAGTTCTGTCCTCCTCAATCGTTCAGGGCTCAAACAACGCTGTGTCTGATATTAGGTTTTTTCTGCTGAAAATTTTCAGAGGAGCTCAGCAAACTACGCCGTATACCAGCTCAGCGTGCTCTTAACTTAGATAAAACTTAGCCATAACTGATTCGACGTATGCCAGCGTATCATATTATAATGCAAGGAATCTCTGTCTGTGTGTTCCGTGCATATCGCCCAACTGTTCGTCGGACTGGCCTCAGATTTTATACATGCTGTGCTGAGGTTACGAGTGTGTGCATCACCGAATTTCAGCCTCCCCGGATATGAGGAAGTTTAGGAGGGGAAATCTTTAATGAACATCCATAGGGGAGCTATGGGCGTTCATGGCTATGATATCATAGATGCACAGATGTTGCCACGGTTACTGTTGCCAGGCAGACACATCATCAAAGATCAAAGGCAGGCATCACTGAATGAGCGGCGATGTCAAAGATCAAAGGCAGGTTTCACCAGGGTTACTGTTGCCATGGTAACCATGTCAAAGATCAAAGGCCGGCATCACCATGGTTACTGTTGCCATGGTAACAGTAACCTTCTATGGGCATGCAGAAATGCTTGCTTATACTTGGTTTCTACGGGCATGCATGGGTATGCACTAGAATGTATAACAACTCAAAGAGACCATTTCCTAACAGTTTACAGATAGATTAAAATGAGAAACTAAGGGGGCTTTCACACTTAACCTGTTTGGTGTGGACTTCCGGACTTTTCAGTTTGGTTTGGACCAAAATTTTAGGTGTGAAAGCTCCCCTGAACCACAGTCCGGACCAAACAGCCAAAATTTGGCTTGGCAAAAAGAGGTGGTCTCGGTCTGGATCAAATTGATGCTCCGTCCGGTTCATTTAGAGTGTTAAAGCAATTTTGGTTTGGATAGGGCTGTCACAGTGGAGGAATTTCCCCTGCGGTAACGGTGGATAGCTCAACAACGCGATATGCAGTATTATTGCAAAAGTTTTTAGGAGCCTGCGGTCTCTTAATTTAAACAGGGTTCATAATTTATGTGGCAAATGATGGAAGCCGTGAGAAACTTGCTGCAGCTCCACTCTCAACTTTATGTGTTTGTATGACAATTGTGGGGAGCTCCAGTCTCACTAGGCATGAACTGCTGATTCCGTAAAAAAAAAAAAAAAAAAAAAAAAAAGAAAAAAAAAGATCATTTTCATAAAGCAGTAGCGGTAACTCCTGTATTTCAACTACAGGGTGTGTGGACCGGAAACTGCAGCAATATTCAGCATATTTAAAGAGGACAGCTTACGTACAGGACCCTGCATGGCCCTTGTCTCTGTGATTTTTGGATTTTTGCCACTGTCCGAAAAATCACGTTCAAACAAGCAATGCACTATGCAGTAGTTGTTTCACTCACGGAGCTCAATTGTCAGGATCATAAACACTCTGCTCAGAAGAAAATAACACGCTTTGTGCCTTTTCAGTGCTCACTGTCACGCCTGTATTTAGCAATCCGTCCAAATGCTTCTGCCATTAACTGCCTGCTGGAGTCCGTCTGGAGAGAGAGTACCCCACCTGGTGCTGGAGGCTGAAGCACCCGGTGCTATGGAAGCTTCAAGAGTACAGGCTGTAAACATGCTGTAGGCAATAAAAATACAGTTAGCATTTAACAATTACAGTGATCTCTCGCTACTTCGCGTTTCACCTTTCGCGCCCTCAGTGCATCGCGGATTTTTCAAAAATATTCATCAAAAATTCAAAATTGAGAAAAAATGGCACGAAAGTTGCCCGGGCGCTAGCAGAAGGCAGGGAGACTACATTAGAACATCAGGTATCAACACGGAGAGCCCGCACAACTCAAAATCCACCTCTCTGACCACCGCTCCACTCCTCTCCGCCCACCTCTTCACCGCTTGGGAATCTCGCAAGCTGATTGGCCGAGACGTTTTACCCAGCTTCTCTCCCTGCCGAGCGCCCATACCCAGCGAAGGAAGACCGCATTCATTGTTCTTTATCGCTCGTGTTGCTTAGTGGCACTTTTTGCTGTTCTCTTGTGCCTTTTTGTGCAAAATAGTGCTTGTGACGCCCTTGGGGCGGGGGGGGGGGGTGACGCTACTTCGCGGTTTTTCACTTTTCGCGGTCGGTTCTGGTCCCCATTAAACGCGATAAGTGAGGGATCACTGTATATTTAATAGTCAACAGGGGCACATAAGTGAACGAGACTTAGCCACACACAAAAAAGTGAACATCGCGGATGTTGCCGTTGCTCGTTATCCTCCGCGGTAGGCTTGTCCATAACACGGTACTACATAATTGCGGCTATCACAACAGCCCTAGGTTTGGACTTCTGGACCAAACTCAGGATGTTAAGGCAGCCAATAAGAGAGAAAATGACCCTTTTTTTTTTTTTTGGTTACTTATTTGTACCCGTAGGTAGACTTGGTTTGCAGTCTGGTGACAAGCCACCGGCTGCTGGTCGCTGCGTGCGCCCTAAACCTACATGTTTTTGGTATGCGGGAGGAAACCGGAGAAATCCCGGAGTAAACCCGCGCAACACGGGCAGAACATGCAAACTCCACACAGCTCACTGTTGGTCGGGGGCTGGGATCGAACCCACGATCTCATGATCCCCGCGATCCCCCGGCCAAGGGTAAAACTGTGCTGCCACAGTGCTAAACCACTGCGCCACCGTGCAGCCCCTTGGTATGAATTGAAGAGAGGAGAGACCCAGACTTTAATTTAAATATGGAAACATAAATAGTCAATTACAATAAAATCATAAAAATGCAGAAACTTACCAGATATTTTTGGGGGGACGTAACAGAGAGTAGTGAAAGATTAGCAAAGCAATGACAGCTGAAAATTATCACGGCTGATGAGAAGGACAAACGTAATAATGTTCTAGCCTCACTAAACTAGTTCACTGACTAATATGACTGCGTCTGAACCAGTTTCCACTTCAAGTGTGGTTACCGATGTGTCCAGAGCTGCAGAAAACATCTGGTGATGAGTAGCATGCTTGCTAACTGCAGCGTCTGTGCCAACTACAGTGGGGCAAAAAAGTATTTAGTCAGCCACCAATTGTGCAAGTTCTCCCACTTAAAAGATGAGAGAGATCTCCAATTTTCATCATAGGTATACCTCAACTATGAGAGACAAAATGAGAAAAAAAAATCCAAAAAATCACATTGTCTGATTTTTAAAGAATTTATTTGCAAATTATGGTGGAAAATAAGTATTTGGTCACCTACAAACAAGCAAGATTTCTGGCTCTCACAGACCTGTAACTACTTCTTTAAGAGGCTCCTCTGTCCTCCACTCGTTACCTGTATTAATGGCACCTGTTTGAACTCTTTATCAGTATAAAAGACACCTGTCCACAACCTCAAACAGTCAGACTCCAAACTCCACTATGGCCAAGACCAAAGAGCTGTCAAAGGACACCAGAAACAAAATTGTAGACCTGCACCAGGCTGGGAAGACTGAATCTGCAATAGGTAAGCAGCTTGGTGTGAAGAAATCAACTGTGGGAGCAATTATTAGAAAATGGAAGACATGCAAGACCACTGATAATCTCCCTCAATCTGGGGCTCCACGCAAGATCTCACCCCGTGGGGTCAAAATGATCACGAGAACAGTGAGCAAAAATCCCAGAATCACACGGGGGGACCTAGTGAATGACCTGCAGAGAGCTGGGACCAAAGTAACAAAGGCTACCATCAGTAACACACTACGCCGCCAGGGACTCAAATCCTGCAGTGCCAGACGTGTGCCCCTGCTTAAGCCAGTACATGTCAAGGCCCGTCTGAAGTTTGCTAGAGAGCATTTGGATGATCCAGAAGAGGACTGGGAGAATGTCATATGGTCAGGTGAAACCAAAATAGAACTTTTTGGAAAAACTCAACTTGTCGTGTTTGGAGGAGAAAGAACACCATACCTACTGTGAAGCATGGAGGTGGAAACATCATGCTTTGGGGCTGTTTTTCTGCAAAGGAACCAGGATGACTGATCCGTGTAAAGCAAAGAATGAATGGGGCCATGTATCGTGAGATTTTGAGTGAAAACCTCCTTCCATCAGCAAGGGCATTGAAGATGAAACGTGGCTGGGTCTTTCAGCATGACAATGATCCCAAACACACCGCCCGGGCAATGAAGGAGTGGCTTTGTAAGAAGCATTTCAAGGTCCTGGAGTGGCCTAGCCAGTCTCCAGATCTCAACCCCATAGAAAATCTTTGGAGGGAGTTGAAAGTCCGTGTTGCCCAGCGACAGCCCCAAAACATCACTGCTCTAGAGGAGATCTGCATGGAGGAATGGGCCAAACTACCAGCAACAGTGTGTGAAAACCTTGTGAAAACTTACAGAAAACGTTTGACCTCTGTCATTGCCAACAAAGGGTATATAACAAAGTATTGAGATGAACTTTTGTTATTGACCAAATACTTATTTTCCACCATAATTTGCAAATAAATTCTTTAAAAATCCTTCAATGTGATTTTCTGGATTTTTTTTTCCTCATTTTGTCTCTCATAGTTGAGGTATACCTACGATGAAAATTGGAGACCTCTCTCATCTTTTAAGTGGGAGAACTTGCACAATTGGTGGCTAACTAAATACTTTTTTACCCCACTGTACATAAACATTGTCATGACAACGATACGTCAGTTCGTTATGTAAAGTTGCTTGATTCGCTTGAATAAAGAGTGGTGTGAAACCAAACTTAAACCAAACCAAATATATCAACCTTATTCCTGAGGGTGCTGCTGTAGAAACGATTATGGGGGAAACTTCCGGTTTCGGCTGAAGTAGTGTTAAATCAGTCAGCAAGAGTGGAGTGATGGGGCATTTAAAATAGCGTTTTTAAAAGTGTTTCAAATTTGTTTTAATGTATAGTCCACATACGTGTTTTGCAGTCAAGTGGCAGATAATTTCAACACTTGTAGTTTTTGTATTTTTGAATGTTTTTGCATAGTTCTGGTACTTGCTGCTGTTTGTGGTGTTGGGCTCCTCGCAAATAAGCACAGCTAAATCTGTGGCTTCAACAGTAATGAGTAGATCATGCACTGAAAACTAAAAAGGACTGTTGCTGTGATCGGTGGTACAGACACAGGATAGACACAAGAGCACCAGGTAGTGCAAGGCCACTTTTTAAGGTCATCTTCTCATTCTTCGACAGTTGTGGGAAGTGGCATAATTATATTACTCTTTTTGAGGTGCAAAATGCTGTGTTCACGCATTTTTGATGCTGAAGTCTTTGTTTTTTTTGTTTTTTTTTTTAAACAAGGAAAAGTGTCCTGTTTCTGTGACAACCCCACGTTCTAAACAAGTAACAGAAGTTGTGCACATAATTCACGCAAGGCATCATGGGGGCTAGGAATGAAGTGGATACAATGTAACAAAATAAAAACTTTAGTCCGGACTTTGAGGTTTGAAAACGCTCTTAAATTATCTCATACTAATATTTAAATTTAGCGTCTCTTACCCTTCTCCTCTCCCTGCGTGTGAGCAATTGTCCATGTAGCAGCCTCCACACCATCCTTCCTGCAATTGTGATGTCGATGCCCAGTAACCGGAAGCCATTGTAGTAATGCTTCAACTCATCCACAAACCTCTGATACAGAGACTTCTTCACTATTGCCTTCTCCTGAGCTGGACTAACAGTGGCAGCTGCTGCAGCAGGGGTGGTGGAAGCTGGAGTGGGTGTTGACAGAGGTTGGGACTGAGATGTAGAAGTCACAGAGTCCTTTTTGGCTCCTGAAGAAGTATCCTGGGTGGCGGCAGCTGGTGATGGCTTAGCATCCTCCTGCTTTACATCCTGCAGCCAAACACCTGAGCTGTGTAGAGAGCGGGCAAGCAGTGCAGAGCTGTGGCCATGGTTGAGGACATGGCTTCGGAAACAGTGAGGATAACTACAGCAGGAGTGTCTGAGTGGGAACGAAGAAGCAACGTGGCGAACAGGGTCAATGTGGAGATATGCTCTGGAGGACAGAGAGGAGCAGGTGTGCCTCTTGGATAACAAATATGAACCCCTGTTGACAGGGACAAAGAACTGGTTAGACATACTTACACCATTTATAGAATAAAGTTTATATTAGGGCTGTGCAATATGACCAAAATTTTCTGTCACAATATAAGTAATCTTATTTGATGATAACAATATACATTTTCCATAAATTCTATAGTTCATGTATAAAATATCTAATAAAAAGGACCACCTCTTTTTACATTTTAAATTACATACTGAAAAAAATCAACTGTATAAATTCATCTGTCATTAACTTTACGCATCTTTTTCCTCTCTTAATTTTGCAGTGTTATAAAATTGTTTTTAATGTACATTTGGGATGATTTCAGCTTTACTCATTATCACTACTTGACTAGTTAAAAATTATTAGAAATCAAGTTACATTGAGAGCCAATTTGTTCCTCCGACACGTTTTAATTTATTTAGTGTGTCTGCCCACACCTTCAGCTACAGGCTGCCCTAATAATTATATTTTGATAATTCTTTTACAAAGATGCAAATATAAAAATATTAAGGTTGACAGGTTGATTAGTAAGTACAAAGAAAAAGTAGGCCCATTTCCCAGTGGCCAGAAACCTTTTGTCTTTGGTGGTAACAGATTCATCTAGTATTCAGCCATGGGTCAAATAACTCCACATTGAAAGGAGTCAGTTGAGGTGGTATGGGCATCTGATTAGGATGCCTCCTGGACGCCTCCCACTTGAGGTGTTTCAGGCACGTCCCACTGGGAGGAGACCCCGGGGCAGACCCAGGACTCGGTGGAGAGACTATGTCTCCCAGCTAGTCTGGGAACGCCTTGGTATCCCCTCTGAAGAGCTGGAGCAGGTGGCTGGGGAGAGGGAAGTCTGGGCTTCTCTGCTTGAACTGCTGCCTCCGCGACCCGGACCTCCGGAAAAGCGGTAGAAGATGGATGGATGGATGGATGGGATATGAGTTTTTAAATTGGCTTCACCTCCAATCACCAACAATGTAAACAGCATGACCTGGTGAACAAGTAAATATGTACAACAATAGAGGCATCATGCCAGTAAATGAGGAGCCGGGACTGAAGAACAAACATTGTTTGGAGGTCCAGTCTGCAGTGAGTTTGTATTGCCTGAAAAAAAAAAATGGGAAAAAATGAGTGACTGCTGTCCCCCTTGAATTTCCGAATTGATAAGTTCACCAACGAAAACACAACATACCAGAAGAAAAAAACAAAAATGTAAGCTTGACCGCCAGCGGATCAGACCCAAGTATGCTTGCAGGAGGAAAGAAGTCCATAGTTTGTGGGTTTAATCAGTGGAAAACCCAAATTTTGGTGTGAAAGCTGCTTTACTTTTGAGAAGTTCAGCAACTCCAGCCAGAGCAGCACTGAAGGTTATCTGACAGATCGCAGCAATAATAGTTACAACGAGTTACAACGAGTACAATAGTTACAACCTGAACAACGAGAGCAAGTTTTTAGCCAAAGTCAAATTCCTTGTATGTGTTGTGCATACTTGGCCAATAAAGCTGATTCTGAAACAAATCTGCTTCATCATCTAGCCTAAAAATATTTAGATGAATCATCACAGCACATTAATTACTCTAACCACTTTTTAGGTCCTTCTAGGAAACATTAACATTCTCCAACATCACTTGTCTTAGACACATGTTCAGACAAAGACCTCCAAGAGCGCCTCTAAGACCATCACACTGAGGACTAGGGCCCCACAAGGGTGCGTACTCAGCCTGCTGCTCTTCACCCTGCTGACCCATGACTGTATACCAACTTACAACACCAACCACATTATCAAGTTTGCAGATGACATGACGGTGGTGAGCCTCATCACCAACAATGAGGAGGCCAACTACAGAAATGAGGTGAGCCAACTGGTCCAGTGGTGTAAAGGCAAAAATGTCTTCCTGAGCGTGGGAAAAACCAAGAAGATTGTGGACGACTTCAGGAGAGGACACACGTAGCATCCCCCTCTGATTATCAATGGAACAGCTGTGGAGAGGGTGAGCAGCACCAAGTTCCTGAGGGTGCACATCCCTGAGGACCTCTCCTGGTCCAACAACACCACATCACTGGCCAAGAAGGCTCAAACTTGCCCTGATTTCCTTTGTAAACTGAGAAGAGTCCGAGTCCCACCCCCCCATCAGGTGCTCATTCTACCGGGGCACCATCAACAGCATCCTCACCAGCTGCATCACGGTGTGGTATGGAAGCTGCACCGCCTCCTGCCGGAAGACACTACAACACACAGTGAATGCTGCCAGTAAGATCATCGGTGCCCCTCTGCCAACCCCCTCATCCCCCCGGATATCCACCTCACCTGCCTCACCCGTAGAGCCATCAACATTGCAGGCAACACCTCCTCCCACCCCTCACATTCCCTCTTTAGCCTCATGCCCTTGGGGAAAAGGTACCGGAGCCTCTGGGCCCACTGCACAAGACTGCCAAACAACTTTGTTCATCACGCCATCAGGACCCTGAACTCTGACCCCCCCCCTCCCCCGGACCATAACACACTCACCCGCACAATAACCACCTCAGCTGTTTGCACAGAAAGACTGGCACACCAACAGCAAGACATCTGCTGCTGTATGTCTCTACACCTTACTGCAACCATTTGCACAAATGCCATATCTGCTGCTATTGCAATATCGATCATGTGCAGTCCAATCTGTCACCGTCTGCACCAACACTACCACACTGAACTTGCAACTACGAGTATTACTGCTCTATCTTTTTCTGTATATAGGATTGCCGGGTTTTATCGTTTATCTTTATTTGCACTATGGGATGTCTGTGTTTTATCTTTTGTTGTTATTTACACTACAGGTAGCATTACTGTACATAGACTCCTGTTGTTGTTTTTCCAGCCTTACTCCTTTTTTTTATATTGCGCACACCACTGAAGAGAAAGAAAATGGGATTTCAATTCTCCCGTATGTCCTGTAGTAGTATTGACAAATAAAATCTTTGAATCTTGAACATGTAATGGATAGACTGATGCACAGTCCTGTTGCAGTTCACATCTGGTATTAAGGCGCACCGCAGCTCCATCTCTGACCCCCATCACTGCTACTAACGACAAATGGCCACAGAGGGCTGCATCACTTTGGGAAGCTTCTGTATACAGGTACATCTCAAAAAATTAAAATATCATGAAAAAGCTCAATATTTTTTGTCACTCATTTGAGAAAATGAAACCCATATATTATATGGATTCATTACACAGAGTGATATATTTCAAGTGTTTATTTATTTTAATTTTGATGATTATGGCTTACAGCCCATGAAAACCTCAAATTCAGTTTCTCAAAAAAATAGAATATTGCATAAAAGCAATTTCAAAAAATAGTTCTTAAATAGAAATGTTGGCCGACTGAAAAGTATGTCCATGTACACACTCAATACTTGGTCGGGGTTCCTTTTGGATTAATTACTGTATCAATGTGGCGTGGCATGGAGGTGATCAGCCTGTGACACTGCTGAGGTGCTATGGAGGTCCAGGTTGCTTTGATAGTGACCTTCAGCTCGCTCATCAACATTGTTGGGTCTGGTGTCTCATCTTCCTCTTGACAATACTCCATAGATTCTTTATGGGGTTTAGGTCAGGAGAGTTTGCTGGCCAATCAAACAGTGATATCATGGTCATTAAACCGGGTTTTGATACTTTTGGCAGTGTGGGGGGGTGCCAAGTCCTGCTGGAAAATGAAATCAGCTTCTCCATAAAGCTTGTCAGCAGAGGGAAGCATGAAGTGCTCTAAAATTTCCTGGTAGACGACTGCGGTGACTGTGGTCTTGATAAAACACAGTGGACAAACACCAGCAGATGACCTCTGTTCAGATAAAAGTAAATTTTACATTTCATTTGGAAATCAAAGTCCCAGAGTCTGGAGAAAGAGTGGAGAGGCACAGAATCTAAGTTGCTTGAGGTTTAGTGTGAAGTTTCCACAGTCAGTGATGATTTGAGGAACCATGTCATCTGCTGGTGTTGGTCCACTGTGTTTTATCAAGACCAAAGTCACTGCAGTTGTCTACCAGGAAATTTTAGAGCATGTCATGCGTCCCTCTGCTGACAAGCTTTATGAAGAAGCTGATTTCATTTTCCAGCAGGACTTGGCACCCCCCCACACACACTGCCAAAAGTATCAAAACCCGGTTTAATGACCATGGCATCACTGTGTTTGATTGGCCAGCAAACTCTCCTGACCTAAACCCCACAGACAATCTATGGCAGGGGTGTCCAATCATGTGCCATGGAGGGCCAAGACCCTGCAGGTTTTCTCTTCTACCCAGTCTCTTCAGCAGGTGTTTTCACTGATCAGCAGTCAGTAGAAGAAATTCAGTGGAATCTGCTGTTGAAGACACTGGTTGGAGGTAAAGTCTGCAGGGTCTTGGCCCTCCATGGCACATGATTGGACACCCCTGATCTATGGAGTATTGGCAAGAGGAAGACAAGAGACGCCAGACCCAACAATGCAAACGAGCTGAAGGTCACTATCAAAGCAACCTGGGTCTCCATAACACCTCAGCAGTGTCACATGCTGATCACCTCCATGCCACGCCACATTGATACAGTAATTAATCCAAAATTTGGTGCGACCAAGTACTGAGTGTGTACATGGACATACTTTTCAGTCAGCCAACATTTCTATTAAAAAACTATTTTTTAAAAATTAATTTTATGTAATATTCTATTTTTTTGAGAAACTGAATTTGGGGTTTTCGTGGGTGGTGAGCCATAATCATAAAAATTAAAATAAACACTTGAAATATATCACTCTCTGTGTAATGGATCTACAGTATATAATATATGGGTTTCACTTTCTCAAATGAGTGACAAAAAATATTGAACTTTTTCATGATATTCTAATTTTTTGAGATGTACCTGTACATGCCAAACAATGTAAAAGGTCCCAATTTGGTGTGGGGGAAGAGGCAACCAGCAGTAGATGTAGCAACTAGTTACACACCAGGCAGGTGTGAGGAATCATGGAGACAATTAACCTGTGGGGGATCTCCCTTAAAGACTACCTGCCAACAAGTGCCTTTTGTCTGTTAGAATTTTCCGCAAACACGTAGGCAAGATTTGTAGCTAATCTGAGCTAGAACAGCTAATACTTCCTGTAAGTCAGTGCTGTTATAATACTACACTGCAATCCTTCACTTTACAGCCAAGCTGTAAATGAGCAGTTACAGAGGTCACAAAAAGTTTACAAACAAACAGTGCCTTTGCTCATCTTACATCATGTCTGTGTGTTAGGTGAGCCATAAGACAAAGAACTGACTTTGCTAGGGGAGACATCTGGAATTTTCTGGTGGAGAAAATGGATGAAGTTACCGGGGGAGTGGTGTAATATGATATGAGGAAATTTTTATTCTTAGGATAATTTATTGTAATTTGGGGTTTTATTGTCCGTGCTGAAAATTACTACACTTATTCTAAACTTAATGCATTTATTAAGAACTAGTAAAAGTGCTCAGAGATCATGTACACCTCTGTCAGCACTTAATAGGGTGTTCTGTATCCAGATTTGTATTTGCATATCTCATATACATCTGTATTTGTCATTCAGTGCAACAAATAATAATCTGAGAAATTAAAGAGAATGTGGAAAAATGTCATATCACCCAATGTTAAAGAAAGTAAAAAAATTGTGGATGTGACCCTTGATTGGGTTCTTCTGTGGCCCCTCAGACCATATATCAAACTTAAATGAAATCAGATCAGTAGATTTTGAGTAATGCTGTTAACAGTCAGACATACACACAAACAACCTCCTAAGCCCATCCAGGGACAAGAGTTGCAAATTAGCTAATAGCTATACACTCTATGTGCAACACATCAGATTGATTGTCTTTGATTAATTGTCTATGTTTATTGCACTGTCCCTGTCAAATAAACTAATCTACTACTACTACTAAAGCTGCTGTTACATAAGCAAAACCAAAAGTAGTAGGATAAGGCTGCTTGTCTACCAAATGCATTTTTTGTCACCCGACCACTCTGAATGTCTTTTTTTTCAGCACTTGCGTGCTCCACTCTGGAAAAAAAGTCTGTGCCCTGTATCCTAGCAACAGCTTGTCAACTCACAGCTCAGCACTTCCGCATTTCCCATGGTCAGACTTTCTACTTGTTTTATAATAGCAGTCTCGAACTAACAATGGACAGGAAACGTATTCTGGCATTGGAAGCAGCTCTGGATGCAAAATATGATGACACGGAAAAGAAAACAGGAGTCTGGGTACAGAAATCAACCGGACTTGTACAGGAGAACCGAACTTGAAATGCAGTTCTGCCTTGATGGTGCCCGTTTCAAGGAGTATTTTAGATCATCCTATGTCCTACTGTCCTGCCCTTCCTCAATTCTGATTGGCTGCTTAGAAAGGTCAGACATTGACTAGCTCAGGTGTAGTCTGAAAAGTTGACCTTTTTTTAGACCCGAGCGTTGCCACAAGAAGCTGCCACCGCCAAGAACGTTTCAGCGCTGTAGATGCTGGATTACATAGAGAATCAATAGAAAACAGTCACCCACCGCGGAAAAACACATTTGGTGGACATGCCACCTAATGGTATATCTGATGTAGCATTAGAAAGAGAAGGTAGCAAAACAATACCGATGGAGCCATCACTAAAAATTAAACAATGCATCAGATTGATGCTTGAAGCAAATAAAACAATACACATCACCCTAAATTACTGAAGAGTAGACTAAATATCAGGAAGGTGAACTAAGAAGTCAAGCTTTGTGTTGTTTTGAGATCTTTCTTTAATTGCCCAGTTATATTTTCATTTGCCATTTAGCTTCCACTACCACAATGCATTTAGAAAATGTAGTTATTTCACCACTGATACAATTACTAGTAGCCAATGAAAACATTTACAAAAAAGGACACCTTTGGTGTCAGCATTTTGTTAAATTTGACTATACTGATAAATTTAGTGTACTTATGTGACAGACCCATGTCTTAATTAATGCACACTGAGCCTTATGTAAACAAAGCATATAAAAATATAAAAGCTAAAAAGTGGGAAAATGTACATGTCAGCAGATACTTTGGTCATCCATAATCATTAGGTGTAGGTTAAAAACATTGATCAATCAATATCAAATTGATTTTATGTAAATGATCCATTATTAATTCACAAAAATCCTAAGATTGATTATTTTTCATGTGTCAAACTTGCAAGAGGTTTACAAGTGGTCTCATGTGGCTGCACTCTCGCGTTCATATACAGGTGCATCTCAGTTAATTGGAATATCATCGAAAAGTCATTTCAATAATTCAATTCAAAAAGTGAAACCCGTATTGTATACATTAATTACACACACACACACACACACACACACACACACACACACACACACACACACACACACACACACACAGAGAGAGAGAGTGATCTACTTCAAGTGTTTATTTCTTTTAATTTTGATAATTATGACTTACAGCTAATGAAACCCCAAAACTCAGTTTCTCAAAAAAAAATGTAGGATATTACATAAGATCAATTTAAAAAAGTTGATTTTTAATAGAAATGTTGGCAGACTGAAAAGTATGTCCACGTACACACTCAATACTTGGTCTGAGCTCCTTTTGCATAAATTACTGCATCAGTGCGGTGTGACATGTCCTGTGATCAGCCTGTGGCACTGCTGAGGTGTTATGAAGGTCCAGGTTGCTTTGATAGTGACCTTCAGCTCATCTGCATCGTTGGGTCTGGGTGTCTCTCATCTTCTTCTAGAAAATACTCCATAGATTCTCTATGGGATTTAGGTCAGGTGAGTTTGCTCACCAGTCAAGCACAGTGATACCATGGTCATTAAACCAGGTACTGATAATCTTGGCAGTGGTGGGCAGGTGTCAAGTCCTGCTGGAAATGAAATCAGCATCCTCATGAAGCTTATCAGCAGAGGGAAGCATGAAGTGCTCTAACATTTCTTGGTAGATAGCTGCACTGACCTTGGACTTAATAAAACACATTGGACCAACACTAGCAGATGACTTGGCTCCCCAAACCATCAATAACTGTGGAAACTTCACACTGGACCTCAAACAACTTGGCAACTTGCCTCTCCACTCTTGTTCCAGACTCTGGGACTTTGACCAGTGATCTTGAGGAACAAGCTGCTGTGCACAGGGGTGGACCAGCACCTGTCATCGTGGATCCTGGACTGCCTCACAAAACCGACCACAGTTTGTGAGAACCCAGGACTGTGTGTCTGATACCATCATCTGCAGTACAAGGGCCCCCTGGAACAGTTCTGGCTCCCTTCCTGTTCACCCTCTACACTGCTGACTTTTCACACAATACATCACACTGCCATCTACAGAAGTTCTCTGACGACTGTGCGATCGTCGGCCTCATCTCTGATGGAGATGATGCAGAGTACAGAGAACTTATCGAGGAACCAAGGAACTGGTGGTGGATTGCCACAGGCGAGGACACCCCCCCCCCCCGCCCACAGCACCGATAAACATCCAGGGAACAGACAGTGAGATGGTGACATCTTACAAGCACGTAGGTGTTCACCTGAACAATAAACTGGATTGGTCACACAACACCAGCGCGCTCTACAAGAATGGGCAGCGTAGGCTGTCCCTCCTGAGGAGACTCAGGTCTTTGGAGTGCAAGGGGCACTCCTGAAGACCTTCTACGATTCAGTGGTGACATCAGCCATCACATTTGGAGTGGTCTGCTGGAGCAGCAGCATCACAGCAGCCGACAGTAAGAGACTGAACAGGCTGATCAAAAAAGCCAGCTCTGTTCCGGGGTGACACATCGACCCTGTGGAGGAGATAGGAGAGAGAAGGGTGGCGGCTGAGCTGTCATCTCTGCTGGAGTCCAAGTCCCAACCCATGCAGGACATACTGAATGCACTGAGGAGCTCGTTTAGCAGTAGGCTGTGCCACCCTAGGAGCACGATGGAGAGGTTCCGCAGGTCCTTCCTACCTACGGCTGTCAGACTTTATAACCTAACAGGGCTGCTCGTAGAAGTCGTATTAAATGTATTAAACGTAACAACTTTACACAATAGAGATCATCCCCTCCAATACATAAGATAAGATAAGCCTTTATTAGTCCCACAATGGGGAAATTCCAGGATTGCAACAGCACAGGGATAGCAACACTCAGAGCAACAGTCAGAAGGCAAGAAAAAAACAAGAGCAGCTAGTATACATATGTACATATTACTATATATATATATATATATATATATATATATATATATATATATATATATATATACACACGTATATATACAGTATATATACTGTATATATATACTGTATATAGACACAGTGCAGAGCTAGGACAATAACAATCATTATTGAGGGCATGCAAAATATACTGTCTGGGTACATATTCATATTTCTGCAGGGTAATTTAACAAACCGTCATGCTGTTTATACCATCTAGCTCCAATGCTCCTGCACTGTGTATATAACTGTGTACATACTGTATGTATAGTATTCATTTACTGCTTTGGCTAACCAGTTCTTATCTTATTATCTTATTTATTATTGCTCTGAATGCTGCTATCCCTTTGCTGCTGTAATCCTGGAATTTCCCCATTATGGGACTGATCATTTTTTTATCAATTACATTGTGATGCCTCATGACTGTGCAGCTTCTTTCTTTATTACTCGCATGACCATGGCATTATGCTAACACAAGTTTTAAACGCAGTAAGTTAAATTGTGTATTTATGGTCGTTTGAGAAATATAATATCTATATCAAATGTCCAATACCGGCTTTGTTTTTCCTCTCAGAGAACCAATACCTGGATCAGGGCTAAAACTCAAAAGTCTACAAGGTTGTTGTTAAAACCTGGACTGTCACCACAGCGCTGTCCATTTGTTTACAGCTTACAAAACAAAAAGTAAAGTAAAATGTCATCACACCCAGCTTACTTGCCTTGCTCTTACGGCTCCAAGGAAAACTTGTTGACTGAAGCCGGCCATTGCGAGGTAAGGTTACCGTAGCCTGGTAAACGGAGAAATGAATAGATTACATTTGACTCACATGAGTAAAAACAATGGAACAGCTGACTACAATAGAGAACACATGCAATAACACAACTTCACACTGCCTACTAAACTGACAGCGACCTACACTTGTTCCTGCGATATAAAATGTTACAAAAGGTGACTATAAAACACGAAAATTCTAGACAGCAGCTCTTTCGACTGAGCTTCACATTAATGACGTGTTTAAGGGACGTAGTCCCACACTGAACTCGACAGGAA
The DNA here is from genome assembly GCA_020510985.1 of Pholidichthys leucotaenia. NCBI lineage: Eukaryota > Metazoa > Chordata > Actinopteri > Cichliformes > Pholidichthyidae > Pholidichthys > Pholidichthys leucotaenia. The sequence goes on along the minus strand of CM035838.1, from coordinate 43,930,446 downwards.
ACTCCGGTCAACATGTTGGGAAATTTCCACTAACAAACACAGCCTTCCGCTAGCTTAGAAGCCTGTCATTTGCTAGTGAAATGGCAGCCAACTCACCACCAGTCAGTGACCGAGCTATGGCTGCCGCTGAGGGAAGGGCGTTCTGAGGCTTCTCGATGATATCTGAGTAATATCCTCCATCCAAAATAGTCAATCGATGAAAACGAGAAAGAAGAAAGTAGTAGCCGGTGTTGCAGTAAACCCATTTACGATGGGTTTATGGTGTTAAACTGACGACACAGAGCCCTGTTTCAGGGGCTGTCAGTGGTAGCGTATGCAGCCTCTACAGGGCAGCTGCACCGGAGATCACAGTGAGCATGCGCAGTGGTAGTGAACAGCAGCCGAAGGTCGTCTATTTCCAGGTAAGATGATCCAGTAGTGGTTTGCCCTTTTGCACATAGCAGACCGTGAATAAGCATATACAGTAAGACCGGTCTGCCATTGGCTACTTTTCGATCTCGGCCCTGCTGCGTTAATAGTCAGTATTTATATATTATTCCCAATAAACATAATGATAATAATAAAAATGGAATAGATTTATATGGCGCTTTACATGTCAAGTGGCATCTCAAAGCATTTAGAGTGAGTCCATTATTCATTCACTACAGACAGACATTGATAGTGGTAAGCTACTACTGTAGCCACAGCTGCCCTGGGGCAGATTGACGAAAAAAAGGCTGCCAATCCGCGCCAACAGCCTCTCTGACCCCTACAGAGCATTTATACACATTCATCCCCAGTGTCATGGACACTGGGGGCAAGGTGGGTAAAGTGTCTTGCCCAGGGACACAACAGCAGGATGGCTGGGAAGAGCAGGATTCAAACCGCCAACCCTCTGGTTATTGGATGACCCACTCTACCTCCTGAGCCACTGCCGCCCACATTTCCCTCCTCTGTCCCATTTTTACTGAGCACCAAGCTGGACGGCAGGAAGTTCCATTTTTTATATGGTCTTTGGCATGACCCGGCCGGGACTTGAACCCCGACCTCCCAGTTGTGGGGCGGATGCTCTAGGGGTCATAGTCATCAAACAACAAATATACTCAATAGTTAACAAGAGCACTCTGAGGCAAGTGCAATATCCCCGCCTCTATTTTCTTTGAATACTTACTGACAGAGAGCACTTTTCAACTTACAATATATTTACTGTGGCAGAACCAAATTATGATAAGCCCATCATCCACGAATATACAACAAAGTATACAACCCATAGATGTAGGTCAGGATCCCGAGATGAACCCGTGTAGCAAGTATGGTGATCCTAGAAAGCTTTACACATTCTATAGTAAGAGAGCATAGGGAATGCCAACCTTGGCCTTTTGGCCCCAAACCTGTAGTCAGAGGTCATGGTGTAGTCAGTGGACCTGTGTACTAGGTTTGGTGACCCTAGCTTTGTTTGTTGTTGAGATATAGTTTATAAGCCATTTTGATGTTGACCTTTGACCTTGCAATCCCAAAACCATAGTCACACTTAAGGGTGACAGGGTGAACCTGTGTACCAAGTTTGGTGACCCTGATTTTACGTTGTACAGTAATAAGGCATAGGGAATATTAACCTTGACCTTTGTCCTTTTGACACTAAACCCATAGTCAGAGGTCAGGATCCCAAGGTGAGCCTGTGTACCAGTTTTGGTGGCCCTAGCGTTCCTCGTTGTACAGTAACAAGGCATAAGGAATGTTAACCTTGACCTTTGACCTTTTGACCCCAAACCCATAGTCAGAGGTCAGGATCCCAACATGAACCTGTGTAGCAAGTTTGGTGACCCTAGCTTTCTTCATTCTTGAGATATAGTCTATAAGCCATTTTGATGTCGACCTTTGACCTTGAAATCCCAAAACAATAGTCACACTTCAGGGTTACAGGGTGAACCTGTGTACCGAGTTTGGTGACCCTAGCTTTACTCATTGTACAGTAATAAGGCATAGGAAATATTAACATGGACCTTTGACCTTTTGACCCCAAACACATAGTCAGAGGTCAGGATCCCAAGGTGAACCTGTATACCAGGTTTGATGGCCCTAGCTTTAGTGGTTTTATAGTAATAGTAAATTGACCATTTACCATAGCAACTGGAATGTTAACGTTGACCTTTGACCCCTTGCCCCCAAAACCATAGTCAGGTCAAGGTGTAAGTCGTCCAAGATGTGTATTAGATACAACTACTGTATTGATTTGAAAAGCCTACATCATTTCTTTCAGTAGTTATTGTGTTTAGAAGACCTCTGACCTTTAACCTCAAGGTCATCCGATGACAGTCAAATTGCAATATGCGCATCATCAGAGTATATCAAACCATGGTATCAAGTTTCAAACCATTTGGAACAAAACTGTAGGAGGAGTTGATTTCACAATACAGTTACTGTCCATGAAGTGAGGTGAAATAAGAGGTCATAGGTCAGGGGCTACAATTCCTAAAAAAAATCATCAGATCAGAACCAAATTGCAATAGAGAGACTAAGTCACACCCCCTCTACTTCCGCATATGGGACCTTAAATCGAAAAAAATTCTCCATTGAAATGAATGGCAAAGTGAAATTATCTTTTGCTCCCAGTTAAATTTTGCCATGAATTACATATGATGTTTGTCAATTTAAAAGATAATTTTCAATGTAATTAAAGTTGTCAGCTGTCATATAACAGAGTAATATTTAGTTTTTGTTTAAAGGATTAGCAGGCAACAACTCCCATCATCCTACATCACTAAACACGATCATGGTGGGAGATTACTAGAACCTCACCTACTGCTTCCTGACCGATGAAAGAACAATCCAAGGAGGAGAAAAACAATACAAAGGTATTATTTGTATTGCTGAGTTGCAGCTGATCCAGAGAACTGTTAGTTACTTCACCCTGTGCATGCTTTGAAAAGATGACGTAAACTCCTTCCATCTGTGTTTGTAGTTTTTTATTTATTTATTTTCATAACCTTATACCTTAACAGTTAGACAACAGCCTACACCATTATTTATGTGGAAAATTATCATTTAAATTGACAAACATCATATGTGTAACTCGTGGCAAAATTCAGTTGGGATCAAAAGATAATTTTGTTCTTGCTATTCAATTCAATGGAGAATTTTTCTGATTTACGATCCCATATGCGTAAGTAGAGGGGACGTGACTTAGGGTCTCCATATGCGCATCATCAGTGTATATCAAACCATGATACCAAGTTTCAAAACAATCGGACCAAAACTGTAGGAGGAGTTGATGTCACAAAAGTGGGAAAGAGGACAGATTGACCAATAACATAATCCCCTTTTGGTCTTCACCCAAAGGGATCGAAGAGCCCTTTGGGCTTCAACCGATGGGGGAATAACAAAAAATACTGTACATTATTCACAGAGTGCCACTTTAAAATAAAAAAAATATATATATAAATTCAAAATAGATTTGTTGGACAAAAAGGCATCAATCTGATTTATATTTCTAAGCTAAACCAGCAGAGTGTTACCAACTCTCACTCTTTTGGAGTGAGTCTCACTCTTCCCCCCCCCCCCCTCACTCCACAAACCCTATTTCTCACTCCAAAATGAGGAAATTACTGGCACTATTGTGTTGATTTTCTTCAGATTTTCCCCACAATAAGAGCTTTCAAAGCAGGATAAAGCAGACTGAACATGTTCTAAAACTTATTCGGAGGTAAAGAAGTATATGCCTTGAAAAGAATATGTGTATTGTGCACCTGCACAATTACTCCATCCAGTCTCCCCTTGCACAATTCCCTCTAAATCTCACTCCAAGCTTTTCTGAAAAGTTGGCAGCTCTGCTGTAGCTTTGTACCCTATGTCATACCTCCATCATAACGTAATGTACACCACTCCAGAAATGTGACTATCCTTCGTAGTGACACAGATGTCAACAACTGTGTTTGGTCTCTATTGGTGAAGGTCTTCTTCTCTGCTCCATTTACCTGGTGCCATTTCCAGTTTGAAACAATGGACAAAATCAGAGTGATTAACTGAGGAAGTTTGCAAATGGGCCATTCCAGAATTGCGGGACATTTTCTGTCCCACCCATTAAATTGAAAATAATTCATGCAAAAAATACTAAATCATACATTTATTCTGTAAATTTTACTTATATTAAGACAAACTGTAAACAAAGTTGCTGAAAAATAGTCCCAAAATATTACTGAAGATCTAAAATATTTATTAAGCACCCCCTAAAATAGCATTTTCTCTTGTCCCAGATCCTTGCTAAACAAATTGCATATCAAATATGACTGTTAAAATTAGCTGTTTTTTTTGTTTTTTTGTTGTTAATACATGCATCTGACATGATTACAGTGTTAGAGTGTTAAGATGATGACACATGATGCTGCTCTCCCTATATTCTCTCTGTGTCCTGACCAGTGCTGTGAGCTCATCCATCTTATTTCGCAGAGACCTCATGTTCCCTGTGATTAACACCGGTATGGTTGGTTTAAACTTTCTTCTCCTCATCCTAACCTTTCTTCCAGCTCTTCGTCCTCAGAGACTCCTCCTCAGCTCGTCCAGGATAAGGGGCTTAGCTCCGGATATCCCATTCAGCGCAAACAGCTGGTTGCATGTGTAAACAATCCTTTTTACTTCACTATTCTTCATAGCCGCAAGGAAGAAAAATAGCAGGAAAACCAGCAGAAAAAAATAGTAAAACTTGGTCCAGTCATCACTCGATTCTTATTACCCAGCCTTGATACAAAAGAACACACTAGAGACACAAAGTTAGGGAAAATGTTAACAAGAGCTGCTGTTACTGGCTGCCATCTTCCGGCGCTCGGGTAAATAAGCGCAGGGATGGACCTTATGGTCGGCGGTTGAGCACTGTAACAGGACTGCCCCCACCCCGAAGTCTGATGCATCCACCTCCACAAGGAACTGCCAGCTCTGGGTCCACCTGGGCAAGGACTGGGGTAGAGGAGAAGCGAGATTTCAGTTCATTAAATGCGTCATCGGCCTCGTTAGACCAGCAAAATGGAATTTTGGTGGGCGTGAGTCAGGTGAGAGGCTGAGCAACCAAACTGAAATTGCAAATGAAGCACCGGTAGAAGAAAAAGAAGAAAATATCTCTATTGTCATTCAGTCCATACAGCCAATCATGTACAGTAGAACAAAATTACGTTTCTCCTATCTACAATGTTAATCACATGTAGAATCAGAGGGGCTGCTGCCATGCAAGGCACCACCACAAACTATTTCTCTCATTCTATTACGCTGAGCACCAAGCTAGAAGGCGGGAAATACCATTTTTATATGGTCTTTGGTATCACCCAACCAGAACTTGTACCCCCAACCTCACGGTTGTGCGGTGGATGCTCTATCAGCTAGGCCACCACTCCGGTTAGAAGTTGGCGAATCCCAAGAATTGTTGTAACTGTTTGCAGGAGGAGGAAGCAGGCCAATCCGTGACCGCTTTCACCTTGCCTGGGTCAGCTCTGATCTCTTTATGAGCAATGATGAACCCCAAGAAGGTTGTGGAGGATGTGTGAAACTCACGCTTCTCTGCATTGACATACAGCTGGTTCTCTAGCAGCCGCTGAAGGACAGTCCTGGCATGCACCCGATGCTCATCTAGGGAACAGGAGAAAGTCAAAATATCATCCAGATAAACGAAAACAAAGGAGTTCAGAAAGTCCCTAAGAGCGTCATTGATGAGCCGTTGGAATATAGCTGGTGCGTTAGTTAACCCGAACGGCATCACCAGGTACTCAAAATGGCCGCTAGACATATGAAAACCTGTTTTCCACTCATCACCCTCTTTTATTCGGATCAGGTGGCAGGTGTTGCGGAGGTCCACTTTGGTGAAAACAGTGGCACTGTGGTGGACACAATACACATAGCACTCCACCCAGGACAACGGGGTTGGTGGGGGAAAAGATAGTTAGATATGCTAATGGAGAAAGGTGAGAGGAGCTAAACAAACAAAGATGTGCCTTTCGCACCCCCCCTCCCGCCACGCCAGGTTCACACCTGAGGATGCAGGGGTACGAATGTATGGTAGCAAGACCTGCTCTGTGGCATGTGGGTCAATGTCATGTTAATGTGTGTACATGTCTTTCATGTCTGTATGTTGATGTGTTTACCCTGTGTGCCGGAGGCAGGAATAGAAGTGTATAAAAGAGTTCACTCAGGCACTCAGAGGAGAGTTTTCTGTGTTTTATGTTGGAAGAGGAATAAAGTTTGTGCGTCCAGCTCGCTGCCTCATCTGCTTTCATCTTCCACAGCACCTTGCAATAGATCAAATGCAGAGCTGATGAGTGGTAAAGTGTACTTGTCCTTCACGGTGATATTGTTAAGTTCCCTAAAGTCATTGCAGGGCCGGAGAGATTCATCCTTCTTGCTCACAAAAAACCCCCGCTCCTACTGCAGACAACGCCAGTCTGGTGATTCCAGAACTTTGTGACTCCTAGATGGCAACATTGCCCCAGGGTGAAGATTAATGGCAAAGTTGTATGGACGGTGGAGGGGGGGGGGGGGGTAGGGAGAGCGCCTTAGAGGACAGCCCCCATCTCTATTCTAGTTTCAGGCAACCACAGAGAGCATCTAAGTTTTTAGTTTTTTGGTTTTTTTTACCCATCTCAGCCTCCCCTGTTATCCTGGGCTAACCTTGGTTAAACCTACATAACCCAGTTATTGATTGGCAGGCAGGGGGGGTTATTTCTTGGAGCACCTTTTGCTTATCCGCTTGTCTGCAGTCAGCTGCTTGTTCCCCTTCAGTTCCTATCAGCCCATCACCCACACAAATACCCGATCTCACTCAAGTTCCCCCTCAGTATCACCGAGTTAGTCCGTGAAATATTGCAAATGGCGGTCGTAAAGATTCCACTGAAGACGGACGCTTTCGTGACGTTACGCCCTGACCAATCAGCGGCTCGCAGTCTGTTGACGTCACATCTCGGCTCGCTTCAGCACAGTTGTACCCTGCCCTCGAACAGGCACGAAAATAGCGCCTGTTAAACCGTGCTGGGTACAGTGGAAAAGGCTAGAAAGCGAGTCGAGTAGAAGTGAGTAAGGCCAAAGCGATACTAATGGAAAAGGGCCAGTAACCCTAGTGAGTGGCTCCCTTGAGATGGGTACCAAATTAGGCCGTGAGCAGCTGCCACTTTTCGTTCAGTTTCGTGGCACCCAACGGGGAACTAAAATTTTAGTGTTTCTAAATTAAGATTACATTATTGTAAGACAAAATATCGATGTTCCCACTTCCAAAGGTGTGGATAGCTGTATGAAAAATGCGATTGAAGTCAGTTGGTAATAATTGTCTGGCTACCTTAAACATGGCCCAGTCCGGGACGTTTTAACCAATCAGCGTCGTCCCTTTGGTCATGTGACAACAAAATGGCAGCGCCCACAGGAGTAGCGTGCGCTGAAAGCCTCTCCTGTGTTATTCACATTTCCGATAAGTTTTCGGGCAGTATCACTCGTTTTACTGAAGCATCGTGGGCAAAAGTACGTGAGTGTGCCCAAAAATGGCTTGTACTTGACGGACCCCAACAGAAAGTAGCAGAACAACGTTGCGACTTGTTCGAGAAAGGTGAGTGGCAGCCATTGTTTATGGTTGTACTGCGTGTGCCCTGGAGTCGTTTGGCTCCGATCATTTGTAACTCTAAATATGAACTAAAATGGAACCCTAGATGTCTTAAACCTTTGTCAACCGCTCACAGGGTGACCTAGTCCTGGTCTAAGACTCTGAGTAGGCCGATCTGGGGGTGTGGAGGCTAATAACCAAGGGACTCTGGGTGCCAGGTAACATAGTCCTAGTATAGATCTAGACGATGCAGATCGACTCACTCTGATGATGCATCTATCCCCAGAACCCACCCTGGGCCTGAATTATAGTCAAAATATACCACTACCACAAAGTAGCTCAAATGGGAAAAGGGTAGCAATCCCAGTGAGCTTAACTCTGAGTCTGAGGGTTGGATGTACTTCTCAGCCCAAGCCCAAGGGGTGCAGTGTACTAGTAGGTGAGGGAGGAACAAGTTTGGGCATACATTTATATAGTTTGCACATAGTCACACCCATACTATCAAGCCTTAGTTAGTTAATCCCTTCACACCTGAAGGTGTATATGGGCGGCGCCTATCTCCGTTTCTCTGACCCTAGGCCACACAGCTACTGTAAGTAGTGAAAGCTACAGCGGGGGGTCAGTCCTCTGGTAGCTCTGTGTGTAACTTTACTTTCCCCATTCCATTATGCGGAGCACCACGCTAGAAGGCAGAAAGCACCATTTTTATATGGTCTTTGGTATGACCCGGCCGGGATTTGAACCCCTGCCTCCCGGGTGTGGGGCGGATGCTCTACCAACTGAGCCACCACTCCGGTAAGCCTTAGGCGGATGGAAAATGGCCTGTTAAGGAAAGCCCATATGTTTGTGATGTGTCACCCAAGAAAGGTTAAACTCATGGCAGCAGCAGTCGCCTGTATACTTTATGCTCTCAATAAATATGGGCACACAGTCTGTGCTTGCCATTTTGCAAGTTTACATTGAGCAGTGACTAGGTTGCACAAGGTCTCTATTATAAGCTCACTGATAATGTGAAAATTATCTGCAATCTATATATGTTTTATATCTATATCGGTACAAGGTAGGCCTAATGTTATAATACCCTGTGGTCCATATAATATGTTTTCAGATCTAAACAACCTTGATCCAACATTTGGCTACCATCGTGTGTGCTATAGCCGTTTTACAGACAAAACAAGAGTGGAACGTGCTGAAGCTCGTAATAGGTGCAAGGCCAGCAGATGTACATGCAAGGCATCGGATCTCAGCTGCACTGATCTATGCGCCTGCATTGATTGCGTGAATCGTGTTCTTACAGAATCTGAAATATCTGTGGAAGCAGAGGAGGAAGAAAATGAGGGAGATGATTCTGGTGATGAATAAGGTGGAGGTTGAATACAAGTTGTATCAGGATATGACAGCTATACATGTTGGATTTATGTAAATTAGCAGAGTTCTTTGACACTCAATCACATAACTGACCAGGAATCGATTTCTCGGGTCAACGTTATTTGGAAAAGATGTATCAAACGTGATTCTAGGTAGAGTGGTTAAGAAGTTAGGCTATCCATGCCTATGACGGCCATCTTGGATTTATTTAAATGAGTGGAGTTCTTTGACCCTCGATCGCACAAGTGACCTCAGAAATCGATTCCTGGGCATAACATTATCTGAAAATGATGTCTCAAACGTGATTCTAGGTGGACTGATTAAAAAAGTTCATCCATCCATGACGGCCATTTTTGATTTATGCAAATAAGCGGAGTTCTTTGACCCTCAATCACATATTTGACCTCAGAAATCGATTCCTCGGGTCAACATTATGCAGAAAAGACGTCTCAAACGTGATTCTAGGTAGAATGGTTAAGAAGTTGGACTATCCATGCCTGTGGTGGCCATCTTGGATTTATGCAAATGAGTGGAGTTCTTTGAGCCTCAATCACAAAAGTGACCTCAGAAATTGATTCCTGGGCATAACATTATCGGAAAATGATGTCTCAAACGTGATTCTAGTTGTACTGATAAAAAAGTTAGGCCATTCATGGCAGCCATCTTGGATTTATGAAAATTAGTGGAGCCCTCAATCACATATCTGACCTCAGAAATCGATTCCTCGGGTCAACATTATCTGAAAAAGACGTCTCAAACGTGATTATAGGTAGAGTGGTTCAAAATATAGTCCATCCACACCCATGGTGGCCATCTTGGATTTATGCAAATTAGCGGGGTTCTTTGACCCTCAGTCACACTAATGACCTCGGAAATCGATTCCTCGGGTTAACATTAGCCGAAAAGGACGTCTCCAACGTGATTCTAGGTAGAATGGCTAAAAAGTTAGTCCATCCATGGCAGCCATCTTGGATTTATGCAAATTAGCGTGGTTCTTTGACCCTCAATCACACAGTCGACCTCAGAAATCGATTCCTCGGCTCAACATTATCCGAAAAAGAGGCCTCAAACGTGTTTCTAGGTAGACTGGTTGAAATGTTAGGCCATTCATTCCCTTGGTTAGTCGTGGCAGCCATCTTGGATTTATGCAAATTTGACATAGCTATCCACATCTTTGACAGTGGGAACATCGATTTTCGGATTCAGCAGGTTTTTTTACATAGAAATCAAAGATCCCGTAGTTCCCAGTTGGGTGCCACGAAAATCATTTTCTAGCCACATTTTGAGGGAGCTGCTCACGGCCTAAATTTAATGGAACCTCCAATTCATGGCACGGAAGCTTGAGCTGGGTTGCCAGACTCTCCGAAATAAAGCTTTGCTCCACGCCGGAATCGATGAGAGCAGTAGTGCTGAATTCCCTGTGACCGTGGTCAAAAGGAATGGGTAACAAAAAACGAGTAAGGGATTTAGACTTTTTCTTGTCCGTTAGTCCCCCTACTGTGACAAACAGACCCCCCCCCCCCCCCTTTTGGCTGACTGGGGCAGTAGGTAACCTCATGTTCGGAGCTGGCACAATACATACACAACCTGAGGTCTCAATGGCGCTGGTGTTTGGCAGATGGTATCTTAGACCGGCCCAACAGCATGGGCTCAACGGTATCAGCGGATCCGGGGGAAGGAAGGGCTGGGAGGCGGAGCCGGATAGGGGAACGTGACTAAGGAACCAAGCTGCTGGTATGACGGCCCTTGTTTGATCGTTCCCTAAGGCAATTATCTAACTTGATGGCCAGGGAAGTTAGCTTGTTCAATGAAGAGGGTTTATTTAACTGAGCAAGTTTGTCACGAAGGATGGAACTGAGACTACGTGTGAAGATACTGCAGAGAGACGCATCCTCCCACCCTACCCCCACTGCTCCAACCCAAAAGTGCACCGAGTAGTCAGCCACAGACCTTGCCCCCTGTCGGAGGTTGAGAAGGTAGGTGGTGACAATGTCGTCCCGGTCGGAATGATCAAACACTTAAGTGAATTCTAACGCGAACTGATCATAAGTGTAGTTTTGTTAATTGGGGCGGTATGGTGTTAGGAAACCACAGGTTTGGCCAGCGTCGGCGTGATTACAGGGCCGCTTGGTGACATCATCACGCCGAACATATAACTGCAGGGGACGGCCATCTTGCGGCCTCTTTTTGGCCTACCAGTACAGTGCTCAGCCTTCCAACTATAGCCTGTATTCATTAAAGTGCTTTTGTGTAATAAAGTTTGTGTTCCAAGCAAACGCCATTCTCTGTGAGTCCTTCCCTAGTTTCCAGACATAACAGGTGGTCCATTATAGCGTACGCCCAAGCTAGGGCCCCCCACCCCCAGCAAATTTACCATGTAGCTAATTTGGCTGTAGTTAGTGGGAAAATCCTCCAGCACCCGCTGAAAAACGAGGCTACACTGAAGGAGAAAACCCTGGGCTTCACCCAATTTACCGCTAAAACGGGCCGGTGTGGGAACCGGTGTTATGCGCTGGGGGCATGCCGATGGAGGAGAGGAAGGCAACGGAATAGCCGGCCCTGCAGAACCGTCTGCGTGTGATGGGCAGCGGTGAGTTGGTCAAGCCATTCATTAATTTGCGAGAGTTGATTCAAAATTACCTGCTGCTGGTATGTAATCTGATCTAACCGAGCCTCAGCGATGTTAAGCCGGCATGTGTTCACACCGTCTGCAGTGTCTGCTGGGTCTGACTAATGGAAACATACTGACATGATTACAGTGTTAAGACCCAGAAGCAGACGGCCAGACACAGTTTAGAAAGTCCACAATGATTTTATTCACAGCACAGGCAAGAGTAGCGGGAGGAGAGTCTGACAAACCTGTGGAAGGAGAAAGGGAGAGTGATGAGTGTAGCAGCACACTGATTGATATCTGATAATATTAGGTATGGTCTTACCGGTAGAGGAGCAGCTGACTGTGGAGACTGCTGGCAAATGCCCAACTGTCCTCCTGTTCGTCGTAGTCCAGTGAGGTTGGTGAACTATTCTGGTGCAAATATTTACAGTGGAGACTGCAAGGGGTGGCCTCGGCCAAGACAAAGAAAGAGAACAGTTCAGGATATTGATACAGTCACTTACAGGGGCTGCGTGGGCTGAAAGTGATTCCTCTGCCTGGAGGAGTTGGTCCTGGTCCGCTAAGAGAAGAGGCTCCCTGTCCGCCAGGAGAGTGGTCCACCTGTGCACAGGTAATCCTAGAAGACACAGAGTAGATGTGGAACAGAGAAATACAGAGGGGTTATAATGCTTACGATTTCCCACATAGGAGGAGAGGGTCATAGGCGAGCAGAAAAGAGCTGTACACAATGAGAGGAACACTCTGTGTGGCATGCAGTAGTCAACGTCTCTGCGCAGGAGTGAAGGGCTCCTCTCTACTTAAAGGCTGCTTGATTGGACAGAGCAAGTGTGGATGATGCCGCAGCTGTGGGAAATGAGAGTAATGAGAGAGGAGAAAAAAAACAGTGTGCAGCCTGGATCACTACAGCATCTTGTAATTGTTAAAACCATTTATTTAATATTAAGCTCCAGAAGTGGTGTCCCACAACATAAGTTCAACCCTATTACCAAAACCTACTAGCTTATACAGGAAGAGCATAGCAGTGATTGGCATGACAAAGAGGAAGTGACATCATCAAACCATGCCTAACACCATGGGTAGACCAAAGGTTTGTCCTCTGATATATTTTGTATTTTCCTAATCTCTATCCATCTTCTTCTGCTTAATCCTTTTCGGGTCGCGGGGTGAGGGTGGGGGTGGGGGGGGGCTATTTCCTGGCTAAATTGACTGTGTCACTCAACCCAGTTCAACTCTGTTACTCATATTTACCAAAAGAAGATAAATTATTTCTAAGTTTCTTTCTTTTATTTGTATAACTACATTTATCCTTTACTTTCATAAACCATTACATTCTACAAATAGCATTTCTTTCTGTGAAAAAATGCTAATACAAGCATTGATTTACAACCTTGTTACTTTCAATCCTGTTACCATAATTATAGAGTAACAGGGTTGCACTACAATGACAGGATTGCATCTTCTTGACTTTACTCAGAAGGGATAATCTGCTGTCTGTAGTAAATTCAAATGCGTGCTTAGAATTTATAATAATCTATATGTTTTAAATGGTTTACTTTATTTTCCAGAATATAAATGACCATTATTTTATTTTGTTGCCACCAGGAGCCCGAAGAATATTAAGGTTCTGAAAACTGAAATGCTCTCAAGTTTGTTTTAATCATGTTCAAATCATTTTTAGTTGGTTAATAGATATTTTTGAAATTTTTAATTTATACAGAGTTCTAACAAATCATTAAGTGCTGCTGAAAAGCAGAGGAGCTACTGTGCTAGGTGTGATGCTGATCCGGACGCATATAAGTTTTACAATCGTGTTAGTTTTTACTTTCCATGGGTAATCCCTTTGTCTGTCATGTGTGTTTCTGTTGTTTGGTTGTCAACTGTCATGCTGCTGTTACACTGTAATTTCCCAGTTTGGGATCAATAAAGTCCATCCATCCATCTATCTATCTATCTATCTATCTATCTATCTATCTATCTATCTATCTATCTATCTATCTGACAGGAGGCCGCAGTATTTAGAGAAAGACAAGTGTGGGCTACTCTGGTTAACCACGAAAAATAAATGACAACACTGAAACACCAGATGAAATCAGTTCATAAGTGCTTTTTTAAATAGGCTGATTCATTTTACTGCCAGGATTTTAGTCTACTGTTTTTATGTTAAATGTAGGTCTGCCACAATATTTACTATATCAGGGGTCACCAACGCGGTGCCCGCGGGCACCATGTCGCCCGCAGGGACCACATGAGTCGCCCGCAGGCCTGTTCTAAAAATAGCACAACTCGCAAGTGAGCTGCGTCTAAGATGTAATTTTTTCTGCCGCTATTTTTTAAAATCACACTTGCATTTATATAGATTTTAAAATGACAATGTCTTAAAAATAAAAAAAATGAAAATATGTTTATTATACGTAAAGTTAAGGTGAATCTGACCTAGTTCAAAGGTCAGTATTGTGCGCATGACAAAACCTTCGCGCTTGTGCAGCGTAAGCTAGCGGACAGTGAAGATAGTGGGCGGAGTGCAGTTTCCTAGGCCAAAAACATGGCAAAAAAAAGACATTTAATCAATCAAATTTATCATTTTCAAAGTGAGCGGGAGGAAGAGTTCTTTTTTACTACCGTGAAAGGAAGCTGCGTGTGTTTCATTTACGGGGCGACGGCGAAGCGACACTTCATTACCCACTCTTTTTTTTTTTTTTTGGACTTATCTTGTACCCGTAGGTGGATTTGTTCTGCAGTCCGGTGACAAGCCACCAGCTGCCGGTTGCAAGCGCCCCTTAACTCCCTAACCTGCATGTTTTTGCATGAAAAACCAGAACATGCAAACTCCACACAGATCACTGTTGGCCGGGATTGAACCCACGATTCCCCGGCCGAGGGTAATCTGCTGCCGCGGTGCTAACCACTGCGCCACCGTGCATATAAGCACTCTCAGTGCTTGTTTAGCTTCTTCTCATGAAAGGACAGTGCTGGTTATTACTCCAGCATGATTCTTGGCAAGAACTGTATGGATATAATTCCAGTGAAGAAACACACAAAAGTGTGTTTATTAAATGTAACAGATTTTGAGCAGAATTGCAGCAGATTTGTTCAGTTAAAAATGTGATAAGATTTATTTAATATGAAAGTTGATTTTTCTTAAATGTTGCATAACTTTTTCAAACATGGTTCAACATAGTTCATGATTTAAAAAGGTTTAGTTTTTTATGGTTAAAAGGGACTGGTGAAAACTGGACATTTTTTTAATGAAATGTAGAAGTGATCATCTGAACAATTGCTGAGATTAATAAAAATAAAGTGTTGAATATTGATCTTGTCTGTTACCCACTCTAAGTTATTGATAATTATATATATATATATATATATATATATATATACACAATTTGTTATTTTAGAGGAGTGTGTCAAGCTGGTGCCCTTCACATGACTCGATACCCATGAAGTAGCTCTTGGTTTCAAAAAGGTTGGTGACCCCTGTACTATATCAATTTATCTTAAAAACGATTTATCAAGTTCATTTTTGTTTTTGTCATATTAAATTGTCTATACTGAAATGAGCTGCCTTTGTGTTCTTTCTCCTCATTTTATTTAATTCTGGGTGTTCAAATCAGACTGGTGGAGCATAGCTGCCACCTATTATGTGGTCATATGAACAGCAAATTTCCATCCATCTTCTACCACTTAATACTTTTCGAGTCGCGGAGGGGCTGGAGTCTATCCCAGCATCTTTGGGTGAGAGGCAGGGTACACCCTGGACAAATCGCCAGTCCATCGCAGGGCCAACACAGAGAGACAGACAACCATTCACTCTCACATTCATACCTAAGGACAATTTAGAATCCCCAGTTTTGATGCCAGTTAACCTAACCTGCATGTTTTTGGCATGTGGGAGGAAACCGGAGTGCCCGGAGTAAACTCACACAGACACGGGGAGAACATGCAGACTCCACACAGAAGGGTCAACGATGGTCTGGGAGTGAGATTGAACCCACGATGGTCAGGGGTGGAATCAATCCCGTGACCTACTTGCTGTGCTGACACAGTGCTAACCACTGCACCTCCATGCTGCCCATGAACAGCAAATATTTTTCTATATTTCAATTAAATTGTTGATAATAATAAGTTCAGTGCTCTTTGAAAGGATGTCAGGCTTCCTCCCACAATCCAAAGACATGCATGTGAGGTTGATTTGTGACTGTAATATTCTCCCTCGGTATCTGTCTCTGATAGGCCCTGACAATAGAGAGTTAGTGTAGCTACTAGTTAAGTGATTTGAGTGGCCTTTGTGACTAGAAAATCGCTACAGGTCGTTGTCCAGGAGTGTCCAATCATGTGCCATGGAGGGCAAAGACCCTGCAGGCTTTGCCTCCAACCAGTGTCTTCAACAGCAGATTCCACTGAATTTCTTCTCACTGATTGCTGATCATTGAAATCACCTGCTGAAGAGACTGTGTAGAAGAGAAAACCTGCAGGGTCTTGGCCCTCCGTGGCACATGATTGGACACCCCTGTCCTTGTCCCTCAAAAGTTTATCATCCTAACTTATTCTAGCAATTCTTCTTAAAAATAATAAATTTCTAATAAACACCATTTCTGTTGTCATGAGTGTTTGTGTTTTCACATTTATGTCATGATCTACAAATAAAAAGTAATGAATTTATTCAATCTTGTTACCCTAATTTCAAATCTGTTACGCTGATATCAATCCTGTCAACTAAATTGTTTTTATCAAAATAATCATATAGGTTTCATCAGCTCACAATAATTTAATCTACAGTATTTTCTTTGTAATAGTTTGATATCTGGAGCTGGATATTTGAGCAAAGACTTTTAATTTTTTTTGTTGTCTTTCGGCTGATTTCAGGGTTGCCATAGCCTTATCTGATGCTTATCTGAATCAGTAATTGCATTAAACCAAGGGAGTTTTCTTTGATTAAACCAATGTAAATCAGGTCATTAAAAAATAGACCTATGCCATTTTGTCTGAGGTCATGCAGAACCTCTCCATGCCTCCTTTCCATCCACCTATAGATTAGGAACAAACTTCCAGGGAGGATGTGATTGTATTATCCCACAATAACTAGAAAACTTTCTCGTATTTACATAAAAATTTTATTTTTAATATTTATGCAAACTATCTTGCATGAGTGGGTATTCTTGTATCCCCCGCCTTGCTACCCCCAGGGGTTCTCCTTGGTGGATGAAAGGATTGTTTCCCTGCCCTTTGAGTTTTGAAACACTGTAGTGGTTTAGACAGGGCTGCAGCCCCTGTCCACACTTTGTGTTTCAGTTTTGACCCATTTATCATGTTTGGTGTGTATACCCTCTGTGTTTGTTCAGCCCCACCTGTCCTGTGCCTCTTGATGGCCTTGATGATGCGCACCTGTTCTGTTTTGTCT
This sequence comes from Pholidichthys leucotaenia, assembly GCA_020510985.1. Classification (NCBI taxonomy): domain Eukaryota; kingdom Metazoa; phylum Chordata; class Actinopteri; order Cichliformes; family Pholidichthyidae; genus Pholidichthys; species Pholidichthys leucotaenia. The sequence goes on along the minus strand of CM035838.1, from coordinate 43,913,520 downwards.
TGATTGCTCCCCTCTCTATTATGTGCATTTTTAGTCCGTGTTCTTTGCTGCATCTTATGCTAATATCATGTTTGATTCACCATGCTATTTGGATTTATTATTGCCATTTCTCACCCCATGTTGTCTGGATTATTATTTCTTACAACCCCAGCCCATGTGAAGTGTTTATTTTCTGTTTCCCATTATTAATAAATCGTGATTTACCAGAATCACCTGGCGATTGGGTCCTCTGCTCCTTCCTTTCCCCAGAGGGGCAAATGCTTCTCTGACAGCAAGACGCAGCCAGTAATGGACCCAGCGGGTGAGTCTGGTAAGAGGAGGAAGAGGTGGAGTTGGGAGGAGCAGCGACTTGTCAGGGCAATTGAGGATTTAGTGGCCACAGCTCAGAGCTGCTCTTCCCTAGAGGATGAGATGTCTTGCTGGGGTGGAGTCACTAATATGTTAGAAGCCAGACCAAGTGTGCACTTCCACCCCCAGGTCCAGAATCTCTGCCTTCCTCCGCTACCATCACTGCCACTCTCCTCTTCATCACCTGCTGAGTCTGAGGATTACAATTGGATTCTACCTTAAAGGACTCAGTGGGCAAAGGGAGGTCAGGAGCCGGTGGTCCCACTGTGGATGAGCAGTAGGCAGCCCAGTTCATCCAGGATTTTGTCTCGGAAGTGTTATATCCACAAACCTGGGAATGATGACAGACGAGAGGGCTGTGCTGGAACTGAAATTTATTACAGAAATGTTAATAATACAGTACACTGCAGCATGAGCACTCAGCTCCTAACTCTTTATGGTGAGTGCCGGCAAAGAGACCATAACATGGCTGGCTCCTCCCTTATATATGTTGGCGTGTTGACGGTACCAGACGGGTACGTCATCACACTGCTCTCTGTTATAAAATTCCTTTATAACCCCCCCCCCCCCCTTGGAAAAACACAGAACACTTTATTCAATTAATACCCTCCCCAATTTGGTACAAATAGCATCCTACAGAACTAGGGTTAGCGGGTGGACCGCCGCTGAACCCAACGTGACTGAGTGGATTATTCTGCCATCTTTTCAGGCACACTCCTGACTAAACAGTCACTAATTTAACAGTCTTCCATGGGGAAGGCAGTTCTGCTGGAGGGGTCTTGAGCAGGCCCGCAGTGGATGTGCCCCTGGAGATGCTGGGTCCGCCGGACCGGAACCAATCTTCTTAATACTGCGACCCAGGTCCCACGCTGCACTGACTCCTGCGAAGCCTTGCCGTCTGGAACAGCCACTCGAACGTGCCGGAAATGGTTTGCGTGCCACACTGAACCATCCGTCAGTCGGAAGCATGCTGATCCCAGCTGCACCACGATCCTCAAGGGCATCCGTGGTCTCCATCCATCCATCCATCTTCTACTGCTTTTCCAGAGGTCCGGGTCACGGAGGCAGCAGTTCAAGCAGAGAAGCCCAGACTTCCCTCTCCCCAGCCACCTGCTCCAGCTCTTCAGAGAGGATACCAAGGCGTTCCCAGGCCAGTTGGGAGACATAGTCTCTCCAGCGAGTCCTGGGTCTGCCCCGGGGTCTCCTCCCAGTGGGACGTGCCCAAAATACTTCAAGTGGGAGGTGTCCAGGAGGCATCCTGATCAGATACCCATACCACCTCAACTGGCTCCTTTCAATGTGGAGGAGCAGCGGTTCTTCTCTGAGCCTCTCCCGGATGACTGAGCTCCTCATCCTATCTCTGAGGGTGAGTCCAGCGATCCTACGAAGAAAGCTCATTTCAGCCGCTTGTATCCACAATCTCATTCTTTCGGTCATTACCCAAAGCTCGTGACCATAGCTGAGGGTAGGAACGTAGATTGACAGGTAAATCGACAGCTTTGCCTTAGAGCTCAGCTCCCTTTTCACCACAACAGACCGGTACAACGTCCGCATCACTGCAGATGCTGCTCTGATCCGTCTGTCTATTTCTTGCTCCATTCTCCACTCACTCATGAATAAGACCCCAAGATACTTAAACTCCTCCACTTGGGGCAAGAGCCTGTCCCCAACCCCTCATGGATCATCAACTTATCGTGGTGGGGGGTTTGCGTGCCCTAGTGATCCCAGGAGCTGTGTTGTCCAGGGCAATTTGCCTCTGGTAGGGTCACCCAAGACAAACTGGTTCTGGGTGAAGGGCCAGACTAAGAATGATCCAACAGACTCTCATGATAAATACTAGAACAAGGATTCAGTGTATCCCGCCCAGTATGGGGTTACCAGGGCCCCATCCTGGAGCCAGGCCTGGGGGAGGGGCTTGATGGCTAGTGCCTGGTGGCCGGGTTTCCGCCCATGGGACCTGGCTGGGCTCAGCCTGAAGGAGTTACATGGGTCCACCCTCCAGTGGGCTCACCACCTGCAGGAGGGATCATGGGGGTCCGGTGCTATGTGCCTCAGGTGGCGGTCAAAGGCGGAGACCTTGGCGGTCTGATCCCAAGCTTCCTAAACTGGCATCCGCAGTCTCGTAGAAAGTAACTTTACTGGCCACAGACCTGGTCGATCCTCTGTGCGTACTCGCACCCAGTCTATCACCTGAAGAGGAGCTTTGTTTGGTCTCACATGCCCTTGAGATCGCGGTGACACTACGTTTACCTCCATTGTTATCGTGTTGGTCACGGACTCTTCATGCAACGCCCCCGCAGCAATCTCTGGAGGCCAAAGCTGGTCATAGGTACTGAAGATGCCTAGCATCTCTCCTGTGTCGCTTACTGTTATGGACTCTTCACCCGTCGGCTCAGCCGTGGCTCCTGTAGACCGGTGCTGATCGAGGATACCAAAGCTTTCCGGTTCCTCTTCTCCCTTGCCTGATGTGTTTTGTTGTTGTTGTTTTTCCATGCCCAGTTGTTGTGCCCTGAGGTTCTCTGCGTGCACAGGCTCCTTCAACACTGATCGTCACTTCCTTGTGGTAACATATCGTCACTTCCTGTTTTGCTGTCTGCCTGTGTGGTTTGCTCTCCAGCTCTCCAGCCACTAGCTAGCCACTAGCTATGGCTACTACCTCTCTTTCCTCTCCTCTGGTGTGCTCTCTCTGTCAGATGTTTAGCTACACCTCTGCCTCTTTTAGTGATAACGGTAAATGTAATAAATGTTGTCTTTTTGAGGCGCTCGAGGCGAGGTTGTCTGATTTGGAATCCCGGCTCCGCTGCATTGAAACACCGTCTGCGCCAGTTAATCTCGACGGACGCCCATTAGCTGCAGCGGAGCTAGCTAGCTTAGGTCCCACTGTCAGCGGTTCCCCGGCTCTCCTCAGCAGCGAGGAGACTGGGTGGGTGACGGTGAGAAGGAAGCCTAGTCGCAAAGCCCCGGTTCACCACCAACCTGTTCATGTTTCTAATCGTTTTTCCCCGCTCAGCGACACACCCGCTGAGGAAAAAACTCTGATCATTGGCGACTCTGTAGTCAGAAACGTGAACCTAGAGACTCCAGCGGCCATAGTCACATGCATTCCTGGGGCCAGAGCAGGCGACATCGAGTCAAATTTGAAAATGCTGGCTAAAAGTAACTCTAAATATTCCACAATTGTTATTCACGCCAGCATTAATGACATCCGTCTCCGGCAGTCGGAAGTCACGAAACTTAATATAGAATCGGTGTGTGACTTTGCAAAAACGATGTCTGCCACTGTAGTATTCTCTGGGCCCCTCCCCAATCTGACCAGTGATGACATGTTTAGTCGCTCGTCATCCTTGAACCGCTGGCTGTCTGTGTGGTGTCCTAAAAATGACGTGGGCTACATTGACAATTGGAGCTCTTTTTGGGGAAAACCTGGTCTTATGAGACGAGACAGCATTCATCCCACTTTGGATGGTGCTTCTCATTTATCTAACAATCTGGCATCTTTTTTATCCAAATTTCCAAAACCATGACTACTCAGAGTTGGGACCAGGAAGCAGAGTCACAGTCTTACACGCCTCTCTGCAGCTCCTCTTCATCCGCCACCCCTCAGCTTAGCCCCTGTCTTCCCCATCAGAGAATCGTTGTCTGCTCCCTCCAAAGTAAATAAAAATATAATGTATAAGCATCCCAAAGTGATAAAGCAAAATATTGGTAAAACTCAAATTAAACATAAAGCCTCTAAATTGATTGATTTGGCCTCTGTTCCTCCTCATAATTTAAAAATTAAATGTGGTTTATTAAATATTAGGTCTCTAACTCCCAAGTCTCTGTTAGTCCATGATCTGTTAATTGATCATCAGATTGATTTAATTTCCCTTACAGAGACTTGGTTAGGACAAGAGGATTATGTTGGTTTAAATGAATCAACTCCCTCTGGTTATTTAAACTGTCAAAATCCCAGAAGTTCTGGTCGTGGAGGAGGAGTAGCAACAATTTACCATTCCAAATTACTAGTTAATGTAAAGCAAAAAACATGTTATAATTCCTTTGAGGGCCTGGTCCTCAGTGTTGGGCACTTTAGCAATTTCAGGTTAAACCCAATTTTATTTGCCATAGTTTATCGTCCCCCATCAACCTATTCAGAATTTTTATCCGAATTTGCTGATTTCTTAGCTGATTTAGTGCTGAAATCTGATAGAATAATTATAGTAGGGGACTTTAATATACATGTGGATGTAGATAGTGACTGCCTTAATGTGGCTTTTAATTCAATATTAGACTCGATTGGGTTTTCTCAGAAAGTAGGAAATTCTACTCATTACCTCCACCATACATTGGACCTTGTTCTGACATATGGCATAGAAATAGAAAATCTTGTAGTGTCTCCTCATAACCCTGTACTGTCAGACCATTGTCTGTTAACCTTTGATTTTACTATTTCTGACTATTTGGCTCCTAAAGAAAAATATTATCACAGTAGATGCCTCTCAGATGATGCTGTTTCCAAATTTATGCAGATTGTTTCCTCTATGCCATGTGTCAACACAACGGAAATAAGCTATAGACAGCTTGCTCCTTCTGTAATTGATAACATGGTGGATAGTGTTTCAGCTTCTCTGCATCAGGCTCTAGACTTGGTGGCCCCCTTAAAAATGAAAAAGTCTAATCAGAGATTTTTAACTCCTTGGTTCAACACAGAAACTCGTAGCTTAAAACAGAAGACTCGTCAATTAGAAAGAAAATGGCGCTCTACTAATTTAGATGATATCTATTTAGCTTGGAGAAATCATCTTTTAATTTATAAAAAATCTCTTAGAAAAGCTAGAACGAGTTATTACTCTGCATTAATAGAAGAGAACAAGAATAATCCCAGGTTTCTTTTCAGTACTGTAGCCAGGTTGACAAAGAGTCAGGACTCTGTCAATCCTAGCATCCCCTTAGAGCTTACTAGTCAGGACTTTATGAACTTTTTCAATAATAAAATTTCATCCATCAGAGATAAAATCAATCAGATTCTTCCCACAGTTAACTTAAATACTGTAACTACTACAACTCCTTCTATTGATGTCTGTCTTGATGAGTTTACTCCAATCGACCTTTGTGAGTTAGACAAAATAGTTTCCTCATCCAAACCTTCAACTTGTCTTTTAGACCCTATTCCTACCAGGTTATTTAAAGAAGCCTTCCCACTTATTGGGAGCTTTATTCTTCATATAATCAATTCTTCATTGACTTTAGGCCATGTACCGCAGGCTTTTAAAACGGCTGTAATTAAACCCTTACTCAAAAAGCCAACGCTAGATCCAGGAGCTTTAGCTAACTATAGACCAATCTCTAATCTCCCTTTCATTTCAAAAATCTTAGAAAGAGTTGTTGCTACGCAATTATTTGACCACCTGCAGGGAAATGGTTTTCTTGAAGAGTTTCAATCTGGGTTTAGAATCCATCATAGTACTGAAACAGCCTTAGCGAAGGTCACTAACGACCTCCTCATTGCATCTGATAATGGACTAGTTTCTGTACTTGTCCTTTTAGATCTTAGTGCAGCTTTTGATACTATTGATCATAATATTCTACTTGATAGATTAGAACACTATGTTGGACTTAATGGAACTTCGTTGCAGTGGTTTAGATCTTATTTATCTGATAGGTTCCAGTTTGTTCATGTAAATGATGAGTTTTCTTTCAGCTCAAAGCTTAGTCATGGAGTTCCACAGGGATCTGTGCTAGGCCCTACTCTTTTTAGTTTATATATGCTTCCGTTAGGCAACATTATTAGAAAGCACTGTATACATTTTCATTGTTATGCAGATGACACACAATTATACCTGTCAATGAAGCCAGATGATACTAATCAATTAGCCAAGTTAGAAGCCTGTCTTAAGGAAATCAAAGCTTGGATGACTTGTAATTTCCTGCTATTAAATTCAGATAAGACTGAAGTCATTCTTGTTGGTCCAAAAAACCTTAGAAATTCCTTTCCAAATCAAACTTTTAGTTTGGATGCAGTTACTCTTTCTCTTAATAGCTCTGTGAGGAACCTTGGAGTTATTTTTGATCAGGATTTGTCCTTCAATTCACATATTAAATTTGTTTCTAAGACTGCCTTCTATCATTTGCGTAATATTGCCAAGATTAGGAGCATCTTGTCTCAGAGTGATGCTGAGAAGCTGATCCACGCTTTTGTTAGCTCGAGATTAGATTATTGTAATTCTTTATTATCAGGCTGTCCTAAAACATCTTTAAAAAGTCTTCAGCTGATCCAAAATGCTGCAGCAAGAGTTTTAACAGGTACTAGAAAGAGAGATCATATCTCTCCGGTTCTGGCCTCCCTTCATTGGCTTCCCATAGAGTTTAGAATTAAGTTTAAAATCCTTCTTCTTACTTACAAAGCTCTAAACAATCAGGCTCCTTTTTATTTAAAAGATCTGATACTACCGTATCATCCTAACAGAGCACTACGCTCCCAAAATGCAGGATTACTTGTAATACCTAGAATCTCCAAAAGTACAATGGGAGGCAGAGCCTTCAGTTATCAAGCTCCTCTCCTGTGGAATCAGCTGCCAATCTGGATTCGGGAGTCAGACTCGATCTCTGTTTTTAAGAATAGGGCTAAAACCTACCTTTTTGATATAGCCTACAATTAGGGAGGGATCATGTGTTTCTGAACCCTCCCTTAGTTATGCTGCTAATAGGTTTAGTCAGCCGGGGGACCTCCAGTAATGCACTGGGCCTCACTCCTTTCCTCACTCTCTATGAAATATTTTTTTTTTTTTGCTGGTCATTAACATTTGTTTGTTCTCTCCCATAGATTGAGTCCCCATCGTGCTGTTTGCTCTCTACATGTCTGTTCTTTTCTTCTTCTCTATCCCCTCACCCCCCAGCCAGTCGCAGCAGATGACTGCCCCTCCCTGAGCCTGGTTCTGCTGGAGGTTTCTTCCTGTTAAAAGGGAGTTTTTCCTCTCCACCGTCGCCAAGTGCTTGCTCACAGGGGATCGCCTGATTGCTGGGGTCTTTCTGCAACTGTGGGGGTCCCCCCTACAGTTGATAGTGCTATGAGATGACTGTTGTTGTGAAATGGCGCTATATAAATAAAGTTGAATTGAATTGAATTGAATTGAATTCTCCTGCAATTCCGCAGCAGCCTCCGTAGTCTCCAGCTGGGCGAGGATCTGAGGCAAGTCTGGCCACTGCCCCCCCTCCGGGCAGCTCTCCTCCTGTACACTTGGGACGGCTTGTTTGGTGTTGGTGTTGCCCTTTGTAAACTTGTCCCACACCACATCATCATCATCAATGTACGTCGTGCCCAAGTCTCCATAACCGGACAAGGTGAACCCGGTGTTGTCATGGATAGTGAAGCCCAATCGGTACAACAGGTCACATCCCACAATGTTTTCACCATGTGTAGTCACTTGAAACTCGAAGTCATAAACAATCCTCGACTTGTAGTAGGCCGTTAGCATGATGGTACCCATGTTGCTAACTCTGTGATCGCCATATCCATACAACTCCGCTGGGTTCTTTCTAATTGGGTAGTTGGGGAAAAATTTCTTCACTGTGGCCCAGTTTAGCATCGACCTAACCACTGCAGTGTAGCCATGCCATCCAATTCAACCATGCCATATGCGTAGAAATCAATTTCAGGGCTTACCGCGTGGATGGTGGTCGCTGGCGGGCTGTTTTGCTTGCTTGGCAGGCCCCACGGCATTGGCGACTGGCACACTTTGGCGAAGTGATTGTACCTTCCACATTTGTTACACTGTTGTCCTCTTGCCAGGCAAAAACGTGCTCTCTCATGGTGCATTGGGGAACCACAGTTACCACATGCGGGGCCTTTCCGAGCGGTCCTCTGGTTCACGGCGTTCATCTCGAACTCCACTGCTGTATCTTCGTGTTCCTCCATGCCCACCGTGTTGGCTAACATTGTCTGCCCTGGCTTTCTCTGTTGTTGGTGCACACCTAGCTCCGATGCTAACCAGTCCGCTGATTCCAGCTGGAACGCTAGCTTGATGGTGTTAGCTAGTGTCATGTTGTTTGGCACTATTAGCATCTTAGCCTTGGGTTGTTTGTCTGCTCGGCCAATTGGTCCCACACCATCTTGTCCTCTAACAGTCCAAACCGGCACATGCCAGACAGATGTCTCAAATCAGCAACAAATTGTTGGGTGGACTTACCAATTCCCTGTCACCTCCGGTGGAATCTTATACGGTGTGCTAGCACATTGTCTGGTGTAGCAAAGTAGCTAGCTAGTAGTTTCACAGTGTCTCCAGAAGAGTCTGTGAGACCAAGCATGTGAAAAATCCTCTGACCTTCTATGCCCAGGTTGTGGACAAACAGTGCCCGCTTCCTTCCTTTATCCAGCTTTCCCAGGTCCAATGCTGCAACGTAGGTCTCAAACACATCCATCCAATGTGGCCACGGGATGAGCGGTTTGCCTGGGAGCTCAAGGAAAGGCCTCAGCCGTCTTAGGCACGCGTCCATGGTTCACTAATTCTCACTGCCAAATGTTATGTCCACAAACCTGGGAATGATGATAAATGAGAGGGCTGTGCTGGAACTGAACTTTATTACAGAAATGTTAATTATACAGTACACTGCAGCGTGAGCACTTGGCTCCTAACTCTCTATGGTGAGCGCCGGCAAAGAAACCATAACATGGCGGGCTCCTCCCTTATATATGTCGGGGTAATGACGGTACCAGCGGGCTACATCATCGTGCCGCTCTCTGTTATAAAATCCCTTTATAACAGGAAGCCCGTTCCTCCCATTCACCGGAGAAGGCCCTGGAAAGCTTAGATGCCGCAGCTGGGATTGCGGAGGCGCACCCCAGTCTGCGGAGATACCCCGAGCTGGCGGGACTGTTGGGCATTGTTTCCAACCCGTACCGGACATATCGCGGGTTGGTGAGGAAGTCATGTGGGGCACCGGAGCTTGTGCCGATGCAGAAATGTCCTCTGGCTCCCACAAGTTCCACACACCTCCCCTCCACTCCAACTCCAGTGCCTCACCGCTGCACAGCAACGTCTCACCAGAAGATCACCGTAACTACCCGAAGTGATTCGTCTGGTTCTCCAGCGGCAAATTCAACAGCAGTGGTAGCCTCAGCGGCAGCGAAGCTAAAAACAGGGCAAGTACCATTTTCTCATTTTTGAACATCTAATAGTGAGAAGTCTAGCTGTGAGGAGACTCGGCTGCCACCTCTTACTGCTGCTGAGCCCTCAAATATTTTTTCTGATGTCGCCCCCTTGTTTATTCCACCACTCACCTCAACCCCTTGTTTCCCCGAGGTCATCTCCACCTCAGCTGGGTCCATAACGAAGGAGGTGAGCTCAAGCGCTGCTCCTGCTCCTCTCCACATGCACACCTCATGTGCACACCCTTGCAGAGACTGTTTCTCCTCATGTGCACGCCCCTGCAGAGACTGTTTCTCCTCATGTGCATGCCCCAGCAGTGATTGCTTCACCCCACATGCATGCTCCAATAGTGACTGCTTTGCCCCACGTGCACGCTCCAGCAGAGACTGCTCCGCCACACCTGCAGACACTGCTCCTCTTGAGGCCATCATTCCAACATCGGCTGCACTGGGGTCCTCACCAGCGGACGAGCAGGAGTTAAGGCAAATCCTCTTCTTTGTTTTCTTAATACCTGTTTTTTGAGAGGTCTTGTCTTACTCCTGATGAGGACACCCAGTTGCAGCATCCATCTGCTTCTGAGCTCTCCCTGCCAAGCTCTTCTGCTGACTGTATTGGTGTGATGCCTGCTTCAATCTGTACCTCTTCCTCTCTGTCCGAGGTGGCAGCGTTGGAGGAGGATTCCTGGGCATCTGGGTCGGATGCACCCCTGCCGTGTCAGCCTGAGGTCAGCATGCCCCAGCCGTGTCTTTAGGGAATCGGTGCACTCAAACCATCAGCACATGAGGACGGTGTGCTTCAGTCATCTGATCCAGAGGTCAGCATGCTCCAGCCGTCTCATTCAGAGGTCAGCGCGCTCCAGGCGTCTCATCCAGAGGTCAGCACTCCCCAGTTGTCCCATCTGGAGGCCAGCGTGCACAATTCATTGGTTGCTGAGGTTGGCATACTTCAGTCATCAGTTTTATAGCAAGAGGCTCTCGTTATTTTCACCAAAGCTTAAATCTCTTGTGTCATCTCCTGAATTTAAAGTTTTCATGTTGTCATCTCCTGAGTTTAAGGATTCCTTGTTATCAGCTCCTCAGTCTAAAGTTTTCATGTCATTTTCCCCTGAGTATGATGCTCGTGTATTATTTTCAGAGCAAAGAGCTCCTGTGTTATTTTCAGATCAAAAGGCTCATATGTTGTTTTCAGAGCAAAGGGCTTGTGTGTTATTTTTTGAGCAAAAGGCTTGTGTGTTTTGTCCCATCTGGTGGCCCATGGACTTTGGTAGGTCATCCGACACACTGTGTTCATCCATCTGGTGGGCCTTTAACAGTGGTAGACCACCTGACTCATGCTGTGCTCTGGTTTGGGGACTCATGGACTTGGGTAAGCCCCCTGACCCACCTGGCTCTCTGGTCCGGTGGCCCTGAAACTCTGGAAGACCACCTGACCCATTTGTGTTGGACTTTGCTTGGAGAGGGAGTTTATTTCGGCCCACCTGGCCTTTTCCCCCACCGCCCACTCAGTGAGGGTTTTTGGGTTTTCTTTTTTTCCCCTTCTCTCTTATGGGTGTTACCCTAGGGTCGTCTGGAATCCGACCCTTAAAGGGGAGGTACTGTAGTGGTTTAGACAGGGCTGCAGCCCCTGTCCACTCTTTGTGTTTCAGTTTTGACCCCTTTATCATGTTTGGTGTGTATCCCCTCTGTGTTTATTCAGCCCCACCAGTCCTGTGCTGCTTGATGGCCTTGATGGTGTGCATCTGTTCTGTTTTGTCTTGATTGTTCTCCTCTCTATTTATGTGTGTTTTTAGTCTGTGTTCTTTGCTGTGTCTTATGCTAACATCATGTCTGTTGCACCACGAAGTTGGGATTTATTATTGATTTTTCACTCCACATTGTCTGGTTCATTTTTGTATTTAATTTCTGCTCATGAGCAGCGTTTATTTTGTCATTAATAAATAATGGTTTACCAGATTCGCCTGGCGAGTGGGTACTCTCCTTCTTTGCCCCAGAGGTGCAAACGCTCACATGACAAACACTTCCTGACCATCCTGACCATCATATGTGCCTATGTGCCAAATGATGGTTCAGAGCACCTACCCTTTTTGGAGTCTCTGATTGGTGTGCTGGAAAGTGCTTCTCCTGGAAACTCTATTGTCCTGCTGGGGGACTTCAACACACATGTGGGCAATGACAGCAAAACCTGGAGGGGTGTGATTGGGAGGAATGGCCTGCTCGATCTGAACCCGAGTGGTGTTCAGTTATTGGACTTCTGTACTAATCACAGTTTGTCCATAGTGAACACCTAGTTCAAGCATAAGGGTGTCCATATGTGCACCTGGCACCATGACACCCTAGGTTGCAGGTCGATGATCGATTTTGGTATTGTCATCAGACCTGCAACCATATGTCTTGGACACTCGAGTGAAGAGAGGTGCAGAACTGTCAACTGAGCACCACTTGGTGGTGAGTTGGATCTGATGGCAGGGGAGGATGCCATTCAGACCCGGAAGACCCAAACGTATAGCGAGGGTGTGCTGGGAACATCTGGCTGAGGCCCCTGTCCGAGAGGTCATCACTTCTGGAAGAACGTCAGCACATTCCAAGGGAGACATGGAGTCTGAATGGACCATATTCTCATGGAACAAGACTTTCAGTTGGCCTCAAAGAGATTCTGGCAAACTGCACTGTAACTCAGAAGGAGAAAACAGCTCCCTTTCCACACTGTATATGGTGCAGATGGAGAGCTGCGGGCTTTAATTGTGGATATGGTTGGGCAGTGAAAGGAATACTTCTAGGATCTCCTCAGTCCCGCTCACATGCCTTCCATAGTGGAAGCAGACCCTGAGGACAAGGGGAGTGCCTCGCCCATCATGGGAGCTGAGGTTGCTAAAGTTGTTAAAAAAAAAAAAAAAAAACCTTTGCTGGCAGGTGGCAGTTCACCCTGAGTACTTCAAGGCTCTGGATGTTGTCCTGGTTGACACACCTCTGCAACACTGCATGGAAGATGGGGACAGTACCTTTGGCATTGCAAACTGGGGTGGTGGCTCCTCTCTTCAAGAAGGGGGGCCGGAAGGTGTGTTCCAACTTCAAAAGGATCACACTCCTCAGCTTCCCTGGGAAAATCTATGCCAAGGTAGTGCAGAGAAGAGTCCGGCCATTGATCAAACCTTGGATTCAGGAGGAACAATGAAGTTTTCATTCCAGTCATGGCACATTGGACCAGCTCTTTACCCTCTCAAGGATCCTCAAGGGTTCGTGGGAGTTTGCCACACCAGTCTATGTGTGTTTTGTGGACTTGGAGAAAGCATTCAGCCTCGTCCCTCATGCTTTTGTGTGTGTGTGTATGTGTATGTGTGTGTGTGTGTGTGTGTGTGGGTGTGAGGGGGTGCTTCAGGAAGATGGCATTGGGCTCATTGCTACAAGCTGTTTGGTCCTTATATGACCATTGCAAGAGTTTGGTTCGTATCACCAACAATCAGTCAATCTTGTTCTCAGTGACAGTTGGACTCTGCCATGCTGCCCTTTGTCACTGATCATGTTCATAATTTTTATGGACAGGATTTCTAGGTGCAGCTGTAAGAAGGTCATATTTATCCTTTTATTATAATTACACAACATTATATGTATTTTAGTTATCTTAAACCAGACTATAAGTTTTTTTAAAAAACACTTTAAGCTTGGAGCCCCACCCTCAGGTCTTCTTCATTGGTACACCCATTATAAAAACTGTGCATGCCTTTCACTTCCTCCCTTTTGCACAATTATCCAAAGGGAGAGGTGGGTGTCACTTTAATAATCCCAATGCATTCTGTTATTTTTTATTGTATATACAGTGCATCTGCAAAGTATTCACAGCACTTCACCTTTTCTACATTTTGTTATGTTATAGCCTTATTCCAAAAGGGATTAAATTCATTTTTCCCTCAACATTCTACACACAATACCCCATAATGAAAAGATGAAAAAAGTTTTTTGAGATTTTTGCAAATTTATTAAAAATAAAAAAACTAAGAAATCACATGTACATAAGTATTCACAACCTTTGCCATGAAGCTCAAAATTGGGCTCAGGTGCATCCTGTTTCCACTGATTAACCTTGAGATGTTTCTGCAGCTTAACTGGAGTCCACCTGTGGTAAATTCAGTTGGTTGGACATGATATGGAAAGGTACACACCTGTCTATAGAAGATCCCACAGTTGACTGTGCATGTAAGAGCACAAACCAAGCATGAAGTCAAAGGAATTGTCTGTAGATCTCTGAAACAGGATTGTCTCGAGGCACAAATCTGGGGAAGGGTACAGAAAAATTTCTGCTCCTTTGAAGGTCCCAATGAGCACAGTGGCCTCCATCATCCATTATTGAAAGAAGTTGGGAACCACCAGGACTCTTCCTAGAGCTGGCCAGCCGTCTAAACTAAGCAATCGGGGAGAAGAGCCTTGGTCAGGGAGGTTACCAAGAACCCAGTGGTCACTCTATCAGAGCTCCAGTGTTCCTCTGTGGAGAGAGGGGAATCTTCCAGAAGGACAACCATCTCTGCAGCAATTCACCAATCAGGCCTGTATGGTAGAGTGGCCAGACAGAAGCCACCCCTATGTAAAAGGCACATGGCAGTCTGCCTTACGTTTGCCAAAAGGCACCTGAAGGATTCTCAGACAATGAGAAACAAAATTCTCTTGTCTCATGAGACAAAGATGGAACTCTTTGGTGTGAATGCCGGGCCTCATGTTTGGAGGAAACCAGGCACTGCTTATCACCACGCCAATACCATCCCTACAGTGAAGCATGGTGGTGGCAGCATCATGCTGTGGGGATGTTTTCAGCGGCAGAAACTGGAAGACTAGTCAGGATAGAGGGAAAGATGAATGCAGCAATGTACAAAGACATCCTGGATGAAAACCTGCTCCAGAGCACTCTTGACCTCAGACTGGGGCGACGGTTCATCTTTCATCAGGACAACGACCCTAAGCACACAGCCGAGATATCAAAGGAGTGGCTTCAGGATAACTCTGTGAATGTCCTTGAGTGGCCCCGCCAGAGCCCAGACTTGAATCCAATTGAATATCTCTAGAGAAATCTGAAAATGGCTGTGCACCGACACTTCCCATCCAACCTGATGGAGCTTGAGAGGTGCTGCAAAGAGGAATGGGCGAAACTGCCCAAAGATAGGTGGGCCAAGCTTGTGGCGTCGTATTCAAAAAGACTTGAGGCTGTAATTGCTGACAAAGGTGCATCAGCAAAGCATTGAGCAAAGGCTGTGAATACTTATGTACATGTGATTTCTTAGTTTTTTATTTTTAATAAATTTACAAAGATCTAAAAAAAAACCAAACCTTTTTTCATGTTGTCATTATGGGGTATTGTGTGTAGAATTATGAGGGAAAAAATTAATTTGGTTTTAATCTGTTTATTAAAATAGCACAGGTGAAAAATCATATATACATTACAGCTTTTTTTACAAACACTCAGAACACCCCACTTTGTCCCTGTAGCAGTTCAATTAAAACAAATCAAAAGTTCACGTTAGACTTAAAGTTAACTGTATTGAAGTAATTTGAAAATAAACATTGCAAAGTTGCACTGTTGCACTAATATGACATTAATTGAAAAAAAACCTGGGGAGGAATTATAAATATATGAAAAGAGTGAAGATAATTTACAATGTTTGCAAAGAGGTGAAATAGTCAATAAAGTTGTTCCATTTTTGGTAAAAAAAAAAAAAAAGTTCTGAATTGCCTCTAATTGTGGAATTAATCTTATCTATTCTGATAAATGACACAATGTCTTTGAGCCACATAGAGATCGATGGAGGTTTAGGAGATTGCCAGAGGAGTAGGTTACAGCGCCTCGCTAACAGAGAAGTCAAGGCCAATATTTTATGTTGTGTGGGAGTTATTGGGAGGGGAACACGAGGAATCCCAAAGACAGCAATGTGAGGGTCCATTTGAATCTGGGTTCTCAGAACTGTGGACAAGGTAATAAAAAGTCCGTCCAAAACTTCTGCAGCCGACTACAGGAATAAAACGTGTGTCAGATTACAGGGTGAAGCATGACATCTGTCACACTGGTCCACTATGTTGGGATAGATTTTTGACAGTCTAGACTTTGAGAAATAAACTCTGTTGAGAATCTTATACTGTATTAATTGTAACCGGACACAAGGTGTACATGATCTAGCAGAGAGAACAGCATTATCCCACCAATTATCACTTAATTCCCAGCTCCTGCTCCCAGGCCTGTTTATTTTTCACTACAGTACAAGAATCTAGTGCCATGAGAGAATTGTAAATTTTGGAGATAACAGATTTTTGACCAAGTCCAAATGCTAAAAGGTTGTCCCGTGGTTGATCAGAAGGGAGCGAAGGAAAGCAAGGAAAAAGGGACAAGACAAAGTGTCTAAGCTGAAAGTAAAGAAATAGGTGGGAAGCAAGGAGATTAAAGTCAGTGGCTAGGTCAGAAAAATTTGCAAAGATGCCATCTTTATAAAGATCGCTAACAATTCTAATCCCTCTGTTATGCCACAGAAGATATGAAGCATTATTAAGAGAAGGAAGAAATAAATGGTTTTTAAATAGTGGCATCTTCACAGACAGGAGCTTGAAATGATGTCTAAACTGTGACCAAATCTTAACAGTGGACAAAACCACCAGGTTCTTTGTAAACTTAGCTGGGTCAAAAGGTAACAGAGAGGTTAGCAGTGCTGCAGGTGAAAGAAGACAGGGAAGACTGAATTTCAAGTCTACACCATAACTGTTCAGTAAAATGAATGACATGATTTACGACTCAAGAGACAGACGCTGACACGAGTGATTACAGACAATTATCTTTTATTGTTTAAGTGTGAGTGTAGTGCGTGAGTGGATGTATGTGTGCTCGTCTGGTCACTGGAGCTGAGCACGTCTTGTGGTGACCTGGCAACCCTGGAACACACAAGCACAAAGGTTACTGCTGTACAATAACAATAACGGCGTATATGCTGCAGGTGCTTACTTGCAGGTCCCACAATGTAAGTCCGGCTGGCTCCTGGTGTCCGTGTGATGTAGTGCTCGAGGTGCCCGGCGTTGCGGGGGTGAGGAGGAACTCCGAGGAGGAGGAGGCTGAGCCTCGTCAGCTGAGGAGGATTGTCCGCCGCCTGGGAGGTCCACCTGTGCACAGGGGAAAGAACTTGCAGATGATGAGTGCTGGGTTTGCTTACGTGGCCTGGCTTAACTTGGCGTTCGCTTCTTGACTTGTGGTCGAGATCTCTGCGCATTGCTTGGCAAAGAAGACAGACGACTCCGTGCTGAGGTGTCCGCGCGTCGGGCTTTTAAAGCCCGCTGATTGCCACCTGCTGGAGTGAGCGCAGCTGATGATGATGATGCTGATGACGGCCTAGCGGCCATCATGACAATGACACCAATATAGCAATTTATGAATATGCGAAGACCAATAATACAAAAGATTAGGGAGGGAAAGACCCCCATCAGAAGTAAATTTCTGTAATAAGGATAAACTTAGTCTAGGGGTCCTCCCTCTTTATAAAAATGAGGAAATAATCTGATCTAAAGATTTAAAGAAGTGTTTGGGTCGGAAAAGAGGAATACACTGAAATAGGTAGAGACACTGCGGCAAGACATTCATTTTAATGGTATTAATTTTACCTATCAATGACAGAGGAAGAGAATTTCACCTCTGACAGTCTGCCTTAATCTGAGCAATCAAGGGGGCAAAATTGGCCAAATAAAGTGATGATAAAGAGCGAGTGATGTTGACCCCAAATATTTAAACCCCAGTGGGCAAATTTTGAAAGGAATGTCAAATTGGGTAAGCTTTAAGGCCAAAGAATTTACAGGAAAACATACACTCTTGCCAAAATTTACCTTATAGCTGGAAAAAGAACCAAACTTCTCTAATAAGGACAAAATTGGTGGCACACTAATCAATAGCCTGGACACATATAAAAGAAGATCATCCGCATAAAGAGATAGCTTAAGTTCAATGCCAGAGCAAAAAAGACCATGAAATGAAGGTAAAGAATTTAAAGCCACTAAAAGTGGCTCTATGGCTAAAGCAAACAAGAGAAGAGAAAAGGAACACCCGTCTTGTGCCACAAGATAAGCTAAAATAATCAGAATATGTGTTGTTTGTAACAATGTTAGCCTGGATGTCATATATGCCCTGTTCAGGGCATTAATGAGGCACCAAACGCCAGCAGTGAGTTTGCTTATTTATTAACAAAGTAACAAAGTAAAACACCATGGGGGGGCAAAACACATACACTAAATGTGAGAAACAAAGAATGAACACAAACACTTACATATGAATAAAGCGAGGGCGAAACCTGACACTGAAGAGAGACTGGAGCCGGATGTAGGGACTCCAGTCTAAGGTAGACAAGATCGCAGCAAAGACTGAGTCTAGCTGGCGATCTTAAA
Organism: Pholidichthys leucotaenia; assembly: GCA_020510985.1. NCBI lineage: Eukaryota > Metazoa > Chordata > Actinopteri > Cichliformes > Pholidichthyidae > Pholidichthys > Pholidichthys leucotaenia. Next base: position 43,895,651 of record CM035838.1, on the reverse strand, counting down.
TAGGGAGCAAAACTTAAACTACAAACAGGTGTGGAGTAGACGTAGTCACTAAATACAAACAGCCGTGACAGGTCGTGTGCAGGTTTGACAGCAGGAAGTCCTGCCACGGTGCTGTCAAAATAAAAGCACAATCATAACAACAAAAAACATGACTAAATACATACATAGGAAAAAGGATAATAAACAGGAGACCCCTTCCTCAAGGGGTGGAACCCCAGACACCCCACAGTAACATCAAAAAGAGAAGGAGAACACCCCCCCCCCCCAAATGGCAACAACTACAAAAACTAACCCCGGGGGGGCCGGTCGGGGAATCCAGGCCCGGAGGGAGAGTCACAAAACAACTCAAAACTCCATAACCATCATCAGTAACAAAAATATAAAGGGCACTGGGTCATAAACAAATAAAGAAACAGTTCAGGTGGCCTCCCAGCATCCTGGCTCCACCCGACTGACAAGTGGAAAAGGCCGGGCGGCCAACCAACACCCCAGAGACCCCAACTACCAGAAAAGAGTTCAGTGGGCTGACCGAAATCCCAGGAATGCCGAACAGCCAGATGGAATGAGTCGGGTGGTCTGCCTGAGAATCTAGACCACCTGACCCGGCAGCTCAGTCTTTCAGGCGGCCGGCCAACGTTCTTCAGCCACCAGGACCAAAGGAGGGAACCGGGAGGCGGCTTACCCACTGGGAGGCTCACTGACAGGAAGCCAGGCCAGGGGCGAGGAACCCCAATGGCGTCTGGTGGTGGAAAGAGGAGGGGGACCACGACAGCATCAGGCCGGAACTCAGCAGCACCCACGGTGGACCCCGGCTGAGCCAACATATCACCCGCAGTTACTCCAGGCTGGAACTTAGCCACACCTGCAGTGGACCCCGGCTGGGCCAATATATCACCCACAGTGACTCCAGGCTGGAGCCTAGCGGCACCCGCGATGGACCCCAACCGGGCCAACGCTGTACCCATGGTGGATCCAACCTGGGCCAACGCTGCACCCACGATGGACCCCAACTGGGCTTACACTGCACCCACACTGGACCCAACCCGAGGAGGGACCCAAATGATGGCCTCGGGCAGGGGGGAAGTAGCACCCTGGACGACCTCCAGAGACAAACCTGGACCCTCGGGGACATCAGACGAAGCTGGATCATCTCCAGTGACCCTGGAAGAAAGCTCAGATACAACAGAGAGACACAAGGGGTCAGGATTACCAGCAGCGGCGAAGCCCGGCAAGGCGAGCTCGGATGCAGTGGGTGGCTGCACCTGGCTCTCCTCCCCAAAAGACAGGCAAGATTGCTCCAAAATAGAAAAGAGAAAGACAAAATAGAGCACTCGCCTGGTCTTGAGCTCCGCCACTGTCCAGGACTGCGGCGATCCAGGTAACGAAGGAGAAAAGGGCTCGGTCATCAGAAGGTCAATCAGATGTTCCCACTCGGCTGCAGTGGCCCCTGCAGCTGGCATGATGGTCTCAGCAGTCCTGGAACCCCCTGGCACAGTAATCCACACTGATGGCTCACTCAGCGCAGCGGCAGGAGGTCCGTCACTTGCTGGGGCTGCATTCTGCTCACTGGGGACCCGGGGATGATTCATCGTCGGCACAGGCTCCATAAGGCTGGCAGCCCTCCTCCTCTGTCCATAGCGTGGCTGCGGGGCTGGGACCAGGTTCTCAAGGGCCGCAGGCTCCTCCCTCATCCGGCGGTTTAATCCAGGCACCGGCGGACACTCGGGGGGTATTAGGAGGAGACACAGAGGTAGCAAGTTCAGTTTTAGTGGCTGCAGCAGGTGATGGGGGCTCAGTGGACTGCATAACCTGAGCCCCACCCTCAGGAATCAGACAAGGTAATTCATCAAATTGAGGAAAAGAATGAAAAAACACTTGCCTGTTTTCCTGGGGTTTGATGGTTCCTGCTGCAGTGGGCTCGGTTCTTCCCTCTCCTGTAAAAATGGTGATGGTGGGCCCCTCAGGAAGACAAGGAGGAGCTGCCCCAACAGGATCGGTGATGGGCCGGACCGGAGAAGGAACCACAGGGCTCACAGCAGCTGAAGAAAATGCTGTAGAGGAGGGAGGAACAGCCGAGGCAGTCCGGGGTAGAGGAGCTGGCGAAACAGCAGAAAAAAGAGACCTGGAGGTTGAGGCTGTTGTCTTCACTCTGTGCCGTGGCGAAGAAAAAACAGCTGGCTGGGAGACAAGGGAATTTTTCTGGTGGCCCGTAGCAGGATCCAAATGGGAGCCCTGCAGAGGATTGACCCAGTCAAAAAAACTCCCTCCCCTTTGGAACAGCTGTATCCCGGGGAGGAGATGGATTCCGAGCAGGGCGGTGACGTCTTCTAGCTGGAGGCGAGGCTAAATTTAAATTGGGGAAACGCCGCTGCTGCGCTGAAACTGAAGCCAGCAGCTCGGTGAACTCAGGAAAATTGTTTAGCCCAGGATTTGCCTTCACCAGTCTAACAGCTGCCACCATGTTTTTAAGAACTTTACCGGAGTGGAAGGAAGAGAGTGCTTCAGCCACACAGCCCCTGATGAGCTCAGCTGCCCACTGTTCATCTTTGCTGGGACCCCTGGCTGCCCTCCTCCTCTGCTGCGCAGGGAGACGGTCTTTCGGCGGAGCAGATATGGGAGCTGGAACTGTGGCAGGAACCTCATAAAAGGCTGAAGAATGGGAGTGCTTCACCGTCAGTCCCCTCTTGGGCTTTTTGGAGAGTTTCTGGTCCAACTCCCGGTTCTTCTGTAGAAGCGCCGATAGCACAGCCATCCTCTCCCTGCCCTCAGCGTGATCAGCAAGGTGAGGATGGTGTTTGACAGCCGCCTCCGCGAGGCCCAAGTACCATAAAGCACGTTCAGGGGAACGTTGATGAGCTATGGCTAGGAGGTCATCTATTTCCATTAGAGCCTGGATGAGCTCAAAGCCCAGGCTCATAGGATGCCATGTATTGAATGACGCCATAACCTCCTCCCGAAAAAGAAACGCAGGCACCCGGATAAGGGAAAAAAAACAGAGCCAAAAACAAACTCACCGTGGCTGGCACCTCACTTGGCTGCGATCTACTGTCCTATATGTCCTGTTCAGGGCATTAATGAGGCACCAAAAGCCAGCAGTGAGCTTGCTTATTTAAGATAAGATAAGATAAGATAAGATAAGATAAGATAAGCCTTTATTAGTCCCACAATGGAAAAATTCCAGGATTGCAACAGCACAGGGATAGCAACACTCAGAGCAACAATCAGAAGGCAAGAAAAAACAAGAGCAGCTAGTATACATATGTACATATTACTATAAATATATATATATATATATATATATATATATATATAGACACACAGTGCGGAGCATTGTGGTTGGTGGATGTGCAGCAGAAAGTCTAAGCTCTCTCTCCGCGGATGCGGCGGGCCAGCTGGGTGTCTTTGGGCATGATGGTGACCCTCTTGGCGTGGATGGCGCACAGGTTGGTGTCCTCGAAGAGACCCACCAGGTAGGCCTCGCTGGCCTCCTGCAGAGCCATGACGGCGGAGCTCTGGAAGCGCAGGTCGGTCTTGAAGTCCTGAGCGATCTCCCTCACCAGGCGCTGGAAGGGCAGCTTACGGATGAGCAGCTCCGTGGATTTCTGGTAGCGATGGATCTCTCTCAGAGCCACGGTACCGGGCCTGTAACGGTGAGGCTTCTTCACTCCGCCGGTGGCCGCAGCGCTTTTCCGAGCAGCCTTGGTGGCCAGCTGCTTCCTGGGGGCTTTTCCTCCAGTAGATTTACGGGCGGTCTGTTTGGTTCTTGCCATCGCTCTTTATTATTCTGTCTTATATTTCTTGCACGCCGCCTAAACTCCAGCCCGGCACCCGCGTCATTTTCGCTCCAGTTCTCCCGGTATGTCGACGTTTCTCCGTTAGCACCGGGTGGCGGTTGAGTGCTAGCTAGCTCTTCCCTGCTGTATCGTCTCCTGCTGTAAACAGAGGCTCCGTCCGCCGACTCGGGAGACCTTTGGGGCGATCTGTGTGTCCATGATATATATAGAGTGAAAGGTGTGCCGGATCAGAAAGTTATCACCGGATCAGAAAGAAGAAGGAAGATAAAAAGACTCAGAATTGAGCTGCTGTTGCAAAAGGCAGCCAACTCGTGTGGCGCCGGAAGTTTTATTAACAAAGTAACAAAATAAAGTGCCACGGGGGGGCAAAACACATACACTAAACCCGAGACACAAAGAATGAACACAAACATTTACATATGAATAAAGCGAGGGTGAAACCTGACGTTGAAGAGAGACTGGAGCCGGACGTAGGGACTCCAGTCTAAGGTAGATGAGATTGCAGCGAAGACTGAGTCTAGCTGGTGATCTTAAATAGGGAGCAAAACTTAAACTACAAACAGGTGTGGAGTAGACATAATCACTAAATACAAACAGCCGTGACAGGTCGTGAGCAGGTTTGACAGCAGGAAGTCCTGCCACGGCACTGTCAAAATAAAAGCACAATCATAACAACAAAAAACATGACTAAATACATACATAGGAAAAAGGATAATAAACAGGAGACCCGAGCACGGTACAGAACCACACTCAGGATCATGAAACTGGGGAGAAGTGTATAAAAGCTTAATCCATAGCACAAACTTCCTCTCAAAGCCAAACTCGTTCAACACCGCAAAAAGATAATTCCATTCGACACGAGCAAACGCTTTCTCTGTATCAAACGAAATAACAACTTCAGGATCTAGAGAAGAGTGATCACAGATGATGGTGCTAAAAAGCGTGCAAACATTAAAAAACAGCTGACGCCCCTTAATGAAACCATTCTGGTCCTGAGATATAACTTCAGGAAGGACTTTTTTCCAGTTGGGTTGCTAACACTTTGGCGAGAATCTTCACATCACCATTGAGAATCGAAACAGGTCTGTAGGAAGTACAAGATGTGGGATCCTTATCTTTTTTCAAAAGGAGAGATATAGACGCCTGCGTCAGTGTAGTTGGCAAAACACCTCACTCTAAAGATTCATTATAAACGACACGAAGAAGAGAACACAGCTTAATAATAAACATTTTTTTAAAAATTCAACAAGAAACCCGTCAGGGCCGGGTGCCTTCTGATTGTGCATGGATTTAATTGCACACGTAATATCTTCTAGAGTGAGTGGTGTACCAAGCCCATCAGCAATCTGTGGATCTATAATGGGAATATCCATATTCTGAAGGAAAGCAATAATTTCACTTACAAGTGAAATTACAACCCTTACAACTTACAACCCTTACACTTACAACCCTCCACAGATACAAGTATCTGTGGAGGGTTGAGATTTATAAAGGTTTTAATAAAAATCTTTAAATGTTTCATTTATTGCTGTTGGGTCTGAGACTATATTTCCAGACGAGTTTTTGATTTGAGGGATTACTCGAGCAGAAGCTTGGCGTTTTAGTTGGTGAGCTAAAAGTCGACTTGGTGTCTGTGTTCATAATAATTTGCCCAAGATTGTAATATAAGACATTTAGCCTTATTTGTTGTAAGGTCTAGTTGTAATTGAAGGTTTTGTCATTGTTTCAATAGTCTCTGTGATGGATTAGAAGCATTTTTTCTGTCAATATCCTGAATATTAAATAACAAGTCATTTAACTTGTTTTTTTCCAGTTCTACTATGAAGTGCTGAATAGGAAATAAAGTGAGGGTAATTTTTAAATGCTATGTCGAGGCTGAGAGGGGTATGATCTGAAATGACAGTTGAATGATACTCAGTGGATGTCACCCGAGATAAAGACCCATCAACAAAAAAATAATCGATTCACTAATAGGACTGATGCACCTGTGAAAAAAAAGAATAAGCTCTGAAATGCGGATTCAAAAGTCTCCAGGGGTCAACATACCCATTCTGTAACAAAATCAGATATTGATTTGGCCATGCAAGATTGTGTAAAGGATCTGAGACTAGAGCGATCCAGAGATGGATTCATTACACAATTAAGCTCACCGCCTAGAATAAGACAATGAGTGTTAAGAAGAGGAAGAGTATGTAATAATTTGTCTGCAAAATCTGGACTGTCAAAATTTGGAGCATAGATGTTTACTAAAAGAATAGGATTATTAAGTAACACACCTGCAATTATCAAATATCTGCCATTTTTGTCTACTGTCATTTCAGAGTTAGTAAAATTGACACTTTTACTGATTAAAGTAGCTACTCCTCTGGCTTTTGAATTAAAGGATGAGTGAAATATCTGACCAACCCATGGATATTTAAGTCTAAAATAATCACCATCTCGTAAATGTATTTCTTGTAAAAATATTATGCCAGCTTTCATCTGTTTCAGGTGAGTGAACACCTTCGCTCGCTTAACTGAGTTATTCAGACCTTTCACATTCCAACTCAAAAATCTGATAGAACAACCTCCACCTGAACTCCGTGAGCTACGTAAATCATTGTCAGTCATTCACACATAGCCATTGAAAGCAGAATTCCCCCCTAAAAAAACAAAGCAAAAGACCAACGGGGACATAGCTGCACGGTGGCGCAGTGGTTAGCACTGTGGCAGCACAGTTTTACCCTCGGCCGGGGGATTGCGGGGACCGTGAGATCGTGGGTTCGATCCCTGCCCCCGGCCAACAGTGATCTGTGTGGAGTTTGCATGTTCTCCCCGTGTTTGCGTGGGTTTACTCCGGGATTTCTCCGGTTTCCTCCCACATGCCAAAAACATGGAGGTTAGGGAGTTAAGGGGCGCTTGCGCACGCAGCGACCGGCAGCTGGGGGTTTGTCACCAGACTGCAAAACAAATCTACCTACGGGTACAAAATAAGTAATAAAAAAAAAAATAGCTAAAAGAACACCCCAAACCCATCCCCCAATAAACACCTTCTCTGTATCCAACCCCAAACGTTGGAACAGCAGTGTAGACACCAGTAGGAGTCATTCTCTAGTAGTACTTACAGTTACTAAAACTACAGCTAAAAATAACAGATGGAACCTGCAGAGTAGAACTAAACAGTATATCAATACTTGGCACTTTGCCATAGTGTTCAGTATAACAAACTGCAGAAACAAGCCAATCTCTTAATTACCTAAAACAAATAGCACCCTAAAAATAACAAAAAAAAAGAAAGATAAGTAAACAATACTAGAAAAATGTGGCTGACAAAGAAAAAAGTTATTTTCACACACAGAAAACCCTGGGCTGACATAAACTATTTACAGTGTCATCATCATCATAGCAGTCTGTCGGGGGCGACAGTTTCATTTAGGTCTGATCAGATTCCTCCACCCAGCTCTGTTCTTTGCCTTCCGCTGCCAGGATCTCCTGACCTTGCTAACCCAGGCGACGTCCGAGCCGGTGTGAGTTGCTTTCTGACTGACCATTTAATGAAATTGCTTGCAAAGTATTTGAGTACCGCTAGCTTTTGCTGGACTAGCGGCACATTCTTGGCAGATAGAGGTATTATCAGTGGCAAGGACAGGCCAAAACAAACTGACTCCAGTATCTGTTGCAGTGACTGACCAGATGATAGGTTTGTTTATCTCTGCTCTTTGTGTAGTGCATGTCACGATGCACCGACCGGCAAAAGTCCACCACAGACCTTGCGACAGATGTGCTTATCTGACAGGATGTCCAGTCTCACCCCGTGTAACTGGGAGTGGTCCACCACAGACTTGTGACAGATATTGTTTTTAGTTCTACCAGGATGCCCAGTTTCACCCTCCACACCCTCGGAAGGGCGGGGTTGCCGGTTGAGTCGCCGACGGACCAACCCATGAGACAGGTAGTACCGGTTTTCATGGTTATCCGGTAGCAAGCAAACCAATGCCTGACCTGACATAAATTCTGTATATTTCTGTACATTCTGCAGCACAGTTTACCCTTGGCCGGGGGATTGTGGGGATCGTGGGATCGTGGGTTCGATCCCAGCCCCCGACCAACAGTGATCTGTGTGGAGTTTGCATGTTCTCCCCGTGTTGCGTGGGTTTACTCCGGGATTTCTTCGGTTTCCTCCCACATGCCAAAAACATGCATGTTAGGTTAATTGGCTGTTCTAAATTGTCCCTAGATATCTGTTTCCTATAGGCCCTTAGAATAGAGGGTTAGTATTAATGAAAGCGCTTTGAGTGGTCTTTGTGACTAGAAAAGCGCTATATAAGTGCAGGTTAGTTAGTTAGTTAGTACATTTACAATGTACAAAACAATATATTGTACTTATTACTAAATATATTCAAGTCTCTTATACCTCAATTTAGATAACAAAAACATGTCTGTAGATGAGGTCACCTCTCTTGTGCATAGACCAAAATAGTTACTGTAAATAACTAAAATTCAAACCTCTGAAGTGTGTGTGGTATAAAGCTCACCAGTATTAAGGCACTGAATAAAAAAAAAAGGAAAAAACATCAGCCAAAATGATTCCAGTTACCAGATCTATTTGGATATTGACTTGATGAAAGTCTTTGCTTCCTCTGGAGACGTAAAGTCACGCTGTACCCCCTCATAGGTGACGTGTAGCCGGGCTGGGTAAAAGAGACCGAACCTGAGCCCCTCGATATCACTCAGCTGGTGGGGAACCTCATTGAAGGCGAAGCGGGCCTGCGCCGTCCTGGCAGTATGGTCCGGGAAGACTTGAGATGGTCATGTTTCCATGCTTGATCCGCTGAAGCTCCTTTGCCATCTTCAAAATCTGGACACAGTCAGAGTAATAATGAAGCCTCGCCACTATAGCCCAGGGCCGCTCACCTGCTCTGGGTTTGGCTGCAGGAATCCGATGCGCTTGATCCACCAGTGGCTCCCCTTCAAGAGCGAAGGCCTCCATCAGCAGTTTCGCCACATTAGCTGTAGTTGTCAAGCCCAGGTTATCTTCTGGAACGCTGATGATTCTGATATTGTTATGGTGAGATCTGGACTCCAAGTCTTCACATTTGTCCTCCAGCCTTGCAACAGTTTAAGTTAAATGCTCTACTGTCTTTTGGAGAGCTGTAATATCATCTGTGCAAGTGGATAGGGACCGCTCCACTTCAGCTACGGTACCTTTTAGCTCAGTGAGGCTAACCTGCATGGCGGAGATATTAGCAGACAGCTCCCTTTTCAAGGTCACTAAATCAGCCTGAATTGAAGACAGACTGTCTCCGAGAGCTGACTGAAGTTCCGTTTTGAAAATAGCAGCCCCATCGGTCCGGAGAGCTGACAATAATTCAGTTTTCAGCGTGGCTACATCAACTACGGGGGCAGCAGGTAGCTAGTCCGTCACTGTCATCCACTGGGGGGAGGCTTCACCACCACATGAGGAGTCGCTTCGAGCAACAGGCTGCAGGTGAGGCTGGATAGTATTACCTCCTTTGTTCAACTTAAGGAGCATTTTGTATCAAAAAAAATAAAAAAAAATTGGTGTGCTAAATAGTGAACTTAGCTAAAACGTTCTGGCTTGTACAATCAGTAAAAAGTGCCTATTAATATAAATGTTGAATAACTGCAGGAGCTCACTGCATGTCTCACCAAACCAGAAGACTGGAAAAAATGAATTTAATCCATTCTGGAATAAGGCTGTAACATAACAGAAAAAGTGAAACACTGCGAATACTTTCCGGATGCACTGTATATCTGTTTTTGTTACCTCCGCCAAGGAGGTAATGTTTTTACCGGGGTTTGTCTGTCTGTCTGTCTGTCTGTCTGTCTGTCTGTTACCAACATAACTCAAAAAGTTATGAATGGATTTTGATGAAATTTTCAGGAAAGGTGTGTAATGGCACGGGGAACAGATGATTAGATTTTGGTGATGATCTGAGAGTGCATACCTCCACCAAGGGCTTTGTTTGTATTTGTGCAGCAGGATTACACAAAAACTACAGGATGGATTTGGATGAAATTTTCACCAGAGGTGGTTCTTGGCCTAGAGAAGAACCCATTATATTTTGGTGATGATCTGAGAATGCATACCTCAGCCAAGGCTCTTATCTTCTCACAGTGTGTTAGCAACAATACTCCAAAACTGATGGACAGACTTTGATGTCATTTTCACCACAAGTGGCTATAGGCCTACACACAAACCTATAACATTTTGGATGTGATCCATGACAAACGGAAGGAGCCTTGGCGGAGGTATGTGCTCTATGAGTGCTTTTCTAGTTTTAAATAATTTTATATATCCTTGTTACTGTCACGACTCGCCACTCATCATCTGCCTCAGCTGCGCACACACCTGCGCCTCGTCAGCCACGGGCTATTTAGCCCACTCAGCCCAGTGCAACGGTCTGGAGCCGTCTGTTCGCATCGGCACATCTTCGCAGCTGGATCGTCTCTCAACGACAGCTAAGCTACGCTTCTACGTAAGCATCTTATCCCTTACCTTTTGCAAGTCTTCTCCCCTGTGCACAGGTGGATTCCCTGGCGGCGGATACCCTGTCATCGCCATCCAACCCTCACCGTCGTCACAGGCTCTGCAGGACGCTGTCTCCCGGGCTTCTCCCTTGGCCAACGCCAGCCACCTGTCACCTACAAGTAAGCAGCACTCTGCTCATTATACCTGTCTCGGTGTGGTGCCCTTTACCCATGTCCTCTGTTCTCTCCATAGGGTTGCCCGGCTGTACGGCGCACCGCTCTGCTTCCTGTGCATCGGCGTTCACCCTCATCACATATTCATATCGCACACATCCATCCATACACACCTGCTTGTTGAATAAAGCTGTTAAATCTACCCTGAGCCTGCGTGCGTGTTTCCTGGGCCGGACATTATGTCAGTACGGCTCCAGCAGAGCGGCTCAGCAGACAGCGGGCTCGCACACCGTCTTTCCACCCTTGAGGCTCAGGTGGATTTAATAGCCCACCAACAGCAGGTGATTTTAAATCAGTTAACTAACATCACTCACCGGTTAGACCGCTTGGACCCCCAGCAGGTGTTCCCCTCGGCCCGTCAGGGAGGAGTAGCTCCTGCCGCTCCTGTGGCCGGCCAGTCTGCCGCGGGAACGCCAACACGACTCACGCCTATCCCAACCCCCGCCCACTTCAGCGGTAAGCTCGGCGGACCGCGGGGGTTCATCATGCAGTGTGAGTCGGTGTTTCTGCGTGTTCCCGGGGGTTTTCCCTCGGACCACAGCTGAATTGGCTATATCGGCAATCTACTGGAGGGGCGAGCGTTAACTTGGGCTTACGCCGTCATGGCGAAGCCCAGTTACGCAAACCTCTCCTACAGCCAGTTCGTGCAGAGCTTTCTCGAGGTGTTCGATCATTCCCGGTGAGATAGCATCCTCGCTGACCGCCTCCTTGGTCTCCAACAGGGAAGCCGGTCAGCGGCGGATCACGCTATCGACTTCCGGGTTGCAGCGGAGGAGGTGGGCTGGGGTGAGGCGTCACTCTGTAGCATCTTCCTCCGCAGCCTCAGCTCTGGTCTGAGGGATGAGCTGGCCAGCCGAGATCTTCCGGAGACGCTCTCGGAGCTAATCTCCTTAACAATTAGCTTGGATAACAGGCTGCGTGAACGGTCCACTGAGCGGAAGTTAGTTGGCCGCTCGCGTGGAGGTTCCGTCTGCACGCCTCAGGCTCGCCCCCTGGCGTTACCTCCTCCGGAGTCTTCCGAGGAGTCGGAGGCAATGGTGGTTGGTCAGTCAAGGCTCCCCCTAGCGGAGAAACAGCGCCGCCGGGAGCTGGGCCTCTGCATGTATTGCGGAGGCGATCAGCATACCGTGGAGCATTGCCCAGAGAAGCCTATGGGGGGGGGGGGGGGGTCCGCGAGTCACTGTAGGGGGCCTCGCGGACTCTAACCGGTCGAATCCCCTCACAAGTCTATCTCTGCCCATACGATTCTGTCACAATGCCACGGGGCATCTCACACATGCACTGGTGGACTCAGGAGCAGAGCAGAGCTTCATTTCAAAGAGCCTGGCAACCCAATTGGGCATCCCCTGCCACCCTCTGGCCACTCCTCTCAGCCTGGTCACCCTCTCCCGTGCGCCCCTTGGACAAGTAACTCATTGCACCCAGCCAGTCCCTGTAATAATCTCAGGTAATCACCGGGAGGATCTTACCTTGTATGTCCTATCCTCTTCTGTGTCGCCTGTCATCTTAGGCTACCCCTGGTTGCGCCTGCACAACCCTGTGCTGGATTGGCAGACAGGAAGAATCGCCGCCTGGAGCTCTTTCTGCATGGGCATCTGCCTTCAGTCCGCAGCCTGTGCCCCGTCCTCTCCCCCTCCGCCCTCGGACGCCGTGCCTTCGGATCTCACCCTGGTGCCCTCGGAGTTCCAGAACCTGGGCCTCGTGTTCAGTAAGTCCAGGGCGATGTCTCTCCCTCCTCACCGGCCCTACGACTGCGCCATCAACATCCGCCCGGGGGCACCCTTGCCATCCGGACGCCTCTACAGCCTGTCAGCGCCGGAACGGGAGGCCATGGACAGTTACATCAAGGAGTCCCTCAAGGCAGGAATCATCCGCCCTTCTTCGTCTCCGCTTGGCGCAGGGTTTTTCTTTGTCTCGAAGAAGGATGGGTCACTCTGCCCCTGTATCGATTTTCGGGCCCTTAATGACATCACGGAGAAGGACCGCTACACCCTGCCATTATTGGACACCGCTTTCCACTCCCTCCAGGGGGTGACCTGGTTCACCAAGTTGGATCTCCGCAGTGCTTACCACCTCGTCCGGATCTGGGAGGAGGATGAGTGGAAGACGGCCTTTCGAACGCCTAGTGGTCACTTCGAGTATCTGGTAATGCCGTTTGGGCTGACCAACGCCCCCGCTGTGTTTCAACGCCTCATTAACGACATCCTACGTGATTTCCTAGGCTTCTTCGTGTTCGTGTACCTGGATGACATCCTCATCTTCTCCAGGTCACGGGAGGAACACCAGGTCCACGTGAGGCGGGTCCTACAGCGGCTACTGGAGAACAGGCTGTATGTCAAGGCCAAAAAGTGTGAGTTTTACGCCAAGACCACCTCCTTCCTAGGGTTAGTAATCTCGCACAACCAAGTCCTTCCCGATACCGCGAAGGTCAAAGCGGTGGTCGAGTGGCCTACGCCGACTTCAAGAAAGCAGGTGCAGCAGTTCATTGGGTTTGCCAATTTTTATCTCCGCTTTGTGCCCAATTTCGGAGCCATTGTTGCCCCTTTGACCCGCCTCACTTCTCCCAAGAACCCCTTCCGGTGGACTGAAGAGGTTGCAGCGGCTTTTGAGGCATTGAAGATGGAATTCTCCTCCTCCCGGGTCCTGACCCAGGTTGACCCCGCGCTGCAGTGCCTGGTCGAAGTCGACGCATCTGATACGGGAGTGGGGGCGGTGCTCTCGCAGCGATCACCCACCGATGGGGTTAAACGACCCTGCGCCTTCTTCTCACGGCGCCTGTCTCCGGCTGAGCGCAACTACGACGTCGGGGACAGGGAGCTGCTTGCCATCAAGCTCGCCCTGCAGGAGTGGCGCCACTGGTTGGAGGGGGCTGCCCAGCCGTTCGTGGTGTTAACGGACCACAAGAACCTTGAATACTTAAGATCTGCCAGACGACTGAATGCCCGCCAGGCGCGCTGGTCATTGTTCTTTGCCCAGTTCCGTTTCACCATCACCTACCACCCTGGTTCTAAGAATGGCCGGCCCGACGCCCTTTCCAGGCAGTTTTCCACTGAGACCACGGAGGAGCCGGGTCATACCATCTTGCCTAGCTCGTGTGTTGTGGGGGTGATTTCCTGGTCCATCAGTGACAAGATCCGGAGGGTGCAGGAGACCGAACCGGATCCGGGCGGCGGGCCGGAAGGGAAGCTGTTTGTTCCATCAACTGTCCGGGGGGAGGTTATTCATTGGGTTCACACCTCCAAACTCGCCTGTCACCCTGGTGTCTCCCGGCTTGTGGATTTCCTTCAGCATTCCTTTTGGTGGCCGGGGCTTCAGAAGGACGCCGCCAACTACGTCCAGGCGTGCCCTGTGTGTGCCACCGGCAAGTCAGGTAATTCTCCCCCCGCAGGTCTGCTCCAGCCCCTGCCGGTCCCTGGCAGGCCCTGGTCTCACATAGCCCTCGACTTCGTCACCAGTCTCCCGGTCTCCAACACCTACGACACTGTACTGACCATTGTGGATCGGTTCTCCAAGGCTGCCCACTTCGTGCCGCTCCGGGGCCTCCCTACGGCGCGGGAGACAGCGGACCTTCTGGTCCAGCACGTGGTCAGGCTGCATGGGATACCGGTGGATGTCGTCTCTGATCGGGGGCCCCAATTTGTCTCTGAGGTATGGAGGTGTTTCTGCAATGCTCTGGGGGCTACGGTAAGCCTCTCCTCCGGCCACCACCCGCAGTCCAATGGGCAGTGTGAATGTGCCAACCAGGAACTGGAAGCTGCCTTACGCTGCGTCACCTCCTCCAACCCGTCGTCCTGGAGTGCGCACCTGGCCTGGGTGGAGTATGCCCACAACACGGCACGGTCTTCTGCCACAGGGATGTCCCCCTTTAAGGCGTCCTTGGGATACAACCCACCTTTGTTCCCGGAGCAGGAGGGCGAGCTGGCCGTTCCCTCCATCCAGGCGCACCTGAGATGCTGTCGGAGTCTGTGGACCAGAGCGCATGATGCGCTATTACGCACGGCGGTGCGCAACAGCTCCACGGCGAACCGCCACAGGAGACCGGCCCCTGCCTACCAGGTGGGCCAACGAGTCTGGTTATCTTCTCAAGACATTAACCTCAGGGCTGAGAGGAGGAAGCTGGCCCCACGCTTCATTGGCCCTTTTACCATCTCAAAAATCATCAACCCGGTAGCTGTGCGTCTGGCCCTCCCCCCCTCCCTCCGCATATGTCCCACCTTCCACGTGTCAAAGATCAAGCCCGTGGTCTCCGATCCTCTCTGTCCCCCGCCTGCGGCGCCGCCCGCACCTCTGATAATCGACGGTCACCCGGCCTGGAGAGTCGCCTCCATCATGGACTCCCGGCGCCCAGGTCGCGGGCTGCAGTACTTGGTGGACTGGGAGGGATTCGGTCCTGAGTGGCGATCTTGAGTGCGCTCTTCCTTGGTGTTGGACAGGAGTCTCATCACGGAGTTCCACCGGGCGCACCTGGACAAACCAGCGCCAGGAGGCGCTGCTGGGGGGGGGGAGTACTGTCACGACTCGCCGCTCATCATCTGCCTCAGCTGCGCGCACACCTGCGCCTCGTCTGCCACGGGCTATTTAGCCCACTCAGCCCAGTGCAGCGGTCTGGAGCCGTCTGTTCGCATCGGCACATCCTCGCAGCTGGATCGTCTCTCAACGACAGCTAAGCTACGCTTCTACGTAAGCATCTTATCCCTTACCTTTTGCAAGTCTTCTCCCCTGTGCACAGGTGGATTCCCTGGTGGCGGATACCCCGTCATCGCCATCCAACCCTCACCGTCGTCACAGGCTCTGCAGGACGCTGTCTCCCGGGCTTCTCCCTTGGCCAACGCCAGCCACCTGTCACCTACAAGTAAGCAGCACTCTGCTCATTATACCTGTCTCGGTGTGGTGCCCTTTACCCCTGTCCTCTGTTCTCTCCATAGGGTTGCCCGGCTGTACGGCGCACCGCTCTGCTTCCTGTGCATCGGCGTTCACCCTCATCACATATTCATATCATACACATCCATCCATACACGCCTGCTTGTTGAATAAAGCTGTTAAATCTACCCTGAGCCTGTGTGCGTGTTTCCTGAGCCGGACATTATGTCAGTACGGCTCCAGCAGAGCAGCTCAGCAGACAGCGGGCTCGCACGCCGTCTTTCCACCCTTGAGGCTCGGGTGGATTTAATAGCCCACCAACAGCAGGTGATTTTAAATCAATTAACTAACATCACTCACCGGTTAGACCACTTGGACCCCCAGCAGGTGTTCCCCTCGGCCCGTCAGGGAGGAGTAGCTCCTGCCACTCCTGTGGCCGGCCAGTCTGCCGCGGGAACGCCAACACGACTCACGCCTATCCCAACCCCCGCCCGCTTCAGTGGTAAGCTCGGCGGACCGCGGGTGTTCATCATGCAGTGTGAGTCGGTGTTTCTGCGTGTTCCCAGGGATTTTCCCTCGGACCACAGCTGAATTGGCTATATCGGCAATCTCCTGGAGGGGCGAGGGTTAACTTGGGCAAGCCCAGTTACGCAAACCTCTCCTACAGCCAGTTCGTGCAGAGCTTTCTCGAGGTGTTCAATCATTCCCGGTGAGATAGCATCCTCGCTGACCGCCTCCTTGGTCTCCAACAGGGAAGCCGGTCAGCGGCGGATTACACTATCGACTTCCGGGTCACAGCGGAGGAGGTGGGCTGGGGTGAGGCGTCACTCTGTAGCATCTTCCTCCGCAGCCTCAGCTCTGGTCTGAGGGATGAGCTGGCCAGCCGAGATCTTCCAGAGACGGTCTCGGAGCTAATCTCCTTAACAATTAGCTTGGATAACAGGCTGCGTGAACGGTTCACCGAGCGGAAGTTAGTCGGCCGCTCGCGTGGAGGTTCCGTCCGCACGCCTCAGGCTTGCCCCCTGGCGTTACCTCCTCCGGAGTCTTCCGAGAAGTCGGAGGCAATGGTGGTTGGTCGGTCAAGGCTCCCCCTAGCGGAGAAACAGCGCCGCCGGGAGCTGGGCCTCTGCATGTATTGCGGAAGCGATCAGCATACCGTGGAGCATTGCCCGGAGAAGCCAAATGGGGGGGTCCGTGAGTCACTGTAGGGGGCCTCACGGACTCTACCCGGTCGAATCCCCTCACAAGTCTATCTCTGCCCATACGATTCTGTCACAATGCCACGGGGCATCTCACACACGCACTGGTGGACTCAGGAGCAGAGCAGAGCTTCATTTCAAAGAGCCTGGCAACCCAATTGGGCATCCCCTGCCACCCTCTGGCCACTCCTCTCAGCCTGGTCACCCTCTCCCGTGCGCCCCTTGGACAAGTAACTCATTGCACCCAGCCGGTCCCTGTAATAATCTCAGGTAATCACCGGGAGGATCTTACCTTGTATGTCCTATCCTCTTCTGTGTCGCCTGTCATCTTAGGCTACCCCTGGTTGCGCCTGCACAACCCTGTGCTGGATTGGCAGACAGGAAGAATCACCGCCTGGAGCTCTTTCTGCATGGGCATCTGCCTTCAGTCCGCAGCCTGCGCCCCGTCCTCTCCCCCTCCGGCCTCGGACGCCGCACCTCCGGATCTCACCCTGGTGCCCTCAGAGTTCCATGACCTGGGCCTCGTGTTCAGTAAGTCCAGGGCAATGTCTCTCCCTCCTCACCGGCCCTACGACTGCGCCATCAACATCCACTCGGGGGTGCCCTTGCCATCCGGACGCCTCTACAGCCTGTCAGCGCCGGAGCAGGAGGCCATGGACAGTTACATCAAGGAGTCCCTCAATGCAGAAATCATCCGCCCTTCTTCGTCTCCACTTGGCGCAAGGTTTTTCTTCGTCTCGAAGAAGGATGGGTCACTCCGCCCCTGTATTGATTTTCAGGCCCTTAATGACATCACGGAGAAGGACCGCTACACCCTGCCATTAATGGACACCGCTTTCCACTCCCTCCAGGGGGTGACCTGGTTCACCAAGTTGGATCTCCGCAGTGCTTACCACCTCGTCCGGATCCGGGAGGGGGATGAGTGGAAGACGGCCTTTCGAACGCCTAGTGGTCACTTTGAGTTTCTGGTAATGCCGTTTGGGCTGACCAACGCCCCTGCTGTGTTTCAACACCTCATTAACGACGTCCTACGTGATTTCCTAGGCCTCTTCATGTTCGTGTACCTGGATGACATCCTCATCTTCTCCAGGTCACGGGAGGAACACCAGGTCCACGTGAGACGGGTCCTACAGCGGCTACTGGAGAACAGGCTGTATGTCAAGGTCGAAAAGTGTGAGTTTTACGCCAAGACCACCTCCTTCCTAGGGTTCGTAATCTCGCACAACCAAGTCCTTCCCGATCCCGCGAAGGTCAAAGCGGTGGTCGAGTGGCCTACGCTGACTTCAAGAAAGCAGGTGCAGCATTTCATTGGGTTTGCCAATTTTTATCGCCGCTTTGTGCCCAATTTCGGAGCCACTGTTGCCCCTTTGACCTGCCTCACTTCTCCCAAGAACCCCTTCCGGTGGACCGAAGAGGTTGCAGCGGCTTTTGAGGCATTGAAGACGGAATTCTCCTCCTCCCGGGTCCTGACCCAGGTTGACCCCGCGCTGCAGTGCCTGGTCGAAGTCGACGCGTCTGATACGGGAGTGGGGGCAGTGCTCTCTCAGAGATCACCCACCGATGGGGTTAAACGACCCTGCGCCTTCTTCTCACGGCGCCTGTCTCCGGCTGAGTGCAACTACGATGTCGGGGACAGGGAGCTGCTTGCCATCAAGCTCGCCCTACAGGAGTGGCGCCACTGGTTGGAGGGGGCTGCCCAGCTGTTCGTGGTGTTAACGGACCACAAGAACCTTGAATACTTAAGATCTGCCAGACGACTGAATGCCCGCCAGGCGCGCTGGTCATTGTTCTTTGCCCAGTTCCGTTTCACCATCACCTACCACCCTGGTTCTAAGAATGGCCGGCCCGACGCCCTTTCCAGGCAGTTTTCCCCTGAGACCACGGAGGAGCCGGGTCATACCATCTTGCCTAGCTCGTGTGTTGTGGGGGTGATTTCCTGGTCCATCAGTGACAAGATCCGGAGGGTGCAGGAGACCGAACCGGATCCGGGCGGCGGGCCGGAAGGGAAGCTGTTTGTTCCATCAACTGTCCGGGGGGAGGTTATTCATTGGATTCACACCTCCAAACTCGCCTGTCACCCTGGTGTCTCCCGGCTTGTGGATTTCCTTCAGCGTTCCTTTTGGTGGCCGGGGCTTCAGAAGGACGCCGCCAACTACGTCCAGGCGTGCCCTGTGTGTGCCACCGGCAAGTCAGGTAATTCTCCCCCCGCGGGTCTGCTCCAGCCCCTGCCGGTCCCTGGCAGGCCCTGGTCTCACATAGCCCTCGACTTCGTCACCGGTCTCCCGGTCTCCAACACCTACGACGCTGTACTGACCATCGTGGATCGGTTCTCCAAGGCTGCCCACTTTGTGCCGCTCCGGGGCCTCCCTATGGCGTGGGAGACAGCGGACCTTCTGGTCCAGCACGTGGTCAGGCTGCATGGGATACCGGTGGAGGTCGTCTCTGATCGGGGGCCCCAATTTGTCTCTGAGGTATGGAGGTGTTTCTGCAACGCTCTGGGGGCTACGGTAAGCCTCTCCTCCAGCCACCACCTGCAGTCCAATGGGCAGTGTGAACGTGCCAACCAGGAACTGGAAGCTGCCTTGCGCTGCGTCACCTCCTCCAACCCGTCGTCCTGGAGTGCGCACCTGGCCTGGGTGGAGTATGCCCACAACACGGCACGGTCTTCTGCCACAGGGATGTCCCCCTTTAAGGCGTCCTTGGGATACGACCCACCTTTGTTCCCGGAGCAGGAGGGCGAGCTGGCCGTTCCCTCCATCCAGGCGCACCTGAGATGCTGTCGGAGTCTGTGGACTAGAGCGCGCGATGCGCTATTACGCATGGCGGTGCCCAACAGCTCCACGGCGAACCACCACAGGAGACCGGCCCCTGCCTACCAGGTGGGCCAACGAGTCTGGTTATCTTCTCAAGACATTAACCTCAAGGCTGAGAGGAGGAAGCTGGCCCCACGCTTCATTGGCCCTTTTACCATCTCAAAAATCATCAACCCGGTAGCTGTGCGTCTGGCCCTCCCTCCCTCCCTCCGCATATGTCCCACCTTCCACGTGTCAAAGATCAAGCCCGTGGTCTCCGATCCTCTCTGTCCCCCGCCCACGCCTCTGATGATCGACGGTCACCCGGCCTGGAGAGTCGCCTCCATCATGGACTCCCGGCGCCGAGGTCACAGGCTGCAGTACTTGGTGGACTGGGAGGGATTCGGTCCTGAGTGGAGGTCTTGGGTGTGCTCTTCCTTGGTGTTGGACAGGAGTCTCATCACGGAGTTTCACCGGGCACACCCGGACAAACCAGCGCCAGGAGGCGCTGCTAGGGTGGGGAGTACTGTCACGACTCGCAGCTCATCATCTGCCTCAGCTGCGCGCACACCTGCGCCTCGTCAGCCACGGGCTATTTAGCCCACTCAGCCCAGTGGAGCGGTCTGGAGCCGTCTGTTTGCATCGGCACATCCTCACAGCTGGATCGTCTCTCAACGACAGCTAAGCTACGCTTCTACGTAAGCATCTTATCCCTTACCTTTTGCAAGTCTTCTCCCCTGTGCACAGGTGGATTCCCTGGCGGCGGATACCCCGTCATCGCCATCCAACCCTCACCGTCGTCACAGGCTCTGCAGGACGCTGTCTCCCGGGCTTCTCCCTTGGCCAACGCCAGCCACCTGTCACCTACAAGTAAGCAGCACTCTGCTCATTATACCTGTCTCGGTGTGGTGCCCTTTACCCCATCCTCTGTTCTCTCCATAGGGTTGCCTGGCTGTACGGCGCACCGCTCTGCTTCCTGTGCATCGGCGTTCACCCTCATCACATATTCATATCGTACACATCCATCCATACATGCCTGCTTGTTGAATAAAGCTGTTAAATCTACCCTGAGCCTGCGTGTGTGTTTCCTGAGCCAGACATTATGTCAGTTACTGATCGATGGTGTGAAAATTTTTATATATTTCTGTTAATAATGTTTGTTGTAAGGTTCTTCGCTAGTTGTAGGGGTTCGTGGGATTAGGCTAATTCCTAGTTTTAGTTTTGTGCCTTGACTGTTATATAGGAGCTGGAGTGGGCAAGCGAGCAGTAAAGCCGTGGTTTTGTGTTGTTCTTGTAACCGCCAGAATAAATGGAGAGCATCTCGATAGGTGACAGACTGATATGCATTATTCCACACAACCCAGAAAACATCCAGTTACACAGCCAAGGAATGAAGGGTGTCATATTTGGTGGTCACAGGATCTCGTCTTTGATGTTTGTAGATGATGTCCTGTTAACGTCATCAATAATTGACCTACAGGTCTTACTGGGATGGTTTGCTACTCAGTGTGAAGCGGCTGGGACGAGAAGTAGTACCTCCAAGTCTGAGTCCATGGTGCAGCTGTAAAAGGGTGAATTGTCCTTTCTGGGTAGGGGACCAGCTCCTGTCCCAACCAGAGGAGTTCAGGTATCTTGGAGTCTTATTCATTAGTGATGGGAGAATGAAACAAGAGATTGACAGACAGACTGGAGCAGCATATGCAGTGATGCATAGGGAGCTGAGCTTCAAAACAGAGCTGTAGATTTACTGGCCAATTTACGTTCCTACCCTCACCTATGGTCATGAACTTTGGGTAATGACCGAAAGAGTGAAATGACTGGTACAAGCAGCTGAAATGAGCTTTCTCCGTAGGGTGACAGGACTCACCCTTAGAGATATGGTGAGGAGTTCAATTATTCTGGAGAGGCTCAGAATAGAGCCACTACTCCTCCACATCAAAAGCAGCCTGCTGAGATGGTTTGGGCATCTAATCAGGATGCCTCCTGGACACCTCACACATGAGGTGCTTTGGGCATATCCCACTGAGAGGAGACCCTGGAGGGAGACCCAGGTTGCTCTGGAGAGACTACTCCCAGCTTTCCTGGGAATACCTTGGTGTCCTCCCTGAGAAGCTGAACGAGGTGTCTGAGAAGAGGGAAGTATGGGCTTCTCTGCTTGGACTGCTGCCTCCGTGACCTGGACCCCTGGAAAAGCTGTAGATGTAGAAGATGGATGGATGGATCTGGTTTTATAACACAACTATCTAAGAAAAATATTCTCGTAATTCTTCTTTATCGTGGAATTGTCAAGAGAAATCTGTCATTTTAGAGTGGCCTTTTTTTGTGACCACCCCAAGTCATACCTGTGCAGCAATTATGCTGTTTAATCATCATTTTGATGATATGGAAATTTCATTCATAATAATCCAATTATTTGATTTAGTACAGATATGCCAGATGCCCTTTCTGGCACAACCGCCCTCACTGATCTGGGCTTGGGACCAGGAGTACACTGGCTTATGGCTGGGTCTGTGGCTGGGTCATGTGTGTGAATGAGAGGGAGGCAGCAGGTGTAATTTTGAAGATGAAGAGAGTCAAGGTTATGAATGCAGATGAGTTTAAACACCTGGAGTCAACCATCCACAACAATGGACAGTGCACAAGAAAGGAGAAGAAGAGATTGTAGGCAGGGTGGAGTGGGTGGAGACAAGTGTAAGGGTGACAGACAGATAATGGCAAGAGTGAAAGGTGACATGTTTGGACAAACCCAGATGCAGACGCAGACTCAGAATAAACACAGTTATGAGAGATGAGATGAGATGAGATTCAACTTTATTGTCATTACACATGTATGAATACAAGGTAACGAAACGTGACTTGGCATTTGGGCATGCTCTGCAGAGCGCATCCAAGGCCGGGGCAGCCGCTAGGCGCCAGTCATATGTTTATTGATGCGTGCGTGCGTGTGTGTGGAAGTGCGAGTGTGGATGAGTGCAGGAGAGTGAGCAGAGCACGGACCAGTCTGGCAACCCTAGGAGAGAGGAGAGACAAGAGTGTGAGCAATCTGTGAATGGATTGCATAAACAAGTGGTAAACAGTCTTACAGGTCTGGTGAGGAGTTGTGGCGCCGAAGAACATCCAAGCTGCCCCGTTTGCCTGCCTCAGTCTGTCGCGTGTCTGTGCTGGTGGCAATGGTGCAGGAGTTGCAGTGCAGAAAAGTTCATACAAGGGAACAGTAAATTCCCAGTGTATAGGTGGGAGTCCCGGTCCACCACCAGGAGGAGGAAGTCCGCCCTGGGGAATTCACCTGTGCACAGGGGAGAAGAGGAAAAGAGTGAAGAGGATTGATTTCTTGAAAAGCTTACTTGGCATTGGGGAGATGAAACTCCCAGATGGCTTGGTGTAGCAGGAAAGATGAGGGAGGCGAAACGCCCTAGTAGGAGGAGTAGAAGACTCTTAGCACAGAGTTCTTACATCCAGGTGGAGCGTTGACGTCTCCGTACAGAATGAGGGGCAGCGCTCCGTAAGAAGACTGCCTAATGAGGAGAACAGGTGTGCGCAGAGCTGTGGAGACAATTAAGGCAGCAGGCACACAGAGCAAATCACCACAGTATTTCCCCCACGGGATGCCTCTCGGCGGCCAATCCAACCTACCTGGGTGCGTCCGGTGGTACTCCCTAATGAGCTGCGGATCCATCACGAAGGAAAGACGCACCCAGGACCTCCACTCCGGACCATAACCCTCCCAGTTCACCAGGTATTGTAGACCACAACCCCTGCGTCGGACGTCCAGGATGCAGTTGACCTTGTATGCGGGGTCACCATCAATCATCACCGGCGGGGGCGGAGTCTTGGGAGGGGGGCACAGAGGGCTGGACACAAACGGCTTCATCTGAGAGACATGAAAGGTGGGACAAATGCGGAGGGAAGGAGGAAGAGCCAAGCGCACAGCGACTGGGTTGACAATATGAGTAATGGTAAACGGACCAAGAAAGTGCTGTGATAACTTCTTGGACTCAGTCTTCAGGTTAATATTCTTGGTTAACAACCATACCTGCTGTCCGACCCAGTAAGGCGGAGCCAGGGTCCTGCGGCGGTTGGCGATGTCAGAGTTGTGGCTCGCCGTGCATTGCAGCACAGCCCAGGTAGCCCTCCACAGCCGGCGGCAGTGCTTCACGTGGGCCTGGATTGAGGGAACAGCAATGTCCTCCTCCTCCTCCGGAAACAGGGGGGGTTCCCTAGGGATGCTTCAAAAGGAGAAAGACCTGTAGCAGTAGAAACAGCGGAATTGTGTGCATACTTGACCCAAGGTAAGTAGGAAGTAAGTAGGAAGTAGGCACCTCAGAGCCGCCTCCAATTCCTGGTTGGTGTGTTCACACTGGCCATTGCTCTGTGGATGGTAACTGGAAGACAGGCTCACCATGGCCCCAATAGCCTTACAGAAGGCCCACCAGATTTGAGAGATGAACTGGGGCCCACGGTCTGACACGATGTCCACTGGAATGCCATGGAGCCACACCACATGCAGGGCGAGGAGGTCCGCCGTCTCCTTGACTGCAGGGAGCTTCTGTAGAGGAATAAAGTGGGCAGCTTTGGAGAACCCATCCACAATAGTGAGGATGACAGTGTGACCTGCAGAGGGGGGAAGACCAGTCACAAAGTCCAGGGCCACATGGGACCAGGGTCTGCTTAGGATGGGGAGAGGATGCAGTAGGCCCGAAGGGGGAGAGGAGAACGACTTGCAGGTTGCGCACTGAGAACAGGCTCGGATGAATTCCCCGATGTCCCTCCGCAGCGAGGGCCACCAGAAGGTCCTCTGCAACTGGGCCACAGTACGCGCTATTCCAGGGTGACACATCAACATGGAGGAGTGCACCCAATCGATGACCTCGCCCCGGACAGAAGAGGGCACATACATCCGGCCGGCCAGCCCCTCGCCTGGGTCGGCCTCAGTCTCCTGCGCTCTCCTAACCCTCTCCTTGATGTCCCAAGAGAGGGCGCCAACGATGCACGAAGGTGGAACAATAGGATGCGGCGGCATCTCTGCTGCTTCAGGAGAAAATTGCCTGTAGAGCACGTCCGGCTTGATGTTCTTCGACCCCACTTCGGCGCCACTCCTCCAGGGCTAGTTTAACCACCAGCAGCTCCCTGTCCCCAGTGTCATAATTCCTCTCTGCAGGTGACAGACGGCAGGAGAAGAAGGCACAGGGGCGGATCTTGTCGTTGGCGGGAGAGCGCTGGGACAATACTGCTCCCACCCTGAAGTCCGAGGCGTCCACCTCCACCAGGCATTGCAGAATGAGGTCCACCTGAGCCAAAACAGGAGGAGTGGAAAACACAGATTTTAATTGAAAAAAGGCTGCCTCCGCTTCTTCAGTCCAACGAAATGGCACCTTGATGGAAGTCAGGTGGGTGAGAGGTAGGGCAATAATGCTATAGTTCTTGACAAAGCGGCAATAGAAATTGGCAAAGCCCAGAAACTGCTGAAACAGCTTACGGGAGGATGGAACTGGCCACTCCAGCACCACCTTTACCTTGTCTGGGTCGGCTATGATCTTTTTGTGGGAAATGACAAACCCCAGGAAAGTGGTGGAAGCGGTGTGAAACTTGCACTTTTCAGCCTTGATGTACAATTGGTTCTCCAACAGGCGCTGTAGGACCCATCTGACGTGCACACAATGTTCCTCCAGAGAATGGGAAAAGATGAGGATGTCATCAAGATACACAAAAACAAACAAGTCCAGAAAATCTCTCAATACATCATTAATAAGACGTTGGAACACCGCAGGTGCACTGGCTAAACCAAAAGGCATTACCATGTACTCGAAGTGGCCACTAGGGGTGAGGAACCCCGTCTTCCACTCATCCCCCTCTTTGATCCGCACCAGGTGATAGGTGTTGTGGAGATCCAGCTTGGTAAACACTGTGGCCCCCTGGAGAGGATCAAAAGCAGTGCTAATAAGGGGGAGAGTGTACTTGTCCTTGACCGTGATATTGTTCAGTTCCCTGAAGTCAATACAAGGCCTGAGCGAACCATCCTTTTTACTTACAAAAAGAACCCTGCCCCCACCACCGAGGACGAGGGCCTGATAATACCAGAGTTCAAGGACTCTTTGATATATTTGTCCATCGCCTCTCGCTCAGGGGCAGAGAGGTTATAGAGCCGGCTGGATGGCAATGGAGCCCCCGACCGGAGGTTAATGGCACAGTCATAGGGGTGGTGGTAGTGGGGAAGTGATAGCACTTCATCCTTGCTGAAAATGGGGCCAAGATCATGGTATTCGGGGGGCACCAACGAGAGGTCAGGTGAGGATGAATCCGGAGAACAGAGAGGCACAGATGGAGAACAAGCAACAGACTGCAGACAGGCACTCAAACAAAAGGAACTCCAGGAGACAATGCTTCCTGTCTGCCAGTCGATCACGGGGTTGTGCAGCCTGAGTCAGGGGTAACCCAGAATGATGGGGTAGGCAGATACAGGAAGCACAAAAAGAACTAATTTGTTCCCGGTGGTTACCTGACACCAGGGCTGAGACAGGGGCAGACTGTTTAACCACGATGGCAAGCGGCACTTTAGACAGGGCAATCAATTTCAGCGGAGTCTTCAGCCGATAGCACGGAAGCCCCAGCCGGGTTGCCAAACTCTCTGAAATAAAGCTCTGCTCGGCCCCAGAATCAATGAGAGCGTGGGTGGCTTTTTCATTGTGTTTATGTTGAAAGCATATGGGAAGCGTAAACCTAGTAAGGGATTTTCCTTGGGGTGAGTCTGTGAATCCCCTTACTGTGACACATGGACCCCCCCCCCCCCCTTTTGGCAGTTTGGGGCATGAGGCTAGTTCGTGCTCCTCGCTAGCACAATATAAACACAAGCCAAGGTCATGGCGGCATTGTCTCTCAGCCAGAGGCAACTTCGATTGATCCATTACCATTGGTTCCTCAGCATCCAGGGAATCGTGGGGGGGGGGGGGGGGCAGCAAGGTAGACCGTGGGGAGCGGTGAAACTAAGAGCCAGCACAACCGGGAAGTCGACGCTCATTAGCTCACTCCTTCAGCCGGTTGTCAATATTGATGGTGAGGGAGATTAGCTCATTCAACTTGGAGGGCTTCTCAATCCGGGCCAATTCATCTCACAGACTAGGGCTAAGGCTATGTACAAATATGCTGCAGAGGGAAGCATCCTCCCACCCGACCTCCACTGCCACTACCCGAAAGTCAACTGAATAATCAGCAACAGACTTACTCCCTTGTTTAAGATTAAGCAATCGAGTGGTGAACACATTATCCTGGTCGGAGTGGTCAAATACTTCATTGAACTCAGCCACAAACCGATCATAGGTATAGTTAGCATAGTTGGGCCGAGCCATGACGGCGTAAGCCCACGCTAAGGCTCACCCTTCCGATAAGTTAACAACATAGCCAATACGGCTGTGATTCGTGGGAAAATCCCCCGGCACTCACTGAAACACAATACTGCACTGTAACAAAAAGCCCCGAGCCTCCCCTAACTTGCCACTAAAATGGGTGGGGGTGGGAACTGTGGTTAAACAAGAATGCTGGGTGGGAAGTGGGGTGGGATTAGCTGGCCCGACCGGCCCTCTGGAAGCCAGTGGAGAAGGCTGTGTCTGGGTGAGCTGATCAAGGCAAGTGTTAATTTTCATCAGTTGTGTAAGAGTTACCTGTTGCTGATATGACAATTGGTCTAAACGAGCCTCAATGATGTTAATTCTTTGTGCAAGAGCACTGTCTGCTGGGCTTCCCTGACGGAGACGTACTGACATGTTTGGACAAACCCAGATGCAGACGCAGACTCAGAATAAACACAATTATCTTTATTGATGCATGCATGCATGCGCGCGTGTGTGTGGAAGTGTGAGTGTGGATGAGTGCAGGGGAGCGAGCAGAGCATGGACCAGTCTGACAACCCTAGGAGAGAGGAGAGACAAGAGTATGAGCTCTCTGTGAATGGATTGCATAAACGAGTGGTAAACAGTCTTACAGGTCAGGTGAGGAGTTGTTGCGCCGAAGAACATCCAAGCTGCCCCATTCGCCTGCCTCGGTCCGTCGCGTGTCTGTGCTGGTGGCAATGGTGCAGGAGTTGCAGTGCAGAAAAGTTCATACAAGGGAACAGTGAATTCCCAGTGTGTAGGTGGGAGTCCCGGTCCACCACCAGGAGGAGGAAGTCCGCCCTGGAGAGGAGAGACAAGAGTATGAGCTCTCTGTGAATGGATTGCATAAACAAGTGGTAAACAGTCTTACAGGTCTGGTGAGGAGTTGTGGCGCCGGAGAACATCCAAGCTGCCCCGTTTGCCTGCCTCAGTCTGTCGCGTGTCTGTGCTGGTGGCAATGGATCAGGAGTTGCAGTACAGAAAAGTTCATACAAGGGAACAGTGAATTCCCAGTGTGTAGGTGGGAGTCCTGGTCCACCACCAGGAGGAGGAAGCCCGCCTGCCAAGCTTACTTGGCATTGGGGAGATGAAACTCCCAGATGGCCTGGCGTAGCAGGAAAGATGAGGGAGGCGAAACTCCCTTGTAGGAGAAGTAGAAGACTCTTAGCACAGAGTTCTTACATCCAGGTGGAGCGTTGACGTCTCCGTACAGAATGAGGGGCAGCGCTCCTTAAGAACACAGCGCAGCTGTGGAGACAATTAAGGCAGCAGGCACACAGAGCGAATCACCACAGAAAGGAAAGGTTTACAAAAAGATAGTAAGATCTGCTATGATTTATGGTTCGGAGATGGTGGCACTGATGAAAAGACAGGAGGCAGAGCTGGAGGTGGCAGAGTTGAAGATGCTAAGGTTTGTCATTGGGAGTGACTAGGAGGCACAGGATTAGAAATGATGTCTGATGGGAGCACCATCAGTTCAAGATTGTTTCGTGTTTCTTTATGTGCATGCATGAGTTCTGTCTGAACTGTTTGCTTGTTTGCTTGAGCTGTGTAAGCTAGTGAAAAGAGTTATTGTGTAATAGTTGTATAATTTCCTACTTTATAGACCACATAGTATAATATAGTGTAGTGTCGTGTAGCATAGTACAATAGACCTATTTTATAGTTTAGTTTACAACTGTCAGCATACAGAAGATGTTCACTTCAGGATGACCCCAGCAATTTCAGCTGACAACAACAGACTACAGGAAGCATATAAAGTAATTGCTGAACTTAAGGAAGATATCTACTGTATCTCCTCCGCTGTGAATTTGAGGATAAAAATGCACTGCTTTCCAGTTTTGCTACACATCTTCCTTTCCTGACGAGCACCATTGCGGCACACCATTGCGGCACAACAATCCAAGAAACCGGTCTCCGACGGCACTGACTGCCAGGACAGTGTTCTGTGGGACCCCGCCACTTGTCCCCGTCATTATGGGCCAAGGTGGTGGTCCGTGGCTGAAGGACTTGATCTGCTGACCCTCTCTCCTCTGCCAATTTGACTCTCTCTAACTGCTTTACTCCGCTGGCTACAGAAAACCTTGTACTCCCAACAGACTCTGCCCCCGCAATTATTCCCCCACCGTGTGATGACAGACTGCCATTACCTGTATAGACTCTCTGGTTAAATGGCATATTGTACATGCAAGGTTAAAAAACCCCATAACTTTAAAATACTAAAACACATTTCAACTTATAAGAATACACATGTGGTTGGAAGTTGTAAATGCTATTTATTTATTTGTTGGCTGTGTTTGTTTGTGCTGGGGTGATAGTGGGAGCTGGACATCTGTCTCTCCTGTTGAGTTAAAAGTCCACCTGTGAGATAAAAGGTGTCATGGGCAGTGGGAGCGCGCCCCTCCCATCCTGCCTCACATTCACTAACTCATCACGACACCTGAGGCACAAGACACACCTGCACCCGCTCATCAGCCAGCATACTTAAGCAGGCTCTCTCCGCGCAGTCAACACTGGCTCGTCTGGGTATACTGCCTGCAAACAGGCAAGCAAATTTAAACGATAAGTGTGAACACGTTGTCTCACCTTATTTCTCTTCCTTCCTCAGGTTGCTGCCACCATGTAGGTGTGTCTCTTGGACTGCGCGCACTCTCCTGCCACATCTCACTGTCCTCAACTCCTACTCCACCCAGTCAGGCACCATCAGCTTATCTTCCCCCCTTACCCCACTGGTTCGTCTATTCCCTGCTGGGTCCTGCCAGTCTTCCCTGGATTTCCCAAGTAAGTGGCAATTTGGCTCGCCCAGTTCCCCTTACTCCATTCCTCTGCTCACAGCTCTAGTCTTCTCTTCACAGGGCCATTCCTCTGGCGAGTGACTGTTTCTGCGGCTGTGTGCTTTGGTTTTTTGATATTTAATAAAACTCTCAAACGTGCCCCTCTATGTGGTTCCTCCTGTGCTTTGGCATCGTGCACGTGTGCTGTTAAGTTTTATTAGTCATGACAAAAAGGAGATTAACATTATTCTGTTGTGTATTTAAACTGGTAGGTAATAATTGTGGTAAACAGCTGCGGCTTTGGTAGGTGGCCACAAGGTAAGTGACCACCTTGCATCTGTGCCTCAGCATCATCCTGCCAAGGTCAGGACTTCAACCAGACGTTTAGCTCCTGAAGGAGGCCGTACGCTGGGGCTCTGTATGTCCTCCACCCCAGGAGCTGACTGGGGCTGCAGGGGTGGAGGCTGTCCTTGCCCTGCCATGCCACTCCTTTCCTCCAACTGGGGCCGACAGTATCATCTCTTCTTTGATTGTTGGCAACTCAATTATCCGACATGTTAAATCAAAATCATCTGTGACTCATCTGTGTCTTCCCGGTGCTAAAGTCGCTGATGTGCTGCAACAGATTCCAGATCTCCTCAAACAACACGCTCATATTCATCGTCATTCACTGTGGCACTAACAATATCCACAAAAAACAATTTGAACTATTAAAACAGGACTTCACCACACTCACTGACTCACTTATAGACCCCAATAAAAGACTGATTGTCTCCGGTCCTCTGCCATTACCCCATTTTGGAGACGTTAAGTTCAGCTGGCTGTGCCTGCTGCACAGGTGGCTGATGGGACTGTGTAGGGTCAGAGAAATTCCTTATGTAGATAATTTCTCATCTTTTCATAACAGTCTGTACCTTTTTAAACCAGATCGTTTACACCCAAATCACAATGGTTTATTTATTCTAACAATTTTAATTTTACATTATAGTCCTGCACCAATTATCACTTATGCTCACTGCCAACAAACAGTCCTGTAACCGAAGTGTCTGTCTCACGGCCTCTTAGTTTAAATAATTTAAATACACCGCAAAAAAAAAAAAAAAAATCATGTCACCAAAATATTGAAGCAACATAACTTGAAATTAAAAATGCCACAGTCACATTGACACCCCCAAGCGGTGGCACAGGGTGGCAACGGCCACCCTGGTTCAACACCTTGCCTCCTCCCCCTCCCCTTCTGTGGCCACCCTGCCACTGGACAGTCGAAACATAATTTTCTAAGTTCTAACTTGTTTTTCTATGTCGTATTATTTTACATGTAGTAATGTTAATGTTTCACAATTATTGATGTGTGCTGCATATTAATAACAAATATTAACAAAATACAGCAAACTAGGGCAGATCACTGTCATACCTTGAACTTGTCTCTTCCCACTATCTCTGGTTGAACACCAGGTATGCGTTCAGTTCACGAAACAGTTTGCCGAACATACAGTTTGCAAAGCGAACTAACCTAAATGAACGGGCAGTTCTCGGCGAATGGTTTTTCTGTTCGGCTCGTGCATTCTGTAGTTGTGTAGATCTATGGTTTTCTGTCAGCCGGTTAGAGGACCATATTTATACGGTAACTACGGCATAGAGTGTAGCCTACTTTAACTTCATATTACCTAAGAATTCTCTGTTATTATCATGGTCCGCTCTGCTCATTATCCGCAGCTGCACGCACACCTGATCCTCATTAGGCTGGGCCTATATCTTCCACGCTGCCCGGAGTGGCAGGGCGGAGATGTCTCACTGCGCTCCAGAAGAGCTTCATCGCCTAATCGTCTCAGTTACCAGAGCCACAGCCGAGCCAGCCCTCACCTACGCCGGAAAGAGCCAACCAGCCTTCCACGTAAGCTCCATTAACAACTTGCCACCTCCTACTAATCCCCTGTGCACAGGCGGAGTCCGTGGCGGCGGAGCCTTTTCCTCTTCCTCCTGGGCGGCGGACTTACCAGCCTCCTTCCCTCACCACCTTCACCTACACTCTCCTGTCGGGATAATACCACCATCTGAAGAGCACTGTCTCCCTGGCCACAACCGCAACGCTGAACCGGAGAAACTCACCATCTGTTCCCACAGTGAGCTACACAATAACGGTTTAACTCCAGTTGTGACGCCCAGTAACCATCTCTCTCTGTGTGTCCCCAGGGTTGCCAGGCCGTCTGCCTGAGCTAACCAGCTCAGGCAGACTCCTCTTGTTTGGCTTACTCCCGTACCAACTCCCAGCCGTTTCAACGGTAAGTTGGGCGAAGCCAGGGGTTCATTATGCAATGTGAGGTGGTGTTTCAGTGGGTGCCAGAGGACTTGCCTTCCGACCATAGTAAGATTGGTTATGTTATTAATCTGTTGGAGGGGAGAGCACTAGCTTGGGCCTATGCGGTAATGGCTAGAGCAAATTATGCTAGCCTCACTTTTGGCCAGCTCATTAGTGAATTTAATGAAGTGTTTGATCATTCCGATCGAGATAGCGTTCTCACCACCCGCCTATTAAATCTAAGGCAGGGGTCTAGGGCGGTATCACGACGGCCCTCACGGACCGTCACAAGACGCCTCAGTCACCAGAGAGTTTGCAGTGGTAATTTATTGTTGAGTAAGGATGAACACACACAGAACACATGCAGTGGCTGGGGAAAGTCTGAGCCGGGGAACACCCGATGCGCCAGACGAGATAATCACAAAGATACAGTCACATAGAGCGTACCTTACAACGGGACCGTTAACAGACGGGTAACGGGGGATTCCCAAGTCCGTTAACCACGATGAGCAAGGAGAATAACAGGAGCACGACGGAACGTGGCTGAACATACAGGTGAACAACAGGATATAACAGAGACTGCCACGTTGGAGGACATTTAGCACCCGCTTATATCTCTGGTGGCTAATGACCCCAACGCGGCACAGCTGCTGCTAATGACAGCAGAGCAGCAGCTGACTTTGACAGCAGGGAGCTCCCCCGGGCGCCTTCACAATAAGAGCCCGAGGAGCTGGAAGGAATCCTCAGCTGCCAAAGCCAGAGAACAAAAAGATATGAGACCCGAGTGTGGCCAGAACCGACACTCGGGTTATGACAGTACCTCCCCCTCAAGGCCGAGCTCTGAGCGGCCTGAGTAACACCCAAGCCCCCCCCCCCCACCCCCCTAGGGTGGGTGGATGGGGAGCTGGCAGGAGGGAGAGAGAGACAAACAACCAACAAGGCTACAAAGGTAGGGAGAAAAAAAACCCACAATAAGTACAAAATAGGCAACACACCCTTGGGCAAACAGAGTGACACAAAAACACAAAACAATCCCCCCCCCCACACACACACACCCCAACAGTCCCACAGACGAGATCAGGAACCCGGAAAGGGCGCAGTCCAGGCCCGGAGGGATGGGGCAAAAGGTTCGGGGGGGGGGGGGTCATCCGGCAACAAGAGGCCACAGAACAGGGAGGGGAAAAGAGGACAGTTCGGGCGGCCTACCCCAGTCCCATGCTCGGGGGAAGAGAGTTTCAGGCGGCCGGAGCAGGTCGCCGCACAGGAAGATAAACAGGTCGGGGGGCTGGCCCAGAGAACCAAACCAACGAGACAGCCCTTCAGGCGGCCGCCCCGCAACACCAGCCCACCAGAACCGTTGGGAGGAAGCAGCCGGTGATCCCGCAGAAAAGGGGGGAGATGAGGGGAAACCGGGCGGAGCGTTCGGGACCCCAACGGCCCCAGGTGGAGATGGGTAGTGCTCCTCAGGGAGACGAGGAGGATGACTGTGGAGATGAGGGTGATGAAGAAAACGAGCCTGTCCAGCATCCGGTGGCTGGGGATCTGCAGCTCCCTCACCGAACCTAGGACCTGCTGGTGCAGCACCCACGGTGGACCCCGATTGGGCCTCCGGAACCAAACCCACGGTGGACCCCGATTGGGCCACCGGAACCAAACCCACGGTGGACCCCGATTGGGCCTCCGGAACAGCACTCCCGGTGGACCCCAACTGGACCGGAACAGCACTCCCGGTGGACCCGGTCGGCGTGGCACCAGACTCGACCTCCAACCCCGAAACTGGAACCTCTGGCGCAGCAGGCGAGAACAGCCCCTCGCCGGCGACCCTGGGAGAAGACTCACACAAGAGAGAAAACCCGGGATCAGGATCACCGGCAGCGCCAGAACCCGGTGAGATAAGCTCGGACGCAGCGGGCGGCTGCACCCGGCTCATCTCCCCTTGAGACAGGCAAAAGTGCTCTAAAAGGTGAAGAAGAAAGATAAAACAGAGCACTTACCTGAGCTCGGGTTCTGACGCCGTCCAGGACTGCGATGATCCGGGCTCAGAAGTCAGGAGGTCGTCCTCAGGCTCCCACTCAGCTGCGTCGGGCTCCGCAGCTGGCATGATGGTGCGTGCAGCTAGAGAGTCCTCCAGCACCGATGTCCACGCCGGTGGCCCGCACGGCGTGGTGGCAGGAGAATCTCGCCCTGCTGGACCGGACCGCTCCTCCGTGGAACCCCGGGGACGCTTCTTCATCGGCGATGGCTCCACGCTGCAGTCCGCTCTCCTCCTCCGCCCATGGCGTGGCTGCGGAACCAGAACCAGGCTCTCCAGAACCGCAGGCCCCCTCCTCATCCAGCGACGTTGGCCTGACGTCGAGGACCGCTCAGCGGGGGGAGACACAGAGGAAGCAGGGTTATTACTTTCGTCCACAGCGGGTGGAGGGAGCTCGGGGGGCTGCATACCCCGTACTCCACCCCCAGGAGTCAGACAAGGCAAAACAATATCAAAAGAAGAGAAATTATCATGCACTTGCCTTTCCCCTAAGGGTAAGATGGTCCTCGCTGTGGGGGACGTCATTCCTTCCTTTCCCCGCTGGATGGCGACAGAGGGCCCTCTGGGAAGACGAGATGAGGCCACTCGAGGCGGATCCGGGATGAAGCTCGCCGAAACGGAGCTCTCGTGACACACAGCAGCCAGGATAGGCGACGAGGAGGAGGGGGCGACAGCCGGGGTCAGTCAGGCATGAAGCGCTGACGGGACAGCAGGCGAGGGCCCGGGAGAAGACGAGGCTGCGGGGATTCCCCTCTGACGAGGCGCGGGAGTGACAGCTGTGTGGGGGGTTGAGCCCTTGCGGCGACCCGGGACAGCATCCAGACGGGGCTCTAGCCGAGGTTGGAAGCCGGAGTGACGACGGTTCCTTGTAGGGGGTGAGGCGAAGGTGAGGTCCGGAAATCGCCGTTCCTGAGCAGAAACAGCGGCAAGCAAGTCAGCAAACTCAGGAAACTCACCCAGCGCTGGATTCCTCTCCACGAGTCTAACCGCCGCCACCACATGCTTCATACACACTGGAGGATTCTCAGCGGAGCAAGCAGCTGCCACCCGGTCCCATATCTTGTCTGCTGTCATCTGCAGCTTCTCTGGGGGAATCCCGAGTGACGACATGCCCGATGGGAAAAGACCTCCGGATGGTGCGAACTCCCGGGCCGGAACAGACGCAGGAGCGGGATCCCGAAGCGAGGGGCGACGTCTCCTCCGCTTCAGCTTCCTGCCAGGATTTCCCTCCAGCCCTCGGAGTATCTCACGCTGGGCGGTGATGTCATCTCTCCTCACGCTTACCTCTGGATGATTAGTGAAGCGGGGGAGAGAATCCAGAATTTCCTCGGCTAGGTCCAGGTACCAGGGCACTTCGCTGTTGTATTCGAGGAGGGAGGCGGCGACAAGGACTCTGTCCACGCGCTCGAGGGTGTCAGCGAGAACAGCGTCCTGCCTCCGAGCACGAGACCTCCACGATGGCATGCTTCAACACGGCACCCAGACAGGTAGGAACAAACAGTCCACTACTGCAAACTACACGGTGAATGGCGTCTCGATGCAACGCCTCCTCTCCGGGCGTTTGGCGGCAGTCTACTATCACGACGGCCCTCACGGACCGTCACAAGACGCCTCAGTCACCAGAGAGTTTGCAGTGGTAATTTATTGTTGAGTAAGGATGAACACACACAGAACACATGCAGTGGCTGGGGAAAGTCTGAGCCGGAGAACACCCGATGCGCCAGACGAGATAATCACAAAGATACAGTCACATAGAGCGTACCTTACAACGGGACCGTTAACAGATGGGTAACGGGGGATTCCCAAGTCCGTTAACCACGATGAGCAAGGAGAATAACAGGAGCACGACGGAACGTGGCTGAACATACAGGTGAACAACAGGATATAACAGAGACTGCCGCGTTGGAGGACATTTAGCACCCGCTTATATCTCTGGTGGCTAATGACCCCAACGCGGCACAGCTGCTGCTAATGACAGCAGAGCAGCAGCTGACTTTGACAGCAGGGAGCTCCCCCGGGCGCCTTCACAATAAGAGCCCGAGGAGCTGGAAGGAATCCTCAGCTGCCAAAGCCAGAGAACAAAAAGATATGAGACCCGAGTGTGGCCAGAACCGACATTCGGGTTATGACAGGCGGTGGCAGATTATGCCGTAGACTTTCAGGTGGCGGCTACTGAAGTAGGTTGGGAGGATGCTTCTCTTTGCTGTATTTTCATCAGGAGCCTCAGTGCTAGCCTTCAGGATGAGTTAGCCCCTTTAGAGAAACCAACTAGGTTATCAGAGCTCATTTTTCTGGCCATTAGTCTGGATAATAGACTGAGGGAGTGAGCGGCGGAACGTAGGTCCGATGGACGGTCCGGGGAACCATCTCACCATTCTCCTCAGTCCTCAATATTGGCTTTACCATCCTCTGCACCCTCAGCGC
Source organism: Pholidichthys leucotaenia (assembly GCA_020510985.1). NCBI lineage: Eukaryota > Metazoa > Chordata > Actinopteri > Cichliformes > Pholidichthyidae > Pholidichthys > Pholidichthys leucotaenia. Next base: position 43,859,408 of record CM035838.1, on the reverse strand, counting down.
CTGCGGAGCCTATGACGGTGGGGCATTCTAGACTATCTGCGGCAGAGAAACAGCGTCGCCGCGAGCTTGGGTTGTGCCTGTATTGCGGGAGCGGGGAGCATGAGGTTGGGTCGTGTCTGCTTTGGCCAAAAGGGGGAGTCCGTGCGTTAGAGTAGGGGGACTCACGGACGTACCCCGGTCTAATTCCCTATCCAGTTTGCTTCTTTCTATTAGATTCATACACAAACACACAGAGATACCTACACAGGCCTTAATCGACTCCGGGGCTGAGCAAAGCTTTATGTCTAGAGACCTGGCAACCTGTTTGGGCCTTCGCTGCATTCCCCTTGAGTCTCCTCTCCGGCTGATTGTGTTGTCTAATGCCCACATGGCTACAGTATCCCACCGGACAGCGCCAGTCTCCATTATTGTATCTGGGAATCATCGAGAGGAACTGTCCTTCTTTGTGTTGCCCGTCTCGACGTCTCTGGTCATTCTGGGCTACCCCTGGCTACGCCTCCATAACCCGACAATTGATTGGAGTGCAGGCAGTATTAAATCATGGAGTTCATTTTGCCTCAGCACCTGTCTGCAGTCAGCAGCGTGCTCACCTTCAGTGACCCTAGGGGTTCCTTCCGATCCCCCTCCCGATTTGTCTAAGGTGCCTCCTGAATATCATGATCTCGGTGCCGTGTTCAGCAAGTCCCAGGCTCTGTCCCTTCCCCCGCACCGACTGTATGATTGTGCCATCAACCTTTGCCCGAGGGCTCCTCTCCCATCTAGCCGGCTGTATAGCCTTTCCCCGCCGGAGTAGGTGGCTATGGACACATACATCAAGGAGTCCCTGAGCTCTGGCATCATTCGCCCATCCTCTTCGGTGGTGGGGGCGGGGTTCTTCTTTGTGGGAAAAAAAGATGGCTCATTGAGACCATGCATCGATTTCAGGGAGTTGAATAATATTGCTATCAAGGATAAGTACACCCTCCCGTTGCTTAATTCTGCCTTTGACTCTCTCCAGGGGGCTTCCTGCATTACCAAATTGGATCTGCACAACACTTACCATCTGGTTCGGATCCGCGAGGGGGACGAGTGGAAGACAGGGTTCTGCACCGCTAGTGGTCACTTTGAATATCTGGTGATGCCATTTGGTCTGACCAATGTGCCTGCTGTGTTTCAGTGCCTCATCAATTATGTTCTGAGAGATTTTCTAAATGTGTTTGTGTTCGTTTACTTGGATGACATCCTGATCTTCTCCCATTCCTTAGAGGAGCACCGGGTACACGTGAGACGTGGTCTTCAGCAGCTATTGGAGAACCAGTTATTCGTCAAGTCTGAGAAATGTGAGTTTCATATGTCCAAGACGTCCTTCCTGGGCTTCATTATTTCTCTTAAGGAGATCCTTCCAGACCCGGGCAAAATTAAGGCGGTGGTGGAGTGGCCGGTCCCGTCCTCAAGGAAACAGCTCCAGCAGTTCCTGGGATTTACTAATTTCTACCACCGATTCATAAAGAACTACAGCAGCCTGGCCCTTCCCCTGACGCGCCTTACATCCACGAAGGTTCCCTTCCGGTGGTTGGAGGAGGCGGCGGCAGCCTTTGTGGACCTGAAGAAGCAATTCTCTGATTTGCCGATCCTGGTGCAGGTGGATCCCAGCCTGCAGTGCCTCGTGGAGGTGGACGCCTCGGATTCTGGTGTGAGAGCGGTTCTTTCTCAACGTTCTCCGACGGATGGGAAGGTCCGGCCTTGTGCCTTTTTCTCCAAGCGACTACAGTATCTCCGGCGGAGCGGAACTATAGCATTGATGACAGGGAGTTGCTGGCCATCAAACTGGCTCTGGAGGAGTGGCACCATTGGCTGGAGGAGTCCTCGCAGCGGTTTGTGGTTTGGACGGACCATCGCAATTTGGAGTACCTTAGGACGGCCAAGCGCATGAATGCCCGTCAAGCCTGCTGGTCTCTTTTGTTTGGTTGATTTGACTTTACTATCACCTACCGCCCTGGGTCCAAGAATGCGAAACCAGACACCCTCTCCAGGCAGTTCGCCTTGGACACCCTGGAAGCTGAAGACCATCCCATCCTTCCTACCTCTTGTGTTGTGGGCGCCCTCTCGTGGGGAATTAAGGAGAGGGTCCTGGGTGGGGGGCCAGCGGGGAAGCTGTTTGTGCCATCGGCCATCCGGGGTGATGTCATCCAGTGGGCCCACACATCCAAGTTCGCCTGCCATCCTGGAAGACGACGCACGGAGGAGCTGTTGCAACGCTCGTTCTGGTGGCCCTCTCTTCCAAAGGATGTCGGGGCGTATATACGGGCCTGTCCCCAGTGTGCCACCGGGAAGTCCCCATCGTCCCCACCAGCAGGGTTGCTCAACTCCCTTCCGGTTCCTGGCAGACCCTGGTCCCATGTGGTGTTGGACTTTGTTACCAGCCTCCCTCCTTCCAACAGTCACACCGTGGTTCTCACCCTTGTGGACAGATTCTCCAAGGCAGCCCATTTTGTTCCTCTTCCGGGTCTGCCTACGGCAAAGGAGACAGCTGACCTGTTGGTCCAACATGTGGTGAGACTTCATGGGATCCCCATGGACATCGTCTCGGACCGGGGGCCCCAATTTATTTCCCAGGTGTGGAGGTCCTTTTGCAACGCCCTTGGAGCCAAGGTGAGCCTGTCATCTGGATACCATCCACAGTCCAATGGCCAGTGCGAACGTGCCAACCAGAAGCTGGAGGCGACGCTGCAGTGTGTGGCTTCTTCCAATTCGACGGCATGGAGTTCCTTCCTACCATGGATTGAGTATGCCCACAATTCAACGGTCTCTTCGGCCATAGGTATGTCCCCGTTTCAAGCCTCTCTTGGGTATTCTCCCCCTATGTTTCCCGAGGAGAAGGGCGACATCGTCGTGCATCTGTGCGGGCAGCACATGAGACGCTGTCGTTGTCTATGGAGAGCAACTTGGGCCGCGCTACAGCGTACAGCCAAACGCAATACTGCTGTGGCAAATCATCATAGGACCCCAGCTCCGGCGTACCAGGTGGGTCAGCAGGTTTGGCTGTCTACAAAGAACATTAATCTGAAGGCTGAGCGCAGGAAGATGCAGCAGTGGTTTATTGGGCCATTTGCCATCTCTCGCATTATCAACCCTGTGTCGGTATGGCTGGATCTCCCCCCTTCCCTCCGCATATGTCCCACATTTCATGTGTCGCAAGTTAAACCTGTGTCTTCCAGCCCCCTGTGCTCTCCTCCCAGGTTGCCACCGCCCCCTAGGATGATCGACGGCAGCCCGGCGTGGAGTGTGACTGCTATCCTGGATGTCCGCCGCCGGGGCCGTGGGCTGCAATACCTGGTGGACTGGGAGGGATATGGCCCGGAGGCCAGGTCCTGGGTGCGTCCTGCCTGTGTGCTCGACAACGATCTCATCAGGGAGTTCCATCGGACGCATCCAGGTAGGCTGGAACGACCGCCAAGAGGCACTCTTTGGGGGGGAGTACTGTCATGGTCCGCTCTGCTCATTATCCACAGCTGCACGCACACCTGATCCTCGTTAGGCTGGGCCTATATCTTCCATACTGCCCGGAGTGGCAGGGCGGAGATGTCTCACTGCACTCCAGGAGAGCTTCATCGCCTAATCATCTCAGTTACCAGAGCCACAGCCGAGCCAGCCCTCACCTACGCCGGAAAGAGCCAACCAGCCTTCCACGTAAGCTCCATTAACAACTTACCACGTCCTACTAATCTCCTGTGCACAGGTGGAGTCCGTGGCGGCGGAGCCTTTTCCTTTTCCTCCCAGGCGGCGGACTTACCAGCCTCCTTCCCTCACCACCTTCACCTACACTCTACTGTCAGTACAATACCACCATCTGAAGAGCACTGTCTCCCCGGCCACAGCCGCAACACTGAACCAGAGAAACTCAGCATCTGTTCCCACAGAAAGCTACACAATAACGGTTTAACTCCAGTTGTGAAGCCCAGTAACCATCTCTCTCTGTGTGTCCCCAGGGCTGCCAGGCCGTACAGTGTCTCGCTCAGTTCCCGACAGTTCCAGTTAGCACTCACACCACTATTCATTCACACTGGTTGTTAATAAACATAATTGTATCAATTTGGAGTCTGTGTCTTGTCACTGGGTCAGCAAACCATGTCAGTTATACCCCCACCAAAAACAATATTTTATGCATGGTATTGTTTTCCTTACAAACTGACATAACCTCTACTCTTAAATTGATGGAATTGCTCAGAAAAGAATAGAAAACAAAAAGGACATTGCAACCTATCTTACCGAGCCGCCATCTTTGTTTGCTATGCGAGTCACCTCCCCAAGGAGTTCGGCCAGTGAGAAAACGGTTTGCAGCGAGAGTGTCGTTCAGTTACGGAAACTAATGAATGATTCCAAATGGTTTTGTCAACTGAACGCAAGGCAGGTAGTGTGAGTACGTTAATCAGGTGATGATGAGAATTGCGCCATCATCAGTCTTGATCAGGTTGAAGGCCTAATTGCATTAGATAAGTTTGGAGTGTGCAGTAGCTAATTATTATTTGGATGTTGAGAGAAGCCATTGCTAATGGGAATGCTGCATAAGTCATTTAATTCTTACTTAAAAATGTGTGTGTGGGGCGCTCGTGCGCAGTAATGGAGTAGACGTGTTTCCACGAGGCTCCGTCGCAGACTTCTAAATTTTGTTTATCTTTGCTACACCTACTTACCAACTTTTTGCCTACTTATCGTCAGAGCTGTTTCTAACTAACCTCCAATCATGCCACCCAAGAGAGACGAGGTAAAACCATCAAATTCAACCTCGGCTAGCGCTAGCAACGAAGCTATATTAGCTGCTGTTAACAAATATGGTGCTGAGCTAGCTAAAGTTTCAGCGCAGATGGAAGAGTTGAAAAAGTCCGTGGAGGGTCGCTTAAGCACAGTGGAGACGCATTTGGGCACATTACAGAATGAACATAATCAGACTGAACAACGCTTGGATAGTATGGATGTGGCACTCTCCGACGCAGATGTTCGCATCACGGCACTGGAAGCTAGCTACCGTGAGTTGCAGGTGGAAAATGGTCGGCTCAAGGCTAAGCTAAATGACTTGGAGGGGCGCTCGCGGAGGTTAAACATCAGGATCGTGGGGATCAAAGAAGGAGAAGAGAAGGGCAATCCCACGGAGTTTGTGACACGACTGCTACCGGAGCTGCTTGGCCCGAATAACCTGACCAAGCCCGTTAAAATTGACTGTGCCCACCGCAGCCTCAAACCTAAGCCTCCGGACAACGAGCGCCCACGGATGATCATTGCCAAAGTCCACAATGACCGCGACTTGGCCAATATTTTTAAACTCAGCAGACAACAGGGTCCAGTCCGTTATCAAGGCAACAAAGTGTACATCTTCCCGGACTACACGGCAAAGGTTGCATCACTACGTCAAGCCTTTAACAACGTCAAGAAGAAGCTGACTGATGCCGGCGCCAAGTGTTCTCTACGGTTTCCAGCCAAACTTCAGGTCGTCCACAACAGAGAAGTTAAAGTGTTTAACACTCCGGCGGATGCAGAGAGGTTTGCCAACTCCCTGACTGACAGTGTATAACTGGCGAAGTGCACATTGTTTAAATTATACAGCTGTTGACGCCACTCTAATACTGCACTTTATTCTGCCTCGTCCTTTTTTGATGGCATATTCCAAGTTAATTATATTGTCTTTGTGTGTAGCTTTTTTTTTTTTTTTTCAGTTAATTGATTTACATTAGAAGACTGCGCGGCTTCATTGGTGGTCTGTTGAAACGCAAAACTGTGTCCGTTACCCAGCAGTCTCCCAAGTATTAGTGGGTTTTGCCGCTTTGTTCCTGTTTTTTGCGGCGTTAAGGGAATGGGTTTTTATAATATGTTTTTCTTTTTTAATTTGTTCTTTGTTTGGTTTGTTTTGCCTGCCAGTGTAGCCATTTACTGCCTAAGCCCATATATTTTTTAAATTTAATTTTTGAATGCAAGCTGGTTCTTCTGGATCAGGTGTGAGTCATCTCACGTTCACATCATGGAACTGTAGGGGTTTGGAGAAAGCTCTCAAAAGAGTAAAAGTATTTTCACATCTGAAATCATTGTCCTCTGATATAATCTTCTTACAGGAAACCCATATTCCCCCCACAGAACAGAGACGGTTGAGAGCCTTATGGATATCCCAGGTCTATCAATCTACCTTTTTCCTCAAAGGCCAGAGGAGTGGCCATCTTAGTGCGCAGAACTATACCTTTTGTATTCAAGTCTATGGTGACCGATCCAGGTGGGAGATTTGTGCTTGTAACAGGTACCATAAACTCTATGCCATTGGCCCTTTTAAATGTATATGCTCCAAATTATGACAGTCCGGATTTCTTCTGTAAAATCTTTCATCTTGTTGCGGAACAGAATAACTGTAACATCATTATAGGAGGTGATTTTAATTGTTTCCTAGACCCTCATCTTGATAGATCTTCCACTACAACTGCTCCCATGTTAAAATCTGTGCCAGTCCTAAATAATCTTATTAAATCGCTAAATTTAGTGGATATTTGGAGGCATCAACATCCCTTGGACAGACAGTACTCCTTTTTCTCCCAGGTACATGGCAGTTTTACTAGGATTGATTATTTTCTCGTTGATTCCAATTTAATTACCAACGTTGTCAGTTCAGATTATAACAATATTTTAATTTCTGATCATGCCCCTGTGTCTGTTAAAATAAACTTCAACATGCTTGTGCACTCATATAATTGGAAATACAATCCGGCATTAAATTCAGATAAAGCTTTTTGTGAAAGCATCTCAAACAAAATTACAGATTTCTTACACTTTAATGATAATGGTGAGGTATCTGATTCCACACTGTGGGAAACATTTAAATCCGTTATTAGGGGTGATATTATCTCGTACCAGTCTTATAATAAAAAGGTTAAACAGAAGCGTATGTCTGAAATACAGGCCCAACTCCCTTTGTTGGAGGAATCATTTCGTATCTCAAAATCAGATGAAATACTAAAGAATATTGTATCTGCAAGACATGAATACAACCGCATTCTTGGTGAGCATGTTTGTAATTATATACGAAAACTTAAACAAAAGCAATTTGAGCTTGGTGATAAAGCACACAGCGTACTCGCTAGGCAGTTGAGAGGTGTTCAAGCTGAATGGGCAATTTATAAAATTGTATCTAATGGAGAACTAATAACTGACCCTTTACAGATAAATAACACTTTTTATGAATATTATAAAAACTTATATACCTCTAAATCATCGTCATCAAAGGAAGACATATGGGGGTTCTTAAATAGATTGGATATGCCCACATTGAGTGAAAATGCCAAACAACAGTTGGATGCTGACTTCACACTAGAGGAGATCAAAGCTGCCATCCGTTCATTTCCAAATGGTAAGGCTTGTGGCCCTGACGGATTTGGCATTGAATTTTATAAAATTCACATTGATAAACTTGCTCCATTGTTGCTTCGTATGATAAACTCTTCCGTGAAGGAAGGATCATTTCCAGAGACATTATACGATGTGAACATTTGTCTACTGTTGAAGAAGGGTAAAGATGAAACAAATCTAGCTTCTTATCGCCCTCTCAGCCTTTTAAATAGTGACCAGAAAATTGTTGCAAAAGTTTTGGCAAACCGCTTGAACGAACACATTGGCTCCTTAATTCATAGTGACCAAACCGGGTTTATCCCCGAAAGGTTTGCATTTTCGAATACTCGTAGACTTCTGAACGTCATGTATTCTAACAACCCACCATATTCTGCTGTTGTCTCCTTGGATGCACAGCAGGCCTTCGATCAAATTGAGTGGGAGTATACAGTATGTTTATTACTCTTAAAAGATTTGGCTTTGGTGACAGATTTATAGCTATCGCAAAAATGCTTTATGCACGTCCTAGATCATATGTACTTACTAACAACAATAAATCTGCCCCATTTTTATTACATCGCGGGACCAGGCAGGGCTGTTGCCTATCGCCAATGTTTTTTGCTCTGGCGCTTGAACCACTTGCTGTTGCCATCAGGATGGAGCCTGAAATAGTTGGGTTTAGATATAGCGCATCTGAATGCACTATTGGCTTGTACGCTGATGATGTCATTTTGACACTGTCTGACATTAGACAGTCTCTTCCACCTCTTCTCGAGATCATTAGGGAATTTGGTCAGTTCTCTGGTTTTACCATTAACTGGGAGAAAAGTGTTCTCATGCCTCTTTCAGATGGTCTAGATAAAACATTTCTCAACACATTACCTTTTAAAATATCAAATGAGCACTTTGAATATTTAGGAATCACCATCCCTAGGAATCCCAAACTTATTTTCAAATTGAATTTTACAGAACTATTAAATAAGATTAGGGGCATGATTGAGAAATGGAAATTACTACCAATTTCTCTAATTGGACGAGTAAATATTGTCAAAATGATTGTACTTCCTAAATTTATATATTTATTTCAGAATCTGCCAATTTTTCTTACAGCATCTTTTTTTAAATTAGTTGATTCCATTATCATCTCCTTTATTTGGGCTGGCAAAAACCCCCGTGTCTCTAAATTACATCTCCAAAAATCCTCGGTCGAGGGTGGTCTTGGGTTGCCTATTATGAGACATTATTATTGGGCCTGCAACGCTAGGGCCTTGGTCTTCTGGTCCCAAGATAATCATAATGTGGATCAAATACCGTGTTGGCCTGCACTTGAATCTCATAACTGTCAAACCCTCATTGGTACATCTTTATCTGCTTTATTATTTAGCAAGGTCGACGTCCCTCTGAATGTGTTCAGACATGACTTTGTGCTGCACAATTCCTTTAGAATTCTGAAACAAATTAAGAAGATATTGCATCTTCCTGACCTTTCTATATATGCACCTATATGCCAAAACCCTGCCTTCAAACCAGCTTTATCAGATCCTGTGTTCAGGCAATGGTCAAATAAAGGTATTCTTTTAATGAAGGACCTGTATATCAACAAAGAATTTGCATCTTTTACACAATTACAAATGAAGTTCAATCTTCCACCTGATCATTTTTTCAGGTACCTGCAGATTAGACATTTTGTACAACAGTCTTTAACCCATTTTGTCAAACTTCCTGTACAACATGATTTCTGTGAGGTTTTGAGAAAACACCCAACCTCCAAGCATTTAGTTTCAGAATTCGTTTATCTTTTCTCTAGGCCAACGTCTTCGACCCATGTCAAGGAGGCATGGACGAGGGATGCAGGTATAGAGATCTCAAATGATCTATGGGAAAGAGCCTTAGTTGGTATTCATTCATGTTCAGTAAATGCCAGACTTCAGCTAATACAATTTAAAGTAATACATCGATTACATTACTCTAAGACTCGCCTTAATAGACTTTTTCCGACCATTTCACCACTATGTGACAAGTGTAAAATAAGTGATGGTACTTTATGTCATTTATTTTTCTCCTGCCCCTCGCTTAAAAATTTTTGGTCTCAGATTTTTAATTTGTACAGTGTTATATATAAAAAAGTCATAATACCTGATGTCTTAACAGTAATACTTGGTTGTTCAGATCAAACTTTGCTCTGCTCACAGTCACTTCAGCATGCTATTAGGTTTGGCATGATTGTTGCGAAGAGGGTCATTCTGAAAGAATGGAAGGCCAATACGCCGCCCAGTTATATTAACTGGCTTAACGATTTGGCATCCTGCTTGTACCTTGAAGAGATTCGATATCATTTGTCTAATACTCAAGATATGTTTACTAAAATTTGGGGACCACTTATGGATCACATTAAGAAAAAGAAGACTCAGCCTGTAACATGAAAGGATTGTATTATGAAACTTGCTTAGCATGGACTGCTTACACTTTTGCAGTTATATGGGCTTTGTGTAACAATCACTTATTTCTTTGTGTATTTTCTTGAGCACTGGCAGTGTTTATTGTTTATTGTTCTGTCTTATTTTCAAAAAAACTGAATAAAATATATATTAAAAAAAAATGTGTGTGTGCTTTTTTGGTTTTGTCTGTTTGTGACAGCATTACATTTGCCACTAAGCTATCGCTAGTAGCATTAGCTTGCAAGCTCTTGTTTTTTGTTTACTATTTATACACATGTTTGAGTAAAATGAACAATTTTGTTTTATTCTCTAACCCACTGAAAACAGCTCACCCAAATTCCAAGTCCAAATTCCAATCAGCATTTATTTACAGAAAATGACAATTGGCCAAAACAAAAGGATGTTGCTTTTTGATTAAATAATGCAAAGAAAACAAGCTAATGTTCATTCTTAAACACTGCAATACTTAAGTTTTAACTTAGGAAGAACTCAAATCTGTATTTGTGAAATAACTCTTGATTATTTACAGCTTTCACATCTTATCATGCTTAAATGATCGCCTAATCAGTACCCCCTTAAGTAGATTGAGGTGTCCTTGTGTTGGAATTAAACAGGTACTCAAATTGGTCACCATACAGTAGTGTGAAAAAGTGTCTGCCCCCTTCCTGATTTCTCATTTTATTGTATGTTTGTCACACTTAAGTGTTTCAGATCATTAGACAAATTTAAATATTAGACAAAGATAACACAAGTAAACACAAAATGCAGTTTTTAAATGAAGGTGTTTATTATTAGGGGGGGGGGAATCCAAACCTACATGGCCCTGTGTGAAAAAGTGATTGCCCCCTAAACCTAATAACTGGTTGAGCCACCCTTAGCAGCAACAGCTGCAATCAAGCGTTTGCGATAACTGGCAACGAGTCTTTTACAGGGCTGTGGAGGAATTTTGGCCCACTCATCTTTGCAGAATTGTTGTAATTCAGTCACATTGGGGGGTGTTTGAGCATGAACCACCTTTTTAAGGTCATGTCACAGCATCTCAATCGGATTCAGGTCAGGACTTTGACTAGGTTTCTCCAAAGTCTTCATTTTGTTTTTCTTAAGCCATTCAGAGGTGGACTTGCTGGTGTGTTTTGGATCATTGTCCTGCTGCAGAACCCAAGTGTGCTTCAGCTTGAGGTCACGAATAGATAGCTGGACATTCTCCTTCAGGATTTTTTGGTAGACAACAGAATTCATGGTTCCCTTCACCACAGCAAGTCTTCCAGGTCCCAAAGCAGCAAAACAGCCCCAGACTATCACACTACCACCACCATATTTTACTGTTGGTATGATATGTCATGATGCTGAGTACGAGTGGGGAACCGTGCTCAGCTGTTCAGGTTATTTAAGTCATTTTTTGCATTTCTGTATCTGTTTATTCTGTATTTAGTGTGGGTTGGTGCATTTGGTTATTTGTGCTGTCCTTGGTTTCTGGTTGGAGTTCTCCTGTATTTAATCTTAGTTTGGGTTTACGTATTTCGGTATTATCTTGTATTTATTTTCCTGTTTGCATTTGTCTCTGTTTGTTCTTGAATTATCCTGTACTCTTGGTTTGGTCATTTAGTCTTGTTCGTTATTATTATTTGTTTTGGATCATCTGGGATGTTATATTATTTTTCCTTGTGTTTATATTTGAGTTACTCTCACCATTGCTCTCAGTTCTCCTTTTGTATATTGATATTAGTATTCCGGTTTTTGTATCTCTTGGTTCTGTATTTCCTCTTGTCTTCACTTTGGTGGATTATGATCTTTCTTTATTCCTTATTTTGATTTTCTTTCAGCCCCGTTGTGCTTTTTCCTTGGACAGCTGTCTGTGCACTTCCGGGTGTCAATTCTGTTCGGGGGCTGTCAAAGCTGTCACCTGTTTAAGTTAATGATTCTCACCCTTGTACCCACACCTGTAATCATTTGTGCTGATGTCCTTTGTCCTATTTAAAGAGGTGCTGTAGTGTTACTCTTTGCAGTGGCGTCTTCGATATCCAGACACTAATTCTGTGTCTCCCTCATCTCTGTCACCAGACGTGAGTAATAGTTTACCTGTCTGTATTCCTGCATGTATCCCACGCTTCTCTTTGTTAATCCTGGCGTCCCATCGCCTCAGCCTCCATGCTGTTCTTTTCGTTAGCCTGTTTTGTGTAAGTGTAGTGCCTTTGTGTTTTTGTATCTTGTGTTTTCCTCATCATTAAATATGCAAACTCACAGCCTGCGTGTAGTGTCCTCAATCCAGCCCTGAAAGGGTGATTTATGACATGATGTTCCTTTTCTGAAATGCTGTTACTTTTATGCCGGATGTAATGTGATGCACTGTTATGTCCGAATAACTTGAGACTGGAGCCACTCTCAACTGAACACCGAACTGACTTTTATTATTACAAATAACACAATATGCACTCCAGCCGTAGCCCGCCTGATGTCATTACCCCAACCCCCTCAGCCAGGCTATGGCAAGCCCCAAGAGTCAAAATCCCACATATAACACCCCCCCTCATAAAGTGAACCCTCCCCAGAACAGAAAAAAACCAAACAGTGTCGTCTCCCCTTTTTTTGTCTTTCACACACACACACACACACACACACACACACACACAGAGACACAGACAAAATTGTTGGTACCCCTCTGTTAATGAAAGAAAAACCCACAATGGTCAGAAATAACTTGAATCTAACAAAAGTGATAATAAATAAAAATTCTATGAAAATTAACCAATGAAAATCAGACAATGCTTTTGAATTGTGGTTCAACAGAATTATTTTAAAAAACAAACTCATGAAACAGGCCTGGACAAAAATGATGGTACCCTTAACTTAATATTTTGTTGCACAACCTTTTGAGGCAATCACTGCAATCAAATGATTTCTGGAACTGTCAATGAGACTCCTGCACCTCTCAGCAGGTATTTTGGCCCACTCCTCATGAGCAAACTACTCCAGTTGTCTCAGGTTTGAAGGGTGCCTTCTCCAGACGGCATGTTTTAGCTCCTTCCACAGATGTTCAATAGGATTTAGATCAGGGCTCATAGAAGGCCACTTTAGAATAGTCCAATGTTTGGCTCTTAGCCATTCTTGGGTGTTTTTAGCTGTGTGTTTTGAGTCATTATCCTGTTGCAAGACCCATGATCTGCAACTGAGACCAAGCTGTCTGACACTGGGCAGCACATTTCTCTCTAGAATACCTTGATAGTCTTGAGATTTCATTGTACCCTGCACAGATTCAAGAAACCCTGTGCCAGACGCAGCAAAGCAGCCCCAGAACATAACAGAACCTCCTCCATGTTTCACAATAGGGACAGTGTTCTTTTCTTGGCATGCTTCATTTTTGCATCTGTGAACATAGAGCTGATGTGCCTTGCCAAAAAGTTCCAATTTTGTCTCGTCTGTCCATAGGACATTCTCCCAGAATCTTTGTGGCTTGTCAACATGCAGTTTGGCAAATTCCAGTCTGGCTTTTTTATGATTTGTTTTCAATAGTGGTGTCCTCCTTGGTCGTCTCCCATGAAGTCCACTTTGGCTCAAATAATGACGGATGGTGCGATCCGACACTGATGTACCTTGACCTTGGAGTTCACCTTGAATGTGTTTAGAGGTTGTTCTGGGCTCTTTTGTTACCATTCGTATTATCCGTCTCCTCCTGCGGCCACGTCCAGGGAGGTTGGCTACAGTCCCGTGGATCTTAAATTTCTGAATAATATGTGCAACTGTAGTCACAGGAACATCAAGCTGCTTGGAGATGGTCTTATAGCCTTTACCTTTAACTTGCTTGTCTATAATTTTCTTTCTAATCTCCTGAGACAACTCTCTCCTTTGCTTCCTCTGGTCCATGTTTAGTGTGGTACACACCATGTCAACAAACAGCACAGTGACTACTTGTCACCCTTTAAATAGGCCGACTGACTGATTACAAGTTTGTAGGCACCTGTGATGTTAATTAGAGGACACATCTTGGTTGAACATGTCCCTATGGTCACATTATTTTCAATCTTTTCTAGGGGTACCATCATTTTTGTCCAGACCTGTTTCATGAGTTTGTTTTTTAAAAAAATTTTGTTGAACCACAATTCAAAAGCATTGTCTGATTTTCATTGGTTAATTTTCATAGAATTTTTATTTATTACCACTTTTGTCAGATTCAAGTTATTTCTGTGACCACTGTGGGTTTTTCTTTCATTAACAAAGAGGGGTACCAACAATTTTGTCCATATATATATATATATATATATATATATATATATATATATATATATATTACATTACATTCAACTTTATTGTCATTACACATGTATGAATACAAGGTAACGAAACACAGTTTAGCATCCAATCAGAAGTGTAAAGGACAGCAGTGCAGTATATACAGTAATTAACAGTATGTGTAATTTAAGCAAATATATGCAAATATATGCAGCAGTGCAGAAAGTTAAGAGTACTGTTATGTGCAAATAATGTACAATAAGTTAGATGGGCAGTTATGTACAGGTGAGGATGGTAAGAGATGATGGTAAGAGAGTCAGCGGGGAACTAAGTTCAATAACGTGACAGCTGTTGGAAAGAAACTGTTCCTAAACCTGCTGGTTCTAATCTGAAGGCTTCTGAAACGCCTTCTGGAGGGGAGAAGCTGGAACAGTCCATGAGCAGGATGGTTGGAGTCCCTAAGAATGCTGCGTGCCCGGCGCAGACATCTTTTCCTGTAGACATCCTCTATAACTGGAAGTGGAGTCCCTGTGATGCGTTGGGCGGTTTTCACCACCCGCTGCAGCGCCTTATGGTCAGCGACAGAACAGCTCCTATACCAGACTGTGACACAGTTGGTCAGGGTGTTCTCTATCACGCAGCGGTAGAAGTTGCCCAGGATGTCAGTTGACAGATGGTTCTTCTTCAGTGTCCTCAAGAAGAAGAGGCGCTGATGGGCCTTCTTGATCAGGCTGGTGGTGTTAACTGACCAGGACAGGTCCTCCGAGATGTGGGTCCCCAGGAATTTGAAGCTGGGGACACGTTCAACAGCTATGCCATTGATATGGATGGGGTCATGTGTCTCTCCCCTCTCCTTCCTGTAGTCCACTATGAGCTCCTTGGTTTTGCTGGTGTTAAGGAGCAGGTTATTGTCAGCGCACCAAGTAGCCAAGTGCTCAACCTCTGCCCTGTAATCTGACTCATCGTTGTCCCTGATGAGTCCAATCACCGTGGTGTCATCTGCGAACTTTATGATGGAATTGGATCCATACATAGGCCTGCAGTCATGGGTGAAGAGGGAGTAGAGGAATGGGCTGAGCACACAGCCCTGTGGTACACCAGTGTTGAGTGTGATGACAGAAGAACGGTTGGAGCCTGACCTAACATGCTGGGGTCTGTTGGTTAGAAAATCCATGATCCAGTTGCAGGTGGAGGTACTGATTCCCAGGTCCCCAAGTTTAGTGATCAACTTGGAGGGGATAACTGTGTTGAATGCTGAGCTGAAGTCAACAAACAGCATTCTTGCGTAGGTGTTCTTGTCATCCAGGTGTGAGAGTACATAGTGCAGCGCTGTAGAAACCGCATCCTCTGTACTCCTGTTGCTCCGGTAGGCAAACTGGTGAGGGTCCAGTGTAGGGGGCAGGCATTTTTTGAGCTGTGCCAAAACCAGTCGCTCAAAGCACTTCATGACTATGGGCGTCAGTGCCACAGGGTGATAGTCATTTAGGCACGATGGTGTTGAATGTTTCAGCACTGGTACTATAGAAGTGGTCTTGAAGCACGCTGGTACCACGGCCTAGGCCAGGGACAGGTTGAAGATGTCTGTGAAGACCCCTGCCAGCTGCTCAGCGCATGCCCTCAGCACACGCCCAGGAATGCCGTCAGGGCCAGCAGCCTTACGTACGTTGACATGACTCAGTGCGTTACGGACGTCGGTGTGGGTGAGTGTGAGGTGGTGGAGGTCGTCAGAGGGTGGGAATTGATGTTCTTTTCGTTATTGTCCTTGTCAAAACGAGCATAGAAGTCATTTAGCTCATTGAGAAAGGGCACAGCCATGGCTATAGGTATGGAGTTGCTGGGCTTATAATCAGAGATAGCTTGAATGCCCTGCCACATGCGTCGGGGGTCAGAGTCCCTAAAATGTTCCTCCACCTTCAGCTTGTAGCTGTGCTTGGCCTTCTTGATGCCCCTCTTCAGATCTGCCCTGGATGAACTGTAGGCCTGTGCATCACCAGATCTAAAGGCATTGTTACATGCCTTTAGCAGAAGCCGCACTTCTCTGTTCATCCACGGCTTCTGATTTGGGTACGTGGTTATCTTTCTTTCCGTGGTGACACTGTCAAAAGTGGTGTTGATATGGTCCAGGACTGAGTGGGTGTAAGAGTCGATGTTTATGTGGGAGCCACAGGTAGTCTGAGAGGTGAACATACTCCAGTCTGTGTTCCTAAACTTTTCCTGGAGTACAGAGTCAACCCCGAGTCAAATTTTGCCCTGGCGCCCTGGCAACACTTCCTTGTCAGTTATGTGTTGTCCACCCATATTGGACTATATGTGACAGTCACCTAAACCTATGTTCCAATTTTCATGACTCCAGGACGTTCCCACCCCTCCCCATAAGCTCACGGATTGAATGGCGAAGAGGGCGTGTCCATGGTAACACATTTCATGTCATGCTAAAGTTGATGTTCAGTTATGATCATGGCTGTGGTCTGATGAATCTCAGAAAATTTCACATCATTCTGGCCAGCGGCGCGTGAGTAATAAATAAAACAGTTTTCAGCAATTCTTTCGTTAACCACTATGTGGCGCTATAACTTTTGTCAGGGATTTTGATGTAGTTGTGTTTGGGGCGGGACTATTTTTCATAATGGAAAGTCTGGTGCACATTGGACAGGTTTTGGCCAAGTTACAGGTGGTTGAATTTGTAAGGGGAGGAGTCAAATTTCGCCAAGGCGTCCTGGCCACGCCTTTTGAGATTTTGGCATAATTTATACAATTTTTAATGGCCAATGCCTATAGATGCCGCCTTGTAAAAATGAGCTCAATTGGAGCAGGTCCATAGGACTAGTGCGTTCAAATGCGAGGTGTGACTTTTTTCCCGAATTGGAGGTGGGGCGACTTTGAGGCAAGATGGCGGCCTTCCTGTTGGCGGTGGGTACGGGCCACAATGATGTTTTTTGCATATCTTGAGGTGATGCACACCTCACCCAAATTTTATGTCTCTACGGCAAAGTTTATGGTCTCCAGTCTCCATAGACCTTGTACGTTTGGCCCCACCCACAAAAATGAGGGGTGGGGGGGCACATATGTTTTCCAGTTTATCGAATTTTTTGCCGAGTCTGAGGGGTTTGTCAAAAAAAATCGCGTTTTGGTTATATATATATATATATATATATATATCACTAAGTATGCAAAACTTAACCAACCAAATGGGCATCTGGGTAGACTACCAGAACGCCCCACCATGTTGGAGCGGATTATTCTTCCGCTCAGTCCCAACACGCATTAGCTATTGCTGTCTTCAATACATAATCCTCCAGGTACCTGGGCCTCTGACAAACTCTAGTCGGGCGTCCCCTAGGTGGGGACTCTGCACCAGGCACCATCGGCCGTACCTGTGGGTTTTCACCACCCCAGTCCAACCAGTCCTACCTCACGTCAGGTTGTCTCACCGTAGCTCTAGTCCTCTGTTCCGGTGGCGACTTTCTGAGTCTGCTGGAGTGCCACCGCGACCCATCTGCAAGCTCGAACGTGTCCTGGCCCTGTTGCCTCATGATCCACAGGGGCCCCATCCAGAGTGGCTGCAACTTATGAGTGCAGTTAGGGTGGTTGATCCGAACTTGATCCAACACCTTCAGACCGTGGGCTCTCGCCCTGTGCTTCCTGTCAAATTGTCGCTTCATTTTACGCTGTTGCGCAGCAACCCGGTCCCGTGGAGAGTCCATATTCTTTGGAGGTGGAGTTGTGGGCGGTCTCAGTCAATCCAAAGGCAGAAGTAGTTCACGTCCCAGCATGAGAGCCGCCAGGGAGCACCCTGTCGTAGCATGGGCCGTTGCCCTGTAGTGAAGCAGTGTGCTCTGGAGGGCGTCTGGAAATGCAAAGCCATCCGCCAAGTGAGCTCTCAGTCCATTTTTCAGGGTCTTGTTAAAATGTTCAATGCCCCCATTGGCCTGGGGATGGTAGAACTTGGTTTTAATGTGTTCCACGCCCCTAGTGCACAAGAACTCCTCCAAGCCCCAGAGGTGAACTGCGGGCCATTATCAGTTGTGATTGCATTCGGGACCCCCCACCTGGCGAGCAATGATGAAAGGAAACCCATAACCACATCCGTTGTGATTGAATTAGTGGGTAACACCTCTGGCCACCTTGAGAACAAGTCGTAGACCACCAGCAGGAACCTGCTGTTAGGGGGTGCTGCATGTAGTTCACCGCAGATGTCCAACTGTATGTGTTTCCAAGGGCCCTCCGGGTATGACAGCGGCTGCAGGGGTGGGGGTGGGGGGATCCACCGGTCTTCCCGCTCTCCAAGCACAGAACACAGTTTTTCGCCATAGCGTCAATGTCCTTATCAATACCCGGCCACCAAACTGAATCCCTGCAGCGCTGTTTTACCATGACCATGCCCAGTTGGCCCTCGTAGAACATCGCTAGGACACACAATCTCAGAGACACCAGAATTAGCGTGCAGTGTCCCCTCACCACATACACCTCATTCCAGCAGCTCAGTTCATCTTTTTACCGGTGGAAGGGTGCCAGCCCGCCCTGCACCTTTGCGGGCCAACCCTCCCTAATCACTGAGCACAGTTGTGATAGCATGGCATCTCGTTCCAACTCCGCCCAAAGTTCCTGGAGGGATACTATATCCCAGAGGGCCCCGTGCAGTGAATTAACCAGATCTGCCTCTGTTGGATCGTTATCGTCCGATTGTACGGAATTGGCTGTGGCGCGGGACAGGAGATCCACCACTACGTTATCCTTGCCAGGAGTGAATTGGTTGGTAAAATTGTAGGCCCTCAGCCGCTCCGTCCACCTGTGGATCCGCAATGGTCTGTGTCCCAAACCTGACATCTCTAGTAATGTTGTCAGCACTTGGTGGTCCATCCGCAGAGTGAAATGGCACCCATAGAGGTAGATATGCCACCGTTCACATGCCCAGATGCAGGCGAGCGCCTCTCTCTCGCCTACGGCATACTTTTGTTCAGCTGCTGAGAGAGACCTCGATGTGAACGCCACCAGGCGCTCCATACCGTCCTGCACCTGGGACATAACCGCCCCTACCGGCGAGCCAAATGCATCACAGGTCACAGTGGTTGGCCGCTTTGGATCAAAATGGGCCAGCACTGGAGGAGAAGTGAGTTAAAACTTCAGCTCAGCAACCACCGCTGAATAGGCTGGGGTCCATTGCCACGGTGCATCCTGTTGTAACAGGGCCCGGAGGGGTCCAATCGTTTCCAAGTAGCGGGGAATAAAACACCCATAAAAGTTCACCATACCCAGAAACGAGGAAATCTGTGCAGGTGTCGATGGTTCTGGGAGGCGCAGGACCACCTCCACGTTCAAATGCAGGGGCCACAGCCCCCCTGCCGTCAACCGGAACCCCACAAACTCGATGGAGTCCCCTGCAAAGATGCACTTTTCTCCGTTTAGGGTGACTCCGTGTTCCTGTAGTACCGTCAGCACCCGTCCCAACCGATCATCGTGTTCCTCTCGTGATGTGCCATGTACCATGATGTCATCAAGGTATGCCACCACACCCTTGAGGCCGGCCAGAATCCTGAACATTATTTTCTGGAAACGGGTGCTGAGCTCAGACCAAAAAGGCATGCGGGTGTACCTGAGCACACCCATGTGGGTCACGAACGCTGTCAGGTTCCTGCTGGCTGGGTGGAGGGGCACCTGCAGGTAACCCTGGCGAAGGTACAGCTTTGTGAATACCTTTGAACCACTGAATGTTGCAGTAAGTTCTTCCACTGTTGGAAGCGGGTACTTGTCTGGGACGATCGCTTTATTGACCATCCTGAGATCTATACATGGTCGGATGCCACCCGATTTTTTCTTGGCCACCATGATATTTGATATCCAGGGTGAAGCATCCACTCTCTTGATGATGCCTGCTTCCTGCAGTTTGGTCAACTCCGCCCTGACATCGTTCCGTAGGGTGAGGGGAAGCCACCGGTGGTTGAATTTTCGGCATCACATGAGGGTCTATGAGTGGGCGGTGGTGGAACGCGCTGATGCACCCAGCGGACATGCCATTCGGGGTACACTGTCGGTACCATTGAGCCCTCTGGGTCCTTGATGGAGAATCCCAATTCACCCAGCAGATCTATCTCTAGCAAGTCTGACCCCGGCGCGAAATTTGGAAAGTGAACGTAGGGACTGTCTTCAACCCACATTTCACTAAAAAGTCAACTGTGCCCGCCATTTCAATTTCAGCGTGGCCGTATCCAAACATTTTCACTGCTCCAGCATTGACAGTTTTACTTGAGAAAAGTCTCTTCAAAGTAGCCGTACTTAGAATGGACCTGCCGGCCCCTGAGTCTACTGTAAGCGGCACGTCGACTCCGTTGAGTTTCAGCACATACCATTTCAATGGTCCCTTCTTCAGGCGTGCTACACACACCTGTGTAGGCCCTGTCCTGCGCCCCAATCTGCTGCCTCCTGGGAATCCACCCCGGAGAATTAGCCACCTCGCTAACAAGCTTTAGCTTGCTCTTCAGCCACACATTGGTAGTACCGTGGGCTAGCTTATCCCGGACCAGCTCCTCCACGATAGGCCTGAAGGCGCATTCTCTTGCTAGGCTGCATAGCTCCGTAATAAAGGACTGAGTGGACTCACCCGTTCGCTGTTGGCGGTCAGAAAACTCACATCTCCACGCCGTGACGGTGGAATGGTCTCCGAAAACATAGTCCATCAATTCCAAACCGTCTTTCAGCGAGCCGCAGCCACACAGCCCAAAAAATATCCGCTGGCCTTCCTCACCGAGGTAGTGGACCATTAGGCTCCTCCATCTCTCCTCATCGATGTCGCTCAGGCCGGCCGCAGCCACATACACATCAAATGTCTCCCTCCAGTGGGCCCATGGTATAACTGTTGGGCCCGGAGACTGTAAAAATGGAGGTGGTTGTCTGATACACGCCCCCATGGTTTATCCTTGTCGCCAAATGTTATGTCTGAATAACATGAGACTGGAGCCACTCTTAACTGAACACCGAACAGACTTTTATTATCACAAACAACACAATATACACTCCAGCCGTAGCCCGCCTGACGTCATTACCCCAACCCCCTCACCAGGCTATGTCAAGCCCCAAGAGTCAAATCCCATATATAACACACACCTTCCAAAAGGTTCAACTTTTGTCTCGTGAGTCCACAGAGTATTTTCCCAAAAGCCTTGGCGATCATGTTATGTCCATAACTGGGTAAAAGTAAACACACCATTACTGTAGTTTACGGAGCTTTATTATAATGAAGGTCATATACATAAAAAGGCTTATGGCACTCGCCTGCATGCCAGGTGGCTCCACGACG
Organism: Pholidichthys leucotaenia; assembly: GCA_020510985.1. Lineage (NCBI taxonomy): Eukaryota > Metazoa > Chordata > Actinopteri > Cichliformes > Pholidichthyidae > Pholidichthys > Pholidichthys leucotaenia. The sequence goes on along the minus strand of CM035838.1, from coordinate 43,838,108 downwards.
AAAGAGGCAGAGCCTCTTCCGCTCACTCCTTTATACCACGGGCGGTGCCACCACCAGAAACTGGTAGTAGCCACCCCGGTCTAGCCCATGACCAACCCAGCCGCCATCTTTGTAATACAGCCTATTTACATACACAACATTCTCGTCCCCCGCCTTTCAAAAAATGCCAAGCGCACAGATAGCCCTCCCAAATTTGCTTCCTGACTCACACACTAAAACAAAACAATTACAGAAACAAATAAACAACCTATCCATGCACACAACTAGGTTGGGGGGGGGGGCATGTAGATTATTCTGCTGCCAAATATACAAAACAAAGCCGTGTAACTAAAATAATCCCTGAACAGCTCCACATAAAAAACATACAAAACTACAAAATACAGTACATAACGACTACTGGCGGCCTCCCCCCCAGCACTCACCCCCACAGTGGGTACATCACAATACTTTAAACGTTGGGTATGTAAATTTGCATGAACAAACATTCCAAATAGGTAGACACACCCCACCACCCCAAACTCAGGCATAAAATCAGCACATAAAATTCAAATCCAACATATCCATCAAATTACTGTCTTCGAGCCAATAAAAATCCCACATTTATAATTCAGGCCCCCTTAAACTAAAATTTAATTCCCACGTGCCACAAAACACCCTACTTCTCACTTTACTCTCTTTTTTTTTTAATTTAAATCGGGGTACCAAGCCAGCAGTAAAACAAACATATCAGGACTGGAGCAAAACACACAAACATATTATAAAGACATCACATCACTCTCAGTCCTTAGACGGGTCCTTCTCCAGTCGCCTCCGTCTTTTGACCTCAGGGCTCCCACTGTGCCGCTTCTTCTCCTTGACTCAGCGCAACTCGTTCGGATGCCTCCGGGTCTGGTCAGACAAGCGCAGACACCCATCACTCTGAGCAGCCTCCACCCGAAACCATCTCCTCTCATTGCGCTGCTCGCGCGACCCACGATCACCTCTCATCCGGGCCTCAACCCAGGGCCGCACCATGTCGCTGACCCGCAGGGAAGCCCGTGTCCTCTTTTCCTGGTGATTTTGGGTCTGACTGGTCTCCACCAATGATTCGGCTGACTCGTAGACCCGGTCCGTGTAATCCATGGCAGACCATCTCTGGTCGTCCAGCTGCTCGCGTGGACTGTGATCCCGTCGTACTCAAGCGTCAACCTTGGTCTTCGAGGGAGCCCTCTTCCTTTTATCCAGATCACCAATCCTGCGACAGGCCTCCATCACTGATCGCTCCAGCTCATGGGCTCATTTCGGTCTCCTCTTGGCAGGCCGTCGCTGGGAGCGCTTTACAATCACCACGTTCTGTGGTCTAGCCCCTTTTTCTTCCGCTGTTGGTCCCTCGTCCTCACGAGCCTCATCGGGGGTCCCGCCGTGCCGTCCGGCACCCTCATCCAGGGCAGCCCGTGTGACGGCATCAGGTCCAGCCCGAGACGGCTCCGCGAGGAACAGCGTGTGCTCTCTCTTTGTCACTTTGTCCACCCAGTCTGAATCAAACACCTCAGCACCCTCCATGACTGGAACAGGTCAGCCCCACAGTCCACATCTGGACCATTCTTCACCCAAAACGTTCGCAATGGAGAACCCAAGACTGTAAAATAGGTTACAACCCATAATGTGAACACCGGATGCTGAAATGTTGATGCGAACACTAGGAGCCACACTGTCCTTATACCGGGCCTCCATTTCCACATAGCCCAAAATAGCCAACTTGTTCCGTCCATAACCATAAAACTCTTCATATTGCGTTCTTATCTGTCGGTGGGGAAACAGTCTCTCCATGGTTTCCAGATTCAGGACGGAAATCACCACTCCAGTGTCTACCAAAAGTTGGATCTCAACGCCATCTAGCGTGATGGTGCAGCCGATCCTCCCTATTGTCTCCGGGGAGACAGCATGCACCACTGTCAGAGTCTTCTGCACAGCACCTGGTTCACCCCTGTGGCTCCTGCGTACGAAATTTTTGCACACCCTGGCAAAATGGTTCAAAACACCGCACTTGCCACAACGCTCTCCTTTCGCTGGGCACACACGGGCCTTACAGCGGTGAACAGTGGACCCACACCCATAACACTTTGGCGTAACTGGGGCAGACCTTTTCCTGACCACGGAGGCAAAATCTTCCTCTCCGCATTTGCCATCACAAGGGTCCCAAAACAGTGCCTTAGCACAAGACTCATCCTCACCCAGAAAAGCCCCTTCAGGGGGGCCTCTCACAATGGTCTCTGCTGCCTCGAACCGCTGGGTGAGCTCGATAGCCGTGACCAATGTCAACTCTCCTGGATATTCCAATAGTCTGGACCGGACTGCTGTACAGCGAACATACTCTGCTAATTGGTCCCTAATCATGTCCTCTTCCAGGCGTCCAAAATCACACACCCTCGGCAGCCTCTGGAGCTCGTCAACGAACGTCGTCACTGGCTCTCCCAAACGCTGGCGGTGCTGTCGAAACTGGATGTGCCGGACCGTGACACTCGCTTGAGCGCGTAAATGGCACGCCATCAGCTCCACAACACCATCGAAGCTATCAGCACCCCCCCCCCCAGGTTCTCCAATACTCTCTGCCCCACAGTACCCAACTTATGGACCAACACATTCCTCACATGAAGCCTCTCACGCTCGCCGAGGTTCAAAACCACGAGGTAGGTGGTAAAAGCAATGAACCAACGAGGCCACGACACGGGTGGCCTGCCCGGGGCCTCAAAAACAGCCGAAACTCAGCAGCACTCTTTTCCATTCCCGCTTTTACCTTGTTGCCAAATGTTATGTCCATAATTGGGTAAAAGTAAACACCGTTACTGTAGTTTACGGAGCTTTATTATAATGAAGGTCATATACATAAAAAGGCTTACGGCACTCACCTGCATGCCAGATGGCTCCACGACGAAAGAGGCAGAGCCTCTTCCACCCACTTCTTTATACCACAGGCGGTGTCACCACCAGAAAAGGGTAGTAGCCACCCTGGTCTAGCCCATGACCAACCTGGCCGCCATCTTTGTAATACAGCCTATTTACATACACAACAGATCATCAAGATGTTTTCTGGCAAAACTGAGATGAGCTTTTGTTTTTTTGCTCAGCAGTGATTTTCATCTTGGAACTCTGCCATGCAGGCCATTTTTGTCCAGTCTCTTTCTTATGGTGGAGTCATGAACAGTGACCTTAACTGAGGAAAGTGAGGCCTGCAGTTCTTTGGATGTTGTTGTGGGGTCTTTTGTGTCCTCTTGGATGAGTCGTCATTGCGCTCTTGGGGTAATTTTGGTCAGCCGGCCACTCCTGGGAAGATTTACCACTGTTCCATGTTTTCGCCATTTGCGGAAAATGGCTCTCATTGTGGTTTGCTGGATTCCCAAAGCTTTAGAAATGGCTTTATAACCTTTTCCAGACTCATAGATCTCAATTACTTTGTTACTCATTTGGTCCTGAATTTCTTTGGATTGTAGCATGATGTCTAATTTTTGAGGATCTTTTGGTCTACTTCACTTTGTCAGGCACGTCTGATTTAAAGGTGCAATAGATAACATTTTCATGAAAACAAAGATTTTTAAAAAAAATAATACATCAAGAAAGTGTTGAGAAACATGCACAATATAAGTCTTAATGTTCTTTTAAAAATTAATACATTGATGAAAAAAAATTTCTGTAATTTTTGGCGGGTCGACAATAATATAAATATTTACATCCAGCAGCTGGAAGAAGACAAACATGGAAGTCCAGAGAGGATCTCACAGCCAATAGCATTGCTAGCTTGATGTTACATGCCATCGTCTCGTTTTTGGATTGTTGGGTTGCCAGGTAGGGAATTATTCAGCGAAATACCTGAGTCTCAAGGCAGACATCAGTTTCCCAGTCGTTCTCAAGTATTGCACAGCAAAGGAGCAGGATAAATATGGGTTCTGCTTTTGATGGCTAATGTCTGCCAAAGAATCGCAAAAGGCTGAAAAGTCACGCAGAGGAGACCACTTTTCTTCTGACAGGTCAGGTAACCAGTACTAGCTATGATGCTAACTCATCATCTTCTGCTGCTAATCTGGTAGTTAGGGGAAGGGGGAAACAGTCTATAGTCTATATGACCAACAAAATTTTATTTCTGGCATGTTCATATTATTATGAATGTATGATAATTTCAGCCAATATATGATGTGGAACACACCCCACTAACTCCTCCTTACCAAGCTGACATGTATGACAGGTTCATGATATGATCAACATTTGCATCTATGAATGTAACCGCACATACTCATTGTGCAGCAATCATGTTTTACATAAAGATTTTTTTAAATTATCAGCTTTGATGTGCAGCTGCTCAGTCTTATAAATTGGTGTACAGTGAAAAAAGTTACATTTGTTTATTGTTGTTACAGTTTAAGATAATGTAAAATTTTACTCATCACCATGGTGGAAATTGAGGTTAAAAATAGTCCAAATTCTAATAGTAGAATAAACAGGTCTTAACAAATAATGGTAAATAGTAAATGGCATTCACTTATATAGCACTTTTATTCTCATCTCTTGTTGATCAAAGTGCTTTACAGATTCTGCTATCCACCCATTCACACACACATTCACACACTGATGGCGGCATGCTGCCTAATAATAATAATAATATAAATAAACGGGTTTATTTTCTTACTAACTAATGTTACTGCACAGCATTAGCCATGGGATTTCTTGAGTACTTGAAGTAGCTGTAATTATGTATATGTAGAAATTTATGTCAGATTTTTGACTATCAAGTAATAAACCACAACATTTTTTCACCCTCTGTGAGGACTTCCTCCATCATTAGGTGAATAAGCACAGATGGGTGTTTGGACAACGTCATCATGATACAACAAAGAAGAGCTCCATCAAACAGTGATGGAGAGAGGGTGAACAGCTTCTGAAGCCTTCACTGATGTGATGGACCAGTGGGGGATAAGGACAGAACATCAATATCTGACCTTTAGGTGAGTATGATACAATCAACTTTTAAAAACCACATTCTGATGATGTCAGCATAAGCTTCTCTTCTACCCTACCTGTGTATGAGGCCTGAACTCCATTAGCAGCTCAGGACAACAACCACCAGAGGAACCATCCAGTGAGGAAGACAGTTGGCGACACACCAATGTAAGTTTAGTCTTATCAAAACATTCTACACACAGTAATGTATAAAGCCAAATCCATCCATCCATCCATCTTCTTCCGCTTAATCCTTTTCTGGTCATGGGGGTGCTGGAGCCTAGCCCAGCATCTTTGGGCGAGGGGCAGGGTACACCCTGGACAGATCATAAAGCCAAATCCTTTATTTTGAATTTTTAAATGTGTTTGTTTAGGAGATTTTTTTTTTTTAATGTTAAGGAGTGTTTTTTTTTGTATATACACTACCGTTCAAAAGTTTGGGGTCACCCAGACAATTATTTTGTGTTTTCCATGAAAAGTCACACTTATTTACCACCATGAGTTGTAAAATGAATAGAAAATATAATCAAGACATTGACAAGGTTAGAAATAATGATTTGTATTTGAAATAATAATTTTTTCCTTCAAACTTTGCTTTCGTCAAAGAATCAGCAATTACAGCATTGCAGACCTAACATGATTGCACAAGGGTTTTCTAATCATCCATTAGCCTTCTGATGCAATGAGCAAACACATTGTACCATTAGAACACTGGAGTGATAGTTGCTGGAAATGGGCCTCTATACACCTATGTAGATATTGCACCAAAAACCAGACATTTGCAGCTAGAATAGTCATTTACCACATTAGCAATGTATAGAGTGTATTTCTGATTAGTTTAAAGTTATCCTCATTGAAAAAAAGTGCTTTTCTTTCAAAAATAAGGAAATTTCTAAGTGACCCCAAACTTTTGAACGGTAGTTTATATACAGTATATGTTTGAGTAATCTGGTCAAACCAATCATATTTATGGATTATTTTGCCAAAAGTAGATGCAACAGATATTTGTTTCTTTTTTGGAAAAACTTCAAGACAACAGTCAAAATTTAGCAGCTAAAATGTCTTGGACTTTTCATTTTTATTAAAACCACAACCTGCCTGTGCACTTGATGTTCCAAGAATGTGGAATTAGAAAAAAAAAATGTTCCTCTTCTTTAATCAGGTCCAGTCTTGCAGCAGGAATGAATATACAACACAGACATCCATCCATCTTCTGTGGCTTTTCTGGGGGTCCAGGTTGTGGAGGGAGCAGTCTAATCAGAGAAGCCCAGACTTCCCTCTCCCCAGCCACCTCCTCCAGGTCTTCAGACAGGACACCAAGACGTTCCCAGACCAGCTGGGAGACATAGTCTGTTTAACATGCCCTAGATCTGCCCTGGGGTCTCCTCCCTCCTCCCACAACACAGACATAAAAAGTAATTCCATTTCTGTACCTGGTCTTTCCTTCATCTACAGTATATTGTAATTCACATTATGTAGACCAAGCAAACCCACTACAGCACTGCTGTAGTCCTAAAACTGTCTAGTAGTTCACATACTGTCACGTTTTAATGCTGTTAGTCTGTGATGACACTTTCTTAGAGACTGTCCTTTTTTACATCAACAAATTGTACCTGACTATAGTAAAAAAAAAAAAAAAAAGGTCAACACTGACTATGGGGACAACAAAAGCTTTCCAGAGTGTCCTAATCCTGATTTAATTAATTTCTCTATTGCTCTCCCAGATCTGCCCCATGGACCCTGCATCTGGTGTCATGATTGCCCCTTCAAGGCAGAAAGAGAGGCACCACACGCCGGCCATGAGTTTGCAACATTTATTGGATAAACATAAAGATATACACAATGCTAATGAAAAAGGATTGCAGGTCGGCAAAAAATAGCCAAACTAAGGCGAGCATAATCGCCAGCCAACCTGCAAATTACCAGAAATACATGCAGTGAGAAACTGAGCACTTACATGTAGGTCGTGATGGCAAAGTCAAAACAGTGTTTTAGTATGTACCGAAACCTAGCTGGAACTTCTGATTCGAACCACTGTTCTGAGGACTGTATCAGAAAGAGGATGTCACGTGACTGTTCCATGTCGCATTCCATTACGTCACCGACTGTTTAGAAACGTCACAGTTGTTTTATATCAGTGAAACACAGGTGAATATGCGGTGATTTTGTCATCCCGTTTCTAAAATGGAATAATAAATAAAATACTACCATTACACAATATGAAAATGCCAATTCTATGCACAATATATGTATTATATAAATACTTTATATGTAAAATAATAATTTCCCTAACAGGCTGCTGATTCATCACCCCACATGCCTAAAACATTTAAAAGATCCTTGAAAATGCAGTTTGTTTGTTTGCCTGAGTGTCTTGTACTGAGCGTGCTTTTGGATTTACACTATTTGGAAATGGATGGGGGTAGAAAGTGTCCTAGGTCAGATGTCTGGGATTACTTCGACCTTCTTGACGGAAAAAAGTTAAATGTATGCATTGTATGCAGCACCTTGCATTTTGTAATAATACAACAACTACAGTCATGTGAAAAAATTAGGATACCCCATTAAATATTCAGTTCTTTATTAAGAAATGTTCACATATCTATATCTAACCTTGTTTTTGTTTTTATTTGCATTTTTTTAACATTTATTTTAGCCATTTTAAGTGGGAATGAATGTGGAGGGTGTCCTAAAAAGATGGGGGGTATCCTCACTTATTCCTCACTATATTTTACAGAAAATTTAAATAAAGTCTTTCATTTATTTTTAGTTGTTTAGTCTTATTACATGAATTTCCCATTATTTTAAACACTGATATTAAATATCCATATATCCAAATATGTTAAAAAAAAAAACCCACACAGGCTTATACAAGGTGTCCTAATTTTTTCACATGACTGTATGTGGAGACACTTATGGACAAAACATCCTGACGCCTAAATTCCTAGCAGAACACAGCTGAGTGCTGAATCAAACCATGGCCAGCATAGTGTTTGTGATATGTATTCATGGTCTTTTAATACACATACGCGTATACATTTATTATTTATACACCTTTATTATTATTTACAATAAATATAATTATGCATTTGATCACTAAAAGAAGCCATATTGTTGTACATTTACATATAGTTACATATTTTTACATATATTTACATATTTTACACATAGTTACATATATTTACAATATTTACCATACAATACATCAAGTTGCATGACAGCATTCCTCCTGAATTAGTGTTTTTGTTGTTCCTTGACAAGAAGGCAAAAAGAATTAGACGAGGCACTAGTTGACCTTATTGTGAAGGACTCACAACCTTTTTCAATTGTGGAAGATGAGGGTTTCAGGCACTTTGTCAATAAACTTGACCCCAATTACATCCTTCCGTCCAGAAACACATGAAAACACTCGACTGTTTGAGTGTAGCATTATAACATTTGGCCACCAGATGTCGCTGTGGGGACATCTGTTTTCAATGTTCCAAAATATTGATTCTTTTTCTGAATCAGTTGTTCCAAATGATTCGATCTCTCGAACATTCCATTTCTGCCATCACTACATGTAGTGATGGCAGAAATGGACTCCCAACTCACTTTCAAGATAATGGCTTGAAAGTGAGTTGGGAGTCCATTGAGAGAAGGATTGACCATAGGAGGCTACACCAGACAATGGTGCAGCCTCCTAAAATAGGCAGCAGCGCAATTAACACAATCAATACCAGATGTGAGTACCTGAGCGAGCAGGAGAAGGTGACCTAATTAGACAATCACCCATAGCTGAGAACTAGGGAGCAGACTGTGGGTGAAAGGGGAGTGACAGAGAAATCAGGAAGGAGGCTCTGAAAGAAAACAACCAAAATAACAGAAAAACAAGCAAGAAAATAATGACAGATATGAAATACTCAAAAATACATAAAGTGTCTGAGCACTGGCTCAGACACATGACATCTGGACTGTTTATTTTTTAATAAATATTTCCCCAAAATAAATTCCTGTTTGTTATATGTTGGCTCACTTGATCTGAGGTTGATTTTCTTTTACATTCTACTCATCCACCTCCAAAAGTTGAATATTGTGGTGAATTTATTTTTTAGAAATAACTCAAATCTAAAAAGTAAAACTTTCCTATTTTACTATAATCCCATATAAATTTAGCTATTTTAAGATTTATTTTTTTTTAAAATTTGGATGAATATCTCTGAGCTATTTGATATAGATCTGAATGGTGATGTGCCAATTTTTGGAGATGCAGTACTGTTTTTACACAATATTATTTGAAAAAAGATTATTATTACACCATAAATTATTTCCAGCTTCACTAAGGATTACTGATTACAAAGTTATGTAGATATCTAATATGTACAGTGTATTTTAGGTTCTTGTTTATCACTACGTTATAAAAAGGTTGAAAATACTTTAGTTTTGCAGAGGTGAGGTAAACCATTACTTTGCGAATCTGTCACACTGAATAAACAATATATTTCATCTTCTACAGGTAACTGAAAGGGCACAAATGAATTCAAGCATCCAGCGTTTCACAACATTTATTTACATATTTTAAAACAATAAAAACAAAACACATTTATAAACTAAAATGAACTGGAATGGACATAAATAACTGCTGGAGCTTAATAGCAACAGACTTTTTTTTTTTTTTAAGCATGCATAGCTAAAATGGATGAACTTAAACAGGCCATAAAAATGTGATTCAGCATATTTACAAAAACCACACAACTAACTGTTATATTGGGAATAACACAAGGACGGACAGCTATCTCTGGGAACATACAACTGAACTTTATTGAGTTTTCATTCCAATTTATATCCCTACCATAGCCCGCCTGATGTCACTCACTCCCCCCACCCTGGCAGTGCTACGGCAAACCCCAAAGTCCAATTTACATACATACCCCCCCCCCCAAATTTCCAAACACAACATAAATTCAAAATCAACACAAGCAAACATTATGTACACGTTTTTTTTTTTTAAACTATAGACAAGTGAACATATGGGGTGCCTGGGTAGACTGCCAGGACGCCCCGCCAGGATGGAGCAGGTTATTCTGTCGCTAGTTCCAACCAACACTGTCCATAACAGTTTTAGCGACAAAATTGTCAAGGGTATTTAGGCCTCCGACGCACTCTAGCCGGGCGTCCCCTACGAAGAGACTCTGCACCTGGCACCGTTGGTCCAGCCTGTGAGTCCTCAGCAGGTGGGACTGCCCAGTCCCAGCTCTCACTGAGACGCCCCATGGACTCCGAATCCCTCTGGCCAGGCAATGAATGTCTCAGTCTGCTGGCATGCCACCTGGACCCATCATCGAGTTCAAAAGTGTCCGGGCCCCGCTGCCTCACAATCTGCCGTGGCCCCGTCCACAGTGGCTGCAACTTGTGAGTCCGGACAGGATGCTTGATCCAAACTCGATCCCTCTCCCTCAGGCCGTGGTCCCTTGCTTTGTGCTTCTTATCAAACTGCTGCTTCATCTTGCGCTACTGACCGGTGACCCTGCTTCTTAGTGCCTCCATGTTCCTCTGGGGAGAAACCACCGGTGGCCTCAGATGGTTCACCAGCAAAGGTAGTTCTCGCCCCAGCATGAGAGCTGCCGGGGAACATCCCGTCGTGGCATGGACCGACGCCCTGTAGTGAAGCAGTGTTTTCTGGAGGTCATCCGAGAAGGTGAACCCATCGGCCAGATGTGCTCTCAATCCATTCTCTAGGGTCTTATAGCCCTCACTGGCCATCTCTCTCTGATCACCGCACGTAATTGCACCAGAACCGGCTCCTGCTCTGACTCCTCCCTGAGCTCCTGGGGGGAAACGACCACCTGGAGTGGTCCGCACAGTGCGTTGACTAATTCTTCCTCAGCTGGATCGGTGTCATCATTGTCCGCTTGAGGAATCTCTGCCGTGGCTTGGGATAGGAGGTCTGCCATTATGTTTTTCCTCCCTGGGGTGAACTTAGTGGTGAAGTCATAGGCTCTCAATCTCTCAGACCACCTATGTGTCCTCAGTGGTCTATGCCCCGACCCAGACATCTCCAGCAGGGTTGTGAACACCCGGTGATCAGTCCTCAAGGTGAAACGGCGCCCGTAGAGGTATATATGCCACCTCTCACATGCCCAGACACAGGCCAGCACCTCCCTCTCACCCACAGCGTATTTTTGTTCCGCCGCCAAGAGGGACCTTGACGTGAACGCCACTGGTCTTTCCGTACCCTCCCTTACTTGTGACATGACTGCCCCCAGCGCCGAACCAGATGCATCGCAGGTCACCACCGTCTCCAGCTAAGGGTCAAAGTGCGCCAACACCGATGGAGAGGTGAGCTGACACTTCAATTTGGAGACTGCTGCCGAACAGGCTGGTGTCCACTCCCACGGCGCGTCCTGCTTCAACAGGGCCTGGAGAGGCTCAATTGTTTCCAAATAATGGGGAATGAACCGCCCATAAAAGTTCACCATGCCTAGAAACGACGAGATCTGGGCAGGCGTAGATGGGTCCGGGATGCGAAGGACCGCCTCCACGTTTGAGTGTAGTGGGTGGAGGACCCTCCCTGTCAGCCAAAAACCTACAAACTCAATGGTGTCTGACGCGAAAAGACACTTTTCACCATTCAGGGTGACTCCATAGTCCTGAAGTGTTGTTGGTACTTTCTCCAGCCTCTCATCATGCTCTTCCCTTGACGCGCCATGAACCACTATGTCGTCCAAGTAGGCTACCACGCCCTTAAGGCCCGCCAGCATCGTCGACATCACTTTCTGGAAGCAGCTGTGGGCGGAGCTCAGGCCAAACAGCATCCTGGTGTACCTAAAGACCCCCATGTGGGTCACAAATGCCGTCAGGTTCCTGCTGTCTGGGTGAAGCGGCACCTGTAGATAGTCCTGTCGGAGGTCCAGCTTCGTGAACACCTGGGATCCACTAAACATTGCTGTGAGCTCCTCCATGGTTGGAAGGGGGTATTTGTCTGGGATGATCGCCTTGTTTACCACCCGCAGATCTATACAAGGCCTGATGCCCCCCCCCTTTCTTCTTCCCTACCACCAGGTTGGAAATCCATGGCGAGGTATCCACCTTCTCGATGATCCCGGATTCCAGCAGCCTAGACAGCTCTGCCGAGACTTCATCACGCTGCTCTAGGGGTAAGTGCCGCAACGGTTGAATCCTGGGTGTCACGGTCTTGTCCACCAGAGGGTGATAATAGAAGGCATCTATCCGGTCCAGGCCCATAAACAACGCCAGCCAACGAAGTTGCCAGTCAGTGTATATTGTCAACACTACTAAGCCCTCCGGGTCCCATATGGAGAAGCCCAGCTCCCCCAGCAGATCAATTCCTAACACGTCCACCCTCTGTCATGACACCTGGAAAGTGAACTTGGGCACCATCTTCAGCCCGCACGTCACAGCAAACTCTGCCGTGCCCACCATTTCAATCTCTGCGTGGCCATAGCCGAACATTTTCACTGCCCCTGCTTTCACAGTCTTCACTGGGACCAGCCTCCTCAGCGTAGCCAAACTCAGGATGGATCTACCGGCCCCCGAGTCCATCATAAGGAGCACCTCCACGCCATCGAGCATCTGGGAACATACAACTGAACTTTATTGAGTTTTCTTTCCAATTTACGTATATCCCTACCGTAGCCCACCTGACCTCACTCACTCCCCCACACCCTGGCGGTGCTACGGCAAACCCCAAAGTCCAATTTCCATACATAACAGTAACAGCAGTCAAAGTCCTTACAATCTGATCTAAAGTGTTGTCATAATTACGTTGTCAAAACTAGAGAGCTATCGGGTTTGATCACAGCTGTGCTACATGAGCATAACTGTCAATAACACTATATGATATAGTTATTTAAAAAATGTTTACCAGAGATGCGCATCAGAGAGGATTATGTTAAATTCATGATTCTATACCACAAGAGTCCTCACTTGGCATGCTGTCTGGCTCATAATAACCAAAGGTCTGAGATGTTAGCAGTCTGCAGTATATTGATGTTAGCCTCCAGGAAGTGCTGTTTATCTCTCTACCTGGCAACTGGTACGAGATTATAGTGAGTCAACAGTCCGTGCGACACCTACTGGCCAGGAGGTCAAAATCCTATCTATTGCACTTTTAAGTGATTTCTTGATTGAGAATAGGTGTGGCAGTAATCAGGCCTGGGTGTGGCAAGAGAAATTAAACTCAGCTTTCCAAAGATGTGATAAACCACAGTTAATTTATATTTTAACGGGCGGCAATTACTTTTTTACACAGGGCCATGTGGTTTGGATTTTTTTTTACCCTTAATAATAAACACCTTAATTTAGAAAATGCATTTAGTGTTTACTCGTGTTATCTTTGTCTAATATTTAAATTTGTTTGATAATCTGAAACATCAGGGCAGCCCGGTGGCGGAGTGGTTAGCACTGTGGCAGCACAGAAACTCACCCTTGGCCGGGGGATCCTGGGTTTGATCCTAGCCCCCGATCAACAGTGATCTGTGTGGAGTTTGCATGTTCTCCCTGTGTCTGGGTGGGTTTACTCCGGGATTTCCCCGGTTTCCTCCCACATGCCCAAAACATGCAAGTTAGGTTAATTGGCATCAAACTGGGGATTCTAAATTGTCCTTAGGAATGAATGTGAGTGAATGATTGTCTGTCTCTCTGTGTTGGCCCTGCGATGGACTGGTGATTTGTCCAGGGTGTACCCTGCCTCCTGCCCAAAGATGCTGGGATAGGCTCCAGCACCCTCCACCCCCCAACCCCCGCGACCCAAAAAGGATTGAGCAGAAGAAGATGGATGGATCTGAAACATTTAAGTGTGACAAACATGCAAAAAAAAATGAGAAATCAGGATGGGGCAAACACTTTTTCACATCACTGTACATGTAGAGATGCTAATTTAGGAAAGATGTTATGGTCTCTTAATTTTTTCCTGAGCTGTATAATCTAAATGGATAGAAAACAATAATACGTTGTTTTCTCCTTAACAAGAGCTTAAAAAGGGGGCTTTCATGAAAGTAGGAAACCTGATAACTTTAATTACAGATGCCTTTTCTCTAAGGAACAAAGACTTATTTAATCTTGGTTATAATGTAAATGTATATATTCTCAAATCATACTGCAGCATTTGGGGCAGTCACTTACACATCTCTTTTTTTAAGATTGCTGTGGGATTTGTTTGAGTTTATTACTGTTTACCAATCTATAGTCAGAATGTCATTATGTCAGTAACTGCAGAATTGATGATGGGCTGGCTTTTCTTGTGTTAAAAAGTAAAATACTTATTCTAGATAATGTGACTCACTGCCTCTTTGTGGTTCTTTCCCTGTTTATTAAAGTCTGTTGCATTGGTTTGATCTTTGAAAAGATAGGTTTACACACTGCATCAAGTCACAGCTCAAGGTCGTTTCTGCATGTTCCCCTCTGTCTAAAGCTGTATTATCATTTGTTCAGGAAAAACACCCATCTGATACCATTATGTACAGGTACATCACTATGACAGCTGCTTTGTTGTGGAGCTCAAAATTTTAATTGTACTTGTGGGGTTTAACACCTTTATTGTGAAGTGTGGTGTAATGGCGGCCACTTCCTCTTCCGCCACTGCACCGCCCTATAAATAGCAGAGGGCATCCATTACACAGTCTCTTCGACCAGTGCCCTCTGCCTGGTGTCTGCTGCATGTCCGTGTGACTGCTTAAGTTCAATAAAGCTGAGTTCGTCCATTCACCTGGCCTCATCCTTTATAGAGGTATTTTACCATACATAACATTTGGCGATCGAGGATTAACTAATGGAGGCATTTATTACACCACTTCGCCCCTTCCTCGAGCTCCCGGGGGAGCCGCTTGTTCCGTGGCTGAGATGGTTTGAAGCCTTCCAGACCTACATCACTGCACTCGACCTGGGTAAGCTCGACAAGTTAAGAGCACATACGTTGCTTGTTCACAACCTCAGGATTGAGGGCCAGCATGTCCTGTGCTTACTCGGGGCTTCGGACTCGTTTGAGGATGTCGTTGAGTTGCTAGCAAGCCACTTCCATGCCCCGAATAGCGTGAGTGTCCAAAGGATTCACTTTTGGCAGTGACATCAATGTGTGGATGAGCCTATACACCAGTTTGTCGCCAACTTGAGGCAGTTAGCTAGCGAGTATCGTTTTGGGCCGCTGGAGGATGAATTGGTTCGTGACCAGCTTGCGGAGCACATGAGCAGCACTGCTATACAGCTAGGCTACTCACGGTGCTGAGTAACCTAATGTTAGCCAGGGCTGTTGAGCTAGCTCTCCAATTGGAGGCTGCAGACAAGCTAGTTTCGGAGCTAAATTGGCGCCAGTCACAATGGCCGCCGGAGCCTCCCAACGCAGCATTAGTAGTGGACTCGGATAGTGAGAATAACTTGGATGATGACAGTATGGAAACCAATGCTGCCAGCCGAAGGTCTGCCCCGGGAAAACCCCTTTGCAAGGGCTGTGGGTCGGTGAAACACCAAAATAAGGCTAAGGACTGCCCGACTAGAGGGAAGCATTGTAGCAGATGTGGACACGTGAACCACTATGCTAGAGTGTGCCACGTATCTGAGCCGGAGAGCCCACGGAAGAAATCACTCCGCCCACCCCCAACAACCATCCATATAGTGTCCCCCAGTGCCAACGGGTACATTTTCTGCACAGTGGAGCTGGATGCTGTGGAGATACCGCTGCTGCTCAACACGGGGGCAGAGGGGTCGTTGCTGAATTGGGCCACAGTGAGGAAGTTTTTCCCACACTACAGAGTAAGAGGTAACCCAGCACCGCTTTATGGTTACGGAGGTGGCAGGCCATGTATAGTTGGAACGTTGGAGTTAACGGTTTGGTACAAGTCTGCGATGATGGCTGACTTCACATTCCACATAACAGCCGGAGGCGACAAAATCATGGGCTGTGACTTGTTTTATGGACTGGGTTTCGCAATCAAAGACGACACTGGGGAAGAATGGTCGGGTTGTGGCCAGTGAAACCCTCCGGTTTCAATGGTTGATGATGACATGTGGGACGAGGAACTAATGGACACTATGGGGGTCAAGCAGGACCAGGCTCACTCAGGCTTGGCGCAAGAGGGTCTCAGTGCCAGCGCTCGGGAAATGGTAGAGGGGGGTTCTGAGCGTAACGGCGTGGCGCCTGCACTGCCGAGTGATGCCGATGTGCTAGCCCAGATTTCTCCGGAGCTTGGCCGCAGGGGGATGGAGGATCTGCAGCTACGATGGCGACCGCTATGACGGCTTCAGAAGAGGACAGGGCCAGACCGACGCGCCCATTTGTTTTCCGTCTTTCGCCAAATGTTATATCGGGAATAACGCAGGATGGAGAGCTGTCTCTGAGAACATAAAACTGAACTTTATTGAGTTTTCATTCCAATTTATATCCCTACCGTAGCCCATCTGACGTCACTCACTCTCCCCACCCTGGCGGTGCTACGGCAAACCCCAAAGTCCATTTTCCATACACAACACTAACAGCAGTCAAAGTCCTTACAATCTGATCTAAAGTGTTGTCATAATTATATTGTCAAAACTAGAGAGCTATCGGGTTTGATCACAGCTGTGCTACATGAGCATAACTGTCAATAACACTATATGATATAGTTATTTAAAAAAACGTTTACAAGAGATGCGCATCAGAGAGGATTATGTTAAATTCATGATTCTATACCACAAGAGTCCTCACTTAGCATGCTGTCTGGGTCATAATAACCAAAAGTCTGAGATGTTAGCAGTCTGCAGCATATTGATGTTAGCCTCCAGGAAGTGCTGTTTATCTCTCTACCTGGCAACTGGTACGAGATTATAGTGAGTCAACAGTCCGTGCGACACCTACTGGCCAGGAGGTCAGAGTCCTATCTATTGCACCTTTAAGTGATTTCTTGATTGAGAACAGGTGTGGCAGTAATCAGGCCTGGGTGTGGCTAGAGAAATTAAACTCAGCTTTCCAAAGATGTGATAAACCACAGTTAATTTATGTTTTAACGGGCGGCAATCACTTTTTTACACAGGGCCATGTAGGTTTGGATTTTTTTTTACCCTTTATAATAAACACCTTCATTTAGAAACTGCATTTAGTGTTTACTCATGTTATCTTTGTCTAATATTTAAATTTGTTTGATGATCTGAAAGATCAGGGCAGCGCGGTGGTGGAGTGGAGCTGCGGCAGCACAGCAACTCACCCTTGGCCAGGGGATCTAACTAACTAACTAACTAACCTGCACTTATATAGCGCTTTTCTAGTCACAAAGACCACTCAAAGCGCTTTCACTAGTACTAACCCTCTATTCTAAGGGCCTATAGGAAACAGATATCTAGGGACAATTTAGAACAGCCAATTAACCTAACATGCATATCTTTGGATTGTGGGAGGAAACCGGAGCCCCCGGAGTAAACCCACACAGCACAGGGAGAACATGCAAACTCCACACAGAAAGGTTCCAACCCCTTCCAGCCTGGGGATTCGAACCAAGAACCTTCTAGCTGTAAGGCAACAGTGCTAACCACTGCACCACCGTGCTGATCCTGGGTTTGATCCCAGCCCCCGATCAACAGTGATCTGTGTGGAGTTTGCATGTTCTCCCTGTGTCTGCATGGGTTTACCCCGGGATTTCCCCGGTTTCCTCCCACATGCCAAAAACATGCAAGTTAGGTTAATTGGCATCAAACTGGGGATTCTAAATCTTCCTTAGGTATGAATGTGAGAGTGAATGGTTGTCTGTTTCTCTGTGTTGGCCCTGCGATGGACTGGCAATTTGTCCAGGGTGTACCCTGCCTCTCGCCCAAAGATGCT
Source organism: Pholidichthys leucotaenia (assembly GCA_020510985.1). Lineage (NCBI taxonomy): Eukaryota > Metazoa > Chordata > Actinopteri > Cichliformes > Pholidichthyidae > Pholidichthys > Pholidichthys leucotaenia. Next base: position 43,820,353 of record CM035838.1, on the reverse strand, counting down.
GGGATCGGCTCCAGCACCCCCCCCCCCCCCCCGCGACCCGAAAAGGATTAAGCGGAAGAAGATGGATGGATCTAAACATTTAAGTGTGACAAACATGCAAAAAAAAATGAGAAATCAGGATGGGGCAAGCGCTTTTTCACACCACTGTACATGTAGAGATGCTAATTTAGGAAAGATGTTATGGTCTCTTAATTTTTTCCTGAGCTGTATAATCTAAATGGATAGAAAACAATAACACGTGGTTTTCTTCTTAAAAAGAGCTTAAAAAGGGGGCTTTCATGAAAGTAGGAAACCTGATAACTCTAATTACAGATGCCTTTTCTTGAAGGAACAAAGCCTTATTTAATCTTGGTTATAATGTAAATGTATATTCTCAAATCATACTGCAGCATTTGGGGCAGTCACTTACACATCTCTTTTTTAAAGGTTGCTGTGGGATTTGTTTGAGTTTATTACTGTTTACCAATCTATAGTCAGAATGTCATTACATCAGTAACTGCAGAATTGATGATGGGCTGGCTTTTCTTGTGTTAAAAAGTAAAATACTTATTCTAGATAATGTGACTCACTGCCTCTTTGTTGTTCTTTCCCTATTTATTAAAGTCAGTGTTGCACTGGTTTGACCTGTGAAAAGATAGGTTTACACACTGCACCAAGTCACAGCTCAAGGTCGTTTCTGCATGTTCCCCTCTGTCTAAAGCTGTATTATCATTTGTTCAGGAAAAACACCCATCTGATACCATTATGTACAGGTACATCACTATGACAGCTGCTTTGTTGTGGAGCTCAAAATTTTAATTGTACTTGTGATATTGGGGTTTAACACCTTTATTGTGAAGTGTGGTGTAGTGGCGGCCCCTTCCTCTTCCGCCACTGCACCGCCCTATAAATAGCAGAGGGCATCCATTACACAGTCTCTTCGACCGGTGCCCTCTGCCTGGTGTCTGCTGCGTGTCCGTGTGACTGCCGAAGTTCAATAAAGCTGACTTCATCCATTCACCTGGCCTCATCCTTTATAGAGGTATTTTACCATACATAACATTTGGCGATCAAGGATTAGTTAATGGAGGCGTGTATTACACCACTTCGCCCCTTCCCTGAGCTCCTGGGGGAGCCGCCTGTTCCGTGGCTGAGATGGTTTGAAGCCTTCCAGACCTACATCACTGCACTCGACCTGGGTAAGCTCGACAAGTTAAGAGCACATACGTTGCTTGTTCACAACCTCAGGATTGAGGGCCAGCGTGTCCTGCACTTACTCGGGGCTTTGGACTCGTTTGAGGATGTCGTCGAGTTGCTAGCAAGCCACTTCCATGCCCCGGATAGCGTGAGTGTCCGAAGGATTCCCTTTCGGCAGCAACATCAACGTGTGGGTGAGCCTATACACCAGTTTGTCACCAACTTGAGGCAGTTAGCTAGCGAATCTCATTTTGGGCCGCTGGAGGATGAATTGGTTCACGACCAGCTTGCGGAGCACATAAGCAGCACCATTATACGGCTAGCCTACACATGGTGCTGAGTAACCTAACGTTAGCCAGGTCTGTTGAGCTAGCTCTCCAATTGGAGGCTGCAGACAAGCTAGCTTCGGAGCTAAATTGGCGCCAATCACAATGGCCGCCGGAGCCTCCCAATGCAGCATTAGTAGTGGACTTGGATAGTGAGAATAGCTTGGATGATGACAGTATGGAAACCAATGCTGCCAGCCGAAGGTCTGCTCCGGGAAAACCCCTGTGCAAGGGCTGTGGGTCGGTGAAACACCAAAATAAGGCTAAGGACTGCCCTGCTAGAGGGAAGCATTGTAGCAGATGTGGACGCTTCAACCACTGTGCTAGAGTGTGCCGTGTATCTGAGCCGGAGAGCCCACGGAAGAAATCACTCCACTCGCCCCCAACAACCATCCATACGGTGTCCCCCAGTACCAACGGGTACACTTTCTGTGCAGTGGAGCAAGATGCCGTGGAGATTCCACTGCTGCTCAACACGGGGGCAGAGGGATCGTTGCTGAATTAGGCCACGGTGAGGAAGTTTTTCTCCCACTACAGAGTAAGAGGTAACCCAGCACCACTTTATGGTTATGGAGGAGGCAGGTCGTGCACAGTTGGAACGTTGGAGTTAACGGTTTGGTACAAGTCTGCGATGATGGCTGACTTCACGTTCCACGTGACAGCCCGAGGCAACAACATCATGGGCTGTGACTTGTTTTATGGACTGGGTTTCGCAATCAAAGACGACACTGGGGGAAAATGGTCGGGTTGTGGCCAGTGAAACCCTCCGGTTTCAATGGTCAATGATGACGTGTGGGACGAGGAATTAACAGACGCTATGGGGGTCAAGCAGGACCACTTCCGCCCTCCCAAGAGAGCAGACGCTTTTTTCTTCTCTCCTGCTGACTTTTTCCTCCCCTCCTACTACTGGATCCCAGCTTGCTGTTGTCTGTCTGCGTCTAACTGCGACCGCCGAAAAGAAATTATGGAGTTAATAAGCTGGGCTTTGAACACAATTGACACTATTTTTTCAACAAGGAAAAGTGCTCCGGGGGAAGCTGTCTGCCCCGCTGGAACGGCTCCAGTGGGCTATCTATGTGACACAGGTAATTGGAAAATGCTGTGTCTCTCTAATCTCTCTATCGAAGATATTGAAGATTTGTTTATCTTCGTAATCTTGGTGATTGGGATAATTCTGATTGGGACGGGAATTGTCTTGGTTTACCGTAAATTGCTGAAGATGGATTCAACCTATCAAAATGCTGGCCAGGCGAGGTGCATCCAACAAATTGAGAAACTGGAGAAGACCCTGATAGCGACTACTGGAGAACTGTCTCGTAAGGTGGATTACATCATGGGTTCGCTCAGGTCTTTCCACGACGAATTCAAAGCTGCGCAATGAAGGATTAATGTACTGAATCTACAGAAGAAATACAAGTCTCCTCTGTGATCAGTCCTATTTGGCATTATTATTCCCCATGAAAATTCCTCCTGGCTGTCTGCAGACTGTGTTTTTTCAAAATCATGAGCACAAGGCCTTGGACAGCCAGCTGCAGCGCCAGATAAGACTGGGCGCCAGACAGACAAAACATCTTCTGCCAAGGGTCCTTGGGTCTCTCTTATTATCATCAACACTGCTCAACACCGCACACACATTGATTCATGAACTGATTAAAGATATACTGTACACTGCTCTCTTGTGTCTTGTGAAATTCTGAGTTGTTGCTCTGTGCTATTGAGAGATTTTTTTTCATTGTAATCATAATCTGCTTAAAAATAAGCTGTATTCTGATAACGAAGTTTTTTTTCTCCTCCCCCCTTGTGTCGTTCCCTCCCTTCCCCTCCCTTTCTTATCTATCTCTGTTTGATGAGGCGCCTATTATGGCTGCCGTGTCGTTGTGTCGCGCGCATGCGCACCAATGTCAAGTCAAGTTCCTCGTGTGTTTTTTACATGCTTGGCAATAAAGTTTATTCTGATTCTGATTCTGATTCTGATTCAGGCTTACTCAGGTGCAGCGCAAGAGGGTCTCAGTGCCGGCACTCGGGAAATGGTAGAGGGGTGTACCGTGCGTAATGACGAGGCGCCTGCGCTGGCGAGTGATGCCGATGTGCTAGCCCAGATTTCTCCGGAGCTTGGCCGCAGGGGGATGGAGGATCTGCAGCTACGATTGTGACTGCTACTACGGCTTCAGAAGAGGACAAGGCCAGACCAACTGGCACGGGAAAACCGAGTGCCAAGCAGCACCATGTCAGGCCGAGCCGAGCCCCTCTTAGGGTTATAGACTTGGTCCGGGTTCGAGGAGAGGAATGTCTATGGCAAAGATGGGCCACATGACAACCAGCGAAACATCAGGAGTGTGTGTGCATAGTAGCTAAACTGGGCGCAGCATACTTCCAGCTGTCTGATGGCTCGGCAAGACACATCAATCAGCTTCGGCATGTCCGAGAGGAGGCTTCTGGTGCCGGTGCTGAACGAGAGTGAGAGTCAGTGGTGGAGAGGAGAGGCACTTTCCTCTGGAAGATCGACCATTGCCCTGGGGGCCTGATGCTTCCAGGGGCGCATTTGCTGAGGGGCTGCCCTGCCCCGCCCCCCCCCCCCCCCCGCCACACCGGTTCTACTCTTCCTGCCCAAGGGACAGTGCTGTAAATTTTGTTTTATAGTTCTGATGTTCATGTGTTTGTATATGCGGTAAAATGTTATTGTGTTGTGTGTTTTTGTAGATTAGGAACACGGCAATGATTTTTGTTTATTATTGGACTTTTTCTTTAGTTTTTCAAGTGGCAGAACAATCCACGATGCCGTGTGAGCAGGACAGTAGTCCACCTGTCTGCCCTATTTTAGGTTTTGTTGTGTGAATGTGTTAGGCCATTTAGAGATATCAGTTTTCGTTTTGTTAGTGCGTGAGTCGGGTCCCAAATTGGGGTGGGCTTTAATTGAATGTGTGGTTTTGGACTTTCTAAGGGGGGGAGGAAATGTGGTGTTAGGGTTTAACACCTTTATTGTGAAGTATGGTGTAGTAGTGGCCCCTTCCTGTTCCACCACTGCAGAAGCAGTAGTAGAGGGCATCCATTACACAGTTTCTTTGACCGGTGCCCTCTGCCTGGTGTCTGCTGTGTGTCTGTGTGACTGCCTAAGTTCAATAAAGCGAAGTTTGTCCATTCACCTGGCCTCATCCTTTATAGAGGTATTTTACCATACATAACAGTACTGTTATTAATCTATTCATTTTGTAAAAGGTGCTATTAGAATTACAGTTTTTAACTAGTCTATACATAAGTCTATGACAACAGCATTAGAGCATTTCTGGACTTGAGTTTTGGCTTTTGATTTTGATGTTGCCACCACAAGCTTTTCAGTGGCCCACATGTGGCCACCCCTATGAGAAATTTCTGGAAGCATGACTGCACAGTCACTTCTCAGAATTTAATAATCAAATGTGGTTTATTAAACAGTAGATCCATTGTCTCTAAATCTTTAGTAGTAAATGACTTAGTAACAGACAACCAAATTGATTTATTTGCACTTACAGGAACATGGTTGCATGAGGAGGACTCTGTCCTACTGAATGAATCTACCCCCCAAATTACTGTAACTTTCAAAAAAAAAAATAGAACAACAGGATGAGGAGGTGGAACCGCAGTAATTGCTCACTCCAAAATATTAACTAATATTAAAAGTAAATTATTATTTTAATCATTCGAACCCTTAGTATTACACATCACACACCATAGTAAAATAAAACCAATGCTGAAGCCAATCCTGTTAGCTGTAGTGTATCGATGCCCACCATCCCCATATTCTGAATTCCTTATTGAATTTTCACAATTTTTAACTAACCTTCTTCTAATCTCAGACAAATTACTCATAGTAGGTGATTTCAATATTCACACTGATATGGAAGACAATAGTCTTAATAAATCATTTAATTCAATTCTTCAGTCATTTGGTATTATACATGTCTAAAACTTCACCCATTATCCCATTATCACAATTTATTGATTCCAAAAAGGGAGCTTCATTAATGAAAGACACCACTCGCCAGAGGAGGACACAGCCTGTAATGGGAGACGAGAGTGAGTTTAGCTCAGGAGGGAGAAAGGTAAGGGAAAAATAGGTCAGCACTTACATGGGATAAGCTGAGAGCCTGGCAGTCAAACCCAACATGAAACTACGAACCAGGAGTGGATGCTGGTGGGCAGGAGTAGGGCTGGGTGAGGTGTCTGACTGGGTGGAATGAGGCAGTTGAAGTGGTGATGATGATGGTGGGACAAGTGAGCACACAACGAACCCCGGAGAGACACACCACAAAGATGGCAGCAACCTGGAGGAGAGAAGAGAAAAGGAATCTTAATAATAATTCCTTGGAGAGTGAGTAATCACTTACGTGCTTGCTTTAAAGGCAGTTTACCCAATGAGTCAGCGCTGAAGCATTGAAGAATTGGTCCTTATAAGCGCTAGCAGGGAAGAGGTAGCAGGTGCATTTCATCACGCAGGTGCGATTATTGCCTGCGAAGCCGGGGAAAGTCTTACAGAGAGGGAGGGGGAGTGTGCACTCACCTGAATATGACAGTGCCCCTCCCTCAAGGGGTGCCTCCTGGCGGTCCACTGGGTTCATTGGGGTGAGCCCTATGAAAGGCTCAGACCATCCCCTTGTCATGGAAGTGCGAACCGGGGATCCAGGATCTTTCATCTGGTCCGTAGCCCTTCCAGTGGACTAGGTATTGTAGCCCCCGGCCCCGACGCCGAACGTCCAGAATCCTCTGGACCATGTAGGTGGTCTGGCCGTTGAGGATCTGAGGGGGAGGAGGTGGCTTTGGGGGGGGGGGGGGGTCAGAGAGGGCTGGCGGAGAGGGGCTTGACCTTGGAAACATGTAGGTGGGATGAATCCGAAGTGTTGGCGGGAGCTTCAGGCAGACCGTGATCTCTTTAATGGCCCGGGAGATGGGGAACGGGCCCAGGAAGCGAGGGGAGAGTTTCTTGGAGTCTGTCTTGAGTGGCACCTGGTCCGTCAACAACCACATGTGCTGCCAGACCGAGTATTTGGGTGCTGTGTCCGCCTGCGGTCTGTGTACTGGCGGTTCCGCTCAGCGGGTGAGGGCAGCTTGAATGGCCCTCCAGATCTGGCGGCAGCAACATGTGTGAGCTCCCACCAATGGAACAGCCACTTCCCTCTCTGCCATAGGCAACGGGGGGGAGTATACCCCATGGAGGCCTCAAATGGCGTGAGTCCAGTGGCTGCTGAGACTGCGGAATTGAGCAAATATTCCACCCAGGTCAGATGGGTGTTCCACGTACTCAGATTGGAGGCTGCTACGCACCTAAGGGTGGTCTCCAGGGATTGGTTGACACGCTCAGCCTGCCAATTACTCTGCGGATGGTAGCCAGAGGTGAGGCTGACAGTGGTACCCAAGGAGCGGCAGAAAGATTTCCATAGCTGGGAAGTGAACTAAGGGCCCCGGTCAGACACAATGTCCACAGGAATACCGTGCAGGCGGATGACGTGGGTGGTGAGGAGGTTTGCAGTTTCAGCGGCGGAAGGCAGTTTGGGGAGGGGAACCAGATGGATCGCCTTTGAAAAGCGATCCATGAAGGTGAGGATGACCATATTGCCGAGAGAGGGGGGAAGTCCAGTAATGAAGTCCAGTGTGGTGTGAGACCAAGGTCGACTGGGGATGGGTAGTGGGTGGAGGAGGCCAGCAGGTGTGTGAGGAGTTAGATTTATTGCATGAGCAGATTTGGCAGGCCTTGACGTAGTGCTGGACGTTCGTCCGCAGGGTGGGCCACCAAAATGCCCGCCGGATGAGATTGATGGTCCCGGAGACACCAGGATGGCAGGCGAAATGGCTAGTGTGGCCCCACTTGATGACGTCACTGCGGAGGGTGGCTGGGACAAACAGACGGTCGTCGGGGACCCCCTCAGGCTTGCATTCGTAGGATTGAGCCCGCCGGACCCTCTGCTCAATGTCCCAGGTAAGAGCTCCAAGGATGCAGGAGGGTGGGACAATGGGTTGGGGAAGGGAGGGAAGGGTAGAAGGGTCGGGGCAGAACTGGCGAGAAAGAGCGTCCGGTGTAATATTGCGGGAACCAGGCCTGTAAGCGATGGTAAGATTGAATCTAGCAAAAAATAAGGCCCACCCGGCCTGCCTGGCGTTCAGACTGTGGGCCGACTGAAGATATTCTAAATTTTTGTGGTCGGTCCACTCAATGACGGGCTGGGCCGCTCCCTCCAGCCAGTGTCTCCACTCCTCAAGAGCCAAATTAATGGCCAAGAGCTCTCGGTCCCCTATGTTGTAATTCCTCTCAGCAGGCATGAACCGCCGAGAGAAATATGCGCATGGATGAAGCTTCTGATCGGAGCTTCTGATTGGAGGCCGAGCGCTGTAATAGACAGCGCCCACCCCCGAGTCAGAAGCATCCCCCTCTAGAATAAACTGGAGCTGGGAGTCGACCTGGGCCAAGATGAGGGCGTTGGAGAACAGATCCTTCAATTTGGAAAAGGCCTGCTCAGCTGCCTTGGACCAACTGAAGGGCACTTAAACCGAGGTTAGCTGGGTAAGAGGCTGTGCTACCCCACTATAGTTTCTAATGAAATGGCGATAAAAGTTCACAAACCCCAAGAACCGCTGGAGCTCCTTGGGGGAGTGGGGTGTTCTATCAATCTAGCACAGCCTTCACCTTGGTCGGGTTGGCCCTCAGTTCCCCCTCAGCTACGACAAACTCGAAGAACGAAGTGGAGCGGGTGGAAAACTCACACTTCTCGGCTTTAACATAAAGCTGGTTTTCCAGGAGCCATTGTAGAATGGCCCTGAAATGGACTGTGTGCTCCTCTGGCATGCGGGAAAAATCAAAATATCGTCTAAGTAGACAAAAATAAATTGATTTACCATGTCGTGGAGGATGTCATTGATCATACTCTGGAAGATGGCAGGGGCATTGGTGAGCCTGAATGGCATAACCAGATATTCAAATTGCCTCAAGTGTGTTTTAAAGGCCATCTTCCACTCGTCTCCATCGCGAATGCAAACCAGATGGTAGGCATTACACAAATCCAATTTGGTAAATACTCACGTGCGCTGAAGGAGCTCAAATGTGGAGTTTATCAGGGGCAGAGGATATTTGTCCTTAACAGTTATAGCGTTCAACTCACGGAAATCTATGCACTGGCGCAAGGATCCTTCCTTCTTCCCAACAAAAAAGAATCCTGCCCCAAGAGGGGCCAAGGAGGGCCGAATGGGGTCGGCTTTCAAAGAATCTTTAATATAGCTATCCATCGCCTCCCTCTCCAGTACAGAAATACTGTAGAGTTGGCTGGACGGCAACCGCGCACCTGGGAGAAGGTCTGTAGCACAGTCGTAGGAGCGATGGGGAGGCAAAGAAAGCGCTCTCGACTTGCTAAAAACCTCTCCGATGTCATGATAGACCTTGGGTACAAGGCTGAGGTCCGGCGACTCTACCGGAGGGGAGGAGATGGGTAGCGTTGGTGAACACTTGGCCAAACTGAGACAGGATGCCAAACAGTATGGGCTCCAGGAAGAGATGGAAGTATTCACCCAATTAATAATGGGGTTATGCTTCCGGAGCCACGGGAATCCGAGGATCACCGGGTGTGATGATTTAGGGAGAATAAGGAACGAAAGAGTCTCCTGGTGGTTCCCGGAAAGAAGGACAGAGACTGGTGTCATGCTTTCGGTAACAGCCCGACAGAGTGGTGACGTTAAGGGATGCGGGCAATTTTGTCGTGGGGATGCCTACTTCCTGCATGAGCCGTGAGGAAATGAAATTTTGTTCTGCCCCTGAATCCACTAAAGCCATAACCCTCCTTTTGACCCCCGGCAACTGGATGAGGGCTGAAATGGAGAAGTTACCGGGGGAATGAAAAGAATTCCCCGCCCATCAGACCCCCCACGGCTACTGACGGTCCATGTTTTTTGGGCTTCAGGTGGTTCCATAGAGCTACAATACATGCATGTGCCGGTCCTCCTCTGTCGCTGGTGCTCTTCCGGAGCCAGACGGGCTCGGCCGAGCACCATAGGTTCGGAGGAGGAGTCGGCTCCACCTGTGTCAGTAGTCTGGACTGGCACACATGCGACGGGCAGGTGAGACGAGGATTTGTGCTCCTTTGCGCGCTCATGGTATCGGTTGTCAAGACTGACGGCCTGATCAATAAGACCGTCCAGGGAGGAGGGAACCGCATGAACCGCTAGGTCATCCTCCATAACGTAATTTCCGTAACGTTGTCATCCAAGCTATCCTTGCTTTCCAAGTCCGCAATATCTGCCGCAGTAGGTGGCTCTGGTGGTCGCTGTGACTGGCGCCAGGTTAGCTCCGAAGCTAGCTTGTCTGCGGCCTCCAGCTGGAGAGCTAGCGCGACAGCTCTAGCTAATGTTAAGTCATTGGGTGCCGTGAGTAGCCTAGCCTGCAGTGCAGTGCTGCACGTGTCCTTCGCAAGCTGGTCACATACCATTTCATCTTCCAATGGCCCAAAGCAACACTTGCTAGCTAACTGTCTCACGTTGGCAACAAAGTAGTGAATAGGGTCACCTAGCCGCTGATGTTGCTGCCGAAAACGAATCCTCCGGACAGTCACACTATCCGGGGTGTGGAAATGGTAGGCTAGCAGCTCCACGACGTCTTCAAAGGAATCCGGCACTCCAAGTGTTCACAGGACTCGCTGGCCCTCAATACCCAGGTTATGGACGAGAAGTGCATGTGCCCTTAGCTTGTCAAGCTTACAGAGGTCCAGCATGGTGATGTAAGTTTGGAAGGCCTCAGATCATCTGGGCCAAGGCACCGGCATTTCACCCGGAAGCTCGAGGAAGGGACAAAGTGGTGTCATACACGCCTCCATGAGTTAATCCTCGATCGCTGAATGATATGTATGAAAAATACCTTGGTGAAGGATGAGGCAAGATGGACTTGGCGAACACAGCTTTATTGATGAACTGGAATAGCGGTTACACGGCAGGCACCTGGCGAAGGGCACCGGTCAAAGAGACCACAACATGGTCGCCCTTCCCTTATATAGGGCTGTGCGGTGATGTGATGTGAAGTTCACGTCATCACATTGCACTTCACAATAAAGTGCACATCACCACACTGCACTTCACAATAAAGTGCCTTTTCTATATATCACAGAGGACATGGAGAGGGTTGGTGTTACAGACGAAGATGCAAAGGATAGAGGTGAGATGGAGACAGATGATGTACTGTGGCGACCCCTAAAGGGAGCAGCCTATTGTGTGTAGAATGTGGTGTGTGTGTGGCCCTGAGGGCTTGCCGTAGCGGCCCTGGTGGTGATGTCAGGCGGGCTGCAGGACCAGTATATATATTGTGGTTCTCTCAACAAAGTGCAGTTCATTGCTTGGCATAAGACCGACTCCAGTCTCCCGTTATTCAGACATAACATTTTGGCGATGAGAGAAAACTATGGGGGCGTACGGGCTACCTCCATCCTTATTACCGTTTCTGGAGTACCCAGGAAAGCAAGCGATCCTGTGGCCGAAATGGATGGCCATGTTCGAAGTTTACATCATGGCACTGGGCCTAAGTACTCAACGGGGTACGAAGATGAGCGCTTCTGGCCCATCATCTTAGTGTGGAAGGTCAGAGAATTCTCTGCACGTTGGGAGAGACAGGGTCTTATGTGGATGCTGTCGAACAGCTGGTTGAATATTTCGCTGAACATACAAGGACCACACAGCTGTGGGTAGAAGAGCTGTTGGTGCCAAAAGAAGCTAAGCTAGCTAGCTCGGAGAAGCTAACGGCTCAGTCAGTGGCAATGGGGAAATTAGCCATGAGGCTAGGTGCGCGCCAAAATCAAGCTACAAGCTCCCAGCTGGACTTTGAATCAGAACCAGGGCCACGAGTGGGGGAGATCCTGGTTACTGAAGACCGCGAGCCAGCCGAAGAGCTTAGCACGGTGTGTGACCGTAGCGCTGGTGTTGTTGACGGCGTGGTGAGCAGCGACAGCAGAGGGAGAACAGCGAACGGAGTCTTTCCTGCAGCTGGAGTCCTGGCAGTGGGAGAGGGGGAGCAAGCAGGATGGAGGCCCTGGGAAGCAGCAATGACAGCCGGGCGCAGAGGCAGAGCAACAGAGTGCCTTGGATGAGGGTGCTGTGCGCAGCGGCGAAGTGCCTGGGTCGGTGACACCGACAAGAGTGATGCTGTGAACCCTGAGAGTGAGCAATGACAGCCGGGCACGGAGGCAGCGCAGCAGAGCACCTTGGATGACAGAGAGGAAGTGCCGGGCGCCGTGGAGGTTGGGCAGGATCTCAGTGCCGGAGCGCAAGGTGCCCTGGACGAGGGTGCTGGGTATTACGGCGAGGTGCCCGAGTCAACGAGCGGTGCCGACGAGCAAGCGTTGGTTTTCCCCAGAGTTCGACCATGGGGGGCAGAAGTGTTTCGGGCTGCAGCGGCTGCAGCTGCAGCGGTGTTGAAGGCGGTCGGGAGCAGACCGACATGCACGGAGGGACGGCGTGCCGGACAGCAGCACTGTGGGTCCAGAGGAGAGAAACAGTCGGTGGTGAGAAGAGACATTCTCGCCGGGGAGGTCGGTTTTGATCCTGGGAGCAGGCGGTGGCCAGGGGCGCACATGCCGTGGGGCTGCCTTGGGCCTCTGAGCTGGTTTTACCTTTGGCTTTCTGTGGACATTGGAGTAACGTAAATTTTTTCAATGTAAATATGTTTATATAGTGTTTAATAATAATAGTTATAATAGGTTCATATGTACATGTGTTCCAAATATATTGTTGGATGTGTGTGATGTGCATGTGAATGTGTGTTATTGGGGATTAATTTTATGATTTTTGTTGTTTTGTTTTTTTTAGTTTAGGAGCACAGCGGTTGGTTAATATAAATGGACTCTTTAGTTTAACAGCGGCAGAATAACCCACTTTGCTGTGTGGAATAGCAGTCCACCTGTTTCCCCTAGTTTTTAGTTGTTTTGGGTGAATGTGTTGGGCCATTAGAGTTCACCATTCCCTGTTATTTTCTTAATGCATGATTCAGGTCCTAAATTGGAGTGGGTGAATTGTGTGTATGTGTTTTGGACTTTTGTAAGGGGGAGGAGAATGTTGCGTGTAGAATGTGGTGTGTGTGTGGCCCAGAGGGCTTGCCGTAGCAGTCCTGGTGGTGATGTCAGGCGGGCTGCAGGACCAGTGTATATATTGTAGTTCTATCAATAAAGTGCAGTTCATTGCTTGGCATAACACCAACTCTAGTCTCCCGTTATTCAGTCATAACTCAGCCGAAAGAAGAGGTGTAAATGTACATGTATTAAATTAATAAAATCTGTTAATCCAGCATTTTTCTTTCTGCTCCTGATTTTATTCTTATGTTTCTATATTTTTTCTTTTATGCGCTCCTTCACAAAAATGCCATCGTACAGCTTTGGGATGACATACACCTCATGTGTATTGTGACAGTGACATCAGAGTCATACCTGCCTAAGAAAATACCAAGCATTTCTAACCTGTGCAAAGATGGCATGACACAATACCCATGCATGCCATACGCACCGAGGCATCAGCACCTGTGGTGCTTTCATTTTATTTAAGTTTGTAAAAATGGAAGGGAAAACAAAAGTGCAGTCTTTATATGTCTTTAAAATATAAAAAGAGTGTGTACAGTCACTATGGTAAAACCAGAAAAACTACAACTCAAAAATCAAACGAACTTGAAGCAGAGTGAGAGGTCTGCTCTCATTTTACTGTCGACTGCAGTCAGATCATGAGGTAAATAAAGGCTGCCGCAAACAGAAAAAAAAAACCAATCTAACTATTCATGTTGGACCCTGTCATACCTCTATAAATCACACACAGTAATATATGGACAGCTGAATCTCATCGTTGACCTTTAGTGCACATGCTGTTGTGTTTTCAAAGCCCCTGTTGCTGGAGGTTTCCTCCTGTTTGAGCGTGTTCAGCGTGAACTACACATCCCGGAGTGCCTCTGTTGACCCCTGCAGCTTCGATTTGGCGCTGAGCTGAATACACCGAGCAGGCCTTAATAAAAGAAAAAAAAAACATAAAGAAGGATTAAAAGCAAGACGTTTTTATTATACCAAAGGAAGAAGGAGCTGGATCTTATTTTCATAGTTCACCAACAGAAGGTTTTTTTTTTTTTTTTGGTCCTCACACCGAAGGAGAGCCCCAGCTTCGGGATTGGGTAGAGAGCAGATAGCGTAACACCCTCCTCCTCCTCCTCATCCCTGTAGAGAATTGCGTTAAAACGAAACGAAAAGGCCTGAGCTTTGTCAATATCACGGGATTTTTTTTTATTTTTTTTGTTTTAATCCCCCCTCCTCCCGTATATTAAACGAGGAAACGCTGCCGGCTGGTGTATGTGTTTAGAATGGGACACGCTGAAGGTACTGGCATTTTTTTTTAATATTTCCCCGCATCTCTCGGCTCTCGCTGTAAAAATATGCTGCTCCTTTGCTCTACTCTGTAGCGACGAGCATGTTGCCCGTGTCTGCGTGTTGTTACCCCCCCACCCACACCTCGTCTGTCTTTTACCCGTCACAGCCAGCTTGATTTCGTGCACATTTTCTTTTCAAAAGCGCCAGTGATGGAGGTATAATCACGGCAGACAATTTGATTTAAAGGGGCACAGGCAGCCATATTGGCAGTTAGGAGCGTTAGCCTAGCTAGCATTAGCTTCCCCCTTTCATCTTCCCCCACGCTCAAAATTGGTTGAAAATAATCCCTGAAATGTTCAGCCTCGTGTGCCAAAATGCTCAAAAGGCCACACCCGTCTTCTCTGTTAATTTTTTAAGCCTTTAATACAGCTCCTATCTCGTCGTTAAGATGCCTTTGATTGCAGGCAGCTTTCAAGCTAGCATCGTAGGAAGCTGTGAAATAATTCAGTGAAAACATGCTTCTTCTTTTTTTTTTGTTTGCGCAGCCTTGTATATTAAATAAAACCAGCAGGGAAAAAGACGCGTGTTCATGTTCGCCACCTCATGTTTTCCAGTATTTCGGCGTAGGTGTCCAGTGACCGCAGGTTGACACCTTTTGGATGTTTACATCACACCGTTATTCACCTTTCAGAGGCTGAGCACCAGCGTCTTTAATTAATCCTCATGCGGTGGAGCGCACCGTTCACTCAATACTTTGAAAAGGATTTATAAATCATCATGGATATTAAAACTGTAGAGTATAAAGGGACGTGTCAGCTTGTGGGAGCTGCTCTTTGTTTTGCTTGGTGGTCGTGGGCCATCATGCGTTTGTGCTCAAGAAATAAAAACGCACAATTTGGCGTGTGACAGGAGGCCAAACACTGTCCTGTAAACCCCCAGCTACAGGCGCCAACAGCCCGAGTAAATTTAGATCATAGGTGGTCTTCCTAGCTGAGTGATAAAAGATGATTTGATCACATGTTGTCAGCCAAAGTCTTAACATTCAGAATGTCCCTGTAAGTTAATCAAAGGTTTAAGCTTATCTTCTAATCATCGGTTTATCTACATATCAAAACCTCACGTATTTTTTTTTTGCGTTTCAGACTTACTTGACCAGTTTTGTTTGCATTTGTTCCTTGAGACAATAGGTCGATAGAACTTGTTTTTTAAAGTGTTCTTGTGTCTATCAGTGTTTACAGATTCTGTTGAAACCTGTCAGGGTGGTTTCAATTTTTTTTTTTTTTTTTAATCGTTGCTGGTGTCTGTCAGTTTATTTGATGTTTTACAGCAAACCTCTATAAGACGTGCAAAATGCAAGCATGCTGGAACTGTGTCTGTTTAGACAGACAGATAGATGATAGATAGATAGATAGATAGATAGATAGATAGATAGATAGATAGGTGTACTTTCTTGATTCCAAACTGGGAAATTACAGTGTAACAGCAGCATGACAGTAGACGACCAGAATGACGGAAACACACACATCATTACAGAAAAAGGAATTACCGAGGGAAAGTAAAACTGCTTGGATAACTTTATATGCATCGCAGATGAATAGATGATGACCCGTTTGGATACATGAATTGTGCTCGCTGTACAGTGCAGAGCTGTCGGGCGCAGGGTGCAATGCAATGTGAGGTGCCAGTTAGACTGCAAGGTGCAGCATTGTTATGAACATGCATGACTTGATCCAACATGTTTACATCCCATAACAATAAATTATGGCTTATACTTGTCATTTTAACTGATGCTTCCCTGAATACCAGTTCTGTGGCTCTGAATGTTCGGGCACAGTTCAATGCAAATCTCTCATTAGTCTGTACAGTCTTTTCCATTCCCTCAGTAAAATGCGTCTGCATTAATATTTTTCTGAAATTTTACTTTTCTTAGAGATGTGGACCTTTTTATTGTGTAAATGTGCATTTTTGTTGCCATAAATGTGCAGTTTTTCTTTAGTGTTTTTGTCATAAATGTTTCTTATTAATATGCATTTTTCCTTTTAGATTTAAAAAAAATCTCAAAATTTGCAACTCTTCTTTGAATTCAGCATTTGCACCTACGTTTGTCATGTAAAGTTGAGTTTTTTTCATATATTTGCAAATCTATGAATGTAAATTTGTGAATGTTTTGGTGTATTTTATGACTTTATCATCAAATTTCTGCTTTTTTCCGTTGTAAATTTGTGAGAATCTTTCTCCTAAATTTGCAGTTGTTTTTTTTATTATTTTACTTATCTTTATTAAAATCTAGGAGTCAGGAGGAAAAAGTGAAAGTCCAAATACCAAACTTGAATACCAGTGTAATAAATTAATAGTTGGGTATTTGAATATTTGTGGTCAGCCCCAGTTTTAACCTACATATAATTAGATGCTTGTGTGACCAGTGCTACAATAAAATAATATTTTTCAGATAGTGACTATAAAAGGATAAACAAAAGCAACATTTGTTCTTTTAGATAAGATCAAGCTCTTAAGTTTATTATTCTACCTCCTGAAAGGTTATGGTAGAGTGAGATCACCTTGTTATTGTATTTCTCTGCGTGTTTGTGTTTCTGCACACCCTGAAGAGTCTGTGACTTTGTATTTCCATCAAACACACTTTGAAAGGATTTGTTTTGTGATGATATTTTCAAAGCTTGTGGCAGTAATTGTAAAGACGCTGAGCTCTCCTGTGTCTAATTTAACTTCTGGTGTCTTTTCCAAAAGGTCCAGTCAAAGAAAAAGACAGTTAAGGATGCAGGAGCCCAACAATGGATTTCTCCTCTTTCATGCAAGGGATCATGGGAAATACAATTCAGCAACCCCCTCAGCTCATTGACTCAGCCAACATCAGACAGGAAGGTTCCTGTGACACCGGAAGTGACCCAGGTGAGGATGGTGGTCCCTCCTACAATGCTGCCCTGGATGCAGAGTTCTCCTACCCGCCGTCAGCCTCTGAGGACATGCCACAGGTCCCGAATGGCTACCCGCCAGGTTTGGGTTTGTACGAGTCCCAGGCCAAATTCTCTATGTACTCACAGTTCCCCAACGGCTCCACTAACGGCTACGGGGCCATACGGAGCTACGGTGACCACGGCCTCCTGCCAGGGGAGAACACTGTGCTGAGAGGGCCCGGTCTCCATGAGAGACCTCTGTCCCCTGTGTCACCGCCGCTGCCCACACATCACCCACACCTCCATCACCACCATGCACACCACTTCCACTCTAACCCGCCTCACATACAGACCCACTCACACCCGCAGAGCCCTCCCCCGCCACCCCTGCCCTCCCAGCACCACCTGCCGCAGACGCCTCATATCATGACTCACAATCTCCCCCCACCTCCTCCGTTACACTTGCCTTCCTCCAGTCCCCCTCCCTCCCTCGTGGACAGTACCCCCTCATCTCAACCCACCCACGTGCCGTCCAGCGTTCCTGGGGGGGTGCTGAAGAAGACCAGCTCCCCAGAGATCAAGCTGAAGATCATCAAGACGTACCAGAACGGTAAAGAGTTGTTTGAGTCGGCGCTTTGTGGAGACCTGCTGCAAGAACTGCAGGTAATGCATGCTTGTCCAACAGTTGATCGTGAATGCTGTTGATGAGTACATTTGTGTGTGTGTGTGAGTGAGAAGGAAACGAATGATTAAACACTGTCTCTCTGTGTTGGCCCTGCGATGGACTGGCGATCTGTCCAGGTTGTTACCCTGCCTCTCGCCCAAAGATGCTGGGATAGGCTCCAGCCCCCCCGCGACCCGAAAAGGATTAAGCGGAAGAAGACGAATGAATGAATGTTGCACTTCAGTAGAAAAAAATGACATGATGGTGTGTACTGCAGAAGGTGTGAGTTAGACTTCACTGAGATTGCCTGGTTGTGTACGTCTTTAGATTTACAGAACTAGGTCTGCGTGTGGAAACGGTTCACTGTCGTCTGAGGGCCGTGTCAAAATATGTGTAAGAAAGCGTGACGTGGGCTGCTCTTTTTTGTGTTATTGTTGGATGGACTTGGCTTTATTACAGGTAAAGTTACCCAAAAATCCCCTGCATATTTCAGAGAAAATTTTCACAAATTTACAAGAAAATAGTTGCTTCTGGATGATAAAATGTAGTCATGAAACTTATCAAAAAAGTCATAAATTTACTTGGAAAAAAAATTCAGATTCACAGGCAAAGTTTTGGAAGAAAGTTACAAATGTAGCTGAAAAAATTCCTATTTGGTAAGAAAAGTCACATTCCTGATAAAGCTGGACTCAGAGTAGCTGCCAGGGTAAAACACATGCACTCTGGACTGCGTTCACGTACACGTAGCACTGCTCAAAGTAGTTTTCTGTCACTGAAGCTGTCTGCCACACAGCTAGATTTCACGCACATGCACTGGATGTAATCTGCGGCCATATATCCACATAGTATGGCGGTGATGCTCCAGCAAACTCATTTGAACACCCAGAATTAAGTAAATTGAAAAAAGAGCAAAATGGTGCTCATTTCAGTGTAAACAAAGACTTGAGTTTAGTGTGAACCGCTTGCGTACTTTGCATGCGGTCACAAAAATTGGGCTGCTTGTGCTCAGTCTGTGCTCGCCCTCTGTGGAAGGGAAGGTGATGAAATTTACGTCATGTGCCCTGTATGCTCACTTGTGCACCCACGCATTTGTGCCACCATGAATTGGGCTTCAGACTGATGCTGATGCAGTCCACTGAGGGAGAAGGATCACTGTACAGAATATTCAGATATTTGCTCAAGATTGCGCCTGAATATTTGAATTCCACAAACTGGTGTTTGAGTCAGCCCCACTTCTATGGAGTGGAGTAAGACAGCGTTTGAGTCAGCTAAAACCATTTGCTGCCATTGTCTGCATGTGTAGATGCTTTTGATCTAATTTCAATGCTTTGTCTTCATGCTGAACTGCATTGTGTTTTTATTTCTTGTTTAGCCAAGATTTCAGCCAATTGGCATTCTGCTTGTACATATTGTCATGACTGTCAGGCTATGTGCTGTTGGGTGTGTGGATTACTGCCTATATTTGAGTCTGCAATGGTTGCATACCCCTCAGACTTGCACCCAATGAGTCCTGCATAACACCAGTGTTCACTTATTATCTCCGCCAAGTGAGGATGGAGGTGATGTTTTTAGTGGCGTTGGTTGGTTTGTCTGTTAGCAACATATCTCAAAAAGTTATGAACAGTTTAAAGACATTTTCAGGAAAGGTGTGTAATGGCACAGGGGACAGATGATTAGATTTTGGTGGTGATTCAGATCACGATGTGGATGCAGGAATTTTTTGAATATTATTTTATATATTAATCTGGCGCTTTTCATGTACTGCCCCTTTAAGATATGTCCACTCAGTTAGGTGCGTGGTCACGCCATAGGGCCACACGCCTCGGGAACCCGTAAGCCAAACACTGAAAAAAAAAAAGTATTAGGGGGCATGTCCACCAAACTCATTTTCCCGCTGTGGGCGACTATTTTCTCTTCATTCTCTATGTAGTCCAGCGTTTACAGCACTGAGCACCCTCGGCACTGAAGCACTTTGAGTGGTGGCCAGTTTTTGTCGCAGTGCTCAGGGCTGAAAAAAGTTCAACTTGTCAGACTACTAAGCAGCCAATTAGAATTAAGGAAGGGTGGGACATAGGACGCCTGTACAGGAAGACAAGGACGGGAGGTAACGGTGGTGGAGGTTGAACTTTGCTGCATCAAACAATGTGAATTTGTAGTTGATAACAGCAAAAAAAATGGTATGATACCACACTGTTGTGTAATATTGCCTAATAATTATGAACCTTATCAGTAAACTGTAATGGAGAGCATAGGAGGAAAAAAAACCAAAAACCGACCTGAAAGATTCAATAAACCGTGATGTTGATTGAAGGTGGAATTGCCCAGCCCCAATGTATGGTCAATACAATTATGACAGTCTTGTTATTATTATTATTATAATGTAGTCATATAATGTAGTCATATTGTTTTTACTGTCATTTCTCTGTCTGTTAATAATAATAATAATAATAATAATAATGGATTGCATTTATATAGCGCCTTTCATTTAAATTTTCAGGAAAGGTGTGTAATGGCACACTGGACACATGATTAGATTTTGGTGATGATCTCAAAATGCATACCTCCACCAAGGCGCTTATCTTCTCACAGAGTGTTAGCAATAATTTTTTTTTTTATTTATTTATTTTTTTGCGGTCGAGTCTCCTCGTGAACAAGTGTTAATTTCTTGGCTTATACGGGTCCCCACTCCTCTCTGCCCGCCTTTCCCTGTTCTATTATGCTGAGCACCAAGCTAGAGGGTGGAAAGTACCTTTTTTTTTTTTTTTTTTTTTTTTTTTACCTGGTCTTTGGTATGACCCGGCTGGGATTTGAACCCCAGCCTCCTGGGTGTGGGGCGGATGCTCTACCAATACCAATTAGCAACAATACTCTAAAACTACTGGATGGATTTGGATGAAATTTTCACCAGAGGTGGTTCTTGGCCCAAAGATGAACTCCTTAGATGTTGGAGATGATCCGTGAGTGCTTACCTCTGCCAAGGCCCTATCTCACAATGTACTGATGGATGGCAATAGGGAGGGAGGGACGGAGCCGTGCTGGAAGTATATGCTGTCTGAGTGCCCTCTAGTTCAAAATAGATTTGACTCCTGCAGTGGTCCTGTTACATGTTTTTCCACTCAATTTTTGGTTTATTTCTTTAAGGTTATTTTACACTGAAAATATTAAATATTCTGATTTCACTGTCTCAGTGGAGACTTCTCTGTTTAGTACTTTTTTGTGAATTAAACACAGTGGGGAAAATAAGTATTGAACACTTAAGCATTTTTCTCATTAAACATATTTCTGATGGAGCCATTGACCTGAGATTTTCACCAGATTATCAGTAACAACCCAAGTAATCCATACATACAAAGAAGTCAAGGCAACTGTGTTCACAAAACAAGTTATATCTAATAAAAGTGGAATGACACAGGGAATAAGTATTGAATGCTCTCGGTGAAATTCATTTAATATTTAGTAGAAAAGCCTTTGTTGGTAATAACAGCTTCCAGACACCTCCTGTATGGATAAATTAGACACAGGCATTGCTCAGGAGTGATTTTTAGCTCATTCTTCCACACAAACTGTCTTCAAATCTTGAAGATTCTGTGGGTGTCTTCTATGAACTCTGATCTTTAGTTAGTTCCATCCATCCATCCATCCATCCATCCATCTTCTTCCGCTTAATCCTTTTTGGGTCGCGGGGGAGCTGGAGCCTATCCCAGCATCTTTGGGCGAGAGGCGGGGTACACCCTGGACAGATCGCCAGTCCATCGCAGCGCCAACACAGAGATACAGACAACCATTCACTCTCACAGTCATACCTAAGGACAATTTAGAATCCCCAGTTTTGATGCCAGTTAACCTAACTTGCATGTTTTTGGCATAGATTTTCAATTGGATTCAGGTCAGGTGACTGACTGGGCTATTCTAGCAGCTTTATTTTTCTTCTCTGGAACCAGTTGAGAGTTTCCTTGGCTGTGTGTTTGGGATCATTGTCTTACTGAAATGTCCACCCTCATTTCATCTTCAGCATCTTGGCAGATGGCAACAGGTTCTTGTCAAGGATGTCTCTGTACATTTGTGCATTCATTTTTCCTTCAATTATATGAAGTCTGCCTGTACCATGTGCTGAAAAACACCCCCACACCACGATGCTCCCACCTTCAAACTTCACTGTTGGTATGGTGTTTTTGTGTTAATATGCAGTGCCATTTCTCCCCCAAACATGCTGTGTTGTGGCATCCAAAAAGTTCAATTTTGGCATTATCTGACCAGACTATATTTGTCCAGTATTTGACTGGCTTGCCCAAATGTTGTGCAGCAAACTTTAAACAAGCTTCAACATGCTTTTTCTTCAGCAATGGAGTCTTGCAAGGAGTTCTGGTCACGGCCAGTTTATGGTAAAATGATATTCTTTCCACTTCCGAATGATGGCTCCAACAGTGCTCACTGGAACATTCAGCAGTTTAGAAATGGACCTGTAACCAATGCCATCGTTATGTTTTGTCTAGAGAGAGCTCTTTGCCTCTACCCATCTTGAGTTCTTTGAATATCAGATTGTCACACCACACAGACCTTTTTAAAGGCCATCAGTCAGGACTTAACCAGCTGAAATTAATTTGCTCTGATGGTGGATGGGATGGCTTCCTAAATTCTGATGGATTTCAGCTGGTTTCTTGGCTTTATATGCCTTTTTGCACCTCTTTTTTCTTGATGTGTTCAATACTTATTCCCTGTGTCATTCCACGTTTATTAAATATAACTTGTTTTGTGAACACAGTTGCCTTGATTTCTTTATATGTATGGATTACTTGGGGTGTTACTGATATCTGGTGAAATTCTCAGATCAATAGCTCCATCAGAAATGTTTAATGAGAAAAATGTTGATGTGTTCAATACTTATTTTGCCCACTGCATACTAGCCTCAAGTCTGTATTTGGATTTATTTCATTGAATGTAATTTGTTTAATCAAAGGTGATTGTCTTCTCATCACTGTAAGTTAAATTAATCCCTTCTACAGCATGTGGGGAAAAAAATGTTGACGTGTTCAGTATTTATTTTCCCTGGTGTATGTTGATGCTTTTTTGTTGAGATTTCTTTTGCTGTGTTTGACAAAGTTAATGTAAATGTGTAGAAAATTACACTATTATGTGACAAGACCACTAGCTGTTTGTCCCGTCTCACGTATCTCTGCACTGCAGATTTAAACATCTTGACTTTTGCTCATATCTGGGGCTACAATATTAAACATTCTGTTTCTTAATTTATAGAACCAAACCTTTTTTTTCTTTGTAAACTAGTGAAGTTGCATCTAAAGGCCACATAGATAATTACCTGAATGTACAGAGCAGAGCTGATCTGACCTTAATCTCAGCCAGTTAAAGTGCTACATCATAAAAGTTTGTATTTATAATAGAATAGGCTTTGTCATTGTACAGTTGTACAGTGCAACAAATTTGTGGGTGCTCCACCAGCCTACTGTGCAATAAAGTAAGAGAGAGGGGTGAGATAAAACATGGTTACAGAGCACACGGTTAAACACACGACTGAAATAAAAATAGCCCAGGATTATAGAAATATATACAGGTACGGTATTGGCTTTACGGATGGAACAGTGTACATAAAAGTGTGGAGTGCAGAACACACAATTGAGTAAAATGGCCCAAGGATTATGGAAAATATACATAGTAGTGGTTTCACGAATGGGTCAATATACATAAAAGTGTGGAGTGTATAGACAGGTGTGTTATTGTGATAATTAAAAAAAGTCCTCAGTTCTGTGCATGTGAGCATTTTATTTTATTTTATTATTTTTTTGGGGGGGGGGGGGCTCTGACTCTTTGCAGTCTGGATGGTCCAGGGGAAGAATCAATTTGTCAGTCTGGAGGTGTGGGACCTGGTTGATCTGAACTGTCGTCCAGAGGGGAGCAGGTCAAACAGGTAGTGGGTGGGATGTGAGGAGTCTCCTGTGATGGCCTTGATCTTTCTGAGAGAAGAGAATCTGGAGATGTCCTCCAGGGAGGGCAGAGGGCCGCGTTTTTTTTGTTTGTTTGGTTTTTTGGGGGGGGATGATGATGACCCTCTGTACAGCCTTCCTGTTCTCGGCCGTGGAGCCAGCGTACCACACACCCAGACAGTAGGTGAGCACGCTCTCCACTGAGCAGTGGTAGAAGGCCAGCAGCAGCTTCTGGTCAAGGTTGTTCTTCCTCAGGACATGGAGGAAGTGCAACCACTGCTGGGCTTTTTTCACCAGGGCCTTGGTGTTGACAGTCCAGGAGATGCCCCTTAAACTAAATCTGGGAACAAAAAGGACAATAAAAGTACATCTTAATCTATGTTCAGTGATGTCAGACAACTGGTTCCCTTGTAAAGTTTGGACATGGGGTTTTAATTAATTTCTGCTATTGAATAAACAAACATATTACCTGGCCTGTACAGTGACCGTTGACAATCAGATCTTTTTATTTGGCCTTCCTCCTACTCCAGACAAGTCAGTTTTGGGGTGTGCCCCTAAAGTACTTCTGGTGTTGACTGAAGCAAAGTTTTCAGCTTCTGGAGATGACTGACTCAAGAATCCAAGATGGCTGCACCCATGTGCCGCGCATCAACAGTTGTGAAAAATGTACTTTTTTTTTAGCACTAGTCATTTGTACATGCAGTACTGCCCAGTGTCTGTCAATGAACATGCATCTTTGGTGGTTTTATACACAAATTACCAGTTCTGCATTGTTTTTACTGTGCTGCTAGCAGTGCTGACACAAGAGTTATTTTTTTCTGAGTTGTTGCACTAGAATGTGGTTGACTTGGGCGTGATGTCATTTTGACATCTGGTGTCTGACCTGAGACGGTAAATGGAGCTCACCATTATTTCCATTTTTCTCGATTTGTAGGTTTTATCCTCATAGTTTGCTTTGTCCCAAAATGTATCATTTATGTCTTCTTAGGCCTCCGTCGGTCAGGGTTGACCATGGTTGAAACATCCTAGTTCTGGTTGTCTGCTCGCCTGGAGCAGCGTCATCTGTGGCTAAATAGACCGATGAGGGAGTGGCAGTCTCTACTGCAAAGTTCACACCTGTGTGTAGTCTGTGGTCTGTTGGAGCTGCTGCTTTCCTTCCTGCGTGCTTGTTTTTCTGCAGCAGCAGTCATCATTTTCTCCTCCCCTGATTTCAGGCGTTGCTTCAGGGTCCCTTTCCACTTTGCATGGTCACCTGCTAGGCTCTCCCAGGTCTCTGTGTTGATGCCGGTGGCCTTCATGTCTCTCTTCACGACATCTTTGTACCGGAGCTGGGGGTGACCAGTGGATCTCCTCCCATATGCCAATTCTCCATACAGGATGTCCTTTGGGATGTGCCCATCGTCCATGCGGTGGACATGGCCTAGCCAGCACGGCCTGCACTGTCTGAGGAGAGTGAACATGATGGGAATTCCCGTGCGATTCAAGACATCTGTGTTGATTACCCTGTCCTGCCAGGATATGCCCAGGACGCGGTGGAGGCTTCGCAGATGGAAGGTGTTGAGTCGCTTCTCCTGTCTGGCATATGTTGTCCATGACTCACTGCCATACAGCAGTGTGCTGATGACACAGACATTATACACTGCCATCTTAGCCTTCACCGATAGCTTGAGGTTTGTCCACACTCTGGTTGTGAGGCGAGCGAGTGTTGTAGCTGCCTTCCCGATCCTCCTGTCTATTTCTGTGTCAAGGGAGAGGTTGTTGGTTATGGTACAGCCAAGGTAGGTGAAGTGGTGGATGACCTCGAGTTCATAGTCATCGATGGTGATGGTAGGTGGTGATTCAGTGTCTTTTCCCAGGGCATTGGTCTTTTTCAGGCTAATGGTGAGTTCAAAATCTTGCAGGCCTGTGACAAGCAGTCCATCAGTGTCTGCAGCTCTTGTTGGGTGTGTGTTGCAATTGCTGTGTCGTCAGCAAACAGCATGTCTCTGATGAGCGTTTCGCAAGCCTTCATCTTGGCTCTGAGGCGGGTAAGGTTGAACAGCCTGCCATCTGACCTGCTGTGTAGGTAAGTTCCTTCAGTTGCAGTGCCAAAGGCATGCTTTAGGGGAACAGCGAAGAATATCCCAAAGAGTGTGGGAGCAAGGACGCAGCCTTGTTTGACACCACTGCAGATGCTGAAGGGGTCGGAGGAGCTCCCGTTGAACTGCACAGTTCCCTTCATGTCTGAGTGAAAAGACTTGATCATGCTCTGCAGCTTTGGTGGGCAGCCTATCTTTGGGAGAATCTTGAACAGGCTGTCTCTGCTGACGAGGTTGAACGCCTTGGTGAGATCTATGAAGGTGACATACAGAGGTATCTGCTGTTCTCTGCACTTCTCCTGGAGTTGGTGGAGGGAAAAGACCATGTCTACCATTGATCTCTTGGCACGAAAGACACACTGTGACAATGTATCATTTATGTACGATTATAAAATTATTAAGACAATAACTGAGATGCATTAGTCAAGTGGTTTTGGTTTTGTTTGTGTTTTGACATTTATCCTTGAAAAATAATTGTAGTTGTAAATCCATTTTAAAAAAATTTTTGTCGTTAACTCTGTTTCAGCTTGATAACCCCCCCCCCCCCCCAAAAAAAACAAACAAAAAAAACAACCACATGCTTATTACAGGTCTAACCAGTCAAATTTTCTGGAATTGTTACACTGGGCACGTCACAGTTTACATTCAATCATCTTCTGATTAAAAACAAACTTCTGTGGATCTTTTTGTCAACAAAAGAGAGCTTAATGGATGTGTTATCTCCACTTCTTTCCCTTTTTTTTCTTTTTTCTCATCTTCAGAAGGAGTCTCAGAAGAGCGAGGCTGCGCAGACAAAGCGCCGACATGAGAGGAAGAAGGAGAAGAGGAAAAAGAGTGCAAGACTGCAGCTGCAGGTCCAACAGCAGAGTCTGGACACGAGCCAAACACAGACAGGTACCACGGGCCAGACAGAGGACACCCACGTCCAGCCCCCGCCAAAAGAAACGCCTCCAGCCCAGACGGAGAAGCCTCAGAAGACCATTATCAAAACCGAACCAAAGACGCCAAAGGCAAGAGTACACCTATTCACTCTGTAACAGTAGTTTGAATTCTTTCACTGTAAACATGCAATACTTGACTTCTGGACAAAACTTGTTTGTATTCACATTTAGGTTCCTAAGGTCCATCATCCATCAGTCATCCAAGAGACGGGCTTCTGTAAGGAGTTTGTAATAGGAGACCTGGTCTGGTCCAAGGTGGGCACCTACCCCTGGTGGCCCTGCATGGTCTCGTCAGATCCACAAATGAAGGTCCACACTCGCATCAACACCAGAGGTATCCTACTTTTTCACTCTTAGTCTATAAACACGTAAGGCTATATGAGCCAAAGCTGAATATTTTTTTTGCTATCCTGCAGGCCACAGGGAGTATCACGTCCAGTTCTTTGGTAGCGTTGCTGAGCGAGCGTGGATCCATGAGAAGAGAATAGTCATGTACCAGGGGAAGCAGCAGTTTGATGAGCTTCAGGCCGAGACCCTGCACAAAACCACAAATCCTGTTGAGAGACAAAAGGTATGCAAAAATGGAATCTAATATAAAATACAGACTGTGAAAATGAAACTTTTATGTTCCTCATATGCATTTCTGTGGTGAAGAATTATTGAATCACCCAAGAGTCTGGAAAGGGTATCATTTGTCCCTGTAAATTAAGTGTTTTTTTGAAATTGTCATCATATATAGTAAGTAGAAGTAAAGAAGAATGACGATGTTGTGAGACCATGTCAGATGTCCTGATGCTTATATTTACATACTCAATACAATGAAAAATCCAAGAGAAGTTTCCAAAAATTATAGAAAAATTAAATACACCATGTTGACATTTGTGCTGTTAAAATGGTTTGAGATGAACAGGAAAAATGATATTTAAAAGAAAAACCACTTTGAGTTGCCAAATCTTGATTTGAAATGCATGTTATTTTTTTGAAAAAAAATTGATTATGAGCTCCACGTATCCTTTTTTCTTAAGATTATAAACTAGTTTAAAAAAGCATCAATTTACTGTATGTTACGTGCGATGTAATACTAATTTTAATATACAGGAGTGAGTTTCTTAAAGTAGAAAAGGGGCCTCTTGTATAAAGGATTGTGCAGCTTTCATACTGAAAGATGGCATACTCACAAAATTTGAAAAGTATGTGCGCACAAAAATATTCAGATTTATAAAACTGTGCGCACGCCCGATTCTCCACTCCTTTTCTTTATATATCCCACCTCACGTGTACAATCTCTTTGCTCCGCCTCGGTTCCTCCCACTACTGACTATGTAAATGAAGAAAAACGTCCCTTCTGTCACTCTTCTGTCAAACAGTGATTGCCAATCCTGCGGGAAAGCACAACATAAAAAAATAATAACTTAATGGAGTGTGACGCTGAGGTGTTGATAACAGAGGTGGAGGTCAGAAAAAATTTATTTTGTTCTGACCCTCCGGAATCAACAATAAACCTAAGTTTACAGAGTAGACCGTGTTACAATGACAGTTCATTCATTCATTTTTTTTAAAAATTTCTGTCAGATCATAACAAGACAAAAAAGAAAGGGAAAAAGACAACATATTTTGGACAGAAAGGGTGTAGGATGAAGCAACAACTTGTGCCTACACCTCAGTTAATGCACCCAGCTTAGACTGAAATAAAATAAAATGGCATTAAAGTCCACAGACGGATCACTATATGATGACCGGGAAGGGGGGGGGGGGCTGACACACAGGGAAAAAAAATGCTGTCAAAGAAAGCCCTCAGTAATCCATCTACACAGACGTGATGTTAGTGAGTGAAATAGGTAAATAAAATAAATACCATTGAATACCACTGCAATCTTACAGCTGAATTTATAGTTACAACCCAAATCTGTCAGAATCCAAATTACACACGACAGCCAGGGAGAAGCCTTTTATTTCCAGATTGTAATCTCCAAACAGATATTTTAGACTATGGAAACATCTCTTCACTCCAGTACAGCTGCAAATGTCACCGCTGCAGCTGCCGGGGTTCATCTGCAGGGATCCGCAATCCAGCTGCCTTCAAGTACAGGTACATCTCAAAAAAATTAGAATATCATGAAAAAGCTCAATACTTTTTGTCACTCATTTCAGAAAGTGAAACCCATATATTATATAGATTCATTACACAGAGAGTGATATATTTCAAGTGTTTATTTATTTTAATTTTGATGATTATGGCTTACAAGCTTATGAAAACCCCAAATTCAGTTTCTCAAAAAAATAGAATATTACATAAAATTAATTTTAAAAAAATAGTTTTTTAACAGAAATGTCAGCCGACTGAAAAGTATGTCCATGTACACACTCAATACTTGGTCGGGGCTCCTTTTGGATTAATTACTGCATCAGTGTGGCGTGGCATGGAGGTGATCAGCCTGTGGCACTGCTGAGGTGTTATGAAGGTCCAGGTTGCTTTGATAGTGACCTTCAGCTCGTCTGCATTGTTGGGTCTGGTGTCTCTCATCTTCCTCTTGACAATACTCTATAGATTCTCTATGGGGTTTGGGTCAGGAGAGTTTGCTGGCCAGTCAAACACAGTGATGCGATGGTCATTAAACCAGGTTTTGATATTTTTGGCAGTGTGGGGGGGTGCCAAGTCCTGCTGGAAAATGAAATCAGGTTCTCCATAAAGCTTGTCAGCAGAGGGAAGCATGAAGTGCTCTAAAATTTCCTGGTAGACGACTGTGCTGACTTTGGTCTTGATAAAACACAGTGGACAAACATCAGCAGATGACATGGTTCCTCAAATCATTACTGACTGGAGAAAGAGTGGAGAGGCACAGAATCTAAGTTGCTTGAGGTTTAGTGTGAAGTTTCAACAGACTCTGGGACTTTGATTTTCAAATGAAATGCAAAATTTACTTTTATCTGAACAGAGGTCATCTGCTGGTGTTTGTCCACTGTGTTTTATCAAGACCAAAGTCTGCGTAGTCATCTACCAGGAAATTTAAGAGCACTTCATGCTTCCCTCTGTTGACAAGCTTTATGGAGAAGCTGATTTCATTTTCCAGCAGGACTTGGCACCCCCCCACACTGCCAAAAGTATCAAAACCTGGTTTAATGACCATGGCATCACTGTTTGACTGGCCAGCAAACTCTCCTGACCTAAACCCCACAGAGAATCTATGGAGTATTGTCAAGAGGAAGATGAGAGACACCAGACCCAACAATGCAGACAAGCTGAAGGTCACTATCAAAGCAACGTGGACCTTCATAACACCTCAGCAGTACCACAGGCTAGTCACCTCCATGTCACGCCATATTGATGCAGTAATTAATCCAAAAGGAGCCCCGACCAAGTATTGAGTGTGTACATGGACATATTTTTCAGTTGGCCAACATTTCTATTAAAAAATTTTTTTTAATTAATTTTATGTAATATTTAAATTTTTTGAGAAACTGAATTTGGGGTTTTCATGGGCTGTAAGCCATAATCATCAAAATTAAAATAAATAAACACTTGAAATATATCACTCTCTGTGTAATGAATCTATATACGTAATATATGGGTTTCACTTTCTCAAATGAGTGACAAAAAATATTGAACTTTTTCATGATATTCTAATTTTTTGAGATGTACCTGTAGTCTGTAGTCAGGGGCTTCTCGTTGCCTCGACACATATTGTGCTGAGGCTCGATTAGATTGCATTTTGCTGAACAGAATTCCTCCCAGGACAGATGGATCTGTGCGCGTTGCCTTGTGAGTCAACTGTATAGTCTCCTGTAAATTTTTTTTCTCTCTGTCACATTTACAGAGACGGGATCCAGTTTCCGGTGGCGCTGGTTTTGGACCATGAATGAGGCAGGTTATGTCTGAGGGAAATTAGTTATTATTCATCGGGGTTTCACTGCGCTCAGTAACCCGAGTTGTGGAGCTGAATCTTGTAATAATAATAATAATCATATTTTTCAGCCACTAATTCATAGACAAATCATTTTAACTGAAGTAGAAACATATTTTAACACATTCTGTGAGTTTCAGCTGTTTTGTAGTTTAACAGACCCACCTGATAGAGTCAAACGGAATTTTGCGGACAGCCCGCAACTTCTCATGGCAGATGAAAACTTTGCAGCTCTGCCCACAGATTCTCATGTCACACTTGTTTTTATACGTTCCACTATGTGTGAGAAAATCAGCCTATGCCGTGTTTTTGTGCATGCGCACCATTTATACATGAGGCCCCTGGTATGTTCTTATCCTAATTGTCTAGGAGCTGATTAAAGTAACATAAATGTCATATTTAAAATAATCATGAGGAATCTTATTCTGGGCCTGTCAGTTCATCCAAGGCTCTTCTTTCTTGACGATTATCTGTACCACTTTGTTCTAATTGGCTGCTTGCCATAGACAGAGGAACAACAGCATGTAGAAGATAGTTTCAGAGTAGAAAACAAAATGTGAAATTTTTTGGCTGAACAGGTTTGCTTACAAATATACTGGCTTCAGTATTTGTAACTTTTTCTGAGTTGATTCTACACATCCACTCTTTTTTTTTTTTTTTTTGCAAAGCCTAAGTTGTAAATATTATATGAGGACATATGTCTGACCTTTATCTCCTCATCGGCAATAGTTTTTTTGAGAAAACATCCTGGATGCACCCACACTCCAAGAATTTGCATTTAATTGACTGTCATCACCAGGAGGCAGGACAGACAGGATTCCAAAGTTACCAAAGCCATGTGCGGAGCAGACTGTGGGACTGACCATTTGCTTATTGTGTCCAAATTCAAGCTGCGGATCCTGTCCAGGAGATGGCCTCAGGGAAAGAAGATCTCCAAGAAATAAAATGTTTACAAACTCGAGCAGGAAGAGGTCACAGCTAGCCTAGTCAGCATCCTGAAAAGCAAACTGGGAAGACCTTCAGATAGGGAGCTTTCCTGTGGAGGTTGACTGGTCTGTTGTGTTCTCAACCACCCTTGAACACCTGGGTCCAACAAAATGGAAACATCAGCACTTGTTTGACAAGAATGACTAGCAAATCTCATTCCCCGTTACTGAAAAACACAATTTGCACAGAATCGCTATGAGTGACCCTTCATCAGCCTCTAAAAAGGTAGCCTTCACCAACATCCGCAGGGAAGTCCAGCTTAGGCTTAGAAACCTACAGGACAATGGAGGAACATCAGCAGCTTTTCAAGTGACAAACGGCGTGAATCAAGGGTGTGTCCTGGCACCAACATGCTTCAGCATAATGTTATCAGCCATGCTTACTGTTACCTTCCATGATGGCAAGGACTAGCTATCAGGTACATGACGGGATGCCTTTCAGCCAGCGGTGACTGCAGTAACAAAGGTGAAAGAGACGGCCATTAAAGACTCCTCTTTACTGATGACTGTGCTCTTAATGCCACCAATCAACAGGAAAGGTAAGCAGTAATTGACAAGCTGTTCACATCAGGTGATAAATTTGGGCTCATCATCACTGCAAAAAACCCCTGAAGTTATTTACCAACCCTACCCGGGCAAGTCCCACCGAAAACCCAACATTACTATAAACAACACAGTCCTCAGCAATGTTCATATACAGTATCTAAGCAGCACTCGGTCACATCAGGCCAACATTGATGAGGAGATTAAATGCCAAGTTGCCAAGGCCAGCAGCCCCTTTGGGAAGCTCTGGCGGAACATCTGGGAGCTAAGAGGCATCAGTCTCAGTACCAAGCTCAAGGTGTACCAGGCAGTAGTCATCACCACCCTCCTCTATGCCTGTGAAACCTGGACAGTATACAGCAGACACACCAGACAGCTAATCCACTTTCACACAACCTGTCTCTGCAGGCTGATGAAAATCAGCTGGCAGGATCACATCCCCAACACAGAGGTCCTCGTTTGTGCGAACTTGCCAAGCATACACGCCCTTCTTGAGAAGGCATAAGTAAGATGGGCTGCACACGTCTAATGTATGCATGACCTACGCATCCCCAAGGTCTTGTTTGGTGAACTTGCAGAAGACAACCCCTGAAGAACCTTAGCATTCCAGTAGAAAGCTGGGAAAATGCTGCCTCTGACTGACCTTCTTGGTAGAGAATGATTCATCAAGGTATTAAATTGGCTGAACACCGCAGCAGTGTCTCAGCTGATAACAAATGGACAGCATGCAAAGCAAGAGGTACAAACCCCTCGGCCCAGCCACCAGCAGGTGTAACGTGTACAGTTGCTGGCAGGCACTTCCATGCAAGGATTGGGCTTGTTAGGCATCTCTGGTCACACAGAGAAAACTTGTGAAAGCCAAGGTCTTCATCGACAATGGTGGACAAACATCAAGTTGTAGATATTATGAGGGCACATGTCTGACCTTTATATAAACCATGGAAACATTTTCCAGTGTTACTCATTAAGTTATTTATTCTTAATTACCTCCGCCAGGCCGAAAGGCCAGGAGGAGGTAATGTTTTTGCCGGGGTTTGTCTGTGTGTTTGTCTGTGTGTTTGTTTGTCTGTCTGTCTGTTTGTCTGTTGGTTAGCAAGATAACTCAAAAACTTTTGGACGGATTTCAATGAAACTTTCAGGCGTTGTTAGAAATGGTACAAGGAAGAACTGATTAAATTTTGGGGATGATCCGCATCACCGTCTGCATACAGGAATTTTTTAAAGCATTTTTCCACACTGTGACATACGGCCATTTTCAACATGTGCGCAGGCGCAATGGAGGGCGCTGGGCGTCGTGTCTGACCAACACAAACTCCGCCTTCTTCAACGTTTTAGCCACAAAAGCATGCGGAAAACACTGCTGGCCTGGGCCCCCCAGCGTGCCTGTGCCAGCCATAGGCGCTGCGCACATTGCGCTGGTCGTCGTGTCTGACCAACACAAACTCCGCGTTCTTCAACGTTTTAGGCACAAAAGCACACGGAAAACACTGCTGGCCTGGGCCCGCCAGCGTGCCTGTTTTTGCGCCACGCTGCAAAACCTGACACGGCCACCTGTCCGCCGCCCGATTATTTGCCACAAATTCCCCGCCCAGCTATAGGCGCTGCGTAAAAACGACCTCTCTGCCGGGGAAGATTCTAAATTCTGTGTTGCCGCGGAGCGCAACCCCAATATAATATAAAACCCACGGCAACCTGTCTAACCAATCTGCATCCGTCAGTGGAGGAGATGGACACACCAACACTTCAGTTTATTACCTCCGCCAAGGAGGCAATGCTTTTACAACCGTAAAACGGGGCTATAAGGGACGGCGGGGTAATATGGGACACTTTTCTAAATGTAATTCTGCTTTTTTAATTTTGCTTCCGCCTACATTTGATGAAGGATTCATGGATATTTGACAATAACAACACAACTCAGCGTCCTGCTCAAAATAAAAAAAGCAGAATTACATTTAAAACATTTCCCAGAAAAGTGCCCCTTATTAACCCGCCGTCCCTTATAGCCCCGTTTTACACTACTGAACCACTAATCCTATCACTATCACATTGATTGTCATTCATTAATTGTCTGTTTATTGCACTGTCCATGTCAAAGAAACAAATAATCATTGTGAATCCAATTGCTAGTCATATCTTTTCATGCTCAGGGAATCTGAAAACGTACACACAAACACTGTATGGGGGGAACTGTGCCGCTTGGCGGAGGTCTGCGCTCTCCGAGTGCTTTTCTAGTTGTTTAATTGCTTGGGCTAATGGAATAATCTCTGTCAGTGATTGGGGTCAGTATTGAATTAGTTCATCCCAAGTTTGAATTTGGAAGTCCAAACAGTGCTCAATCAGAACCAAGGTAAAGATCTACAATGGCAATGTTAAGACCGTGTTGCTGTATGGATCTGAATGTTGGAGTATTGCTAAGACAGACATTCAGAGAGTTGTTGCATTTCATAACAACTGCCTGAGAAGGATCTGTCAAATCTTTTGGCCAAACAAGATTACTAATGAGGCACTGTACAAAAAGACCAAATGCAACAACATCATCCCTGAGATCAAAAGAAGAAGACTCAAGCGATTAGGCCATGTACTCTGAATGAACCATGATTGCATCCTGCGAATAGCTCTCCACTGGGAACATCAAGGGAAGCGCAGACCTGGACGCCCAAGAACAACATGGTGAAGGACTGTTACTGCAGAGCTGGAAGAGGCAGGTTATTTATGCCCACAGGTTCATGTGATGGCAGATGACCGGGAGAGGTGGAGAAGCACCATTGCAGCCTTATGTCGCACCGGGGATCAATAGAGGATAAGAAGAAAAAGAAGTTTGAATTTCCAGTTTATTTTCTTCATGCATTATTGAGCTATATTGGCAATTGTGATCCCCCCCCCCCAAAAAAAAACATTAATTGGAGCCGTTGAGCCTTATTTTTCCAAATCAGAAGGCAGTAATTTTACCCCTGTTGAAGCATAAACGTGAGGAGAAGTGGGTTCAAATTTGCTCTCTTTGATTTTCATTTGTGCAGTAGTTCCACAGTGCCACCCTTCTAAAATAATCTTTACACTTTTCTTTCCCAGCTTCTGAAGCCGATCCCTCAGCGGGAACGTGCTCAGTGGGAGGTGGGTGTGGGCCATGCTGAAGACGCCTTCCAGATGACACGGCAGGAGCGAATCGACAACTACACCTTCATTTATGTTGACCCAGACCCCAACGAAGAGCCACCCAGCAAGAAGCCCAACATCCGAGCTGAGAAGCGAAGCCGGCGCTCCAGTGGCTCGATCTGCAAGAAGGAGGATGGAGGTGTAAAGTCTCCAGAGCGAGAACAGCCACCTAGAAGGCAGCTGCCACGGAGACAGTGCAGCATTTCAAACACGGACGAAAATGCAAACTCCCAGGCCTCGAACAATGATAAGAACCAGAAGGGGGACCAGCATAAGAACAGCTCACCCAAACAGAACGATGCACGGACACAGCAAGACTCACCACCTCCAGTTAGGGCCTGGAAAACAGCCGCTGCTAGAAAGCTGCTGCCTCTGTCCATCACTATGAAGAGGCTTAATGTGGAGATTACGAAGTGTGACTGGCCTCTGCTGCAGAAAAAAGCAGCTGCGTCTCCAAAGAAGGACAAAAAAGAAGAAGAGAAGGAGGAGAGAGTGGAGAAGGAGGCCCAGCAGCCTGACCTAGGATACTGCTCACCTGAGGTAGGTGTCACTCTGGCAGACAGAAAAAAGCTTAAATGGTGGCTGTCGTATGAGGCTATACCCAAATTCTGCTTTTAGCAGGATAGCCGAGCCAAACCTGAGCCTAGTCCGGAGGAGGAGGAAGATGGGGATGACGGGGAGGAGGAGGGGGAGGAGAGGAAAGGCTCTCCTGCCAGTCGGAGGAGGGAGGAGGGAGGAATGCAGCGGACCACTTCGCCTGGGTCGCACCACAGTAGCCCACAGGGTCTGTAAAACATAGACATTGAGACATTTTGATGATTGTAGACCTATAGAGTGATGCTGCAATGTCATTTGTTTTGCTTTTTTTCAGGTTCTCAAGAAAGGAAGCTGCAGCGACGGTCAGTCAGGAGCAGGTCTGAGTCCGAGAGAGGCAATGATCCCATCCCCAAGAAGAAAACCAAAAAGGAACAGGTATGTAGCAGTTTTTGGTTTCCTGCAGATTTGACATTTCTCTTCTCTACATTTCCTATTTATTGTTTGCTCTTTGTACTGAAAGCCAAAAAGTTGATGAAACATGAGCTGTGAGATCTAGTTTGAAATAAGGACTTCAGGAGTTTGAAGGTTTATCAGATGCTGAAATGCTGCTAAAGGGATTTGTAATATGAGAGGATTGTACAGCTTCTGATAAGCTGTTTGGGGATCATTTTCCAGTTTTGTGTAGTAAACAAAAGAATCTGAGAGGAACACACTATATTGTTCTTCTGTCATATTGCAGTAGAATTGAGCCAGCAAAGAAAAAAAGACAACCTTATGTCTGTTTTCATATATTTTTGGGCCACATACCAAGGATTCATTTTAAAGAGTCCACAGCATGCCCATTTTTTTCCACATGTTGGCACAGTTGCCAGAGGTGATCATAAACTGTCTGTGACAGGCTTTGGTTAAAACACCTCAGGGATTAAATATTGTAACACCATTTCCCAGCCATCTTAAACAACACAACAGCATATTTTGCTTTAACCCTTTATTGGGCAAAGAATCGTGTTTGGTAACTTTAGGAGGCATAATAATAATAATAGTAGTAATAAGAATCATTGAAACAATCTTCTAATATTTGCCAATAATGGTCTTGGGTTGAAATTTTGATTTTTCCAGGATATGAAGGAGTGCCCTAATAAAGAGCTGCAGTTCACCTCACCCCCTCTCTTTCATCATTTTGTCTGTTGTTGAGGTGGCCATATTGAGGATAATGCTAGCTGGTTAGCCATCGTCTCCAGTGACGAATGCAGCCTGCAATGTAAAACTGAATGTGGGAATGCAAAAGCGCATGTAAAGCATTGTCTGGGAAAGGCTTGTGTGGCTTGAGTAGTCAATGTGACCGGTCCCTGGAGTGTAATAAGCACAGAAACAACACTGAATGAGTAAATGTCTAACTCTGCTAACGGCAGCTCACTGGTGCTGGTAGAGGAGCGGTCACAGTGTCAAGTTATATTTGAATTTTCTTTCCAGCTCCTGCCCAAACTTGAAAAAGGCCTGGATTTTCCCAAAGGGCACGCAGGACAACTCACTCTTTAACCCTTTTTTTTTTTTTTATCTTTCTCAGCAGGGATGATAGAGGTTGATAACCTTCAAAGAAAAAAATCAGTGTTATTCAAATTATGTTTTACAACAAATATTTGCACCATCATTGCTTTATAATTGTTCTAAATTAAATTCAGTAAACTAATAATGATTATTCTACTTCAAGTCAAAGTAAATAATTGCTTAACTCAAATTAATTAATCAAAATCAAATTAAATTAGACACCCATAGTAAACTCACTTTAAATTACAAGCAAAAATGAGGCATACCAGTGGTGTCTTTGGTTAAGTCCATGATAAGATAAGACTATTAATCTATCACTGGGGAAATTCATTTGCCACAGCAGCACAGTCAGAAAAAAGAACAGAAACCAAAAACAATAAAAAACACCTACTAAAAACACAAAATCAATAATTTGAAACAGAAGCTGAAACCATTAGCACAGCATGGCCAACAAACTTTTCTTTGGAGTGATGACGACAGGTGTTTCTCATACTCTGATGAGGGACTCCTCAGAGGTGTGCCTTTCAAACCACTCCCCATAGAAACAACTCAGCTCACTTGGTTCCACTTTTTTTCCTTCACCTTGAGTTCTTGTTTTAAATCAAGACTGACATGACACCCAGACAAGTTAAATAAACAATGGTACAATAAGAGAAGATAACCTCTAGGAATGAGATATAGGGTCAAGTGTTGGTAATGGTAATGATCTATTTGAGTGAATAGACTATGAAATTTCCAAAAAAGCCGACTGCCATTGCCCAACTCAGCTAACGCAAGTGACCTTATCTGCCGAGCTATGCCCACCATTGGGATGCATAGTTGGGCAGAAAATTGCCATGAGCACCGTGGTCCTCTGGACTTTCTCCGCTGAGCTAACTATCATAAAATGGCACAATTTCCTGGGCCTTCCTCCCCCCCCCCCCCCCCCCCCCCCCCCCGTATTATCGACTACCAGCAACATGGATGTCTAGTAGCATAGCTAAATTAACCAGAGGAGAGCTTTGAAAACCCCGGTGGGCCACTAAGTTAACTATATAGTAGCACAGTCGGTATTTAGATGCTCACAGAAGGACACTCCCACTACGCTGCCTGGGAAATATGACTAATAATATAAATCAGAATCTAGGAAATCATAGTTAAGTCTCATTAAAAAAAGAAAAGTCTTCCACACAACTTAAGAAAAATGAATTGATTTTAAAAAGAATTATTACAGAATACAAATGACTTGTTTTTTGAGCCTTTGGAATGTTAAAGATAAATCATCTTTGCAACATTGTAAATAATTCAGGAAACACTGAAAAATATGTTCTGGGTCCTTTAATGTCTGTATGTTGCTTAGTGTAATATTTTTCTCAACATAACCTGCACCACCCAAATCAAAACCTCTTTAAAAACTCTTCACAGGCTGAAATGGCTCCAGAAACCACGCTAAGGACGGGATCTCAGAAAGGTAGGGCTCAGTCTCTACCACCTGCCGTAAATCTCTTGAATAGAAATTCCTTTTACTTTAAAAAAATGTAATCTTTAAATTTACCCCCTTATGTGCATATTTAGGAGCCAGTGAGATCTCGGACGCATGCAAACCCTTGAAAAAGCGAAGCAGAGCATCAACGGATGTCGAAATGGCATCGTCTCAGTATAGAGACACTTCTGATTCCGACTCCAGAGGCCTCAATGATCCACAGGTAGGAAGTCATGCAAGAGAAACGTAGTCATCTCTCACATTGTCTCAAAAACATTTATTCAAAAGTCAGAATGGGAACTCTGTGTCTCTAATACATGTGCATAAGATAAAGTAATTATATCAAAATCATCTATTATTTCTGATATTACAATTTTGGGTTATTTCAGCAATGTTATGGACATTCTTAACTCTCATTTCCACATCTAAGCTAAAGCTAACTTGCTTACAGTATGTGCTAGTCTCAATATGGACTTACTGTAATTGCAGGTCTTTCCATTTGGTAGCCATTTTGGTAACACCTCTGACCAATTATGTTGTGGCCCACATACTGTATATGTTGTATTTTTTTAGCTCCTTCTGGCAAAGCTGAAAGCTAATGCGATGGCGGTGGCGTCCGTCTGTCCGTCTGTTCGTCCACATTTCGCAGGAATCACTACTCTTCCTAGGCATTTTATCCCTGATGCTCATCAAACTTAGTCACAATGACCACGCATATCTCTTGAACCATTTGTCAGACTGCCGTCAGATTTTAAACGTGGTTTCCTGAGGTTACAAGGGTGTGCATCCCTGAATATGGAGTTGCTCAGTCAAAATATGTAATTTTTATCAATAAAAGTTTTAGCCACCACTCTCTGTCTCTTCATGAGCTGGCTTTAAGAAGTGTGGGTAGGGTTTCAGATTGACTCTGTGCTGATTGGACAATATGCGGCATCACGACCATGCTGATTGGATAACACACACAACATCACGACCTGTTAGTCACCACAGTGTTCCCGGGACAAAACAAGGAAATGAAAGTTAGAAAGATAGAAAAAGATGATACTGAAGATTTAATGCTTAAAAAAATTATACTATAAAGTTGCCGTGATTGCGTAGGTCTAAAGGATAATTTGCCATATGTGGAGAATAAGGTGTGGGAGCAGACTAGGCAGAGCGTCAGCGGGGACCAGGTCTGACAAATCAACACGGAACATGCCGGGAGAAGCAGCAACCAGACCTGGCTCAAAGGCACGCTAACTGATGGCGATTAAAAAAAAAAAAAAGTCACTTTCAACAAGGTGAAAAAAAGAACGCATGGAGTGTGCGTTTGCCCTGAGGCTGATTTAGCATGGAAAACAGTTGAGTGCTGTGGTTCGAGCGATCAGCTGATTGGGCTGCACGGTGGCGCAGTGGTTTAGCACTATGGCAGCACAGTTTTACCCTCGGCCGGGGGATCGCGGGGATCATGAAATCGTGGGTTCGATCCCAGCCCCCGACCAACAGTGAGCTGTGTGGAGTTTGCATGTTCTCCCCGTGTTGCGTGGGTTTACTCCGGGATTTCTCCGGTTTCCTCCCGCACACCAAAAAACATGTAGGTTTAGGGTGCTCGCGCACGCAGCAACCAGCAGCCGGTGGCTTGTCACCAGACTGCAAACCAAGTCTACCTACGGGTACAAATAAGTAACAAAAAAAAAAAAAAAAAAAAAAAAAAAATGATCCTCAGGTGGGCCTGCATCCAAGTTGTGCTCAAGGTCAAGGGTCAGGAGATCTGGGAACTTAGAGAATTTTCGAAAAATCACTCCTCCTCCTAGGCAATTACCTTAATTCTCACAAAACTCACTCACAGAGACCTTCAAATAGGTCTGCAGTTGAAGTCAGGTTAAGGTCAAAGTCATTGTTAAAGGTCAGAAGATTTGGGCATTTATGATTTCCGGAAAAACGTTGCTCTTCCTAGGCCATTGACCTTGACTTTATGCATATCCTAGATGGGTCTGTATTTAGGCTGTGCTTAAGGTCAAGGTCAACGGTCAGGGGATCTGAGCAGCCCCGGGTGATTTTGTCAGGCCGGAATGAGCTACTCCATCATTGACGGTCAGGTTTAATGTTTACCAGGACTTTAAACTTGTACGTATGGGATCAGCACTTTGTTGACTGTATAATTTTGCATTACATAATAAGTTAATGGTTTATATTTTCCCTGCGTTGGGTCATCTACAGTAGTATAGCGGGTGCCTGCCTATCGTGAAATTCTCAAAAGTTGCAAATTTTAAAATCGTCATATGTACAAGTAAAGCTCAGAACTGCTTTAACCACACACGTTCATATTGTTTTATTTCTCTATGGTCAAATCAGACTCACAACTCCAGCCTTAATGAGACCAGAGCCTCACTCCTGCTGTTTACATTTTTTTTTTAAATAAAGGCAACAATTCAGAAGAGTTGTTTTTTAAATAAGGAGGTATTGAACCTATATGACACAAGGTGAACTAAAGGGCTGCACTCAAGCCTAGTGTGAGCTAAATATTGATTATTTTAAGCATTGCAAAACTGTTTTGAATGAGTCTGATAGTGAAAATATTGAGTTCAAAATTAGCATAATTGGTCTCCTTTAAGGCTATTTTTCTAACTCAATTACTCATCCCACTAGAAATAAAAGAATACAGTGCTGATGTTTGCTATGGGTACAATCAACAAAGAAATATGAAAATTAACTTACTATATTTTTTTAAAAATTACGCTGGATTTTTCTGAGTGTTCCTTAGCTCCTTGTGGTATGTTATTATTAGAATTACCTCATATATGGTCTCTTTCCTCATGTATACAAAGACAATGATGACACTGGCTTACAGTATGTTTGATAAATTTGTGTTTCAGGGTTTATTTGGGAAGAGTCTCGACAGTCCAGCAGCAGCAGATGCCTCAGATACGCAGTCTGTGGACTCTGGTTTATCACGTCAGGACAGCAGCACTGGAAAGGGAGACACCGTGTGCCAGGTCAGCGATGCTCATGGATCACTTCTCTTTAAAAACTTGCTGGCATTGAGCTATGGCACACTGTAATCCCCTGACTCTACGTGTATAGGTCTGTGAGGTGTATGGAGAGGGTTTGGTGGTGTGTGAAGGTGACTGCAACAGACAGTTTCACTCAGAGTGTCTGCGTCTGTCGTCTCCTCCTGAAGGCCGATTCACCTGTGTGGAATGTAGAACTGGTGAGTTAACCAAAGTGCAACCACAGCTGCATTGCCATATCTGTTCTGTTTGGCTCTTTACTATCATGTTTTATTTGTTTTTAGGCAAACATCCCTGTTTCAGCTGTAAAGCCGTGGGCCGGGAGGTGATGCGCTGCTCTGTCCCCGGATGTGGTTGTTACTATCATGAGGACTGTGTTCGCAAACTGCCAGGAACTACCAGTAGTCTGGGCGGAGGCTTCTGCTGCCCACAACACAGCTGCTCAACCTGCTGCTTGGAGAGAGACCTGCAACGAGCCAGTAAAGGTAGAAGTGTTTCTGTTGATGCCTTTCCGGCTTCAGGCCACTCCTTAAAAAACCTCATCTTGACCCTTCAGTTTTATCTAATTTTAGACCCATTCCTCATTTGCCCTTTTTATCTAAGGTTTTAGAAAAAGCTGTTTTTATACAGTTGCAATCTTTTTTAGAAGACAATTCTATTTTTGAGAAGTTTCAGTCTGGGTTTAGATCTCGTCACAGCATTGAGTCTGCCCTGCTAAAGGTGCACAATGATATTATGATGTCTGTTGATGCCAAATGCCCCACACAGTCTTAGTGCTGCTAGATCGTACAGCAGCCTTTGACACTGTGGACCATACTATCCTTTTGTCACGCCTGAATCACCATGTTGGCATTCAAGGCACTGCACTTAAGTGGTTTGAATCCTACCTATCTAATAGAACTTCTTCTGTAATGATTGGTGACATGTCTTCTTCTAGTGCCTCTCTCTCCTGTGGGGTCCCACAGGGCTCTGTCCTTGGCCCTATTCTGTTTTCATTATATATGCTGCCACTCGGGTCAATAATAGCCAAGCACAGCATGTCTTTCCACTGTTATGTGGATGATTTGCAACTTTATTTACCTTTGAACCCAGAACAAACTAACTCACAAAGTGTTCTATTGGACTGCATCACTGACATTAAGTTGTGGTTAAGCCAAAATTTTCTCCACTTAAATGAAGAAAAAACAGAATGTATTGTGTTTGGGGATACTGTAACGGCTGGCTTTGGTACCCTCTCTTTAAGGCTCAGTTCAGCTGTCAGAAATTTGGGGGTGATTTTTGACAGCCATTTAAAATTTGATAAACAGATTGACAATGTAGTCAAGATGAGCTTTTATCAATTACGTCTGTTATCCAAAGCCAAGCCTTTCCTGAGCCGTCATGATCTTGAGATAGCCATCCATGCTTTAATCACGTCTCGACTTGATTACTGCGATGCACTTCATGTTGGCATCTCTCAGTCTTCTCTCGGCCACCTTCAACTTGTGCAAAATGCAGCGGCCCATCTTTTGACCAACACATCTAGGCGAGAGCGCATTACTCCGATCATTTTTTCACTTCATTGGCTTCCAGTCCATTTTAGAATTAATTTTAAACTTTTGCTTTTTGTTTTTAAAGCTCTTAATGGCCTTGCTCCAGTTTATACAGTGGGGCAAAAAAGTATTTAGTCAGCCACCAATTGTGCAAGTTCTCCCACTTAAAAGATGAGAGAGGTCTCCAATTTTCATCATAGGTATACCTCAACTATGAGAGACAAAATGAGAAAAAAAAATCCAGAAAATCACATTGTCTGATTTTTTTTTTTTATTTAAGTTTTTGAAAAGGGTATACATGTCATTGCAGCATTGCATGGTTTACATTTTCATCACATATTCCCCCTTTTTTTGTTTTTTGACAACATTGGGAAAAAAATTATTACAACACCCTTTTTTTAAGTGAAAGAAAAAGAGAAATTAAAAAAAAAGAACAAAAAAAACAAAATTCAATTCAACTTTATTTATATAGCGCCATTTCACACCAACAGTCATCTCATAGCACTATCAACTGTAGGGGGAACCCCCACAGTTGCAGAAAGACCCCAGCAATCAGGCGATCCCCTGTGAGCAAGCACTTGGCGACGGTGGAGAGGAAAAACTCCCTTTTAACAGGAAGAAACCTCCAGCAGAACCAGGCTCAGGGAGGGGCAGTCATCTGCTGCGACTGGCTGGGGGGTGAGAAAACAAAAAAAGAAAAACAAAAGAGCAGAAAAATAAAAGAGCATCTGAGTAGCATTGGAACAAAGAGAGGTGCCATTATTGAAATGGTATTTGTCAAAGATTAGATCTGATGGAAGACACATATGCGTTCCAGGGTTGCCAAAAGTTCAAGAACCCATCCATGTCCTATCTCAGTGCAAATGTCAACTTTTCCATCGAATAAATGTTCTGAATCATGTTAATCCAATCTTCAGGTGTAGGACAGTCTTTCAACATCCATTTTTTTGTTAGAGCTTTTTTACTTGCCAATATTAAAACGGTGTATAAGTATTTTTCTCCTCGTCTTTCCAGTGATTCCGGTAGTAAACCCAAATACAAAGTTACAGAAGAAAAGGGAACTGTTACTTTGAATATTTTCCCCAATATTGTCTGTACATTGGTCCAATATTGGTGGATAACTGGGCATGACCAAAACACATGAAAATGATTTGCAGTCTCTTCACCACACAAGCGCCAACAATTCAACCCTTTACGAGTAAATTTGTTTTGTGCAGGTGTTCTGAAAAATCTTACCAAATTCTTTCCACAGCAGGGATGAGGTACTTTTT
Source organism: Pholidichthys leucotaenia (assembly GCA_020510985.1). Taxonomy (NCBI): domain Eukaryota; kingdom Metazoa; phylum Chordata; class Actinopteri; order Cichliformes; family Pholidichthyidae; genus Pholidichthys; species Pholidichthys leucotaenia. The sequence continues at coordinate 43,776,055 of CM035838.1, read as the reverse complement.
CATTGTTGTTTATTTAGCTTTTCCCATATTTCCAGTTGTAAAGTGAAATTCCCCACCTTTTCCCATCTCTCTTTTATATATGATGTGTTGTCTCCTTTTAAGTCTTGGAGACCAAGGTATATTTTAGAAATGTATCTGATCCCTGGGATCCCTTTATATGCCATTAAGAAAACCTTCAGAACACCTGACTGGGCCCTTTACAAATCCTCCTTTTTAAGTATTTTGTTTATGTGGTGTCTAAGCTGAAAGAACCTGTAAAGGTCTTGATTTACTAGACCTTGTTTTTTCAAATCTTCAAAACTTCTTAAAGTTTGCCCTTTAAAAAAAATTGTAATATTTTATCAGTCCGTTCTCTTTCCACTTTTTAAATGTAGTGTCTGTTTTATTAGGAGTAAAGTCCTGATCATAGGAAATCCATTGCAATAATCGATAGGGTTCTTTAGTTTGATTCTCTCTGACTATCTTAAACCAAATTTTTAGCAGGGTCTCTATCCATGGGTTAGTGTTATTCAAAAGTTTAGGTAAGGCATTGTTCCCTATTATCGCCTGTAGGGGAATGTCACTTGTTAATTTGGCATTCTATCTCCTTCCATTGTGCAGTGTAGACTGGGTTACATATCTCTACTAAAGTTTTAATTTGTGCGGCTTTAAAATAGTCCCTGATATTTGGCAGCGCGAGCCCACCTTTGTCTTTGTTTAGCTGTAGGGTTCTATATCTGATTCTAGGTCTCTTGCCCTGCCATATGAATCTTGAGATCCTTCTGTCCAGTTCTTGCCATATTTTTTTGGGAGGTTCTACCGGTATTGTTTGGAAAAGGTATAGAAGACGTGGAAGTATATTCATTTTGACTGCTTCAATTCTTTGTGCAGTACCCAAGAATGGTATCATATTCCATCTTGCTAGATCAGATTTTAATTTTGCCATCAGTGGCTCATAGTTTAGTGTTATAATTTTGTTGAGTTGTTTCGGAATATTGACCCCCAGATATTTCATAGATTCCATCGCCCAGCGCCGCGTCATTGAGAATGTTGCGCTGCGTCATTGAGAATGTCATTTATGACGTTTTCAGTGTCAAGTCAAATTCCTCGTATATTTACCTGTTATTTACTTGTAAATGTGCTTGGCAATAAACTTATTCTGATTCTGATTCCCAGTTAGTTTTGAATTTGCTTAGTAAATATTGATTTGGGTCATAGTTGAATGTTAAAATTTGGGTTTTATGCATGTTTAATTCGTACCCCGATAACTCTCCATACTCAGAAAAAACTGAGATTAGTTCTGGAAAAGAGGTGTCCAGCTGCCCCAGGTATATTAAAATGTCATCAGCAAAGAGTACTATTTTATGTTCCTTCTGACCAAGTGTAATACCTTGAATTTTTTGATTCTGTCTTATCCATTGGCTCAGAGGTTCTATGAAGATTGCAAAGAGCAGTGGAGACAAGAGGCAGCCCTGACGACATCCTGTTTCCAGTTCAAAAGATGAAGATAATTTACCGTTAATCCTTATTTTAGCTATTGGTTTTTTATATAATGCCTGGATAGTTCTAATGAAGTTGTTATGAAAATTGGAACTGGATAAGATTCTATATAGGAAAGACCAGTCAACTGAATCAAATGCTTTTTCATCATCTAATCCCAATATGGCTACATTTAAATTATATTTTTTTATATGATGAATTATGTGTAAAGTGCGTCTAATGTTATCTTGTGTCTGTCTTTATCTTATAAAATCTGTTTGGTCTAAATGAATTAAGTCTGTCAGTATATTTTCTAGCCTTTTGCCAAGGATAGCGGTAAAAAGTTTATAGTGCTGATTTAACACACTGATTGGTCTGTGGTTGGAGCAGTCTAGTTTATCTTTTTCAGGTTTAGGTATGACTGCAATGACCCCTTCTCTCCGGGGGGGGGGGGGGGGATTCCCCTGTGTGGAGGACATAGTTAAATGTTTTCAGGAGGAGAGGAGATTGTTGCTGTTTAAAGGTTTTGTACCACTCTGCTGTATAGCCATCTGCTCCTGGGGATTTGTTAGCTTTAAGTTTCATAATTGCTTTTTCTAATTCTTTAGGTTGTATTTCTGACAGTAGTGTTTTATTTTGTGACTCAGTAAGTTGGGGAAGATTTAATGTATTTAGGAAGGCTTCGGATGCGTTTTTGTGTTTTTTGAGGGAGTACAAGTTCTTGTAGTAATTCTCGAAGCTTTTAAGAATTTCCTGAATTCTAAATTTTATTTCCTTTGATACTGGGTCTCTGATTTTGTAGATTGCTCTCTCCGTTTGTTGTTTCCTCAATTTATAGGCTAGTAAGTTTCTTCTGGATTTCTGTTGTGTAGATCTCGTTTATTTGTTTTTTAATTTCCTTAATTTTGAGCGAGTCATTAGAATGAGTGTTGTCTTTGTGCTCTTTTTCTAGTTTCTTAAGTTCTGACTCTAATGTGATTAGTTTTTCTTGTCTCAGTTTCTTTTGGATTGCCAGTTTTGCGATAATCTTTCCCCTTATTACAGCTTTGCATGCGTCCCACAGTATTAAAGGGGATACTTCTCCATTATAATTTTCTTCCAAATATCTGAGAATATCTGATTCCAATTCATCTTTCAGTGGTCCTTTCAGCACATTTGAATTTAACCTCCAAGAAAATGTATTATTTGTGTATTTTTGGATATTTAAGTCCATATAGATCGGACTGTGGTCAGAGAGATCCATCAGTCCTATTTTACATGTTTTTACTCTTCCAATGACTCTATTAAACATAAAAAAATAGTCAATCCTTGAGTATGATGAATGTGGTGCTGAGTAAAATGTATAATCTTTTACACTGAGGTTGAATTCCCTCCACACGTCACAGATTCCCATTTCTTTTAGTAGCATCCGAGTTTTTCTACTTTGAGTGTTATTTTGATGTGGAGAATTACCTGTTGCATCCCAGTATGGATTCAGTCTTAGATTGAAGTCTCCACCACATATCACTAAACCTTGGGCTTTAGTTATCATTAGGTCAAATACATTTTTATAAAATTTCCGGTTAGCCCCTGGAGGTGCATATACATTCAGCAGGGTGATATCTTCTCCCTCTAGCCGACCAAGTACCATGCTAAATCTCCCTTCTTTATCTTTGTGTTCTGAATTTTTTTCAAACATAATTTTGGTTGAGATCAATGTTGCTACCCCCCTCCTCCTCCCTGCCTTATATGAAGATGAAGAGATCAGTTTAAACACTTGTCTATTAAGTTTAGTGTGCTCCAAGTCTGTTAGGTGGGTTTCCTGTAAAAATATTATTCCTGCTTTGTCTTTTTTCATTTTGGCTAGAATCTTGGATCTTTTAACTGGATTCAGGATCCCTTTTACATTATATGAGATTATTTTGGTTACACCCTGTTTCTCCATTGTGTTGTCTTATTTAGTATAACAGTGTAGTGGCCCTCTTTTATGCTACTCAGAAACTGAAAGGACATTAAGAACATAAAAAACATTAAGAACATAGCATATAAAACTTTAAAACAAAAAACTGTCAAGAGATCTTCCTGAGCTGAGGTCTTTTTAGCGACCTTAGAAGAGCCTTGCTGGTGTGTTGGCTCTGTTACGTGTTGAGGGCCCTCTCTTATCCCTGTAAGTTGTCCCATGCTTTTAACGTGAATTTCAGATCCCAATCCGAACTTGTAATGATTTTTTTTTATGCCTATACCCTATGAAATTGTGCGCAACCTCCCACCACCGTCACAGCAAACAATCACGTTAATACAGTATTTGTTAGTGTGGAGAGTTCATGTGGTTCATTGTTACATTTTTTTTTTTTAAAGACTTATTTGTTTCAAATATTATGACTGTTCCATGAAATGTTCTACCACTTCATACTTGCTGATTCTGCATCTCTTTTAATGTTTGTTACCTTGTAGGAGGAGGGTTTGATGCGCAGATTGATTAAAAATATCATTATTCCCTCCTGAAAGTGTTCAGTTTTTCCTTATAGCCCTGGCGCTGGGTTTCCCGCTGCTGGCCTGTGGATTTTGAGGGTCTCTGTGTGCACCACGTTTGAGCCTTGATTCTTTCGATCGGGTCTGCTGCGGGTTTATACGCCATTACCGGGATCCCTCTTCTCGCCATATCCCTGGTTGCTTCTTCCGCTGAGTTGTAGAGACACGTCTCTTCCCCGTAAAAAACCCGCAGCTTTGCCGGAAATGGAGTTTGAAAGCGCAGTTTCTTCTCTCTTAGTACCTTTTTAGCGTCGTCGTATTCGCGACGCTTTTTAAGGACCTCCGGGGCATAGTCGTGCTCCACAAAAACTTTTCTTTCTTGGTGCATAAATCCTTTTTTCTGCCAAGCCAGTCTCAAAACCTCTTCTTTTGTTCTGAAGTTGGAAAACTTCACCACCACCGATCGTGGGGGCGCTTCCGCCGATGGCCTTGTGGCTAATGAACGGTGTGCCCTTTCTATCTTCAAGTCGGTGGATTGGGGAATTTCCAACTTCTCTCTCAGTATGGTTTCCACGCATGCAGCCATTGTGGTGAAACTGTCCTCGACTCCTTCTTTCAGACCATGAATTATTATGTTGTCCCTTCTTAGTCTTCCTTCCTGGTCGGTTAGCTTAGCCTCCAGTCTTGTCTGTCGTTTGAGTAATTCCAGCACGGTTTCTTCCAGCCCTTTTATTCTTTCCTCTGCTTCCATGATTCGGTCCTCAGCCTGGTCCACTCTGTTGTTTGTCCTTTTTATTTCGTCTTTAATTTCACAAAATTCGGCCCAACACTCTTGGCGAAATTCTCTTAATTCTTGAAATATCGTTTTTAAGCTAACCATGTTGCTAGCCTCATTCTGCTCCTCTGTTTCCGAGTGGTTGTTGTCCTCCAGGTCAGATTCTCCGGACGATGCGCGTCTTGGCCTGGCAAATGTCGATCTCTTCTGTTTTCCTTTAGGCATAATGACTTTGTCTTTTGATTTTCACTCTTCCAAAAATCCGTTAAATCTGATTTTCAAGGTATTTTCACGGATAGGGTCTGGGAGCTTCAGCGTTAAGCTGCTGTCACCATGGTGTCCAGACTGGAAGTCTCCGCATTGTCTGATTTTTTTTTAAAGAAATTATTTGCAAATTATGGTGGAAAATAAGTATTTGGTCACCTACAAACAAGCAAGATTTCTGGCTCTCACAGACCTGTAACTTCTTCTTTAAGAGGCTCCTGTGTCCTCCACTCGTTATCTGTATTAATGGTACCTGTTTGAACTGGTTATCAGTATAAAAGACACCTGTCCACAACCTCAAACAGTCAGACTCCAAACTCCACTATGGCCAAGACCAAAGAGCTGTCAAAGGACACCAGAAACAAAATTGTAGACCTGCACCAGGCTGGGAAGACTGAATCTGCAATAGGTAAGCAGCTTGGTGTGAAGAAATCAACTGTGGGAGCAATTATTAGAAAATGGAAGACATACAAGACCACTGATAATCTCCCTTGATCTTGGGCTCCACGCAAGAGCTCACCCCGTGGGGTCAAAATGATCACGAGAACGGTGAGCAAAAATCCCAGAACCACACGGGGGGACCTAGTGAATGTCCTGCAGTGCCAGACGTGTGCCCCTGCTTAAGCCAGTACATGTCCAGGCCCGTCTGAAGTTTGCTAGAGAGCATTTGGATGATCCAGAAGAGGATTGGGAGAATGTCATATGGTCAGATGAAACCAAAATAGAACTTTTTGGTAAAAACTCAACTTGTCGTGTTTGGAGGAGAAAGAATGCTGAGTTGCATCCAAAGAACAACATACCAACATACCATTTTCTGGAATTTCCCCATTGTGGGACTAATAAAGGCTTATCTTATCTTACCTACTGTGAAGCATGGGGGTGGAGACATCATGCTTTGGGGCTTTTTCTCTGCAAAGGGACCAGGACAACTGATCTGTGTAAAGGAAAGAATGAATGGGGCCATGTATCGTGAGATTTTGAGTGAAAACCTCCTTCCATCAGCAAGGGCATTGAAGATGAAACGTGGCTGGGTCTTTCAGCCTGACAATGATCCCAAACACACCGCCCGGGCAACGAAGGAGTGGCTTCGTAAGAAGCATTTCAAGGTCCTGGAGTGGCCTAGCCAGTCTCCAGATCTCAACCCCATAGAAAATCTTTGGAGGGAGTTTAAAGTCCGTGTTGCCCAGCGACAGCCCCAAAACATCACTGCTCTAGAGGAGATCTGCATGGAGGAATGGGCCAAAATACCAGCAACAGTGTGTGAAAACCTTGTGAAGACTTACAGAAAACGTTTGACCTCTGTCATTGCCAACAAAGGGTATATAACAAAGTATTGAGATGAACTTTTGTTATTGACCAAATACTTATTTTCCACCATAATTTGCAAATAAATTCTTTAAAAATCCTTCAATGTGATTTTCTGGATTTTTTTTCTCATTTTGTCTCTCATAGTTGAGGTATACCTATGATGAAAATTGGAGACCTCTCTCATCTTTTAAGTGGGAGAACTTGCACAATTGGTGGCTGACTAAATACTTTTTTGCCCCACTGTATGGCTGAGATTTTGACTGTCCGTGACCAAGGCAGGGCTTTGACGTCATCCAATCAGCTTTTGCTGGATGTGTCCAGGTCAAGGTATAAACATTGGGGTGACCGAGCCTTTTCTGTTGTCGCCCCCAGGCTCTGGAATAATCTCCCCCCTGACCTACATGCTATCTTTGACCTGGCCCCTTTTAAATCAGAACTGAAAACATATTTGTTTAGGATGGATTTTAATACCCAGTAGTGGTGATATTTGTTTTGGCATTTGTTTTTATTTCATTCTCATTTTTAGGTATTTATTCTTATTTCTTTGTTTATGTTATCTGTTTTTAATGTTGTTTAATTTTCTGTAAAGCACTTTGGTCACCTATGGGCTGTTTTAATGGGCTATATAAATAAAGTACATTACATTACATTTCTCTGTCTGTTGGAGAAAATCCTGTGATTACTCACAGGAAAAGATTTTTAAATTGGTAATCAATTTTGAAAACATAAAAGACCCCACATGTGACCAAAAAAAAAAAAAAAGTCAGAGCTTTAACAGTTAACTCCAGCAATGTGAGCAATACAACACACCACATACTAACAGATCACATGTATTTTGTGTCTATTCTAGTACATCATGTCACAAAAAAGGCAAACTACAACTGCTGATTCTTATTTTTTACACGTGACTTTCAAGCCCAGTACATGGGAAACTGGCACTTCAGGTCAAATCTGCCACAGTGCATGACTTTAGAGCAGCGGTCCCCAACCTTTTTTGCACCACGGACCAGTTTAATGTCAGACAGTATTTTCAGGGCCCGGCCTTTAAGGTGTGGCGAATAAATACAACAAAAGAACATGATATGACCGGCATAAAAACTGTGGTATTTTCTAAATATAATAATAAACGTGAATCCACTGTGTACTCGTTTGCAACTTTATTAGCAGCGTCCTCTTAACATCGCGACAACATAACATCCTCTCTGCTCACAACACTCTCTGGTCGCTATGTTCAAACGTGCCTTCAAAATAAGATACACCACAAACACAAATATAAAGTGCATGAAAAATACAACTCACCACAACGCTGAATCAGTGGGAGCCCTGAGCTTGTTTCTCTGCAACGAGACGGTCCCATCTAGGGGTAATGGGAGACAATGACACCCGAAGTGTGTTGCTTATGTCCAGTCTACTTCGTAGTTTTGTTTTGGTTGCTGTCACTGCAGAAAACCCTGCTTCACACAGATATGATGTTGGAAATGGCAACAGGGTTTTCAGTGTTGTTGTGGCGATCTCAGGGTATTCAGCCATGATTTTAATTCAGAACACTGGCAGAGTTGTTGTCTCAAACATACTTTTAAGGCCGCCGTCAATTGCGATCTCCAGCAGTTGATCTTCTTCTTGCACAGACATGTTGGATTCACCTGGTTTGTTGAGAAGTGGGTCGCGGTGTGGCGGCATGAAATAATAAGCAGCGAACTGAGGTTTAAAAGTGGGTTTTATTTCATTCCGCCATCACAGAACTCACTCCAGCGCCGTGCAGGCGCGCCGGAGTGAGCTCTCAGGCTCTCAGGCAATGCGTGTAGTCAGAAGCAGTGGTCAGAGAGAGAGAGAGTTACAGAGCGATATGCAGTTTAAATACCCCACTACAGACAATACATGAAAGGCACATTTGCATCACAATACAGAGCAGGAAGCATGAACACCTGCATTTGAGTCACACATATCAACAGGATACTGGCAGGAAAGAGCTAGACAAAGAGAAGCTGCCTATTGATCTCAATACACACATCTCATTGTTCTCTTAATTGCTCCAGCTGAGCGCTCTGCTTGTCCGTAGGCTGTGGGGGTGACCCACACACTCCCCCCCAGAGGGCTCAGCAGGAAGCTGAGGCCTCGATAGTCCGACTTTGGAAGCAAGCTGCGGGGAAGGTTCTGCGCCGAGGAGGTGGAGGGAGGGGGGTGGGGGTAGCAAGTGCCGGTCGAAGTTGTCTGGGCCGCGCAAAAATTGCTTGTGGATCCACGGTGTTGAGGGGCTGTCCCGTTGAACGTGCGGTGGTCCACAGCGGCTACTGTGTGTGATCATCTCCGATCGTGGACTTCAGGAAAGTCACAACCCCTCTGCCCCCCCTCACCCTCACAGGCTCTCCCATCACCACTGCAGATTCCTTCCGCTTCCTGGGCACCACCATCACCCGGGACCTCAAGTGGGAGCCGACCATCAGCTCCCTCATCAAAAAGGCCCAGCAGAGGATGTTCTTCCTGCGGCAGCTGAGGAAGCTCAAGCTACCCACCAAGATGTTGGGGCAGTTCTACACGGCCATCATCGAGTCCATCCTCACCACCTCCATAACCGTGTGGTACGCAGGAGCCATTGCCAGGGACGGACTAAGGCTGCAGCGCGTCGTGCGCACTGCTGAGAAGGTGATCGGCTGCAAGCTCCCACCCCTCCAGGATCTGTACATCTCCAGGACCCGGAGGCGTGCAGGCCGGATCATAGCCGATCCTTCACACCCTGGTCACGTACTGTTTGCCCCCCTCCCCTCAGGTAGAAGACTTCGGTCCATTCAGACTAAAACCTCCCGTCACATGAACAGCTTCTTCCCCTCTGCCATCAGACTGCTGAACACTAAGTGACTTATTAGACTCTCGTGCACTATGTACAGCAGCTCAACCAGACTCATGTCAATTATCACTGTTTTCTTTTTGCATTACCGACTGCACTATGGGGTACTCCACAATATCTGCTGCTCGCTAATATATTTAAAAATTGCTTTGTCTAGTATTACTCATTCATATTCTACATTTTATTGCATGTATAGTTTTTTATTTCTATCTTTTATTTTTATCATGTTTAATGTTGCAGCATTGCACCGAGACAAATTCCTAGTTTGTGTACTACATGAACAATGGCAATAAATCTGATTCTGATTCTATGAGAAGAAAATTTGTCTCTGACTCCTCTTGCGGCTATGAAGAAAAAAAGGAGCTGCAGCAGTGTGGGGGACTTGGCGTGTTGGCTTTAGGTGCACGCGCAGCCCTAAAGCCCTCGGGGACAGCTGACGGCTGAATTCCCTTTGTGCGCCGTGGCTGAGACCCATACAAAATCCTGTGAGCGAGCTGCGTGCGTGCTTCAGGTGTGTGAGCAGCCCTGAAGGTTCTGTGTGCAGCGGCGAAGGACGATGGCGGTCTGTGGAGCCGTTATTGTCCCGTGCGTGGTGCGCCGTCCTCGTAACCCCCCGGTGTGTGCGCGGGGGTTCAGTGCGTGGGTGTCCCGCTGTTGAGAGGCGAGTCAGGGTCAGGGAGCTTGATGGAGATCAGCGTCGTCGGCGCCGATGGTCATCCCTGTTGAGCTGTTGCGTCGTTCGCTTGTGGTGCGTTGGAGCGGTGAGAGGAAGTAGACAATCTTTGTCCCTCGGGCTCGCGTAGATGCGTAGGAGCGGTGAGAGGGAGGAGACAATCTTTGTCCATCGGGCTCGTGTAGATGCGTAGGAGCGGTGAGAGTGAGTAGACGATCTTTGTCCCTCGGGCTCATGTAGATGCGTAGGAGCGGTGAGAGGGAGTAGACGATCTTTGTCCCTCGAACTTGTGTTGATGCGGAGGAGCGGTGAGAGGGAGTAGACGATCTTTGTCCCTCGGGCTCGCGTAGATGCGTAGGAGCGGTGAGAGGGAGGAGACGATCTTTGTCCATCGGGCTCGTGTAGATGCGTAGGAGCGGTGAGAGTGAGTAGACGATCTTTGTCCCTCGGGCTCGTGTAGATGCGTAGGAGCGGTGAGAGGGAGTAGACGATCTTTGTCCCTCGAACTTGTGTCGATGCGGAGGAGCAGTGAGAGGGAGTAGACGATCTTTGTCCCTCGGGCTCGCGTAGATGCGTAGGAGCGGTGAGAGGAAGGAGGAGCGGTGAGAGGGAGAAGACTTTCTGTGTCCCTCGGCCGGTCCAGCGTGGATGTCCCGATCTCAGGCGGGAGTCGCACCATGAAGCTTTCTGCGGCTTTCCCGGTCGTGGGTGATCTCCGGAGAGTTCGCCTGGTGGTGGCTCTGCGTCGAGGTCTCCCTGTAGCAGAAGGGAGGGCAGATCATTTGCGTCAGGCTGCTGCGTTCGCTTGTCGTCGGAGAGTTACCGCCGGGAGCTGCCAGCGTGTTCTTTTCTTGGTTGGGTCACCAGTGTAGATGTCCAGATCAGAAGGTTGTGTTGCACAAAGCGTGTGCTTTCTTTCGGGGTCACCAATGTGGCGGCATGAAATAATAAGCAGCGAACTGAGGTTTAAAAGTGGGTTTTATTTCATTCCGCCATCACAGAACTCACTCCAGCGCCGTGCAGGCGCGCCGGAGTGAGCTCTCAGGCTCTCAGGCAATGCGTGTAGTCAGAAGCAGTGGTCAGAGAGAGAGAGAGTTACAGAGCGATATGCAGTTTAAATACCCCACTACAGACAATACATGAAAGGCACATTTGCATCACAGTACAGAGCAGGAAGCATGAACACCTGCATTTGAGTCACACATATCAACAGGATACTGGCAGGAAAGAGCTAGACAAAGAGAAGCTGCCTATTGATCTCAATACACACATCTCATTGTTCTGCTAATTGCTCCAGCTGAGCCCTCTGCTTGTCCATAGGCTGTGGGGGTGACCCACAGCGGATCCATTCTTTGGCAGTTTGTGGATCTTTTGTGGTTGGGAAGTAGCGCTCGAACTCTTTTAAAAGCAAAGACAGGTGATCGTGCACCAGCAGGGAGAATGAAGTCTCGGGCTCAGTCTCTTCCAAAGTCCCCACTAATGTTTGAAACATGTCAAATATACCTCCATTCATGCACCGTCCCCACAAACCCAATTTGGCTTTAAATGCAGCTACTTTATCTGCCAACTTGAAGACAGTTGTCATTTTCCCCTGAAGTGACAGATTGAGTTCATTGAGCAGGCTGAATATGTCGCACAAGTAAGCGAGTTTTGTGACCCATTCCTCGTCACTGAAATGTGCTGTCAGCGGTGACTTTTTTTCTGAGAGAAATCTCTGCAGCGGCTCTCGTAATTCAAACACTCTGGCCAGCGATCTCCCTCGGGATAATAAGATAAGGGAGGACATCGATGGCCTCATTCACACCTTCACGGGCTACCTCAGCTTCTGTGTGGACAAATCCGTTCCCACCAAGACCATACGGCGTCACTCAAACAACAAACCCTGGATCAACCCTGAGATAAAAACACTTCTGAGAGAGAAGAAGAGGATCTTCAGGTCGGGGAACAAGGAGATGCTGAAGTCCGTACAGAGGGAGCTGAGGAGAAAGATCAGAGAAGGCAAGGACAGCTTCAGGAAGAAGATGGGAGGACAAGCTGCAACAGAGCGACATCAGCGGGGTCTGGAGAAACCTCAAAACCATCTCGGGGCTCCAGAATACCTCTCCCCAGGCCACGGGGGGCAGGGAGTGGGCGAACAACCTGAATCTGTTTTTCAATAGATTTGACCAACCGCCCTCCCCCCTGTCTGCACAACAACCACTGCTGCCTCTAAGAAATCAAGTCCTGCTGCCCACTCCCCACTCCACCGACACCCCCCCCACTCCCAACACACAGCCCCCCATCCTGACCCTGACCAAGACCCAGGTGAGGACGGAGCTGAGGAAGATCAAGGCGAGGAAGGCGTCGGGACCGGACGGCATCAGCGCAAAGCTCCTCAAGTCCTGTGCAGACCAGCTGTGTGGGATTGTGACGTATATCTTCAACATGAGCCTGAAACTGGGGAGGGTACCACAGCTGTGGAAAACATCTTGTGTGGTACCTGTACCAAAAACTTCCCACCCCAAAGACCTGAACAGCTACAGACCGGTGGCCTTGACGTCCCACTTGATGAAGACCCTGGAGAGACTGCTCCTTGCTCATCTCCGCCCCCTGGTGGAACCAGCGATGGATCCACTCCAGTTCGCCTACCAGCATGGCATTGGGGTGGAGGATGCGGTGATCTTCCTCCTTCACCGTTCTCTGTCCCACCTGGAGAAGCCCGGGAATATGGTGAGGATCATGTTCTTTGACTTCTCCAGTGCTTTCAACACCATCCAACCGATGATCCTGAAGGACAAGCTGCTGCGCGCAGGGGTGGACCAGCACCTGTCATCATGGATCCTGGACTACCTCACGAACCGGCCTCAGTTTGTGAGAACCCGGGACTGTGTTTCCGACACGATCATCAGTAGCACGGGGGCCCCCCAGGGAACGGTGCTGGCTCCCTTCCTGTTCACTCTTTATACTGCGGATTTCTCACACAACACAACACATTGCCATCTACAGAAGTTCTCTGATGACTCTGCGATCGTTGGTCTCATCTCCAACGGAGATGAAGCTGAGTACAGAGGGCTTATCCAGGAGTTTGTGGACTGGTGCCATCGGAACTGCCTCCAGATCAACGCGAGGAAAACTAAGGAGCTGGTGGTGGACTGCCGCAGGCATGGGCAGCCCCTCACAGCACCAGTAAATATACAGGGAACAGACATCGAGATGGTGACATCCTATAAGTACCTGGGTATTCATCTGAACAATAAACTAGACTGGTCACACAATACTGACGCACTCTACAAGAAGGGACAGCGCAGGCTGTTCCTGCTGAGGAGACTCAGGTCTTTTGGTGTACAAGGGGCGCTGCTGAAGTCATTCTATGACACGGTGGTGGCATCAGCCATCACTTTTGGAGTGGTCTGCTGGGGCAGTGGCATTACTGCAGCCGATAGGAAGAGACTGAACAAACTGATTAAGAAAGCTAGCTCTGTCCTGGGGCAGCGCCTTGATCCGATGGAGGAGATAGGAGAGAGAAGGACGGTGGCTAAACTGTCATCTCTGCTGGAGTCCGAGTTCCACCCTATGCAGGACATACTGGATGCACTGAGGAGCTCATTTAGCAGCAGACTACATCATCCCAGGTGCACAACCGAGAGGTTTCATAGGTCCTTCCTACCAACGGCTGTCAGACTGTACAACCTAAGCAGGGCTGCTCGCAGAGATAGCAAAAAGACGTAACAAACTAATAGTTTTTTTTTAATGCAAAAGATGCAATAGACTTACACAATGGTCCTCTCCGGCATACAACTAGGAACATACCGGTCGCTATGGAGGGTGAGAATATGTATGGGCACATAATCATACCATGTAGGATAACTAAGTAGACGGTTATGCTGTTTCATCCCACCTAGCAACAATGCTCTGCACTGTGTGTGTTTATATATTTACATATTTATTCCATCTAGCTACAATGCTCAGCACTGGGTGTGTTTATATTTATATATCTATATATTTATTCCATCTAGCTACAATGCTCCGCACTGTGTTTTTATATATCTACATATTATTCCATCTAGCTACATTGCTCCGCACTGTGTGTGTTTATATATTTACATATTTATTCCATCTAGCTACAATGCTCAGCACTGGGTGTGTTTATATTTATATATCTATATATTTATTCCATCTAGCTACAATGCTCCGCACTGTGTTTTTATATATCTACATATTATTCCATCTAGCTACATTGCTCCGCACTGTGTGTGTTTATATACTTGCATATTTATTCCACCTAGCTGCAATGCTCCGTACTGTAGGTGTTTATATATTTACATATTTATTCCATCTAGCTACAATGCTCTGCACTGTGTGTTCATATATTCATATATTTATTCCATCCAGCTACAATGCTCTGCACTGTGTGTCTGTGTGTGTGTGTGTATATATATATTTTATAGTAATATGTACATATGTATATTAGCTGCTCTTGCTTGCTTGTTTTTTTTCTTGCCTTCTGATTGTTGCTCTGAGTGTTGCTATCCCTGTGCTGTTGCAATCCTGGAATTTCCCCGTTGTGGGACTAATAAAGGCTTATCTTATCTTATCTTACAAGATAAGAGATAAGATAAGCCTTTATTAGTCCTACAATGGGGAAATTCCAGGATTGCAACAGCACAGGGATAGCAACACTCAGAGCAATAATTTAGAAGATACGGAAGATATACTGTAAATAAGAGCAGTGGATATACATACATACACATAAATATATAAATATACTGTATATACAAAGTGTGGAGCATTGTAGCAAGATGGAATAAACAGCATAACCGTCTACTTAGTTATCCTACATAGTATGAATATGTACCCATACATATTGTCACCCTCTGTAGCGACCGATATTGTCCTAGTTGTATATACTGGAGGGGACCATTGTGTAAGTCTATTGCGTCTTTTGCATTCAATACTATTAGGTCGTCACGTTTTTTTGCTATCTCTGCGAGCAACCCTGCTTAGGTTATACAGTCTGACAGCCGTAGGTAGGAAGGACCTGCGAAACCTCTCGGTTGCGCACCTAGGATGATGTAGTCTGCTGCTAAATGAGCTCCTCATTGCGTTCAGTATGTCCTGCATAGGGTGGGACTCGGACTCCAGCAGAGATGACAGTTTAGCCACCATCCTTCTCTCTCCTATCTCCTCCACTGGGTCAGGGCGCTGCCCCAGGACAGAGCTAGCTTTCTTGATCAGTTTGTTCAGTCTCTTCCTATCGGCTGCTGTAATGCTACTGCCCCAGCAGACCACTCCAAAAGTGATGGCTGATGCCACCACCGTGTCATAGAATGTCTTCAGCAGCACCCCTTGTATGCCAAAAGACCTGAGTCTCCTCAGTAGGAACAGCCTGCACTGTCCCTTCTTGTACAGTGCGTCAGTATTGTGTGACCAGTCAAGTTTATTGTTCAAATGAACACCCAGGTACTTGTAGGATGTCACCATCTCAATGTCTGTTCCCTGTATGTTTACTGGTGCTGTGAGGGGTTGTCCTTGCCTGCGGCAGTCCACCACCAGCTCCTTAGTTTTCCTCGCGTTGATCTGGAGGCAGTTACGATGGCACCAGTCCACGAAGTCCTGGATAAGTCCTCTGTACTCAGCTTCATCTCCGTTAGAGATGAGGCCGACGATCGCAGAGTCGTCAGAGAACTTCTGTAGATGGCAGTGTGTTGTGTTGTGTGAGAAGTCTGCAGTATAAAGGGTGGACAGGAAGGGAGCCAAAACTGTTCCCTGGGGGGCCCCCATGCTACCGATGATCGTGTCAGACACACAGTCCCGGGTTCTCACAAACTGTGGCCGGTTAGTGAGGTAGTCCAGGATCCATGATGACAGGTGCTGGTCCACCCCTGCGCACAGCAGCTTGTCCTTCAGGATCATCGGTTGGATGGTGTTGAAAGCACTGGAGAAGTCAAAGAACATGATCCTCACCGCATTCCCGGGCTTCTCCAGGTGGGACAGAGAACGGTGAAGGAGGAAGATCACTGCATCCTCCACCCCAATGCCATGCTGGTAGGCGAACTGGAGTGGATCCATCGCTGGTTCCACCAGGGGGCGGAGGTGAGCAAGGAGCAGTCTCTCCAGGGTCTTCATCATATGGGACGTCAGGGCCACTGGTCTGTAGCTGTTCAGGTCTTTGGGGCGGGAAATCTTTGGTACAGGTATCCACACAAGATGTTTTCCACAACTGTGGTACCCTCCCCAGCTTCAGGCTCAGGTTGAAGATGAGCTCCACAATCCCACACAGCTGATCTGCACAGGACTTGAGGAGCTTTTGCGCTGATGCCGTCCGGTCCCGACGCCTTCCTCGCCTAATAACCACACATCCACACTTCATTCATTCCCATTAACACGTTTTGAGGTTTTGTTTAATAAAACCCATGAAACCACTCCTGCACGGGGGTTTTTCATTCACTAAGTGGCTCCCGGCCGTTTAGCAACAGCCTTTAATGTTAGCGGTAACATATCACGTCACCGAGACAAGCGTTTTGACGTGCATCAAGAGTGAGCCGTAGACGGATGTAACGGAGAGAATCCGGTAATTTTTCAAAATAAAACTTCATTCAGACTCAGATAATAAATAAAACGGAAGTAATGTAAGTTATTTATTCTTTCTGTGCGGCCCAGTACCAAATGACCCACGGACCGGTACCGGTCCACGGCCCGGGGGTTGGGGACCTCTGCTTTAGAGTAAGCAAACATGATGCTTCTTTTTTTTCTGTCAGCTCATTTTCTAATTGATTATTGTTTTGTTCGTGTGAAAGTATGGGATGCATGCACGTCTGCCTTCGGGAATCTCCCAGTCAGCGTAAAGTAAATATTAAATATGGTGATTTAAAATTTGAGATCACAGCGGCCCTGACGTTCTTCGGCGCAGACTGGATCACTTCTAACACTCCTCACACCTCAGGAAAATTTGACAAGATGATCAGTGGGACCACCAGGATGACGGGAAGGTTTCCTTTGATTGATGGAAATGGAGAATCGGGCCCAAACTAGCCTAGATTATTGTTTTGTGTAATTCTCTGCCAGTGCAGTTGAGGCTGCATAAATAGAAGTGAATGTCAGTTCTCTTTACTGTGTGACCACAAAGTGTGTCTAAAACCTGATTGTGTTAAGAATTTTATGCAGGCGTGTTAAGATAAAAATAATCAAAATGCTTTGAAAATGTCACTATCCAATGGCAGGCAGTATCTGAAGCCAAGTCTTTTTTCCCTCCTGTCTGTCTCTGTCCAGGTCGTCTGATTCGTTGCATCCGCTGTCCGTTGGCGTATCACATAGGCGACAGCTGTGTGGCAGCGGGCAGCGTCATCCTCACCCATCACATCATGATCTGCAGCAACCACAGCAGCACCAAGAGGAATGGCCTCCTCTCTTCCCCCATCAACGTAGGATGGTGCTTTTTGTGTGCCAGAGGTAAGCGCCCCCACCTGTGCACACCTAACAGTCTTCCTCCCCTGTCACAGCAGATGCAGAGATGTTTGTTTAATTCATCACATATGAGGTTTTGTGCTTTTTAAAGAAGAGCAAATCAGTTCTTCTTATCTGCATCTCACACTGGAGTGTGGTTTTATTTTGTGGAGAATATCTGCTTTCCTGATGCAGTCACAGCTACAGTAACACCCCATGAGTGTGCTTAGATATCTTGACTATTTCGTGTTTCGTGTTTGGCGTTGTTCATGAAAAGCAGTGGTGTGAAATGTAGTGTTTGTTCACCATCACAAAACTAATACAGTGAATGATTCATGGCTGCTACACTGCACTCTGCTTGAAAGGGTCGCATCTGTAGTGAGTGCTGATTTTTAAAAAACCCAAAAAACTTTAAATCTGACATAAAATCAGAAAGTTGAGTGCACTGTTTAGCATCTTTTTGAGGACAAATTTATTTCGCTTTTTCTCTACGTTTGCGTGTGTGAGACTTGCATGTATGTGTTCTTTCTCTATTTTGTGAATATCTGGGTAATTTTGAGTTTGACTGCGGCTCACCCCCGTCTCTTCCTGTGTGTCTTGTGTAGGGCTGTTAGTGCAAGACCTTACTGACACCATATTAAGTTCATATGCCTTTAAGTCCCACTACCTTCTGACTGAGTCAAATCGTGCTGAGTTGAAATTACCTATGATTCCCTCTCCTTCGTCAGCTACCAAAAAGAATGTTGGGAAAGGTAACTGAACAGTTTTTCTCTTTCTCCTTTGTCCCACTGGTCTGTGTTTGTGTTGTGCCTGCTCCCATTCTGATTCAGTTTCCCCTTTTTTGTTCACATCTTTTCATTTCAAAGCCTCGAGGTGCATTAACTGATCAAACATGCAGTTAATTTCAATGCAGAGTAGTGCTAAGTAACTTCAGCCAAGTTCCCTAACACATTAACTGATAACAGTGGGCTTCATGCAAGAATACCTTTGTGCTCCTCTCCAAAACCTTACTTTTTTATTAGAGGCATATATTGAATATTATAATATTCCTTATCCATAGAGCACCTTTCAAAAGTTGTTGCAAAGTGCTTAAAAGTTAGCTGAAGTAATTCAATTAAAACCAATAATCTAAGAAAACAGAAATAAAATAAATTAAAACAGATCAATAAAATCTAGACTCTAAAAAGACTGTTATGCTGGGTTCCTGGTACATGGGAGTCTGAGACTCGAGCCTCAGAATGATGTCACTTTTACATTGATCACATTATAGGGGAATTGAGGTCCATTCTACCCAGATTATTGCAATTAGTACTGACATTTATTAAGCTACAGTGACTGAAAACCACGCAGTATGTGTTAATTTGCATATAAAAACATTGTCATGATGTGTTCAGGGAAAGAAGATGGTAGTAGGTTCAGGTTCAGGTTACTTTATTTGTACCCATAGGTAGATTTGTTTTGCAGTCTGGTGACATCCATATTTACAAGCCACTAATTACATTCAACATAGACACAAACACAGGCACACATCATACAAAATAAGTAAATATAAAATATGTACAATATATTTTTATAGCTTGTTCAACTCTTTGACAGCAGCAGGGACAAAGCTGTTTTTGGAGCGCTGGGTTTTGCTTTTTGGGACAGCAAACCTCCGTCTGGAGGGAAGAAGCTGAAAGTTGCAGTGTAAAGGGTGGGAGTCATCATTTAAAATCGAGTCAGCCATCCTCTGTACTTGTCTGGTGTACAGGGATGTCAGGCTCAGCTGTGACTCACCAAGCAAACGATTGGACCATCTAACTACCTGATCCAAGGATTTCCTCTGTTTCAGTTTTATCTGACCAAACCATGACATTAAAGAAAAGGATAAAACAGATTCAATAAAAGTCTGATAAAACATAGTCATTATGGTTCGGTCAATTTGGAAGCGTGCAAGTTTCCTCAAACAATGCAAATGTTGCTGACCTTTTTTGCACACCCTTTCACAGTTCACTTCAAAGTTTAATTTACTATCAATAATCGTCCCAAGATATTTGTATGATTGTACACATTCGGTGGTCTGGCCTTTTAGTACGGTGACTTTGTGCCTGGGAGTTTTCCTCCTAAAGTCAAGGAGGAAAAGATGTAGAGTGGAGTAGAAGATGGTATCGTATTTTATTTACATCCGACTAGAAGGGAGCAGATTTTTAACCTTTGGGTGTCCAGGGTGTAATTGGGCGTTTTTGACTACTTTTGATTTTACCTTAATATTTCATATTAAAAACTGTTTACCTTGCCTTGTTTTGTGTCATTTGTTTCAGCACAACCTCACATGTGTGAATTCAGTTATTTTTTTCATTTTTGCATATTATATTAACACACTGGACCTAAAATCTCACAAAAAACATAAAGTTCGAGTATGAAAAAGTTAGATTTTTTTTTACTGTGAAACCCACAAACCATGTTTATAACTCGGAATGCAAATATAAATTGTAAATTTCAAAAACTTATGGAAAAATTTAGCAAACAACAAAGTTATACACAACTATTTACATGAACATGCAGGCAGTGCTCAGGCGTGTTTTGTACAACTATTTACAAAACAGTCATGTGTCACAATAAGATGACGCAAATTATTTGTGCCACTCAAAGAAGCAGTTCCTGTCGCCACCAACACAGAGGGGCACATCAGCTTGTGTGCACAACACTTTCAGCTGATCTGACCACTTTTTTCCATTTTGTAAAATAACAAAAAATGACAAATATATGGAATATATTTATATTATATATTTATAATAGCCATATCTATATATAATATTATATTATTTATAGTATGTGTGTGTGTGTGTGTGTGTGTGTGTGTGTGTGTGTGTGTGTGTATTTATATATATATTGAGAGAGAGAGAGAGAGCAAGAGATTTAAAAGTTAAATGTCCTGGAAGTGCAGCACGGCACACGTCATTACCCCATGTGACGATACGTCATTATCAGCTGATCAGACCTTTTTTTCCATTTTGTAAAATTAAGTCAAGTAAAATTACAAAAAATGATAAATATATGGAAAGAAATGCAACACTTTCCCATCTCACTTTTACACACAGGTAAATATTTTTGTACTATAAAGTTAAAACCATTTCTCCGTGTATACAGGGTCTGTCAACAAACATTGTGTTTTGAATCCGCACTTTGCCTTCATTTCATTTTCAGTTTTTACCGTTTTTTGTTGCTCCAAATGTGCACCAAACATGACAAAAATATTCAAAAAAGCTTGACAGTAATTGTTTTCTCATAACTCTGGTTTTATTTGCCTTATCAACATAATTTAAAAACTGGGAGAGAGTTTGAAATCTCCACTTGGGACACAAGCTGAAACAGTGGAGCTGCAACGCTGTGTGTTCTTGCTACATCATCTTAAAGTGGCCTTGTGATGCTCTTGCGCATATGTGGGGTCCAACCCCCAAGGGTTAAACAACTTTTTTCTGTGCAGCACATACAGTAGGACCAGCTATCTCTGATAGTGATGCTTGGTTAAGGTCTGACTTCATGCAACTCATTTAGCCTAAACCCTTCAGTTAAATAACTTAAAAACACCAAACTGTGGCAAAATCAGCAACACACCATTAGTAATACCTGTGCTTTTTCTGTGGACATGTGTGAAAAACTCTAGTCCTTTGGTTGCTGATGAATGGTTCACATTAACTTCTTCACTGATATCACAGCAACTGAATAAGCCTTCAACCCAGGACTGTGTGTCTGATACCATCATCTGCAGTACGGGGGGCCCCCCAGGTAACAGTTCTGGCTCCCTTCATGTTCACCCTCTACACTGCTGGCTTTTCACACAACACGTCACACTGCCATCTACAGGAGTTCTCTGATGACTCTGCGATCGTCGGCCTCATCTCTGATGGGGATGATGCAGTCTACAGAGGACTTATCCAGGACTTCGTGGACTGGTACCTGCAGAACTGCCTCCAGATCAATGCGAGGAAAACGGGGAACTGGTGGGGGACTGCCGCAGGCGAGGACAACCCCCCACAGCACCAGTAAACATATAGGGAACAGACATCGAGATGGTGTCATCTTGCAAGTACCTGGGTGTTCACCTGAACAATAAACTGGACTGGTCACACAACACCAATGCGCTCTACAAGAAGGGGCAGCGCAGGCTGTTCCTCCTGAGGAGACTCGGGTCTGTTGGAGTGCAAGAGGCACTCCTGAAGACCTTCTATGATTTGGTGGTGGCATCAGCCATCACATTTGGAGTGGTCTGCTGGGGCAGTGGCATCATGCCAGCCGACAGGAAGAGACTGAACAGACTGATCAAAAAAGCTAGCTCTGTTCTGGGGCGATGCCTTGACCCACTGGAGGAGATAGGAGAAAGGAGGATGGTGGCTAAGCTGTCATCTCTGCTGGAGTCTGAGTCCCACCCCATGCGGGACACGCTGAACGCACTGAGGTGCTCGTTTAGCAGTAGTCTGTGCCATCCTAGGTGCACGACGGAGAGATTCCACAGGTCCTTACCTACGGCTGCCAGACTTTATAACCTACCCAGGGCTGCTCGTAGAGGTCATATTAAATGTATTAAACGTAACAACTGTGCACAGTAGAGCTCGTCCTCTCCAATACACAACTAGGACAATAACAGTCATTATTGAGGGTGGCAGCAACACTGCTGATTCAAATGTGAAATATACCGTCTGAGTACATATTCATATTCTGCAGGGTAATTTAACAAACCGTCATGCTGTTTATACCATCTAGCTGCAATGCTCCTGTGCTGTGTATATAACTGTGTACATATGTATATTCATTTACTGCTTTGGCTAGCCAGTTCTTATCTTATTATCTTTTAACTATTACTCTGAGTGCTGCTATCCCTTTGCTGCTGCAGTCCTGGAATTTCCCCATTATGGGACTAATAAAGTCTTGTCTTATCTTATTTTAGCTGCAAAATTAATACAATGGAAGAGTGGAACCCATAAGAAAATGAATAGATAACAGGCATAATGGGCGGTGTGGTGGCGCAGTGGTTAGCACTGCGGCAGCACAGCAACTTACCCTTGGCCATGGGATCCCTGGTTCGATCCCAGCCCCTGACCAACAGTGATCTGTGTGGAGTTTGCATGTTCTCCCCGTGTCTGTGTGGGTTTACTCTGGGAGTTCTCCGGTTTCCTCCCACAGGTCAAAAACATGCAGGTTAGGTTAATTGGAGACTCTAAAGTGGCCCTAGGTGTGAATGTGTGTGTGAATGGTAAAGGGATAGCGCCGCACCATGGCTGCTTTATCAATCCAGGTGGATGCCCTCAATTTCCCTTCTGGGGATCAATAAAGTATACAAAATCAAAATCAAAATAATGAAAAGTGCTGATGCCTCGGGACAGACAGATACAGAGGGAGTCACCACCATATGCCTCTTGCACACTGAAGTGTAATAAACTAAGAAGAGAATAAGTTAAACATAAACTTGAAAGTAGACCAGAAAAAACAAATCACAATAACATTAAGTCCAAAATAATAATGCAACTGAAAAGGTGGGGCATGAGCATTCAGTTCATTTTTATTTGTATAGCGTCTAATCACCAGAAAAGTTGTCTCAAGGTGCTAGATACATAAGGAACAATTTAAGTAAGGCAGGAAAAAGGCCCACAATCCCCTATGAGCAAGCACTAGGCAGCAGTGGGAAGGAAAAAACTCTTTTATAGGAAGAAACCTCTGGCAGAACCAGGCTTAGGGAGGGGCAGTTTTCTGCCATAACTGGTTGGGAAGGGGGCGGGAGGTATACTATTCACAGAGACAACAACATACAGGTAGAACAACATTTGTACAGAGACATTATGTGCAGTGATGCATCAAAGCTGGATAATGCTTAGAGCTGGCATTTGACAGAAATTGTAATTTGAGCAAAACTTAACTTCACCTGTTTCAGGTGAAGTTAAGTCTTCACTGAAATGTGTTATTGAAGAATCAAACACTAACTACCGTTATGACACATACGGCCTATAACAGTGCATTGGCTTTTAGTGTTAACACACAGTACAATAGCACCCCCCGTAGTACGATTCTAAATGGGAAAAAAATACAGTTGGGATATCAATTTTTGACATCACAAAGGAGAAAATCAGGTCTTTTATTGCATTTTCTTTTTCTTTGGAGAGAAACTGAACAGTTCAGGGCAGGAAACCACAAGGGGAAAGTGTTTTTTCTCTGTTTTCTGTTCTTCTGTTTA
Organism: Pholidichthys leucotaenia; assembly: GCA_020510985.1. Classification (NCBI taxonomy): domain Eukaryota; kingdom Metazoa; phylum Chordata; class Actinopteri; order Cichliformes; family Pholidichthyidae; genus Pholidichthys; species Pholidichthys leucotaenia. The sequence continues at coordinate 43,752,651 of CM035838.1, read as the reverse complement.
CTCATGATTTGAGCCTCTTATTTACAAGCAGCCTGAGGATGTGTTGTGCTAAAATAAAACCTTATGGGAAGTCCTTTTTCACAAATCTTCATTGCATCCGGAAAGTATTCACAGCGCTTCACTTTTTCCACATTTTATGTTACAGCCTTATTCCAAAAAGGAATAAATTTACTTTTTTCCTCAAAATTCTGTACACAATACCCCATAATGAAAACGTGAAAAAAGTTTTTTTTGAGATTTTTGCAAATTTATTAAAAATTAAAAAACTAAAATCACATGTACATAAGTATTCACAGTTTTTGCTTAATACTTTGTTGATGCACCTTTGGCAGCAATTACAGTCTCAAGTCTTTTTGAATATGATGCCACAAGTTTGGCACACCTATCTTTGGGCAGTTTTGCCCATTCCTCTTTGCAGCACCTCTCAAGCTCCATCAGGTTGCATGGGAAGCGTCGGTGCACAGCCATTTTCAGATCTCTCCAGAGATGTTCAATTGCATTCAAGTCTGGGCTGTGGCTGGGCCACTCAAAGACATTCACAGAGTTGTGCTGAAGCCACTCCTTTGATATCTTGGCTGTGTGCTTGGGGTTGTTGTCCTGCTGAAAGATGAACCGTCGCCCCAGTCTGAGGTGAAGAGCGCTCTGGAGCAGTTTTTTATCCAGGATGTCTCTGTACATTGGTGCATTCATCTTTCCCTCTATCCTGACTAGTCTCCCAGTTTCTGCCGCTGAAAAACATCCCCACAGCATGATGCTGCCACCACCTTTGGTGTGGTTATGAGCAGTGCCTGGTTTCCTCCAAACATGACGCCTGGCATTCACACTAAAGAGTTCAATCTTTGTCTCATCAGACCAGAGAATTTTGTTTCTCATGGTCTGAGAGTCCTTCAGGTGCCTTCTGGGAAACTCCAGTTGAGCTGCCCTGTGCCTTTTACGAAGAAGTGGCTTCTGTCTGGCCACTCTGCCATACAGGCCTGATTGGTGGATCGCTGCAGAGATGGTTGTCCTTCTGGAAGGTTCTCCTCTCTCCACAGAGGAATGCTGGAGCTCTGACAGAGTGACCATTGGGTTCTTTGTCACCTCCCTGACTAAGGCCCTTCTCCCCTGATTGCTCAGTTTAGATGGCCCGACAGCTCTAGGAAGAGTCCTGGTGGTTCCAAACTTCTTCCATTTATGGATGATGGAGGCCACTGTGCTCACTGGGACCTTCAAAGCAGCAGAAATTTTTCTGTACCCTTCCCCAGATTTGTACCTTGAGGCAATCCTGTCTCGGATGTCTACAGACAATTCCTTTGACTTCATGCTTGGTTTGTGCTCTTACATGCACTGTCAACTGTGGGACCTTATATAGACAGGTGTGTGCCTTTCCAAATCATGTCCAATCAACTGAATTCACCACAGGTGGACTCCAATTAAGCTGCAGAAACATCTCAAGGATGATCAGTAGAAACAGGATGCACTTGAGCTCAGTTTTGAGCTTCATGGCAAAGGCGGTGAATACTTATGTACATGTGATTTCTTGTTTTTTTTATATTTAATAAATTTGCAAAAATCTCCAAAAAACTTGTTTCACATTGTCATTATGGGATATTGTGTGTAGAATTTTGAGGAAAAAATGAATTTAATCCCTTTTGGAATAAGGCTGTAGCATAACAAAATGTGGAAAACGTGAAGTGCTGTGAATACTTTCTGGATGCATTGTATTGCAGTCTATTATCTTTGAATTGATAATTGAAGCTAAACAAACTGTGGTCATTCAAATAGTAATGGACATATTTTTTTCTCCTGTAAGATAAATATAATGGGTTTTAATTATTTTCTGTCATTCTTTTCATTTTTTAAAAAATTTGTAGTATGTTTTACATAGATTTTCACCTTGAAATATTTTAAGCTTCCCATTATCATATTCAGTCCTGTAATTTTATGTGCTAATCTTTGAATTGTAGACATCAATAAAATAACTGATTTGTGTTCTTGGTAAATTGGATTTAGTTGAAGTATTTTTTAAAATTAATCCATTTATCTGGATGGAAGTAAAATCCAAGTTCCTGTTAAAATGATCAGTTTTTACCAGAGGGAGAAAAAGAGCTTTTTGTAATCCTAAAGACTGCAGTGATATTAGGGATCGTCATAAAAGGTAAGAAAGCTGTTTATTAACTGATGAGTTGTTGCACATACAGTGGGGCAAAAAAGTATTTAGTCAGCCACCAATTGTGCAAGTTCTCCCACTTAAAAGATGAGAGAGGTCTCCAATTTTCATCATAGGTATACCTCAACTATGAGAGACAAAATGAGAAAAAAAAAAAATCCAGAAAATCACATTGAAGGATTTTTAATGAATTAATTGGTAAATTCCTCAGTAAAATAAGTATTTGGTCACCTACAAACAAGCAAGATTTCTGGCTCTCACAGACCTGTAACTTCTTTAAGAGGCTCCTCTGTCCTCCACTTGTTACCTGTATTAATGGCACCTGTTTGAACTGGTTATCAGTATAAAAGACACCTGTCCACAACCTCAAACAGTCAGACTCCAAACTCCACTATGGCCAAGACCAAAGAGCTGTCAAAGGACACCAGAAACAAAATTGTAGACCTGCACCAGGCTGGGAAGACTGAATCTGCAATAGGTAAGCAGCTTGGTGTGAAGAAATCAACTGTGTGAGCAATTATTAGAAAATGGAAGACATACAAGGCCACTGATAATCTCCCTTGATCTGGGGCTCCACGCAAGAGCTCACCCTGTGGGGTCAAAATGATCACGAGAACGGTGAGCAAAAATCCCAGAACCACACGGGGGGGACCTAGTGAATGACCTGCAGAGAGCTAGGACCAAAGTAACAAAGGCTACCATCAGTAACACACTACGCCGCCAGGGACTCAAATCCTGTAGTGCCAGACGTGTCCCCCTGCTTAAGCCAGTACATGTCCAGGCCCGTCTGAAGTTTGATAGAGAGCATTTGGATGATCCAGAAGAGGATTGGGAGAATGTCATATGGTCAGATGAAACCAAAATAGAACTTTATTGTAAAAACTCAACTTGTCGTGTTTGGAGGAGAAAGAACACCATACCTACTGTGAAGCATGGGGGTGGAAACATCATGCTTTGGGGCTGTATTTCTGCAAAGGGACCAGGACGACTGATCCGTGTAAAGGAAAGAATGAATGGGTCCATGTATCGTGAGATTTTGAGTGAAAACCTCCTTCCATCAGCAAGGGCATTGAAGATGAAACGTGTCTGGGTCTTTCAGCATGACAATGATCCCAAACACACCACCCGGGCAACGGAAGAGTGGCTTTGTAAGAAGCATTTCAAGGTCCTGGAGTGGCCTAGCCAGTCTCCAGATCTCAACCCCATAGAAAATCTTTGGAGGGAGTTGAAAGTCCATGTTGCCCAGCGACAGCCCCAAAACATCACTGCTCTAGAGGAGATCTGCATGGAGGAATGGGCCAAAATACCAGCAACAGTGTGTGAAAACCTTGTGAAGACTTACAGAAAACGTTTGACCTCTGTCATTGCCAACAAAGGGTATATAACAAAGTATTGAGCTGAACTTTTGTTATTGACCAAATACTTATTTTACCGAGGAATTTACCAATTAATTCATTAAAAACCCTTCAATGTGATTTTCTGGAATTTTTTTTCTCATTTTGTCTCTCATAGTTGAGGTATACCTATGATGAAAATTGGAGACCTCTCTCATCTTTTAAGTGGGAGAACTTGCACAATTGGTGGCTGACTAAATACTTTTTTGCCCCATTGTAAATGAGCTAATTATTACATTTAAAAAGAATAGAAAACAGTGGTGATCTATTTTGCATAAATCGCCACTGAGGAGGTACTTTCTGCTCAGCCTTAAGAGTTTAGTTGAAGAGTTGAACTGACGTTAGCACTTGTTACCTTTGTGCTAACAGTCTGTGCATTGATCTGTGGACACCAGACTTTATCAGAGAAAAAAATCAATCAGAACTGTGCTAGTCGTTGAATTGTTGACATCAATAAAATAACTGATTTGTGTTCTTGGTTAACTGAATTTAGTTGAAGTATTTTTTTATTTAATCCACTGACGTTAGCATTTCTATGCTAACAGTCTGTGCAATGATCTGTGGACACCAGACTTTACCAACAAAAAAAAAAATCACAGAACAGTAGGATCAGACTTGAGACCCTTTTATCTGATGAACCATCAGTCCCTCTGACTTAAAAAAAATAAAAAATAAAAAAAATTTCATTGTGACTATAAAAGATCGTTGCACACGTTGGCATCACGGCAAATGGCAGCTCCATCATTTCAATACAGACATCAGTCAGCTGTTGAAGATGTTATAAATTAAAGCGGGTGATGTCTCCTTGTTTTGACAACATAAAATATATCACTACAATCAGGGTAATATAATAATGACTACCCTTACATCTGTTTTTAGTTTTAGTCAAATAATCATCCATTAACCTGGTGTTGTAAAAACATTGACATTTTTTGTTGTGGTATACCCACCACTGTTGTTGGCTTTTGTTTCAATGAATTGTTTGAGATGAGGAAATGACCATTGCATGCTTCTACCTTAATGCCCTACTTTCATGATATAATATCACTGTAGCGTGAACTTTTTACATTTTCCAAAAATTTCACCCAGAAGCCAAATATCCCTAACTTTTTGTGAGTAGTGTAAATACACTACTCACAAAAAGCTAGGGGTATTTGGCTTTCGGTGATGTCATGAAAGTAGGGCATTTAAGTAGAAGGATACAGTGGTGATTTCCTCATCTCAAACAATTTATTGAAACAAAAGTCAACAATGGTGGTGGGTATGTCTCAATAACTTGTCATGTGCCCTTGAGCATCAATTACAGCTTGACAACGACGTCTCATGCTGTTCACAAGTTGACTTATTGTCTGCTGAGGCATGGCATTCCACTCTTCTTGAAGGGCGGCCCTCAGGTCACTGAGGTTGTGGGGTGCAGGGTTATGAGCCTCTACATGGCAACTCAGCTTATACCATAGGTTTTCTATGGGATTTAGGTCTGGAGGAAGTGCAGGCCACTCCATTTGAGGTACCCCATCCTCCAGCAGCCATTCCCTAATGATGTGACCTTGATGACCTGGAGCATTGTCATCCATGAAGATGAAATTAAGCCTGTGTTGTTCATGCAGGGGCACAATGACTGGATTAATGATGTTATTCTGGTAGTGTCGGCTTGCCACTGTACCATTCACAAGGTGTAGGACAGTTCTGTATTGACAAGACACACCTGCCCAGACTGTAACCCCACCACCATCAAAGGCTTGTCTGGTGACAACAGTGGCTGATGCATAGCGCTCTCCTTGATGTCTCCAACATCGTTGGTGGCCATCATTTCTGCTCAACATGAATCGACTTTCATCAGAGAACAGCGCTGAGGCCCAGTGGTCTCTTGTCCAGTGTAAATGCTCCCTGGCACATGCAAGACAATGACACCTGTGCCCGATGGTGTGGTCAAGTACCCTTGCAGGTCGTCTAGCACGCAGACAACCCTGATGTAAATGGTTTTGAATGGTCTCACGTGACACTTGGGTGTCTCTCACCTCATTTAAATGTGCCTGGAGTTGAATAGCATTCATCATCCGGTTCCACAGGGCACTGTTCACAATGAAGTGGTCATCAGCGTAGGATGTGGCCAAAGGTCGTCCACTTCTATGCCTTTCTGTGACTCTTCCAGTCTCTCTCTATCTCTGTTGTAACCTGCTGACAACACTGTGTGACACTCTAAGCTCAGTGGCCTCTGAGTACATCCTGTTTGAATCCTTGCAATGGCGAGGTACTGTTGATCAATTGTTAGGTGTCATCTTAGTCTTATGATGTCAAAATGTGAACAGCATGATGAAGAGGACTGTTTAAATACCAATTCTAATTGAACCAGAAAATTTATTGGTCGATTCATGGATCAAACAGCTGTTGTGAATTTTGCCGTTAAGCACCTTGTTAGAGAGCAGCAAGTTATGCAAAAAGTATTGAAACATCGAACAGTTGGAAATGTGCAGTCAAAGGGTTAGAGAAGGTCAAATTAAGGTAAAGGTTATAGTGCATTTTAGGTGCATCCTGAAGTTTCACCTGAAATCCAAATATCCTTAACTTTTTGTGATGTGTGTGTATGTGCGTGTGTGTATGTATTTTTTAATTTAAAGATGTAAACACAGTCTGTGTAGGATATGGGGGAAAAAAAGAACCCAACATAACCAGCAAACATTGATGCATAGTTACTTTTTTATTTCATTAATTTAACAATAAATATATTAAAAATACCCATTTGTAGCAAGTGCAGAAGTGTTAGACACCCTACGTATTTGGTTAATCAAACACACAATTAAAAAAAAGTCACCAAAATATTCTGCTTGTCAAGTGTTGACCAAATTTCTTACTGTGTTTTACGTTGGTCCTACCTTATTAACAAACTGCTACCACATCAGCGTTCAGCATTTCATCACACTTCAGAGCACCAATATGTTTCGCTCCAGACATTAAAACCAGACATACTGCTTAGTTGCTTCGCATTGACTATGTTCACCTTTTACATACAGTCTGTATTTCACAGATGGAATACAGTGACCCTCAAAATTAATTGGATACTTCTGAGTGCAACTGTAGGTGTGCATGGCATTCAGCTGTAACTATAAGGTCATCATTGCCAACCTGTTTTAAACTGGGATATATGATGGATAGAATTTTGTAAGAATAAATGTACTTGATCCATCCATCCATCTTCTAACGCTTTTCCGGAGGTCCGGGTCGCAGAGGCAGCAGTTCAAGCAGAGAAGCCCAGACTTCCCTCTCCCCAGCCACCTGCTCCAGCTCTTCAGAGAGGATACCAAGGCGTTCCCAGACCAGCTGGCAGACATAGTCTCTCTAGCGAGTCCTGGGTCTGCCTCGGGGTCTCCTCCCAGTGGGACATGCTCGAAACACCTCAAGTGGGAAGCGTCCAGGAGGTATCCTGATCAGATGCCCAAACCACCTCAACTGGCTCCTTTCAATGTGGAGGAGAAGCAGTTCTACTCTGAGCCTCTCCCGGATGACTGAGCTCCTCACGCTGTCCCTGAGGGTGAGGGTCCAGCAATCCTACAAAGAAAGCTCATTTCAGCTGCTTGTATCCATGATCTTGTTCTTTCGGTCATTACCCAAAGCCCATGACCATAGGTGAGGGTAGGAATGTAGATTAACTGGTAAATCGACAGCTTTGCCTTAGAGCTCAGCTCCCTTTTCACCACAACAGACCGGTACAATGTCTGCATCACTGCAGATGCTGCTCCGATCTGTCAACGTCTCGCTCCATTCTCCCCTCACTCGTGAATAAGACCCCAAGATCCTTAAACTCCTCCACTTGGGGCAGGAGCCTGTCCCCAACCCAGAGAGGACAATCCACCTTTTTCTGGCTGAGGACCATGGACTCGGACTTGGAGGTACAGATTCTCATCTCAGCCGCTTCACACTCAGCGACAAATCATCCCAGTAAGACCTGTAGGTCATTGCTGGATGAAGCCAGCAGGACAACATCATCTGAAAGCAACAGAGATGAGATCCTGTGGTCACCAAGCATGGCACCCTCCGTCCCCTGGCTGCGCCTAGAAATCCTGTCCATAAAAATTATAAACAGGATTGGTGACAAAGGGCAGTCCTGGCGGAGTCCAACTGTCACTGGGAATGAGTCTGACCAAGTGTTGGCAATACAAACCAAACTCTCACAACGGTCGTACAGAGACCGTATAGCTCGTAGCAACAAGCCCGATACCCCATACTCCCGAAGCACCTTCCACAAAAAAACATGAGAGACGCGGTCGAATGCCTTCTCCAAGTCCACAAAGCACATGTAAACTGGTTGGGCAAACTCCCATGAACCCTCGAGGATTCTCAAGAGGGTAAAGAGAGAGGTCCGATGTGCCACGGCCAGGACGAAAACCACATTGCTCCTCCTGAATCCGGGGTTCGACCAACGACCGGACTCTCCTCTCCAGTACCTTGGCATAGACCTTCTCAGGGAGGCTGAGAAGTGTGATCCCTCTAAAGTTGGGGCACACCCTCCGGTCCCCTTTTTTGAAGAGAGGAACCACCACCCAGGTTTGCCATGCCAAAGGCACTGCCCCCCTCCATGCAATGTTGCAGAGACGTGTCAACCATGACAGCCCTACAACATCCAGGGCCTTGAGGTACTCAGGGCGAATCTTGTCCAACCCCAGGACTAGGCCACCAAAGAGATTTTTAACCACCTTGGGGACCTCAGCCCCTGTGATAGGCGAGTCGTCCCCCTCGTCTGCAAACCCTGCTTCCTCTGTGGAAGGCATGTCAGTGGGATTGAGGAGATCCTTGAAGTATTCCTTTCACCGCCCGACAATATCCCCAGTCGAAGTCAGCAGTGCCCATCTGCACCATACACAGTATGGACAGGGAACTGCTTCCCTCTCCTGAGCCGCTGGACAGTTTGCCAGAATCTCTTCGAGGCCAACAGAAAGTCTTGTTCCATTGCCTCACTGAACTCCACCCATACCCGAGTTTTTGTTTCAGCAACCACCCAAGCCGCACTGCGCTTGGCCTCTGCTTCGGGAGTCCCACAAGCCAACCAAGCTCAATAGGACTTCTTCTTCAGCTTAATGGCCCCCCTCACCATTGCTGTCCACCTCTTGGTTCGGGGGTTGCCACCACGAGATGCCCCAACGACCTTGCGGCCGTAGCTCTGGGCACCCGCTTTAACAATGGAGGTGGAGAACATGGCCCATTCAGACTTCATGTCTCCAGACTCCCTCGGAATGTGGTTGAAGTTCTTCAGAGGTGGGAGTTGAAGACCTCTCGGACAGGGACCTCAGCCAGACGTTCCCAGTACACCCTCACTATACGTTTGGGTCTACCAGGTCTGAATGGCATCCGCCCCTGCCATCGGATCCAACTCACTACCAGGTGGTGATCAGTTGACAGCTCTGCCACCTCTCTTTACCCGAGTGTCCAAGACATACACTGGGACTGATGACACGATAACAAAATCTATCATCGACCTGCAACCTAGTGTGTCCTGGTGCCAAGTGCACATATGGATACCCTTATGCTTGAACATGGTGTTCATTATGAACAAACTGTGGTTAGCACAGAAGTCCAATAACTGAACACCACTCAGGTTTGGATCGGGCAGGCCGTTCCTCCCAATCGCCCCCTCCAGGTTTCACTGTCGTTGCCCACGTGTGCATTGAAGTCCCCCAGTAGGACAATGGAGTCTCCCAGAGGAGCACTCTCCAGCACCCCAGTCAGAGACTCCAAAAATGGTGGGTACTTTGAACCATCATGTGGCGCATAGGCACAAATGATGGTCAGGACCGGTTTCCCAGCCCGAAGGCACAGGGAAACAACCCTTTCATCCACCAGGGAAGACTCCAGTAATAGAGGCAGCAAGGTGGGAGGATACAAGAATACCCACCCCTGCTCGTCGCTTCTCGCCTGGAGCAACTCCAGAGTAGGCCAAGCTCCAGCCCTTCTCCAGGAGACTGGTTCTGGAACCAGAGCTGTGTGTTGAGGTGAGGCAGACTATATCTAGCCGGTACCTCTCAACCTCATGCACCAGCTCAGGCTCCTTCCCCACCAGAGAGGTAACATTCCACGTCCCAAAAGCCAGTTTAGGAAGCTTGGGATCAGACCACCAAGGTCTCCGCCTTTGACCGCCACCTGATCCACATAGCACCGGACCCCCATGGTCCCTCCTGCAGGTGGTGAGCCCACTGGAGGGCAGACTCATGTAACTCCTTTGGGCTAAGCCCGGCCAGGTCCCATGGGCGGAAACCTGACCACCAGATGCTAGCCATCGAGACCCTCCCCCAGTAAATGTACTTTAATCTTTTTTTGGGGGGGGGACTTTCTTCAAAAGATTAAAGTTTTTTTGTTGTTGTTTTTTTTTTTTTCAAAAGATGTACTTTAATCTTCTGAAAAAAATCTAAAGACTTTGGTCATTAAACTTAATTTAGTTATTTAGCTAAAAGATGCTCATAATGATGATAAATGTCAAACTGGTCTTGGGAAAATTTAGTCTGTTCCTGACCTGCCTGATAGAAGGCTCATAGATTTATTCACTCATCCCAGGGTCAGTGTACCAAATCTGTTCATATGAGTGGTTCTTGCATGAGGCCCGTTGTTAGATTGATTGTCCAGGAACAACCAATCCACCCATGTAGCTTATACTGAAATGCTATCAGTCAGTGTCATCAGTTTCTCTGCTGATTGAATCCATTTTATCATCAAATCTCAGTACTGTTGTATGATGTCTTGATGCCGGACCTTGTGGGTTGATTCAGGTTCTGTCTGTGGTTTGTGGAGCTTAATCACAGCTGGAGGCACGCTGCTTCTCTGCTTCAGCACTCTAGGCTTGTTTTTTGATTTGAATGGCTTGGTGTGGCTTCACCTCTTTTATGGTGATTGCAAGTTTGTTTTTGTATTTTGTTTAATGAAAATCTTTCAGATGATACACTACATTGGTCCCCCATTTTCTTTAGCTTTGACCTGCCTTGGATGGAACATGATCCCAATCAGGACTTGGATTCGATAGCAGAAAAGCAAAAATGAGTTCTTAGATGATGGAATTTAAAAACTATCATAGAAATTGTGACAGATTATGAGCAAAATCATTTTAAAAATTGCAATAATTATGATTCCATGCAAGCTGGTCTGTGCAGAACGTGGTATGTGCAATGGGAAAAGTTTGCTTTACTGGCAGGACTGCATGCCTGCTTTTTGCCAATAATTTGTTGAGTACAACCCTGATTTATTGTTAACTTGCTGGCTGATTTTTATTCCAGTGCTGCCGCATGTAAACCCCATAAACTGATCTTGGTTCATGACTCTGAATCTGATTGTCAGACACGCTGAAAAAAAAAGACACCTGATTTCCAACCATTCACGAACTCGGCAAGCATTAGCCTTAATCCAAAATGAGGGCCAGATGTTAATGTCATAGTTTCAGATTTTTAAAAAAAAACTGAAAGAGCATCATTTTATCCTGCTTTAGTAAGTTTTGCAGGATTGGGCAGTGCGGTGGCACAGTGGTTAGCACTGCACCAGCACAGCAACTCACCCTTGGCCATGGGATCCCTGGTTCGATTCCAGCCCCTGGCCAACAGTGATCTGTGTGGAGTTTGCGTGTTCTCCCCGTATCTGCGTGGGTTTACTCCGGGATTTCTCCGGTTTCCTCCCACAGGCCAAAAACATGCAGGTTAGGTTAATTGGAGACTCTAAAGTTGCCCTAGGTGTGAATGTGTGTGTGAATGGTTAAGGGATAGCGCAGTACCATGGCTGCTTCATCCATCCAGGTGGATGCCCTCAATTTCCCCTCTGGGGAGCAATAAAGTATACAAAATCCCCCCCCAAAAAATAAAATTAAAAAAAATCCATGCTTTCCATAGGCTTGTTTGCAAATGAGATTCAGAGCTTGACCAGGTATTTAATGTGCATCACCTAATCGTACACTCCTCCTCTCTTTGCATACCCACCTCCCCCTCCACGATGCATGCACACACACACACGCACACACACACACACACACACACACACACACACACACACACACACACACACACACACACACACACACACATGGACACACAAACACACATGTGTACATCCATACAAATGTAGGAGGCAAGTTGCTGTGCTGCGACTCATGCCCAGCTTCCTTCCATCCGGAGTGTCTGGAGATGGAGATGCCAGAGGGCTCGTGGTCCTGCAGTGATTGCAGGGCAGGGAAGAAACCTCACTACAAACAAATTGTCTGGGTCAAACTGGGCAACTACAGGTAGGCAGTGCTGATTATAGACTGCAGAGGGTTATGAAACTGTCAGTTTGTGGTATGGTTACATTTGAAGAATAGGTCTGGTGATGATGTGTTTTTCTTGTTGGAGAGCAAAGTCCAAAATAAGTTCAGTCCTGCATTTAGGTTATAACTTACAGGACAAAAAATACATTTTGAATGTTGAGAAGAAAATCAATATTGTATAGACTATCATACAAAAATTAAAAATAATAATACTGTATGCTGATATTAAACTCAATTATTTATAATAAGGGATAAAGACCTGTACTTATATAGCACTTTTTCTGGTCACAGAGACCACTCAAAGCACTTTACTAGTAATTACAATAACCCTCTATTCTAAGGGCCTATTGGAGACATACACTACTCACAAAAAGTTAGGAATATTTGGCTTTCAGGTGAAATTTATGTAAAATGTAAAATGTTCACGCTACAGTGAAGTTATATCATGAAAGTAGGGCATTTAAGTAGAAGCATGCAATGGTAATTTCCTCATCTCAAACAATTTATTGAAACAAAAGCCAACAACAGTGGTAGGTATACCACAACAAAAAATGTCAATGTCTCAATAACTTGTCATGTGCCCATGAGCATCAATTACAGCTTGACAACGACGTCTCATACTGTTTACAAGTAGACTTATTGTCTGCTGAGGCATGGCATTCAACTCTTCTTAAAGGGTGGCTCTCAGGTCATTGAGGTTGTGGGGTGCAGGGTTATGATCCTCTACACGGCAACTCAGCTTATCCCATAGGTTTTCTATGGGATTCAGGTCTGGAGGAAGTGCAGGCCACTCCATTTAAGGTACCCCATCCTCCAGCAGTCATTCCCTAATGATGCAACCTTGATGAGCTGGAGCATTGTCATCCATGAAGATGAAATTAGGGCTGTGTTGTTCATGCAGGGGCACAATGAGTGGATTAATGATGTTATTCAGGTAGTATCGGCTTGTCACTGTACCATTCACAAGGTGTAGGTCAGTTCTGTATTGAGTAGACACACCTGCCCAGACTGTAACCCCGCCACCATCAAAGGCTTGTCTGGTGACAACAGTGGCTGATGCATAGCACTCTCCTTGACATCTCCAACATCGTTGGCAGCCATCATTTTTGCTGAGTGTGAATCGACTTTCATCAGAGAGCAGCGCTGAGGCCCAGTGGTCTCTTGTCCAGTGTAAATGCTCCCTGGCACATGCAAGAGGATGACGCCTGTGCCCAATGGTGTGGTCAGGTACCCTTGCAGGACGTCTAGCATGCAGACCACACTGATGTAAACCATTTTGAATGGTCTCACATGACACTTGGGTGCCTCTTACCTCCCTTAAATGTGCCTGGAGTTGAATGGCATTCATTGTTCGGTTCTGCAGGACACTGTTCACAATGAAGTGGTCATCAGCGTGGGATGTGGCCAAAGGATGTCCACTTCTATGCCTTTCTGTGACTCTTCCAGTCTCTCTGTATCTCTGTTGCAACCTGCTGATGACACTCTGACACTCTAAATTCAATGGCCACTTACCTCCGAGAACATCCTGTTTGAAGCCTTGCAATGGTGAGGTACTACTGAACAATTGTTAGGTGTCATCTTGGTCTCATGCTGTCAAAATGTGAACAGCATGATGAAGAGGACTGTTTAAATGCACGATCTAATTGAAACAGAAAACTTATTGGTCGATTCATGTATCAAACACCTGTTGTGAATTTTGCTGGTAAGCACCTTGTTAGAGAACAGCAAGTTATGCAAAAAGTACTGAAACATTGAACAGCTGGAAATGTGCATTCAAAAGGTTAGAGAAGGTCAAATTCAGTTCACCTGTAAAGGTTATAGTGCATTATAGTGCGAAAGCCAAATATCCCTAACTTTTTGTGAGTCATGTATTTATGGACAATTTAGCGTCACCAATTAACCTAATATTCATGTTTTTGGATTGTGGGAGCAAATCTCAGCACCTGAAGTAAACCCACAGAGAACATGCAAACTCCACACAGAATGGTTCCCTCCCCTGCCAGGCTGGGGATTTGAACCTGAAACCTTCTAGCTGAGAGGCAACAGTGCCAACTACTTAACCAATGTGCTACCAGTGATACAGTTGTTAACATTGTGGTTACATTGTTAATTATTAAATTTTTAAGTGTATTTCATAACTAGAAGTTAAAAAAAAGCTTAAGATTGTTAAATTATGTTGAACTAAAACACATTTGGATCAAAATAGGCCCAGTGGTCAAGAATCGGACATACCTATGCATGATCATAACTTTTACCCCCATCTATTCACATTCTACCAGTAGTGATTACTGCTCCCAACTCTTTGAAGTTAACAGCACCTCAGCTGTACTTTTATATAGCACTTTTTCTAATCACCAAGACCACTCAAAATACTTAGCTAGTAACTATATTAACCCTCTATTCCATGGACTTAACAGAGACCAGTAGCTAGGTCTAATTTTAGGATCACCAGTTAACCTAAGATGCATGTCTTTGGCTTGTGGGAGGAAATCTGAGCACCTGGACTAAACCCACACAGCTCAGAGAGAACATACAAATGCCACACAGAAAAGACTTCTACCTCTGCCAGCGTGGGGATTAGAACCAGGAACCTTTTAGATGTGGGGCAACAGTGCTAACCACTGTGTAGCTGCTTTTGCAAAAGAAAATCAATCTAATTAAACCAGCCCAGGTCTTTCTTTTGCTCCGTGATCCATAGTACTGATGGTGTTTCAGCCATGGGCAGGTCTCAGCAGTGATGCACTCACACCTGACCATACTGAATATCAGGAAAAAAAACAAAATACTCGATATTTTAGACATGCTCTGATTCCGTTCCCCAATCACAATCTCACTCCTGTCAAAGCTGCTCAGGTCTTTATACCCATTTTAATGAAATTTTATTCAGGTTTTACAGACTCACAACAGCCAAACAAGTTAAGAGTAACCCATCCATCCATCTTCTTCCACTTAATCCTTTTCGGGTTGCCGGGGGTGGGGGTGGGGTTTGCTGGAGCCTATCCCAGCATCTTTGGGCGAGAGGCAGGGTACACCCTGGACAGATCGCCAGTCCATTGCAGGGCCAACACAGAGAGACAGACAACCATTCACTCTCACAGTCATACCTGAGGACAATTTAGAATCCCCAGTCTGATGCCAGTTAACCTAACTTGCATGTTAAAACCAATTACAATTTAACTATGTATTCATTCAAAATATCCCTTGAAGACCAAAATCTATCCAGTTTACTTTCAAAGGTGTTAATCCAAGGTGCTCCCACTACCTCTTCTGGTAGTTCAGTCCACACTTTTACAGCTCTCAATGTAAAGAAGGGTTTTTTCTGTGTTCAGAAGAACAATTCAGTGGAAGTAGTTATAAGAAATTCCCTCTGAAATTAAACTCGCTATTCCAAACATGCTCAACTGTACTGTATTTTGTGAACAAGCTTTCAATCATATCACTTCTGTGTCCTCTATGCACTAAAGTAGGTATAATTATAGTTTTCTTGGTGTCCCCTTCATAGAAAAACTCTTTTAAACTTGTGATTAATCCAGTGGCTCTTCTCTGAAGCTTCTTGATTCTTTGGATATTTTTGTTTATAAGGACATCAAACAAAAACAGAAATATTTCCTTACTAAAATTCAGAAAATGTTATAGACAGAATAGATTTTGGCCTTTTAATTTTTTTTTTCCTCAAATATTGTAGCAATGTGTCTATTCACTGCCCATCTGCGATCGTGTTTTGTTTTTGTTTGTTTTTTTAAGATTTTAAGACTTAAGTCAAACAAACAGCTTGAGGCTGACCAGTGTAGACAGGCTGATTAGCAGGCGTATTGTTGGTTTTGGTCTTTTTGGGTTAGGTGCAGCACATTTTCTTTACACCTCACACCGAAACAGGATGTAATACCAGAGTTGCAGGTATTCAGGAAACACTGGGTAGAGCACAACAGTGTTTTTTCCCTGTATCACTATCTACAAGCCCTACTCTTAGATATTTTTGAAAAAAATCTGCTGTCTTCAGCTGTTTTAATATTTTAAAATGTGGCAGTGGAACACAAATATTTTATACTAAAAAACAGTAATAATATAAATCTGAATGTTCATAAAAATCCAAACTCTGAACTTAAATTTTATTGTACACTGTCTGGCCAAAAAAAAAAAAAAAAAAAAAAAAAGTCATCACCTGGATTATGTAAGCAAATATTAGGTAAGAGCCTCCCATTGGTCAGGTCTAGGTTCAGTAATGTTATGTACCCAAAGAATGAAGTCAGCTGACACTACCTGAACACACTGAATGACCAGGTTATTCCATCAATGGATTTCTTCTTCCCTGATGGCACGGGCATATTCCAAGATGACAATGCCAGGATTCATCGGGCTTGAATTGTGAAAGAGTGGTTCAGGGAGCATGAGACATCATTTTCACACATGGACTGGCCACCACAGAGTCCAGACCTTAACCCCATTGAGAATCTTTGGGATGTGCTGGAGAAGGCTTTGCGCAGTGGTCCGACTCTCCCATCATACAAGATCTTGGTGAAAAATTAATGCAACTCTGGACGGAAATAAAGGTTGTGACATTGCAGAAGCTTATCGAAATGATGCCACAGCGAATGTGTGCCATAATCAAAGCTAAAGGCGGTCCGATGAAATAGTGTGTGACTTTTTTTTTTGGCCAGGCAGTGTATTTTACAGTTTTCTTTATTATTCTCACTTTGCTTCTCCTCATTTTTTGCCCCCTTACTCTCGTGCAGGTGGTGGCCAGCAGAGATCTGTAACCCTCGCTTGGTGCCATCAAACATTCAAAGCCTCCGCCATGACATTGGTGACTTCCCGGTCTTCTTCTTTGGCTCCCATGACTACTACTGGATCAACCAGGGCCGCGTCTTCCCATACGTGGAGAATGACAAGAACTTTGTCACGGGTCAGATCAACATCAACAAAACCTTCAAGAAAGGTATTGTCCACTTAGAAAATGTCCACCTGCTGTTAAACTTTGATAATTTCAACTTTTGGATAAAGGAGGTGAATTTCTGGAATATTGTTGGTGTTTTAGCTCTGGAAGAAGCAGCGCGGCGGTTTCAGGAGCTTAAGGCCCAGAGGGAGAGCAGGGAGGCGCTAGAGCAGGAACGTAACTCTCGCAAACCACCACCCTACAAATTCATCAAGGTAAAATCATTCAGATATTTCACTTCAAGCCCAAATGATTTTGTTCTTGAACTCGTCTTTGTTTTTACTCATTCTGTGGATTTGTTTTCCCATTTCAGTCTAACAAGCCGGTGGGGAAAGTGCAGCTGCACGTAGCTGACTTGTCTGAAATCCCACGATGCAACTGCAAACCAACAGAAGAGCATCCTTGCAGCCTTGACTCGCAGTGTCTCAACCGCATGCTGCAGTATGAATGCCACCCACAGGTATGTGCTCAATTAATTTTGTTAACTTGTTATGAAATATACATAGCAGAAGTTAAATAGATGCATAGCTGGCTTTTGCCTTTTTTTTTTTCCTTTGCTGTGGTCAGGTTTGCCCTGCAGGAGACAGCTGTGAGAATCAGTGTTTCTCCAAGCGTCTGTATGCTGAAACAGAAGTCATAAAGACAGACGGGCGTGGCTGGGGCCTCAGGACAAACCAGCCTCTCAGGAAGGTGGGTGTTTGGTCAAGGTTCAGACACCATCAGCAATTCACTGTTTGTGATTTGCATTTAAGTTAATCATAAAGGTACTTTAGTCACAAAATGAGTTGCAGCTCCATTCATGGGCAATAGTCTTTTTTGCTTAAACAACCTCTTCCATCACCATCACATAAGAAAAATAAACATTATCTAAAAAGCACATGCCTCTGCCAGAGCTTTCTAGTCTAGATCCAGATTTGTTTTTGGATGCAAACCATAATTTAAGGCTTATTTATGCTCCACCTCCGCTCTGTGCATCTGCTTGTGTGACGTAAATTTCGTCATGGTCTCCAGTCCGCTAGGCTCTGCGGAGCCCCTCCACAGCTGAGTGCATGCAGCCCAAATTTTGTGACCGCGTTGCCAACACATGTTGACTGTGCATACGCAAGAGTCAACCTGCTGTTCAAGAAGTGCAGCATACAAAGACGAAGAGGAAGTAGATGAATTTAAAAAAAACGTGACAAGATTAGACTAAAGGAAAAAAAGTGGGAAAAGTAGTTAACACAGGAGTTTTTTTTCCCCTTTTCTTTGTGTATGCTATTGTTCTTGCAAAAATGCATGTGGCTCTTGTTTTCCTTGTCTCTTATATACCCGGTGAACAAACTGACATATTGGCAGCGCATTTGCACTCTAGCACTGAAGTGAAACTGCAGATGATGGTTATGCACATGCATCAAACACTTGGCCTAGTAGATGGAAAAAAATGAAGCACAAATACAGCTATGTGTTCACCAACCTTTTCCAAAGGGTACATGCATCATAGACGTGAAGAGCAGAGGTGGAGCATAAATCCAGCTTCACTCACTCTCACACTTTAATATATGGTGGAATTTTGTTCAAGCTTAATGCTAAGTTCTCAAGAGAAATTAATAAGAAATCACATGTTTTAGGGCAGCTCGGTGGAGCAGTGGTTAGCACTGTGGCAGCACAGCAAGAAGATCACGGGTTCAATCCCACCCTTGACCACTGTGGGTTCGATCCCACCCCCTGACCATTAGTGACCCTTTTGTGTGGAGTATGGGTGTTCTTCCCGTGTCTGCGTGGGTGTGCGCCAGGTACTCCAGTTTCCTCCCACAGGCCAAAGACATGCACGTTAGGTTAATTGGCATCAGCTGGGGATTCTAAATTGTCCTTAGGTATGAATGTGAGAGGGAATGGTTGTCCATCTCTCTGTGTTGGCACTACGATGGACTGGCAGTCTTTCTGGGGTGTACTCTGCCTCTCGGCCAAAGATGCTGGCATAGGCTCCAGCTGCAGGTGTCGGTTACCCTGTGAAAAAGCCCTTCGATGCTTTGAAAAGTGCTGTATTTGTTTTTTTCTCTTTTGGCTACTCTCTTTCAAGGTCACCACAGCGTATCATCACCTAATATTGCAACGATCCACATGTCGATTTGGCAAGGATTTTGACTTTATGCCAGATGCCCTTCCTGACACAACCCTCCTCATTTATTTGAGCTTGGGGCTGGCACAGGGAGTACACTGGCTTGTGCTTCCCCCTGTTGCTGGGTAACCAACTTTCCTTCCTCCCTTCATTATGCTCAGCACCAAACTAGAAGGCAGAAAGTACCTTTTTTATATGGTCTTTGGCATGACCTGGCTGGGGCTTGAACCCACAACCTTCTAGTTGTGGAGCGGATGCTCTACCTTTAGGCCACCACTCAAGTCAAAAGTGTTGTATCGGCTTATCTTTCCTAAAACATTATAAATAAGATGTTTTGTTTTTTTCCCCCCAGGGTGACTTTGTGACTGAGTATGTTGGAGAGGTGATAGACTCGGAAGAGTGCCAGCAGCGAATCAAACATGCCCAGGAAAATCATGTGACCAACTTCTACATGCTCACACTTACCAAGGTAACATCGGGGACCCAGTAACCTCTCAGGATGTCACACTACAGACTTTATTACAGTTTGCTATGATAAAAACCTACGGCTCTACAAAGTTATGTGACTATCTAGCTTATCAAAAATAATCTAAGTCACCAAATTCAAGCTGTTTAGGACATGAGCACTTCTGTGACATGTTGGCATAAAACATTGCACAGGACCAATAGGAATAGCAAAGCCTTCATTCTGTATTTCTAAAATATTATGAAAAGGTGAAATGACATTAGCCACGATTACATGGGCAAAATTTCTTCAATCTGATTACAGTTCTGATTAGAATTTTACTGTTTACATGGATCCTGAAAAAGTTGATCCAATTAGGACGTGCGTTTCCATGTGTCACACGTCTGAATGGACTAAATCATTTTGACATGTGCACATTGACATTCTGAAAATAGTAGAAGAAGAAGAAGCAACTTCCGGTGTAAACAAACCCCACTTCGTATCTTTCTCTTTTTGAAATGGACCTGTATTGTGTTATTCAGACTGTACTTCTGCTTCTGCTGGTCTCCATAATGAAGCTACAAGAACATACGTCTGCATATGACGAACAGAGGGCGACAGCAGGACGATACAGACCAGTTTTGTTTTACTCCCACTATGTCTTCCACTAGCTGCTGTAAAGGCGGAAATACGTCACGTCGACGTGTGGCTGATGTACAGACATGCGCAGTAAACATATATTCGACCCAACCTTCGAAATAAGTGTTAATATGCACACCATTCGGATCAACAATCGGCATAACCCACCCCTCTCAATCGGAATGAAATTTTGATCCGAATGAGCGCGATCGGGTCAGAATATTCAGATTGGCGTGTTTACATGAAGCATGTTTATTCCAATCAGGCTTTTAATCTGGTTACCTGTGTCCATGTAAACATGGCTATTGATAAGTTTGGACAGTTATATATACTGTATATATTTTTAAATTCTGCCCCATTTCAACAAGGACGTTTGTCAATTTTTTTGGTGATCTTAATCTTTTACTTTTCACTTTTAAATGAATCTTTAGTGTTGGAGCAGTTGTAATCCTGTTGTTTTGCTGGCAGGACCGTGTGATAGACGCTGGGCCAAAAGGAAATTCATCACGGTTTATGAACCACAGCTGCAGCCCAAACTGTGAAACCCAGAAGTGGACGGTAAACGGAGATGTTCGCATTGGACTCTTCGCCCTCTGTGATGTTGAGGCTGGTGAGTTCACATGAAACCATGGGTGCTTTTAGATCATAAAATTTGAAGGGATGTGGGACTAGAGAACTGTTACTGGGGAGTTCCCTAGAGAATCTTGTACTGACTGATGCAGTCCAGCTTAGCCAGTCGGCAACTTACAGTTCGCAACCGTATTATATATAACACTCAGGCTGGCATATGTGCTAATAAGTTGTTCAGAAGCTTTTTTTTAATGCTTGTTAATTTTGCCAGAATTGCTTTTCTTGCATTTTTCTTCATGTTTGTTCCGTTTGAACAACTGAGCTGTGCACCTCACGTTCTTCACAGTACAACACATCACAGCACTCCTTTCAGGGTCACATCAATCATATATTCCATTTACTCCAACATTTACTCCTTTAGGCTTCTAACCATGTCTGAGAGTATTTCAGGTGATGTAGTGATTTTCTTCTATATTATGATTTTTGGCGTTTTATCAGTCCTCCTTGGAAATGGAGAAAATATGGTTGCAATTCACTTTGGTACCACAAAGTGTCACTAAAACCTGAATTTCTACATATTTAATAAAACCTGGATTTGTTGGTTTGTCTTCCTCTACTTTGTTCTTTTCCTTTACTTACTTGATCTTCTGTGTGGTGAGAACTGAAATAGAGACAAAGTACACCAGAACTGGATTTTTTGTGAGTTTGTCTCTGCAGAGATGAGTAATCTACACAGAGTAAGCAGTGGTGAAAGAAAGCTCTAAAACCCTAACAGCTCCACCGTTATTATTAACAGATTTCCCTCTGACCTTCCTATTCGCATAAACCTAAAGATAGTCACAGACAAGTTGGAGCCTCAGAAAATGTTACCTTCACACTTATCTGTCCTGTACAGACAACCGATTTGCCTTGAGCATCACAAGATTCTTCTGACTTCACAGACAACTAGTGCTTGCCCGTAGAAAGCAAGTATTCCTGTCTGAAACGGGTAGCCCAGTCAGGCTTTACAGGCCCAAATGTAGGCTGTGTTTGAAAGTGGAATACAGAGATGTAGCCTATATGTAGGCAATCACACATGTTAGACTTTGACAAATATGAAGGGGACTGAACTGAGATTTGTTGTGTGAATGTTAATTACAGAATAATTGAAAATGAATGGGACATCCAATATTAGCCACTGTTTAAGAACCACTTGTTTATTTTTTGTCAGATCACTTATTTGTGTGATCTTTTATGACTTATATTCATAAATGCTGTATCTTGCACTTTGGGGAATGGGAGTTGTTCAGTTTTTAATAGTAATTTGGTTTATATGTGTAGTTTACAGTCTATCATCAATAATCTCATGCAGTACTATAACAGGACACATTTACAAATATTTGAGACCCATTGTAGTGCATCCTTTTATATTTTAGCAGTATTATTAGTACAAAACACCTAACATTATTATTATTATTATTATTTTGTATTTGTATCTTGTATTCTTTATTAATCCCCAGAGGGAAATTCAGGGCATCCACGTACAGCACCGATCCTTTCAGCAGTCTCTCTCTCTCACTCACTCACTCACTCACTCACTCACTCACTCACTCACTCACTCACTCACTCACTCTCTCTCACACACACACACACACACACACACACACACACCAGAATGAGCCATTTGGCTGCAACTTTTGCATCAGTGTTGCCTGTTTGTCTGTAAATACTTAAATAAAACTGATTTATTTTGTTATTTGGACATTTTTGCGTGTTGTTGTCATTTAGTCAAAGCATGCATATGTGTCTGCATGCAATATGCAGTTGATCTGGTCATTCCGCTCCACAGTGAAGCAACAGTCGGGACTTTTGTCTACCACTGACCGGGCAGGCTGAGCTTGCCTCCCACAGAGTGTTCGTAGAGCGGCCAGTGGGACGGGACGGGAGTCTCAGCTGCTGCTTGACCTGTGTGGCGGTGATGTCATTTGCAGCACCACGGGTCCCCGGCAGCCCCCCCCCTTTTTAAAAAAAACAAAAAAAAAAACTTTTTTTTTTTTTTTGTTACTTATTTGTACCCGTAGGTAGATTTGGTTTGCAGTCTGGTGACAAGCCACCGGCTGCCGGTCGCTGCGTGCGCGAGCGCCCTAAACCTACATGTTTTTGGTATGCGGGAGGAAACCGGAGAAATCCCGGAGAAAACCCACGCAACACGGGGAGAATCAGAATCAGAATCAGAATCAGGTTTATTGCCATTGTTCATGTAGTACACAAACTAGGAATTTGTCTCGGTACAATGCTGCAACATTAAACATGATAAGATAAGAGAAATAAACTATACATGTAATAAAGTGTAGGATAAGATTAAGTGAGAACATGCAAACTCCACACAGCTCACTGTTGGTCGGGGGCTGGGATCGAACCCACGATCTCATGATCCCCGCGATCCCCCGGCCGAGGGTAAACTGTGCTGCCACAGTGCTAAACCACTGCGCCACCGTGCAGCTCTTTATTTTGTGAAGTTCAGGCACACAAAAGGGGCTACTTCCTGTAAGAAGTTGCAGGAACTTATGAATGTCTTGTGGTGTGAAAGCATCTTAAGGAACATACTTTGTACAAATAAACATTCAGTGATACTGTAGATATTTCATTAAATGTGACTCTTGATGTTCCTGCAGGCACTGAGCTGACGTTCAACTACAACATGCACTATGTGGGCAACCGGAGAATGTCCTGTCACTGTGGATCAGAAAACTGCTCTGGATTCCTTGGAGTGCAGCCATCGGTGAGGACCGTAACCCCATCTTCACAATTCCAGCGCCACTGGCCACCACTTCTGCAGCTGGATCTGACAGCCTCTTTGTTTTATCGTGTTTACTCCAGAGCGCTGTAGTGATGGAGAAAGAGGAGAAGGGCAAGAATGCGAAGCTAAAGCAAAAGAAGCGAAGGCTGAAACCAGAGGGCAAACACACTCACGATTACTTCTGTTTCTGCTGTGGCGAAGGCGGGGAGCTAGTGATGTGTGACAGGAAGGACTGTCCGAAGGCATATCACCTGCTCTGTCTCAACCTCACCAAGCCGCCATATGGTAAAGATGTTTTAGCATTTTTGGGTAAACATAAAAAAATAAAAAAAAAAATTCACAATGACTAAAGCCTGCTTTCAATTATCTTTTTGTCTTTTTTTGACATATTTCTGCAGCAGTTCTGCCTAGTAAGGTTTTCCAGTCTTTCTTAGTGTGTGGCAATGGAGCCAGAACTGGACGAACAAAACACATACATCTTTCTTTAGTGTTAACCTTATAATAAAACCAGAAAAACAGCTAAAATGACTGCATTTAGCTTAGATCAGTACCAACCATCAGTACCACATTTATAATCTGGCCCTTAATATCACTTTTTAATTTAAAGTCAACTGTGACACTGACTGAGTGTGTCTCTTTGTTATTTTAGCTCAATTGATCATATTATAGGCATTTATTTACAAGAAATAAATAGAAGAATTTCGGCACTGTAAATCATCCCCAGACCTTTCATCATTTTATTTGTGACTGTTTGTTGAAATTAGAAAAAAACCTACACTGCTATAATTAGTCCCAAATAGTTCCTCATCTCATCCTTAATACAGAACTGGAAATGTCATGTCTTGAAGAAATGTCATTTGTGGTAATTTACCTATAAATGTGCTTTGTTTGTTCCACAGTCACCCAGGCACTGTTTTTATAAAGATGCTTTTCTGACAAATGACAAAAGATCCAATTCTTCCAAACAACAGCAGGGTGGCACACCAAGCATGAATTCTTCTAAAACACATAAATTTGCTTAAACAGATAAAGGTTGAATGTGAATGTGAATTTTGTTCAGTAATGAAATGATGGTTCCTCATTAAAAGCCCATGTAGACATGGCCTTGGTCTCAACAGACTCTCATGTGCAGAAATATGCATCGTACCACTGAGATCCTTTAAGTGACCTCACTCTCAAGCCAAAATAGGGGTTAAAAAAAAAAAATCTAATTTTGCACATTAAATGCATGAGCAATTGAATAATCAGTTCAAGGGCAAAATATTGCCCAAGGTCGCCAAGAAGCTGAACTGCGGTGATGACATTTGGCTGATATTTGCATAGAAGGACATTTTGAGCCAGAAGGGGACTAACGTTAGCCCAGAGGTGGTTAGTAACTGGTTACATTCACTCAAGCAGCTTTTTCACAGAATTGTACTTTACCAAGTAGTTTTGTTACAGGGTATTTTACTCTGACTTGAGTACAGTTATGAAGAGAAAAACTGTAATTTCCCATAAGTAAATTTGGTTATACGTTTTCAATTTCACTGATTTAAAAATTTGTTAGAAATGAGCTTGTTTTAGAGTAATAATTCATTTATATCATCTTTATTTACTTTAGTAATGTTCTCATTTTATTTCCAGCTCATCTCCAGAAGAACAAAACAAAATGTGCAAATTTATGTGAAAAAAAAAACAAGTTTCACCACAAAGGAAAGTTGAAAAAAAAAATGTATTTAATTTATAAAAATGTCAAATTTATAAAAAATCTCACAAATTTTTCTTAAATTTACAAATAAAATAAATCAAATTTTTGATAATTTTGTAAAATGTATCAGTAAATAAAAATGTCAAATTATGTATTTAATTAATTAGAAATTATTTACATAAATTGCACAATTCTGCAAAAAAAAGTTAATTCCACAAGGAAAAATTCAAAACTCTGTACACTGGTATAAATGTGAGAGGGGAAAAAAGAAGCACGTGTTTTTTTCTGCACAGCACTTTCGTATCGGTGTGATCATGACAAACGATCTTCAGATGGAGAAGTTAGACACCATTTTTACAATGTAGATAATCTGACCTTTGGAAATCTTACAGCATAGTGTAAAAATGTAACTATTACACATGGATGAATAAATACTTATAACATTATAATTTAGGATATGATTTTGAAACATTTCCTTTAAGGAAAAAGTTGATGGGTGGTCCATCTGTCCCACTTTTGTGAAATCAACTCCTCCTACAGTTTTGTTCTGATGGGTTTGATATACACTAACTATGTGCATATTGCAATTTTAGCAGATTTTTGCAGGAAATATAGACCTTGAGGTCAAGGTCAAAGGTCAGTTTTCCCCTAAAGCTTGTAAACGTGATAACTACTGAAAGAAATGATGTGGGGTTTTCAAATCGATACCATAGTTGTCTCTAAGACAAATCTTGGACAGCTTACACCCTGACCTGAAGGTGGGTTTGGAGGTCAAAGGCCACGGTTAACATTCCATTTGCACTATTACTATAGAATGAGTAAAACTAGAGTCACCAAACTTTGTACACATGTTTACCCTGAGACCCTGAACTGTGACTGTGGGGTTGGGATCGCAAGGTCAAAGTCAAAATGCCATATAAACTATATCTCAACCACAAAGAAAGCTAGAGTCACCAAACGCTACAAAAACAGCTTTGTCCCTGCTGCTGTCAAAGAGTTGAACAAGCTATAAAATTATATTGTACATATTTTATATTTACCTATTTTGTAAGATGTGTGCCTGTGTTTGTGTCTATGTTGAATGTAATTAGTGGCTTGTAAATATGGATGTCACCAACTGCAAAACAAATCTACCTACGGGTACAAATAAAGTAACCTGAACCTGAAACGTGCTACACGGGTTCTCCTGACCTACATTTACAGCCATGTGAAAAAAATTAGGACACCCTATTAAATATTCCGTTCTTTATTAAGAACTGTTCACATATCTACTGTATGTCTAACTTTGTTTTTGTTTTTATTTGTATTTTTTAACATTTATTTTAGCCATTTTAAGTGTGAATGAATGCAAGGGTGTCCTAAAAAAGATGGCGGTGTCCAAATTTATTCCTCACTATTTCTTTAGAATTACATTTTACAGAAAATTTTTAATTGTTTAGTTGTATTACATGAATCTCCCAGCATTTTTAACATCGATAGTAAATATCCATATGTCCAAATATGTTAAAAAATAAACACAGCCTTATACAGGGTGTCCTAATTTTTTCACATGACTATGTGTTTGGGGTCAAAGGTCAGGGTTGGTATTCTCTATACTCTATGACTATACAATGAGTAAAGCTAGGGTCATCAAACTTGCTGCACCAATTGATCTAGGTATCCTGACAAACAACTATACTTTATATACAACTATTTTAGTTGTATATCCATGAATGATAGGCTTATCATAATTTGGTTTTGTGCTAATAATTTTATGGAAAAGTTGAAAACTGCTCTCCTTCAATGACATTTTGAGATCTTCAATAAAACAGGTGGGGGTATTGCACTCACCTCAGAGTGGTCTTGTTTTTTAAGATGGCAACATTCTGAAATGGCCTTTAAAACAAAATATTTCCACAAGTGATCTAAGACGATTAAAATTTTTAATCAAGATTGATCTTTTGAAATTCTCAGTTAACCCACCGATTAATCACATTTAATCGGTTAATTTATGTCATAAATAATGTACCCTAAATTGGTCATATTTCGAGTTTTTCATAATATTAACATGGGAGTGGACAAGTATCCT
This sequence comes from Pholidichthys leucotaenia, assembly GCA_020510985.1. Classification (NCBI taxonomy): domain Eukaryota; kingdom Metazoa; phylum Chordata; class Actinopteri; order Cichliformes; family Pholidichthyidae; genus Pholidichthys; species Pholidichthys leucotaenia. The sequence continues at coordinate 43,725,620 of CM035838.1, read as the reverse complement.
TTTTTCTGCAACTGCAGGTTCATTATTGTTTCAACGTATCAAAATAATTTACCAAATACTACCCCAAATATTCTCCACTCAAACTTCAGAAGTGCTGCATATCATCCCTGTCCAGTACAAACCTCCTATCTCCAAATTTAGCTGTTTATTTTTCTTTTATAAACCCATTCTATTGGTCACCCTTTATGTCTCTGGATGTGTTTACTAATATCAAACCAATTGTGAATAAATCATGTGACTGTTAAATTAATGAGAAATAGAGTTTTTTCATTTCTTGAAAAATGTTTGTTTTTGCATATATGAGGTTTCCGCTGGACAGCGACAATATGCAAAACATATGGGCAGGGCAAACTGACCTCAGTTCTATAACCATTTTTGCGCCGACGCTGAGGCAGGATTTTTTATGATTGGTAGAACTCTTAAGCTACACCCATGGCCAGATTTCCACTGATTGTGGCGGTGCCACTTTTAAAAAGTAACTGTGGTGCATTGTTTTGTTTTGGGGGGGTTTTTACCTGTAATTGCTGTCGGACAGAGAATTTTTAATATGAACATGGACCCAACCATGGATAGGAACACAAACAATAGTCCATAATTAAGATTCCCATGCTGCAGAACAAACTCTCCATGCTAGCTTCATTGTACTGTTATTGAGTGTGGCATTTAAGTTACATGTCACTGTCACAGACACTTGTGTCACACTTGTGCCTACCATGGTCCCTTACTGCCTGTGCAAATGCAAAATGAAAATGTTCCCTGGGAGAGGGTAGTTCCTAGAACGAATTTGAGGTGGACAGTTCTTCTCTGACAAGTCAAGTTTATTTGTAGGGCACTTTTGATGTACAAGACAATTCAAGTGCTTTACATAAAACATTAAAGCATTACAGCAAGTTGCAAAAGAAATGCATAAGAATTTAAAAGCAAGCTAAAAAAGAAATTGAAGAGAAACGGAAGCAAGCTAAAATAGAATAAGACAGATAAAGTGCAAGAAATAAAAGTTACATTACATTGTGAGAGATTAACAATTGTTCTACTGAAAGGCAGCGGCAAATAGGAATGTTTTTAACCGGGATTTAAAGCAGCTAAGAGTTTTAGCAGCCCTGATGCTTTCTGGGAGTTTGTTCCATATGTGAGGAGTATAAAAACTGAACACTGCCTCACCATGATTGGTTCTAACTCTGGGCACAAATAGTAGGCCTGACTCTGATGACCTGAGGGCTCTGGGTGGTTCATAACGGACGAGAAGATCTGAAATGTATTTGGACTCTAAACCATTCAGAGCTTTATAAACCAACAGCAGCATTTTGAGTTATATGATCTTCCTTCTTGGTCTTAGTGAGAACTCGAGCTCCAGCATTCTGAACTAGCTGCAGCTGTCTGATGGAATTTTTAAGGAGACCTGTGAGGACAACGTTACAGTAGTCCAGTTTACTGAAGATAAGTGCATGGACAAGTTTTTCCAGAGCCTGCTGAGACGTCAGACCTTTAATCCTCACTATGTTCTTTAAGTGATAATAGGCTGACTTCACTGCTGTCTTAATGTGGCTGTTAAAATTCAGGTCTTAGTCCAGAATCACACTCAGATTTCTGGCTTGGCTGTTGGTTTTTAGCATCAATGACTGAAGCTGAGTGCTTTGAGTCTTTCTTCTTTGGCTCCAAAAACTATTATTTCAGTTTTGGTGCAGTTTTGGGGCAGCACGGTGGTGCAGTGGTTAGCACTGTTGCCTTACAGCTAGAAGGTTCCTGGTTCGAATCCCCAGGCTGGCAGGGGTTGGAACCTTTCTGTATGGAGTTTGCATGTTCTCCCTGTGCTGTGTGGGTTTACTCCGGGGGCTCCGGTTTCCTCCCACAATCCAAAGACATGCATGTTAGGTTAATTGGTTGTTCTAAATTGTCCCTAGATATCCGTTTCCTATAAGCCCTTAGAATAGAGGGTTAGTACTAGTGAAAGCGCTTTGAGTGGTCTTTGTGACTAGAAAAGCGCTATATAAGTGCAGGTTAGTTAGTTAGTTTTGTCTTTAACTGAAGAAAATTCTGGCACATCCACTCTTTAATTTGATCAATGCGTTCGATCAGCGTTAGAATTGGACCATAGTCTCCTGGTGAGATGGTTATGTAGATTTGTGATCATCTGCATAATTATGGTAATATATTTTGTTGTTTTGTTTTTTTTTTTATTATTTGAGCGAGTGGGAGCATATAGATGCTGAAAAGCAAAGGTCCCAAAGGGGAACCTTGGGGAACGCCACAGGTTATTTTTGTTCGCTCAGATTTGGAGTTACCTATAGACACAAAATAGTCCCTGTCTTTTAAATAGGACTCAAACCAGTTAAATGCTGTGCCAGAAGGTCCCACTCAGTTTTTCACCTGGCCTAGTAAAATGTTATGGTTGACTGTGTTCAATGCAGCACTGAGGTCCAGTAGGATAAAGACTGTAATATTGCCACTATCTGTATTGGAGCAAATGTCATTAAGTACCTTCACACCAGAGTGGTGGCCTAGTTGATAGAGCATCCGCCCCACAGCCAGGTAGGTTGGGGGTTCAAGTCCCAGCCGGGTCATACCAAAGACCATATAAAAAAAAAAAAAGGTATTTCCCGTCTTCTAGCTTGGTGCTCAGCATAATAGACTGGGGGAAGGAGTTGTTTGTGGCGGCACCTTGCATGGCAGCGACCCCTCTGATTCTACATGTGATTAACTTTGTAGGTAGGAGAAGCGTAATTTCATTCTACTGTACATGATTGGCTGTATGGACTGAATGACAACAGAGATGGCTTCCTCTTCTTCTTCTAACTATAGCTGTCTCAGTGCTGTGGTGTGGCCGAAAACCTGACTGGAAGACAACAAAACAGTTATTTAGTGTCAAGAAGTTGTTGAAAGACAGCTTTTTTTCTATTATTTTACTAAGAAAGAGGAGGTTTGATATGAGCCTACAGTGCATCCAGAAAGTATTCACGGTGCTTCAGTTTTTCCACATTTTATTATGTTACAGCCTTATTCCAAAAGGGATTAAATTCATTTTTTCTCTCAAAATTCTACACACAATACCCTATAATGACAATGTGGAAAAAAAAATGTTTTTCGAGATTTTTGCAAATTTATTAAAAATAAAATCTAAGAAATCACATGTACATAAGTATTCACAGCCTTTGCCATGGGAAGGGTACAGTAAAATTTCTGCTGCTTTGAAGGTCCCAGTGAGCACAGTGGCCTTCATCATCCATAAATGGAAGAAGTTTGGAACCACCAGGACTCTTCCTAGAGCTGGCCGGTCGTCTAAACCGAGTGATCGGGGGGAAAAGGGCCTTAGTCAGGGAGGTGACCAAGAACCCGATGGTCACTCTGTCAGCGCTCCAGTGTTCCTCTGTGGAGAGAGGAGAACCTTCCAGAAGGACAGTCATCTCTACAGCAATCCACCAATCAGGCCTGTGTGGTAGAGTGGCCAGACGGAAGCCACTCCTTCGTAAAAGGCACATGGGAGCCCACCTGGGGTTTGTCAAAAGGCACCTGAATGACTCTCAGACCATAAGAAACAAAATTCTCTGGTCTGATGAGACAAAGATTGAACTCGTTGGCGTGAATGTCAGGCATCATGTTTGGAGGAAACCAGGCACCGCTCATAACCATGCCAATGATGGTGGCAGCATCATGCTGTGGGGATGTTTTTCAGCAGCAGGAACTGGGAGACTAGTCAGGATAGAGGAAAAGATGAATACACCAATGTACAGAGACATCCTGGATGAAAACCTGCTCCGGAGTGCCCTTGGCCTCAGACTGGGGCGACGGTTCTTCTTTCAGCAGGACAACAACCCTAAGCACACAGCCAAGATATCAAAGGAGTGGCTTCAGGACAACTCTGTGAATGTTCTTGAGTGGCCCAGCCAGAGCCCAGACTTGAATCCAATTGAACATCTCTGGAGAGATCTGAAAATGGCTATGCACCAATGCTTCCCATCCAATCTGATGGAGCTTGAAAGGTGCTGCAAAGGAGAGTGGGCGAAACTGCCCAAAGATTACCGGAGTGGTGGCTCAGTTGGTAGAGCATCCGCCCCACACCCAGGAGGCAGGGGTTCAAATCCCGGCCGGGTCATGCCGAAGACCATATAAAAGCAGAACTTCCTGCCGTCCAGCTTGGTGCTCAGCAATAATGGAATGGAGGAGGGAAATCTGTGGCAACGCCTTGCATGGCAGCAGCCCTTCTGATTCTACACATGGGGTGTGTGTGATTGACACTGTAGATAGGATAAAGCACAGTTTCGTTCTACTGTACATGATTGGTTGTATGGTTGAATGACAATAATGGGTGATTTAATTTAATTTTAATTTAATTGATTTAGATAGGTGTGGCAAGCTTGTGGCATCATATTCAAAAAAGCTTGAGGCTGTAATTGCTGCCAAAGGTGCATCAACAAAGTACTGAGCAAAGGCTGTGAACACTTATGTACATGTGATTTCTTAGTCTTTATTTTTAATAAATTTGCAAAAATCCCCCAAAAAACTTTTCACATTGCCATTATGGGGTGCTGTGTGTAGAATTTTGAGGAGAAAAATGAATTTAATCCATTTTGGAATAATGTTTTAACATAACAAAATGTGGAAAAAGTGAAGCGCTGTGAATATTTTCCGGATGCAATGTATAGCTGTTCATGAGTGAGGTGTCTAGGCTGCTTTTTTTTTTTAGGAGTGGCTTGATAACAGCTGTTTTAAAGCAGTGAGGGGAGACATCTGAATGCAGAAACATATTTATGATCTGTAGTAGATCTGAGGCCATACAATGTGAAACGTTTAAAAAAACCTATTGGGAGAGTATCAAGGCAGCAGGTAGTGGATTTCAGATGGCATGTAATACCATCCAAGATTTTATGATGATTGTAAAAAATTGTGCCATGATGTTACCGTTTACGTCTTCTGTAAGTGGACACAGAGGAAGCACATGGCCAGCACCTGGCATAGGAGCAATGACTGATTGTCTGAGTTTCTGAATTTTGTCTGTAAAGAAAAAGGCAAAGTCATTGCAGGCACGGTTGGATAAAAGTTCAGGAGCTACTGGCACGGGGGGGTTGTTAGCCTTTCAACAGTAGTGAACAAGGTGCGTGCATTATTGTTCCATTTAAGATAAGATAAGATAAGATGAGCCTTTATTAGTCCCACAATGGGGAAATTCCAGGATTGCAACAGCATAGGGATAGCAACACTCAGAGCAACAATCAGAAGGCAAGAAAAAACAACATCTAGTAAACATATGTCCATATTACTATAAATGTATATATATAGACACACAGTGCAGAGCATTATGGCTGGTGAATGTGCAGCAGAAAGTCTAAGCTCTCTCTCCGCGGATGCAGCGGGCCAGCTGGAAGTCTTTGGGCATGATGGTGACCCCCTTAGCGAAGAAGAGACCCACCAGGTGGGCCTCGCTGGTCTCCTGCAGAGCCATGACGGCGAAGCTCAGGAAACGCAGGACGGTCTTGAAGTCCTGAGCGATCTCCCTCACCAGGCGCTGGACGGGCAGCTTACGGATGAGCAGCTCCGTGGATTTCTGGTAGCGACGGATCTCTCTCAGATCTCTCTTTAGCGATGATGTCAGAAAAATATGATTGCCTTGCATTTCTCAGCTCCAAATTATAAATGCTCAGTCTCTCATAGATATCGTAGTGAACCTGTAATTTAGTTTTTCACCACCTGCGTTGAACTTTTCGACATTCTTTTTTCGGCTCTTACCAGTGTGGCATTTTGCCATGGAGGTTTCTTTTTAATGGTGACCACCTTTACCTTGGTAGGAGCAATGGCATCAATAATATTTGTAATTTTACCACTGAAATTTCCACAAGCTCATTAACTGAAAGTGAAGGGGGTGGGGTGAGGAAGAGAACGCTTGGATGATTATTTCACTGGTATTTTCGCTGATGTACAGTTTTTTGATTACCTCTGTCTGGATATTTCTGTTGACATTAATAGCACTCTCAAAGAAAACACAAGAATGGTTGGACAGAGCAATGTCCATCACCATAACCTTAAAGATGTTCAGACCTTTGGAGATGACCGAGTCCCGACTGTGTCCTCTGTTGTGTGTTTTTTCCTCTCACATGCTGAGTCAGTCCAAAGTTATCAAGGACACAACACAATTGTTTGGTCTCTCTGTCCTGTCAGCATGAATGTTAAAATCACCAACAGTAACCACACAGTCAAAGTCAACACAAATGATAGACACCAGCTTAGTAAAATCATCAAAAAAGGTTGCATGGTATTTAGCTGGTGTGTAAACATTAAGAAACAAAACAGGAGAAGGAATTCAGCTGAAGAGCCACATATTCAAATGAAGTAAACTTATCATAAGACGTCTGCTTGCATTGGAGGGAATCATTAAACAAAACAGCTCCTTTCTTATGCAGCCTGGGTTCACTAAATATAAAGCTGAAGTTATTTATTTATTTATTTAGCGAATGCAAAGTCCTTAAGCCAAGCAGTTGCCTCCTGGTTTGCTGTATGGAGGGTGTGTAATCCTCCTTCCAGTCTTTGGAGCGGACAAACCTCTATGATGTGTTCCATTGTTTGCTCCTCTCCACATGCGCACAGTGGGCTAGGGCTACTGCCCCATCTGTGAAGGCTGGCCAAGCAGGGGCCATGTCCAGTCCTGAAGCGATTGAGTGTAGACCACTGTCTCCTTGGGAGGTTGGTGCCGGGGACCTGTTGGTTGGGGTTTATCACCAGCTGTTTGTTTGGGACCTCCTTGGTCTCCCATTCCTCTTGCCAAGCTGTCTGGATGCTAAAGTCAGCTGGGGGAGGGTTTTTCCAAATCGGCCGTCTGGATGAAAGTCGGGCAGTGGGTGGGGTGTAGATATCTGCATGGATTGGCAAGTGAGGAAAATCTTTAACTTTTTGGAGCATCCTTTGAGTTAATGCTGCTCGCCGGATGTGTGGAGGGGCTATGTTTGACAGTACAGAGAGCCAGGGGAGTGGTGTTGAGCGGATTGTTCCAGTTATAGTTCTCATGGTTGAGTTGAGCTGGGTGTCTACATGGTGTGTGTAAGATGACCTGGACCAGACAGGGGCACAATATTCTGCTACAGAGTATGAAAGGGCCAGTGCTGAGGTGCGCAGGGTGGAGACTGCCGCCCCCCATTTTGCACCAGCGAGCTTGCAGAGCAGGTTGTTTCGTACCTTCACCTTAGCAGCCGTCCCCTTTAGATGTTCCTTGAAGGATAAGGTCCTATCAAGGGTCACTCCAAGATAAGTTGGATTTGGGGCATGCTTAAGCTTGAGTCCGCTCAGGTGGATGTTTAGTTCTCTGGCAGCTTTTGCATTGTGGAGATGGAATACACTGTAGACGGTTTTTGCTGGGCTTGGTTTTAGGTGCCAGATTTTGCAGAACTGGTCCAGTTTGGCAAGATCTTCCGTGAGCACCCGTTCCAGTGGTTCAAAGTCTGGTGCTTGGAATGCCAAACAGATGTCGTCTGCATAGATGAATTTGCGGGATTTTGTAGTAGGCAGGTCGTTTATGTAGAGGTTGAACAGAGTTGGAGCTAGAACTGAGCCTTGTGGGAGTCCGTTTTTCTGCATTCTCCATGCACTTGTGTTCTGACTGAGGTGGACTCTGAACCTTCGGTTGGTCAGCAGGGTTTTTATAATTGCTGTTGCCCAAGCAGGGATCGCCTTTATAAGTTTCAGGAGGAGGCCTTTGTGCCAGACCGTATCATAGGCGGCTGTAAGATCGAGAAACACAGCCCCTGTCTTCAGTCTGCTCTCGAAGCCATTTTCGATGAAGGTGGTTAGGGCCAGTACTTGTTCTCCTGTACTGCGGTCCTTGCGGAAACCTGCTTGATCCACACTTAGAATATCCTCTATTTCTGGGGAAATGCGTTGCAGTATTAGGCGCTCCATGATTTTGTAAGGAACGCTGAGTAGGGAGACTGGGCGGTAGCTTGCTGGTAGTTTGTGGTCTTTGCCAGGTTTTGGGATGGCAATGACCTTTGCTGTCCGCCATTTCTTTGGGATCGAGTTTGTTTGTGTGATCCTTGTGTAGAATTGTGTCAACCAGGTTAGGGCTCGGGGGCCAAGATTTTTCATGAATTCTGGGAAGATGTTATCGTATCCTGCTGCTTTTCCACATTTCAGGCCCTGTAGGACTCTCTCCAGTTCAGCAGCCTCGAAGGGTTCAGGGTTCGTTTCCTCTACAGGCATTTTTTGGTGTTTTTTTAGCTCAGTTGTAACTGCTCTTCTGGTGTCTTTGTCTTGGGGTGCTTTGGCGATAGTCAGTAGGTGGGATGCAACTTGGTTGGGTGTGACGGATGCTCGGCTTTGGCTAGGGGGCTTCTGTGCAGCTCCTAGGCGACGGATGAGGCTCCAACATTTCCTGCTAGAGTGGGTAAAGCTCCGGTCAGCAACTGTCTCCTCCCATTTCTTTCGCCGGGCTGTATTTAGCGATTCAATGAGATGGTCTGCTATCTCTGGGTCCCCTGATGTTTGATAGGATTGTAGGAGGGCAGCACTTTCTCCGTCCAAACATGGGACATAGAGGGGTCGGTAGCCTCGTGGGATTGCAGTATGGGCAGCCTTGAAGATTGCGCTGCAGAAGCGGTTGTATGCTTCATCTACAGTGATGGTGTGGAGTGGGATGGTAACAACGCTCCGGTCCAGAGTTTCACTGAATTTCTTCCAGTTGGCTTTGCGGAAGTTCCAGCGCATCTTCCTTGGGCTGTATATGACTGGAAGTTGTAGGCCAATGTGTACAAGCAGGGGCCGGTGTTGGCTGTGTGGAAAATCATCAAGAATGAGGATCTGTGTAGGATATGGCTCCCCATTCAAAGAGCTGACCCAATACAGGTCAGGAGAATAGTCCTTCTTCCACCTAGCAGAGTGGAAGGTTCCTCTTTGTTTGGGGTCGTATATCAAAGCGAGGTCATTTCTGGATGCCCAGTCTGAAAGTGCCTCCCCATCACTGTCCACTGCTGGGTACCCCCAGTCAGGGTGATGGCTGTTAAAGTCCCCCACATAGATGGCAGGGTGGGGTAGGGTGGGTAAGACCTGCATATCCCAGTTGGCATTAGGGGGCTTGTACACATTGACAATATGGAAGCCACCAATGATTATGGTGTCTGAGAAATGTGTTGTTATCAGGTGATTTGCTTCAACTATGTCAGAACGCACATAGGTGGCACGTCCATGTTTAGCATGTAGAACATAGCACAGGAGGTCAAAGCCTTTGATGGTGAAGCGGCCAGCTTCCTCTGTGCCAATATGAGTCTCTTGGGGGCAGATTACATCAATCGAATGTTGGAAGGCGAGGACTTCGATAAGGCTTCGCTTGGCTGCAGATAGGCCTTCAACATTTAGTTGTAATATGCGAAGGGCAGATCCTACCACAAAGTGCTCTTGGGGCTGTTTGCTTTCGGCTTTAGGACTGTGACTAGGATTCTTCTTTGACTTGGCACAGAGGCGTCGTCTCTTCGAATTTAGTCTGCTGGTAGGATCATTAGCTTCCCCAGGCGAGCCCGGGTACTGGCGGAAAGCTGAAGTGGGGAGGGGCTGCTTCGATAAGAACAGATCCACTGGTCTTGGTCTAAACAGGTTTCTGTTAAAAACATAAAATCTAGTTTGTACTTTATAATGAAAATGTTACTTAAAAATGTTTTTCCTGCCAAAGACCTGATATTTAATAAAGGTAGTTTCAGTGCGCTAAGAGCATCATTTGCCAGATTTTCATTTTGTTCAGGCTGTGGCTGATGAGAAACGAACACTTGATTTGATAAATTTACAGGATGTGTATGATGGGTCTTGTTTCTATGTAAATTTACCAACCTTTTTCTGCTACATATGAAAAACAGGAATTAAGCGATTATACTTTAGGCACATCTGATATAGGACCACTTTGATTAAAAAAAACTTGTAACGTATCAATAAACTACCTGCGGTGCTCCAGCAAAGTCCCTGGCTGCCTCGGTCTGTCCGGCCCGGCTCAGTGCAGCTGGGGTGATAGTGTTGGCCGCATGTCAGGCCGCTTACTTCCGCCTTCCAAAGAGAGCAGACGCTTTTTTCTTCCTCTCCAGCTCCGGCTCTTTATCTCTCTCCTCCCCTAACTGACTGGATCCCAGTTTGCTATCGTCTGTCTGCGTGTCTCTACTGCTGATTATCGAACGAAATTATGGATTTAATAAGCTGGGCTTTGAACGCAATTGACACTATTTTTTCAATGAGGAAAAGTGCCCCGGGGGAGGCAGTTTGCCCCGCAGGAACAGCGGCCGCGGGCTATTTGAAGGACACAAGTAATTGGAAACTCTTGTGCTAGTGTGATCTCTCTATCGAAGATGTTGAAGATTTATACATCTTCGTAGCAATGGTCATCGGAATCTTACTGATTGGATCTGGGATTGTTCTGGTGTACCGTAAATTGATGAAGATGGACGGAGCCTATCAAAATGCTGACCAGGCGAGGCTTAACCATCAAATTGACCAATTGGGCAGGACTCTGACAGCGGCTAATGGAGAACTGTCTAGGAAAATGGATTACATCACGATCACGCTGAGAGCCGTCCATGAAGAATTCAACGTCCAGCAATGAAGGATTAAGTACTGAATCTGTAAGAGAAAATAAAGTTTCTTTCTCTGAAGTCAGTACTATTTGACTTATCTGACCTACCCTTACAATCAAAGTCCTCCAGATTATCTGCAGTTTTTGTTTTCAAAACATCTGAGCAGCATTGACTCTCATGGACAGCCAGCTGTCTGGCACAAGGACACAAGCGCCAGACGCTAGACACAACATCTCCTGCTGAAGAGACTTTGTTGTTCTTAACTGATACAAACACCCTCACTCAACACCACACTCACACTGACTCAAAACTGATGAGAAGATTATTCATTCACTGCTCTCTTTGTGTCCTTGTATAGATTCTATTGTCTGCTACTTGTGATTGAGGGCTTTTTTTCTTGTAATCATAATATTGATCATCTATGACTGGTATTCTGACAAACAGTGCTTTTTTGCTCTCTCCTGTTGTGTTTATCCTTTTCTTCCCTATGCTTCCTGTCCCTAGTCTGCTGACAGGCGCGTTATCGACGCTGCCGCGTCACCGGAAATGCATGTCATTTTCAGTGTCAAGTCAAATCCCTCGTATGTTTATCAGTTGTTTACTGTGAATGTACTTGGCAATAAATCTTTTCTGAGTTCTGAGCTGTGTCCCTGGGTGCATCTTGGTTCCTCACAGTGCAAATTGTTTTGGGCAGCCCCTCGTCTGTCACAGTGCTAGTTGGCCTGCATCCGACCATTGCCATTGGGGGTTTGCTTATTATCCTGATATTAACTTTTTTCCCGGGATCAAATTTTTTTTACCAGTATTATTCAATGTTACTTCTATTGCATCATTTCACAACAACAGTCATCTCGTAGTAATTGAATGATATATCCAGTACCTGAGTTAATTACGGAGAAAAAAAATATTAAAAGTCTGTAGACCAACAGGTTTTCATACTGTTCAGTCCCTCCAGGATTTCGCAATGTTGCGATCGCATCAATTCATGTGAAATCAGCCAATCAGCGCAACTATTGTGCGACCTTGTGACTTTGTCCACTCACCGCAACTTTCCCACAATTTTGGCCAATCCTCGTCAACTTCTGCCAATTTCACCAATCAAATTTGTCTGACTGGCGCTCAAACACTCAGTCTAACCAACCAAACGCATTGCTGCACTGCGTTCACTTCCGTGTTTACATAGAGTATTAATGGAACATATCAACAAACAGAGTGTGTGATTTAAAAAAAAAAAAAAAAAAAAACCCACTTACCCGCGAGGTTTCCAATACCTTCCCTTCGGCCGTCTCCCGATGGACGTCTCTGTCCTGACCACGTGTATGAAGTGCTGGGTTTGTGTTGAAAAACGTCCACCTGCCCCAAAAGCACCCTGTCGCGGAAGCACGCAGGAGGAGAAACGGCGTAAAACCACAAACGCAACGCACAACTGTAACACTACAGCCAGTGTTTGAACATTTTATACATCTTTAGAGGTAAAATCATTACTACATCTGGTCAATGAGCTTTAAAGCTGTGAATCTCTGGTTTGGAGGGACAACCCCCTCACCGTCCCACTGTAAATGAAAGATGTGTGTCAAGACCGACGTGCAGCAGACAGACGGGTAGGAGTTAGACATGGGAAGGGAGAGAATACTCTCTGTATTTTTTTTTCAGGAAAACACAGACTCCTATAGACAATACAGAGCAACAGAATGAATTATTTTATTTTTTCCTCTCCACTCGGTACCAAGTGGTTGGGGACTGCTGCAGTTTTCAAATGAAGGTGCTGCCAGTAATTTCCAAATCTATACTCTTTAAACATGCATTCAATGCAATTTAGCTGTTGTAATGGATAAATTAAATCACCCTTTATTGTCATTCAACCATACAACCAATCATGTACAGTAGAACGAATTTGTGCTTTATCCTATCTACAGTATAAATCACACACACCCCATAATAGAATCAGAAGGGCCGATGCCATGCAAGGCGCCGCCACAGATTTCCCTCCTCCATTCCATTATTGCTGAGCACCAAGCTGGACGGCAGGAAGTTCCGCTTTTTTATATGGTCTTCGGCATGACCCGGCCGGGATTTGAACCCCTGCCTCCCGGGTGTGGGGGCGGATGCTCTACCAACTGAGCCACCACTCCAGATATTGTGTTAAAGTCTGTATTTGCTGTTGCACAAGAGTTTTTCTGTATACCAAAAGTTTCTGCTTAATTTGCAGATCACTATAATAGGAAATTTTTTGACAATCCTGTGCTTTTCTTGTATTGTTATATAGAACATTACTGCAGTAAACTGGAAAAAAACATCTGCTTTAAAATTTGTAATTCTTCCCACAAATTTTAGTGCAAAAAAACACTCTAAAAACATCGCAACTTTTATTGCAACTTTTTAAAAAAGCTGTTGTGAATTCAGGCTTTTTGGGCCGCAACAATCATAAAAACATCCCACAAAATCCTGGAGGGGCTGACTGTTAGCTCCACAACCTCCCGGTTATGTAATAAACGTGTACTGCCGGATTTTTTCTTCACAAACAAGCATGTATTGTCATGAATATAATACGGCACAACCCTAACTTGTATACCAAAGAATGTAACAATATACAGTATCTCACAAAAGTGAGTACACCCCTCACATTTTTGTAAATATTTTATTATATGTTTTCATGGGACAACACTGAAGATATGACACTTTGATCCAATGTAGAGTAGTCAGTGTACAGCTTGTATAACAGTGTAAATTTGCTGTCCCCTCAAAATAACTCAACACACAGCCATTAATGTCTAAACCGCTGGCAACAAAAGTGAGTACACTCCTACTGAAAATGTCCAAATTGTACCCATAGTGTCAATATTTTGTGTGGCCACCATTATTTTCCAGCACTGCCTTAACTCTCTTGGGCATGGAGTTCACTAGAGCTTCACAAGTTGTCACTGGAACCCTCTTCCACTCCTCCATGATGACATCACGGAGCTGATGGATGTTAGAGACCTTGTGCTCCTCCACCTTCCGTTTGAGGATGCCCCACAGATGCTCAATAGGGTTTAGGTCTGGAGACATGCTTGGCCAGTCCATCACCTTTACCCTTAGTTTCTTTAGCAAGGCAGTGGTCATCTTGGAGGTGTGTTTGGGGTCATTATCATGTTGGAATACTGCCCTGCGGCCCAGTTTCCGAAGGGAGAGGATCATGCTCTGCTTCAGTATGTCACAGTACATGTTGGCATTCATGGTTCCCTCAATGAACTGTAGCTACCCAGTGTCGGCAGCACTCATGCAGCCCCAAACCCATGACACTTCCACCACCATGCTTGACTGTAGGCAAGACACACTTGTCTTTGTACTCCTCACCTGGTTGCCGCCACACATGCTTGACACCGTCTGAATCAAATAAGTCTGTCTTGGTCTCATCAGACCACAGGACATGGTTCCAGTAATCTATGTCCTTAGTCTGCTTGTCCTCAGCAAACTGTTTGCGGGCTTTCTTGTCCATCATCTTTAAAAGGGGCTTCCTTCTGGGACCACAGCCATACAGACCAATTTGATGCAGTGTGCGGTGTATGGTCTGAGCACCGACAGGCTGACCTCACCCTCACCCCTTCGGCCTCTGCAGCAATGCTGGCAGCACTCATACATCTGTTTTTAAAAGACAACCTTTGGATATGACACTGAGCACGTGCACTCTACTTCTTTGGTTGACCATGGCGAGGCCTGTTCTGAGTGGAACCTGTCCTGTTAAACCGCTGTATAGTCTTGGCCACCGTGCTGCAGTTCAGTTTCAGGGTGCTGGCAATCTACTTAAAGCCTCAGCCATGTTTATGTAGAGCAACAATTGTTTTTTTCAGATCCACAGAGAGTTCTTTGCCATGAGGTGCAATGTTGAACTTCCAGTGACCAATATGAGAGAGTGTGAGAGCGATAACACCAAATTTAACACAACTGCTCCCCATTCACACCAGAGACCTTGTAACACTAAGGAGTTGCATGACAATGGGGAGCGAAAATGGCTAATTGGGCACAATTTGGACATTTTCACTAGGAATGTACTCACTTTTGTTGCCAGTGGTTTAGACATTAAAGGTGCGTTCACACCAAACGCGAACGGGCGGCGCAAATCTATACAAAGTGAATGGAAAGAGGCGAGAACATGCGAAATTGCACATTCGCACATCCAAGGCTACCTAGTTAGCTAGCTGCTAGCTTTGAGATTCTGCCGTCACCGGAGTAAAAGTATCACCATTGCAGAGTAAACTAGTTTGAAAATGAGAATCACTCACCTGCAGACAGGAAGACTGTGAGCACTTCAGCTGAATCGGGATTTCAGAGTTATTTACCCACGGTTTCCTGCCACAGATGTACTGACGAGGCTAGCAAGCTAGCAACGGAAACACTCATCATTTTATAAAGTTTTGGAGACAAGGACAACTTTTTCAGGTGAGCCCTCCGTTGGATAATGTAAACCTAAAGCATGACGTTATTTTGGGGATTTCCACAGTAGGCTGAACACTGCTGCAGAAGTTATGAAGGCAACTTCGCCTGTCTGCATCTCACTCAGACGCTGAATTCATGTTTATTCGTGCATTTACATTGAGTCATAGCGTAATCGCACCACCCGAAAAAATTTTCTTGTTCGCGTTTGGTGTGAACGCACCTTAATGGCTGTGTGTTGAGTTATTTTGAGGGGACGGCAAATTTACACTGTTATACAAGCTGTACCCTGACTACATTGTATCAAAGTGTCAATGTCTTCAGTGTTGTCCCATGAAAAGATATACTAAAATATTTACAAAAATGTCAGGGGTGTACTCACTTTTGTGAGATACTGTAACTGTTAAATTTATATTTAATTTTATGACATTATACAAATTATAGGGCCTACCACCCAGCTTGACATGAAACCGCTCAGATGATTCCCCCCCCCACATCTTCTACAATGACCTATTCCCCTTTTCCTGTTTGCAGGTCGCTGGGAATGTCCGTGGCATGACTGCAGCTTTTGCGGCACTCTGGCCACATCTTTCTGTGACTTTTGCCCTCGCTCGTTCTGCCGCAACCACGAAGCGGGGGCACTCACCACCTCCTCGCTGGATGACCGTCCCTGTTGTTCAAATCACAACCCTCTAAGTCCACTGAGCTCCAACTCGACTCAGCCTCGCCGCTCCTCACAGAGCCACGTCAAAGTCAAAGAGGAGGCGGGGGCAACAGGCAAGCCAGCCGCAGAGTGATGCCGCAGCTCTCAATACCTCATTCCCTGTGAAATGAGCTCCTAGTCACCGCTGATGAGAAGCAGTACACTGCAGCAGGGAATACAGTGCTTTTTTTGTTTGTTGTTGTTGGGTTTTTTTTTTTGTTGTTTTTTGACAAGTGTAATGGCCGCTACTCAAAGCCGAGACATGCTGATGAACGCCTCGATGTTGTTTGTGGTCACGGCAGGGGAAGTGACCAGGCGTCTTCATGCACCTTTTGTTTGCCTCCTCTCTTGCCATAAAACACCACTAATCTTAGTCCCTGCAGCACACCTGCACCAGTTGGGAAGCCCAGGCCAACACTTCATTATGGATTTTTTTTGTGTGTGTGTGTGTTATTTTTACATGTGTGGAAAATATAAATGTCATTACGTCTTCAGTTACTGGTACTTGGAAGAACTCAGTGAGTGAGTGAGCTGTAGGGAGGAGGAGGAGGAGTTGCCAAGCTCTCCACCATCGCCACGCGGCTCCTCTGCCCGTTTACCTGCTCTGCGCCGTGGGCGACGTCTCACACATAGGAAGGCTTTACGATGGAGACGGGCCGCCCTTTCTCATGACCCGTTATCCTGTCATTCTCTTCTTCTTGGAGAAAAAGAAGTGAGGAAATGACCGATTTTGTGCAATTTTTTTTTTAAATTTTCTTTTTTTTTTTTTTGGACCACTACATTCCAACCTTCCTTAAACATGGTTTGAATATACTTATGGGTATAGATGAATATAATTATATACAGTATCTATGTTTGTTAATGTTTACAGACAGATTCTCTCACTTCATCTTGGTGAGTGGTGTATTACGTTAGTTCGTTTGTTTAGGTGTTGAACATTATGCAGACCTCCTTGTGAAAATAGTCCTATTAAGGTGAAATATAATGGTATATAGTGAAATGGTATGACATTTCAGAAGTACTTGTGATTTTCATATTGCCAGTGTCACTTGTCATCGTGTACATAATTGGCTCACAATACTGTAAAGTACTTATAGATCAGGAGGGGGCAGAGCCTCGCCTCCCGGGTTTTCTTTTTCTGGAAGAAGGAAATGCTTTTCTTTTCACAGTAAAACATTCTTTTTTTTTTTTTTTAATTTGTGAACATGTGTTTTCACATTTCCTCAGTGTAGTGTGGTATTTACATAAAAGTCGGGGGCCCAGCTTGTGATCACTGTTGCGGTCTTAAAAGTGTCGTTAATAAGCCTTAAGTTGAAGTTTTGGCTGTAGAAATGACGGCCCACACGCAGTGGATTCACTTTAGTTTTTACTGTGACAGCTTTGGCTTTTTTTTTTTTTTTTTTTTTTTTTTTTTTGCCAAACTTTTCTGAAAAGCACTTTTACACAGCTCGTGGCTACACAACTTAGCTAGGTCATACATATACAGAAATGTATATTAAATGAACATATGACAAGTGTTTCAAAATGGATACCTCCTCTTCTTGTAGTAATGTTGGAACTTAAACTGTTGTAACTTCTCGCCTCGGTCAGAAACGTGTCGAGCACTGGGTGCAGTGTTTTTCTTTTTGTTTTCTTCAAGGAAAAGTGGCCTAAATGCTTCATCTTATTTTGTCTTCTATTGGCACCAGTAGGAATGACTGCCTGCCCAGCTTCGATTTAAAATAAATGAGTAAAACATAAGGTCTTCTGTGTCCTCCAGAGGCACTTTTTAATTTCCCAACGAGGATTACCCTTAAGGCTGGGCTTTGTATCAGAGTAATGGTGTAACAACAGTCCAGTTCAGTATATTGTACAAACTTCTGTACAGTGTTTTTAATCACTCATCTGTCAGATTTAAATTTTTGTATTTATTGCACCACATTTTATACCAGTTTCTTTTTCAAACACCAGTGCAGTAAATCTGTCTCCCTCTTCACCTCAGTGTAAGTGAAATGGATTAAACACACACACACACACACACACACACACACACACACACACGCGCGCGCGGGGAGTTTTACACGATAAGCCTGTATCTACTTTGATTTTGTTTCTAACTCTTAGTGTAATGATTCCACATTTATTAGCAGCCACTGCTCGTCGGCCTGTATCGTGACTCACTGTAAGTGGTGTTAAAGCAGTGTGAAGCACTTCAGTATGGGAATGTAAAGTTTCAGGTTCTTCTTTTTCGTCAGAGGAGTCTTCTGCTGATATGAGGCTACGTTCATGTGTTCATTCTTGGATGAAGCTTTTTCTGTGGTCCTGCCTCAGCTTTATGTTTTATACTACCTTGTTTGTTTTTGTCCTGCACCCGTAAATGTGTGGGTTTTTTTTTTTTTATTTTGAATGTCCAATATATTTTGTCATAAGTGGAGCGACAGGGTGAAACGGTGCCAATATATTGTAATTATTGCATTTCAATAAGAGTCACTTTGAAAGGACAAAGTTAATTCACTTGTTTGCCTGTAAAACAAACAAAAAACAGCCAAATTAAAGCAGCAGCAAAAGAAAATCTTCCTCACAGTTATAATGTTCAGTTTTTGTTGTTTGACTGTATAAAAGCTTCACTTTCTTCACGCCAAGTTTCTGGCATCATGAATCTGACTTGCATGATTTTTAATTTAGTGGTTTTTAACGGAAATGTCAATGATGGTGACAGAGATCACTTCTGTAGACACCAGATATTTGGGCAGATATATTTCCAATTTCACTAAAATGAGGATGAACCTCATTGATAGTTGAATTCTGACCAGAGGTTGCATTAACTGAAAATTGTCTGTCATTGACAAGTTTTTTTTTTTGTTTGTTTTTTTCTTTAGCGGTGACAAAAAGTGACAAAGATCTGACATTTTGACAGATTACACTGGGGGTGATCTATTGTAGCTTTTCCCTGTCATTTTGATCTTTGGCAGTTCACATTTCCCCATCTGTGTGCAGCTACGTGTAGTCTCCATTGTACTAAAAGTGCCAAAAATGTCAGAGCAGAGAGCCTGAAAACTTTCCACAGCTAGTTGTGATATTGTTGATTAGAAGGTGTGGGTGTGGGTGTGGGTGTGGGTGTGGGTGGGTGGGGTGATGCAGTGGAGTAAGAAGTACAAACATGCACTGAATGAAACTGAACATGCGAGCACAAGCAAAAGCTATTTGGCATGCTATATGAAACTTGAAATGACAGGTGAAAAGAGATGACAGATTCTTTTACAACCGTCTCTGTCAAAATGACAGATGATAAAGTGTAGTGCAACCTTTGATTCTGACTGTCAGTTAGTGTCTCTTTTATAGCAAATTGGAAATTAATTTGATCTCGGAGTATGATCATTTACGTCTTACTGTTGATTAGAGCTTTCCCTGCTGAGATGAGCAACTTGGCAAAATGTACCTGAAACATGAGACAATCATAATCAACTATGAAACCCTTCAGGAACCGTCAGATTCATGCAGAGTGCTGTCAGTGTCAGAAAATACGTCATTGCTAAAGCTGTGATCAACCCGCCTACGCTACACCATAGAGCACTGCGCCAAAATCTGCATATTTCATTTATCGCCACAAAAGCTGAACATTGTATTGAAAATTTCTTACAGGGAAATGTAATGATACAGCATGTGATGTGGTTCGTCTTCTCTAGTAAAGTGGCAGCAGCTTTTAAATCACGAGAGAGGGAAAAACTAAACGCAAACCTGAATGCAGAAAAGCGGGATGTTTTAGGTGTGTTTTCACCTGGACAATCACCATTACTTCATTAAACGCTGATGTATCTGTGCCTGTACGTCCTTCTGCTAAAATGTAAAAAAAAAAAATATCCATATACACTGCCTGGCCAAATAAAAAAAATCACAACCTGCAAATAGGTAAGAGTTTTCTACTGGATTATTACAGCAGTGATTATATTTCAGCTTCAAAAAGGTGTTTAACCAAAACAAACAAACAAAAATGCAGCGAGTAGTTGATTTCTTATCAAACCGTGTCAGAAGACACATGCTAGAGTCATTTGATGTTGTGGTTTCAGAAGGGTCCGATTGTTGGCCCGCATCAAAGAAAGAAAACTCAAGATTGCTGAAACCACTAAAAGTGGCTGAAGAACTGTGCAGCGCGTCAGTCAAACCTGGAGGGGGGGTGGTAAACGGTCAACTCTCCCGTCATCAACACAAGAGCCTGGTGGAAAATCCATGCAACTCTTGATGGAAATAAATGTCATATTGGCTAAGCTTATCAAAATGATGCAAAGACACGTACGTGCACGCTGTAATCACAGCTCAAGTCCAAACAATTTGTGTAACTTGGGTTTTATTTTTTGGGGTGGGGGCAAGGCAGTGTATAATTTTTTTATGTTTACACTCTGGCATTAGTTATATTTAAGAAAAACGTATTCAGTATAGTTACTGAACTTAACAGAAATATATAGAACACAAATTTGATTAATTAAAGAATGAAGTAGATGAGATAAAGAAATGAAACGACGTTGGCGTCATGTAAAGCACATCACAATTTGGGTTTGTAATGTTTCTCTTTAAAACCAACCTTTAAGAGTCCGACCCCCAAATTCCTCTGAGTGAGTAATGTGCTAAACATGCACAAATATCTACATTTATGCAAGTTGGCCTTTCTGTCTTTTCTGCATTCAGCTGCTACTTTAGTTCTTCATACTTTTTCTGTTTTTTTCAATATTTGTGAAAAGGGAAAAAAAAATCGAAAACCTGCAATTTTATTTTATTATTGAGCACTCCACAGATTTTTTTTTTTTTTTAAAGAAAGTAGTTATGGGTGTTATTCACCATCATATTAGAGGGTCATTAAAGCACTTAGACTATTTCAATTGTCATTTAAAAAGAATACAGCTTTCATACCTTCATTATTGGACAACAGGTGACCCTGGGTCTTGCATTTGTTACTTCAGAAAAAATCAAAAGTCTGATATTTGTTATGATGAAGCCTTTATTTTCTTTTGAAGGTGACCTGCATAGTTGAAATGCATGCTGCAAACATCGAAGAATCCATGCCAATCTTTTGTTTGTGCGTTTTTTTACTTTGTTACCGCATTGCACAGAGATTCTGCAAAACCGAGCAGCCTTTATGTTTTTCTTTGCACCTGCAGATCGCATGATCACGATGATTCGTTTGTGCCACGTTGTTTTCCTCTGCTCCTCTCAGCTGAAACAGCAGCAGTATTACTTTTTTACAGGTAGTATGTCCACGCGTTCGCCCATTTATAAGCTGTCAGAGTTGTGCGTTTGGTTGTTTGTTCTTCGCATTCAGTTGGCCCTTAAATGCACCTGAGGAGGACTTTTCACTTAAATTTAGGACGAGTCACCTCCTTCGTATGTCAGCGGCCACGTTTCAGTTCACTGTGACGTCATTTGTGTTTTGTGCAATGTTGCCGACTGTCATTAAGTTTATTAATCAACATGCTGTCAGATAGTGTTAAAACAGAGAAATTCTCCTTCATAAACACTTGTCATCTCTTTTTACTTGTAGTAAAATTGCTTTCAGTAACTCTAACTGGGGTCATATCTATCTCTCTTGGTGTTGCTTCAGTTAAAACGTGGATGAACACAAAAATGCCATGTTAATTACTGTTCTACCTGTGTTACTGCATACTACATATTGTTGAAGAACTTGTAAATAGTTTGCATTGAACTTGCATAGGATCTTGTTACTGTGGCGTGCTCTTTTTGCCTGTACAATTCTGCTTCTAAATGTGTGTGACTGTTGAGATGACACTCTTTTTGTACATGACTGTCTTTTTATTTGAGAATATTGATTCTGTCCTTTTTCATTCTAAAGTTGAGTTTGAAGAGTTCAGACATGCCTGAAGTTTGACTTTAATAAAGCTGTACTCTGTCTCAGTGAAACTGGGGTCACTTCTTAACCAGGCGGCATCTAGGAGGTATCAAGGTGAAACACTGGCTGAATTAGTCACATGGCGATTCACCTTTTTTTTTTCTGCAGTGCCTAAGTCAGGGTTAGGGAGTTCACAACAAGACTGACAAAGAGGCAGTTTAAAAAAGACAAGATTCATATCTGTTTATGAGCCGAGTCTGAGTTCAGACTATTAACATCATGGGAAGAAGATGTGGAACTTAAGGTTCTGATCCCATTTCTTCTGTACACATCAAACAAAAAGGAAAAATGCCTACAAGCATCATCTTTATTTCAAATTAAGGTTATTAAATCAAATTTAACAATGCCAGTAGATAGAAAAGGCACTGGGCAGATTAAGCAGAGATTATTTATGCCTGCCCTTATTACCTCCGCCAGGCCGCAGGAGGTTATGTTTTTGCCCACGTTTGTCTGTCTGTTGGTTAGCAAGATAACTCAAAAAGTTTTGGACGGATTTCGATGAAACTTTCAGGCGTTGTTGGAAATGGTACAAGGAAGAACTGATTAAATTTTGGGGATGATCCGGATCATCATCTGGATCCAGGAATTTTTTTAAAGGATTCTTTAACATTGTGAGATACGGCCATTTTCAACATGTGTGCAGGCGCAATGGAGGGCGCTGGTCAGACACGAACTCCGTGTTCTTCAAAGTTTTAGGCACAAAAGCACGCGGAAAACAGTGGTGGGCCGGGCCCGGCAGCGTGCCTGTGTTTGCGCTACGCTGCAAAAGCTGAGACGGGCAGCTGTCCAGCGCGGGATTATTTGGCAGAAATTCCCCGGGCAGCCATAGGGGCTGCACAAAAACGAGCTCTCTGCCGGGGAAGCTTCCAAATTCTCTTTTGGCGCGGAGCGCAATCCCAATAAAACCCACGCCAACCTGTCTACCCAATTTGCATCCGTCAGTGAAGCCCTGAGTGCTGCTTTCAGTGATCTATGAAAACGCTCGCATAACCCATTGGCCTGTGGGTTGTATGCGGTTGTGCGATGAATTGCAACGCCCGCAGCCTGGGAGAGTGGAGATGGAGGAGATGGACACAACAGCAACACTTGAGTTTATTACCTCCGCCAAGGAGGTAATGCTTTTACTGGCATTTGTCTGTTTGTCTGTCTGTTTCACCAGAGGTGGTTCTTGGCCTAGAGAGGAACCCATTACATTTTGGGGATGATCTGGGAATGCATACCTCAGCCAAGGCTCTTCTCACAGTCTGTCAGCCACAAAACTCCAAAACTAATGGACAGACTTGGATGCAATTTTCACCACAAGTGGCGATAGGCCTACACACAAGCCCATTACATTTTGGAGGTGATCCATGAGAAACGGAAGGAACCTTGGCGGAGGTATGCGCTCTAGGAGTGCTTTTCTAGTTAATCATTCATGGCAAACTATGGAGACACAACAAAAAATAGCAAACAATATTAAAACAAATTCCTTACTTTAAATACATTTATATATCTAACAAAGCAATTTTTGTCATTTTTTAAAGCTTGACAAATGTGGTACATAATTTCAAGTCATCAATGCTAAATTGCTAATATTCCATAAATTAACCCCAGAGGCTTTATTTAGATATTTATGGGTCATTCTAGAATTGGAGGACAATTTAGGCTCAAAAATGGTTAAAAAAAAAAAAAAATCAACCTTTTATAATTTTCTGTTCTGTATTTAGGAAAAACGAATAATAAATCATCAGAACTCACTGGCATCAGAGGCGCTTTTCATGATGCGCGTCGGTGCAGCTGCAGCCATGATGTCAGAACCGCGATTCAGTCGATGCGTCGCGTTAAAACGAGTCATTCTCGTTACTCACCATTCAGTTACAGAAGACTTGATATATTAATTTAAACAACTTCTGAAACTTACTCAACTTTTCATCAGTCACATAAGGTGTTTTTTAGCATATTATTTATTTTAAAATCATTGCTCAAATACACTACGCATATAATTAGTTAAACTATTACAAAGAAAATAGATTAATAAATCAAGAAAATCTGAAATCGTGTTATGTCTACATGACTTAGCCAAATCGACATTAAAAACGCCACAAATTTTTTTTTAAACATTCATTCTTTCCACAAACTCATCAGTTATTTCTGTATAAACTAACCTTTAAGTTTATCCAAAAGAGCTTTAATATCAACAAAATTAGCATAAAGACTCCGTGAATTAAAATGAATAAGTGAAAAATTATGATCCAGCTTAACTTTCACGTTCAGTTGCTCGTCTGAACAATAATCATCATCATAACAATAATCATCATCATAACAATAATCATCATCATAGGGCAGATTGCATCAGGTGTGTGCAGGAACGTGCGGCGTGTCTCAGATGAGGCCCAGATAAACTCGCCTAAAATAAAACTCTGCGCCATGCATTTTTAATCATATTTAAACCTCGAGATGGCATAGCTAACGTGACGTGGCTTCTTGCATCCACGCATTAAGGCAGAAAAGATGACGCCCGCAACTATTTCCGGTTAAGAAACTTTTACGATTTGAAGCGTGCAAAGTAACAGGGAAAGCGAGACGATCTGGTTGAAGTACCTCAGGGTCTCATTCACGAGCAGTGCTGGGTAAGTTACTAAAAAACTGTAACTAATTACAGTTGCTAATTACCTCTTTTCTAAAGTAAGTGAGTTACTTTACCAATTGCTGCATGATTAAAGTAATTAGTTACTTGGAAAAGTAACTTTTACATTATTTTTAAATGCATACTTAAATCATCTTGCACACTTAGCATCCATCCATCCATCTTCTACTGCTTATCTGGAGAACTGGGTCGCGGGGGCCTCAGACCAGGCAGAGTAGCCCAGACTTCCACTTGGTTCTCAGCTGCACCACGATCCCCATGATCCCTCCTGCAAGTGGTGAGCCCACTGGAGGGTGGACCCGTGTACACTGGGTCCTTTTCATGGAAATCCACTGGACCACTCTTAGTCTGGCCCTTCACCCAGGACCAGTTTGCCTTGAGAGACCCTACCAGGGGCAAGTTGCCCCCGACAACACAGCTCCTGGGATTATACGGGCATTCAAACCCCTCCTCCATGATAAGGTGGCGATCCACAGAGGGGGCGCACATTGCAACATAATTTAATTAATGGATTACATTACTGGCTTATTAATGTCAGGCTGAAAACAGACTGTTTCAGACAGATCTTTTAGAACATGTTCAGTCTGCTTTATCCTGCCTTGAGAGCTCTTATTGTGGGAAAAATCTGAAGAAAATCAACATGATATTGCCAGTAATTTCCTCATTTTGGAGTGAGAGTTGGCAACACTGCATAAAGCTGTCCATGCTTAGCTTACCTTTATGATATGGATTTAATCCAATGTGCAGTGATCCAAAGAAAATGTCCATTATCCACAATCCAAATCTCTGCTGTGACAGAGACATGATCCAGTCCCTCAAATTCCTTTTGGAGATTAAAATCCTTTTTGAATAATCCAGGTAGCAAGTAAATGCGTTTTAACTTCAGTGGATCACAGTCTTAGCTGTCTGATGGAAAGTGACTATTATCATGTCTTCAGTCTGTAACGACGGATCTGGTATCCATCCATCCATCTTCTTCCGCTTAATCCTTTTCGGGTCGCGGGGGGACTGGAGCCTATCCCAGCATCTTTGGGCGAGAGGCAGGGTACACCTTGGACAGATCGCCAGTCCATCGCAGGGCCAACACAGAGAGACAGACAACCATTCACTCTCACATTCATACCTAAGGACAATTTAGAATCCCTAGTTATGAGGCCAATTAACCTAACTTGCATGTTTTTGGCATGTGGGAGGAAACCGGAGAAATCCCGGAGTAAACCCACACAGACACGGGGAGAACATGCAAACTCCACACAGATCACTGTTGGTCGGGGGCTGGGATCGAACCCAGGATCCCCCGGCTAAGGGTGAGTTGCTGTGCTGCCACAGTGCTAACCACTCCGCCACTGCGCTGCCCTACGGATCTGACCCAGTAAGAATTAAACCTGATGGACCTGGCAATCAGGTTTAATTCTTGCTGGGTCACAAACTGTCCAGATGCATACCTGTGCTTGAAATCCAGCCGTGGCTGTTGAGACAAGAATATTTCCACTTTACAACCAGCAGTGGCCGTTCAGATAGCGTAGATCCACTAACACGGTGTTGTTAGCATAGCTAGCCGTTACTTAACACTAGCTTTGTCAGAGCTTTGTTGCTGTTTTCAAGCGCTTCTGAAGATTGCAGTAGGTCTCAACCGGCACTTAGCTTCCAACCCACCAATATGGTGGGTTGGAAGCCAACATTGTGTGCAGTCACTGTGGTTTTGGCTTAACCTCGACAAAGGAAAAATAATCTATTTCCACAAAAACAAAATAGCTTCATCTTTTCCTCCACTCAGTAGCGAAGACTGGGCTCTCTGCAACAGGTCAAGTCGACTGACGGCTACGTCTCAGCTATGGTGGGATCAGTTTGTATATTCATTTATTTGCGCCGTATTAATAAAACGAATGAGTAACGCATCTGATCAAATTTCAGTAACTGTAGTTAGTGCATTACTGAATTTTTAAACAGTAATTTCATTACACAGCACGTTACTACAAAAGTAGTGGCGTTACTTTGCAATGCTTACTCCCAACACTGTTCACGAGTGAGGGGAGAGTGGAGCGGGAGATTGACAGACGGACTGGAGCAGAATCTGCAGTGATGTGGACATTGTACCAGTCCGTTGTGGTGAAGAAGGAGCTGAGCTCTAAAGTAAAGCTGTCAGTTTAAGATAAGATAAGCCTTTATTAGTCCCACAATGGGGAAATTCCAATTTACCGGTCAATCTACGTGCCTACCCTCACCTATGGCCGTGAGTTTCGGGTAATGACCGAAAGAATGAGATCGTGGACACAAGCGGCTGAAATGAGCTTTCTCCATAGGATTGCTGGACTCACCATTACAGGAAGGGTCCAGGGGAGGCTCAGAGTAGAACCACTGCTCCTCCACATTGAAAGAAGCCAGTTGAGGTGGTTTGGGCATCTGATCAGGATGCCTCCCACTTGAGATATTTTGGGCACGTCCCACCGGGAGGAGACCCCGGGGCAGACCCAGGACATGCTGGAGAGACTATAAATTCTCCCAGCTGGCCCAGGACGTCTTGGTATCCTCTGTGAAGAGCTGGAGCAGGTGGGCGGGGAGAAGGAAGTCTGGGCTTCTCTGCTTGAGTTGTTGCCTCTGCGACCAGGGCCTCCGGAAAATAGATGGATGGATGGATGGATTGTAAAAAGGCTCTTTTTGTAATTCAAAACGGTGAACATATATAGAAAGTCCTTTGTGATTATTATGGTTTTTCCAATTACATGACGAGTTACGATATTTATATATTGTATTCGCCGGTGTAAGTGGACACTGAAAAGTGTTTATGATTGAGATTTGAGCTTTTTAAATTTCATATGCCCGACTTTTAATTTGAAAATCCACACCGGAACTCTGTCATGTCCGTTAGCTTGATTTAGCTCATCTCTGCTCCGTGTCATCCTACTGTTTTTCTGTTTGGTCTAAACATGCGTGACTTCCATCATCCGAAGACACGGAAAACACCCAGGCTTGAGTCGTGCTGACAGAAAACGTCAACATGATGGCAAAGAAATAAAAAAACAGCCGCTATTTAAAGGTTAGAACCGGACTTTTTGGTCAGTGTTTCAGGACGCGGACACGGGCCAGATGTCCTGGTTTGACAGATGTTGCTAGTTAGCTTAGCCTGGTCTGCTAACATTGTGTGCAGTTACTGTGGTGTTGGCTTGTTTTGTTCCTATTAGTGTGTGTGTCTGTCTGAGTGTATATTTGAGCTATAAAAATGGAATAATTTTTGATATCCAGGTGTAAAGCAGCAGTGGATAATAATGTGGGTCACCAGGAGAGAGCAGGTGCAGCATGTTGGCCTCAGTGTGCAGCTTTGAAATTAAACACTTCACGTTGTCCATGCCAGGTTTAAATTTGATTAAACAGTAATGACGTTGTTTGTGTGTTACAGGGGTCACCAACTAAAAGTGCAAGAGGTCCCATAAGTCGGTCTGAATTAGGGCTGGGGATCTTTAGGCACCTCATGATACAACAGGATTTCCTCTGGTAACACTTCTCGGTGGCGGGCCGCCCTCGCCAGAAATTTTACCGCCGCACCAAGGAGATATGAATTTATTAAGAAAAATATATGAAGCAATGACTTTCCGCAAGCACGCACACGAACAACGCGTGTGGCCGTCATCCGCTCAGAGTTTAGAAGCGCCCCGCCCACGCAAGTTTTCCAGTCAGTCAGCAGGCAGTGTCTCGCTAAGCGCGACTGTCCGACAGAAACGTGAGTTTGTTAAAGTACGTTAAATGTGGAAAAAAAATCAGAAGAGGTATGTAAGCACTGGCGTTTATCGTGGTTTTAACTCACTGGAAACGGGAGCAATAATGGAAGAATCGCTTAGCTAAGAGATGTGGTTAGAATTCAGATGCAGCCGGCTTCATATGAAGGGAAAGGCGAGAGGGACTGATGAATTGCTGAGGATATGTTTCACCAGCCACTACAATATTAAGTTATGTTCTGTAGGAATTGCAGGAATGAAGAGACTGGCAATTTCGCTTTCCTCGCACGAGCAGGCGTACCATTTTTATTCTCCAGCGGCAGTAACAAAAAGCAACAGCTAAAAAAGCTAGCTCTATTTTCACTCTAAACTGAGGTCCTTCAGCGGCTGCATAGAGAGGTGTCTGATGAGAAAGCCTGAGAGCACAACTATAACTTCCTAAACAGATCATTCTGTACATGAACACATATTGTGGTGAATTACAGTATGTCTTTAGAGTCCGCTACAGTTCCCTATTATGTATCTAGCAGGTTAAGATGACCAAAATTCACAAAGTCAGTGACTTTAATCTGTCAGCAGCCTTCAGACAAACTAAATGTGCCAATATTTGATTTCAAAATAAGGGAGGTTTTTCCTGCTGTCTGGGTGGTGGTGAGATTTCTAAAAAAATATATATATATATAAATGTAACAGAAATATTTTAACAGAAATAACGGCATCCTTGGTCATTTAAGTTAACTTATTTCATTAAATACAATTTTAATAATTTTTTTCTTTGTAATCAGAGTTAAATTATTGTTCTGATCTGACTGCAAAATTCTGGTCAAAAATGTAAATTGTTATAAGGAAAAAGTAAAAAAAAAATTGCCACAGTCTGTTTCAAATTTATCTAAAAAAACAGTTATTTTATTTTAAAAAACAGACAAAAATTTGCCATAAAATAATCCACAGATTTATAATAAAGTTTCAAATGTACAAGAAAAGTCAATTTTGCAAGAGGAAATTACAAATTTGGGGAACATGGTTTCAACTTTAGATAGATTTACAGAGAAAAGTAGAAAACTATAAGAAAATTGTTATAAATTTTGGAGAAAAACCTCAAACCTTCAAGACTGAAGTCATTACTCAGGTTTTTAAGTTGGTGCTCTTTGTACCCTTAAGTCAACTAGAAATTTTTGGTTGTCTGCTTTTAATTATTAATTTCAAAGCACTGCTTTTACATGAGTAGAATTTCTGGTTACTATACCCACCTCTGATCATATAATTTAAGTATGCATGAGTACATTACTATTATGAATGTTTTTTCCCTTCCCTACTCTCTCAATGAAAAAAAAAAAAAGAAACACTAGAATAAAATACAAAAAATACATATATTTTTGTCATTTAAAAATCCTGCAGGACAAAACATGACACTTGATATTTTCTAACCTGTTTGTATTACCACCATAGACAGAGAGAGAAGCTGAATTAGACAGAGCTTAGAGAGGGAAAGATGAGACAGAAGAGAGGAGCCAAGGAGAGAAAAGTGTTCAGGCAGAGGAAGGAGAGAAGGATAACACCACTAAAAAGTCTAAACAGGATGTCTGGGTGGAACCCCAACTGGCCCAATATTCAAGCCTCAGTTGTACAATACTTCAAATGGTAAGTTCCATATGCAACGTTACTGTGTAAAATTTTAAAAAGAAATAAATAGTATAAAATTAACATATTCCGGTATGTTTACTGCTGTTGCCACCGCGCCAACGTCTTTAAGCCAGAGGAAACACTGTACAATTATGATTCAGGATCTCTGATTTGATTCTAAAATGATTCTCGATGCATTTTTTGTTTGGTTTTTTTTCAGGATTTTTTCATCTCACTGTGTGACAGCTTGGTACTTTTAAAGCCAAGTGTTTGCAATGACCCATGAATTTACTTCAAACATCCATCCATCCATCCATCTTCTACCGCTTTTCCAGAGGTCCGGGTCGCGGAGGCAGCAGTTCAAGCAGAGAAGCCCAGACTTCCCTCTCCCCAGCCACCTGCTCCAGCTCTTCAGAGGGGATACCAAGGCGTTCCCAGACTAGCTGGGAGACATAGTCTCTCCACCGAGTCCTGGGTCTGCCCCGGGGTCTCCTCCCAGTGGGACGTGCCTGAAACACCTCAAGTGGGAGACGTCCAGGAGGCATCCTAATCAGATGCCCATACCACCTCAACTGACTCCTTTCAATGTGGAGGAGCAGCGGTTCTACTCTGAGCCTCTCCCGGATGACTGAGCTCCTCACCCTATCTCTGAGGGTGAGTCCAGCAATCCTACGGAGAAAGCTCATTTCAGCCGCTTGTATCCGCAATCTCGTTCTTTCGGTCATTACCCAAAGCTCGTGACCATAGGTGAGAGTAGGAACGTAGATTGACTGGTAAATCGACAGCTTTGCCTTAGAACTAAGCTCCCTCTTCACCACAACAGACCGGTACAACGTCCGCATCACTGCAGATGCTGCTCCAATCCGTCTGTCGATCTCTCGCTCCATTTTCCCCTCACTCGTGAACAAGACCCCAAGATACTTAAACTCCTCCACTTGGGGCAGGAGCCTGTCCCCAACCCGGAGAGGACAATCCACCTTTTTCCGGCTGAGGACCATGGACTCGGACTTGGAGGTGCTGATTCTCATCCCAGCCGCTTCACACTCAGCGGCAAACCGTCCCAGCAAGAGCTGTAGGTCATTGCTGGATGAAGCCAACAGGACAACATCATCTGCAAACAACAGAGATGAGATCCTGTGGTCACCAAGCATGACACCCTCCATTCCCTGGCTGCGCCTAGAAATCCTGTCCATAAAAATTATGAACAGGACCGGTGACAAAGGGCAGCCCTGGCGGAGTCCAACTCTCACTGGGAATGACTCCGACCGAGTGTTGGCAATACGAACTAAACTCTCACAACGGTCGTACAGAGACCGAATAGCTCGTAACAACAAGCCCGATACCCCATACTCCCGAAGCACCCCCCACAAAAATCCACGAGGGACGCGGTCAAATGCCTTCTCCAAGTCCACAAAACACATGTAAACTGGTTGGGCAAACTCCCACGAACCCTCAAGAATTCTCGAGAGGGTAAAGAGCTGGTCCGATGTGCCACGGCCAGGACGAAAACCACATTGCTGCTCCTGAATCCGAGGTTCGACCAACGGCCGGACTCTCCTCTCCAGTACCTTGGCATAGACCTTCCCAGGGAGGCTGAGGAGTGTGATCCCTCTAAAGTTGGAGCACACCCTCCGGTCCCCTTTTTTGAAGAGAGGAACCACCACCCCGGTTTGCCATGCCAAAGGCACTGCCCCCGACCTCCACGCAATGTTGCAGAGGCGTGTCAACCATGACAGCCCAACAACATCCAGGGCCTTGAGGTACTCGGGGCGAATCTCGTCCACCCCCGGGGCCCGGCCACCAAGGAGATTTTTAACCACCTTGGCGACCTCAGCCCCTGTGATAGGCGAGTCATCCCCCTTGTCCCCAAACCCTGCTTCCTCTGTGGAAGGCGTATCAGTGGGATTGAGGAGATCCTCGAAGTATTCCTTCCACCGCCCGACGATATCCCCAGTTGAAGTCAACAGTGTCCCATCCGCACCATACACAGTGTGGACGGGGAGCTGCTTTCCCCTCCTGAGCCGACGAACAGTTTGCCAGAATCTCTTTGAAGCCGACCGAAAGTCTTGTTCCATGGCCTCACCGAACTCCTCCCATACCCGGGTTTTTGCTTCAGCAACCACCCGAGCTGCACTCCGCTTGGCCTGCCGGTACACCTCAGCTGCTTCGGGAGTCCCACAAGCCAACCAAGCTTGATAGGACTCCTTCTTCAGCTTAATGGCCCCCCTCACCACTGGTGTCCACCACTTGGTTCGGGGGTTGCCACCACGAGATGCACCGACCACCTTGCGGCCGCAGCTCTGGGCCGCCGCTTCAACAACAGAGGTGGAGAACATGGCCCATTCAGACTCCATGTCTCCAGACTCCCTCGGAATGTGGTTGAAGTTCTTCCGGAGGTGGGAGTTGAAGACCTCCCGGACAAGGGCCTCAGCCAGACGCTCCCAGCACACCCTCACTATACGTTTGGGTCTACCAGGTCTGAATGGCTTCCTCCCCTGCCATCGGATCCAACTCACCACCAGGTGGTGATCAGTTGACAGCTCTGCACCTCTCTTTACTCGGGTGTCCAAGACATACGGTCGCAGGTCTGATGATACGATAACAAAATCGATCATCGACCTGCGGCCTAGGGTGTCCTGGTGCCAGGTGCACATATGGACACCCTTATGCTTGAACATGGTGTTCGTTATGGACAGACTGTGGTTAGCACAGAAGTCCAATAACTGAACACCACTCGGGTTCAGATCGGGCAGGCCGTTCCTCCCAATCACCCCCCTCCAGGTTTCACTGTCGTTGCCCACGTGCGCATTGAAGTCCCCCAGTAGGACAATGGAGTCTCCAGGAGGAGCACCCTCCAGCACCCCAGTCACAGACTCCAAAAAGGATGGGTACTCTGAAACATCATTTGGTGCATAGGCACAAATGATGGTCAGGACCCGTTTCCCAACCCGAAGGCGCAGGGAAGCAACCCTTTCGTCCACCGGGGAAAACTCCAATATAGAGGCAGCAAGGTGGGGCGATACAAGAATACCTACCCCTGCTCGTCGCCTCTCGCCCGGGGCAACTCCAGAAAAGGCCAAGCTCCAGCCCCTCTCCAGGAGACTGGTTCCGGAACCGGAGCTGTGTGTTGAGGTGAGGCCGACTATATCTAGCCGGTATCGCTCAATCTCGTACACCAGCTCAGGCTCCTTCCCCACCAGAGAGGTGACATTCCACGTACCAAAAGCCAGTTTAGAAAGCTTGGGATCAGTCCGCCAAGGTCTCCGCCTTTGACTGCCACCTAATCCACATAGCACCGGACTTCCATGATCCCTCCTGCAGGTGGTGAACCTACTGGAGGGCGGACCCATGTAACTCCTTCGGGCATGGATCGTCACCTTATCGTGGTGGGGGGGTTTGCGTGCCCCAGTGATCCCAGGAGCTATGTTGTCCGGGGCAATTTGCCTCTGATAGGGTCTCCCAAGACAAACTGGTCCTGGGTGAAGGGCCAGACTAAGAACGATCCAACAGACTCTCATGATAAATTGTATATCAAGGATTCAGTGTACCCCGCCCGGTATGGGGTTACCGGGGCCCCACCCTGGAGCCAGGCCTGGGGGAGGGGCTCGAAGGCTAGCGTCTGGTGGCCAGGTTTCCACCCATGGGACCCGGCCGGGCTCAGCCCGAAGGAGTTACTTCAAACATATTTTAATAAAAGAAATGGAAGAGAAATGTGACAAGTCACATGGACAAATTCATCTGGAAACATTTTATTAAGCAGATGTTTTAGCTGCTTTTAGTTCTGTATTTTTTTAAGCAAAAAAAAAATCATAAAATATTTGCTCAATTAAAAAAAAAAGCATAATAATTTAATTGTAATAATACAGGGGAACACTAAATGTGTTTTTGACTCCAAGTAGATGGCTCTAAAATTCTAAAATCTGCAACTTAAATCCTAAAAATGGAAAGTTTTACAGGAAAACGCAAACTACATTACATACATTTAAAAAGATTAATATTTACAAAACAAAATCTCACAAAAGTCCACCTCTATACTACATTTTCAGTATTTAAAAAAAAGGTTTCAAACTATAAGCCTAAAAATCGGACAGAAAATATAATTAATTCCACAGTATAGAATTCCTTTGGAGGTTTTTTTGTCAACAATGTTTTTATCTTTTTAACTTCGTCTGTGTCTGTCTGGGTAACTCTGTCACGGGGAGAGAGGAGGTGGATGTGTGTGGAACTTTTCATGTTCAGTAACACACAGAGCATATTATTGTTTTCACATGATATCAGAAGGTCGTGGAAATTACCTCCATAAACAACGTCGTGCTGGCCCAATGGGGACGCCGTCCCAGGAAGGTGTGGAGGAGCCGTGGGAACCTTCCGCCAACAGACCCCCAGGTGGACCAGCACCATCGCAGGCAGCCAGAGTGGTGGTAGACACAATTTCACAGCAGCATTTCATTCCGCGGGTTACATGGGAAGGAAGCGTGGCTATCTGCCTGCTGTATCCCATGGAGAACGTCCAAGGTCCCATGTCATAGTGCCCGGACGGCTGCTGCCGATACAGCACTTGAGTTTCCCTTTTTCGTTTGGTTAAAACAAAACTATAATTTTTCCCCAAATGATATTAAAAAGTTTTGGAGTCCGGACAGAGAACTCTTGAGGTCTTGATCTGGACCGGAGTCCACCAGTTGGTGACCCCTGGTGTATTAATTAAATTGTTTTTGTTACTTTATTGACAACTTTTTTTTTTTTTTTTTTTTTTTTGCGTTATTCAATTTTAAATCAACAATGTGTCCTGAATTTCCTTGATATATTGCCTGGTTTTCTGCTTTAGTTTTCTATTCTACCATTGAACTGTCTGGCAAAACACTTTTTAAACTGTTTTTAAAAGTCCTGTACTTGTGTAGTTATGGTCTGTTTAGAAACTAGAAGGCACTTGGAGAGTGCATGGCTCCGCCAAGACAAGTTGTCTACCGTCTAATGTGTGCCAGTTGACAACGCATCATCATAATCTTTCTTTGCCTGTGTAACGGATGCCAACTAGCACTGTTCGGCGTAGAACGTTAGTAAAAAAAAAACCTCCCTCCCGAAAAAAGCCTCATACAGTATCGGTAGCGCTGAGCTATCGGTCGGACCTTTAGCTCAGCGCGATCGTGCTGTGTCTCCCATGCTCGAACTGTGTAGTTGACTGGTAGGTCGCGGGTTCATGTCCCGAGTGGGGCGAACTGCGCAGGATGATCTCAGTCACAATGGTGCCGTGAACCCGGGATGGGAGTGAGGTTTAAGGGGGAGAGTGTAACGGATGCCAACTAGCACTGTTCGGCGTAGAACGTTAGTAAAAAAAAAACCTCCCTCCCGAAAAAAGCCTCATACAGTATCGGTAGCGCTGAGCTATCGGTCGGACCTTTAGCTCAGCGCGACCGTGCTGTGTCTCCCATGCTCGAACTGTGTAGTTGACTGGTAGGTCGCGGGTTCATGTCCCGAGTGGGGCGAACTGCGCAGGATGATCTCAGTCACGCCTGCGTATTTTAAGGTTGATTATCCTATTAATTTTCATGGCATTTGCAAAAATATTTTGCAGAGAGTAATCCCTCTGATGACTTGGTCATTCTTGTAAACGCATGCACAAACACAACAAAGTATTTTTAACAACTGGGATGCTTGTTTCAACTTGTATACTTAAGCAATATTACACAAGATGGAGTTACAGTGTCGTGATTATACTCACTACGGCTGTGATACTCTTAATGCCCTCCGCTATGGCATTAAGCGTGTCACAGCTGTAGTTAGTATAATCACAATACCGTAACGATGTCAAGTGTAATATTGCTTTTATACAACATTTCCAGCAAGCAAAATTTATTAAATGACAGCAATACTGGACAAAAATATTATGATTTGTTTGTTGAACCAGTTATTTTGTGCAGCTGAGGAAAAAATAGTCCTAAATCTAGCCAGTAACTTGCTAATTTCTGTAATAATAACTGTAATTTCCCAGTTTGGGATCTGTCTATCTCAATCACCATGAAGATGTCTATTGTCATTTCACACACATGTAAATAGGGCTGTCCTGGTAGCCACAGTTATGTAGTACCGTGCTATGGACAAGCCTACCGCGGAGGATAAGGAGCAACCGCAACAACCACGGTGTTCACTTCCTGTTGTGTGGCTATATATCATTGTTCACGTATGTGCCCCTATTGATTATTAAATAAATTGTTAAATATTAAGTGCATTTTTATTGCCAACAGCATGTGTGCACCCGGTACTGTGGAAGCTTCCACAGCACCATGTGCTGCCGCTGCTAGCACTGGGTGGAGCATTCTTTCTCCAGACAGACTCCAGCAGGCAGTTCATGGCGGAAGCGTTTGGACGAATTGCTAAATACAGGCATGACAGTGAGCACAGTAAGGGCACAAAGCGTGTTATTTCCTTCTGAGCAGAGTGTTTATGATCCTGACAATCGAGCTCCGTGAGCAAAACAACTACTGCATCGTGCATTGCTTGTTTGAACGTGATTTTTCAGACAGCGGCAAAAATCAAGGAGACAAGAGCCACGCAGGGTCCTGTACGGAGGCTGTGCCGTTTAAATAAGCTGAACGTTGCTGCAGTCTCCAGTCCACACATGCCGTAGTTGAAATACCGGAGTTACCACCACTGCTTTATGAAAATAATCTTTTTTTTAACCGACTCAGTAGTTCATGCCTAGTAAGACCAGCGCTCCGCATAATTGTCACAAATGCACATAAAGTTGAGACAGAGCTGCAGCGAGTTTCTCACAGCTTCCATTGTTTGCCACATAAGTTATGAACCCTGTTTAAATTACAAGACCACAGGGTCCTAAAAACATTTGCAATAATATGGCACATCGCGTTGAGCTATCCACCATAACCGCAGGGGAAATTCCTCCACTGTGACAGCCCTACATGTAAGCAAATTAAGTATTGCCAAGTGCAAAAGTAGTAAGTGTTTACAAAACATACCTATTAAGTCGATACTTCAGAAAATCCCAGATCAAAACATATCCAATACCAGTCGCCACAAGCTAGTAGTTAGTATGCTAACGATTTAGCTCGTTTTGTTCACTTTTCTTTGTATTTTCAGATGAAACGGAGTCCATCACCACAAAGGTATTGTGGTTTGTTAATCGAGACAATATCAAATTCTAGCACTGCCTATTTTTTTAAACAGACGTAAAATAGCTTAATGTAAAACAGGGTCTCCAGCCTGGGGCTCCTGGAACGTTTAGGTTTCTGTGGGAAATTTTCTAATTTCACTTCTTAATTGGTCCAAAGATTTGCAAATAGTTTGCTGTTGTTGTGCATGGATGCAAGAGTTCCTACAGAACACATGCACAACTATGACACATTATTTGCAAATCTTTGGACCAATTAAGAAGTGAAAATAGAAAATTTCCCAGAGAAACCTGAATGCTTCAGGAGACCCTGTTGTAAAATGACTGGGTAGATGGAAGTAGACCTTTGCGAAAGGGTGGGACTTCTGAGTCACGAATGTTTAATTTTTTTGTCAAACAGCGCTTCACTGTGGAAATTAAGGTATCCAAAACAGTACTGCAATTGTCAGAGTTGACTGAAAAATACTGTTAGTAATTAACGTTACTAGAACACCTTTGAAGAGGAATGATACATATCCAGTGAAATTGGAGTGCAGTTATTGCGGATTATAGTAACTCCTGGAGTCACAGTTGTCCAATCAAATTGCTCGGTCAGAACTAAGTGTTGTATAAAGTAATATGAATAACCAGGTTTCTATTGTGCTATGTAACCACCATAACTGGAATATAATCATAACCAGGATATGGCGCATAACTGGAATGCTCCTGTAAACACACTTTATGTTGAAAAACACATAAGTGATCCAGACTACGCCTGATCCAGCTTTGTCCAAAAATCTAATGGGCTCATCCTTGGCCCACAGGCTGCTTTTGATGAAAATTTAATCAAAAACTGTTCTGTACCTTTGTGTAGACCTGCTAACAGACCAGCAAACAAAGCAGAGTGAACGCACGTCCTTGGCGGAGATAGGTCACTTGGGTTTTCATTTTCCTTGATTGTTTTACTGTCCTGTCCTTCATCATCTCTGGCTGAAAAGTTAATAGTGGTCAAATTTGGCCGCTATTAACTTTTCAGCCTATGAACTTTTCAGCCCCGCCTCGTATATTCAACAAATATTCTAAACACTTATTTTTGCTCCTTTTCTTACGTGCTGAAGTAGACAGACGTTTTTCTCTGTATTCACTAGTCATAATTCTATTAAGGTGTGAGCCCTTTTTTAAAGTCTGTGTTGATGAGCACTTTTATTTGCAAAGATAATTCTTCCACCTGTCTGTTGTGACATATCAAATACACTGATGCTAAAAGGATGCTTTGTAATGCACACAACACAATGCTGCAGGTGTAGCCATTTTGGGGAGTCTGAGCGATTGGCATTTTGACGGCTTCAGTATCCGCATGATCATCTGTTCAGTGTCCATTAAAAGTTCATGACTAAGTGAAGTGGCCCCGTGATGGACTGACGATCTGTCCAGGGTGTACCCTGCCTCTCCCCAGAGATGCCGGGATAGGCTCCAGCCCCCCTGTGACCAGAAAAGGATTATGCGGTAGAAGATGGATGAATGAATGACTAGGTGAAGTTGCAAAATTTAGACTGGCATTTTACCATCACCAGACCGGGGCACGCTTGTGCGGCAGTTGATGATCTTTCATCAGCTTGTATCAACTGGATGGATTGTCTTAATAGTGGAGAAGTGGAAACCATTATGATGAAAAAAGACACGGAAAACAAAACTATCATGTTTATATTTTTGTTGAGTAAAATTTCATTTCATTTTCATTCCTTTCATAAGCAGCATTAGTCAGCATGCCTTTGTTATTGAACATAAAAATAACCTGTGTAATAACATGGCACCGTATTGAAAACCAAGAACTCTAACAGGAAACACAAACTGTGTACCTCCTTATTATTATTTTAAAGCCTAAAAATATCAGCCGTTTGTAAGTTAGTTTATTTATTAGATCTCCATTAGTCTTTCCATAGCAGTGGCCGTTCTTCTTGGGGTCAAGCACAATGGAAATGATTGTGAAACTAGATGTTGACCAATCCAAATTCAGTTTATGTTGAGTAGTACATAAACTCTTATGAATAATAAATTGGGATATCATATATTAAAATGGTCAAAACATTCATTGGTTTAAAGATCAGATTAATGATAGTGACACCCTTTGGAACGTCAACACTCTCATTACAGTGATGTATAAAGGCTGTTGACTGAAGTCCACCCTGAGAGACGAGATGAAGAGGAGGCTGCTGCGTGGGATCCTGTCAGAAATCTCCATCCGGTTGGCACTCTTAGTAGTGTTCCTGTAAGTTTGGCATGGTTACAAATGCATATTTCAGAATTATGGAGGCAGTCGGCCCCATATCATTGTTTGTGCTCCACTCAGTGTGACGGAGCAGCTTCCGCCTTTCTACCGTGAGATCCAGCCTGAGGAGATGTGGCTCTACAAATACCACCGGGTGGAGAAGGATCACATACCCACATCTGTTATGTTTGTAAGTGAGAAACTTCAATACAAAAGATCTTTGTCCCAGCGTTGACAAATTGCAAGTCACCTGCTGTTCATATGGATTTTTTTTTTTCTCCAGCACACAGTCAGTTTTGTTTCTGTAGCTGTAGTTACTTGGGTGAAGTTTCTTCAATCCAACTTGAATAATTTTTAACAGAGATTCCAAGTGAACCGTTTGTATGGGTTCAGATCCAAGCAGATGCGCGTTTACAACGTTAAAGTATTTAATCATAATGTACCTTTTTTACATGCATAATGTAATTTTTTCTATTCTTAAAGAAAAAGAGAAAGTTAAGATGCTCAGTGATCATTGAGCCACAGACCAGTTTGCCACCATGTTTCGAGGCCTCTCAGTAAATTGTCATGTGACCATCAAGGATTTCCTTTGTGCATATTCAAAATCGGCATAAAGCTGGACAGAAACAGAATGAATGTGAATTGTATTAAGTCTCTACCACCTGACCGTTGTAGTAAAATAAATGCAAAATACAGTGGTAATGCTCGGGGTCAAACGCTCATTCAAATGGGTCTTCTCAAGGGTGTTGTGTAGTTCATTTTGGCTCATTCCAGCGAAGCCCAAAGGAGCTAATGTGACGACGTGGCGGCCGTCTGGCTACGTTTCACCGGAATCACTACTCCTCCTTGGCATTTGTCCCGATGCTCACCAAACTTAAGCTGGATTTATGCACTCGCATCATATCAACGCCTTTTCCGCAGGCACGGTGATTGACAGTTTTTTCTTGTGTATTGGGTGAAATGCGTTGTTCCGTTACCAAAACGGGTTTCAGCCGATGTATAGAGTGATTTGTGTTCTTCGTGTGTTTTTGTTTATGAAATAGAGATGGACAAGAGCAGATTGTGATGGAGTTGGAGCTAAATGTGAAGAAAAAGCAACTTTTAATACAATCGTTGCACAGTGAAAAAGGGAAGTTGGCGAAAACGGTGCGTGCGACCACCACCGCTGCTGTTTTGACAATCTGTGTAATTCCTGGGGTCACGACGAACCACAAAATGCTCTGTATGTGCTTCCTCAATATTCTTTTGAATTTGGACTGCTGTTTAACCGACTCGCCTTGGAAATTGTGTCTCCATGAAGAGGCAGCGCGATGCAGCGGCGAGAACCAGGAAGGAGGAGACAAAGTGGACCAATCACAGCTCTTATGGCCTGCGTTGCCGACGTGCACCTCTCCAGAGAAGGAGAGGTGCGACTGACCTCGCCTTCAAGCACATCCTAGATAGGTCTGCATCTAGGCTGTGCTTAAGGTCAAGGTCAATGGTCAGGAGATCTGAGCACTCTCAGGGTGATTTCATCAGGCCAGAATGAGCTGCTTCATCATGGACGGTCTGGCTGTGTTAATTTAAAAAAACAAAGAAGCAATAAAAGGAAACTGTTTCTGATTCTCTTGAATCAATTTTGGCCTTTCTGCTTCATCTTCTAATTTTACTTCCAACGGATATGTTGTTGAAGTCTCCGCTTCTTCTGTCTGTTTTAGAGTGTGGTGGTTTTCACCCCACTGATTGTGATCTTCATTTTCACCTTCTTGAATAAGTCTGAACGTGGAGATGTGAAGGAAGCTTCTCTTGGTAAGAAACAGACGCACAGACATGGGTTTCTGGTGTTTTAATGCGTCATTTGGCTCTGTGATTTGACTCGTCTTTGTCATGATTCAGTTCTGTTTCCCCTTGTCATCCAGCTGTGACTCTGACTCTGGTGCTGAACGGAGTTTTCACCAATGTCGTCAAACTTGTGGTTGGCAGGTAAACGGGCAGCATCACATGCTTTACTAGCTGTCACACAGTAGATGAATGGCTGCATTTGCCTTCCGTGTCTGTCCTCAGGCCACGACCAGACTTCTTCTACCGCTGTTTTCCTGACGGTCAGATGAACTTGGAGCTGCGGTGTAGCGGTGACCCAGATGCCGTCATTGAGGGAAGAAAGAGCTTTCCCAGCGGACATTCTTCCTGTAAGAGGCTGTTACAGTCAATTAATCTGCATGGCTGGTATGCTTTCATGAACAATAAAAGCAGATAGATGCACAAAAGTGGGACATAAACCCATTTATCCGAGCATTCTGTGTTTCTATAAAAAGCCTCTGACTTCAGTGATTCTCTGTAAAACTTTATCTATGCTTGGTCCCAGTTGCCTTCGCAGGTCTGGGTTTTACAGCACTCTACATTGGAGGAAAGCTGCGCTGCTTCAGTGCACCGGGTCAGGGCAGAGCGTGGCGGCTGTGTGCCTTCCTCACCCCTTTACTCTTCGCATCTGCGATCGCTCTTTCCAGAACGTGCGACTACAAGCACCACTGGCAAGGTCGGGGCCAAAGAACCACTCGGCACAAACATCAATTCAAACAAGAAACCAAAGATTTCATGCAAATGTTCAGATTTCTGTTACATCTCTGAGACTCGGTGTAAATCCGTGTGTGTGTGTGTGTTTTTCTCTTTTTCTTGTGTAGATGTATTAGTTGGGTCTCTGCTGGGTCTAGCCTTTGCCTGGCTGTGCTACAGGCAGCACTATCCTCCACTTCAGGACCCGGACTCCGACAGGCCTCTGCGTCACAGAGAGACTGTCCCTGCTGCACAGGAACGCAAAATGGCCAACTACATCCTGCCGCTGTAGCACAGCTGCTACTGCATTGTACACACATTGTCATTTGTACAGGGATGCATGGTGATCTTGTAATCCTGTTTTGTTTTTTTGGTTTTTTTTTCCAAATTATTAGGGCTGGACAGCATATCTGATTTTATTGGTTATCATTGTTACTGAATTGGGAGTTTGTTGCTTTTTTTGCACAGTAGCATATGGTTCTCAGTTTGTTTTCTGAATTGAAATCAGTGATTACTCGGTCACCTTCCTCTTGAATGTCTTAAAACACTTGAGAGCTGCCTAGCACATCAGTGGTTCACGCAAGTGGACCTCGTCTACTCACAACCTATCATTTCCCCGCCTGTAAACACGGAAATGATAGTTCATTAGTTTTAGAGATCTTCTGTTGTTATGGCCTCTCCCAGCTCTGCACACTCTGTGTGTTGTGCCTATACAGTAGATCTCATAGTTACGACAGCTAAGTCAGTTGGCTACACAACCACTGCACTACAGTCTACCGTGGCTCGGCTGTTGTACAACAATTTCTCACATATGGTCACTATTTAGTGATTGTTTTCTAAGCTTCGGAGTTTTTAAAGCAGCACATTCATGGATGTTCACTTTTGACCTGTAGGAAAGACAACTGATGATATCTGGTGAAGAGAATCAGTGCTGGGAATTTTTAACCTAAGCGTTCAGCCACACACTCCGCCCGTGAATGCCTACTGTAAGAGTGCGGTGCTGATGCTTAGACGCAAGTTTAAACCTTGAAAATTTTCCCCACACCTACACCTGCATATACCGTGTGGTTCTTCATGTGCTACACTTCTGTGTTAGGCATCACCACGGCCCACCAGCATCACACTGTGATAGAGGTATTCACAGGTGGAGTATGTGTGGTTGACCCCCTTAGATTTTGTATAAGATCTCACAGCTGTGAAGCTTTCTCAGGTGTTACAATCGGAAGGGATACTAAAAAAAAAGAATGTTAGCTGTTTGTTAAAAAGTCAAAACCCAGAATTCTTCTACTCGTAAAATGGCTGAAATAGCACAAACAACCCCTCAAAGTAACAGACAGGCTCTCTTTTCTGCTTTACATTCAGAATCATTTAACAGGATCACGAGATGTGATCAAGTCATCCAAAATAAATGGACCAACTAATGCCTGATCTATCAGAGTACAGCTA
Source organism: Pholidichthys leucotaenia (assembly GCA_020510985.1). Taxonomy (NCBI): domain Eukaryota; kingdom Metazoa; phylum Chordata; class Actinopteri; order Cichliformes; family Pholidichthyidae; genus Pholidichthys; species Pholidichthys leucotaenia. Next base: position 43,682,783 of record CM035838.1, on the reverse strand, counting down.
GTGAAGATGGAGGCATCTGTGTGACCAGCTCATACCTGTAGGATATGTGGGCAGTGGTTATGGATATTATCATAGTGATAGGTTTATGCTTGCTGTCTTTTCTGTTCAGCTGACTCATGGATAAGTAAGGGAAATAATCAGTTATACTGCCACGCTGCCCCACGAAAACTCACAGCACCTGTACTTCTCTTATTGTTGATCAGTCCAATGTGAGACAAAAGCCAAGAGTCCACACCTTATTTCGCAGGATGTTCTTTCGGCTATCCTGTATTTAAAAAGATTGGGGGGGGGGGTCATTGGGAATAAAATCAGGTTGGGTTTTTTTTTCAAGAGTGACCTGGCCAAGAGGACTTTCCTGCATTGTTCAAGATGTTCGATTTAAAGGGTTCCATCTCATTCACATTTTGGGACTACAGTTACGCTCTTTGACAACAGAAGAATAAAAGAAAAGTGTATGAAGGCTTTACTCTTTCATTGGATTTGTTAACATTAAGAAAAACACAAGATGCCTCTGGATAATCAGTATATATGGTACTTGTGCTGTGTCATAACGCTGCCCCACCCCACTCAGTGTTAAATCCTTTAAAACCTAATGTCTTCCTTCAGCATATTTTGAATGTTTCCACTGTTAAATATCTGAGATGGCGCAAACGTGCCCAGTCCTCAGTATAACCTCCTGATGTAGCAGTGACACTCTGACCTTCTTGTCATGTTTTAAATGATTACGTCGTCTCTGACGTAACTGGACAGCACGCCTGATCATGCTCGCTCAATCAGTTCAGCCATAAAGGACTAGTGACTTCAATGTCTCTCCTCATCCGTGCTTTCAGGCTTCCTGCCGGCCTGTTAGACGTGTCCCGTTGTCCTATGTTGAACTGTTGAAACGGAAGCAGAGACGTGGTGCGTCTGTTTCTGACGAGCCTGAGTGTGTTTGGGCTGTGGCTCCTCCAGGTGATGGTGCTATCCTCCCACTGCTTCTGCTGGTCAGGCTGTTTGTTCTCTTACCAGTTGTTCTCTTACATTAGATTGTGTGTTGTTTTTTTTCTTTTAGTTTTCCTGGACTTTCTATTATTATTTTTTTTCATTTAAGTTTATTGTTTGTCTGTGTGGGGTTTGACTTTTTATTACCTCAACCAAGGAGGTTATTTAATCGGGGTGGTTGGTCTGTCTGTCTGTTAGCAGGTTTACACAAAAACTGCTGGATGGATTTGGATGAAATTTTCACCAGAGGTGGTCCTTGGCCTAGAGAGGAACCCATAATATTTTGGTGGCGATCCGAGTATGCATGCCTCCACCAAGGCTCTTATCTTCTCACAGTGTGTTAGCAAGAATCCTCCAAAACAATACTGGATGGACTTGGATGCAATTTTCACCAGAAGTGGCTCGTGGCCTACACACGAACCCATTGCATTTTGGAGGTGATCCATCAGGGACAGAGGGAGCCATGGCGGAGGTATGCACTCTTCTAGTTTAAAAAAAAAAAAATCTTTCTGTTTTGAGGTTTTTGTTTACATTGAATTCACTTACATTTGTTAAACTTGATATTTTCCACGTAGAAATGTGGGAAATGTGCATTTGTGTGTGAAACCAAGCAACGCGTTGCAGGGTCAAAGAAAACGGCAGGATCACACTGATTTCAGACCAAACATGGCATAAAAACATGAATTTGTGCCTTTGTTGGCTGCATAATCTGTTAATGAGCTATAAGCAGTGTTACACTATATGCTCTGTTCATTTGATCCCTTTTTTCAGTGTGTAGGATTCATTTTTTTTTCCACAATATTTTTATTGAACCTTTTTACAAACAAAACACAAACAATCAAACACTAACACTAAAATAATTAAAAAAAATAATAACACCAACAACCACTAACAAAGGCAGGTCTTCAACAATGCTCCTCTGTTTAGTCTAGACAATCCATTACGTAAGTATACATACTATACATTCACCAATTTGGAATTTACAAGGTCCACACACATCATTCACCTTCTTCTTCAAAAGTTATGTTTAAATTCTTTACATAATCAATGAAAGGTCTCCATATATTCTCAAACACATTTTCCTTTGATTTCAGTATGTATGTTATTCTTTCCAGTGGAAGGTTTGTTAACATCTGTCTTAACCACTGAGTCACATCTGGTCTATGAGTCTTTTTCCACAGTAGTGCAATACAGTTTTTGGCGTTAAGCAAACTGAGGTCTATGAATGCTCTTTCACTCTTGTTAAAGTTATGCTTTTCTGGATAAAGACCCAACAAAAACAGTTTAGGATTCAGTATGATTTGTTTTTGAAATTATTTTTTCAATGGTTACCCTCACCTCTTCCCAAAACATTCTAATTTTTCTACATTCCCATAAACAATGAAATAGGGTTCCAGGATTCATTTTTGAAGTGAAATGTTAAATGTGTCACGATGCCTTTCTTTACCTCAAAAGAAAAATGTTTATTTTAATTATCAAGGAAGTCCAAGGTGAAAATATCGTAGAATTTAAACTGTAGCAAGACAAGAAATGAGAAATGGAGAGCTTTGGTCATTTTAAGCAGTTAGTTTTGAGATGTTGTGCAAGTGTATATTTAATTTTGAGGCATGTAGGAGTTTACTTGAATTTTGAATATGTGTTACTTTCAATGTGGACATAAGTGATTATAGTGGAGGGAACATGGGTTTCTCTGGGAGCTTTTAATTAGAATCTGCTGCATTTTTGATAATGTCCTGCATGTTAAACTGCTGAAAAGAAACATGTTTGTTCATTACTTCCATCCATTCATTCCATCTTCTAATTTACTTGACCTTCACCATGTGTATACTGCAACGAGTGTGTGTCAGAAAAGAAAGACGACATTAAAACTTGTCCATCTGCTTTTTCATCATCATGTAGCAGCTGTTCATGCCATGGCCATGTTGTGATGCCTTGTTTGTCTTTTTTGTGACATTAAGTTTTCACATGAGTTAACTAACACCACCCATCCACACATTTGCAATTTTTTCCTTTGAGTCTGCATTCCTGGTTTTGGTTATGTGACTTTAAAATATTCACGTCAAAATATAAAGCAGCTGTGGCTGCATCGATGAAAGTTTGTAAAATAGAATTTTTAAATGTATTTTACGTTTTCTAGATGCACTTTGTTCCTTTGTATTTGTATGTGGTGTACTTGGAAGTAATTTCCTAATATACTGTATATACTTCTGTGTATCTTAAGAAGAAAACCTCAGATCTTCTTGCTGGCTATCCTTGTACAGTCTGTTGCTGAAAACTGAAACATGTAATGCTGGTTGAATTTGTGGCTTTTAAGGAACAGTAGTGGGAAGTGATTAAATAAACTCTTTAAAATAAATAGAGGAGCAAGAGGAAACGCTATAGATGTACGAGAACAATTAATGTGAAAAAAACACTGGTGCAGTTGACAATATCTGAATCTTTTGTTTCAAATTCGTTCGAGCCTTGTTTAATTTGATAGATTTTGAGCGTTTGCACAAGGGAGAAATTAGTCTTGAACAATTTCTGTTAATGATGAAAAGATGTATTTTAAAACAAAACTATTTTTTTTTTCAAACCAAACTAGAATGAAAGCTGAAGATAATGTTGATGGGTTTTTTTTTTTTACTCATTTCAGGATTTACTGTGCAAACTCTTTAAGCTGCTGTTTTCGGTTTTATCAGTTTAAAAAAATAAAGAGATGCATCTTTTTGGGGGGGAGGAAAACCCAGAAGGCAAACTTCTCTATTTCAAAATCTCGAGTGCTGCCATAAACTTGAGAAATTTTGATACTCTGAATCTAAATGCAAGCTCTTCATTGCAGTTTACTATTAATTAGTGAATAATTTTAGTTCTATATACTTGAACCAGAATTTAAAAACGTCTGAAGTCTATGCACCCGGTCATTCCTTTATATACTGCTCAAAAAAATAAAGGGAACACTTTGAAAACACATCAGATTTTAATGGGGAAAAAATAAGCTGGATATCGAAATTGTGGCAGGCTAGTCCAGTTTACGCAGATTAAAAAGTGTTCCTTTAATCTGAGTAAGCTGGACTAGCCTGCCACAATTTCAATATCCAGCTTATTTTTTCCCATTAAAATCTGATGTGCTTTCAAAGTGTTCCCTTTATTTTTTTGAGCAGTATATTTTGCTTCCAAATAGCCACATTCTTGTAACTGTTAAATTGGTCTTGACCAATAGTTGAATATGTCCAGTTACTGCGATTTTTAAGGAAACTGGAATAAAGGTCTGACAGGCCCAAGAAACTTCCTACAGCAGATGAATAGTATCTGATATCTGTCTTTTAGAAACAGAATACAACAAAGACCTGACACACGACCTGAGAGATTCACACAGTCAAATTATTTCTTAAAGCTACCCTCGTTTTCGGTAGTTAATGATCAGACTTTAACCATTTAACACAATGACAAACCTCAAAATTATAAATATAGCTGCAAGCAGCGATCATCAGGTTCCAAGCAGGTGTGAACTTCAAAGTCTTGTATTGCTTAGCAACAACATTTAAAACCTAAGGTCTGCTACACATTAGTTTTTAAAGCAGCGCTATGCAACTTTCTTGTTCCTTGGAACACCAAAAAAGGCCACAACCAGGTGACCATGACCCCAGTCTCAACAGCCAACCACAGGGCTTTTAGTTAGTGGTGGCTAAAGTCATTCCCTTTGATTCGCTGCTGGAACTGAGGCCACAGCTACTCTGCTCAGTAATGACACAAAAAAAAGAGCTGTTGAAGGCAATGTGGGCCCACTCAGGTTATGGATGAAGTGACACTCACTCAGTCAAATCTTGGCGTACCATCAAAATAATTTTGCAAGCATTATCTTGAGGTGAAAGTCTAATATAGTGCTACATTAAAATGTACAGGAGAGCCATGCTGTACTTCAGCTGTTGTTTAGAAGAACAAGAGCTCCCTGGCAAGATTCAAACATAGGACCTCCTGCTTTCCAGACACTGGAACCACAGCACCACACAACTGCTTTAGTTTTCACTCTTTCTCAAATGATAAATGCTCAGTTGTGTAGAGGAGCTTGAAATAACGAGGCGATGTGATTCATAAACCAAAGTTTATTATCAGCTCCTCTAACAAGTCTCATCCTAGTGCAGCAGCAGAAGAAGGAAAAAGAGACCGAACAGTTTCGGCTCCATGAACTTATACTTGTACATAACAAAAGACATGCATATCAAAAGCTGACATCCCTCATTATCTTAATCTCCCCCATTGTCTTCGTACTCCTCCTCATGGCCCTGGGGGGTGAGGGCAGCTCCTCCGGTCTCCACCGCAGTGTCTGGGAAGGTCTTTGTTCTTACACTGGCGGTTGAGAGTCTTTGTCCTTTCTGAGGTGTGAAGTCGCCTTACATATGTAATCACCAAACATTCCCACATGCTTCAACATATGTAGGTTATGGAATATATGATTAATATAGCTCACAGCCCCCCCCCCAAACGACTAAGAAAGGACAATAGAAAAATTCACAGTTTAAGATAATTACTATGACATACTAACTGCTACACCTCTTGCCACAGAAGAAACTTTCCAGCAGCCATGCTCCTAAGAGAGTTCAGTGGTAATCATAACAGCATAGCAAAATCACAAGTCAGTCCTAAACTGTTACAGCACAATTAGTGAACAACTGTTGAGTAGTTTGCATCAGTCCCTGTGCCGTCTGGGTTTTAATCTTCTCCCGAATCTGCTATGGGTCCGCTTGGGCGTCCTGCTGGGACCTTCCTGTAAGGAATCTGCAGCTTGGGGAGGAGAGTGATTATTTGTTCCCTGCAGGGGGGCTGAGTCTTTTCTCTTGGGGGGTCTACCCCGCCGAGGTGCTCTCGCCAACCGTGCAGGCTCGTCTCTCAACAAGAAGGCAGGTTTAAGTCTGTCAATGCTGACTGTTTCTTTTCTATCCCCAAAATCAAGCACAAAGTGTTTATCACCAGGTTCCAGCACTCTGAATGGCCCATCGTATGCTGGGCGGAAAGTTGGTTTTAAAGCTTCATGCCTAACAAAAACGAATTCAGCGTTCTTTAAAGCTTGGGGGACAAAAACCCGTGGAAAAGAGTGATGTGCCGGCCCGGGGAGAGAGTCCGGTCCGTTGCTGCCGAAAAACCTCGGGGCTGGAAAATGCCCTGGCTCTGGGTTCTCTGGTAAAAATTCACCTGGGAGCCTGAGAGGTTGTGCAAAAACTAATTCTGCTGGAGAGGCGTCTAGATCCTCTTTGGGCGCAGCACGCAACCCCAATAAAACCCAGGGAAGTTTATTTACCCAATTTGTATCCGTTAGTGAGGCTCTGAGGGCGGCCTTTAAAGACCTGTGAAAACGCTCGCATAACCCATTAGCCTGAGGGTGATAAGCGGTGGTGTGGTGAATTGTCGCCCCTAAGCTGCTGGACAGGGCTGACCAAAGCTCCGAGACAAATTGAGGCCCCCTATCGGACGTGATGTCCGATGGGACGCCGAAACGTGCCACCCAGTTTGTCAAAAAAACGCGAGCGACTTCCTCCGCTGTGATTGACGCCAGAGGGACTGCCTCTGGCCAGCGCGTGGTGCGGTCTATCATTGTTAACAGGTGTGTGAAACCTTGGGAGGAAGGTAGTGGCCCCACGAGGTCGACATGAACGTGGTTGAACCTTCTAGCAGGGATCGGAAAAGGCTCCAGAGGGGCTTTTGTGTGTTTGTGTATTTTGGCGCGCTGACAAGAAATGCAAGTTTTTGCCCATTCTTTTACGTTTTTGCGCAGGCCAGGCCACACAAACTTTTCGGCGACCATTTTAACCGAGGCGCGCACACCTGGGTGCGCGAGGGAGTGAATTGAGTCGAAAATACGGCGGCGCCATGTAGCTGGGACTAACGGGCGAGGTCGGCCGGTTGAGATATCGCATATTAGGGGGGGCACGCCGTCGCGTAAACCCCTTTCCTCCAGCCTTAACCCTGTTGGTCCAGACAAGAGTGCGCGCACGTCCGCGTCACTACTTTGTTCCTCTGCCATGGCTGCATAATCTATCCCTGCATGGATTGGGGCCACGTATGTGTCCGTGTTGGTGAAGAGTTCCGCGGCTGAGGTAGTATAATCTGTCTCCTCGCGCTGTGACATCGTCAGAGCGCGAGAGAGGCAGTCTGCTACCACGTTAAGTTTGCCTGCCACATGTCGAATGTCTGTGGTGAACTCTGAAATGGCAGCCAGCTGTCGTTGTTGCCTGCCTGACCACGGTACGGAAATTTTAGCCATAGCAAAGGTGAGCGGTTTGTGGTCTACAAAAGCCGTGAAACTCCGCCCTTCTAACCAGAACTGGAAGTGGCGGATGGATAAATGAAGCGCTAGCAGCTCCCTGTCAAAAATGCTGTATTTACGCTCGGTTTGGTTTAGCGACTTGCTGAAGAATGCCAAAGGTTGCCAGATTCCGCTGACATGTTGTTCTACAACTGCCCCTATAGCTAGGTCCGAAGCATCTGTGGTTAGCGCAATGCGGGCCGAGGGATCGGGGTGAACCAACAATGTGGCATTAGCTAGGGCGCTTTTTACTTCCGCGAAAGCGCATTCGCGCTCCGGGGTCCATTCGACCGCGTTGGAAGCTTTCTGTTTTCTGAGCGCGTCATATAGGGGCTGCATGAGCTGAGCTGCGTGGGGGGGGAAACGGTTGTAAAAATTAACCATTCCCAAAAATTCTTGCAGCGATTTGACCGTTTGTGGCCACGGGAAACTTTTTATCGCGTGAACTTTGTCTGGAAGTGGGACTGCCCCCTTAGGAGAAACTCTGTGTCCTAAAAAATCAATTTGTGACACACCGAATTTGCATTTGGCTGGATTGATTATTAATCCGTGCTCTTCTAGCCTCTGAAAAACCATAGTGAGATGCCGCTCGTGTTCTTCCTCAGACGGGCTGGCTACCAGCATATCGTCGAGGTAGACAAAAACAAAAGGGAGGTCGCGTAATACTGCGTCCATCATCCGCTGAAAGGTTTGAGCCGCGCCTTTGAGGCCGAAAGGCATTCGCAAAAATTCAAAAAGGTCGAAAGGAGCTATTACAGCTGTTTTAGGAATGTCCTCTGCTCGAACTGGGACTTGATGATAACCGCAGACCAGGTCTATTTTTGAAAAAATGCGCGCACCCGCCAGGTGCAGTGAAAAATCCTGAATGTGAGGAATTGGGTAGCGGTCATGCGCTGTCGCATTGTTTAATCTGCGGTAATCACCGCACGGTCTCCAAGAACCGTCGGATTTCGGAACCATGTGAAGTGGTGAGGCCCAGGGGCTTTTCGAGCGTTTAATAATGCCTAATTTTTCAAGGGTAGTAAACTCGTCCCAAGCTATGGCGAGCTTGGCCGCGTGTAAGCGCCGAGCTGTGGCAAATACAGGTGGGCCCGTTGTGGGAATAAAATGTTCAACCCCGTGTTTAGCCATTGTGGCTGAGAATTTGGGAATTGTGAGTGCTGGAAATTGGGTGAGGAGTTGATCAAACTTACCTCCTGCTGTGGTGACGCTAGCCTGCACGGGTGGTGGAGAAAGTCGGGCTGAGCAGGGAATAGAAGCAAAGGACAGTGCATTAACCAAGCGCCTGTTCGCTAGATCAACTAATAACCCATGTGCACACAAAAAATCTGCACCCAACAAGTTAAAACTCACCGCCGCTACAACAAATGTCCATCTGTAGTTGCGGCCGTGGATGCAGAGGTGCAGGCTCTTTTCGCCAAAAGTGTCGATGATGGAGCCGTTGGCTGCCACCGCTCCATTGCCCCGGGGGCCCATGGCCCGGTCTGCTTGGGAGGGCATGACAAAACTTAGTTGAGCTCCCGTGTTGATAAGGAACCGCTTGCCGGTGTGTCCGTCCGTCACATATAAAAGTTTGCTTTTTTCGCCGAGAACCGCCGCTGTTAACGGCTCTCGGCTTCGGCGTTTTCCGGAAATTGTGAATTTGCAGGGGGGAACGCATTTGTAAGCCTTCTCGGCGAAGCGGTGGTGGTAATAACAAACGTCGCTCCGTCTGTTGCATCCTGGGCGTGTCGCTGTCACCGCGGGCTGATTCTGCTCGGTGATTTGTGGCTCCTCATGGCTCCGGACATCAGCGTTGAGGTCTGTGGATGCTGCTGTGGGTGTCTGCTCCCTGCAGGCGTTGACAAGCCGTTGAGCTTCGTGAGCTAGCGTGTGGAAGTCTTGCTGGGTGCTGCATCGCATGTTGGCCAGCGTCCCTCTCATGTGTGGCGGCAGTGTACTGAGGAATATGAAATGGAAGAGGAAGTTGTCATTGTCCTCTTCTTTAAGTTGCAGCAAGTCCTCCATGAGGGCCTTGGGTTTGCATCCTCTGTGGCCGTAGACCGCCAGGATCCTCTCGGCTCTCTCCTCAGCTGAGGGGACGTAATTTGCCACGATGGTCGCTTTCAGTTCTTCATATTTGTCCTGGGCCGGCGGCCGCTGGATTATGCTCCGCGCACATCTCGAAGTGGCGGCGTTGAGTTTGGCGACGATGTGATAGAACTTTGTATCGTCAGCCGTGATGCCCGCAAGTGCAAACTGGGCTTCAGCTTGCTGAAACCACGAGGCGGGGTCTTCCTGCCAGAAGTCCGGCAGGTTGACGGTGACGGCGTTTGTGTAGACCGTCACTGTTGTGTCCGCAGGGTGAGAGTGCCTTGCTTCGGCTCTCTCCGCGGCGCTGGTGCTCGGTTGAGCCCTCTCTATCACTTCTGCCGTGGGGGAACGTTGTCCATCTGTTCCCCTGTCTGCATGGGTGCCGGCGTCTGCCTGGGTCGCCACAGATGAGTCGATCGTGGGGGAACGCCTCTGGTCCATTCTCGCGTCAGGGTCACCAGTGTAGAGGAGCTTGAAATAACGAGGCGATGTGATTCATAAACCAAAGTTTATTATCAGCTCCTCTAACAAGTCTCATCCTAGTGCAGCAGCAGAAGAAGGAAAAAGAGACCGAACAGTTTCGGCTCTATGAACTTATACTTGCACATAACAAAAGACATGCATATCAAAAGCTGACATCCCTCATTATCTTAATCTCCCCCATTGTCTTTGTACTCCTCCTCATGGCCCTGGGGGGTGAGGGCAGCTCCTCCGGTCTCCACCGCAGTGTCTGGGAAGGTCTTTGTTCTTACACTGGCGGTTGAGAGTCTTTGTCCTTTCTGAGGTGTGAAGTCGCCTTACATATGTAATCACCAAACATTCCCACATGCTTCAACATATGTAGGTTATGGAATATATGATTAATATAGCCCACAAATTGAAATGATTCCCAGCAGCAGTAGTAGAGAATTTAAAAGTTAAGGTGCACTATATATTATTTTTAAAAGGACAGAAGAGGCATGTTGTACTTGAGAAGAATGACACATTACCAGCATGGCTTTAAACTTTTTTGCTCACCAGCCACTGTGGCTAGTGATTTTCCACAGTTACTTGCCACTCAACCTTTTCACTAGCCACAATTTTTTGGTTTGAAAATTATGTTTAATATGATCAAATTGTATTGTGGCATGCTAAAATGTACTTTTAACTAAATTTACAACATTTTTCAATATAAATTACCCTTATACTGTGGTGGTACGGATGGGGGATTCTCCACCCAGAGACGGCAGCTGGGGTAAAGAGGGAACAATGTGCTGAAGGAGGAAGTGTCTGCTATGTCTAGAAATGAAGGAGTCGGCGGTGAGACTTCATGCAACATGGAACTCTCCTTTATTATACAGAACTTGGGGTTTATATACAGAGGGGCTGTGCCAACCTCACACCACCCTAGGGGGCGGGCAGTGCCACACATACACATACGCACACATCCAACAGTGTTACCGGGGGGTCTTAGACAGGACAGTAAGAACTATTCGCCCCCCGGGGAGAGGAGGATGCACCAGAACTACTGGAGGAGAAAAGGGTGTGAGAATGCGGTAAAATCATATCAATCAAATCACCCCTTTATTGTCATTCAACTGTACAACCAATCATGTACAGTGGAACGAGATTGTGTTTTACCTATCTACTGTGTTAATCACACACACCCCAAGTGTAGAATCAGAGGGCCGCTGCCATGCAAGGTGCCGCCACAAATTTCCCTCCTCCATTCCATTATTGCTAAGCACCAAGCTGGACGGCAGGAAGTTCCACTTTTTTTTGTATGGTCTTCAGCATGACCTGGCCGGGATTTGAACCCCTGCCTCCTGGGTGTGGGGCGGATGCTCTACCAACTGAGCCACCACTCCGGAATGAGAATGCGGTACTGGCGTGATGTTATGTTAATGTGCCATGCATGTCTTTGTTCCACACAATGATTATGGTCGGGATTCCTGGATGTCAATGCATGGAATTAAAGATTATAAAAAGAGGATGCACAGAGACCCAGCAGATTTTACTGTATTGAATGTTGGAGAAGGAATAAAGTTCGTGTGTTGTTCAGCTCGTTGCCTCGCTTGCTTCCTTTCTCCACATTGGTGACTCCAAGACATGCCATGTGTTGTGTTGGGTTCTTTTATAAATAAAGACTGCTGCTTTGGGTGAACACGGAGCCTCCTTTATTGACTGGCTGCAACACATTAACACACGAACCCCGCCATATTAATCTCCATCATGCTGTACTCCTGACAACATCCGGTCTGTGTCGCCCCCTAGTGGCTCCACATATGTAATGCCTAGATTACACCACATCCCCCTTACTGAAGCTAGGTTGACCCCTTTTAGCTGAAAAAACAAAATACATTTTTATATGAGATCTTTTCCGTTCCGTTTTGTCAACTAACTATGACAGCATAAATTTAACACATCACCCCCTTTAACAAATCTATAACATTTTTTTTTTCACACTGTTGCCATGTAAGAACATATTATGCAAAGGCCTCTTATTTTCTATTTAAGGAAGGCATTTTTAGAACTCAACTCTGCTTTCACAAATATTAACATACAACTCTACAGATCCAGTCTCTTTGGTTTAATCACTTCTCTACCAGACCTGGTTCGAACAACACCTGGTGTTTCCTGTGCATTGGGCTCAGAAGCAGTTTCTGTAGGAGTGTCTTTTCCATTTGACTGGGTCCGTTGTGGTTCCATCTCAGTCTTTGGTATCGACATAGGCACAAGATGAGTGCGGTTCCTCCTGATTGTCCCTTGTGGTCCACTGATGACATAGGACCGTGGAGTTTTGTGGACAGATGTCACTGTGCCCTGTGCTTTTGCATCTGTAATCCAAACAGAGTTTCCGGGTAACAGTTTATCTAAATCTCTCGTTCTGTGTCTTTTGTTGAAACATTCTGTTTGCCTCATCCGTCTCTCCTTTTCCACATGACGAATTTGTTGCAGATTCGGCACGCATGGCTGCAAGGCCTCTGGAAGCATTGGCAGGGTGGTACGAAGCCTACGCCCCATGAGAAGCTGTGCTGGGCTGTAGCCATTTGCCAACACTGTGGTTCTGTAGGCTAACGGTGCTCTGTATGGATCACTGGCTTTCTTGATAAGGTTTTTGACTGTTTGGACAGCTCTTTCTGCCTCACTGTTACTTTGGGGGTACCCGGGACTACTGGTCACATGCTCAAAACAGTACTCCTTTGCAAAGTCTTCCATTTCCTGACTTGCGAACTGCGGGCCGTTATCCGTGATCAGTATCTCCGGTATTCCGTGACGTGCAAACATTGATTTTAAATGCACAATGACATTGGCAGAGCGAGTTGGGCTGAGCTGGGCAATCTCTATATACCTAGAGAAGTAGTCCACTAATAACAGGTAGTTTTTGTCTTGTAGCGTGAACAAATCAGCTCCCAACTTCTGCCATGGCCTTTCTGGTAAATCTGTGGGCATTAAAGGCTCTCTCACATTAACTCTTTCCTGTATGCACTGTCTACATTTGAGTACAACTTCACTGATCTGGTTGCTTAAACCTGGCCACCATACAGCCTGACGGGCGTGCTCTCTGCATTTAACCACCCCCTGGTGGCCCTCATGTATCTTGTCCAAAACTGCATTTCTCATGTTAGCGGGGATAACTAACCTCGTGCCTCTCAGTAGTAGTCCGTTATGCACACTCAAAACGGCTCTCTCAGACCAGTAGTGCTTCACCGCTCCCTGTAGCTGGTTACGATCCGGCCAGCCTTCTGTGCAGTATTTCATGACTTGTGAACAGACGCTGTCGGACTGCAGTTGCTCTTGGAGATCTGCAAGATATTTGCTGCTTGTAGGGAGTCCCTCTAGCACAGAGTCAACATAAATGTTAGTGTCCTCCATAAGATCTGTGTCTGTGTGAGTAACACTGTTTGTGAGCGGTAAGCGTGAGAGCGTGTCGGCAGTGGTGAGACTTTTGCCCGGGATGTGCTTTATAGTGTATGAGTACCTCATTAGGCGCATACGAAATCTCTGTATACGCGGTGGAAGCGCATCCAAAGCTTGTCCTCCCAGTAGGCTCACTAGTGGCTTATGATCAGTTTCTAGTTCAAAGTGCAGACCCAGGATAAAGTCATTGAATCTTTCACAGGCCCACGTGAGAGCCAGCGCTTCTTTTTCCAGCTGGGCGTAGCGCTGCTCTGTAGGTGTCAATGATCGGGAAGCGTAAGCAACTGGTGACCACACGTCTCTCTCCTTCTGTAGCATGACTGCCCCCAATCCGTATGAAGAGGCATCTGCAGATATTTTCTGTGGTTTGTTTGGGTCATAGAGCTGCAATACAGGAGCAGAGGACAGTTCTTGTTTGAGGTTACAAAATGCATTTTGTTGTCCATGCCCCCAGTACCACATGTTCTTTGTTGAAAGCAAGTCTCTCAATGGTTTGTCCTTTTCAGAAAGGTTCGGAATGAACTTCCCCAGCTGGTTCACCATTCCGAGAAAGCTCCTGAGCTCACTCACGTTGCTTGGCTCTTTCATGTCCTGAACAGCTTGGGTTTTGTCTGGATCTGGCCTCATTCCTTCTGCTGAAACAATAAACCCAAGAAATTTGACCTTTCTTTTGCCAAACTCACATTTTGACGTATTCAACGTAACGCCAGCTTTCTCCGCACGCTTCAAGACAGCGTGCAGTCTTGCGTAGTGCTGCTCCTTGGTGGATCCCCAGACCAGGATATTGTCCATGTGACAGACGACTCCGTCAAGACCCGCTGTAACCTCTGTTACCATCATGTTTTGGAAATGTTCAGGTGCACTGGAAATACCAAATGGCAAACGGTTAAAGTGGTATCTGCCAAATGGCGTAATGAATGTGGTGAGAAAGGCCGACTCTTTAAACAGTGGTATTTGCCAAAATCCCATATTTGCATCGAGCTTTGAAAAGTACTGAGCACCTGTGAGCATGCCTAGCGTTTGGTCCACAGACGGGAGGATGTATCTTTCGCGACACACTGACTCGTTTAAAGATGTCATGTCCACACAGATACGCACCTTTTCTTTGTCCTTTTTGGGAGCTACAACCATGCCACAGCACCAATCTGTTGGCTGCTCCACGCGACTGATGACTCCCAACTTTTCCATCCTCTCGAGCTCTTCTTTCACTTTACCCATGAGCGGCAGTGGCACACGCCTTGGCACCTTGAGCGAAAAGGGCTTAGCATCAGGTTTCAGTTTAATTGTGTATGGCTTTTGAACAAGCCCAAGTCCATCGCATAACTTCGGGTACGCTTTTCTCACTGTCTCTTGGTCTATAGTGTCAACTCTGGCAATTAGTTTCAGTCTCACGGAAGCTGTTCTACTCAGTAGTGCCATGCGCAGATTTTTGACAATATAGATTTTCTCAGTAGCGCTCTTGTCACCGTATGTAATAGTCTCTGTCATAGACCCCAACACGGTTAGTGCAGTTCCACCTGGTCCGTAGAGTGGTTTTTGTGCCTTTTCCAACTGTTCATTTTTTTTCTTGAAGGTTTCAAATGTCTGTTCAGAAAACGCTGTGACGTCCGCTCCGGAATCTAACTTGAAAGTCACTTTATTTCCTCTCACATTTATGTCTGCCAGCCACGGATCCTCTCCTAGATCCACTTCACCCAGAAAAAGTCCGTCTGCATTGTCAGCGACCTCATTCACAGTTGGGTTGGACCTACAGACTCTAATATAGTGTCCACGTTTTTTACAGTTATGGCATTCCACGTTTTTAGCTGGGCACTGTACTGCTGCATGTGCTGGTGCTTTGCCACACTTGGAACAAACTTTATTGTCTTGTTTTGTCTGCTGAGGCCTTGAGGACTTAATCTGTTTTTGTTCCTTGATTATGAACTTGTTTGGCTTGGCTTTTCTGATGTGTACCGCATCCACGGCTGTTCTGTTAACGCTAGTTTCACCTCTTAGGTCAGTTTGTTGTCGTTTTATTTCTTCAGATTGTCTTGCCATTGTTATAGCTTTAGCTAGGGTAAAATCTTTGTCAAGCTGCATTCTTTCTGACAGCGACAAATCTTTTAGACCCACTACAAGCCTGTCTCTCAAGAGGTCATCATGAAGTGCACCGTACTCACAGTTTGCTGCCAGTGCGTAGAGTGCTGTTATGAACGAGTCTACTGGTTCAGCAGGCTGTTGCACTCGCTTGTTGAATTTTGCTCGTTCATAAATCACGTTCTTTCTGGGAACAAAATGTCTATCAAAGCTGTTTTAACGGCATCGTACTGCTGGCGCTGCACACTCGTTAGCTCGAGCCCTCTTAGCACGTCGTCAGCCTCATCTCCCATGCAATAAACCAGCGTATTTACTTGGTTCGCCTCAGATGAGTTATTCAGGATACTTGCCAGTCTAAAACGCTCAAAACGTCTTATCCACTTTTCCCACTCTTGGGGTTTCGCAAAGTCGAAGGGCTTCGGTGGTTTAATGGTGAAGGTTGCCGCTGGAGTAGCCGCCGCCATTACAGGATCAATTGGCGCAGCTGCAGCCCTTTGAACTTCGTCTGGCATAGCCGCTAGCCGGTTGCAAAGCTGACTTTTCTCACCTCAAAGCGCACCAACTTCTGACACCATGTTGTGCTGGGTTCTTTTATAAATAAAGATTGCTGCTTTGGGTGAACACAGAGCCTCCTTTATTGACTGGCTGCAACACATTAACACACGAACCCCGCCATATTAATCTCCATCATGCTGTACTTCTGACAACATCCGGTCTGTGTCGCCCCCTAGTGGCTCCACATATGTAATGCCTAGATTACACCACACCATGGAGAGCAAACCGAGCACTAACCCGGAGACTACCTGGAGGGAGAGCACCAGCGCCGTGTGCGCTGTCTCAGTCAAGCTCCTAGACTTCTGGCTTCACAACCCGACCATGTGGTTCCTGCACATAGAAGCCCAGTTCACAACCCGCGGTATAACAACGGACGACACAAAGTATTACTACATGGTTGCTGTGCTGGATGATCACACCATACAACAGGTGATGAGCTTGCTCCAGGAGCCTCCGGCTCAAGGAAAATACGAAGCGCTCAAGAGGATGCTGCTCCAGCACTAGACTCTTTCTGACAGTGACAGGGCAGAGAGACTCCTAACACATTCGGAGTTAAGATAAGCCTTTATTAGTCCCACAACGGGGAAATTCCAGGATTGCAACAGCACAGGGATAGCAACACTCAGAGCAACAATCAGAAGGCAAGAAAAAAAAAAAAACAAGCAAGCAAGAGCAGCTAATATACATATGTACATATTACTATAAAATATATATATACACACACACACACAGACACACAGTGCAGAGCATTGTAGCTGGATGGAATAAATATATGAATATATGAACACACATTGCAGAGCATTGTAGCTAGATGGAATAAATATGTAAATATATAAACACCCACAGTACGGAGCATTGCAGCTAGGTGGAATAAATATGCAAGTATATAAACACACACAGTGCGGAGCAATGTAGCTAGATGGAATAATATGTAGATATATAAAAACACAGTGCGGAGTTAGGTGACAGATCAGCCGTGGAACTCATGGAAAGCATGTTGGCGCTGATGGGGAAGAACGACAAGTCTTTCCTGTTCACCCACTTGTTCTTCAGGAACCTACCGGCCACAGCGAGGGTGATCCTGGCCAACTCGCCGCTGCTGGTGACCAAAGCATACCGCGCACTGGCGCAGGAAGCGGACCACATCATTTTAGCGACCAGAAACCTTAGTGTGAATGTAATGGCACCGGCTTCCATGAGGGACTCCAACGAGGTCAAGGAGCCTTTGGTGGTAGTCGGAGCAGACATCAAGAGATGAAGGAATGGGGATGTTCGGGAGACGGTTTTTGGTGGACTCCGGCTCCCAGGAGAGCCTCACCTTGCAGGTCAATGCAGACAGGGTGGCAGGAGGCAGCAGTCGCAAGCTCACGGCCACCAATGGATCCACCATCAGGACATCTGGAGAGCGGACACTGACGATATGCTTACACGGACGCAATTTTCAGTGGGACTTTGTGATAGCTCCATGTTCCGGCCCCATTTTAGGTGCTGATGTTTTATGTGCTTATGGGTTGTTAGTCAATGTTGCTAATAGGAGATTAGTGGATACTGTCTCTTTTGCCTTTCTGCCCAGTACAGCTCAGGGAGCTGGGTCGACAACACTGGCTAATGTTATAGCTCCAGGGGGTAAGTACCAACATTTACTCGCACATTTCCCAGCACTCACGGTCCCAACTTTTTCAGCTACGGTAACGAAACACGAGGTCGAACACCTCATAACTAAAAAAGGCCTGTCGGTTGATGGGATAAAGTGATCAATATAACCACATAACAGTTATTTGTGTGATTCAAAATATGTGTGTGATCAATATAACCATATAATAGTTATTTGTGTGACTCAAAATGTTTGTATTCTGCTTATATTTAGGTACTATGACCAATATACCATAATGGAATGTATATATTGGCAGATGTGTGGTTTATTACCTGCAAATGGAGCAAATGGAGGTTTATTAGCATTATTTATTATCAGCATTCAACACCATTATTCCCCAGAGACTGATAGAGAAATTACTCCTTCTCGGTCTGAACACCGCCACATGTCTCTGGATCCTGGATTTCCTGACTGAGAGACCTCAGTCTGTCCGGGTTGGAAACAACATCTCCAACTCTGTCACGCTGAGTACCGGAACCCCTCAAGGCTGTGTACTCAGTCCACTGTTGTTTACACTTCTAACACATGACTGTGTATCCAAACACGAGGGGAACCAGATTATTAAGTTTGCAGATGACACCACGGTGGTGGGACTTATTCAGAGGGATGAGGAATCAATGTACAGGGAAGAAGTGAGAGACCTGGAAGGCTGGTGCAGGGAGAACAATCTGGTGCTCAACGTGGACAAAACGAAGGAGATGATTATCGACTTCCGGCGGTCACAGCCTGAGCACGTCCCCCTCAGCATCGGCGGCCGTTTAGTGGAGAGAGTAAAGAACATCAAGTTCCTCGAAGTGCAGATCTCGCAGGATCTGACCTGGAGCAAGAATTCCTTGGAGATCAGGAAGCGGGCTCAGCAGAGACTACACTTCTTGAGGAAACTCAAACAGGCCTCTCTCCCCATCTGCATCCTCAGGACCTTCTGCAGAGGTGTGGTGGAGAGTGTTCTGACGTACTGCATTGCTACATGGTACTCCAGCTGCAGTATGTCAGACAAAAAAGCCCTGCAGAGGATAGTCAAGGGGGCGGAGAGGGTAATTGGAGTCTCCCTCCCCTCTGTCCAAGAACTTTTTCAGAACCGTTGTAGGAGCAGGGCACTGAACATTGTCAAGGACCGTTCTCACCCTCTGCATAAACACTTTGAACTTCTTCCATCTGGTAAACGATTCCGGAGCATCAGAGGCAGAACCACCAGACTGATCAACAGCTTCCTCCCACAAGCTGTCAGGATGCTGAACAGCTGACCCGGAATCTCACATACACACTACTGCACCTATGAACATTTTGTATATTATAGTTAGTTATTCTTTTCCCCAAGTATGTCTCAGGGATGTGTGAATGGATGGGGGGGTGGGGGTGGGGTGGGGGGTGGAGCTATGTGGGAGTGTGTCTTAATCATGCTGCTTCTTATATGGATGCCGAGAGAAACACAATTTCATCTTGCCTGCACTACAGTTGTATGTACAGCAATATGACAATAAAGTTTGATTTGATTTGATTTGATTTGATTTATTACCTGCAAATGGAGCAAATGGAGTGGACCTCTGTCTCAGCACAGAGGGCAATAAAACGCCTGGTGTTTATGAGGAGGAAACACCGTTGTGATAAGGGATGGGAAATGGCCTTCTTCTGGATACACCCGGAGCCAGGAGCAGACCCTTTGTTCATTTGTGTATAAATATTCTGGGTCAGGGCCAGCATAGTGAGTCAGACTTCATGAACTGACACGATCTGTTGCTGTCAGGGAGAGAATGTTTGACCCAGCGCTGTAACCTACTATATTCAACTTGCTTGCTTAAATAAATACGCGTTCCAAGTAAACTAATCTCTTCCTTGAAAAACGAATCTGGGTAAACCATCTGCACACATAGACAAGCTTTGAAGAGCAGACTTAGATGGTTTTCTACTGAATTTTTAATCATAACAATTTGGGGGCTTCGTCCGGTGACAGGGGGAGATTATCATCTGATTTGGATCTTTGATTGCCTGGACAACGGACCTGCATCACCGGCTGACAACACAAGGGCCCTAAAAAAAATGAGGTAAGCAGACGCCTGTTATATCAAAGTTCTGCTGTTGACTATAACCAAAGTTTTGTGTTGTCAAACGGTTTGATGTGTGTCCTAGGTTTAAAAAAAGCAGTTGAATATGGTAAATGTTTTTTGATGAATACTTGATTGGTTAAAGAAAAATGAATGCTTGCTTGCTTAAAAAGACCATAAGACCGGCACAGTGGTGAAAGGCCCCTGGCTCGGGTGCAGGACCCGATTTTGACCAACCAATCACAATTTGGCGTTGATTTTATATTGAATGATTAGATTGTGATCGCTTGGGACATTAACGGCCAAGACCGGGGAGGTGAAAGGCCCCCCGGCCTGGATGATATCGCTGCATATTTATTCATGGTCATCCGTCAGCATAATATTAGACCCAATGGAAAAAAGGCAACCAGCATGCACACGTCATGCTGCAGGAGTGGCAAAAATTTTGCAAAAAACAGCTCATGGGGTTATGGGACATCCATTGACTGTCCTGACCACACATAGCATGATGTCATATGTAAATTCTGCAGCATTCACTATGACCTCAGTCAGACAGACAAGAATGGAAAAAATCCTATCAGCACCACACATCACATTCACACATGAAGGAATAAACATGGCAGATCAGATGTTGGATGGGGAACCACATGAATGTGAAAAAAGGGTCAGGAAAGATGTGGAGGTGAGAATAGATTTATCTGTGACACCACTGACTGACCCAGATGAAGTTTTGTTCACAGATGGATGTTGTTTTCGTCACCCTACAGAAGGATTGAAGGCAGGATATGCAGTTGTGAGACAAAAAGCAAATGGATTTGAGGAGGTGCTAAATGGGATATTGCAGGACAGACAATCAGCTCAGTTGGCCAAATTGACAGCTATGATCAAAGCATTGGAGTGGTCAGCAGGAAAAAAGGTCACTATTTATACAGATTCAGCTTATGTTGTCGGGTCATTCAACACAGAATTAGCCCAATGGATTAGACAAGGTTTTTTGACAGCATCTCGGACTCCTATAAAGCATGAAACAGAAATGAGAAAACTAGCAGAAGTGCTAATGTTACCACAGGAGGTAGCAGTGGTAAAGTGCAAAGGTCATGACAACAAAACAGAGACAAATGTGGCTAGAGGTAATCATGAGGCAGACAAAGCAGCAAAAAAGGCAGCAGGATATCAGCCATCGTTAATGTTGACACAGACAGGCAAGGAGGTTCAGGACATTTTGCCACAGATTGATGTAAATATGTTAATAGATGAACAGAGAAAAGCGTCTCCTGAAGAAAAAACAGTGTGGAAGCAGAGAGGCGCCACAGAAAAAGAAGGGTTGTGGAGAGCACAGGATGGTAGACCAGTGTTACCCCCAGGAATCAGAGAAAATGTGTTACATGAAGCTCATGGGTTAGCACATGTAGGAGCTAAACAAATGAACAGACATTTGGGTCACTGGTGGCATCCCTTTCTCCCTGATATGATACAAAATTTTGTAAAAAGTTGTGCCATTTGTGTTTCTCACAATCCAAAACAGACAGTTAGAAGTTCTGTTAACAGCTTAACAGGTTTGGTTTTTGTTTTTTTTTTTTGGTTTTACTCCTTATGAACTTTTAACAGGTCGTCAGTTCCCGGGACCGGGAGCACGATTGCAGTTGTGTGAGGAAGAAGAGCCCAAGATGGGCTATAAACCATTTTATGACCAGCTAAGAGCTCTTGTGTCAGCTTTCTCACAACAGGTACAGGAAAAGAAGAAGCCAGGAGGTGATTAGTCTAGTGGCTAGGAGGGGTTCCCATGCACCCCCCGGAAATCAACTTTTAACCAGCATTTCTGGAATGCTCTGGATAAGCTGTTAACGAAATGCCTTGTTCCCAAGCTTGCAAAGTGTCCCACGTGACTTTGTTATGCTAATTTTATGTAAAGTATTGCCACCATTACCAGAAAATGCATTTTTTGTTATATCTCTTTAAATGTTTGAGAAAACTTCTTAATTATGGCTTCTACACCCATGTTATGAAGGTCAATTGTCACATTGAACCTATTTCCAGAATGCCCATATTTGTATAGAACAAGAAAATATGCAAATTAGGTCCGCCATTGTGCAAAAATCTTTATTTCTCTATATCTCTACCAGTCTTGGACATAGCCTCACCAAAATGTTTTCTACCTCCCTTATTACATGGTCAAACAATACGATAACGTTATCATTGTTGTGAATACACGTGTTACTAGTATGTTACGAAATCCTGTAATTACGGCTGCCACTTAGAAAAAATAGTTTTTTCGCCCTATTTTGGCACCTTTTAAAGATAAACATTTTCTGGGAGCTTCTACCTCCCTATTAACATGGTCAAGGAACATGATAAAAACTAATCATGTGTTCATTTCTAACAGTAATATGTAAATATTACGCATGATCATCATCATCATCATCCTCTTCTTCTATGTCGTCTTCTGCTTCGTCTTCAGACTCTTCTTCTTCACTGCCGTCTTCACCAGCAGTATCTAGGATATCTACGAGTGAAGTAGGTAGCGCCTCTCCATAGTACCAGATGGGTTCTAGTACTTCCTGGTCTGTTCTTAACCAACCCTGACCCTCATTGTGTGGTTTCGGCTTTTCGAAGATAGCTTGGTGCGCTCGTTTGTACAGCGCAACCCGGTAGTTTGCACGCTGGATGTGTGGCTTGAGCGCAGAGCGGCACGGAGGGAGACGTGACAGGTCGACTTTTGACTTGGTAGTGAGCCTCTCACCTTCACCAACCATCTTTCGAAGCAGTTTGACACGTACGGTATCCACGGACGATTCACGAGGCTGCCCATACATGATACAGGTGAACTTCTCCAGCTGCGTAACCACTTCAGGGTCGACGTTCCAGTTCTCTCCCAGCTGACGGAATGCCTCATAAAACCTTGGGCTCTTCTCAAGTTTTTTCAGAGGACCGACTTTTCCTTTTCCTTTAAAGGAGCTTGTACAATCTTCTCCAGTGAACACGTAGAAGCCAAGTATGGTGGAACAGTAGCTGCATCCCAAGGACTCAGCAATTTCCGAGAGATTGAGTAGCTTGCGGTGTTTGCCAGATCCTGTGTCCAAGTAGACAGTAAGGTTTATTGTATGGGCATGGTAGAGCAGAATCACGAAGCTGTCCGTGTCTGGCGTACGGACCACAGCATTCTCATAGCCAATTCCGGCGGCAAAGTGAAGGTATAGCACCACCCTTGTGTCAGTTTCTTCCTGATCACTGTATATTTCGGGGAGTTCTCGCTCTTCCACCTGAAAGCAATAAAATACAAACAAAGTTTTTTACTTCAGTAATTGCATGGGCATAAAAGTAATTGAAATGTTATTGACAGACCTCCCCGTTCGAAACGACCAGTTCATGGGCCCGTCCTTCAACAATAATCACTGCTTTCTGCGTGTTTTGGAGCCTCGATGCTGCTTCTCGGCCACTCCAAACGCGTAGTAGTAAATTACATAATTGCTTTTTGTTCTCGTCATTGGCGAAGAACATTTTGATGTTGTATGGCTTCCTTGTTGAGGGACCTGCGAGAATAATCTTCTCTGATTTCCCGCGCCTCAACCTCTCCTGCGCCTTGATCGATTGTGGATAGTAGCTGTCAGTGGAAAACAAGAAATGCTTCCTGGCTACCATTTGGTTGAGTATTTGCAAGCAAATCTCACCGCAAGTGGGAGGAAGATTAGACAGCGTATGAAGCAGAGCCATGCCATCTTGAATAAACAGGGCGTCTTTGGGGTAGGAAAGGTCTTCGCTGGCGTGGTCGTCGAGGATATAGTGAAGGACACTGGCCTTGTTCGTCTTAGAGAAGAAGCCATCTGGTGTTCCAAGACTGGGAGGTACTGGTAACAACGGAAACTTCATAAGTTCATCTAGGTCCAAAGGATCTTCCTGGTCTTGGGACTTGACAAGGAGCAGAAAGGCAAGGTTACTCTGCTCTTGATACTGAATAACCTGAAACAATCAACAACTTCAGAATTTTAGTAACAGTTTGCTTATGAGCCACACATCCAGCGTGCAAACTACCGGGTTAGCGCTGTACAAACGAGCTCACCAAGCTATCTTCGAAAAGCCGAAACCACACGATGAGGGTCAGGGTTGGTTAAGAACAGACCAGGAAGTACTAGAACCCATCTGGTACTATGGAGAGGCGTTACCTACTTCACTTGTAGATATCCTAGATACTGCTGGTGAAGACGACAGTGAAGAAGAAGAGTCTGAAGACAAAGCAGAAGACGACATAGAAGAAGAGGATGATGATGATGATGATGCGTAATATTTACATATTACTGTTAGAAATGAACACATGATTAGTTTTTATCATGTTCCTTGACTATGTTAATAGGGAAGTAGAAGCTCCCAGAAAACGTTTATCTCTAAAAGGAGCCAAAATAGGGCGAAAAAACTATTTTTTCTTAATGGCAGCCGTAATTACAGGATTTCATAACATACTAGTAACACGTGTATTCACAACAATGATAACGTTATCGTATTGTTTGACCATGTAATAAGGAAGGTAGAAACCATTTTAGTGAGGCAATGTCCAAGACTGGTAGCGATATAGAGAAATAAAGATTTTTGCACAATGGCGGACCTAATTTGCATATTTTCTTGTTCTATACAAATATGGGCATTCTGGAAATAGGTTCAATGTGACAACTGACCTTCATAACATGGGTGTAGAAGCCATAATTAAGGAGTTTTCTCAAACATTTAAAGAGATATAACAAAAAATGCATTTTCTGGTAATGGCGGCAATAATTTACTAACTAACTAACTAACCTGCACTTATATAGCGCTTTTCTAGTCACAAAGACCACTCAAAGCGCTTTCATTAATACTAACCCTCTATTCTAAGGGCCTATAGGAAACAGATATCTAGGGACAATTTAGAACAGCCATACATAAAATTAGCATAAAAAAGTCACGTGTATGGCTGTGTTGTGAGACATGTATATGTTGGACACTGCATATGTGATTTAACCACGATGAAGGAGAGCCAGCCCCCTGCGGTGCGGAGCCACAGAGCCTGGACCCCCTGCGGAGGACAGGGGACAGAAGACTTCCTGACCACTGAGGCTCGAGAGGAGAGAAGGGGGAGTTATGTAAATAAAAGGCTAATGAATGTGAATAAAGAGACTTTGATATAGATGTGTGATTTCCCCCGCGAGGGAAATGGTTTGATGTGAGAATGTTTAAATGAGAGAACTTTGGTGTGTTCACCCTCTTTGTTCGCTGCTCAAGAATAAGAGCAGACAGTGGAATGATTTCTTGAATAAACTGAAATGGAAGACAATTCGGTTTCGTTATTCAAGTCTCCCCACATTGGTGACTGACGACGTTGAGAATGAACGAAGAAATTCTCAGGGTCCCGGACTCACAGCGCTCAGAGCTGGCGAGCGCAGTGGCCGTTAAGCTGCCTGATTTCTGGCAGGATAACCCACGGTCGTGGTTTCTGCAAGCAGAGTCGCAGTTCGCGCTCGCAGGAGTAACGGTGGATGACACTAAGTTCCACCATGTCATCGCTAAACTGGACAACAGCACAGCTCGGTGCGTGCAAAGCTTGGTGGAGCAGCCACCCGCGACCGACAGGTACGGCAAGCTGAAATCCACCCTCATCAAGTTTTTCACCCCCTCGGCTGAAGTGAGGGCGAGGAGGATCCTGTCTTTGCTAGACCAAGGTGGACACAGGCCGAGCGCCCTGATGGAGGAGATGATACAGCTGAGAGGGTTGGACAACGATGATTTCATTTTTCAGTTCATCTTCCTCTCCAACCTCCCGGCGCATGCGAGAAGCACGCTGGCCGGCAAAAAGTGTCACACCCTGGAGGAGTTCCGGGAGCTGGCCCAGGAGGCAGATGGGATCCTGGACGCCTGCGGCGGGCAAGCAACCACAGCAGCGACCCGAGACAGCGGGGAGCCAGAGGCGGCAGAACCAGACTGGCCGACGACGGCGGCAACACGGCCGCGACGAGGGGGAGCCAATAGCCCGGCGGCAGAGGCGCGGGCACGACACAGCGGAGGAGAAGATCTCTGCTTTTACCATCGGAGGTTCGCAGAGAAGGCACGCAGGTGTGTGCCGCCCTGCATCTTCAGGAGTTCGGGAAACGGCAAGACCGGGGGTCGCTAGCAGCTTCGACCCTCGGAGAACGCAACAAGCTGCTCTACATCACGGATGCGCGCTCCGGACGAGTGTTCCTCATTGACACCGGAGCACAAGTGAGCTTCATCACCCCAACATACGCGGACCGGGTGGCTGGACCCCACGGTGACGGAGCTACAGCGGCAAATGGCTCGAACATCAACACCTACGGGAGAAGGACCTTGCCTTTATGCTTACATGGCCGCACATATGAATGGACTTTTGTAATAGCGGCGGTGAGTTTCAACATGTTGGGCGCGGATTTTTTGTGTTCACACAATCTGTTAGTTGATCTTGCTAATAGACGGCTGGTAAATGCACTCTCTTTTTACTCTCTCCCCTGTTCAGCTCGAGTGTCCCCGCCACCAGTACAGACCCACGTCGCTACAGCAGGTGGTAAGTTTCACACACTCCTCACCCAATTTCCAGCGCTCACTGTGCCCACTTTTTCAGCGACGGTCGCGAAGCACGGGGTGAAACACTTTATCCCCACTTCTGGTCCTCCCGTGTTTGCAAAAGCTCGGCGCTTGGATGCAGTTAAGCTCGCCATTGCGCGCGAGGAGTTCGCCAGCCTGGAGAGGCTGGGCATCATTCGTAGGTCGAAGAGCCCGTGGGCTTCGCCGCTGCACATGGTACCGAAAGCCGATGGCTCCTGGAGACCGTGCGGGGATTACCGCAGGCTAAACAACGCTACGGCACACGATCGTTATCCCATCCCGCACATTCAGGATTTTTCGGTGCACCTGGCGGGGGCGCGCATTTTTTCAAAGATTGATCTAGTTCGCGGCTATCACCAAGTCCCGGTCCAACCGGAGGACATTCCTAAAACAGCGGTAATAACCCCGTTCGGACTTTTCGAATTTTTACGCATGCCGTTTGGTCTCAAAGGGGCGGCGCAAACATTTCAGCGGATGATGGATGCCGTGTTACGCGATCTCCCTTTCGTGTTTGTGTACCTCGACGACATTTTGGTCGCGAGTACTTCAGAGGACGAACACGAAACGCACCTCACAGCAGTTTTTAGGAGGCTGGGAGAGCACGGCTTAATAGTTAACCCAGCCAAGTGCCAGTTCGGCGTTGAGCGGATTGATTTTTTGGGTCACCGCGTCTCCCCGGAGGGAGCGGTTCCGTTACCAGAGAAAGTACGCGCGGTAGCGGATTTTCCCCGTCCACAAACGGTCAAATCACTACAGGAATTCTTGGGGATGGTGAATTTTTATAACCGGTTCCTGCCCCACGCAGCTCAAATCATGCAACCGTTATATGCCGCGCTCAAAAAACAAAAGCCGACCCAGGCGGTCGAATGGTCCCCGGAGCGGGAGCGCGCGTTCACAGAGGTTAAAAAAGCCTTGGCTGACGCTGCGCTCCTGGCCCACCCAGACCCTGCAGCACGTATCGCGCTGACGACAGACGCTTCAGATTTAGCCATAGGGGCCGTTATTGAGCAACAGGTAGCCGGAGTTTGGCAGCCTTTGGCTTTCTTTAGCAAATCTTTAAGCGCGGCTGAACGAAAATACAGCGCGTTTGACAGAGAACTGTTGGCGCTGCATTTGGCTATTCGTCATTTCCAGTTCTGGCTGGAAGGACGGTGCTTCACCGCTTATGTGGACCACAAGCCGCTCACATACGCCATGGCCAAAATTTCAGATCCGTGGTCCGGCAGGCAGCAGAGGCAGCTGGCCGCAATCTCGGAATTTACCACTGACATTAGGCACGTCGCGGGCAAATTCAATGTAGTAGCGGATTGTCTCTCACGCGCGTTCACGACCCCAACACGCGCAGAGGCAGAACGGGCCACCGTGACCGCGCCGCAGGAGAGCGGCACGGTGGCGCGCGCAGCCCCGGTGCACGTGGGTATAGATTACGCAGCCATGGCAGCGGACCAGGGGGCGGACGCAGACGTGCGCTCGCTCCAGTCTGGACCAACAGGGTTGAGGCTGGAGAGCAAGTGTTTACAAACCGGTATGCCCCCCCTGATCTGCGACATGTCGACGGGGCGCCCGCGTCCGGTGGTTCCGGCCACGTGGCGCCGCCGTGTTTTTGACTCGGTCCACTCACTGGCGCACCCGGGGGTGCGCGCGTCGGTGAAACTAGTGGCGGAAAAGTTTGTTTGGCCGTGCCTGCGCAAGCACGTGAAGGAATGGGCAAAAACCTGCATTTCCTGTCAACGGGCCAAAATTCACAGGCACACAAGAGCCCCGTTAGAACCGTTCCGCATTCCGGCCAGAAGGTTCGACCATGTGCACGTCGACCTTGTGGGCCCCCTACCGGCATCACAGGGGTTCACGTATCTTTTGACAATGGTGGACCGCACCACACGTTGGCCGGAAGTGGTCCCACTTGCGACGACCACGGCCGCGGAGGTGGCTCGCGTTTTTTTAACGGCTTGGGTGGCGCGCTTTGGGGTTCCGTCGGACATTACGTCCGATAGAGGACCGCAATTCATCTCTGAGCTGTGGTCAGCGATGGCCAACGGCTTAGGAGCCAAAATTCACCGCACTACGGCTTACCACCCTCAGGCTAATGGTTTATGCGAGCGTTTTCATAGGTCTTTGAAGGCAGCACTCAGAGCGTCGCTCACGGATGCAGATTGGGTAAATAAACTTCCATGGGTTTTATTAGGGTTGCGTTCTGCGCCTAAAGAGGACTTAGACGCCTCCCCAGCGGAGCTGGTATTCGCACAAACTCTGAGGCTGCCGGGCGAGTTTTTACCAGAGCACCCAGAGCCCCCACCTCTCTCTGCTCTGGGACCGTTAGTCGGCACGGGGGCAGACACGCTCCCGGGTCCGGTTCATCACGCTTTTCCACGAGTTTTCGTCCCCAAGGCTTTGAAAAATGCCGATTTCGTTTTTGTCAGGCGCGAAGCCCTTAAAGCAACGCTCAAACCACCTTACGAAGGGCCATTTCGAGTGCTGGAGGCAGGTGATAAGCAATTTGTGCTAGATTTTGGAGACAGAAAAGAGACAGTCAGCATTGACAGACTGAAACCTGCTTTTGTCATGAAGGACGTTTCTGTACCGGTCGCGGTGGCGCCTCGACGAGGCAGGCCCCCGCAGAGGGCAATTAACCACTCTCTTCCTCAGTCAACAGACCCGAAGCAGAACAGCACCGCAGGCAAGGCGGGGCCAACGCACAGCAGATTCGGCAGACGGCTGAAGCCCAAGCGGCACACAGACTGAATGTTGGTGTTGATTATTCAGTAGTGAGTAAGGTGCTATTAAATTTTGGGAATTAGTCTGTTCTTCATCGTTTGGGGGGGGTTATATGGCTGTGTTGTGAGACATGTATATGTTGGACACTGCATATGTGATTTAACCACGATGAAGGAGAGCCAGCCCCCTGCGGTGCGGAGCCACAGAGCCTGGACCCCCTGCGGAGGACAGGGGACAGAAGACTTCCTGACCACTGAGGCTCGAGAGGAGAGAAGGGGGAGTTATGTAAATAAAAGGCTAATGAATGTGAATAAAGAGACTTTGATATAGATGTGTGATTTCCCCCGCGAGGGAAATGGTTTGATGTGAGAATGTTTAAATGAGAGAACTTTGGTGTGTTCACCCTCTTTGTTCGCTGCTCAAGAATAAGAGCAGACAGTGGAATGATTTCTTGAATAAACTGAAATGGAAGACAATTCGGTTTCGTTATTCAAGTCTCCCCACAACGTGGGACATTTTGCAAGCTTGGGAACAAGGCATTTCGTTAACAGCTTATCCAGAGCATTCCAGAAATGCTGGTTAAAAGTTGATTTCCGGGGGGTGCATGGGAACCCCTCCTAGCCACTAGACTACACGTGAGTGGGATTGTATGAATGCAGCAGGTGCTGGGATTGGCAGCGGCAGCTTGGAACCGAAGACGCCATGAGGACGCCAGAGGGTCCAGCCGAAGGAGACGCGGTTGTGTGCTTGTACACAGATAAGTGGAAGGAACGTGCTTATTTGTCTGTGTGCATGCAAATGATTATCAGCCACCTGGTGTATCTGTGGTGGCTGAGTTTGTGCTGCGCTGTGTGCTGCAGGGAAGCCCAGACGACGGAACCGTAGGAGCCTGCCCCTCTCCTCCTGCCTACTGCTCTTCTCTGGTGCCAGGATTCCCCAGCAGGGACGTGCACGAAGGGCTACGGAGGAGCCCTGACAAATGGCATGTCTTGTTGGGGCTGGTGAAGACGGTAGTGTTTGATCGTGCTCTGATGGACAGCGGACACGCCCCCGCCCCGCTGTAAAACTCGTCGCAGGTTTTCTTTCTGCCTATGTAGTGTAAAGGGTAACTCCTATTTTAGATTAGTTGGACTGATATTTATTTCCCCTGGATTAATTCTTGGGTATTTTTTTTAGAATGCAATGTGATCTTATCTTTTTAGGCTGTGCACATTTTTAACTTATGTAGAGGATGTGCTCGAATGATGAGGCTGAGTTTATTTCTCAGGTTCAGCTTTAATGACAGAACACATCGTCTAGCATTCTCAAAGCAGGAAGAAGAGGAAGAATCATATCACATCACCCTTTTATATGTTTCCAGCATCAGAACTCAAGTCACATGGTTCTTCAGTAAACATACAGTCACAAAGCATCCCTTTGAACCTTCACCATTGTCTCTCATTCATTGATGAACTGGAAATCCCTCCGGGGCATCTTCTGTGGGACAAAAAGGCAAATCTCACACCTCGTTATCTTCTGCAGATTCGAGTCCTTTGTCCTTCCAGACATGAAACCCCCAATACACATGCAGTCATATCTCTGTGGAAATGTGGGCCCAACATGTGTGTCACCCACACTTATGCTTTTATTTGAACTTGTGTATTTTGTAAATTATTCCAGGTGTGTATAGCAAAGCATTTAACTGATCTTCTGCCTCTGAGTGTTTGGGAGTCTTACATTTTAAACTACATGTTCACAGTAATTTCCAATTTCAAACTGACAGGAACAGAAACATTTCTGCTGCTTTGAAGGTTCCATTGAGCCCAGTAGCCTCCATCATCTGTAAATGGAAGTTTGGAAGCACCAGAACTCTTCCTAGAGCTGGCTGGCTGTTGAAAATGAGCGATCGGGGGAGAAGGGCCTTATTCAGGGAGGTGACAAAGAACCCGATGGTCACTCTGTCAGAGCACCAACATTACTCTGTGGAGGGAGGATGTGGAGTGTGTGAAATCAGAAGCAGATACATTTCAAATGATTTATTGCACACTCACATCTCACGAGCACAGAACAAAATGAACTTTTTATCAGAGACTCTCCTCTTAAGTTTCATGGCATTACATCACACACAACAGGACATTTGCATCACACTGCATTCAACCCCCTACATCCTTGACTCCTTCCTGCTATCTCACCAGGAACCTCTTGCTCTTTGATCTCCCATGCTTAACCACTGTCTCCTGTCTGAGATGCTAGAAATTTGGCTCTCCCAAGGTGCTACAAATACTCCCCCCCCCCAGCATCTTAGATAGGACAATAGAATAACAGTCCACATGCTGTGATAGAACAACAGAACATCAGTCCACATGCTGTGTGGGCTTCCGTCTCCTCCCATATCTGCTGTAACTGGGTTTTACCGCCTCCGCGGCGCTGTTGTGCCGGTGGGAGGCTGCTGGGACGGGGGCCACTTCGGTCTGTCCGTGTGGCTGCTCTGGCGAATCGTTTCCCTGGGGAGCTCTCCGTGGGGGTCTTCCACACCGAGGGGCCCTAGCCAACAGCACTTGCCCGTCTGCCACAACGAAAGCGGGTTTGAGTCTGTCTATGCCAATTTTTTCCCTCCTACCCCCCAAGTCTAGCAAAAAATGCTTATCCTCTGTTTCCAACACTCTGAACGGTCCATCATAGGGTGGGCGCAATGGAGGGCGGTGGGCATCGTGTCTGACAAACACGAACTCCGCGCTCTTCAAAGTTTTAGGCACAAAAACACGCTGAAAACTGTGGTGGGCAGGGCCCGGCAGTGTGCCTGTGTTTGCGCTACGCTGCAAAAGCTGAGACGAGGAGCTGCCCGGAGTGGGATTATCTGGTAGAAATTCCCCAGGCAGCCGTAGTGGTTGCGTAAAAACGAGCTCTCTGCCGGGGAAGCTTCTAGATCCTCTTTCGCCACGGAGCGCAACCCCAATAAAACCCATGGCAGCCTGTCTACCCAATTTGCATCTGTCAATGAAGCCCTGAGTGCTGCTTTCAGTGATCTATGAAAACGCTCGCATAACCCATTGGCCTGTGGGTTGTACGCAGTTGTGCGGTGAATTGTAACACCCAGGCTGCGGGCCATCGCAGACCAGAGTTCGGAAACAAATTGAAGGCCCCTGTCGGACGTAATGTCCGACGGGACTCCAAAACGCGCCCCCCATGCTGTTAAAAAAGCGCGCGCTACGTCTGCGGACGTGGTTGCCGCCAGCGGAACCGCTTCTGGCCAGCGCGTGGTGCGGCCCACCATTGTCAGGAGGTGCGTGCATCCCTGTGATGGTGGGAGGGAGCCCATGAGGTCCACGTGAACATGGTCGAACCTCTTAGCCGGAATACGAAACGGCTCCAAGGGAGCCTTCGTGTGTCTGTGTACCTTGGCTCATTGGCATGCCACGCAGGCTGCAGCCCACTCTTTCACTTGTTTGCATAGGCTCGGCCACACAAACTTCTCTCCCACCATTATGACCGACGCGCGCACTCCTGGGTGCGCCAGAGTGTGAACCGACTCAAACACGTGGCGGTGCCACGCGGCCGGGACCACGGGACGTGGGCGACCCGTGGAGACATCGCAGATTGGGGGGGCATGCCCTCTTGCAGCACCCTGCTCTCCAGCCTTAACCCTGTTGTTCCAGACTGGAGCGCGCGCACATCTGCATCGTTAATCTGCTCCGCAGCCATGGCTGCGTAATCTATCCCCACGCAGACTGGGGCCACCACGGCGCGCGAGAGGCAGTCCGCCACCACATTCAGTTTACCCGACACATGCTGAATATCGGTAGTAAACTCTGAGATTGCGGCCAGCTGTCTCTGCTGCCGGCCTGACCACGGTTCTGAAACCTTGGCCATCGCGAATGTTAGCGGCTTGTGGTCCACGAACGCGGTGAAGCTGCGCCCTTCCAGCCAGAACTGGAAGTGGCAAATGGCCAGGTGGAGAGCCAGCAACTCTCTGTCGAACGCGCTGTATTTACGTTCGCTGTCGCGCAAAGTTCTGCTTAAAAAGGCGAGCGGCTGCCAAGCCCCGGCAATGCGCTGCTCCACGACAGCCCCTATGGCCACGCCTGAAGCGTCGGTGGTGAGCGCTATGCGGGCCGTCGGGTCTGGATGTACCAGCAGTGCGGTGTTTGCCAGGGCTGCTTTAACTTCCGAGAACGCCCGCTCTCGCTCCGGGGTCCATTCGACCCTATCCGCGGGTTTCTGTTTTTTTGAGCGCGGCGTACAATGGTTGCATGAGCTGCGCCGTGCGGGGAAGGAAACGGTTATAAAAGTTCACCATTCCCAAAAATTCTTGCAGCGCCCTGACTGTTTGAGGCCGGGGAAAATCTGCCACGGCGCGCACTTTGTCGGGCAGCGGGATTGCTCCTTCTGGAGAGACGCGGTGCCCCAAAAAATCAATCTCCGTTACGCCGAACTGGCATTTCGCTGGGTTGATTATTAACCCGTGCTCCTCCAACCTCCGGAAAACCGTCATTAGGTGGGTTTCGTGTTTGTCTTCGGATGCGCTGGCTACCAGGATATCGTCCAGGTAGACGAACACGAACGGGAGATCGTGCAGCACTGCATTCATCATGCGCTGGAACGTCTGTGCTGCTCCTTTTAACCCGAATGGCATGCGCAGGAACTCGAATAGACCGAACGGAGTTATTACCACTGTTTTGGGTACGTCCTCAGTGCGTACTGGGACTTGGTGGTAACCGCAGACCAGGTCTATTTTGGAAAAAATGCGTGCCCTGGCGAGGTGAACGGAAAAATCCTGTATATGGGGAACTGGGTAGCGGTCGTGCGCCGTGGCGTTGTTCAACCTGCGGAAATCACCGCACGGTCGCCACGATCCCTCAGCCTTAGGGACCATGAGTAGCGGGGAAGCCCATGGGGCTGTTCGAGCGCCTGATGATGCCCAACCTTTCCAGGTTGGCGAACTCCTACCGCGCTATGGCCAGTTTAGCTGCGTCCAAGCGCCGAGGTCTTGCAAAAATGGGCGGCCTGGTGGTGGTGATAAAGTGCTCCACCCCGTGTTTAGCGATGGCCGTGGAAAACGTCGGGACCGTGAGTGCTGAGAACTGAGTGAGCAGTGTGTGGAACTTACCGCCTGTAGCTGTGACGTTGGCTTGTGCTGTTGGCTGGGTCACTCGAGCTATACAG
Organism: Pholidichthys leucotaenia; assembly: GCA_020510985.1. NCBI lineage: Eukaryota > Metazoa > Chordata > Actinopteri > Cichliformes > Pholidichthyidae > Pholidichthys > Pholidichthys leucotaenia. The sequence goes on along the minus strand of CM035838.1, from coordinate 43,648,780 downwards.
GGGAGAGAGTCAAAAGACAGTGCATTAACCAGGCGCCTGTTAGCAGCATCAACCAGTAAACCATGTGCACACAGAAAATCAGCCCCCAGTATATGGTAATTCAGTGCTGCTATGACAAAAGACCACTCATATGTACGGCCATGTAGAGATAAGAGCAGAGTCCTCTCACCAAAGGGCTTAATATCCGAGCCGTTTGCTGCCAACATCCCGGGGCCGCTAGATCCTGCCAGCCGGTCAGTGTAGGTCGGCCGGATGAAGCTCTTCTGGGCTCCGGTGTCCACGAGGAAATGCCTGACTGCAACTGCACACGCGTGGCTGGAGGTTCCAGTCCGGGCTGTCTGTGGGATGGCTGCCGCCTCGCTGTAGCTTCCTGACCGGGCCGGCTCCGGGGATCTTGCCTCGTGTTTCATAATACGTCTTGGGTCACCAGTGTGGAGTGTGTGAAATCAGAAGCAGATACATTTCAAATGATTTATTGCACACTCACATCTCACGAGCACAGAACAGAATTAACTTTTTTCAGAGACTCTCCTCTTAAGTTTCATGGCATTACATCACACACAACAGGACAATTGCATCACACTGCATTCAACCCCCTACATCCTTGACTCCTTCCTGCTATCTCACCAGGAGCCTCCTGCTCTTTGATCTCCCATGCTTAACCATTGTCTCCTGTCTGAGATGCTAGAAATCTGGCTCTCCCAAGGTGCTACAAGGAGAACCTTCCAGAAGGACAACAATGTCTGCAGCAATCCACCAATCAGGCCTGTATGGTAGAGTGGCCAGACGGAAGCCACTCTTTTGTAAAATTCACATGGCAGCCCACCTAGAATTTGCCAAAAGGCACCTGAAGGACTCTCAGACCATGAGAAACAAAATTCTCTGGTCTGAGGAGACAAAGATTGAATTCTTTGGCGTGAATGCCAGGCATCATGTTTGGAGGAAACCAGGCACCACTCATAACCATGCCAGTGGTGGTGGCAGCATCATGCTGTGGGGACATTTCTCAGTGGCATGAACTGAGAGACTAGTCAGGATAGAGGGAAAGATGTATGCCGCAATGTACAGACATCCTGGATGAAAACCTGCTCCAGAGCACTCTTGATGTCAGACTGGGGTGACAGTTCATCTTTCAGCAAGTCATCAACCCTAAGCACACAGCCAAGATATCGAAGGAGTAGCTTCAGGACAACTCTGTGAACGTCCTTGAGTAGCCCAGCCAGAGCCCAGACTTGAATCCAATTGAACATCTCTGGAGAGATCTGAAAATGGCTGTGCACCGACGCTTCCCATCCAACCTGATGAAGCTTGAGAGGTGCTGCAAAGAGGAGTGGGCGAAACTGCCCAAAGATAGGTGTGCCAAGCTTGTGGCATCATATTCAAAAAGCCTTGAAGCTGTAATTGCTGCCAAAGGTGCATCAACAAAGTATTGAGCAAAGGCCATGAATACTTATGTACATGTGATTTCTTAGTTTTTTATTTTTAATAAATTTAAAAAAATCTCAAACTTTGTTTTGTGTGTAGAATTTTGAGGAAAAAAAATCAATTTAATGTCTTTTGGAATAAGACATAATAACAAAACGCATAACAAAATGTGGAAAAGGTGAAGCGCTGTGAATACTTTCTGGATGCACAGTATATCATCGACCACAGAAACCACACACCACTGTCCACCAATAATGCATTATTATACCCACACGAAGTTGTGGGAGGTCTGTTTTTGGTCCATCAGTTGTCTGTTTTTCTTTGTTTTAATCCATTTTCCCACAATGGGTAAATTCCAGACACTTTATCAATAAAGACATAAACTGTTTAATTGCCACCTTATGCCAAAAGACGCGACCCGTCAGTAGCCACAGAGGGTCTGATGGGCGGTAATTCCATTAATCCCCCCGGTAACTTTTCCATTCCGGCTCTCATCCAGTTACCGGGGGTTGAGAGGAAGGTGTCAGCACTCATTGATTCAGAGGCGGAGCAGAATTTCATTTTCTCGCGGCTTGTGTGGGAGGTAGGCATCCCCTTGACTAAATTGCTGGCTTCATTAAACGTTGCGGCATTATCTAGCTGTAGTTTGGCTTCCGTCACCAAACGCACGGTGCCAATCTCCGTTCTTCTTTCCGGGAACCACTGGGAAACTTTGTTGTTCTTTATTTTCCCTAGCTTGTCCTCCCCAGTGGTTCTGGGGTACCCTTGGCTCCAGAAGCACAACCCTATTATCAATTGGGCACAAAATTCAATCTCTTCCTGGAGCCTGCCTCTGTTCGGCCGCGTGTTCACCATCTCTTCCCATCTCCTCCCCTCTGGTGAAGCCACCGGACCTCAGCCTTGTACCCGAGGTCTACCATGACCTTGGGAAGCTCTTTAGCAAGTCAAGAGCACTTTCTTTGCTACCTCGACGCTCTTACGACTGTGCTATCAACCTCCTCCCGGGTGTGCGGCTGCCAAGGTGAAGGTGGTGCTTGATTGGCCTATCTAGTTGTGAGTATGCTCACAGCTCCACCGTCTCCTCATCCACCGGGTTGACACCCTTTGAAGCGTCCACGGGGTATACTCCCCCCCCCGCTGCCTATGGAGGATAGGGAAGTAGCTGTACCATCTGTGGGGGGCCCACGCTCACTGCCGCCGCCGCCATTGGAAGGCCACCCGGGCTGCTCTTCTTCATTCAACAGAGGGGAATCGCCAGTATGTGGACTGCAGGTGGGTCCCGGCGCCCAAATATGCAGTCAGTCAGAGCGTGTGGCTGTCGGTGGACCAGGTGCCTTTGTAGACGGAATCCAGGAAACTGTCACCTCGCTTCCTCGGTCCTTTTACCATCTCCAGGATCATTAATGACGTGACAGTCCACCTGGAGCTGCCGCCAACACTCCGCATCCACCCTACTTTCCACGTCTCCAAGATCAAGCCCCTCTCCACCAGTCCCCTCTGTCCCCCCCTCCCTGAAGCTGCCTCCTTCTCCTCGGATCCTCGATGGCCAGACCACCTATACCGTTCAGAGGATTCTGGACATTCGCCATCGGGGCCAGGGTTTGCAGTACATGGTCCATTGGAAGGGCTACGGGCCAGAAGAGAGGTCATGGATCCCTGGTTCCTCCTTCCATGTCAGGGGGATGGTCCATGCCTTTCACTGAGCCCATCCCAACAAGCCCGGCGGGCTGCCAGGAGGCACCCCTTGAGGGGGGGGGCACTGTTATGATCAGGTGAGCGCGCTCTCCCTCCCTTTCTGTGGGAGGTTCTCCATCAGGCTCCCGGCTCCGCAGGTCATCTGCACACCTGCGTGAGTGGACACACCTGCTTCCTCCTCTCTCCTCAGGTTGCTGCAATCTCCGCGGTGCGTCTCCAGGGTTGCAGCGCGCTCAACTGCCCCATCATCATCTCCATTCCAGACTGCCTTCTCTACCCGGTCAGACTCTCCTTCCAGCTCCACTCCTCTCCCACTTCCCACCAGCTCTGCCTTGCTGATTTCTCCGTTTCCACTGGGTTCCTCTGCCGGGCTCTCTGCTCACCTACCGTAAGATCTACCCTTGCTTATCCATTGCTCCCAGCCTCCCTCCTCATTCCCAGCCTGCTCTTGTCTCCCTCTCTTCACAGGCTGAGTGTTCCTCTAGCGAGTGACGCTTTTTCTACTATTGAGTTTATTTTCAATAAAGTTGTGTTTAACGTTGCCCCTCTGTGTCATGTGCATTCTCTGGTGTTAGCAGCCTGCATGTGAGCTTTTTCCTTCTCGCAATCATGACATTTTTGGCAGCTAAAATACAGTTATTGTCCGTTGAGACTATTTCACAGGTTGAAAAGAACAAGTTACAGTCCTATATTTGTAGTTTACCCCTAAAGAACCAAATCAAGTCATTTTTAAAGCATGTATATTGTTTCAATCAACATTAAGACTTTTAATCAATTGTTGGCAGGTGAAGCATGTATTTTATGGATTCTATTTACAATATATAATTGTAGGAGGCAAATAATGCAAAAACACTATTCACAGAAAGAAAAGCTTTATTGACTTTTACATCGTTGTGACGACGGAGTGTCGCCACTGTTATGGTCTTTGTAACTGAATATTATATTATATGTGTAAAAGGATTTATGTTTGTAAATGTCAACATGTATTGGATAAAATGCACATATAATTTCAAAATCTGTTTGAGTGAACTGAATTCCATTTGTGAGATAATTGTTAATGTTAATTATGTTAATTGGGTGAGGCAATTAAATAATCTTAAGACCACGTACCTTTGCCAGCATGCTTCCTGGTGAGGTTCGGGCAAAAGACTCCTCAGGGCCTTTTAAAGGATGCCAGCAGGAGGAAGTATGTTATGGTTGAGTAAAGGGGAATTTAAAATATAAACAGGGGTTTAAACTATTTATGGTATTATTTATGGTGTTATTTATGGTGTTTATTTATTCTGTAAATATTGTGGGAAAGTATGTCTCTTTTAGATGTTATTGGGTATATGTGGGAATATGAAATATTTATTGTCTTACCTGGGATTGTGGTATGTTCCAATTAGATTGATTATCTCACCAAGTATATTAACAGGTGTTTTTCATTTGGTTTGTGTTGGGTGTCGGATGTTCACGTAAGTTATTGCATGTGAAGTATTTTGGAATAAATGGAAAAATTGCTTGTGGCAAACGTTTGGAAGTCTCCTCCTTCTCTGGTGTGCCTTGACCGCTCGGCAACGTGACAATCTTTATACACAGATTTTGTTAATTTCAGCACACTTTTCTTAACATACAAGGCAAAACATTAAAAGCTGCTACAGGATAAAATGTCATATATTATTCTAACACAAAACTCATGGTTCTAAAATTATGACTAATCCCTGACCGCATTAAATATTCACAGACATACCTTCGCCACTTGCATGAACAAAAAGTTGCGTCCGCTTAAGCAGCCGTCAGCCTGTCAGAATCAGAAAAGAAACGGCTTTAGCCAAGCGAGGTAGGTGCGCTCCCGCACCGAGCCGATCAGTTTTTGGCGGCCCATCACTTTATGGCACAACACCGGGACTTTCATTTTAATGAGTAGCTGGACAGAATCATTCCTCGTCGGCCTCCGTCGGTCTATGATGACCATGGAAGAGAATCCTAAACGTCTACTCTGCTGGAACAGCACCGCCTGTGGCTGAACAGGCCGATGCGCACCGGTGTTCTACCTTCCAGCGTTGGGCGTTGGTAGGATTCAAGCCTGGGCAGGAAGATATGGAGGACAAGATGTTACCCATGCAGCATGTCCCCCCTCTCCACGTCACTGATGGATCCAAAGGAACAGCAGGGCTGCTATAGTTTGGCACCAGCGCCGTCGCAGGAGCTGCCAGAACGATGTTGAGCACAACAGAGAACTGCCTTAGGGGCTCCGACTCCGGATTTTTCCTCAGGGTTGACTCCCGAAGCCTTTCCCGTGACTGGGTGTGCCACAAGGCAGCGGAGGTTTGAAATCAGGGTTTACCTTCCCCTAGATGGGCTACCTTCCCAGGTTGACGAGCCACCATCTACCCGAAGCATCTGGTTTTAAGGCGCCAGAGATCCGCCCTCGCCCCTTCTCCTATTAGTAAAAGCAGTTCCGCCGGGCTTAGAGACTAAACCACACGGGCAGGCTAGCAGTTGGACTTAGTTGTCAGAGGCTTTTCGAGACGCACGCCGTAAGGAGCATTTTATGAGCACTGGGAGCTTAACTCCAGTGCCGCTCCTGGCTATGACAACCTTGGAACCGAATCATTCCTGTTAGTCTAATATACTGGTGATTACATAATTCATATAATTTCATACTGTAGAACTATGCAAAGTTTAGAGCAGAGGTTATTTTTTATATATATATTTTATGTTAGTGGATGTCAGAAGTTGGCTCTAAAGTCAATTAGTTGGTATTTACACAGCACAAAGACAAAGCTGGAAAAACCTTTAGTTATAATTAATAGTATGAAGTTTAGAGGTTTTGCTGCTCATTTTTTTCTTTCCTCAACTGTGTGTGCGGGTTTCTAGTCAGAGATGAGGAGCCTGGCTTCTTTGCTTTCCAAGTTTGATAAATGTGCTATCCTAAAATTCCTTATCTGTGTGTGCCATGAACCAAGTCGGGTTGTCCTTCGGGCTCGGTTCTCACCTTCTGTAACTCAGGTTTATCGGTGTATTTGTGTATTGTGTTATCTTTTGAGTTCTTGTAGTGTCTATGCTCACTAGGTTACTTTTCCGTACCTGTAGCCACTGTTTCTGGCTGGCAGCTGTAAGGTAGCCTCCTTTGACCTACATTCGTGTGGGCGCTCTCTGACAACTTGCCGGTCCGACCACGCCCCCTCTCTCATGTTGGTCAGCTGGTTCTACTCCCATTGATTACCTTTCCCGCACCTCGCCCAGGTGTACCCAATCTCCCTCTTCCAGCAATGGTGGTACTTAAGCAGCCCTTTTCCAGTCCGCCATTGCTGGACCATTGAATTGTCAGATGTTTGTGTTGTGCCACTGTACACTGTGGTCTGCCCACTTCACGTCCCGTCGTGTAGCCAGTAAGTGTACCCTGTTGTCTTTTTGTATGTCAGCTTTATTTTTTGGACTGTTTGTCCTTCATTTAATAAATGTGTTTGTGGTGTAACCTGCACTTAAATCCATCTTCCTTTTACTCCTCCGTGCGCTGTGTAAAAGCGCATGGGGAGACCATGACAGAGTGATCTTCTGATGCAACACAGCAATCTCAAATCTCCTATAAGGGCAAACCAAATCAACTTGGATAATTGGGCTGTGGTAAAGTAGAACTGTGCAGTTCTAGTTTGCTGATAAAATAGATTCTAAATATAATGTCCAAATTTATTTGGATTTATTTGTGAAATGGCACGACATTAGGAGTTATATTTATAATCATAAGAAACAAATAAAAAAGGCCTGTTGATCAGTGTGTCAGTCTTCTACTTCCAGCTCAGGACCTACAGTAGAATCTATTGCTGTCCGTGGTGCTGAAATGTCTATATGTAATTTTATTGTTTTATTTTTCCATTGTTACTTAAAATTTAGTAGAAAAACAAGTATCTGCTTTTACATTTAATATAGATGTGTATTAAAACTCAGATTTAGTAGTGACTGTAAGACATACAGTAAATGACTGTCATTGCTGTCTTTATGCAATTTGATTTAAATCCTCATTAAAATATACAAATGGAAATATAAATTGTTTTTATTATATTTAATGTATAATGTTTAATTAATATGAAATATATTTATTGTTGTATGGGCTTTAATATCTTCTTGAATGAAAAACTTTTTAGCATAAGATTATTATAGTTATTGTCATCATCTACAGCATTTCTTTTTCAGGATTTTTCTACTTCTGTTTGTGCTCAATTTGCTGCAGTTTCCCCTTTTTTTGTGCCTGGGTGTTGGGTATCCTTAAAAATTAAGGCCTTAATTATTTTTTAAAAATGACAATCACATTAAAGATGCCAGACATAATGAACAGAATTGTTTGATTTTCTTCTTTTACGATGTGAAGTGTTTCTAATAATTTTACTGAATTTGTAATGAATGAATGAATGAGTTAAAATTATCTAGATTTGGTCTTGTTACTTTGTGAATGTAATGCCTTACAAGGTGTCCTGAAGAGGTTTTAGAAAATATTAAATTTTACTTCCTTAAACATGTACATATCTGATGAGTTTCAGAAAATGTGTTGTGATCAAGCTGCTGCAATTTACAAAATGTGACTTTTTTAAATGTTGTGATAAGGGTGAAGATTACTACCAATACTTTCAGCAGATCTGGGCTTATTTTACCTTTGCAGGTGCCCATTGTGGAAGCAGAGAGGGACCCATTGCTGCACTTTCTACAAGAACATGGAGTTGAAGAGGAAATTTTTTAAAAAAAAATTAAGAAATGATAAGGTATTCTTCATGATATATTCATCTGTCCCATCAGCATAATGAAGAAACTATATCAGCATAAACAATGCAGTAGTAAATAACCATACCCTATATCTTGCACTACACATTAATTGGGACACAACAGACTTGTTTATAGACTGATTAATTATAGTATGGCTGTGCGTGTACACACACAAACACACACACACACACACACACTTCATGTGTACTGTGTACTGAATAGGAAATAAAATATTTTGTTTTTAACTAGGCAATTATGCTTACATTTTCTACTGGAACTGTATTTATCATCTTATGGAGACAGACTGGCAGCTGTAGTTTTTTGCAGGAACAGTCATCGCAGAAACTCAGTGGCATCTAGACGAGGTCAAGTACTGGAAAGAATAAGAGAAACGTGCTGCACTTCAGAAACTACAGCAAGTAAAAGGCAACAGACTGGATAAATCAAGAGGAAATGTTAATGCAAAGAAAAATTCAAAGAGGTTGGAAATTAGGTAGATGAATTTTAGTGAAGCTGGTTAACTGTTACAAGCAGGTTTGAACTGTTAAAGGAGGTGGGACCCGCCATGTCTGTGTGGATAGAAAGTCAAAAGTCAAAGACATTCAAGAAATAGCTGAGTCACTGCTTTTTCCCCGATAGTTTCATAGACCTGCAGGCACTAACAGATCATGTTCACAGTATGTGTGACTTTGCACAAAATGAGATAGACCCAGAATTTAAAGTTGAAGATTTGTATCAGGTTCAGGTTCAGGTTACGGTACTTTATTTGTACCCATAGGTAGATTTGTTTTGCAGTCTGGTGACATCCATATTTACAAGCCACAAATTACATTCAACATAGACACAAACACAGGCACACATGAAGCTGACTATAAACATGATAAAAAATACTCAAGGCTCCATCAGTCAGGGTATAAAGACAAAGAGATGAGAGAAAAACCAGAGGTAAGAGAGAAGGGTCATATTAAAAAGTTAAAAACTAGTCAAAGAGGTTAAAAACTCAAAGGTCTAAAACCCAATAAAATATTTAGAACCCAAATAACATCCTACAAAAATAAGTAAATATAAAATGGAGTTAATAAATAGGTACCTAAAATTATGTGCAATATATTGTTACAACTTGTTCAACTCTTTGACAGCAGCAGGAACAAAGCTGTTTTTGTAGCGCTGGGTTTTGCTTTTTGGGACAGCAAACCTCCTTCTTGAGGGAAGAAGCTGAAAGTTGCAGTGCAAAGGGTGGGAGTCATCATTTAAAATGGAGGTAGCCATCCTCTGTACCTGTCTGGTGTACAGGGATGTCAGGTTCAGCTGTGACTCACCAAGCAAACGACTGGACCATCTAAGTACCTGATCCAAGGATTTCCTCTGTTTCAGTTTTATCTGACCAAACCATGACACTAAAGAAAAGGATAAAACAGATTCAATAAAAGCCCGATAAAACATTGTCATTATGGTTCGGTCAATTTGGAAGCGTGCAAGTTTTCTCAAGCAATGCAAATGTTGCTGACCCTTTTTGCACACCCTTTAACAGTTCTCTTCATAGTTTAAATTACTATCTCCAGTCCCGCTCCAGGAAACTGGTTCCAGAACCAGAGCTGTGAGTTGAAGTGAGCCCAATCTAGCCTAGGAGTCTGCAACCTTTGTCTGCCAAAGAACCGTTTTTCCCGTCTCCAGCTAAAATAGAAGTGGCTGAGGGTCGCAACAACAATTTGACCTTTAAAATAAAGATTATGCTGCTTATAAAGTTGTTTATATACTGTACATTGCTCTGAATATGCAATGGCATTAATGAACTACAACAGTGGAAAAAACTGTCAAGCTTTATATATAGCTTCATTCATGAAATAAAAGTGTCATGAATTGCCCAGGTGGGGTGAAACGAAGACCCAAACGCTGGCTGTGAGTTGCAAGTGATTTAATAAAAAACAAAATAACAGAGGCAGGAATAAACTTACAAGGCTGGATAGCACGAAGGCTAAGGTGTGTGGAAACGCCGGATAACTAGACATTCAACTCACATCTGCGAGACAAAGAGATGAAGTGTGGGACACACGCAAGATTACAGTGACTAGATGTGGGACTCATGTCTGGAGACAAAGTGAAGGACGCCACCCCGAGCTGCAAGACAGTGTCCCTTAAATAGGCTGAGAGTAAATTACAAAATGATAAACAGGTGAGGATCACAACAGCGAGGATAATAATTAGGAATAATGAACAGCTGGGACAAACCACAAAACTAGCTAGGAGCAAACAGAAGTAAACAAATGAGCCTGTCAAAATAAAAGTACAGGAGAAACATGACAACCGAGATGAATACAGAACGAGATGTGGACAAAAAATACAAAGGAAGAAAATAACCCACCAAGGCAAGGACAAAATAGAATACAAAACTGAGCAATACTAATAATACTAGTATAACAATAATAATAAATACCAATACTTTACAGAGAGAACTAAAGATGAAGGCGGAGAAGGCTCAAATACAAACACAGGAATGTCTAATTTATAATACATACAAGATGGCCATGGACACATAATTTAAATAGACAAAACTAAACTCAAATTCAATAATAAAACTGAGATAGGGAAAATACAGAAAACAACTAGACTAACAGAAAGCGTGAGCACAGTTCCTCAACCGTGCTCAGCATCATGACTGAGCCTCCCGTCCAAGGGGTGGATTCCAGACACCCCAACGTAACATCAAGAGGAAAAAGAAAACACACCAACCCCCCAACAGGAACAGAACAATAACCCATCCAGGGAGGACGGTGGGGGAAACCAGGCCAAAAGGGACAAAACAAAACACTTGCTCAAAAGACCCACAAACCTAGACAGATTGGGTGGCCAACTGAAAACCTAGGACCACCAGGCGAAAAAGTAAGGCAGTTTTATTTATTTAGCGAATGCAAAGTCCTTAAGCCAAGCAGTTGCCTCCTGGTTTGCTGTATGGAGGGTGTGTAATCCTCCTTCCAGTCTTTGGAGCGGGCAAGCCTCTATGATGTGTTCCATTGTTTGCTCCTCTCCACATGCGCACAGTGGGCTAGGGCTACTGCCCCATCTGTAAAGGCTGGCCAAGCAGGGGCCATGTCCAGTCCTGAAGCGATTGAGTGTAGACCACTGTCTCCTTGGGAGGTTGGTGCCCGGGACCTGTTGGTTGGGGTTTATCACCAGCTGTTTGTTTGGGACCTCCTTGGTCTCCCATTCCTCTTGCCAAGCTGTCTGGATGGTAAAGTCAGCTGTAAGGCAGTTCAGGTGGCCTACCGGATTCACAAGACCACCAGATCAAGAGTTGAAAAGTGTCAGGTGGCCTCCCAGAGTCCCTGAGCCCCCCAAGCAGAAGACATGGTCCATTGGGTGGTCTCCCAGCATTCCAACACCAACGGACCAGAGAACATGATCTGTCGGGTGGCTTCCCAGTGTTCCTAAGCCATCGGACCGCAAAGCACAATGTGTCGCTTTTAGGAGGTAGCAGCTGGAAAATGTGCTTTTTGCAGTCCGCAGGGGCTGAGGCATGGATCCAGCAGGCCAGTAACTGAAGAGCATTGACACCTGGCGATGACTGCTAACCAGCGGTGAACCCAGACGGCGACAGTGGCTGACCAGCAGGGAAACCAGAGAGCGATGACGGCTGACCGACGAGGAAATCAGACGACGAAGATGGCTGACCAGCGAGGGAACCAGATGATGAAGACAGCTGACCAGCGAGGATACCAGGCGATGAAGATGGCTGACCAGCAAGAAAACCAGATGAGGAGGACTGCTGACCCTCGGCGAAGCCAGACGAAGAGGGCTGCTGACCCTCGGCGAAGCCAGACAAAGAGGGCTGCTGACCCTCAGCGAAGCCAGACAAAGAGGGCTGCTGACCCTCGGCGAAGCCAGACAAAGAGGGCTGCTGACCCTCGGCGAAGCCAGACAAAGAGGGCTGCTGACCCTCGGCGAAGCCAGACAAAGAGGGCTGCTGACCATCGGCGAAGCCAGACAAAGAGGGCTGCTGACCATCGGCGAAGCCAGACAAAGAGGGCTGAAGACCATCGACAAAACCAGATGAAATGGACTGATGACCATTGGCAAAACCAGACAAAGTGGACTGATGACCATAGGCCAGACCAGGCAAAGTGGACTGAAGACCATCAGTGGAACCAGACGAGGACTCAGACGGGGAAGAAGAAACAAACACCGGGTCACTGTCACTGGCAGCAGTGGAGCCTGATGAGGAAAACTCAGGAGCAGATGGCAGCTGCAACTGGTTCTCTCCGCCAAGAGCAAAGCAAGATCTCTCTAATACTGACATTGTAAAGACAAAAAAGAAGATTTGTCTTAACTCAAGCTCCACCGCCGACCATGACTCCGGTGACTCTGCTGCTGCAGCCCAAGGAGCAGACATGATGGCAGGTGAAACTTCAACCGTGACGACAGGAACTGATGGGACCCCAGACATGGTGGCTGAAGCTGGTGGAACTCCAGACGTGATGGCTGGCACTGGCGGAACCCCAGACGTGGCAGCTGAAGCTGGAGGATGTCTCACCAGTGGCACCGGGTCTTGTGATGCTGAAACCAGGGGACACGCCGTTGTCGGCTCAGGCTTCAGGATACAGGGAGAGCTCCTTTCTCACTCAGGATTTGGCTGTGGGGCCAGAACAGGAATCTCCAGAACAACAGGCCCCTCCATTGTCTGGCAGCTACCCCTCAGGACAGGTGGACACACAGGAAACACAGAGGAAGACACAGGAGAAGCAGGTGAGGATACATGGATGGATGCAGCAGAGAGGTGGTGAAAGCTCAGCCAAAGTGTATGGCTGCTGCTGAGCCCTCCCACTGGGAATAAGGCAAGGCATTTCACCTTCAGGTATAACAGAATGAAAACGTACTTGCCTTAATTCCCGTGCTGTGGTGATTGCTGCTGCAGAAAAACTGCAGAGATCGCTTGGTGAGGGTGTGTGGAACACTGCTCGGGAGAAGAAGGTGAGGCTGATAATAGGCAAGCAGCTGAAGTTGTCTGCACCAGGGGATGCTCCATCGTTGGCTCAGGTACAGACGGAGAACAGTGGAGGGCGGAGGCTGGAGCAGTGGCATGCACCTCGGACAGGGAAGGAGAAATATAGCCAGACATAAAGTCCTTATCAGGCAAAATGGCAGCAGAAGCAGGAGATGGAGGCTCAGCAGTGATGGGTGACTACCACTGTGAATCTCTGTCTAATACCAAGCAAGACCCCTCTCCTATAGGTGTAAAAGGAGAAAATGGTACTTGCCTGGCCTGCTCTGCCACTCCAGAAGTCACCCAGGGGAACTCCAACGAAGAAACAGCTGAGGGCAAGGGCACCAATGTGGAACATCGAGGAGCCGGCATTGCAGGCATGATGTCAGCCAAAACAGCAGATGCAGCGGTAGGTAGTTCAGCAGCGGGCGCCGACGCCATGGAGGAGAGAGGGACAGCAGCAACTGATGAAGAGGAAGGAGCTGACGGAACAGCCGCCGAAGAAAAATACTGGCGAGAGGAGGAGGTTGCTGCTGCGGTTCTCTGGAGCAGCGAAGGGGCTGCTGCCTGTGAGACGGAGGAGTTCCTCTGGTGGGATGTAGCTGGGTTGTGGCGAGAGGCTGGAGGTTTCTGCACCAGGGGACACTTCATTGTAAGCTCAGGTACAGACGGGGCTCTGTGAAGAGCGGAGGGTGGCGTCTCAGTGCTGGCGAACAGTGAGAGGCTGAAAACATCTGTATCAGGGGATGCTTTCTCGTCGGCACAGGTACAGATGGTGGTGAGTTTTTTACCAGCCCTCGGAATGTCATCTGGAGGGTGGAGGCAGTTGTCAGAAGCTCCACGTACTCGGAGTAATTCCTCAGCCTGGGATGCGCTTCCACTATCCCGACCGCTGTCTCCACGTTCTCCAGGACTTCTTCCGAAGTGCGGGAGGCGAGAGCTTCCATGATGAAATCCTGGATGAACTGAGCTGCGCAAAGTTCATCCACGCTGGGGCCACCGGGTGCTAACCTCCTTCTGTTGGCTGAACCCTGGTATGCTGGCATGATTCAGTCCGCTCTCCCTCCAGTACACAAAAACAGGTTGGAAAAAAAAGGCAACCTCACAGCCACTGGGTCGAAACAGGTGGCGTCCTTCTGTTATGAATCACCCAGGTGAGGCGAAACGAAGACCCAAATGCTGGGTGTGAGCTGCAAGTGATTCAATAAAAAACAAAATAACAGAGGCAGGAATAAACTTACAAGGCTGGATAGCACAAAGGCTAAGGTGTGTGGAAATGCTGGATATCTAGACGTGGGACTCATGTCTGGGAGACAAAGAGATGAAGCGTGGGACACACGCAGTATTACAGTGACTAGACATGGGACTCACATCTGGAGACAAAGTGAAGGACGCCACCCCGAGCTGCAAGATGGCGTCCCTTAAATAGGCTGAGTAAATTACACAATGATGAACAGGTGAGGATCACAAGATTGAGGATAATAATTAGGAATAATGAACAGCTAGGACAAACCGCGAAACTAGCTAGGAGCAAACGGAAGTAAACAAAGGCGACTGTCAAAATAAAAGCACAGGAGAAACATGACGACCGAGATGAATACAGAACGAGATCTGGACAAAAAATACAAAGGAAGAAAATAACCCACCACAGGCAAGGACAAAATAGAATACAAAACCGAGCAATACTAATAATACTAGTATAACAATAATAATAATAATAATAAATACCAATACTTTACAGGGAGAACTAAAGATGAAGGCGGAGAAGGCACATATACAAACACAGGAGTATCTAATTCATAATACACACGAGATGGCCATGGCCACATAATTTAAATAGACAAAATTAAACTCAAATTCAGTAATAAAACTGAGATGGGGAAAATACAGAAAACAACTAGACTAACAGAAAGCACGAGCACGGTTCCCCAACCATGCTCAGCATCATGACAAAAGGTATTTGAAATATATTACAAATTGTTTTGTGCTGAAAAATAAATTTCTGAGTATCTGACCATAATTTTTTGCATAGTTTTTTTAATTATCAGTGTTATGTCTGGAAACCTGAGAATGACCACAGACGAGTGAGCTGCGCTGGAACTGAACTTTATTACAGAAACTGGTTAGCATTCAGCGCATGTAGATGAGCACTCGGCTCCTGACTATGCCTATTGAGAGAGGGCCGGCAAAGAGGCCATAAGATGGTCGACTCCTGCCTTATATGGGTCAGCGTGATGACAGTACCAACCGACTACGTCATCATGCTGCTCTCTGCTACAAACCCCTTTATAACAATCAGCACATCCATAAATTGTTTAAATCTGAAAATCATCATCCATCTCCTACTTTCAACAGTGATCACACAGCTTTAGTTTCTGATATTTAAGTTTTATTTAGAAGAAGCTGCTTTTCATTCTTTTTATGTTTCCTCATAATGCTCCTTATGCAAATGTATTAATATAATAAAAATCTGTATCCTTCACCTGTTCTCCAGACTCCCAATTTGACAACTAGTGGATTGGTTGTCTGATATTCTTCTTTATTTTGGAATAAAACAAAAAGAATTCTAAACAACTTTCTAAATAATATAACGTTAAAAATCATTTGATGCAAATTAAGCCAGTTAGAAATAATTACAACAGAGTGGGGGAAAAAAGTTTAAAAAATACCTTCTTCCACTGAACTAAATATTGGTTATAATTTTTAAAAAAATGTGTGGCATTGATTGACAGTCTGTACTTATAATTCAATGTTCAAAACCCCATTAAAACATCAGGCAACAAAAACTAGTTGTCAAAGAATCTTCTCTCCTCTCTTTTCACTCATTTGAACTCCTTTTACTATCTGTCAGCTGTATGTTGCTGGTTTCAGACAAGTATAGCCGGTTGATGGTGTTTCATAATAAAAGCACATAACAGAAACAACCATTCTGAAAACTGAATTGCTGTAGAGGGCTTTTATTTTTAATAACTCAGAAAGTATTGAGCTGTGATGGTAAAAAATAAATTCACACTAATTCAGACTTCAATCATGTCTAGTGAATCCAGCATTTATAGCGCAGGCTATTTTAAGGTTATTGAGCAGGAATTCAAGGATTGTTTCTCATTTTTAAGGATAATTAAGATGTTGATTTTAGGAAAATCACATTTAAGACTTTTGGTGGCCTAGTTGATAGAGCATCCGCCCCACAACCGGTCGGTTGGGGGTTCAAGTCGCGGCTGGGTCATACCAAAGACCATATAAAAATGGTACTTCCCACTTTCTAGCTTGGTGCTCAGCATAATATAATTGGGGAAGGAGAAGTTGTTTGTGGCAGCGCCTTGCATGGCCACGACCCCACTGATTCTAGATGTGATTAACATTGTAGATATGAGAACCGTAGTTTTGTTCTACTGTACATGATTGGCTGTATGGACTGAATGACAACAGAGGTGGCTTCTTCTTCTTCTTCTTCTTCTTCTGGACCTGTAGACACTGATGAGGAGGCTGTTTTTCTCGTTTGCATTCTTGAGGAGAAATTCTCTCCACAACTATATATGAACACAAATTAATCTGTCCACACAGAATTAGACTCTCTATTTTCCTCTGTGATTTTACTTTTTCTGGATCTGTTCATGTTTTATGGAGGGTGGTAAGAAGCGGCTGCTGTCCGTGCTTCTCCACATGCACTGAGGACGGAGAGGCTGAGGGGCTCCCTGTGCAGCCGCCATCAGATGTGACACAGTCACACATGGTTGACAACATAATAAATAATATATCTTCTCCTTCTTTTAGATTTGATTGGTGGTTGGCAACCAGCTTACAGGTGCATTACCGCCACTGACTTGACCATCATCACTCTACATCTTTGTATCCTGTCACCTGTGGCTGTCTATAAATAATATATATGTATGTATGTGTGTATGTATGTGTGTGTACACACACACACACACACACACACATACACGTAATATACTATATATACATGTGTGTGTGTGTGTGTGTGTGTGTGTATGTATGTATGTATGTATATATATATATATATACAGTATACTGTATATACAGTGGGGCAAAAAAGTATTTAGTCAGCCACCAATTGTGCAAGTTCTCCCACTTAAAAGATGAGAGAGGTCTCCAATTTTCATCATAGGTATACCTCAACTATGAGAGACAAAATGAGAGAAAAAAAATCCAGAAAATCACATTGAAGGATTTTTAATGAATTAATTGGTAAATTCCTCGGAAAAATAAGCATTTGGTCAATAACAAAAGTTCATCTCAGTACTTTGTTATATACCCTTTGTTGGCAATGACAGAGGTCAAACGTTTTCTGTAAGTCTTCACAAGGTTTTCACACACTGTTGCTGGTATTTTGGCCCATTCCTCCATGCAGATCTCCTCTAGAGCAATGATGTTTTGGGGCTGTCGCTGGGCAACAAGGACTTTCAACTCCCTCCAAAGATTTTCTATGGGGTTGAGATCTGGAGACTGGCTAGGCCACTCCAGGACCTTGAAATGCTTCTTATGAAGCCACTCCTTCGTTGCCCGGGTGGTGTGTTTGGCATCATTGTCATGCTGAAAGACCCAGCCACGTTTCATCTTCAATGCCCTTGCTGATGGAAGGAGGTTTTCACTCAAAATCTCACGATACATGGCCCCATTCATTCTTTCCTTTACACGGATCAGTCATCCTGGTCCCTTTGCAGAAAAACAGCTCCAAAGTATAATGTTTTCACCCCCATGCTTCACAGTAGGTAATGGTGTTCTTTCTCCTCCAAACATGACAAGTTGAGTTTTTACCAAAAACTTCTATTTTGGTTTCATCTGACCATATGACATTCTCCCAATCCTCTTCTGGATCATCCAAATGCTCTCTAGCAAACTTCAGACTGGCCTGGACATGTACTGGCTTAAGCAGGGGGACACGCCTGGCACTGCAGGATTTGAGTCCCTGGCGGCGTAGTGTGTTACTGATGTAGCCTTTGTTACTTTGGTCCCAGCTCTCTGCAGGTCATTCACTAGGTCCCCCCGTGTGGTTCTGGGATTTTTGCTCATCGTTCTCGTGATAATTTTGACCCCATGGGGTGAGATCTTGCGTGGAGC
This sequence comes from Pholidichthys leucotaenia, assembly GCA_020510985.1. Lineage (NCBI taxonomy): Eukaryota > Metazoa > Chordata > Actinopteri > Cichliformes > Pholidichthyidae > Pholidichthys > Pholidichthys leucotaenia. Next base: position 43,630,857 of record CM035838.1, on the reverse strand, counting down.
CCCAGATCGAGGGAGATTATCAATGGTCTTGTATGTCTTCCATTTTCTAATAATTGCTCCCACAGTTGATTTCTTCACACCAAGCTGCTTACCTATTGCAGATTCAGTCTTCCCAGCCTGGTGCAGGTCTACAGTTTTGTTTCTGGTGTCCTTTGACAGCTCTTTGGTCTTGGCCATAGTGGAGTTTGGAGTCTGACTGTTTGAGGTTGTGGACAGGTGTCTTTTATACTGATAACGAGTTCAAACAGGTGCCTTTAATACAGGTAACGAGTGGAGGACAGAGGAGCCTCTTAAAGAAGAAGTTACAGGTCTGTGAGAGCCAAAAATCCTGCTTGTTTGTAGGTGACCAAATACTTATTTTACTGAGGAATTTACCAATTAATTCATTAAAAATCCTTCAGTGTGATTTTCTGGATTTTTTTTTCTCATTTTGTCTCTCATAGTTGAGGTATACCTATGATGAAAATTGGAGACCTCTCTCATCTTTTAAGTGGGAGAACTTGCACAATTGGTGGCTGACTAGATACTTTTTTGCCCCACTGTATACACACACACACACACACACACACACACACACACACACACACACACACACACACACACACACACACATACTGTATATATATATATACACAGTATATATATATACGTATATATATACAGTATTACGTGTGGTATGTGAAACCACAGTGGGTTAATTGGCACTGGCGTGATGACAGCCATGCAGTGATGTCATCACGCCGGACCGTTATAAAGGGAGAGTTGGCCATCTTAGGCCTCTCTCGGCTCCTGACCACATAGTGCTCTACCCAACAGTAAGCCAGTACTGTAACTAATATGAGCTTGTTATAATAAAGTTCCTGTTCCAAATAAGCATCACACTCCGTTGGTCATTCCGAGTTTCTGGACATAACATTTGGCGACAAGAATAAAACAATGGAAGCGTGCTTGAGGCCACTACAACTATTTCTGGAATACCACGGTGAGCTGCCCGCACCATGGCCACACTGGCTCGATGCTTCCGAGACTTAAGTGTTGGCATTGGACTTGGGCAAGTTGGACAAGGTACGGAAGTGGGCTCTGTTAATTCACAACCTGGGCATAGAAGGCCAACGTATTTTTCACATGCTAGGACCAATGGACTCACTCCCTGATTCAGTCGAGCTGCTAGTTAGCTACTTCACGACACCCAACAATGTGTTGGCGTGGTGTATTAGGTTCCACCAATGACGACGGAAGGTTGGAGAGACAACACAATTTGTCGTGGACCTTTGCCACCTAGCTAGCATGTGCAGGTTTGGTTTGTTGGAGGACGAAATGGTGCAGGACCAGTTGGCTGAGCACCCTAGCAACCTGCGGCTGCGGACAAAGATGCTAACGGCACCAAACAACGTGATGCTAGCTAACACCATTGAGCTAGCATTCCAGCTGGAGTCTGCTGACAGGTTAGCATTGGAGCTTGGTGTGCAGCAACAGCAGCGGCAGCCAAGCCACGCACCACTGGCATACGCAGTGAACACGGAGGAATCCGGTGACAGGGCAGAGGAGATTGAAGCAAACACTGTGGACCGGAGGACCGCTACGAAATGCTCCACATGTGGCAACTGTGGCTCCCCGACGCATCGAGAGAGAGCGCGTTTCTGCCTGGCAAGGGAGCAACAATGCAAGAGATGCGGAAAATTTAAGCACTTCACCAAAGTTTGCCGGTCAGCACCACCACCGAGCCTGCTGGCCAAACAAAGTCACCCACCTGCGACGACCATCCATACGGTGATGTCCAGAAGTGCGGCGTATGCATTCTGCATGGTGAAGCTGGACAACATTAACTTGCCGCTCCTGCTCGATACTGCTGCAGTGAGATCAATGTTGAATTGGGCCACGGTGCAGAAGTTTTTTCATAACTACACGATTTGCAAGAACCCAGCGGTGCTGTATGGATATGGTGGCTACCAAGTTAGCAACGTAGGGGCCATCATGCTAACAGTCCACTACACGTCAAGAGTCGTTACTGACTTTGGTTTTCAAGTGGTCATGCGCAGAGACAACATATTAGGATGCGACTTGTTTTATCAACTGGGCTTCTCCAGTAACGGACTCAGTTTGACCGATATCAATGAGTGGGACGCAACACACCCAGATGACGATGACGGGGGTACAGCTGTCTCATGTGCACAGGAGGAACACTACCTGGAGAGGGGGCAGCAACCGGACTTGCCTCAGATCCTCACCCAGCATGAGCCCACAGGAGCCGCTGTGGAGTTGTAGGAGAGGAAGCCCGCGTCTACCGAGAATCCCGGGAAACAGCAACCAGGGGAAGATCCTAACAATGATGATATTGACACAATGCCGTGACCAGACTCCCCAGGTGAGGGGGAGAAGGGGCCAGATTACTTCCGAATCCACGCACAGCATCAGCCCACTGGAGCCGCCGCTGAATCACTGGATGAAGAGTCCACAATCATACAAAATACAGTAGAGTCACCGGACATCTTCCAAGTCCACGATCAGCATCGGTCTCCAGCAACCACCGCAGCGGTGCAGGATGAAGTGCCCATGACCCACCAGGAGACAGCAGAACCACTACAACCTGATGGACGCCCCACAACAGACATCAAAACTACATCACCACAACCACAACGACGTATGCAGCCGAACAGGATGCCACTTGCAGTGATGGACTGGGTTTGAGTTTGCAGAACCAAACGACTGGCTCCACAGCCAGCTCCAACACAGCCTCCATCACCACAGGCACCCGTCAAGATCATCGTGCAGCTGGGCCCAATGACATTTCAGCTGGCAGATGGTTTGGTGTGGCATGCCAAGTGTCTCCATTGAGTTCGAGTGACGGCTCCGGATGACGAGTCTTCGTGAGTCGGGTCGCATGGTGTGGGACCCGGACTGGAGTTTTGTGAGAGACAATCCCAGTCCGTGGGCCCCCACATTCCCAGGGGCACGTCCACCATGGGCCCGCTACAAGGCTCCTCCAACAAGACTACCTTCTTCAAGGAAGAAAAGAAGGAAAAAAGAGGACTGTTTAGCTAGGGGCGTGGCTGTCGATGGATAGTTCAAATCAAATTAAAATCAAATCAACCTTTATTGTCATATTGCTGTACATACAACTGTAGTGCAGGCAAGATGAAACTGTGTTTCTCTCGGCATCCATATAAGTAAAAAGAACATGATTTAAGACACACTCACACATACCCTCACCCCCCACCCCAACACAGCCATTCACACTTCCCTGAGACATACTTGAAAACTAACCAGAACTATAATATACAAATAATATACATAATGTCCGTAGGTGCAGTAGTATGTATAAGAGATTCCGTATCAACTGTTCAGCATCCTAACAGCTTGCGGAAGGAAGCTGTTAATCAGTCTGGTGGTTCTGCCACCAGTTGCAGAATAACCCACTCAGCAACACTGGACCACGCGGTCTCCCCGCTAGCCCTAGCTAGTTTTGTGTTTCCAAATTGGGGAGGGTAAATTTGGCTTGCATGCTGTTCTGTTGTTGTTGTTGGTTTTTTTCCGGGGGGGGGGGGGGGTATGTAAAACCACAATGGGTTAACTGGCACCAGCGGGATGACGCAGCTGTGCGGTGACGTCATCACATCGGACCGTTATAAAGGGAGAGTCGGCCATCTTAGGCCTCTCTCAGCTCCTAGCCACATAGCGCTCTACCCAACAGTAAGCCAGTACTGTAACTAATATAAACTTGTTATAATAAAGTTCCTGTTCCAAATCAGCATCACTCTCTGTTGGTCATTCCGGGTTTCCAGACATTACGTTCATAAACGTATGCGTTTCCATTGAGAAATGTATCCAATTGCAATAAACAATAATTTAAAAAAATAAAATAATTAAAATGAACTTCATTAATTACCTCCACCAGGGAGGTTATGTAATTGGGGTGGTTTGTCCTTTCGTCCGTCCATCCATCTGACTGTTAGCAGGATTACCTAATAATACAACAACTACAGTCATGTGAAAAAATTAGGATACCCTGTGGAGAGTGCAATCAAAAGACCAGACTTGGATGGCAGACAAACTTTATTCACTCTCTCACTTCATTCATACACAGAAAAAGCATTCTCCTCATACTTCAGGGTCTCTCCTTTTATATCACCCCACTCCTTCCCCCTGCTGCCTGAGATCTTGCATCACAATACATTCAACACATCATCACCCCTACTGTCCCCGCAGCTGCTCCTTCCTGCTGCCTGGGGTTCTACATCACCATAACCTCTCCCATCACAATACCTATTGTCCACATCTGTTTAATCCCCCACGCTCTACCAGCAGAGGGACTATTTGCCTCTCCTCTGCTTCCAGTCTGAGATGATTATCCCAGCGTGGGTTCCCCCCGCCCCCCAGAGTCTCAGACTGAGTGTCAACCCTCACGTCCTTTTGGCTTCAGTCTCCTCCTATACCTGCTGTAACGAGGGTTCTTCGGCTCCGTGGCGCTGCTGTGCTGGTGGGGGGCTCCTAGGGGTGTGTCTGTCTGCGGGTGGCAATGGCGGGGGGGGGGGAACATTCGACTTGCCCGTGTGGCTGCTCTGATGAATCGTTTACCTGGGGAGTTCTCAGTGGGGGTCTTCCACGCCGAGGAGCTTGAGCCAACACCACTTGCTCGTCCACCACCACAAAGGTGGGCTTAAGTCTGTCTATACATATTTTCTCCAGACGACCCCCCAAGTCTAACAAAAAATGTTTGTCCCCTGGTTCCAGCACTCTGAACGGGCCATCATAGGGTGGGCGCAATGGGGGGCGGTGGGCACCGTGCCTGACAAACACGAACGCTGCGTTCTTTAAAGTTTTTGGCACAAAAGCGCGTGGAAAACAGTGGTGGGCCGGGCCCGGTAGTGTGCCTGTGTCCGCGCTATGCTGTGAACGTGGAGACAGACGCTTGTTCGGTGCGGGATTATCTGGTAAAAATTCCCCGGGGAGCTGCAGCGGCTGAGAAAGGACCAGCTCCACCGGGGAAGCCTCCAAATCCTCTTTTGGTGCGGAACGCAACTCTAACAGAACCCACGGCAACCGGTCTACCCAATTTGCATCCGTAAGCGAAGCCCTGAGCGCTGCTTTCAGTGACCTATGGAAACGCTCGCATAACCCATTGACCTGTGGGTTGTACGCGGCTGTGCGATGAATTGCAACACCCAGGCTACGGGCCATCTCGGACCAGAGGTCGGAAACAAACTGAGGGCCCCTATCGGACGTGATGTCCGAAGGGATGCCAAAATGTGCCGCCCATGTTGTCAAAAAGGCACACGCTATGTCTGCGGACGTGGTTGCCGCTAGCGGGACTGCTTCTGGCCATCGTGTGGTTCGGTCCACCACTGTCAGAAGGTGTGTGAACCCCTGTGATGGCGGGAGGGGGCCCACGAGGTCCATGTGAACATGGTTGAACCTCTTAGCCGGGATACGGAACGGCTCCAAAGGGGCCTTTGTGTGCCTGTGCACTTTGGCTCACTGGCACGCTACGCAGGCTGCAGCCCACTCTTTTACTTGTTTGTGCAGGTCTGGCCATACGAACTTTGCTCCCACCATTTTGACTGACGCGCGCACTCCTGGGTGCACCAGGGCGTGAATTGACTCAAACACGTGACGGCGCCAAGCGACTGGGACCACCGGGCGTGGGCATCCCATGGAAACGTCACAGATTGGGGGGGGGCCTCCGTCTTGCAGTGCCCTGCTCTCCAGCCTTAACCCTGTTGGTCCAGACTGGAGCGCGCGCACTTCCGCATCGCCAATCTGCTCTGCAGCCATGGCTGTATAATCTATCCCTACGCAGACTGGGGCCACTACTGCTCGCAAGAGGCAGTCCACCACCACATTTAGTTTACCGGCCACATGCTGAATATCGGTAGTAAACTCCGAGATCGCGGCTAGCTGTCTCTGCTGTAGGCCCGACCATGGTTCCGAAACCTTGGCCATCGCGTACGTTAGCGGCTTGTGGTCCACGAACGCAGTGAAGCTGCGCCCTTCCAGCCAGAACTGGAAGTGGCGTATGGCCAGGTGGAGAGCCAGTAACTCTCTGTCGAACGCGCTGTACTTACGCTCACTGTTGCGCAAAGCCCTGCTAAAAAAAGCAAGCGGCTGCCAAGAACCAGTGACGCGTTGCTCCACGATGGCCCCTATGGCCACGTCCAAGGCGTCAGTAGTGAGCGCTATCTGAGCCGCCGGGTCCGGGTGCGCCAACAGTGCGGCGTTTGCCAGGGCTGTTTTAACCTCAGAGAATGCCTGCTCCCGCTCAGGAGTCCAGTCGACTCTGTCCGCTGGTTTCCGTTTCTTGAGCGCGGCGTACAATGACTGCATGAGCTGAGCTGCGCAGGGGAGGAACCGGTTATAAAAGTTAACCATCCCCAAAAACTCTTGCAGCGCCCTGACCGTCTGAGGCCGGGGAAAATTCACCACTGCGCGCACCTTGTCCGGCAAGGGTATCGTTCCCTCCAGTGAGATGTGGTGCCCCAAAAAATCAATCCCCGTCACGCCGAACTGGCATTTCGCCGGGTTGATTATTAACCCGTGCTCCTCCAACCTCTGGAAAACCGTCCTGAGGTGGGTTACGTGTTCGTCCTCGAACGCATTGGCCACCAGGATGTCATCCAGGTAGACAAACACAAAAGGCAGATCGCGCAACACCGCATCCATCATGTGTTGGAATGTCTGTGCCGCGCCTTTTAATCCGAAGGGCATTCGTAAAAACTCAAACAGGTCAAACAGATTTATTACCGCTGTTTTGGGTATGTCCTTTGCGCACACTGGGACCTGGTGGTAACCGCGGACCAGTCTATTTTAGAAAAAATGCGTGCCCCGGCGAGGTGAACAGAAAAATCCTGAATATGGTGAATCGGGTAGCGGTCGTGCGCTGTGGCATTGTTCAATCTGCAGAAATCTCTGCATGGTCACCACGATCCTTCAGCCTTAGGGACCATGTGTAGTGGGGATACCCATTGGCTGTTTGAGCACCTGATGATGCCCAACCTTTCCAAGTTGGCAAACTCCTCGCGCGCTATGGCCAATTTGGCTGCGTCCAGGCGCCGAGGTCATGCAAAAACAGGCAGCTCAGTGGTGGTGATAAAGTGTTCCACCCCGTGTTTAGTGATGGCCGCCGAAAACGTCGGGACCGTGAGTGCTGGGAACTGAGTGAGCAGTGTGTGGAACTTACCGCCTGGGGCTGTGACGTTGGCTAGCGTTGTTGGCCCGGCTCCTCGAGCTGTACAGGGGAGAGAATAATAATAATAATAATAATAATAAGTTTATTTATAGAGCACCTTTCACAGACAGAGTCACAAAGTGCTTAACATGGTAAAAAACAAAAATAAAAACACAGGCACATAAAACAGTAAAAAAAAAAACAAAGTAGACAGTAAAAGCACATAAAAATACAATCAGCACATAGTCAATTAAAAAGCCAGGCTAAAAAGGTGGGTCTTTAGTTGCTTCTTAAAAACACCAATGGAAGGTGCAGATCTAAGTTCAAAAGGCAAGGAGTTCCACAGTCTGGGAGCAACAGCAGCAAAGGCTCTATCGCCTTTGGTTCTGAGCCTAGTACTAGGGACTACCAATAGATTCTGATGAGAAGACCTGAGAGACCTGCTGGGCTGGTGTAGAGAGAGCAGGTCACTAATATAAAAAGGTGTCTCTTCATGAATGGCTTTGTAAGTAAGAACAAGAACTTTAAAATCAATTCTATAATTTACAGGAAGCCAATGCAAGGAGGCCAAAACAGGAGTGATATGACAGAATCTACTGGACCTAGTTAGTAATCTTGCAGCAGCGTTCTGGACTAACTGTAGGCGGTGTAAAGAGGATTTGCTAAGACATGTAAAAAGAGCATTACAGTAGTCCAAACGTGAAGAAACAAAGGCATGAATAATGATTTCTAACTGAGTGTAGGAAACCAATGACCTAATTTTGGATATATTCCTAAGGTGGAAAAAACAACTCCGGGTCAGAGATTTGACATGCTGATCAAAACTCATCGATTGATCGAAAATGACACCAAGATTTTTTAGATTAGACCGTATGTTAGAGCTTAATGAACCAATGCTATTAACCAACTTAGGAATTAGATTATCAGGTGCTACAATAAGGACTTCAGTTTTATCAGCATTAAGTTGCAAAAAGTTACTAGACATCCAGTCCTTAATTGCAGACAGACAATCATGAGTAATTTTTAAATTGTCAACATGGTCAGGCTTAAAAGAGAAAAGTAGCTGTAAATCGTCAGCGTGGCAGTGATAAGACACACCTTTAAATTTGCTGATAATAGAACCAAGTGGCAGCATATATAGGGCAAATAAAAGTGGACCCAGAATAGAACCCTGAGGCACCCCACAGGTTAAAGGAGCAGAGTCAGATGAATAAGAGCCAACAGCCACGGAAAAACTCCTACCAGAAAGGTAGGAGAAAAACCAATCCAGAGCTTTTCCAGAAATACCTACCCAATCTCTAAGCCTTTGTAACAAAATACAATCAAAAGACATTGCATTAATCAGGCGTCTGTTAGCAACATCGACTAGCAGCCCGTGTGCACCCAAAAAATCAGCGCCCAAGATTGGGAAACTGCATGCCGCTATGACGAATGTCCACTCATACATACAGCCGTGTAGGGATACAGTCAGTGTCCTCTCACCAAAAGTCCTAATGTCCGAGCCACTTGTGGCCAACAGATCGGGGCCGCTAGCTCCCGCTAGCTCCCGCTAGTTGGTTGGTGTAGGACAGCAGGATGAGGCTCTTTTGGGAGCCGTGTCTACGAGGAACCGTCTCCCCGAGCGCGAGTCCGTCACATAGAGCAGCTTGTTTTCTTCACTGGCGGTCGCAGCTGCTACTGACTGCCGGCCTTGGCATTTCCTGAACGCTTGAATTGGCACGGTGGCACACATCGGCGTGCGTTTTCTCCAAAGCGGCGGTGGTAGGAGCAGAGCGTGTCTCTCTGGCGCTTCCTGGCCCCCGCTGCCGCTACCATCACTGGCTCCTCGCTTTCACTGGCCATCTCGCTGGGTTCCGACGCCGCCGCGTTCACTGTGAGGGCTCTGGTGGTGAGGATGATCCGATCTGCCTCCTGGGCTAGCGCACGGTAGTCACGCGCGGCCAGCAATGGCGAGTTGGCCAGTACCGCTCTTGCCTCTGTTGGGAGGTTCTGCAGGAAAAGGTGGGCAAACAGAAAATGCCCGTCGTCCATGCCCATCAACGCCAACATCTTCTCCATCAGTTTGACCGCCGACCCATCTCCTAACTCGGAATGCCTCAGGAGCCTCTCTGCTCTCTCACAGTCCGAGAGTGTGTCGCGCCAGGTCAGCGCAGCTTGGAGAGTCCTGTATTTATTGTGGGCTGGGGGCTGTTGGAGCAGGCTTGCTACTTGCTGAGTCGTGCAAGCGTCCAGCGCTGCGACCACATAGTAATATCTGGTGTCATCTGCCGTTATTCCCCGGAGGGCGAACTGAGCCTCAGTGTGGAGGAACCAAGACTGCGGGTCGTCCAGCCAAAAGTCCGGTAGTTTGACCGAAACGGCGTACGCGTTGCTGGGGCTTTCCGTCTGGGCCGTCTCTGGGATGCTTGCCGCGCTGCTGGGGCTTCCCGTCCGGGCCGACTCCGGAGTTTTTGCCTCGTGTTCCATAATTTGTCAAGGGTCACCAGTGTGGAGAGTGCAATAAAAAGACCAGACTTGGACGGCAGACAAACTTTATTCACTCTCTCACTTCATTCATACACAGAAAAAGCATTCTCCTCATACTTCAGGGTCTCTCCTTTTATATCACCCCACTCCTTCCCCCTGCTGCCTGAGGTCTTGCATCACAATACACTAAACACATCATCACCCCTACTGTCCCCGCAGCTACTCCTTCCTGCTGCCTGGGGTTCTACATCACCATAACTTCTCCCATCACAATACCTATTGTCCACATCTGTTTAATCCCCCACGCTTTACCGGCAGAAGGACTATTTGCCTCTCCTCTGCTTCCAGTCTGAGATGATTATCCCAGTGTGGGTTCCCCACACCCCCATTAAATATTCACTTCTTTATTAAGAAATGTTCACATATCTATGTCTAACCTTGTTTTTGTTTTTATTTGCATTTTTTAACATTTTAGCCATTTTAAGTGGGAATGAATGTGGGGGTGTCCTAAAAAGATTGGGGGGTATCCTCACTTATTCCTCACTATATTTTACAGAAAATTTTTAAAAAAAGTCTTTAATTCATTTTTAATTGTTCAGTCGTATTACATGAATCTCCCATTATTTTAAACACTGATATTAAATATCCATATATCCAAATATGTTTTAAAAAAAAAACCACACACAGGCTTATACAGGGTATCCTAATTTTTTCACATGACTGTATGAAGCCATATTGTTGTACATTTACGTATAGTTACATATTTTACATATAGTTACATATATTTACAATATCTACCATACAATACATCAAGTTGCATGACAGCATTCCTCCTGAATCAGTCTTTTTGTTGTTCCTTGACAGGAAGGCAAAAAGAATTAGACGAGGCACTAGTTGACCTTATTGTGAAGGACTCACAACCTTTTTCAATTGTGGAAGATGAGGGTTTCAGGCACTTTGTCAATAAACTTGACTCCAATTACATCCTTCCATCCAGAAACACAAACAAAAACACTCGACTGTTTGAGTGTAGTATTATAACATTTGGCCACCAGATGTCGCTGTGGGGAAATGTTTCCAATGTTCCAAAAGATCGATTCTTTTTCTGAATCAATTGTTCCAAATGATTCGATCTCTCAAACGTTCCATTTCTGCCATCACTAGAGATTATAGTTATAAAATGGATAAAATAGTCTATGTAAAATCACACATTGTTATATACAACCTCACCTGTATAATGTTCCGGAAACTCAGGTGTATAAGAGATTTGTCCAGGTCGTCGCCAACAAACAGGCCTTCATCTTTCATTTCGCCCAGCAGCTGTATCCAGTATTCCATTCCTTCTTTGCCCAGTATCCCTCACCAGCTGTCCATTTGTTGATTCAAAGTGCTGGCACCAGAGGTGTAGTTCAGATCGCCAGATCTGTCATCAGTGTGATGGTGCCGGCCGAGATCCGTTCTGATGATCCGAGGGCCCCCACCAGTTTGCTCCACAGCCTCCATAAAGTAGCCTCCAATGACGCATGGGTCACTGCTTGTATATTCTGCTTTCAACCAGATGATTTTCAGGTTCAGGTTCAGGTTACTTTATTTGTACCCGTAGGTAGATTTGTTTTGCAGTCTGGTTACATCCATATTTACAAGCCACTAATTACATTCAACATAGACACAAACACAGGCACACATGAAGCTGACTATAAACATGATAAAAATACTCAAGGCTCCACCAATCAGGGTATAAAAAGACAAAGAGATGAGGGAGAAACCAGAGGTAAGAGAGAAGGGTCATATTAAAAGTTAAAAACTAGTCAGAGGTTAAAAAACTCAAAGGTCTAAAACCCAATAAAATATTTAGAACCCAAGTGACATCCTACAAAAATAAGTAAATATAAAATGAAGTTAATAAATAGGTACCTAAATTATGTACAATATATTTTACAGCTTGTTCAACTCTTTGACAGCAGCAGGGACAAAACTGTTTTTGTAGCGCTGGGTTCTACTTTTTGGGACAGCAAACCTCCGTCTTGAGGGAAGAAGCTGAAAGTGGCAGTGCAAAGGGTGGGAGTCATCATTTAAAATGGAGGTAGCCATCCTCTGTACTTGTCTGGTGTACAGGGACGTTAGGCTCAGCTGTGACTCACCAAGCAAACGACTGGACCATCTAACTACCTGATCCAAGGATTTCCTCTGTTTCAGTTTTATCGATTTCCGGCGGTACTTCCGGTGCTGCACTTGTAATGCTTGATATGAGCCGAGAATTTTAAGCAAAACCATCAAAATAAGGACTTCTGTTGGCTACCAACAAACGTGGGGAATACCCTTACGACCCAGTGCTGACCTGGTGAAGGTTCTGGTAGATCTGGCTCCGTTTCGCCCCGTTTCCGACCTCTAAAGGCTCGCCTCTGATGCTAACCCAGATGCTAACCCAGAGTAACTGCAGCAGTGAGAAGGTATTCTTTACATCTGGCCATCTGGAGCCGAGGAGAGAAGGATTTAAAAGGAGGACGAACCAACCGAGGCGGCGATTGGGAGCTCGGGCGCGGCGTTGGTGAGAGACGGGGGCCACCTGGATCCAGCAGGACAGTGGTCTGAACCGGTGCTCAATTGCGAGGCCCAGCTGAGGAACGACCAGACTGACGGCGGTCGGTGACGGGGCCTAGACGGGGCCCAGCGGAGGAGCCGCCTAGCCAGACGGTGACGAGTGGCTGTGATCGGTGGATTCCGGCTGCGCCGGCGGTGCACGACACAACTGGCCAAGTAGACGGAGGCAGGCGATAGACGGCGGTGATCTGCGGAGCTGAGCAGCGTCACTCGGCGGAGAAGCTGCGCAGGAGCGGCGGGTCCAGTAGTGACCGAGCTAGTTGAGGCCTAGCCGGATTCTCTGCTTATTTCTATCCACAGGTCAGTAAAATGCCACCCAAAAAAGAGGAAATGGAAGAAATTAAAAAAACTCTGAACTTTGTGTTAGATGAACTGGCCAAAGTGACTAGCCAGCAGGACAAAATATTAGACCTAATACAGGAGGTACAAGCCCTACATTCAATAATAAAAGAAAAAGACAAAAAAATTATGGACCTGGAGCAACACGGGCGTCTTTTGGAGCAACGCGTTGAGGATCTTGAACAAGGTTCTCGCATTGATGACATAGTTATAAGTGGACTAGACATCAGATATCAGTCGTACGCCCATGCCGCTACAGGACTGAGTGGTGAACATGCTTCCATAAGTGAATCAATGTCCTTAGAAAACCAAGTGCTTCAGTTCCTTAATGATAAAGACATTAAGGTAGAAGCCAATGCGATCTCAGCCTGTTATGCTTTACCGAAGAAAGATAACAAAACAAAGAAATCAATTGTGATGCGCTTTGTGAACAGGAGGGTGAAAAATGACATACTGAGGCAGGCCAAAAAACTAAAGGAAACTCAAGTTTACCTAAATGAACACCTGACAAAAAAAAACGCTGAATTAGCACGGCAGGCACGGATGCTAAAGAAACATAATAAGATACAGTCAACCTGGACAAGAAATTGTAGAATTTGGATTAAACTAAATGGAACACCTGAGCAAGCAAAAAGTATAATGATCAGAGATGCTACTGACTTAGATAAATACAGATGAACACTGACTATGAAACACAGAGTGAGGAAACTCAAACTCTAAAAATATGCCACTATGCTGAACATAAACCACAAGAGATGGAGAATGATATTGATCCTGATAACCACTTTTTCAATAATATTCATAACCACTGTGAATATTACACTGAAAAGCAATTCAAAAGTCAAGTGCAATTAGATGGTAAACTGTCAATAATACACTTCAATAGCAGAAGTCTTAACAAAAACTTCTCACAGATTCAGGACTATTTAAAACAGCTAAACAGAAAATTCACAGCTATAGCAGTCTCTGAAACCTGGCTTAATGCAGACCAGGCTCCCCTGATGGCAATAGAGGGATATCAGATGTTTAACATTAACAGATCTCAAAAAAAGGGTGGTGGTGTTGCACTGTATATTGATGACCTATATAGATGTAAGCTTGTAAATGAAATGTCCTCAGCACTACCAGGGATTCTGGAATGTGTTACTGTTGAGATTGACCTAGACAAAACAAAAAATCTAATCATAAGCTGCATATACAGAACGCCGGGAACTTGCATTGAGACATTCAGAGATAAATTAGTCGAGCTGTACAATAATATTACTAGTAAGAAAATGGTAGCAATTTGTGGAGATTTCAATATTGACCTACTTAATCCACATCAACAAAATGTAGTTACAGAGTTCATGAACTCTATGTACAGCATGAGTCTATATCCCACAATAACACATCCCAGTAGAATCACAGCTCACTCTGCTACACTTATTGACAACCTGTTTGTCAATGTTCTCGACAAGAAAATAGAAAGTGGATTATTGATAAATGATATAAGCGACCACTTGCCAATCTTTGCACTTATCCATGGCCACACGGGGCCCAACCCAGAAAAAATCTCAAAATCGTTCAGACACAAATCACCAAACGCAATCAGTTCTTTTAAAGAGGACTTGCTGAAGCAAGACTGGACAGAAGTCTATGTATCAGATGTAAATAAAGCCTATGACACATTTACAAACATTGTAACCACTCTTTATGAAAAAAACTGCCCATTAGTTAAAAAAAAGCTTAAACACAAATTTACTGACAAACCATGGCTAACCAAAGGACTACAAAAGGCGTGTAAAAAGAAAAATTTATTATATAAAGCTTTCATAAAGAAAAGGACAAAAGAAGCAGAGCAGCGATATAAAACATACAAAAATAAGTTAACATATATAATAAGATGTAGTAAAAGAGACTATTACAGTAAAGAACTGGAAAAAAACAAAGACAATATTAAAAATACATGGACAATAATCAACAGTATCCTTGGAAATAAAAGCAGAAATACCAGCTACCCAACTAACACTCCAAAAAATAATAAATCGACTCCGAATGTGAATATAGCTTCACCTGCAGATGAATTTAATAATTTTTTTGTTAACATTGGACCTAAACTGGCCCGAGAAATACCCACTACGGTGCCAACAGGTGATTCAATATGCAATAACACTGCTGTAAAAGACACCATCTTCATAAAGAACACAGACGAAAGAGAGGTCATTGAAATTGTTAAATCGTTCAAAAGTAAAACATCTACTGACTGCGATGGTATTGATATGCTACTAGTCAAAACTGTTATCGAATGCATAGTGAAACCACTGACGTATATCTGTAACCTGTCTCTCCAATCAGGTATATTTCCCAATGCAATGAAAATAGCTAAAGTAATTCCAATTTACAAGACAGGCGACAGAGGGGAACTCTCCAACTACAGACCAATTTCACTATTACCGCAATTTTCCAAGATACTTGAAAAAATATTCTATGAGAGAATTGACAACTTCATACTGAAGAATGATTTATTGTGTGAGCAGCAATATGGGTTCAGACACAAAAGGACAACAGCATATGCCTTAATGGAATTTACAGAAAAAATATCAACAGCCATTGAAAATAAAGAGTATTCAGTTGGAGTATTCCTAGATCTTAAAAAAGCATTTGATACAGTAGATCACAATCTATTATTAAAGAAACTACAAAATTGTGGTATCAGAGGGGTAGCACTGTCCTGGTTAAGAAGTTACTTAAAGAATAGATATCAGTTTGTATGTGTTAACAACAAAAACTCAGAGCTACTGAAGGTCACCTGTGGAGTCCCACAGGGTTCAGTTTTGGGACCATTATTATTCAATATGTATATAAATGATATATGTAAAGTTTCAGAAAAAATGGACTTAATATTGTTTGCTGATGACACTAACCTGCTATGCAGTGGAAACAACTTGGAACAACTTCTGGATACACTCGGAAAGGAATTAGGAAAGCTGAAACTGTGGTTTGATTCAAACAAATTAACGCTCAATTTAAGCAAGACAAAATTTATAGTCTTTAACAACCATCACAACTACCCAGTACCCAAACTCAGTGTAAATGGTGTAGAGATTGAAAGGGTATCCGAAACTAAATTCCTTGGAGTAATAATTGATAACAAACTGTGTTGGAAGCCACATATTAATTATATAAAAGGTAAAGTATCCAAATCAATTGCAATATTACACAGAGTGAAAAATTTGCTGAATCAACCCACACTATACACCTTGTATCATTCATTAATGCTCCCATACATGACATATTGTAATGAAGTATGGGGAAATACATGTAAAACAAACATATATCCACTCTTTATGCTTCAAAAGAGAGCTATTAGAATAATCAACAAAGCAGCTTACAGGGAACCAACAAACCCACTTTTTCTTAAACAAAAAACTCTCAAGTTGAAAGATCTGATCGACTTTAAAACCGCAATAATAATGTTCAAAGTGAAGAATCTATCACTGCCCGCAAATATCCAAAAGTTGTTCCAAACAAGGGAGAAACGATATCACTTCAGAGGAACATGTATATTTCAAAAGCCTACAGTGAGAACAACCACCAAGCAACACTGTATTTCAGTGCAAGGTGTCAGATTATGGAACGATTTTGGACCTGAATTAAAATCATGTACAAAGCTTGGACAATTTAAACAAAAACTAAAGGAAGAAATACTCCAAACATATTTACAAGACGACATGTAAACTCACATAAGGATTGACATTTCCAGCCTGTGTTGTGTTATAGCTTAGTTTTTCTTTTTTCTCTGTGACACTATGTCTTAGATTTGTTTTTGAATAGTAACCGCTTAACTTAGACTAGCTCAGTTTTCTTTTTCTCTCAGTCATATTTTGTCTTAGCCTTGTTTTAAATTGTAATCGCTCTTGTCTTGTTTTCTCTTTTTTCTCCTTTGAATTCTTGGATGGAATATGGGTGGGCAATATAAGCTGCGGCTTCAGCCATCACCCATTTCGGATAACTCACGTGGAATTGTATAGTAGAAGGAGTCTTTGTCTAATTTGACCTTGTTGTTATATTATACAGTTTCTTTTAACCTGTAATGTACTATCCGAAATAAATTCATTCATTCATTCATTCATTCATTCATTCATTCATAAAACAGATTCAATAAAAGCCCGATAAAACATTGTCATTATGGTTCGGTCAGTTTGGAAGCGTGCAAGTTTCCTCAAACAATGCAAATGTTGCTGACCCTTTTTGCACACCCTTTCACAGTTCACTTCAAAGTTTAAATTACAATCAATAATCGTCCCAAGATATTTGTAGGATTGTACACATTCGGTGGTCTGGCCTTTTAGTATGGTGACTTTGTGCCTGGGATTTTTCCTCCTAAAGTCAATAATCATATCTTTAGTTTTTGTTGTATTCAGCTGCAGGTAGGAATCCTCACACCAGTGAACAAAATCATCAACTACTGGGCCGTGGCCACTCTCACCATCATGGAGGAGACTGACAATAATTGAGTCATCAGCATACTTTATAATGTGTCTGTTGTCATGTCTGCTCCGACACATGTTTGTGTACAGGATGAAGAGTAGTGGTGACAACACACACCCCTGAGGAGAGCCAGTAGAAGAGCACTTTAGGTCAGACAATGTACCATTGACCCTTACTCTCTGCATCCTGTTGGTTAAGAAATCCAGAATCCAACCCACCAGATTATTGCTCAAATCAAATTGTTGCAGGAGCCTTTCAACTAAAATATGAGGTTGGATTGTATTAAAGGTGGAAGAAAAGTCCACAAATAAAAGCCTGGCATGTGTCCCATTAAAATCCAGATGTTTAAAAAGCATGTTAAACAGAGTGACAGTGGCATCCTCCACTCCTCTGTGAGGCCTATAGGCAAACTGCAGAGGATCCAATGCATGTTCAGTCTGATTTTTCGGGAGAAGCTGTCAATACAGCCGTTGATAAAAATCCCCTAGGGTTTTAACTTATCATATGAATCAATATGTCAAATATAGTTCGGCCCTTGGGCAAAATACTGTCTGTGGTTTAGTCTTCTTGCTTTATGCAAAGCAGAAGAGTCCGGATCTAAAGCTGCACCAATCCTTAATCTGCTTCACACCACTTGTTCCTTCCTGTTACTTCCTGCAGTAAACATTTCCTCTACTTTATTCTTGATATTAAATAGGTGTCTTCCTTTCGTTTGAGTTCCCCAGCACTGATGCCACTGGTTTATTATTCTTACCAAAGGACCAAAGGACTACAAAAGGCGTGTAAAAAGAAAAATTTATTATATAAAGCTTTCATAAGGAAAAGGACAAAAGAAGCAGAGCAGCGATATAAAACATACAAAAATAAGTTAACATATATAATAAGATGTAGTAAAAGAGACTATTACAGTAAAGAACTGGAAAAAAACAAAGACAATATTAAAAATACATGGACAATAATCAACAGTATCCTTGGAAATAAAAGCAGAAATACCAGCTACCCAACTAACACTCCAAAAAATAATAAATCGACTCCGAATGTGAATATAGCTTCACCTGCAGATGAATTTAATAATTTTTTTGTTAACATTGGACCTAAACTGGCCCGAGAAATACCCACTACGGTGCCAACAGGTGATTCAATATGCAATAACACTGCTGTAAAAGACACCATCTTCATAAAGAACACAGACGAAAGAGAGGTCATTGAAATTGTTAAATCGTTCAAAAGTAAAACATCTACTGACTGCGATGGTATTGATATGCTACTAGTCAAAACTGTTATCGAATGCATAGTGAAACCACTGACGTATATCTGTAACCTGTCTCTCCAATCAGGTATATTTCCCAATGCAATGAAAATAGCTAAAGTAATTCCGATTTACAAGACAGGCGACAGAGGGGAACTCTCCAACTACAGACCAATTTCACTATTACCGCAATTTTCCAAGATACTTGAAAAAATATTCTATGAGAGAATTGACAACTTCATACTGAAGAAGGATTTATTGTGTGAGCAGCAATATGGGTTCAGACACAAAAGGACAACAGCATATGCCTTAATGGAATTTACAGAAAAAATATCAACAGCCATTGAAAATAAAGAGTATTCAGTTGGAGTATTCCTAGATCTTAAAAAAGCATTTGATACAGTAGATCACAATCTATTATTAAAGAAACTACAAAATTGTGGTATCAGAGGGGTAGCACTGTCCTGGTTAAGAAGTTACTTAAAGAATAGATATCAGTTTGTATGTGTTAACAACAAAAACTCAGAGCTACTGAAGGTCACCTGTGGAGTCCCACAGGGTTCAGTTTTGGGACCATTATTATTCAATATGTATATAAATGATATATGTAAAGTTTCAGAAAAAATGGACTTAATATTGTTTGCTGATGACACTAACCTGCTATGCAGTGGAAACAACTTGGAACAACTTCTGGATACACTCGGAAAGGAATTAGGAAAGCTGAAACTGTGGTTTGATTCAAACAAATTAACGCTCAATTTAAGCAAGACAAAATTTATAGTCTTTAACAACCATCACAACTACCCAGTACCCAAACTCAGTGTAAATGGTGTAGAGATTGAAAGGGTATCCGAAACTAAATTCCTTGGAGTAATAATTGATAACAAACTGTGTTGGAAGCCACATATTAATTATATAAAAGGTAAAGTATCCAAATCAATTGCAATATTACACAGAGTGAAAAATTTGCTGAATAAACCCACACTATACACCTTGTATCATTCATTAATACTCCCATACATGACATATTGTAATGAAGTATGGGGAAATACATGTAAAACAAACATATATCCACTCTTTATGCTTCAAAAGAGAGCTATTAGAATAATCAACAAAGCAGCTTACAGGGAACCAACAAACCCACTTTTTCTTAAACAAAAAACTCTCAAGTTGAAAGATCTGATCGACTTTAAAACCGCAATAATAATGTTCAAAGTGAAGAATCTATCACTGCCCGCAAATATCCAAAAGTTGTTCCAAACAAGGGAGAAACGATATCACTTCAGAGGAACATGTATATTTCAAAAGCCTACAGTGAGAACAACTACCAAGCAACACTGTATTTCAGTGCAAGGTGTCAGATTATGGAACGATTTTGGACCTGAATTAAAATCATGTACAACGCTTGGACAATTTACAAAAACTAAAGGAAGAAATACTCCAAACATATTTACAAGACGACATGTAAACTCACATAAGGATTGACATTTCCAGCCTGTGTTGTGTTATAGCTTAGTTTTTCTTTTTTCTCTGTGACACTATGTCTTAGATTTGTTTTTGAATAGTAACCGCTTAACTTAGACTAGCTCAGTTTTCTTTTTCTCTCAGTCATATTTTGTCTTAGCCTTGTTTTAAATTGTAATCGCTCTTGTCTTGTTTTCTCTTTTTTCTCCTTTGAATTCTTGGATGGAATATGGGTGGGCAATATAAGCTGCGGCTTCAGCCATCACCCATTTCGGATAACTCACGTGGAATTGTATAGTAGAAGGAGTCTTTGTCTAATTTGACCTTGTTGTTATATTATACAGTTTCTTTTAACCTGTAATGTACTATCCGAAATAAATAAATTCATTCATTCATTCATTCATTCTTTTCCAGATTATACTTTTCCCTTCAGACTTTGAAAGATTAATTTTAACCTCCACATTTTCCCTCTTGACTGCCTCTTTTGCCATCTTGTCTGCCTTTTTCATTTCCTGCCATTCCTGCATGCCCTGGCACCCACACGAAGGTGATGCACTTTCCCTGCTCTTTGATTCTTGAGTTAGTAAACAACGCTTCATACAACAGGTCTTGATGGTTTGAACTGAATCTCCAGTGGGTGGGGCTATACGTAACGACGTATTCCGATATTCTAACATATGATTGGTTGAGAAAGTGACGTACTGCTTTGGCGCCACATTTCCACCAAGGAACACAACAGCCTACTCACAGCTCCGAGCTTGATAGGCAACCAGAAATAAGCGGCTATCGATGCTTCCTTGATTAGTCTTATCTCATTCTAAATGTTTTAATCCAAGTATTTGAAGATGTTCATCACGGACGTAAGAAAGGATTTTTATGAAGTTGTTGCCAACCAGGTGAGTTTTAGAGCTAACCGTTAAATATGTTGTGTCTGTCGACGGCTTAAAGCGCCTAGCAATTCTGGAGAGGGTAATTCAAATTCAAACGTTTATTTCAAACTCAGGGTTCATAATAAATGCAGAACTAAAACGAGTAGAAAATAAATAAATAAAAGTATATACAGATCAGCAGACACTCGGCGCTCTTGTAACAACAATAACATACAATATTGGGCTCAGTATAAAATGGAACGCCACCACTTCCAAATGCTGGAGTGAAGTGTGAGTGACGAGTTGACAATTGCTGATATAAGATGATTGTTACATGCCAGCAACCTTCTCATAAAACTGTAAACATTCTTACGTATCAACTCGCCAAAAGACGGAATGTTCACAGACACAAACAACTTGCTTGCACTCGACCTTCGTGGTACATCTAACAACCTTCTTAGGGAGTTATTATATGCAATGCGGATTTTGTTCCTAACAGCAACATTGCTATTAAACCATAAAGGCGAGCAGTACATTGAGGTACAGAAGGTCTTGAACAACATACATTTGACATCAGGAGAACATCTATGGAAATTTCGCAACAGTAAATTTGTTTGAGCATATAGTTTCCTGAGACGCCTGTTACAATCAGCATTGGTCTTATCAGATTCAATCCACACACCTAGGTATTTGACTTTTTCAACAAAGTTCAAGCTATTACCGCAAAGTGGCATAACAGGATTCGACGTATTGACACCCTTTGGTTTGAAAGCCATACACCTAGATTTAGTACAGTTGAACAAGATGTCATTTTTTTCACCAAATTTTTCACATACCGAAAGGAGATGTTGCATCGCTGCAGCAGACAAACTTAACAAACAGAGGTCATCAGCATAGAAAATGTGATTTAACAGTGCACTGTTAAAGGAGCCGCCCACATTAGTATTGTTCAACAGTACACTGAGATCATCAACATAGACATTAAACAACAAGGGTGACAGTATACCACCTTGTTTAACACCGTTGGTCACATGAAATTTGGATGAGGTGACATTGCCCCATCTAACAACCATAGACTGCCTTCTGTACCAGTGTAACAGGATGCTAACAATGTAAATAGGAATACCTCGATCGATCAGTTTTCTGAACAAACACCAGTGGTTAATCCTGTCAAAAGCTTTGCTAGCATCTAGGAACGTAGCATAGACACTAGTGGAATGGCTTCTGAAGTAGTCAACAAATTCATGGAGTAGGTAAACAGCCTTGTCAGCTGAAAGAGCTGACTTGAAACCAAACTGATTGTCGTTTGTCCACAGATAATTCTCAATTCTGTTCAGGATTAAACCCTCTAACAGTTTAGATATAACATTTGCAATAGCTATAGGTCTGTAGTTGTTCATATCAGACAGACTGGCACACTTGTTTTTCACCAAAGGAATAATAACAGAGTCCATCAACATATCTGGCATGTAACCATGAGCAAACATACAGTTAAAACACAATGACAACAGAATACACAAATTGAAATCAGTATTGATGAGGCATTCACTGGTGAGACAGTCAGGGCCAGCTGATTTGCCTTTCTTGAGAACTTTGATCAGTGAAGCAACTTCAACAGGAGTAACAGCAGAAATATCAGAGGCATCAGACATGTTATTAATATTATTATTACATAATATTATTTTACTATCGCTATCATCTCATATCATTAACCTGCTTTGTTCTGGTTTCAGAGAGTTGTACTCTTGGTGGCAACTGACATCGATGCACTCTGTGCCTGTAAGATACTACAGGTAAGCAAACAAGCTAACTGTTAGCAAATTAGCTCCAACTGCAGCATCTGCTTGCTTGTTTTAAATGAGTTTTTCAGCAACATGATCCCTAACTGAAAACTCGCATCCCCGTTACCATTAGATTCACAGTTATTTATATAGGCTGGTAACCAGCTTTTCCCTGTTGTAATAGATTACTTTGTGTTATCACTAAATTGTTGTCCTGTACATAAGGTGTTTCTTTAGGATTTGTTCATCCATTTAAGCAGATAGCATTGCAAAGAAATGTATCTGTTTGTGTGGAGAACTGCATTGCATGATAAAGATAAGGAGCAAACAAGAAAAGAAAAACAACCAATTCTTCTGCAGAGTGGGAAAGAAATGATAAGCTGATGAGGCTTATCATTTGAGCTTATCAAATGATAAGCTGATGAGGCCAAATAAAGGTTAAGTGGACCCCTGATCAAGTGAGCACCCCAGGTGGACCCCGGGATCCAATCTATACATGTACAAGTACGTTTTCAATCCAGTGATTTGTAAATGTGAAGGAGAACAACAACTCCACTGCTGCTGCTTATCACCGCTGGCTACCCCCAGATGAAAATCACCATAATAGGTATGTGGAACTATAATGTTCTGAATGAGGCTTTAGAAAGTTATGAATCAGTTTGTAAATCACTGAATTGAAAATGTACTTGTACAGATTTGATCCTGGGGTCTTCTTGGGGTGCTCACTTGGTCTGGGGTCCACTTGACCTTTTCCCCTGAGGAATGGTGCACATGAAAACGAATACAGGTCAAGTGGACCTCTGACCAAGTGAGCACCCCAAGTCATCCCCGGGATCCGAATTGTATATGTACAAGTACATTTTCAATCATGACTTACAAATGGATTCAGAGCTTCTTAAGGACTCATTCAGAACATTATAGTCCCACATACCCATTCTGTGGATTTTTATCTGGGGGCAGCCAGCAGTGGGGCAGCTCGGTGGTGCAGTGGTTAGCACTGTGGCAGCACAGTAAGAAGGTCACAGGTTGAATCCCACCCTTGACCATCGGTGACCCTTCTGTGTGGAGTTTACATGTTCTCCCCATGTTTGTGTGGGTTTTCTCTGGGTACTCTGGTTTCCTCCCACAGGCCAATGACATGCAGGTTAGGTTATTTGGCATCAAGTGGGGATTCTAAATTGTCCTTAGGTATGAATGTGAGAGTGAATGATTGTCTGTCTCTCTGTGTTGGCCCTGCAATGGACTGACTGTCTGTCCGGGATGGACCCTGCCTCTTGCCCAAAGATGCTGGGATAGGCTTCACCCCCCCCCTCCCCCAAACACACACACACACAGCCGACCTGAAAAGGATTAAGCAATAGAGGATGGGTGGATGGGCAGCCAGCGGTGACGAGCAGCTGACACTGCAGCAGCGAAAGAGCAGCTGCAAAGGTGACAAGGGAGAACAAAAACGACAATTTGTGTAAAACTGTTAAGACTTTTCCAGGTCACCAACAAGTTTAAAAACATACATATATGTAAGATGACAACTAAGCTGACCCAGAGAAGGTTTTGGCTCCGTTTCTGCTTTCAAAAGACTTTTCCACCGCTGGCAGCTCACAGATAAAAAATCAACAGAATAGATATGTGGGACTATAATGTTCTGAATGAGGGTTTAGGAAGATCTGAATCTGTAAATCACTGGACTGAAAATGTACTTGTACATGTACAAGTATGTTAGATCAAAAATGAATATACAGCATTAAAATCATATAGAATAATCAATGAAACCTGAAAATATCCTATCAAAGTACTTGCCTTCAGCTGCCTTCAGAGCTGGGGACGAGGTGGGTCTGAGGACAGCTAAGACTAACCTGTCCTGAGGCATCAGAGAGGCCAAGAGGCAGTGCTCCAGGAGAATAGCCCACTGTTTCAGCAACAGCAGAGACACTCGGGAATCTGGCGGGGGATACAGACCATCACGGACTTATGGTTGCCTGGGTCGGCGCTGGACACAGACTATGATTTATTGAAGTGACATTCGCTTTAGCCTTCATGCATTTGTTGTACTGGTGTTTGTGGTGTTTTTTCAGGTGGTTAAATAAGTTAAGTGTGTTGCCCCGCTGCGCAGACACAGCTCTATGGCACGCTTTGCATATAATTTCTTTTTAGTCGGCATCACTTCCCCTGAATCCAAAACACATCCAGATAACGGATGATGATACTTTTGAGGCACTAGCTCCTCGCTTCCATGTGTTGCTGTACCGTCACCTTCTACTCCCGACATCTGGTTTGTGTTTTACCATCACACCAGTCCTCTATTGAAAACTTAAGGCTGCCACTACAGGGTGCGCTCGCTTGTCAGTTCTGCAGCTTAATGTTGCCCTAATGTGCATTTGCCTCCTGGTGGTTGGCTGGCTGTTGGTTGAGAAAATGCTTGATTTGATATGCAGCAGAGCCCACATTTTAAATGTTAACATCGCCGACAATCATAGTAATTTAATCATGGCAGCCAAAATTGTGATCATGATTAAAATTCAATTAATTGTACAGCCCTAACACCCCCCCCACCCCCCCGGGACCCGTTCCAATTTGCATACTGGTCCAATTGCTCGACCAATGATGCCATCTCTACTGCCCTCCACTCAGCCCTCACACACCTGGACACAAAGGACTCCTATGTCAGAATGCTGTTCATAGACTTTAGTTCAGCATTCAACACAATCATCCCCCAACAGCTCATTCACAAACTGGACCAGCTGGGGCTCAACACTTCACTGTGTAACTCGCTGTTGGACTTGCTGACAGGGAGACTGCAGGCAGTACAGGTTGGCCCTAATACAACCAGCACCATCACTCTGAACACAGGGACACCCCAAGGATGTGTGCTGAGCCCCCTCCTCTTCACTCTGCTGACCCATGACTGTACACCAACACACAGCTCCAATCTCTTCATCAAGTTTGCGGATGACACAACTGTGGTGGGTCTCAACAACGGAGATGAGATAGACTGCAGGAGCGAGGTGAGCCGCGTGGCCATATGGTTCGGAGACAACAATCTCTCTGAATGTGGAGAAGACAAAGGAGATTGTTGTGGACTTCAGAAGAGCACACACTCAGCATGCTCCCCTGACCATCAACGGTGCTGCTGTGGATAGGGTGAGCAGCATCAAGTTCCTGGGTGTGCACATTACAGAGGACCTCTCTGGACCACCAGCACTGTATCACTGGCCAAGAAAGCTCAGCAGCATCTCTACTTCATCTGCAAACTGAGAAGAACTAAAGCCCCGGCCCCGATCATGTGTACCTTCTACAGAGGCACCATCGAGAGCATCCTGACCAGCTGCATCACCGTGTGGTATGGTGCCTGCACATGTCCTGCCGCAAGACCCTCCAGCACACAGTGAAAACAGCTGAGAAGATCATCAATGCTTCTCTCCCCTCCCTTGAGGCCATCTACAGCACCTGCCTCACCCGCAAAGCCCTCTGCATTGCAGGTCATCCCACCCACCCATCATACTGCTTCTTCAGTCTGTTGCCATCAGGGAGGAGACTGTGGAGTCTCTAGGCCAGGACCAGTAGACTCAAGGGCAGC
The DNA here is from genome assembly GCA_020510985.1 of Pholidichthys leucotaenia. NCBI lineage: Eukaryota > Metazoa > Chordata > Actinopteri > Cichliformes > Pholidichthyidae > Pholidichthys > Pholidichthys leucotaenia. Next base: position 43,604,882 of record CM035838.1, on the reverse strand, counting down.
TTCATCCACCAGGCTGTCAGGAAGTTCAATTCTTTCCCTGCTCTGCCCCCTCTAACCCTTCTGCCCCCCACACACATGAATCCTGAACTTTGACATCACCCCCCCCCCCCCCCCCAACAACAACTGAACTCTGCCATCCCCAGGTACTGTTCACTCCCACATATGCACACACTGATTTCAGGAGCTTCAAAAACTTAACTGTCATCCAGGAACTGCTCACTCCAACGCACGCACACACACTAATCTCAGGGTTGCACCAGTCACTTTATGCAGCAATGGACTGCTCTCTTTGCACTACATGCTGTCTTAATTTTTATCATATTTTCTGTAGTTATTTTGCCCACCCTTAGTATTTTTAGTTAGCTTCTATGTGAGGGTTGGTTTTCTTTGCACTGATGTTTGATGTTTAATGTTTGGTGTTAGATGTTATACTTTATATTCATATTTTCTACTTGGTGTTTACCTTGCTGCACCATGGGTCTCAATTCAATGGGCATTCACCAACCATAATGCTCCGCACTGTGTGTCTATATATATATATTTATAGTAATATGTACATATGTTTACTAGCTGTTCTTGTTTTTTCTTGCCTTCTGATTGTTGCTCTGAGTGTTGCTATCCCTGTGCTGTTGCAATCCTGGAATTTCCCCATTGTGGGACTAATAAAGGCTTATCTTACCTTATCTTATCTTAATTCTCTGTATGTGCTGTACATATGGCAGAATTGACAATAAAGTTGGCTTTGACTTTGACTACAGATTGGATCCCGGGGCCGACTTGGGGTGCTCACTTGGTCAGGGGTTCACTTGTCCTGCTCCCCACAAAAACGTTTTCATTTAAGATCTGTATACACACGACACATCACAGAAGCAACCATGGCGTGCAGACTGATCCACTGAAGGGGTGAAAACTGCTGTTGTGACTAACGGATGACAAATAGGAGTTTACTCAGAGGGACTTTTGGATTATAAGACTACAATGACTTACTGACAGCTGGCTTGAATATTTGATAAGGAGTCTTCAGTCATAACTTTTAGGGGGAAAAAAAGGTGATGTCGGCTGGCTGAGGAGCTGTGCAAAACTGGATTTAAAACTATCACCTTGTCCATATTGGTATATGTATTTGGGTTTTTTTTTTATCATTCAGCAAAGGTAAACAACATTTTAGGGATGTATTTCACTCTGTAAATCTTGCTTGGTTATAAAGTTGATGATTATTTTTTATCTATAATGCTGCATCTATTTTTTTAAAGCATTTTACAGATGCAGATACCTTTTTTTTCCTAATCTAACTATAAACACATCAAGCTTAAAGTTTAATCACAGAGCTTGTATTTCTGTGAGAAATGCTCCTTGGTGTGTGGACTGGCTGAAATCTGTTAACTTGGGGCTGCAACATCACTGTTGCTGTTTTGTTACGGAGGCGCAAAAGCTGTGCTGATAAAACCTCTCCACTCTGGCGACTGGTTTCAAACTTGTACACTTTCACACCTCCAAAATCCTATTGTAGTATGCACAGGCAGCTAAACTGTGAATGAATTTTGCCAGTTTGGGGTAAAAACGTCATGTGCATGGCCCCTTAAGTATGTTGCAACAAACTTATCACATCACTTGTAGACTTCTTTTCAGTGACTTAAGTTTGTTTTAAAGATAAGTCAATAGATTAAACAATATATTTTTTTTGACTCTGGACTAGGCTTTGTTCCACTGTGATCAGATCCAGTACACCCTTGTGCCAGTTACAGGCTGGCAGGACCTTGGTACTGCCTTCCTTGAACACAAAGAGCAGGTATTCCAATCGTTAAAATCAGTCCTGAGCCTTGTCATGAATATACTATATACAGGTACATCTGAAAAAATTAGAATATCGTGAAAAAGTTCAATATTTTTTTGTCACTCATTTCAGAAAGTGAAACCCATATATTATATAGAGTCATTACACAGAGAGTGAAATATTTCAAGTGTTTATTTATTTTAATTTTCATGATTATGGCTTAGGAAGCCATTCAGACCTGGTAGACCCAAACGTATAGTGAGGGTGTGCTGGGAGCGTCTGGCTGAGGCCCCTGTCCGGGAGGTCTTCAACTCCCACCTCCGGAAGAACTTCAACCACATTCCGAGGGAGTCTGGAGACATGGAGTCTGAATGGGCCATGTTCTCCACCTCTGTTGTTGAAGCGGCGGCCCAGAGCTGCGGCCGCAAGGTGGTCGGTGCATCTCGTGGTGGCAACCCCCGAACCAAGTGGTAGACACCAGTGGTGAGGGGGGCCATTAAGCTGAAGAAGGAGTCCTATCAAGCTTGGCTGGCTTGTGGGACTCCCGAAGCAGCTGAGGTGTACCGGCAGGCCAAGCGGAGTGCAGCTCGGGTGGTTGCTGAAGCAAAAACCTGGGTATGGGAGGAGTTCGGTGAGGCCATAGAACAAGACTTTCGGTCGGCTTCAAAGAGATTCTGGCAAACTGTTCGGCGGCTCAGGAGGGGAAAGCAGCTCCCCGTCCATACTGTGTATGGTGCGGATGGGACACTGTTGACTTCAACTGGGGATATCGTCGGGCGGTGGAAGGAATACTTCGAGGATCTCCTCAATCCCACTGATACGCCTTCCACAGAGGAAGCAGGGTTTGGGGACGAGGGGGATGACTCGCCTATCACAGGGGCTGAGGTCGCCAAGGTGGTTAAAAATCTCCTTGGTGGCCGGGCCCCGGGGGTGGACGAGATTCGCCCTGAGTACCTCAAGGCCCTGGATGTTGTTGGGTTGTCATGGTTGACACGCCTCTGCAACATTGCGTGGAGGTCGGGGGCAGTGCCTTTGGCATGGCAAACCGGGGTGGTGGTTCCTCTCTTCAAAAAAGGGGACCGGAGGGTGTGCTCCAACTTTAGAGGGATCACACTCCTCAGCCTCCCTGGGAAGGTCTATGCCAAGGTACTGGAGAGGAGAGTCCGGCCGTTGGTCGAACCTCGGATTCAGGAGGAGCAATGTGGTTTTCGTCCTGGCCGTGGCACATCGGACCAGCTCTTTACCCTCTCGAGAATTCTTGAGGGTTCGTGGGAGTTTGCCCAACCAGTTTACATGTGTTTTGTGGACTTGGAGAAGGCATTTGACCGCGTCCCTCGTGGATTTTTGTGGGAGGTGCTTCGGGAGTATGGGGTATCGGGCTTGTTGTTACAAGCTATTCGGTCTCTGTACGACCGTTGTGAGAGTTTGGTTCGTATTGCCAACACTCGGTCGGAGTCATTCCCAGTGAGAGTTGGACTCCGCCAGGGCTGCCCTTTGTCACCGATCCTGTTCATAATTTTTATGGACAGGATTTCTAGGCGCAGCCAGGGAATGGAGGGTGTCATGCTTGGTGACCACAGGATCTCATCTCTGTTGTTTGCAGATGATGTTGTCCTGTTGGCTTCATCTAGCAATGACCTACAGCTCTTGCTGGGACGGTTTGCCGCTGAGTGTGAAGCGGCTGGGATGAGAATCAGCACCTCCAAGTCCGAGTCCATGGTCCTCAGCCGGAAAAAGGTGGATTGCCCTCTCCGGGTTGGGGACAGGCTCCTGCCCCAAGTGGAGGAGTTTAAGTATCTTGGGGTCTTGTTCACGAGTGAGGGGAAAATGGAGCGAGAGATTGACAGACGGATTGGAGCAGCATCTGCAGTGATGCGGACGTTGTACCGGTCTGTTGTGGTGAAGAGGGAGCTTAGTTCTAAGGCAAAGCTGTCGATTTACCAGTCAGTCTACGTTCCTACTCTCACCTATGGTCACGAGCTTTGGGTAATGACCGAAAGAACGAGATCGCGGATACAAGCGGCTGAAATGAGCTTTCTCTGTAGGATTGCTGGACTCACCCTGAGAGATAGGGTGAGGAGCTCAGTCATCCGGGAGAGGCTCAGAGTAGAACCGCTGCTCCTCCACATTGAAAGGAGTCAGTTGAGGTGGTATGGGCATCTGATTAGGATGCCTCCTGGACGCCTCCCACTTGAGGTGTTTCAGGCACGTCCCACTGGGAGGAGACCCCAGGGCAGACCGAGGACTCGGTGGAGAGACTATGTCTCCCAGCTGGTTTGGGAACGCCTTGGTATCCCCTCTGAAGAGCTGGAGCAGGTGGCTGGGGAGAGGGAAGTCTGGGCTTCTCTGCTTGAACTGCTGCCTCCGCGACCCGGACCTCCGGAAAAGCGGTAGAAGATGGATGGATGGATGGATTATGGCTTACAGCCCATGAAAACCCAAATTAAGTTTCTCAAAAAATTAGAATATTACATAAAATTAATTTTAAAAAATAGTTTTTTAATAGAAATGTTGGCCGACTGAAAAGCATGTCCATGTACACACTCAATACTTGGTCGGGGTTCGTTTTGGATTAATTACTGTATCAATGAGCCGTGGCATGGAGGTGATCAGCCTGTGGCACTGCTGAGGTGTTATGAAGGTCCAGGTTGCTTTGATAGTGACCTTCAGCTCGTCTGCATTGTTGGGTCTGGTGTCTCTCATCTTCCTCTTGACAATACTCCATAGATTCTCTATGAGGTTTAGGTCAGGAGAGTTTGCTGGCCAATCAAACACAGTGATGCCATGGTCATTAAACCAGGTTTTGATACTTTTAGCAGTGTGTGTGTGTGGGGGGGGGGGGGGTGCCAAGTCCTGCTGGAAAATGAAATCAGGTTCTCCATAAAGCTTGTCAGCAGAGGGAAGCGTGAAGTGCTCAGAAATTTCCTGGTAGACGACTGCACTGATTTTGGTCTTGATAAAACACAGTGGACCAACACCAGCAGATGACATGGTTCCTCAAATCATCACTGACTGTGGAAACTTCACACTAAACCTCAAGCAACTTAGATTCTGTGCGTCTCCACTCTTTCTCCAGACTCTGGGACTTCGATTTCCAAATGAAATGCAAAATTTACTTTTATCTGAACAGAGGTCATCTGCTGGTGTTTGTCCACTGTGTTTTATCAAGACCAAAGTCAGCGCAGTCGTCTACCAGGAAGTTTTAGAGCATTTCATGCTTCCCTCTGCTGACAAGCTTTATGGAGAACCTGATTTCATTTTCCAGCAGGACTTGGCACCCCCACACACTGCTAAAAGTATCAAAACCCAGTTTAATGACCATGGCATCACTGTGCTTGATTGGCCAGCAAACTCTCCTGATGTAAACTCCATAGAGAATCTATGGAGGATTGTCAGCAGGAAGATGAGAGACACCAGACCCAACAATGCAGACGAGCTGAAGGTCACTATCAAAGCAACCTTGACCTTCATGACACCTCAGCAGTGCCACAGGCTGATCACCTCCATGCCACACCACATTGATGCAGTAATTAATCCAAAAGGAGCCCCGACCAAGTATTGAGTTTGTACATGGACATACTTTTCAGTCGGCCGACATTTCTATTAAAAAACTATTTTTTAAAATTAATTTTATGTAATATTCTAATTTTTTGAGAAACTGAATTTGGGGTTTTCATGAGCTTGTAAGCCATAATCATCAAAATTAAAATAAATAAACACTTGAAATATATCACTCTCTGTGTAATGAATCTATATAATATATGGGTTTCACTTTCTGAAAGTGAAAAAATATTTAACTTTTCATGATATTCTAATTTTTTGAGATGTACCTGTATATGACAGAAGGTTAAGAGTGGTTTGCTGTGGGATTCCACACTGAGTGTAATATGCTATTTTGATTTATTTTGTGCTTTAGTTTCGATATTTTGTTCTTATCAACTGTGGAGCAAATGTCGACCTTCTGGAGATGCTGCAGCCGGATGATGACTCCATCTTCTTCATCTGTGATACCCACCGGCCTGTAGATGTGATCAACGCCTACAATGACACCCAGGTGGGCTGTACGGTTTAAATCTTAGGGTGGCTTCATGTATATTTGCTGCAGGGTCTCTCTTACAACTTAAAGACGCTTGGACCGTTGATCTTATGAACTGGTGTCGTGTACAGTATATATTGCTTTTGATTTAACAGAGTTGAATTATACCATTTATACTCTATTCCATTTGTACAGCACATTGAGCTTACTTGTAGTCAAACACGCTATGTAAATAAAATTGCGATTGTTAATATTTAAATGAAAGATTTTTTATCGACAAGTATTTTAGCACAGTTTCAGTTCTGGTCTTTTCTGTCAATACAAACACATTTATAAAGCTCCTCACATTAACATTCAGATGCAGTGAGCATGCTTGTACAGCTGTAAATGAACCAAAAAACTGCATTCTAATGAAACAATTTAGAATTTAAAAAAAATCATTTTTAATTAAAACTAGAGGGCACTCGGGGAGTGTTTACCTCTGCCAAGGCTGAGTCCATCAATCTGTACCTCTAGCAGAGGTATGCACTCTCGGATCACCTCCAAAATGTAATGGGTTCATCCGTGGCACAAGGGCCACCTCTGGTGAAAATGTCACCAAAATCCATCAAGTAGTTTTTGCATAATTTATATTATTACAACAAGTGAGAGCAGAAATCTGTCATTAAAAGTAGTCTGCTGTATTACAAACTGTTACTACAGCTGAATATGTGCATGCTGCCATAATAGACATGTCATTGCTATATTATTTGTTGTTATTTTAAAAATGATTTTTATATTTGATAAAAATACAATTTCCTGTAACATGAAAACTGTGAACGTCTGTTGTGGTAAATGGTCTGTCTCTACGAGATGTTTCTTTAGCTCATTCCGGCAACGCCAAAAGGAGCTAATGTAGTGACGTGGTGTCTGTCCGCATTTCACGGGAATTGCTACTCCCCCTAGGCATTTTCCCCAATGCTCACCAAACTCACTCACAATGATCCTCAGGTGGGTCTCCATCCAAGTTGTGGTCAAGGTCAAAGGTCACAAGATCTGGGCACTTATGTAATTTCAGAAAAATTACTACTCCTCTGAGCAAATTGCTTCTGTTTGCCAGACTCACTCGCAATGATCCTTAGGTAGGTCTGTGTCCAAGTTGTGCTAAAGGTCAAAGGTCAGGAGATCTGGACATTTATGATTTCACAAAAAAGCGATACTCCTCCTAGGCCATTGACCTTGACTTTAAGCCCATCCTAGATGGGGCTGCATTTAGGCTGTGCTTAAGGTCAAGGTCAGTGGTCAGGAGATCATAGCACACCCAGAGTGATTTCATCAGGCCGGAATGAGCTACTCTGTCATTGACGGTTTGGTTTTTTCATCTTTGGGACCCAGCTTGAGGCAAATATAGGTCTTTGTAATTGCTTTAAAAAGTGTCCATTTCTACTCTTCAGGAATAAAACAACTAAAACTAGGTTGGTATTTTTTTTTTTTAAATTTTTAATTTTTTGTAAGGGTCTGTTTTAGGGACGGTAAAACATTGAAGTAGTTTTGAACATGCTACTGTAAATGTTTCATCTGAAAATTCACTAAACAAATAATTTTGACCTCCAATTATGCTTATGTACCTGAGTTTTGGACTCAGTTTTTTTTGTGCATCTTACAGTTTCTCATGAACTCCCGTGATCTCCCCCACAGATAAAGCTGCTAATCAAACAAGATGATGACCTAGGCATCCCCTCTTATGATGACATCTTTCGAGACGAAGACGATGAAGGAGAGGACTCTGGAAATGAGAGTGATGACGGTTCAGAGCCGTCAGGCAAGCGGAGAAGATTTGATGAAGTATGTATTTAGCTGAATACGTGCCACAGAATTCATCCGGAGGATTTGAGGACTGGACAGTAGCGGGTATGTCACTGGGTTTGCGATTGTGTTTTTACAGGGAGCCATTGAGAGGAGAATTGAAAGGCAGAGAGCAAGGAGAGAGTGGGAGGCACGCAGGTGAAGTGCTTTTAATGAGGTAATGAAGATTTGTTAATTCAGCACACATTGAAGAGGCTAATGTTTTACTCATTTCACAGGAGGGAAATTTTGTTTGACTATGAGCAGTATGAATACCATGGGACCTCTGTGAGTACACAGTTTGTTTTTTTTCAATAATTTCTTTTTAATGAGCTCTTAATTGCTCAGCAATCATTTAATGCCTAACACTATCCATGGGTGAATATTATCTACTATAAGTTTCATTATTTAAATTTATTTGTGAATGTTTTTTTCCCTCCCTGGCAGGCTGCAATAATGTTCTTTGAGCTTGCTTGGGTTTTGACAAAAGATACCAAGGACATGCTCTGGTGAGCTCATGAACCTTGTTTTTTCTTTTGAATGGCAAACTGTGTGCTTTATTACTAACTTAGTTAAAACTGTTTTTGCTTTGCAGGTGGGCCATTATTGGACTCACTGACCAGTGGGTTCATGATAAAATCACAAAGTAAGAATATCAAAATAGTTTAAATCAAGGCAGGGGCTGGATTAACAGTGAATTCACTGAATAATTTTTTTCTCTGCCTCTGCTGTCTTTTTTCCTTTTTTCCTTTTTTTTTTTTTTAGTATGAAATATGTAACAGACATCGCCACAATGCAGCGACACGTCTCCCGTCATAACCACCGAAATGAAGATGATGAGAACTCTCTCTCCATCGACTGTATGAGGATCTCCTTTGAATACGAGTATCCTTTATTCATCTGACAAATTAGATCCTTTCCATTTAGGAACCATTGTGCTACAAATCAAGTCTGTTCCAAAATGGGATACTGGTAAAGTTGGATATCCGCATTAGCAACAGTTAACTCTAAAAGCTTACCAAATACCAGTGCTTTGTTCTTTTGTTTGTTACAAAGGCAAAAATGTTCTATAAAACCCCAACCTATTGACACTTCCTTTCAAAGACTTCTCATAACTCTTGGGTTAGATAGCTGTTCTTGTTATCATGGATCTTTATATTCAACTGCAGTGTGTCCACTTTTCACTTGACCCTCTGCCCAGTCTGCGCCTGACACTCTACCAGCACTGGTCCCTGTTTGAGAGCATTTGTAATTCCTGTTACACCTCCTGCAGCTTCAAACTTTGGACCTTGAATGGTCAGAAGAAACTTCAGGAGTTTCTAGCTGATATGGGGTAAGCAAGATGAATGTGTTTGCAGTGGTAAGCTTTTATGGGAATCTGTTTAAACTAATGATATCTATGTGACGTTCCTAAAAGACTACCCCTGAAACAAGTGCGGCAGAAATTTAATTCCATGGACATGTCAATCAAGGAGAACCTGCGGGACGTCATTGAAGAGTCTTCGAATAAATACGGGTAAAAAAAAAAAAAGGTCATGAAACTTAGATATTTGCCGTCATACACTTTCTTTTAATAGGCAGCTCACTGTTGTTTTTTTTCTTTGTCAGCATGAAGGACATCCGTGTCCAGACATTTAGTGTTCACTTCGGCTTTAAAAATCGTTTTCTGGCCAGCGACATGGTGCACGCTACAGCAGCCTTACTGGAAAGCACAGAGAAAGATGAAAACGGCACCGATAACTTCATCAAGGCTCTCGATTCTCTCTCCAGGTGAGTAGATGGAACTAAAGCTACATTCAGACTGCTCAGTGTTTTTGCTTGTGTGTTTGTCCTCTATAAATATTTATGACATGATTAATAACCTACAAATAACTATTTGTACATTCTTGATAAAGGGACCCTTATGTGTTAACCAAAAATGTTTGAATGCAGGTTATATCCTTATAATTGGTATTTGATAACCTCTAAATGACTGGATTGTTCACTTCATGTTTTTTTCCCCTCCATGTGTGCAGGAGTAACATTGATCGTCTGCATTCAGGCATTGACCTTGCTAAGAAAAAGCTGATGGCCATCCAGCAGACTGTAGCCAGCTGCATCTGCACCAACCTCATCCTGTCACAGGGACCTTTCCTCTACTGCTATCTCATGGAGGTAGTTAGTTATTTTATTGACTCAAAAGATAAAACATTTGGGTCCAAACAAATATACAAAGAATTCATTGACAAACAAGACCCAATTAATAAATAAAAAGGGGAAAAAATAAATCACTAAAACCCACACACTCAAAACGTAGAACTTTGTTAATTCTCCAGTACTGCAAGACAAGCATGTAACATAACTAAAATCCTTTTATCAGTGTCTCTAAGCAAAGAGCTGAACTCCTTGGAATCATGTCCATATTTTTGACGGATATCCTGTGTAAGAGGGCACACTAGTACATGATGTTCATTTTGTATGCCAGTCTTGTAAAAGCGCATGCGTTGTTCAGATGGTATATGACTCCACCTTCCCGTCTCCACTCGCAGCTTATGAGAAGACAACTGAAAACATGTAAGTTATTCTAAGATGATCATCAATATACAGTGGATATAAAAAGTCTACACACCCCTTTTCAGATGCCAGGTTTTTGTGATGTAAAAAAATGAGACCAAGATAAATCATTTTAACTTTTTCCACCATTAATGTGACCTATAACCTGTATAACCCAATTGAAAAACAAACAAATCTTTTAAGGGGAAAAATAAAAAACTTGGAATAACCCAGTTGCATAAATATGCACACCCTCTTATAACTAGGGATGTGGCTGTGTTCAGAATTAACCAGTCACATTCAAACTCATGTTAAATGGGAGTTAGCACACACCTGCCACCATTTAAAGTGCCTCTGATTAACCCCAAATAAAGTTCAGCTGTTCTAGTAGGCTTTTCCTGACATTTTTGTAGTCACATCTTACACCACAAGCCATAGTCCACAGAGAGATTCCAAGGCATCAGAGGGATCTCATTGTTCAAAGGTATCAGTCAGAAGAAGGGTACGAAAGAATTTCCAAGGCATTAAATATACCATGGAACCATGGTATATTTACCATGGTTACCTTCACTTCCGCCATGGAAGTGAAGGCAGTCATCAAGTGGAGAAAATATGGCACAACACTGACATTACCAAAAACTGGACGTCCCTCCAGAATTGATGAAAACACGAGAAGAAAACTGATCAGGGAGGCTGCCAAGAGGCTGACGGCAACATTGAAGGAGCTGCGGGAATTTCTGGTAAGTACTGGCTGTTTAGTACATGTGACAACAACCTTCCATCTAGGGTGGCAAGACGGAAGCCTTATCTTACGAAGAAAAATATCCAAGCCCAGCTACATTTTGCAAAAATGCATTTGAAATCTTCCAAACGCATGTGTGAAAATGTATTATGGTCTGATGAAACCAAGGTTGAACTTTTTGGTCATAATTCCAAAAGAACACTATAGGTACAGTGAAGCATGGTGGTGGCAGCATCATGCTTTGGGGCTGTTTTTCTTCAGCTGGAACTGGGCCTTAGTCAAGGTGGAGGGAATTATGAACAGTTCCAAATACCAGTCAGTGTTGGCACAAAACCTTCAGGTTTCTGCTAGAAAGCTGCAGATGAAGAGGAACTTCATCTTTCAGCACGACAGTAACCCAAAGCACACATCCAAATCAACAAAAGAATGGCTTCACCAGAAGAAGATTAAGGTTTTGAAATGCCCCAGCCAGAGTCCAGACCTGAATCCGATCAAACATCTGTGGGGTGATCTGAAGAGGGCTGTGTACAGCAGATGCCCTCACAATTGGACAGATTTGGAGCATTTTTGCAAAGAAGAGTGGACAGATATTGCCACATCAAGATGTGCCATGCTGATAGACTTCTACCCAAAAAGACTGAGTGCTGTAATAAAAGCCAAAGGTGCTGCAACAAAGTATTAGTTTAAGGGTGTGCATATTTATGCAAACAGGTTATTGTAAGTTTTTTATTTATTTTTCCCCTTAAAAGATTTCAGTTTGTTTTTCATTTGGGTTGTACAGGTTATACAGTGGGGCAAAAAAGTATTTAGTCAGCCACCAATTGTGCAAGTTCTCCCACTTAAAAGATGAGAGGTCTCCAATTTTCATCATAGGTATACCTCAACTATGAGAGACAAAATGAGGAAAAAAAAAAAATCCAGAAAATCACATTGTCTGATTTTTAAAGAATTTATTTGTAAATTATGGTGGAGAATAAGTATTTGGTCAATAACAAAAGTTCATCTCAATACTTTGACCTCTGTCATTGCCAACAAAGGGTATATAACAAACGTTTTCTGTAAGTCTTCACAAGGTTTTCACACACTGTTGCTGGTATTTTGGCCCATTCCTCCATGCAGATCTCCTCTAGAGCAGTGATGTTTTGGGGCTGTCGCTGGGCAACACGGACTTTCAACTCCCTCCAAAGATTTTCTATGGGGTTGAGATCTGGAGACTGGCTAGGCCACTCCAGGACCTTGAAATGCTTCTTATGAAGCCACTCCTTTGTTGCCCGGGCAGTGTGTTTGGGATCATTGTCATGCTGAAAGACCCAGCCACGTTTCATCTTCAATGCCCTTGCTGATGGAAGGAGGTTTTCACTCAAAATCTCACGATACATGGCCCCATTCATTCTTTCCTTTACATGGATCAGTCGTCCTGGTCCCTTTGCAGAAAAACAGCCCCAAAGCATGATGTTTCCACCCCCATGCTTCACAGTAGGTATGGTGTTCTTTCTCCTCCAAACACGACAAGTTGAGTTTTTACAATAAAGTTCTATTTTGGTTTCATCTGACCATATGACATTCTTCCAATCCTCTTCTGGATCATCCAAATGCTCTCTAGCAAACTTCAGACGGGCCTGGACATGTACTGGCTTAAGCAGGGGGACACGTCTGGCACTGCAGGATTTGAGTCCCTGGTGGCGTAGTGTGTTACTGATGGTAGCCTTTGTTACTTTTGTCCCAGCTCTCTGCAGGTCATTCACTAGGTCCCCTGTGTGGTTCTGGGATTTTTGCTCACCGCTCTCGTGATCATTTTGACCCCACGGGGTGAGATCTTGCGTGGAGCTCCAGATCGAGGGAGATTATCAGTGGTCTTGTATGTCTTCCATTTTCTAATAATTGCTCCCACAGTTGATTTCTTCACACCAAGCTGCTTACCTATTGCAGATTCAGTCTTCCCAGCCTGGTGCAGGTCTACAATTTTGTTTCTGGTGTCCTTTGACAGCTCTTTGGTCTTGACCATAGTGGAGTTTGGAGTCTGACTGTTTGAGGTTGTGGACAGGCGTCTTTTATACTGATAACGAGTTCAAACAGGTGCCATTAATACAGGTAACGAGTGGAGGACAGAGGAGCCTCTTAAAGAAGTTACAGGTCTGTGAGAGCCAGAAATCTTGCTTGTTTGTAGGTGACCAAATACTTATTTTACCGAGGAATTTACCAATTAATTCATTAAAAATCCTTCAATGTGATTTTCTGGATATTTTTTTTTCTCATTTTGTCTCTCATAGTTGAGGTATACCTATGATGAAAACTGGAGACCTCTCTCATCTTTTAAGTGGGAGAACTTGCACAATTGGTGGCTGATTAAATACTTTTTTGCCCCACTGTAGGTCACATTAATGGTGAAAAAAGTTTTGAAATGATTTATCTTGGTCTCATTTTTTTACATCACAAAAACCTAGTATTTGAACAGGGGTGTGTAGACTTTTTATATCCACTGTATGGCGCATTACTTGTATAGAGAACGGGCACTCGCGTCACTGCCACAATGAATTGTGGGATAGATCCTTCATGTTGGGAGAGTAGGCGCAGCACCTGCAATATGTAGAAGAACAGAAGGAGGAGTAGCTATTGAAATGTTTTTTTGTTTTTTGGGGGGGGGGGGTGTTCGTTCTAAAATCAGAAAGGATTCAGTATTGTTGTGTAGTGGCTGGAGTAGCAGCTCCAATGACCAGCGCACAAAAAAGAAATTAACCAACGAAATGTCATTCTACCATTTCTGTGCTTGGAAGCAAAAAGAGGGAGAACAGCTGAGCTAGCTAACAAGGAGACATGGGATGGATGGGGTGTCTGCAGCAAGATGCAAAAAAATCATCTTGACAACATCTCAGTCAATAAGAGTGTGCTCTCTACATTTCCACTCAGGTATGTACTCATTTCAAATCACATAATATAAATGCACCTGCTCTGGATAGCTAACTAGCTGATTGTAACTGTCTGTGTTGCATGTACAGGCATGATTATTACATCAGTGCTCCCTGTGCATCAGACCCTTTATGTTAAGACTTTTACAGTTGATCTGCTCACAGCTACCTTAGCTGGTGCTTTATGTTCCACTGCACTTTATCATGGGATCACTTGGCAAAAATGGAGTCTCCACTTTATGGCAATAAATGTATTATTTAACATGATGTTTTCATATACAAAATTAAAAATTGTTTGATATAAGTATTACATTATGTTTAAGTTATCACAGGATTATCTTTATGTATTTATATTTTAAATGTAACATGTAAGTGATTACATGTTGAAAGCATTAATCTTAAAACTTTTTGACTCTTTTTGTGGTTGGAGGCAAACCAGCATATGAAATGTAGACCACACATCCAGACTGACTGTCAGTGGGGCCGTCACAGACACCACACCTTCAGTCCAGGACGTTGACATGTGCCGTACTATCTCTACCGCTTTTCTGGAGGTCCAGGTTGCAGAGCCCTGACCACCTGCTCCAGCTTTTCAGAGGATACCAAGATGTTCCCAGACCAGCTGGGAGATGTACAGGTACATCTCAAAAAATTAGAATATCATGAAAAAGTTCAATATTTTTTGTCACTCATTTCAGAAAGTGAGACCCATATATGATATAGATTCATTACACAGAGAGTGAAATATTTCAAGTGTTTATTTATTTTTTTTTAATTTTGATGATTATGGCTTACAGCCCATGAAAACCCCAAATTCAGTTTCTCAAAAAATTAGAATATTACTTAAAATTAATTTAAAAAAAAATAGTATTTTAATAGAAATGTTGGCCGACTGAAAAGTATGTCCATGTACACACTCAATACTTGGTCAGGGCTCCTTTTGGATTAATTACTGCATCAATGTGGCGTGGTATGGAGGTGATCAGCCTGTGGCACTGCTGAGGTGGTATGAAGGTCCAGGTTGCTTTGATAGTGACCTTCAGCTCGTCTGCATTGTTGGGTCTGGTGTCTCATCTTCCTCTTGATAATACTCCATAGATTCTCTATGAGGTTTAGGTGGAAACACAGTGGACCAACACCAGCAGATGACATAGTTCCATCATCACTGACTGTGGAAACTTCACACTAAACCTCAAGCAACTTAGATTCTGTGCCTCTCCGCTCTGTATTTTATCAAGACCAAAGTCAGCGGAGTCGTCTAACAGGAAATTTTAGAGCACTTCATGCTTCCCTCTGCTGACAAGCTTCATGGAGAAGCTGATTCATTTCCCAGCAGGACTTGGCACCCCCCCCCCCACACACACACACACACTGCCAAAAATATCAAAACCTGGTTTAATGACCATGGCATCACTGTGTTTGATTGACCAGCAAACTCTCCTGACCTAAACCCCATAGAGAATCTATGGAGGATTGTAAGATAAGATAAGATAAGCCTTTATTAGTCCCACAATGGGGAAATTCCAGGATTGCAACAGCACAGGGATAGCAACACTCAGATCAATAATTAAGAAGATAAGAAAATAAGAGCGGTGAATATACATATATACACATAAATATACACTACCTTTCAAAAGTTTGGGGTCACCCAGACAATTATTTTGTGTTTTCCATGAAAAGTCACACTTATTTACCACCATGAGTTGTAAAATGAATAGAAAATATAGTCAAGACATTGACAAGGTTAGAAATAATGATTTGTATTTGAAATAATATTTTTTTCCTTCAAACTTGGCTTTCGTCAAAGAATCCTCCATTTGCAGCAATTACAGCATTGCAGACCTAACATGATTGCACAAGGGTTTTCTAATCATCCATTAGCCTTCTGATGCAATGAGCAAACACATTGTACCATTAGAACACTGGAGTGATAGTTGCTGGAAATGGGCCTCTATACACCTATCTAGATATTGCACCAAAAACCAGACATTTGCAGCTAGAATAGTCATTTACCACATTAGCAATGTATAGAGTGTATTTCTGATTAGTTTAAAGTTATCTTCATTGGAAAAAAAAGTGCTTTTCTTTCAAAAATAAGGAAATTTCAAAGTGACCCCAAACTTTTGAACGGTAGTGTATAAATATATATACACAGTGTGGAGCATTGTAGCAAGATGGAATAAACAGCATAACCGTCTATTTAGTTAGCCTACATGGTATGAATATGTACCCATACATATTGTCACCCTCTGTAGCGACTGATATTGTCCTAGTTGTATGCTGGAGGGGACCATTTGTGTAAGTCTGTTGCGTCTTTTGCATTCAATACTATTTGGTCGTCACGTTTTTGTGCTATCTCTGCGAGCAGCCCTGCTTAGGTTATACAGTCTGACAGCCGTAGGTAGGAAGGACCTGCGAAACCTCTCGGTCGCGCACCTAGGATGATGTAGTCTGCTGCTAAATGAGCTTCTCATTGTCAAGAGCAAGACGAGAGACACCAGACCCAACAATGCAGACGAGCTGAAGGTCACTATCAAAGCAACCTGGACCTTCATAACACCTCAGCAGTGCCACAAGCTGACCACCTCCGTGCCACGCCACATTGATACAGTAATTAATCCAAAATTTGCCACGACCATGTATTGAGTGTGTACATGGACATACTTTTCAGTCGACCAACATTTCTATTTAAAAACTATTTTTTAAAATTAATTTTATGTAATATTCTAATTTTTTTGAGCAACTGAATTTGGGGTTTTCATGGGCTGTAAGCCGTAATCATCAAAATTAAAATAAATAAACACTTGAAATATATCACTCTGTGTAATGAATCTATATAATATATGGGTTTCACTTTCTGAAATGAGTGACAAAAAATGTTGAACTTTTTCATGATATTCTAATTTTTTTAGATGTACCTGTAGTCTCTCCAGCTCATTTGATATAAAGGACAGTGTGGGCTTTATGTGGGCTTGATGTCATTATTGTTCCTTTTGCCTAAGTGAGATCAAGATGTGTTAAATAATTTTTTGTATAATATGTAAGGTGTCTTTTCTTCATTTTTCTTAGAATATTCATGTATTTCAAGTTATATTGGGGAAAATAAATTTTTAAACATTTAATTTTATATTTTTGATATTGACCAAGTTTTTTCAAGCCTTTTTAGCTTTACATTTTGATAAGAAATTAGTTCATATAATTAAATTATGAATCGTGACATTTAAACTTTGAGACATGTCAGTACATTTAGTAAGATTAAATGAATGTACACAGGTGAACAGATAATGAATTTTTATATAAGAATTAAAATATCAAACTCAACATGAATTTCTTATGTTTAAAAACAAAAAAAAAGATGCAAACACAGTGAACAAGTAGTGTAGAAAGTTATTGAATGTGTGCTTTTGTGAATTCACAAAAATATAACGGCTTAATAAATGCACAGTCGTCGTCGGCGGCCTCCGTCGGTCTATGATGACCATGGAAGAGAATCCTAAACGTCTACTCTGCTGGAACAGCACCGCCTGTGGCTGAACAGGCCGATGCGCGAATGGCAGTCCCTGTCACACAGGTCGCACTTGTGGGTGGTCTCCGTGCTGCTGGGTCTGTGGCGGTTCTTCCTGCGGGTACTTTTTTCATCTGCTGCAGCAGTCAGTCTCTCTTCACCCGCCTTCAGCTGTCAGGTCAGGGTGCCTCTCCATTTGGAGCGGTCCATTGCAAGGTCCTCCCAGCGCTCTATGTTGATCTCCAGGGCCTTCATGTCTCTCTTGCAGACGTCTCTAAAGCGCAGCTGTGGGCGGCCAACGTCTCTCCTGCCAGTTGCCAGTTCTCCGTAGAGGACGTCTTTGGGGATTCTGCCATCCTCCATACGGTGAACGTGGCCTAGCCAGCGGAGCCTGCGCTGCCTGAGTAGAGTGAACATGGAGGGAAGGCTGGCGCGGGACAGAACTTCTGTGTTGGGCACTTTGTCCTGCCAGGATATGTCCAGGATGTGGTGAATGCAGCGCAAGTGGAAGGAGTTCAGTCTCTTTTCCTGCCGGGCGTATGTTGTCCACGTCTTACTCCCATAGAGCAGTGTGCTGATGACGCAGGCGTTGTACACTGCCATCTTCGTCTTGACAGAGAGTTTGGGATTCTCCCACACTCGTGTGGTGAGGCGAGCGAGTGGGAAGGCTGATTTTCCAATCCTCTTGTTGATCTCTGTATCAAGGGAGAGGTTGTTGCTGATCGTGGACCCCAGGTACGTGAACTGATTCACGACCTCCAGCTCGTAGTCGTCGATGGTGATGGTTGGTGGTGCTTCCGTGCCTTGCGCCAAGACGTTAGTCTTCTTCAGGCCGATGGTAAGCCCGAAGTCCTTGCATGCCTGGGAGAAGCGGTCCATCAGGGTCTGAAGCTCCTGCTGTGTGTGGGTTGCGACTGCAGCGTCGTCTGCGAACAGCATGTCTCTGATTAGAGCCTTGTGTACTTTGGTTCTGGCTTTCAGGCAGGCGAGGTTGAAAAGCCTGCCGTCAGATCTTGTGTGCAGGTAGATTCCCTCTGTTGCTGTGCTGAAGGCATGCCTCAAGAGCATAGCAAAGAAAATCCCAAAAAGGGTTGGCGCAAGTACACAGCCCTGTTTCACTCCGCTGCGTATGTTGAATGGCTCTGAGACGTTGCCATCGTGCTGCACTATCCCCTGCATGTTGGTGTGAAACGATTCGATGAGGCTTTGCAACTTTGGTGGGCATCCTATCTTTGGCAGGATCTTGAAAAGGCCCTCTCTGCTGACCAGATCGAACGCTTTGGTGAGGTTGATGAAGGCGACGTACAGGGGCATGTTCTGTTCTCTGCATTTCTCCTGGAGTTGGCGGATGGAGAATATCATGTCTACCGTCGATCGCTCAGCGCGGAAGCCACACTGAGACTCTGGGTAGACACGTTCGGCAAGCTTCTGTAGACGAACGAGAACAACTCATACGTAGACTTTGCCAACAACGCTGAGGAGGGAGATGCCCCTGTAGTTGTTGCAGTCGCTTCTCTCCCCTTTGTTTTTGTAGAGGGTGATGATCTTGGCGTCCCTCATGTCCTGTGGTATGGCACCTTCTTTCCGGCACTGGCAGAGGACGTCATGCAATGGCAGCAGTAGGGCGGTCTTGCAGTGCTTGATCAGGTCAGGGGGTATGCCATCGTTGCTGGGTGCCTTGCCAGTGGCCAAGCTATCAATGGCCTTGCTGAGTTTGTCGATGGCTGGCTCGGCGTCAAGTTCGTCCATGGATGGCAGGCAGTCGATGGCATCAAGGGCTGACGGTGTCACGGTGTTCTGTCTGGAGTAGAGGTCAGAGTAGTGTTCCACCCATCTCTCCATCTGCTTGTTCTTTTCTGTGATCATCTCCCCAGTGGAGGATTTGAGGGGGGCCGTCTTGCTCTGAGCCGGGCCAAGTGCTTTCTTGATGCCATCGTACATACCACGGATGTTCCCTGTTATGGCAGCGGTTTGGATGTCTTGGCTGAGCTGAGTCCAGTACTCGTTGGCACAGCGCCGAGCAGTCTGCTGAACTTTGCTTCTCGCAGCCCTGAGAATCTGGAGATTCTTCTCGTTTGGGTACTTCTTGTACTCAGCAAGTGCTGAGCGCTTGGCTTCAATGACGGGGGTCATCTCAGTCAACTTGGCATCAAACCAGTCCTGTGACTTCGAGGTCTTCCTCCCAAAGGTAGCCAAGGCTGTGCAGTGGATGGTATTTCGCAGCTCTTCCCACTTCTACTTTGCAGATTCTCCTTCTTGTGGTACACCAAGTTCCTTCTCAAAAGTGGAGGCAAACTGCTCAACAAGTTCTGGTTGGGCCATCTTTCTGGTGTCAATCCGTGCCTTTCCAGGTTGTCTAGCACGATGGAATTTCTTCAGCTGCAGCTTGACCTTGCAACACACCAATGAATGGTCTGTGTCGCAATCTGCACTCTGGAACAAACGGGTGATTAGCACGTTCTTCAGTGAGGTGCGCCTGGTCAGGATCAAGTCCAGCTGGTGCCAGTGCTTTGAGCGTGGATGTTGCCAGGAAACCTTGTGTTGGGGCTTGGTCTTGAAGAACGAGTTTGTGATGCACAGATCGTGATATGTGCAGAACTCGAGCAGCCGCTGTCCGTTGTCGTTCATTCTGCCCACGCCAAAAGGTCCAAGACAGGAGGGCCAGGAGTCGTGGTCAGCACCCACTCTGGCATTGAAATCTCCAAGGAGAATGAGTTGTTCAGAGTTGGGGATGGTCCTGACAGTTGTTGCGAGATTCTCGTAGAACTCGTCTTTTGCCTCTGGTGTGGCTGTCAGTGTTGGGGCATACACACTGACGAGGGTGACTGGGCCTTGAGTGGTGTTCAGGCGGAGGGCGAGGAGTCGTGCAGAGCCAGTGCTGCTCGGTTCCACCATCTTCAGCAAGGTGTTCTTCACTGCAAAGCCCATTCCGTGTTCCCTGTGTTCGTCACTGCCCTTTCCCTGCCAGTAGAATGTGTAGTCCTTCTCTCTCAGTGTGCCTGCGTCAGCCAACCGTGTTTCCTGGAGAGTGGCAAGATCCACTCCCAGTGTCTTCAGCTCATTATTGATGATGGCAGTCTTCCTGGTGTTGTTGATGTCCTTGAGGTTAGCAGCGAGTCCTGTCATCATAGTGCGGACGTTCCAAGTTCCCAGTTTTAGAGTTGGTCTCTTTTGTTTTATTGTCTTGCCTGGTGCGAAGGTTCTCAGCCTGCTGTTCGGACTTCTCCTCATCCCTATGCACCCAATGAGGAAAGCAAGCTGTGGCGGGACAACACCTTATTGGCTGGGGGCTGCCCAGCTTGAGGCGGGCGGTAGTTGTCCAGTGAGATCCGATGATCCCTCCCACAGTCGGGAACAACCCCTGGCGCCGTGCTCTACGCCAATTGAGTGGTGGCTTATAACCGGTAACTGTCATTCCCCGTGTTTTGTCTACGCCAAAGGCGAAGCTGGAGTGTCCTCTCCAGTGATCCGGTGTTCTACCTTCCAGCGTTGGGCGTTGGTAGGATTCAAGCCTGGGCAGGAAGATATGGAGGATGAGATGTTGCCCATGCAGCATGTCCCCCCTCTCCACGTCACTGATGAATCCAAAGGAACAGCAGGGCTGCTACAGTTTGGCACCAGCGCTGTTGCAGGAGCTGCCAGAACGATGTTGAGCACAACATAGAACTGCCTTAGGGGCTCCGACTCCGGATTTTTCCTCCGGGTTGACTCTCGAAGCCTTTCCCGTGACCGGGTATGCCGCAAGGCAGCGGAGGTTTGAAATCAGGGTTTACCTTCCCCTAGATGGGCTACCTTCCCAGGTTGACGAGCCACCATCTACCTGAAGCATCTGGTTTTAAGGCGCCAGAGATCCGCCCTCGCCCCTTCTCCTATTAGTAAAAGCAGTTCCGCCGGGCTTAGAGACTAAACCACACGGGCAGGCTTAGTTGTCTGGACTTAGTTGTCAGAGGCTTTTCGAGACGCACGCCATAAGGAGCATTTTATGAGCACTGGGAGCTTAACCCCAGTGCCGCTCCTGGCTGTGACAACCTTGGAACCAGTGCACAGTGCACAATGCACAGTGATAGGTCTTTAACAGAACTAAAAATTCACATATGCAAAAAGATGTAACTATGAATCCAGTGCAGCATGCACACTCAGCATGTCCATGTCAGGGGTACCCATGGCTTTAAGGGAGTTCATGATATTGGTGTTGCAGGGCCTAGAGAAACAGGAGACAATTTAGGATGTTAATTATGCTCAGGTAAGTATAAAGAGGTTTCAGAACACAGGTTGAAAAGGTTTATAAAATAATTGCATGAATTTAAAAAAATGGCCAGCCCTAAACAATTTTTGCAAAAATCTGTAGTTTAGTTTAATGTTTATTTGAAAAGGACATTACATACTAATGAATATTAATCCAAATGCAAGTATCCCAGATTTAGCAACACTGCTAATTTGCATCTGTAGTCCCCCAGCGGGTAACAAAAACACACACACAAACAATCATGCACGAGAAGAACATCTGCAGTAAAACTGTACAAAGTGGATATGCAAAACTGCAAGAGTTAAGGTGCTACAAAACAAAACATTCAAATGTCACACGAGTGAAATCCTGTGCATGCCTACACACACATGCACCCAAGCACCTCACAGCAACAACAAACAATAGGCAGGGCATATGTGTGTGACACACGGGCACACATATAGGTGTGTGTGCAACAGAGCAACCACTAGTTATGCGTATAGTTTTGGTTGTTTAAAAGCCAATTTTTACAATGAGTCTTGAAAGTGTTTAGTGTGGTACATTCTCTGATTGCAGGTGGTATATTATTCCAGATCTTGGTGCCCTTCACTGATGGCACAGATTGAGCGAATGTGGTGCGTCTGTGGGGGATCTCACAGTCTCCTCTAGTGATTGCTCTGGTGGTTGTGCCGGTGACAGTCCTCAGTTTAACATACCACCCCCCCCCCGGGGGGGGGGGGGTATAGCCATGTAATATTTTATAAATTAAACAGGCAAATTTGAGAGTTTTCAAAAGACAGAAAATTGTATTTCTTGTAAATGTGACAACAGTGATGTGTGGGATCTTTCTTATCAAAGATTTTTTTTATGGCTTTTTTGTATAAAGATTCAGTGGGTTTGATTATGGTTACACCAGTGAGTGACCAGTTGGTAAAACAGTAATTGATGTGTAAGAAGATCATTGCATGCAGAAACATTTTGGCCACACGAACTCTCAGCGATGGTCTAATTTGTTAAAAATTTCTCAGATTGAATTTGATAATGTTTGAGATTTTTTCGATGTGTTTTTAAAGGTTAATGAGGAGTCTAAAATCACGCCGAGGTACTTATTACTTATTACTTATTCCTTGACTAGCTGCAGTTCCTCCCCTTTTAACAAAATGTTTGAGTTTGTAATATTTCATCGTTGTTTGGTAAACATCATGCAGTTTTTTTTTGTTTATTAGGAGGCATGAATAGCCACTTATGGATTTGAGTCATCGGTGTTGTAAGAATACAGGCGGCTTCTTGTGTGTTTTGCAGGTGTGAATATTATGATGTCATCTGCATACATTTGTATATGAATGTTTCTGCATGCATTTGGTAAATCATTTACAGTATGTATGAGGACAATATCGGTCCAAGTATGGAGCCTTGGACCGATATGTACAGTGCATATTTTTAAGTTGAAAAAATGTTTACATATTCTCTGTAAGACATGAAGGTATGCTATATTCTCTATTTAGCAAAATGATCAGAATTAAAGTTAATTGCACAAATAAATACACAACTGTGAAAGTGCAAAGGTTCTGGCACCCCACATCCATGATTAATTACACACACCAGCAACCAAAATGTGCTATTTTTCAATTAGTGGCAACATTTTTGAATAAGACCACAGCATATTATTGTGATATTTTTTTTAATGTGTTTCATTTATTAAGTATATCGGGTGCCAGATTTTTTCCAATGCCATAAGTGTGCATTTATTAATTACTAGGTTTTTAATTCATGAAATTATATATATGAGATGAGATTCAACTTTATTGTCATTACAACATGTATGAATACAAGGTAACGAAACGTGACTTGGCACTTGGGCACGCTCTGCAGAGCGCATCCAAGGCCGGGGCAGCCGCTAGGCGCCAGTCATAAAGAAGAAAGGAGAAAAAAAAAAAAAGAAAAGAGAGAGGATATGACACAATAGGCGAGAGAAAAAAACATGTTTTATCAAATTGACGCTTAATGAGTAAGCGAAATTTTGATTGCAGGCAAAAAAAAAACCTCAATGCATATTTAGCAGAGTAGACAAATCACACAGCAGAGGGAGGGAGAGCAGTGTATGTATATCAGTATGATGATGATGTCAGTGTGTGTGTGCAGTGTTGAGTGTATCAGTTACTGGAGTACAACAAATAGTCTCCTAGGCAACGATAGATGTTATAGTTCATGAACGCTGTCCCTGAAGAGTTCTGTTTATTGCACCGCAGCGGTGTTTGGGTTAGCAGAGCCAGCTGACACATCCGCTTATCTCAACTCTGGAGGAGTGAATTATCCAGGGGCGCCGATTCAAGGCCGAATCTGCACAGACAGAGTATAGGATTTTCCCTGTTCTCATATTCTGAGCTTACAATTCAAATTAACATTCACTGGCTTTAAATTCATATCATTCCCTGGAGAGCACGAAGCGACTCCAGATGTTTCCCCTTCTAAACACAGATGAACATGTCCGGTAGAGTCCACCTCTCTACAGTGCATGCAGATGGTAAATTCCATGTTGGTCATTTGCCGCTATTTCGTGCACTCCCCATCTGGTTGAATTATTGAGAAGCAGCTCCGCCGGGTCCGCATTTTGATTAGCTCTTCCAGTTAAATTTTCGATACACCAGAAGAACTCCAAAGCCCAATCAGCAGAAATCCTGTGATCGTAAAGCCAAAACAGGTAGATGTTTTGTCTACATCTTCAGTCGAATCACACAGACACATGAGTTCCAATCCATGGGTCTCTCCACATTTGGGCTCCCCCGGGCCCAATTTTCTGTTTGAAAAGGTGGTGTCAGTTGCGTTTAAAGCCCAGCTTATATCCATTTTCCGTATTTTCCATTTGGGTTGAGATCAGCAAGATGGTGAGACGGCACAGACACTCACTCAGACGCAGCAAGCTGGGATTAGGTCAGGAAGGCAGGATAGGAGGAAGGAGGAAAAATGCGACTGCTCTCTCTGAAGGCAACAGGAAGGAAAAAAAAATATATATATATACAGTGATCTCTCACTTATCGCGGTTAATGGGTTCCAGAACCGACCGCGAAAAGTGAAAAACCGCGAAGTAGCGTCACCCCCCTTTGTGGAATTCCAGGCTGATCTCGTTAGTTTTTTGATACATAAAATAATGTATAAATAATATAAATAATACGTACGTTCATTCTCTCACTCTCTCTCTCAGAGCGAGAGAATGAAAAGAATCTCGCGAGAGATGCACTCTCGCGAGATTCCCGAGCCGAGTCAACACGAGAACAAAATCTAGAGTCGGGAGCGATCTCTTAGGGGGGAGATGCTGGCCAGCGAATCAGAGAGGTGGATTTTGAGTTGTGCGGGCTCTCCGTGTTGATACGTGATGTTCTAATGTATTTTTTCTCAATTTTGAATTTTTGATGAATATTTTTGAAAAATCCGCGATGCACTGAGGGTGCGAAAGGTGAAGCGCGAAGTAGCGAGGGATCACTGTATATGTATATATATATAATTGTATAATATAATTGTTTATCCTACAGAGATTGTGTTTACATATCAATTTCAAAATATTTTATCAAATATGCTGTTCAGCAAGTGCTGGCCATTTTTTGCATAAAGCTGTATATCCAGATAAATATAAAGAGATACAGATAACAGTTATAACCAGGTTAGTATAATAACTATACCCAGGTTAAAAAAGAGTGATAGATCACAGTATATCCTGGTGTCCCATTTAGATTGCCAGTGAATCTCAAAAAATTTTAATCTAAAAAAATGGGCTAAGCCAAAATCAGTAATGTTTTTTTTTTTTTAATGCAGTGCTATTACTACAGCTAGATTTGCTAACATCTGTTATGGGAGCAAAGACAAATAATTCATAACACTTACCTTTTGACATGTTTACTGCACCAGTGAAACACAAACATACTACAGTGCTACTCTCCCAACATGGCGGCCACAACAGGAAGAGACATCAGAGAGCCGTTCTCTATAAAATGGATGGATAGACATTTCTGGGTTAATGGGTGGATAAGTCTTATACCTTGTTCCCTCTTTACATTATAAAGAGTGCATTCCACAGAAAGTCGTACATATTTGCTTTTGAATACTTACCATTTAAATGAATCCTCCTCCTCTTTATCTGTAGGGAACTCCTGATGTGAAACTCTTCTCTAAGCCGATGGCCTTGACTCTTCTCAGCAAGTACCTTCTCAAGTCCTTTGTCCAGTCGGTGAGCACCTGAATCTTCAAACCTGAGGAGAGTGGGCAACTAAAATCAGTCACTGATGTATTTCCACTCTTTCACTCCCTGTGATTTTTGGTTGTTCAGACGAGGAATAGACACTGCAGATTACTTCCCCTCGTCATGGCTGCTCCCATGGATGTGGAGAAGGGAACCGTGATTGTTGTAGGAATCCCACCAGAGTCTGAGACATCTGACAAGAAGAAGTAAGATCTCTTTATACATGATTTAATAATGGAGAATAAACTTTAAAAAAAAAAAAAATTCGAAGGGGATGTATGATGAAAATGTTACTTTTTCAGTGCTTTGAGGATATATTTGGTAATCTGAAGTTGACTACCAATGTGCAAAAACTGAAAAAACACAAACTTGTCACTTTATGGTCTGCATTGGTCTCCCTAGGTGTTGATAAATGACTGGTTTTGATATGGCTATAGCTGTGACCTGACCACTGGAGTTCATTGAAATGAACCCCCCTCCTTCCCGGTTTATGTCCACCTATTTTATTGATTTGATGGTGGACGTTCCTGTTCACATCCAAACCCACACACCTACAGTGCTGATAACGAGTTGGCTTAAGGGTGTGGCCATGTTTTTTTATGGCTGCTTCTATAAATTCTATCCACCTCACTAGACAATCCACAGTCCATTATATATATCATATCATTCTGTTTTTAATTAAATTTTGTCCATTGTAGCCATGTACATTAGGCTGCTAGCATTAGCTTAGGTGGGTGGCTGTGGGCAGCTTTTATGGCAGTATTCTATGTATTCTGTCCACCTCACTAGACATCAGGATCATCTACCAATATTTGACTGTATACCTCATTTCAAGACATGCTTGTCTTGAAATGTGGGGTTGCGGGGTAATTTACTTCCTATTTCTGTACGCAGAAACACTTTCTTTTCAAGTGGAATTGCCGTATCTACAATGCATCTGGAAAGTATTCACAGCATTTCACTTTCTCCACATTTTGTTTTGTTACAATCTTATTCCAAAATGGATTAAGTTAATTTTTTTCCTCAAAATTCTGCACACAATACCCCATAATGGCAATGTGAAAAAAGTTTTTTTTTTTGAGATTTTGGCAAATTTATTAAAAATTAAAAATAAGAAATCACATGTACGTAAGTATTCACAGCCTTTGCCATGAAGCTGAAAATTAAGCTCAGGTGGATCCTGTTTCCGCTGATCATCCTTGAGATGTTTCTACAGCTTAACTGGAATCCACCTGTGGTAAATTCAGTTGACTGGACATGATTTAGAAAGGCACACACGACTTCCGGTTATGGCTGCCACGTAGGACGGACGTGTCTCGCTCTGCTCTGCTCCTGGAGAAAAAAAATCGGCAAATAACTCTCTCATTTGGGACAGAACGTATCCCAGCGTTTGGGCGAGGATATGTCGGCGAAGCCTAAGGCTGGAAAACCAGGAAAAGGAAAAAGCGAGCCGCCGAAACAGTCCAAATTAACGGACTTTCAGGTCTGTGACGCAGCAAACAGGGCTCCATATATGGCGGAGGAGGCTGGCAACGCTGCGATTTCTGCGGGGAATGGCGCAGATGCGCTGATGGCTGCCATGAGTTCAATGAGAGCGGACTTTTCCTCTAGATTTGATGGGATTATGACAGCGTTGGAAGGAATAAGAAAGGAATTGGGTGACTGTGTAGAACGAACGGCGCAGATGGAGCTCCGTCTCGCTAGTGCTGAAGATGACGTCACCCGTCTTCAATTAAAGGTGCGCACTTTGGAAAAAAAAAATAAATCTCTGGAAGATAATATTTTGGATTTGGAATCTCGGTCGAGACAGAATAATTTGAGGCTGGTGGGTCTTCCAGAGGAATCAGAAGGTCGGGACGTATGTTCCTTTCTGGAAAAGTGGATTCCGGAGGTGCTGGGCAGCGAGGAGTTGCAATCAGCAGTGGTTCTGGAAAAAGCACATCGCATTGGCCCACGGAGAGATAAGGGACCGCCGAGGACCTTAATTATGAAGTTTCTTAACAACAGAGACAGGATGAAGATCTTCAACGCTGCACGAGCTAAAAAAGGAGAGATTAAACACCAGGACCAGCAGGTGCGGTTCTACCCAGATTTGGCCACAGGAATCCAGCAATTGAGGAAGCAGTTTGATCCCATACGTAAGGAGCTGCGCAACCTTGGGATTCGTCATGGTGTAATCTATCCTGCGAGACTGCTGACCACGTATGAGGGCAGAACCCACATCTTCAAGACCCCAGAGGAGGCGCAGGAGTTCATCAAGAAGATCAAAGAAGAAGAAGAGACTGGTGGGAGCTAAGCATGAACAAAATATAAGGTAGAATAATTAAGCATTTGCACAGGCATCTGACTGACTTGAAGTAAATAGTAAGTTTACAAAATATAGATTGTATTATATATTTTAAAAAAAACAAAACAAAAACAAAACAAACAAAAAAAAAAAACTATGATGTACAAAGTTGTTAAAAATTTTGGAGTTAAGTTGGAAAACTACAGAGGAGAGTTAATGTTACGTCATTAAAAGCAGTAGAGTTAGGGTGATTGGGAGGATGAAGAAGGAGTGGCTTAGGCTGTTCCCCGTGGGTGTGGAACGGTCGATGGCTATATCGGGAGACAGAATTTTTCTTTTGATTTTGGGGGGTTTGCCACAAGTGTGGGAAGGGGAAATTTGTTTGTGTGTAGTTTGTAGGATGAATGTTCAACCACTCATGTTTTTGCTTCTCTGTATGAGCATGTTTACACTGCAAGGTAATCCCAAACTCTCTATTGATCATGGACCAAAGTGTTAATCTTAATTTAACTTCATGGAATTGCAGAGGTCTACAAAATTTAAAAAAACTTAAACAAGTTATGAATAAAATAAAGGACATGGGTTCAAGAATTGTGTTTTTACAAGAAACTCATCTGATAGAGGAGGATGTTAAAAGAATTAGGAGTAGATGGCAGGGAAGTGTATTCACCTCTTCATTTTCATCCCGAGCCAGGGGAGTTATGACTCTCATACATAAATCAGTTCCTTTTCAAGTGAAAAATGTAATTGGAGACAAATTTGGAAGATATGTAATCATTCAAGGTTCTTTGCTATTAGAAAATATAAATCTTGTGAACTTATATGGTCCCAATATAGATGATCAGAAGTTCTTTGCTAATTTATTTCTCATCTTATCATCACTTACAGGGCAACATATAATAGCAGGGGATTTTAATTGTACATTGAATCCAGGTGTGGATAGATCAACAGGACTGGATTGTACGCACATTGGATGTAGGATGACTATTAATCATTTTATGAAAGAATTGAGATTGTTAGATATATGGAGAGAAATGAAACCACAAGTTAAAGCCTATTCTTGTTATTCCAGTACCTACAAGACATTCTCACGTATTGATTATTTTTTGATTTCCACAGAATTAAGGTCCAAGATTCAAAACTGCTTTTATGATAACATCGTGATCTCTGATCATGCACCCTGTTGTCTAATATATGTAGATAAAAAATTGACAAAGGAATCAGGTAGATGGCAATTTCAGCATAAATGGCTTCAGGATGAGGAATTTGTCAAGTATATAGAAAAACAGATAGACGAGTTCTTTGACATCAATACTACACAAACATCAGCATGTGTAAAGTGGGAGGCTTTCAAAGCTTTTATTAGGGGGCATATTATTAGTTATACAGGATCAAAATCTAAGAAGACTCGAGAGGAGAGAGCTAAATTGGAACATAAAATAAAAAATCTTCAGGAAAAAGTGTATGCAGGAAGTGACCCAAGGTTGGAGAATGAATTACTGATTTTGAGAGCTGAATACGACAAAAAATCAGCGAATAGAGCTGCCTCGAGTCTTCTAAGATTGAAACAATCTTTTTATGAACAAGGTGAAAAATCAGGAAAATTATTAGCATGGCAGATTAAACAATTGGAAATTAAAACACCAATTACCAGTATTATAAGTAACGGACAGGTAGTTATAGATCCTTTAGAAATTAATAGAGCCTTTAGAGATTACTATGAAAAATTATATGATACCAAAAATGAACCTGATTTAACAAAACTAAATGGGTTTTTGAACGAACTATCTATACCGTGTATTCCAAATGAAAACAGGGAG
Source organism: Pholidichthys leucotaenia (assembly GCA_020510985.1). Lineage (NCBI taxonomy): Eukaryota > Metazoa > Chordata > Actinopteri > Cichliformes > Pholidichthyidae > Pholidichthys > Pholidichthys leucotaenia. The sequence continues at coordinate 43,574,997 of CM035838.1, read as the reverse complement.
ATATTGGAGTCTAAAATTAGTCAAGAAGAAGTTGGGCTAGCCATTGATAATATGAAATCAGGAAAAAGTGCAGGACCAGATGGTCTTCCAGTTGACCTTTATAAAAAATTTAAGAATAAATTAATGAAACCTTTTTTGGAAATGGTTTTAGAAGCATTTCAAAATAATAATTTACCATCATACATAAATAATGCCTTAATTATACTGCTGCCAAAACCAGGTAAGCCCTCTAATAAATGTGAAAATATGAGACCAATAAGCCTATTAAACGCCGACCTTAAGATAATCTGTAAAATTTTAGCAAGACGAATACAAGAAATTTTACCAAATATTATTAATCGAGATCAGAATGGCTTTATAAAGGGTAGACAAGGCTTCCATAATGTAAGAAGACTATTTAATATTATCTATTTTAATAAAGAAGCACCGGATACAGCTCTCCTATCATTGGACGCCGAAAAGGCCTTTGATAGAGTTGAATGGCCCTTTCTTTTTGAAGTCCTACAAAGGTTTGGACTTGGAAATAATTTCATAAAATGGGTTCAAATAATATACAATAATGCTACAGCAGAAATCCTAACAAATAACAATATTTCAAAACCAATAAAAATCAATAGAGGATGTCGACAAGGCTGTCCACTCTCACCTTTACTGTTTACTATGGCAATTGAACCTTTAGCGATAGCGATACGTTTACATTCACAAATATATGGAATTAAAGTTGGACCAACAGAACATAAAATCTCCCTGTACGCCAATGATATAATTTTGTTTATGTCGAATCTAAAAAAATCAATTCCAACCTTGTTGAATTTAATAAAGAATTTTGGGGAAATATCAGGATATAAAATAAATAAAACTAAATCTTCAATATTAATGCTAAATGAGACCCAGAGAAATTACCCAGCCCCTGAGGTAAATCAATTCAATGTTGTAAATCAGTTTAAATATTTAGGAATCCAAATTATGCCTAAGCTAGAATCAGTCGCCAGTGTCAACTATGAAGCCTTAATGTCAGATATCAGTGAGTTAACTCAGAGATGGATGTCACTACCAATGTCGATGATCGGGAGAATCAATATACTTAAAAGTAATATTTTACCTAAAATACTTTATTTATTTCAATACATTCCCTTATCACCACCTTTAGATCTATTCTCAAGAATAAAAAAAAAAGTTAGTGGAATTTATATGGAACAACAGGAGGGCTAGATTACGTCTGTCTTTATTATATTTACCATTTGATCGTGGAGGTCTGAAATGTCCAAATTTTATGTTGTATTATTGGTCGGCACAACTGAGGTCTATGACATATTATTTTTCATCAAATGATCTCCCTCACTGGACTGAAATGGAATCATACAATTTACCTTTACCTCTTCCCATATTCATATACTCAGATTCGGCAAAAAAATTACAAAAACAAGTTAAAAATCCATTTGTAAAGCATATGATCAAAATATGGTGTGAAACTAAAAACTATTTAAAAGAACCACACTTACTGTCACAATTTAGCCCAATATGGGGTAATCAATATTTTAAACCAGGGAGAGCGGACGCTGTATTTAAAGTATGGAATTTAAAAGGGATACAAAAGATTCAGGATTTATATTTGCCATGTGCAGACAACATAATGTCTTTTGAAGAGCTGAGGATCAAATTTAATCTCAATAGAACACATTTTTTTAAATATCTTCAACTTAGAAACTTTATTCGATCAAATCAAAATAAAGCTCTCACTCGACCTATTTATTCATCCTTGGAAAAAATGATGATGAAAGATAGTAAAAGAAAGGGTATTATTTCAGAGTTTTATAACTCATTGACACTATCTTCAAGTGAAAATTCACTGAAAAGATTAAACTACTGGAAAGAAGATCTGCAAATTGAAATTTCAGAGGAACAATGGGAATTGGCTTGTACAGAAGCTCAAACCAAATCAATAAATGCACGCCTTAAATTGATACATTTCAAATGGTTAATGCGGATGTATGTTACACCGGAGGAGTTAAATAGATATAACAAAAATATACCAGATACATGCACAAAATGCATGGAAAGTAAAGGAACCCTATTTCATTGTTTATGGGAATGTAGATTAATAAGAATGTTTTGGGAAGAGGTGAGGGTAACAATTGAAAAAATAATCTCAAAACAAATCATATTGAATCCTAAACTGGTTTTGTTGGGTCTGTACCCAGAAAAGCATAATTTCAATAAAAGTGAAAGAACATTCATAGACCTCAGTTTGCTTAATGCCAAAAAATGTATTGCACTATTATGGAAAAAGACTCATAGACCAGATGTGACTCAGTGGTTAAGACAGATGTTAACAAACCTTCCATTAGAAAGAATAACATATATACTGAAATCAAAGGAAATTGTGTTTGAGAATATATGGAGACCTTTTATTGATTATGTAAAAAATTTAAACATAACTCTTGAAGAAGAAGGTGAATGATGTGTGTGGACCTTGTAAATTCCAAACTGGTGAACATAATATGTATACTTATGTATTGGATTGTCTAGACTAAACAGAGGAGCATTGTTGAAGACTTGATTTTGTTGGTGGTTGTTGGTGTTTTTAGTGCATTTTTTTTTTTTTTTTGTAGTACTTTAGTGTTAGTGTTTGATTGTTTGTATCATGTTTGTTAAAAAAAAAAAAAAAGGTTCAATAAAGATATTGTGGAAAAAAAAAAAGAAAGGCACACACCTGTCTATATAAGGTCCCTCAGTTGATAGTGCATGTCAGAGCACAAACCAAGCATGAAGTCAAAGGAATTGTCTGTAGACCTCAGAGACAAGATTGTCTCGAGGTACATATCTGGGGAAGGGTACAGAAAAATTTCTGCTGCTTTGAAGGTTCCAATGAGCACAGTGGCCTCCATCATCCCTAAATGGAAGAAGTTCGGAACCACCAGGACTCTTCCTAGAGCTGGCCAGCCGTCTGAACTGAGTGATCGGAAAAGAAGGGCCTTAGTCAGGGAGTTGATCAAGAACTCGATGGTCACTCTGTCAGAGCTCCAGCATTCCTCTGTGGAGAGAGAACCTTCCAGAAGGCCAACCATCTCTGCAGCAATCCACCAATCAGGCCTGTATGGTAGCGTGGTCAGACGGAAGCCACTCCTTAGTAAAAGGCATATGGCAGCCTGTCTAGAGTTTGCCAAAAGGCACCTGAAGGACTCTGAGACCATGAGAAACAAAATTCTCTGGTCTGATGAGACGAAGATTGAACTCTTTGGCGTGAATGCCAGGCATCATGTTTGGAGGAAACCAGGCACCGCTCATCACCAGGCCAATACCATTTTTACAGTGAAGCAGGGTGGTGGCAGCATCATGTTGTAGGGATGTTTTTCAGCGGCAGGACCTGGGAGACTAGTCAGGATAGCGGGAAAGATGAATGCAGCAATGTACAGAGACATCCTGGATGAAAACCTGCTCCAGAGTGTTCGTCACCTCAGACTGGGGTGATGGTTCATCTTTCAGCAGGACAACGACCCTAAGCACACAGCCAAGATATCAAAGGAGTGGCTTCAGGACAACTCTGAATGTCCTTGAGTGGCCCAGCCAGAGCCCAGACTTTAATCCAATTGAACGTGTCTGGAGAGATCTGAAAATGGCTGTGCACCAACGCTTCCCATCCAACCTGATGGAGCTTGAGAAGTGCTGCGAAGAGGAATGGGCCAAACTGCCCAAAGATAGGTGTGCCAAGCTTGTGGCATCATATTCAAAAAGACTTGAGGCTGTAATTGCCGCCAAAGGTTCATCAACAAAGTATTGAGCAAAGGCTGTGAACACTTGCGTACATGTGATTTCTTAGCTTTTTATTTTTAATAAATTTGCAAAAATCTAAAAAAGAAAACTTTATTCATGTTGTCATCATGGGGAACTGTGTGTAGAATTTTGAGGCAAAAAAAATGAATGTAATTCATTTTGGAATAAGGCAAACACATAACAAAACATAACAAACATAACAAAAAGTGGAAAAGTGAAGTACTGTGAATACTTTCTGGATGCACTGCGCAGTACTTCAAATGGCCAGGTCCATATGTGGAGTTACTGTGCAAATTTTTTTAAAAAAAATTAAATAGTTATAAAATGAACATATTCCAGCTGCAATATAGTCATGTGTTTTCTGCCCCCCCCCAAAAAAAATATATATTGCCACCATGCCAAGGTCTTTAAGCCAGAGGAAACACTGTATTGTTATTTTACAAGAGGAAATTACAAATTTATGAGGAAAATAGTTGCAGATTTAGGTGAAAACAAATTTACAGAGGAAGAAAGTAGAAAACTACAAGAAAATGGTTATAAATTTAGGAGAACAATCTCAAACCTTCAAGACAAGTCATTACTCATGTATTTTTAAGTGGGTGCTTTTGTACTCATTCAGCTCAACTAGTAATTTTTTGGGGATGTCTGCTCTTAATTGTTAATTTCATAAGATAACACTGCTTTTACCTGAGTACAATTTGCAGCTGCTATACCCACCTCTGATCATGTAATTTAAGTATGTATAAGTAAATTACTACAGTATTATGAATGTTTTTTCCCTTTGAGTGTCGCGTTTTCTCATTTTTACACATGCATCCCCCCCCCGTGCCACCATCCATCCATCCATCTTCTTCCGCTTAATCCACAGTCTTTAAACCAGAGAAAACGCTGCATAAATGGTTCTATGTGGTTGTTGTGACTACTGCAGTGACTTCAGCTCGCACAAATGCAGATGTTTAAAACCAAGAAAAGAGCTCATTACACTGCACTTGGCATCACAACAATAAATTTTAGTTGGAACTGTTTTTTTCTTTATTAAACCTTTCCACATGCTGCCTTTAGGATATACGTATGTTGTGTTCCATTTAGTTTTGGTGTTAAGAGGTCAGAGCACTCGACTTGACGTGCTGACTTTGAATCCATCATTGCCTGCTTACCCCTTGTGGACACAACCACAACACCTGCAGTTTTTGTACTAAAAAGTTCTGCGTTCAGAATCCTGCAGTGCATGAGGGAAACTGCCACAGATTAGTTGCTGTTATTCACGGTAGACATGCTGGAACTTCTTTATATTTTCTTGGTTGTTTCAGCTATTTTTATTCACCAAAAACTTTTGTCCCCCCTCCCCCCATTTAAAGTTTCTTTGGCCGAGCTTTTGAGAAGGCTGCAGAGAGCACCAGCTCCAGAACTCTCCACGACCACTTCGATACTTCAAGTAAGTGACGGCCTTGTTTCCTCCTTCAGTGTCCTGATGATTTGGCTGTCAACAGTGGTTACGTCATCATGAGTGTTTAGAGTGGTTATACTCTTCACACACTAGATGGCAGCACTGTTTCTGTCGCCCGTGCAGTCGAAAGTCTGCAATCTGTGGCTCCCTGGTCAGTAAGCAACAAAAAACCTTCACAAATGTATAAAATTAGTTTAAAGGACCCCTTAATTCAAGGGGGGAAAAGCGTGACAAATTTATGGGGGGGAAAATTGCATTACTAGAAAAAAGTAAATTAAGAAGACAGGAGAACATTTTAAAGATCAGAAAAGTTGTGTGTGGGAGGTCCCATTTATTAAAAAAAATTCAACTGTTAAAATGGGGAAAAAAGCTTTCACATTTACAAAAAATGATGCAGCTTTAAGTGGAAACTTTGATATTTAAGAGGGCTGTGTTCATCGTTTGCATCTCATTAATGTTTTTTTGATTGAAAGGTGAAGACCCATCATGCCAGTTCTGTGGGGCATTAATCATTTAATCACATTCTACTCCTACTCTCAGCACAAGACTATTTTTAAACTCAAAAGGCTTTGAAAGATATTTTTATTAAGGCACCACCACAGAAAGTCTTTAGTTTTTAGCATACATATGTAGATCTGAAGCCTCTTGTTGAATTATTGTATCTTTTTTTGTTAATCTATTTTTTTATTTTATCATTTTAACTCTATATTGGCATTGTTTTATGCAGTCTTGTCATGAAATACCCATAGATGTTCACAGTGCATTAAACAAAAATATATAAGAGGAAAAAACTCTCACATTGTGGACTGGTACAGATCCTTTTTTATTGCTCAAGCTAGTTTCTGATCCCTGGTTCAGTCTTTTGAAGTCATCAGCAACGACTACAGATAAACGTTTTCCAGTAGCTACATTACACTGCATGAGCCACGCTTATGTGTGGGGAAAAAAACGTGTATATGCTTATTTGGTTGTTAATGCATAACATTTACCCATTTTTTTCCAAAGCATTCAAAAAAAATAAACCCTCCAAAACCCCAGGCGTTTATTACTACTCATGTTTGTTTTCTTCTCAGTAATCGAGCTGAAGACAGAGGACAGAAGCAAGTTTCTGGACGCTCTCATCACTCTGCTCTCATGAGAAATTGGATCATCCACGAGACGTGGTTTTAGGGGGTTTTGGTCCCATTTTGTCTGGAAATAACCTCAGTTCAGTTCGCTGACTTCATTCATGTTTTTATTTTTAAAGGTTTAAATCAGTTTTGTGTGTAAATTGTACAGTTTTAATCTAAATGTATGGAAGTGCTACATTTGTTTTAAAATTCCAGTCTTTTTATTTTTGTCTCTGTGTGCCAGTCATTTGTGTCACATCACATTTTATCATTTAATAAATGATTTTATATATTTTTTTAAAACTTTTTGTCCAAATTATGAACTTGGTTTTTAAAAGACTGTATTTCCTCAATATATTCTATCTGGTATTATTAATTTTGTTATGCTCTTGAAAATTTTCTCTGTTTTAATTCAGTGTTCCTCTGGTTATGATTGGTGTGTGTTACTTCAGCAGGACTTTACTGGCATTAAAAGAAGCTGATTTTCCTAACCATCTTTCATTAGCTTAAATGGAAAATATCATGTGGCTTGTGGATTTTTTTTTAATAAATTGTGGTCATACAGTTCAGTTAGAACATGCCATGACATCAAATAGGGCTGGAGGATATATAGACTATAGTCACTGTATCGATACATTTGTCCACACACTATACATAAAATACCTATATTGTTCCTGTCGAATATATCTTGTTACCTTAATGAGAGCTGACAACAGGATTTAAATCTGTTTGACTTCTCTCTTGCTGCTGCTGCTACTATGATGTCAGTTCCCCACCCAATTAGAAAACGACCTCTAGGACGCATGTGTGCATGCTGAACTGCTGCTCACATGCTCCAGCCGAGTCTCTGGAGCAGAGAGAAACGGCCAGACTGAATCAAAGCAGGTCCATCATTAAGCACTCAAAACTGGGGAGCCAGATGAAGCTGAACACTAGGACTACTGCAGCATAACTGGTGCAGATATATAAATCATCCTTGCACTGTGACTGAACTTTCAAAATAAAAGCTCCTATCCAGTCTCGTAAACCGTCAAAATAAGAGTAAGTGGCTTGCCAATTGGACTGATGTAACAGAACCATTAAAATAAATAAGCAACACCTTAAATTGAAATTTTATTTTTTCTAATAAAAATGTAAGACCAAATTTTTAAAGGACATTCAGTGTGTGGAATATATTGTGATACGAGGGAAAGCTGCGTCACTCTGAACTACATTCAGACTCGCCTCAAGCTTGTAGTCAGGCAAAGTCACTGAAATGTTTCAGGCTTTACTGCGTCTCCCTCACCAAACCAGACCAAACAAATTAACGCTCAAAATCTATCATTTTTAACAACCATCACAACAACTCAGTATCTAAACTCAGTGTAAATGGTGTAGAGATTGAAAGGGGATCCAAAATTTAATTTCTTGGAGTAATAATTGATAATGGACTGTGTTGAAAGTCACATATTAATTATATTTCAGGTAAAATATCCAAATCAATCGCAATACTACACAGAGTGAAATATTTGTTGAATCAACCCTCATTATATACTTTGCATCATTCATTAATACTCCCATACATGACATATTGTACTGAAGTATGGGGAAATGCATATAAAACAAACATATATCCAGTCTTTATGCTTCAGAAGAGAGCTATTAGAATAATAAACAAAGCTGCTTACAGGGAACCAACAAACCCACTTTTTCTTAAATTAAAAGCTCTCAAGTTGAAAGATTGGTTGACTTTAAAACTGCAGTAATAATGTTTAAAGTGAAGAATCTATCACTGCCCGCAAATATCTAAAAGTTGTTCCAAATAAGGGAGAAACAATATCATTTCAGAGGAACATGTATATTTCAAAAACCTTCAGTGAGAACTACCACCAAGCAACACTGTGTTTCAGTGCGAGGAGTCAGATTGTGGAACGCTTTTGGACCTGAATTAAAATCATGTACAACGCTTGGACAATTCAAACAAAAACTAAAGGAAGAAATACTCCAAACATATATACAAGATGACATGTAAAATCACATAAGAATCAAGTCATAAATTGAATATATACACAAAAGGAGAAAACAAAATCACACAAACTAGTTAACATATTTACAAATGTATATGCTGTAATATTTTAAGGATATATTGATGGTGTTGGCAAATACATTTCCCTGATGGCAGTAGCTATTTATCCAGTGTGTCCCACTTGTGTAACATTGATTTTGCCCTGAAAATGACAACGGTGGCCTACAGGTGCAAATTCAGAAATCATCTGTGGCAAATCATTTTAAAGTGTTCAGTTATTTTTATAGTGCAATTTTTTTTTCTCTTCCTAACAATGAGGATGGAATGGCTAATTTAAAAAAAAAAGAAGCTGTTGGTAAGAGCTAACTTATTATTTCAAAACATCCGTATTGGGCCAGAATTTCACAATCGGTGCATTCTTGGGTAATAGACAACGTGCATGAGCTATACAATGTCCTCCAGATGTTTTCTGATCCAACTCTGACAGGAGACTGAGATGCTTACAGCACCCACCAATAAATCTCAATCACTTCATTTGTTCTACAGGTTTGGTACCATGCAGTTCTAATCCTGTAGCTGCACTATTTTAATCCCCATGACAGGTGGCAAAATTAATATCCAATTGATTTTCATAGTATTGTACAAGAATCTAATTTACAGAAACCTGAATTTTCTACAACTTTCTGTTAATCTTTGAGAAGCCATTTTTATGAAAAAGTGCTTTTAAAAAAACTGCATCATTTTAGAGGAAGTCCTGATTCCTCGTGCTGTAAAACAAAGAGTTGGCAGTGTTTGGTTTTTGGCAAGCAAAAGCTGAAAATGATCCAAACCAGTTACGATCTTTTAATCTTGATCCACTATTTTGGTTTGCACAATTTCTGCTTCCACAGAAAATAAAAGTGCTCCTAACGTACTAGTGCGTCTCAAGAAATTAAAATATCTTGATTCAGGGATTTAATTCAAAGACCTAAGTCCTCAACAAAATTTAAAACAAAAATGGCAGGAATAGCTTCATGTGTGATAATTAAAGAACGTATGAAAGTTTAACTTTTTAAATTTGAATTATTAACATTTTTACAGTTTTGAGATTTTTTTGAGATGCACTAGTATTTGTGCAACTTTGAGTTTCCGACGTGATGAACTTGACATCTGAGCTCATCCTGGTGATGCGGGTCAAAGGTGAGAGCTGCTGCGTTGGTCCATGTTTAAATGTAGGCCAGGCCTGCTGGTGGTGACTGCGAGGAGAGGTTTGAGCTGCTCTGTGGGGTAATTTAGAGCTTTATCACTCCTGCATCACGATGAGATCATGATCCGCAGTGTGAAGCTTTTACGGGAAACTCCAGACCGAGTCGCAGCAGTGGGACAAACATGCCGTAATCTGGGTGGTGCAGTAGCAGAGGATGTTAATGCAAACAGACGAGAGCTTTTATGTTGGCACAACTTAATTTTAAAGAGAATGTGCAACTTTCATTGCCTCCTGTTGGTTGATGAATAGGAGTATTTATATCCATTATGACAATATTTACATTCACAGCAGAATATTATCCTGAATACAAAATGTACCAGAGCTGCTGATTGAGCAGAGGAAGTTCATTTTTAGAGTCATACAATAGTCACTGTGAATTGCTGATAAATATGTATTCAGCAGCATCTTTTTTTAAAACCAGACCATCAGCAGAGTAGCGTTACAGCTTCATGGACAAACCTCAGTGCTACCAAGACAAGAGCCTTTCTTTCTCACTTTATATATAAATGAAAGATGTCCACAGCCTAGACCTACTGACAGTTGAAATGACATGTACTCATTATCTTGTGGCCTTTCACCTTGAGCACAACTTCTATGTAGACCCTCCTGATCATCATTCTGCATGAGTTTGTTGAGCATTGGGGCAATTGCCCAGGAGGAATAGCAATTTTTGTGAAATGTGGATAGATCAACACAATGCCATGGCATTAGCCCATTTTGCCTTGCAGTACTTACTAAACAGTCTTTTTTGTTGTTACGTTGATTTTTTTTATTAAGTGCTAATTGTAAGGTTTTTATTTTCAAACTTTGGTCACGATAAACCACTCCACATGTGTAAATGAGAGGGAAGCAGGTGCAACAGTGAAGATGCAAGGAGTAGAGGTAGTGAAGGTAGATGAGTTTTAATACCTGGGGTCAACCATCCAGTCCAATGGACAGTGCACAAGAGAGATGAAGAGAGTGCAGGCAAGGTGGAGTAGGTGGAGACAAAGTGATGGGAATTTGTGACAGAAGGATAGCTGCCTGACTAAATGCAAAGATTTACAAGACAGTAGTGAGACCTGCTATGATGTATGGTTTGTAGACGGTGGTACTTCCAAAAAGACCGGAGGTGGAGCTGGAGATGACAGAGTTGAAGATGCTAAGATTCTCATTGGGAGTGACTAGGAGGGACAGGGTTAGAAATGAGTATGTCAGAGGGACAGCTTAGGTTGAATGGTTTGGAGACAAAGTTAGCGAGGCAAGGCTAAGATGGTTTGGACATGTGCAGAAGGGGGATAGTAGATATACAGGATAAAAAGATGTTGAAGATGGAGCTGCCAGACAGAAGGAAAAGAGGAAGACCACTAGAAGTTTCATAGATGTAGTGAAGGAGGACATGGAGAGGGTTTGTGTTCCAGAAGATCCAAGGGACAGGGTGAGATGGCAGCAGATGATCCACTGTGGGGACCCCTAAAGGGAACAGCCAACGGAAGAAGGTCACAACATACTAGCTATCCCATCTTGTTTCCTTACCTGCAGGTTTGTCAGGCTACTGGTGTGGCATTCAGAGGTGCCATTTGCCAATCAGGCAAGGCAGGAAACTGCTTGGAACCCAGGCCAGTTGGACCCTGAAGCCTGACAAATTTTAAACTACTGTAATGTCAGTGTGCAAAGTTAATCCACTCAGACAGTTATCTTCAGTAAACTATAGAGAAAGTTTTATCCAAGGTAGCTCATTTCCCCCTCCCTTACTGGTGTCCTGGTGTATGACATTATATATTATTTAAAGATGATAGAGACAAGATTCTGATCTCCTGTCCAGTAGGTGTCACATTTACTCTTACCACAACTGGTTGGTAGCTATATGTGACATCAACCTTGCGATGCTATTGGTGGTGACATCCTTACTGGCCACTGTAGTCTCGTCACCCAACTGCTCAGATGTAAATGTGATTGTTTTGGACCTGTAACAATTTTTTAAAGTATTTTTTCATCAATATATTGGTTTGTTTTTTTTTGAAGAATATAAAGGCTTTAATTCTGCACCTTTAGAAACACTTTGTTGATGTATGACTTTTAAAAAAAAATTGTTTTTCATGAAAATACTATCTAGTACACCTTTAATGGGAAATCAGCAATCAAGAGTGTCCGAAGAAATTAACTGTCAAACTATAAATGCTAAGATCTGAAATTTAGATGAAAGGAAATCTGAATTGGTGTACTCCCTATAATATTTGGTATGCTGAACCCTGTTTGGAGGGGCCCCCTGTGAGTTTTTTTCCCCCCAGGATTCCAACAGTCTCTTAGCTGCCCCTGGTGTCATTTACCTGTTTTCCCACAGAGTGTCTCATCACTTGAACCCATTTCAATTCCATGTCTTGGGCTGTGAATGGAATTGGTAGTTCTTGTTCTTTGCAGGTTTGTGAATGCCCAAATTTAGACAGTTAAAATGGCCTCGCCCTGTACAAAAAGAGACTCACTGGGGTGGCAGATGAACAACACAGAAGACAACCTGGCCAGTGAAAGAGAAAGTGAACTTGTACATATAACTGCTTTAATATGGCCAAGACTAATCTGACCTGGATTTGCAGGAGTCAGTACACATGATGACAGGCTTAATTCATCTTTCCTTAATCCATTTTAAATGTAATTTTTCAAGTCAGTGTTGCTGTGTATGTTTACAGGGAACTCTGTAACCCTGTAAAATCTCTATTTTAATAACATCTATAGCCAATCAATGAACTCAGTCCGTTCTCTCCTTTCATACACATCACAGACGAAGATGCTTTATCAGGAAATTCAACAGCAGATGTAAGAAATTGAGATAATGGGGTGTAATTCAACTATTAGCCAAAAAGAATAATTAAAAGCAAGGGTTATCTAGAGTTAGATAGGCAGACCTTAAGTGAAAGCTAAATCTAAATTCTGTCAAATAAACAAAAAAAATCATTGCAAAAACAGAAATTACAGATAGGCTTATGTGAATGTTAAGCAACATTATGTATGCTTTTCACCTTAAAATAATGCTTCCAAAGCTTTTTTTTTTTTTTTTGGTAATTATTCAATTAATTTTGAATTTGATGCCTACAACATGTTTCAAAAAATCTGGGACAGGGGCAAGAAAACACTGGGAAAGTTGACGAATTCTCAAGAAACACCCTTTTGGAACATTCCACAGGTGAACAGGTTAATTGGAAACAGGTAAGTGTCATGACTGCATATAAAAGGAGCATTCCTGAAAGACCTAGTCATTCAAGGATGGGCTGAGGTTCACCAGTTTGTGAATAACTGGGGGCAAACCGTTTAAGGACAACTTTTCTCAGTGTACAATTACAAGGAATTTAGGGATTTCATCATCTACAGTCCATAGTATCATCAGAAGATTCAGAGAATCTGGAGAAATTTCTGTACATAAGCAGCAAGGCCGAAAACCAGCATTGAATGCCCATGACCTTCAATCCCTCAGGTGGCACTGCATTAAAACCGACATCATTCTGTAAAGGATATTACCATGTGTGCTCAAGAACACTTCAGAAAACCATTGTCAGTTAACACAGTTCATTGCTACATCAAAAGTGCAAGTTAAAACTCTACCATGCAAATTGAAAGCCGAAGAAGATGGATGGATGGATGGATGGATGGATGGGTGGATGGATATCAACAACACTCAGAAGCACCACTGGTTGCTCTGGGTCTGAGCTTATCTGAGATGGACTGATGCAAAATGGAAAAGTGTGCTGTGGTCTGATGAGTTGACATTTCAAATTGTTTGTGGGACTCATGGATGTTGGGCCAAAAAGGAAAACAACCATCCAGATTGTTGTCAGCACAAAATTTAAAAGCCAGCATCTGCGATGGTATGGGGGGGTGTCAGTGCCCATGGCATGGGTAACTTGTACATCTGTGAAGGCACCATTAATGCTGAACAGGACATACAGGTTTTGGAGCAACATATACTGCTATCCAAGCAACATATTTTTTAGGGATGTCCCTGCTTATTTCAGCAAGACAATGCCAAGCCAGATTCTGCACGTTACAACAGCGTGGTCTTGTAGTAAAAGAGTGTGAGTACTAGAGTGGCCTGCCTGCACTCCATGCCCGTCTCCCATTGAAACTGTGACACATTATGAAGCACAAAATATGACAATGAAGACCCCGGACTGTTGAGCAACTTAAGTCGTACATCAAGCAAGAATGAGAAAGGTTTTTTTAATTGAGTGTTATTAAAAGGAAAGGTGATATAACACAGTGGTAAACACGTCCTTGTCCCTGTGATGGCCTGAGCGCTGATCCTATCCGCGCTCGGGTTGTTCAGTATTTTCCCTGTTCTCCCATTTTATTTCAGGACTGGCTATGTGGCCTTCTCCAGGGCTTTTATTTTGACAGCGTCACGGTGGGACTTCCGGCTGTCAAAGCCGAGCCGGCGCTGTGACAGCTGTGTGTCATTTCATTAATTACTTTCCTGATTGGTTTTGGTTTCTCACTTAAGGGAGCAGCTGAGGCCCACTCCTCACTGCGACCTACAACTCCGTGCACCTCCGTGTACGCGACTGGAGTCCCTATCCCTGACTCCAGTCTCTTCTGTGATTCATCTTTGATCATCCTCTCGTAAGTGTTTTTTGTACAGCGCAGGCTCTGACCTCGCTGCCTTTCATAGTTTATCCTCTGAGTCAGTTATCTTGTGTCTTAGTTTATGTTTGTGTTTTTGCCCCACGTGGCTGTTTATTTTGTCATTCTCGTCTTTTGTTAATAAACAAACAAACTTACTGGTTGGTCTCTAGCGTCTCATTAATGCCCTGCAAGGGGCATTCCATAACAGTAGGTCACAGCCCAAATGAGACGCCGGCCACCATGAGTTTATGGGCTTGTAGTTTTTTCCCCTTGTTTTTTGTGTCAGTGTGTTTTGGGAAATGGCGTCGCAAAGAACTGGCTATTCCTTGGACTTGGGCTACGAGCTAATTGTGGCTCTAATTGAGGTAGATGGCCTCCTCTCCATCGCTCGTCGCGACGTCACTCCCAACGGCTCATGCTGGTACCTGGACCTCGCAGAGGCGGTTATTCAGTGTAATCCTCGCCATGCTGATCACGTTGAGGACAGGAAGAGGATGGCTGAAATTACGGTACTTCAGAGGAGGATCCGTGGGCCAGAGGGGAGTCCCAGCAGGAAGTCGAAGCCGAAGCGGATGGCGAGGCATCTCCGCTCCTCGCCTCGGGATCAGGTTCCTGCCACCCATCCAGCCCCGGGGCCTGCATCACCGAAGGGCCACTCCCATCCGCAGCGGAGGAAAAGGACAGCTGGGACCCCCCGTGAAGAGACACAGTGGGCAGCTGAGCTCATCAGGGGCCGAGTGGCTGAAGCTCGCTCTTCCTCTCATCCCAGCCAGATCCTAAAGCATGTGGTGGCAGCAGTTAGACTGGAGGAGATCCATCCTGAGCTCAGTGATTATCCTGAATACGCTGAGCTGCTGGTCTCCGTTTCTGCGCAGCAGCGGCGCTTTCCAGATTTAAACCTAGCCTCGCCCCCTGCCGGAAGATGTCATCACCCCGCCGGCGATCAGCTTCCGCAAGATCCCCATTCGGATCCTGCTCCGGGCCGCCGAGAGAACTCTGCCTCTCAGCCAGCTGTTGCCCCTGCGTCACGACAGAAGGACGACAGCACGACAGCAGCCTCAGCCTCTGGGTCATTGGTTCCCGCTGTTCCATCAGCTCTTCGTCCCCGGACTGCCTCGGCTGCTCCTCCCTCCTTCTCGGCGCTCTGTCCAGCTGCTGCGAGCTCAGCGAGTCCTGCTCTGGCTCCGCCCATCTCCGGTCTAGTGAGAGCGGCTCCTCTTCGTCTTCCCGGGGGGCCCTCCGTCACCATCCATAGGGGAAAGGGGAGAACCAAGTCCACTGCAGCAGCCACCATTGCTCCCTGGGAGAACAGCCAAGTGTTGTTTCATTCTCACACTCCGTACAATGAATTGCCTTGTCTGACTCCTGGGGGTGGAGCTCGGGGTTTACAGTCCCCTGAGTTCCCTCCACCTGCTGCAGCCATAAACATTGAACCTGCAACCTCTGTGTCTCCTTTCCCTCTCTCTGAGCGTCCCCCGGTGCCAGGAGTAGACCGTTGGATGAAGGAGGAGCCTGCGGCCCTGGAAAGTCTGATGCCAGCCCCGCAGCTGCGTCATGGGCAGAGGAGGAGGTCGGACTGCTGTTTGGAGCCTGAGCCGACGATTAAGCATCCCCGGGTCTCCGTGGAGGAGCAGTCGGACCCAGCAGGTCACGGATCCCCTTCCACCACGCTGTGCGGGCCGTCAGAGTGGACTGCTGTGCTGGGGGGTTCCCAGACTGTGATGACCATCATGCCGGCTGCGGAGCCTGCCGCAGTCGAGCCGGAGCCTGGAATGGACCTCCAGATCATCGAGCCTGGATCGTCAGAGTCCTGGACTGCGGTGGAGCCCGAGATCAGGCAAGTGCTCTATTTTGTCTTCCTATTTTCCATTCTGGAGCATTCTTGCCTGTCTCTCGGGGAGGGGAGCTGGGTGCCGCCGACCGCTGCATCCGAGCTCATCTTGCCGGGCTCTGCTGCTGCCGGTGATCCTGATCCTGGTTCTCTTTGTCTGTCTGAGCCTTCTCCCAGGGTCACCGGAGATGAATCAACTCCAGTTATCGTCGTCAGAGCCCCAGGATCATGTTCAGAGGTCATTGAGGATACAGCGCCAGTCCAATCAGGGCTCATCTAGGACGCAGTGCTGGTCCAGTCGGGGCTCATCGAGGACGCTGCGCCAGTCCAGTCGGGGGTCATCGAGGGTGCAGCAACGGTCCAACTGGGGCTCATCGAGGGTGCTGCGCCAGTCCAGTCGGGGCCCATCGTGGGTGCTGCGCCGGTCCAGTTGGGGCCCATTGTAGGTGCTGCGCCAGTCCAGTCGGGTGCTGCTCCGGCTCAATCGGGGCCCATCAAGGGTGCAGCGTTGGTTCGGTTCAAGGTCGGTGAGGGAGCTATGGATTCCCTTCGGCCAGATGCCGGGCTGGTTCCTCCTCTTTCATCCTATTTTTCCCACTGGGTGCTGCGGGGGTCCCCCTTATTCGGGTTGGCTCTCCCCCGCCGTCCCTCTCGGTAGGGAGGCCGCCTCCGAGTTTCCCCCTCTGGTCCTGGTGGTCTAAAGACGTGGGACAGCCACCTGAAGAACCGTCTTGTCGGGTCGGCGACCTGGTTTGGCCACCCGAGAAACTGTTTCGTTGGTTCTGCGTTCTGGGTCGGCCGCCAGAAGAACTGCTTTGTTGGTTCGGCAACCTGGTCCGGCCGCCTGAGGTACTGTTTCCCCGGGTCTGGGACTTTGTTAGGCCACCTGAACTGCTCTTTTCCCTTTATGATAGGGTGAGTTGAGATGCGGGTCTATCTCCGAACTGTTTTTGTGTCCGGTTTTCAGCCTTCTACCTCCTGGCGCCCTTGAAATGGTGTGTGTGTGTGTGTGTGTGTGTGTGTGTGTTTTTTTCTTTTTTGTTGTTTTTGTGTTTGATTCCATGTATACTGAAGGACTCGTGGTTTGTTGCCCGAGTTGCAAGAGTGCTGAGTATGGTCTCCTCCATTATCGTTATTGGACAATCTCAGACCTAGTTGCTCTTCTTAGTGATCGCATGTAAATGTTTTTTTTCCCCTAGGATTGCTTTATGTCAACTCTACATGCAGTTAACAGCTAAATTGATCATGTTTCTTTGTGGGAATTTGTTCTAACATACTAGATGTCAACATGAGTCATTCTGAACATTTTTGCCTCAGAAGATTTTGCATGTTCAAGTCTTAAATTAATATAAACTGGGAAGTTATAAGTAAAACTGCCCTGTCAAACTGTGTAATAGTGGAGACTGCCTGAACTGTTTTTTTTTTTCTCTTTCTTTCTTTTTTCCTCGCTGTCTACCCGCCGTCATCCCTATAGTTGTGTTGTTCATGTTAGGGATTGCCGTGTGTACTGTACATATATTTTTGTTTGTCTACTCCGTGGTGCTTGAGTATTTTCGAAGGTGAAGGGTACCTGTATTTTTGTTTTTCCTATCCAGTGTACCGAGCGGTACTATACATATATTTTTGTTGCTATTCTGTATTCCCCGAGTTTTCTTCTGATTGAAGAGTGTCAACACTTTTTTCTCTCGCTCTTCTAGTTTGATCATTTCTGTATTTAAGCCCCTTCATTTTATGTTTGTCTCGTGATGTTACCCATTCCTTGTGGGGTTGTTTTTTTTTTGTTCTCTCCCTCCTGGCCTGTTTCCCCCTCCACCCTCCCTGGGTCGGTCCTGGTAGCCTTCTGGTTGGGAGGCCGTGGATGTTTTGTTTACGCCTCGAATGCGCCTTTTGAACAGGGGGTACTGTGATGGCCTGAGCGCTGATTCCCATCCGCGCTCGGGTTGTTCAGTATTTTCCCTGTTCTCCCATTTTATTTTGGGACTGGCTATGTGGCCTTCTCCAGGGCTTTTATTTTGACAGCATCACGGCGTGACTTCCGGCTGTCGAAGCCGAGCCGGCGCTGTGACAGCTGTGTGTCATTTCATTAATTACTTTCCTGATTGGTTTTGGTTTCTCACTTAAGGGAGCAGCTGAGGCCCACTCCTCACTGCGACCTACAACTCCATGCACCTCCGTGTACGCGACTGGAGTCCCTATCCCCGACTCCAGTCTCTTCTGTGATTCATCTTCGATCGTCCTCTCGTAAGTGTTTTTTGTACAGCGCAGGCTCCGACCTCGCTGCCTTTCATAGGTTATCCTCTGAGTCAGTTATCTTATGTCTTAGTTTATGTTTGTGTTTTTGCCCCACGTGGCTGTTTATTTTGTCATTCTCATCTTTTGTTGATAAACAAGCAAACTTACTGGTTGGTCTCTAGCGTCTCATTAATGCCCTGCAAGGTGCATTCCATAACAGTCCCAGCTTTTTTGGAAAGTGTTGCAGGCATCAAATGCAAAATGTATGAATATTTGCAACAAAAAAAGACAAGTTTATCAGTTTGAACATTAAATATCTTGTCTTTGCATTGTATTCAATTGAATATAGGTTGAAAAGAATTTTTCAATCACTGTATTTTGCTTTTATTTACACAACATTGCAACATTATTACAATTAGGGTTTGTATAACACGCTGTGAATACTGTATGTGCATGCTGTCATGATGCAGAGTAATGCATTTGCAATTGTTTTACTATTTGCTTTGCATTTGTATGCTTTATTGTCTTTTTAGAAATATATACACCATAAACCTTCCTTGACAACAGATAAGAATGATAGATTCACTTAAAATCCTACATATACACTGTAACTTTTTTAAAGAGGCACAATATCACAATTAAAAAATGCTTTTTTCATTGATTACACCAACACTAAAAAGAAACAAAAAAGTTATAAAATTGGAAGTATATAAATAAAGGCCTCCAAAATATTGTGGTAAGAATCCCTATGTCTCTGCTCAGAATATTTGGAAATTTGACCATCAAGCTCTGTGACAAGTGCATAAAAATCTGATGCTAATGAAAGTCCTGTCATTCAGCGTGTTTATGTGTGTGTGTGTGTGTGTGTGTGTGTGCGTGTGTGATAAAGTATGCCACTATTAATGAATGACCTACCCTTCTCTCAAATACTGTTTAGAAGTCAGGGCATGTTGAACCTCATGTTTTGCCTCTATCTCCATTATGCAAACTCCTTATGTATTTTTCTTTTTGCAGGTACTTTAAGCATGGTTCTTCCTGCTCAGTGAGCTGAGATGGTGATACACACTTGATGTTCCAATGCTTCATCCACCTGTTTGGCCCATCATTTGGCCTTCTCCCCTCAACCGTCAATCACTCTGTTCTCCATCCCCAACTCTTGCACCTCTGCTGAAGTGGGGCCACTGCCCTTTACGCTGCTCTGCTTCTGAGGAATGTGGCACGCAACAGACTGGACACACACTGAGCAAAACATCTCCCCAAAGGCAGGAGCATGAAGCTCATGTGTGCATGTGCAGAGCAGCTTTTTTTTTTTTTTTTTTTAAACCAATTGTGTTGGCTCAATAAGGGTGAGCTGAGCAGGAGCTTTTGCCAGTGCTGTAGGCAGTACTTTCTAACTTTTATACCACTGTATTGTATAAACTGCATGACATTTTATCTATAGAAATATGGATTTTCTTCTTAAAGGGGACATATGATGCACTTTTTCCACATGTTGTCATGGGCACCTCCGACAGGCAGGTAAAAAAGACTCATGCAGCAGGCAGAACTCCAGTGTGACATGATGATTTGTTAAAGATTGTTAAAGAATGTTTTGCTGTCTGCCTGTGTGGTTTGCTCTCTAGCCACTAGCTATGGCTACTAGCTCTCTTTCCTCTCCTCCTCTGGTGTGCTCTCTCTGTCAGATGTTTAGCTACACCTCTGCCTCTTTTAGCGATAACGGTAAATGTAATAAATGTTGTCTTTTTGAGGCGCTCGAGGCGAGGTTGTCTGATTTGGAATCCCGGCTCCGCTGCATTGAAACACCGTCTGCGCCAGTTAATCTTGACGGACGCCCATTAGCTGCAGCGGAGCTAGCTAGCTTAGGTCCCACTGTCAGCGGTTCCCCGGCTCTCCTCAGCAGCGAGGAGACTGGGTGGGTGACGGTGAGAAGGAAGCCTAGTCACAAAGCCCCGGTACACCACCAACCTGTTCACGTTTCTAATCGTTTTTCCCTGCTCAGCGACACACCCGCTGAGGAAAAAACTCTGATCATTGGCGACTCTGTAGTCAGAAACGTGAACCTAGAGACTCCAGCGGCCATAGTCCAATGCATTCCTGGGGCCAGAGCAGGCGACATCGAGTCAAATTTGAAAATGCTGGCTAAAAGTAACTGTAAATATTCCACAATTGTTATTCACGCCGGCATTAATGACATCCGTCTCCGGCAGTCGGAAGTCACGAAACTTAATATAGAATCGGTGTGTGACTTTGCAAAAACGATGTGTGCCACTGTAGTATTCTCTGGGCCCCTCCCCAATCTGACCAGTGATGACATGTTTAGCCGCTCGTCATCCTTGAACCGCTGGCTGTCTGTGTGGTGTCCTGCAAATGACGTGGGCTACATTGACAATTGGAGCTCTTTTTGGGGAAAACCTGGTCTTATGAGACGAGACAGCATTCATCCCACTTTGGATGGTGCTTCTCATTTATCTAACAATCTGGCATCTTTTTTATCCAAATTTCCAAAACCATGACTACTCAGAGTTGGGACCAGGAAGCAGAGTCGCAGTCTTACACGCCTCTCTGCAGCTTCTCTTCATCCGCCACCCCTCAGCTTAGCCCCTGTCTTCCCCATCAGAGAATCGTTGTCTGCTCCCTCCAAAGTGAATAAAAATATAATGTATAAGCATCCCAAAGTGATAAAGCAAAATATTGGTAAAACTCAAATTAAACATAAAGCCTCTAAATTGAATGATTTGGCCTCTGTTCCTCCTCATAATTTAAAAATTAAATGTGGTTTATTAAATATTAGGTCTCTAACTCCCAAGTCTCTGTTAGTCCATGATTTGTTAATTGATCATCAGATTGATTTAATTTCCCTTACAGAGACTTGGTTAGGACAAGAGGATTATGTTGGTTTAAATGAATCAACTCCCTCTGGTTATTTAAACTGTCAAAATCCCAGAAGTTCTGGTCGTGGAGGAGGAGTAGCAACAATTTACCATTCCAAATTACTAGTTAATGTAAAGCAAAAAACATGTTATAATTCCTTTGAGGGCCTGGTCCTCAGTATTGGGCACTTTAGCAATTTTAGGTTAAACCCAATTTTATTTGCCATAGTTTATCGTCCCCCATCAACCTACTCAGAATTTTTATCCGAATTTGCTGATTTCTTAGCTGATTTAGTGCTGAAATCTGATAGAATAATTATAGTAGGGGACTTTAATATACATGTGGATGTAGACAGTGACTGCCTTAATGTGGCATTCAATTCAATATTAGATTCGATTGGGTTTTCTCAGAAAGTAGGAAATTCTACTCATTACCTCCACCATACATTGAACCTTGTTTTGACATATGGCATAGAAATAGAAAATCTTGTAGTGTCTCCTCATAACCCTGTACTGTCAGACCATTGTCTGTTAACCTTTGATTTTACTATTTCTGACTATTTGGCTCCTAAAGAAAAATATTATTACAGTAGATGCCTCTCAGATGATGCTGTTTCCAAATTTATGCAGATTGTTTCCTCTATGCCATGTGTCAACACAATGGAAATAAGCTATAGACAGCTTGCTCCTTCTGTAATTGATAACATGGTGGATAGTATTTCAGCTTCTCTGCATCAGACTCTAGACTTGGTGGCCCCCTTAAAAAAGAAAAAGTCTAATCAGAGATTTCTAACTCCTTGGTTCAACACAGAAACTCGTACCTTAAAACAGAAGACTCGTCAATTAGAAAGAAAATTGCGCTCTACTAATTTAGATGAAATCTATTTAGCTTGGAGAAATCATCTTTTAATTTATAAAAAATCTCTTAGAAAAGCTAGAACGAGTTATTACTCTGCATTAATAGAAAAGAACAAGAATAATCCCAGGTTTCTTTTCAGTACTGTAGCCAGGTTGACAAAGAGTCAGGACTCTGTCAATCC
The DNA here is from genome assembly GCA_020510985.1 of Pholidichthys leucotaenia. Lineage (NCBI taxonomy): Eukaryota > Metazoa > Chordata > Actinopteri > Cichliformes > Pholidichthyidae > Pholidichthys > Pholidichthys leucotaenia. The sequence continues at coordinate 43,552,850 of CM035838.1, read as the reverse complement.
TAGCATTCCCTTAGAGCTTACTAGTCAGGACTTTATGAACTTTTTCAATAATAAAATTTCATCCATCAGAGATAAAATCAATCAGATTCTTCCCACAGTTAACTTAAATACTGTAACTACTACAACTCCTTCTATTGATATCTGTCTTCATGAGTTTACTCCAATCGACCTTTGTGAGTTAGACAAAATAGTTTCCTCATCCAAACCTTCAACTTGTCTTTTAGACCCTATTCCTACCAGATTATTTAAAGAAGTCTTCCCACTTATTGGTAGCTTTATTCTTCATATAATCAATTCTTCATTAACTTTAGGCCATGTACCGCAGGCTTTTAAAACGGCTGTAATTAAACCCTTACTCAAAAAGCCAACGCTAGATCCAGGAGCTTTAGCTAACTATAGACCAATCTCTAATCTCCCTTTCATTTCAAAAATCTTAGAAAGAGTTGTTGCTACGCAATTATTTGACCACCTGCAGGGAAATGGTTTACTTGAAGAGTTTCAATCTGGGTTTAGAATCCATCATAGTACTGAAACAGCCTTAGCGAAGGTCACTAACGACCTCCTCATTGCATCTGATAATGGACTAGTTTCTGTACTTGTCCTTTTAGACCTTAGTGCAGCTTTTGATACTATCGATCATAATATTCTACTTGATAGATTAGAACACTATGTTGGACTTAATGGAACTTCGTTGCAATGGTTTAGATCTTATTTATCTGATAGGTTCCAGTTTGTTCATGTAAATAATGAGTTTTCTTTCAACTCAAAGCTTAGTCATGGAGTTCCACAGGGATCTGTGCTAGGCCCTACTCTTTTTAGTTTATATATGCTTCCGTTAGGCAACATTATTAGAAAGCACTGTATACATTTTCATTGTTATGCAGATGACACACAATTATACCTGTCAATGAAGCCAGATGATAGTAATCAATTAGCCAAGTTAGAAGCCTGTCTTAAGGAAATCAAAGCTTGAATGACTTGTAATTTCCTGCTATTAAATTCAGATAAGACTGAAGTCATTCTTGTTGGTCCAAAAAACCTTAGAAATTCCTTTCCAAATCAAACTTTCAGTTTGGATGCGGTTACTCTTTCTCTTAATAGCTCTGTGAGGAACCTTGGAGTTATTTTTGATCAGGATTTGTCCTTCAATTCACATATTAAATTTGTTTCTAAGTCTGCCTTCTATCATTTGCGTAATGAATGAATGAATGCCAAGATTAGGAGCATCTTGTCTCAGAGTGATGCTGAGAAACTGATCCACGCTTTTGTTAGCTCGAGATTAGATTATTGTAATTCTTTATTATCAGGCTGTCCTAAAACATCTTTAAAAAGTCTTCAGCTGATCCAAAATGCTGCAGCAAGAGTTTTAACAGGTACTAGAAAGAGAGATCATATCTCTCCGGTTCTGGCCTCCCTTCATTGGCTTCCCATAGAGTTTAGAATTAAGTTTAAAATCCTTCTTCTTACTTACAAAGCGCTAAACAATCAGGCTCCTTTTTATTTAAAAGATCTGATACTACCGTATTATCCTAACAGAGCACTACGCTCCCAAAATGCAGGATTACTTGTAATACCTAGAATCTCCAAAAGTACAATGGGAGGCAGAGCCTTCAGTTATCAAGCTCCTCTCCTGTGGAATCAGCTGCCAATCTGGATTCGGGAGTCAGACTCGATCTCTGTTTTTAAGAATAGGGCTAAAACCTACCTTTTTGATATAGCCTACAATTAGGGAGGGATCATGTGTTTCTGAACCCTCCCTTAGTTATGCTGCTAATAGGTTTAGTCAGCCGGGGGACCTCCAGTAATGCACTGGGCCTCACTCCTTTCCTCACTCTCTATGAAATATTTTTTTTTTTGCTGGTCATTAACATCTGTTTGTTCTCTCCCATAGATTGAGTCCCCATCGTGCTGTTTGCTCTCTACATGTCTGTTCTTTTCTTCTTCTCTATCCCCTCACCCCCCAGCCAGTCGCAGCAGATGACTGCCCCTCCCTGAGCCTGGTTCTGCTGGAGGTTTCTTCCTGTTAAAAGGGAGTTTTTCCTCTCCACCGTCGCCAAGTGCTTGCTCACGGGGGATCGCCTGATTGCTGGGGTCTTTCTGCAACTGTGGGGGTTCCCCCCTACAGTTGATAGTGCTATGAGATGACTGTTGTTGTGAAATGGCGCTATATAAATAAAGTTGAATTGAATTGAATTGAATTGAAAGAACACAAATGAACAAACAAAATACAGCACATGGGCTGGAAAAACAACTCAAGGCATGATTAGAAACCAAACTTACTGGGACACGGGATACTGGGGAACCGGCAGGGAATATAGACGGTAACGCCACACCAGACAGACACTGAACACTCACATATATACGGAAACAGATAATCACAAACAAGAGACAGCTGGGGAACAATCGAGGCAGCAGGGAAGTGGCTGCAGGTGAGGAGGACAGGATAAGTGGGGCTGTACAGACAAACAGACAGGGGATGCACATGAAGCATAACAATGAACATACAGGACTACAATACAGCAGTAACACAGAGAGGGCAGTGGCTAGGTGTATGGAAAACATGAGGAACTGGAACAATAATTAAACAGGAACACACAACGCTTCAGGACAAGACAGGAGATGATACAGAAGACAATGGCAGAGGACTCAGGGGAACACTGAGGGCAAAAAATGCAAATGATAAGCATAAATAATTCCAGAAAAACAATACATGAACAAGTGTGGGTTATGATCAAGCCCAGATTATGACATATGTTGACACAGTTTCCAGGGGTCTTATTAAAATGTCAGGGACATGTTTTGATATATTCCTGAAAAGTTCCTGTCAACTGATAGATTGGCCTTTAAGTCTGTGTGCTGCCATATTATGGCCAAAATATAACAAAATAAGCCAGAACGATGCAAGATATTGACTGTGGATTAATGAAACAAGGGGAACAAGGATGTCTGTCTAGTGGGGTGAGTAATTTAGAGAAAATAGCAATAAAATAGCTAACTCCATAGAACACTTGTAGCTATAGTAATACCGTCAGTGTAGGTTTGCACATGGGGATCCTCCCACCAAATACAGTAGATCTGCAAAAGTGAAAAAATAAAGTGAAATTTTCATCATATGTCCACTTTAATTTTAAGTTTTTGGTGATTTTTGGGAATGAGTTTTACTGTATCTCTTCATCTGCTGTTCTACTCAAATGTACTACTCATCAGCTGATACCATGAAAAGTTCCTATCTGTGGAGAACGTGAAATGAAGAGGCTGAATTTATTTCTCAATTCAGGTTTATTAATCATCTCACATCTCCAACGTCCTCTCAAACAGAAAAGAGGACCAACTTCTCAAATCCCCCCCTTTTATACCCAGGACATCAAAGTACAGAATCACATTGTCATTCAACCCCCCATAGACAATACATCTCCCCCAGGTCTCTTCTTCTTCCACCTGACCCCTGGAGGTCAGGAAGTCCTTTCAGAGTCATTTCTAAAGGCACCTCCACCTCCTACTGTTATCCCCAGGAGGTCCAGACTTATTGTTCCTTCTAAGACGTGAGGTACCACAATATACATATGCAGTCCAAGCATCTCAATCAATGTGCTATACATATGCAGTCTAAGCATCTCAAATATGTGTGCCACACTATCAACTGACAGATTGGCCTATAAGCATAAGAAATCTTATAAACTGTAGAAGCAACCAAGCATAAATCAGAAAAGCAAAATAAGCATTTTTCTCCTTCTTTCTCCAGCAGTTTCCCTGAATCTTTTTCTATTGAAAAGGTTTATAAGGGATTACAAACAGCCACAAAAAATTTTTGTCAGGAGAGTGTTAAATTTTGTTTTTTAATAACATCACCAACAAGTAAATTAGAATATTTCATTTGTGATCTATTTTGTAACTTGCAGGCCTTGAATTTAGAACATTCTGGAGTTTGGAATAATTGTGGTGAACACTGTGAACCAGTGGGCCGTTTATCACAGACATTACAAATTATCTCATGAGTCACATATGACTGTAACAAAGTGGCGTTCATTCTTACATGTGCCCTTCAAGGGGATGATATCTTTCACAAAGATATACTTGTTTTCCCCTCAGAAACATCAAAAACCACCATACCAAACCTTTCTTATCCTGTGGTGTTTTCATCCCAGAATAAAGATGCCCTCAATGATCCTTGACCCCTGAGACCTTAAACAGTTAAAGTCTCCTCACAGTTGGAGGTGTCACTCTCTGAATTGGTCTCTGATGTTATTTTAAAAGTGCTTTCAAGCAAAAGAGATTGGTATTTCCCAGAATATATCTGCAAATAACAGCAAAACAGATTGTAGCACAGAGTGTGGGAGTGCAGTATCAATGGATTATATCACCGAGATGATTCAATGTCCAATTTGATAATTGACAGCAATATCTGACATGTTATATGTGTCCAGTGAAACATCTGACTGCAGTTACTGGAATACATATTGTCCAATCAAATTGCTAGCTGGAATTGTTATATAACAAACTTTATTATTCCCTTGGGGAGATTTTTCATGGAGTATTGTGATGATGAGTTAGTTTTAAAAATGAAGTTATGATGACATCGACTGTGTCAATTTAGGAATAGTTTTACCACATGCAAGCTTTCATTCTTGTCACAAGTTTGACAAAGAATGACAGAAATAAGGATTTGACCATCTAATCAATGAAGCAAGTGAGTGACTGGAATGTAATTGTGATAAAAACACAGCAAAAAGGAATGCAGCTAAGCTCATTGTAAAGGTAAACACCTCAAACTGTTTTTTATTTATTTCTGGATTTTTTTTTACAAACATGTCAAAAATAAGTGAAGATCTGTCATGAACGGGGTTTATGTTCCAACCCAGTTCTATGATCTGTGGCTGTAGTTTTCCTGTTTGTTGTTAATTATTCCCAGCTGGCAGGTCATTAGAGTCTCTGAGCCTGGCTCCCTGCCAGTCTACAGCCGCGCCCCCTCCTCTCTCTCTCTCTCTCTGCCAGGCACTCACCAGCTGTTTGCCATCATCTCCTGTATTTCCACACACACACATGCATGCACACACACCTATATTCATTCTCACTTACTTACACACAGACACACACATTCTCACTCATCCACTCACTTACCGGCTGTCGTCGTGCACCTGTTTCCACTTGCCGCTCATTAGTCTATGGGGGTATTTATGTGTGGCAGTGGAAGCACTCGTTGTGTCGGTGTCAGTCTACATTCGATGTTCTGGCTCACTCTAAGGTTGGTTTCTCCTCTTTTTGGACTTTGATGGTGTTGTTGTTTCCAAAGCGCAGAGGTGCTCCAACCCTCATGTAAGTCTTTCTCTGCATTATTATTAGCCCTTCCTCTCCATGGCCCAGTTCCATCTGGGGGCGCGTGGGGCTTGCGAACAGAGTTTGTAGCCGGTCATCTCATCGTACTTATTTTTGGACTGTATTCTATGGACATTTTTTGTGTGTTATTTTCTGTTAAATAAACACATTCACTTCACCTACATTTTGGGCTCATGTTAACTCACTTGTGCGCTGCGCAATTACGCAGCATACGTGACAAGATCCCAATGTACACTTTCTTCATCTGACATATTAAGTAAGAATTATATACCAGGTGCAAGTGAAGACTTTTTAAAAAGTAGAACACACTCAGCCAAGATACAGACCAATGCCTTTTGCAGCTCTAGTTCCTCACCACACATATAATAAACCGCAAACATGTTTCAGAAAACAGTTATTAAAGTCCATCCATCCATCCATCTTCTACCGCTATTCCGGAGGTCCGGGTCGCGGAGGCAGCAGTTCAAGCAGAGAAGCCCAGACTTCCCTCTCCCCAGCCACCTGCTCCAGCTCTCCAGAGAGGATACCAAGGCATTCCCAGACCAGCTGGGAGACATAGTCTCTCCACCAAGTCCTGGGTCTGCCCGGGGGTCTCCTCCCAGTGGGACGTGCCCGAAACACCTCAAGTGGGAGGCGTCCGGGAGGCATCCTAATCAGATGCCCATACCACCTCAATTGACTCCTTTCAATGTGGAGGAGGAGCGTTTCTACTCTGAGCCTCTCCCGGATGACTGAGCTCCTCACCCTATCTCTGAGGGTGAGTCCAGCAATCCTACGGAGAAAGCTCATTTCAGCCGCTTGCATCCGCGATCTCGTTCTTTCGGTCATTACCCAAAGCTCGTGACCATAGGTGAGAGTAGGAACGTAGATTGACTGGTAAATCAACAGCTTTGCCTTAGAACTAAGCTCCCTCTTCACCACAACAGACCGGTACAACGTCCGCATCACTGCAGATGCTGCTCCAATCCATCTGTCAATCTCTCGCTCCATTTTCCCCTCACTTGTGAATAAGACCCCAAGATACTTAAACTCCTCCACTTGGGGCATTAAAGTTATTAAAGTCACTGGGCTAAAAATGGATTTTGACTTTTTATGACCCTGTGACCCTGACATTTGAACTTTTGACTCCAAAATTATAGTCACAGGTGCTAATCCCAATGTCAACCTATGTTCCAAGTTTGATGGCCATAGCCTCATTCCCTGTTGAGTCAGAGCTTGGACATAGCCAGATAGCTGTCTGCTCTACCCACACGACTCATTGGCAAGGTCTTAAGGCAATTTGGAAAAAAAATTATATATGAACCCTCACTCAGACTCCAAGAAGACATGAAAGCCCTTACATTAGGTTCAGTACTATGGCATGTACTAGTTTTGACTCACAGCATAGAAACTATTTGTAATACATCTTACAAGAGGAGACTCTGGGTAAAGAAAATAGTATTTTTGAGCCAGACAGAGGAAAACTTTAATAGACACGACTTTCCACTTAATATTGGGGTTTGCATGCTGGGACACAAGAGTGAAATTAAAGAAGGATGTACTTGGTCTGTAGTTGGGTATGATTTTTAAAAAAAAATCTTCTCTGTCCTTTCTGTGGTGGGTGGCTCAGTCATGCAGGACTCCTTTAATGGGTAACAAGCAGAACAACTTTTATCCTTGAGAGTACAGAGTGGTCCCCTGCACAAAGACAGAGAGCTCAGGAAGGCAGAAAAGCACCACAGAGTTTTTTTTTTTTTTCTGAATCCTACCAAGTGCAGTTTTTTGTTTGCATCCAACAGCCCTGACAATAACAGAGCTTCCCTGCAAGATTGTCAGTAGTTTGTAGTTTGGAAACAATACACATCTAATTCCTGATCCTGTTTGTGTGCTTGTTTTTAGCATACTGTTTACTTAACCACTGATTGCTGTATCCTAATCAGCATTAGAGGCCAAAGCGAAAACTACCTTGAGTCTTCACAGCTAAAAATTTTAGTCTGGCGTGTTCCTGTAGCCCTCATTGCATTTCTTACAGGCCGAGACCCATCATATTTGCTTACTATACCAAATCAGAAATGTCTCTTGATCTCACCCAGACATTCCTGAGGCTGCAGAGTCTCATCTCAGCAGACAGCTGTCATTCACCAATTGCTCTCACAGCTCACCTATGTCAGTGAGAGTGAGCACGGTGTCTGTGGGTTTAATCTGAAGATGGAGGGCGCTGAACGATGAGCTCACACTGACAGGCATGAAAGGAGTGCAGACTCCCTGTTTGACTTCTCTCTCAAACTTCTGAGATTAAAAAGCATCCCTGTTTATCTCTAAGGAAAATTCTGTAAAATGTTTTGGATCCTGTAATTTAAGCATAAATAATGTGTCTTATTTTAGGGGTGATGTGATTATGTTTGACTATAGTTTAGGTTTAGAGCCTCTTCCTTGGAGAAATAGGTGATGATTTCAGAAGTAAACCTATTCCTTTTTTCATATCAGACATTTACAGGAATTTTTTTCACGTCACCGTACATTTCTCATCACGTTGCTGTTATTGCAAGTTCATGGCTTCTAACTGTTCTTTCTTCACATTTTATAAATGAATTATAATGCCTGAAAACATGCACCTATGTACATGTTATCATGTTACCAACATTAGAGTCACATGGAAATGTTCATTAATTGCCTTTAAACATACACTACTCACAAAAAGTTAGGGATATTTGGCTTTCAAGTGAAATTTAAGGAAAATGTAAAAGGTTCACGCTACAGTGACATTATATCATGAAAGTTGGGCATTTAAGTAGAAGCATGCAATGGTAATTTCCTCATCTCAAACAATTTATTGAAACAAAAGCCAACAACAGTGGTGGATATACCACAACAAAAAATGTCAGTGTCTCAATAACTTGTCATGTGCTCATGAGCATCAATTACAGCTTGACAACGTCACAAGTCGACTTATTGTCTGCTGAAGCATGGCATTCCACTCTTCTTGAAGGGCGGCCCTCAGGTCATTGAGGTTGTGGAGTGCAGGGTTACGAGCCTCAACATGGCGACTCAGCTTATCCCATAGGTTTTCTATGGGATTCAGGTCTGAAGAAAGTGCAGGCCACTCCGTTTGAGGTACCCCAGTCTTCAGTAGCCATTCTCTAATGATGCAACCCTGATGAGCTGAAGCACTGTCGTTCATGAAGATAAAATTAGGCCTGTGTTGTTCATGCAGGGACACAATGACTGGATTAATGATGTTATTCAGGTAGTATCTGTCATGCACGCTCCTTCGGAGCGGAAGGACAGATCCAAGTGCAAGGTTGTGTTAAGCGACATTTATTAACAAAAGCAACATATACGTCCGAACGTGCCCACAATACAAAAATGCAAACAAGGAAGACTTACACGATTCCTCAGAGTGAGACGCGCTCAGGAGAAGGGAAAACTTCAGAGGCTAACGTGTAGAGTGAAGACAGTCCAAGACAATGTAATTTAGCCACAACACACAGTGAAAATGCAAGGCTTAAATACAAAGAGGTAATGTGCTGCAGGTGTGAATCCATGAGTGAGCAGGAGCCTAATTAAACTGACTGGCCACAGCTGAGCAGAGAAGGCAGGCTGTGAGCAGTGGAAGGGAGCATCTGGGAAAGGGGAGGCACAAGTGTAAACAAACCCAAAAATACATACAAGAAACTAACAGAATCAAACTAATCAGACAAACAATACTTGGAATAAAGTGAGGGTCTGAGCTCAGAGAGCTCAGACATATGACAGTATTGGCTTGTCACTGTACCATTCACAAGGTGTAGGGCAGTTCTGTATTGACTAGACACACCTGCCGAGATTGTAACACCACCACTACCAAAGGCTCCTCTGGTGACAGCAGTGGCTGATGCATAGAGCTGTCCATGACGTCTCCAACATCATTGGCGGCCATCATTTCTGCTCAGCGTGAATCGACTTTCATCAGAGAACAGCACTGAGGCCCACTGGTCCCTTGCCCAGCGTAAATGCTCCCTGGCCCATGCAAGACGATGACGCCTGTGCCAGGTGGTGTGGTCAGGTACCCTTACAGGTCATTTAGCATGTAAACAGTTTTGAATGGTCTGATGTGACACGGGTGCCTCTCACCTCCCTTAAATGTGCCTGGAGTTGAATGACGTTCATTATCCAGTTCCACAGGGCACTGTTCACAATGAAGTGGTCATCAGCGTGGGATGTAGCCAAAGGACGTCCACTTCTATACCTTTCTGTGACTCTTCCAGCCTTTCTGTAGCTCTGTTGCAACCTGCTGATGACACTCTGTGACACTCAAAGCTCAGTGGCCACTTCCCTCTGAGAACAGCCTGTTTGAAGCCTCGCAATGGAAAGGTACTGTTAATCAATTGTTTGGTGTCGTCTTGGTCTCAGGATGTCAAAATATGAACAGCATGATGAAGAGGACTGTTTAAATACTAATTCTAATTAAACCAGAAAATTTATTGGTCGATTCATGTATCAAACACCTGTTGTGAATTTTGCCGTTAAGCACCTTGTTAGAGAACAGCAAGTTATGCAAAAAGTACTGAAACACTGAACAGCTGGACATGTGCATTCAAAAGGTTTGAGAAGGTCAAATTAAGTTCACCTGTAAAGGTTATAGTGTATTTTAGGTGCATCCGGAAATTTCACCCAAAAGCCAAATATCCTCAACTTTTTGTGATTAGTGTAGTTCATGATTGTGCAATGATGGGTCCATAATCACTGTAAGATGTTAAATTTCCATGAATTATCTTGGAGGGAAATATTTTATGAGCCTGTTAAGCAACAATCCACATGCACTTTAACAGAGCTTTATCACTTTTATGTTAGATGAAACACATCCAAGCTGACATGTTTTATTAAAGTTGGACCACTGCAGCCAGTGAAAGGCACTGTGTACTTTAACAAAAACTACATCAAATACCAAAACTATGTGTTTTTATTACCAGTTTGGATAAGTTACTTTTCTGGCTTGAAAAACTGAGACTATATTTTAGAGTTTTAAAAATAATTCAAGCATTAACATTTTTGGTGAATTTGCATGTTCTCCCCATGCTTGTGTGGGTTTACTACAGGTGCTTCAAAAACATGCAAGTTTTTAGTCTATGCAAGAGGAGATTCTAAGCGGCCCTAGGTGTGAATTTATGTTAATGGTGAAGGGATGTGCCACATTGTTGAAGTTCTCTCTGCTATAAAGTAGAACAAACAAACAGTATTTGTTTTGGGACTCTGATGTCTGTGTGATTGTGACCATATACCTTAACAAAATGATTATTTTTAAGGGGGTAATTCTTTTCTACGCCCATTGTCAAATATATTCAATTCAATTCAACCCAGTGGAGGAGATAGGAGAGAGAAGAACGGTGGCTAAGCTGTCATCTCTGCTGGAGTCCGAGTCCCACCCTATGCAGGACATACTGAACGCACTGAGGAGCTCATTTGGCAGTAGGCTACATCATCCTAGGTGTGCAACCGAGAGGTTTCGCAGGTCCTTCCTACCTACGGCTGTCAGACTTTATAACCTAAGCAGGGCTGCTCACAGAGATAGCAAAAGAATGTGATGACCTAATAGTATTGAATGCAAGATCCAACAAACTTACACAAAATGGTCCCCTCCAGTATACAACTAGGACAATATCAATCGCTATGGAGGGTGACAATATGTATGGGTACATAGTCATACTATGTGGGGTACCTAAATAGACTGTTATGCTGCTTATTCCATCTTGCTACAATGTGCCGCACTGTGTATATATATATTCATATATTTATGTGTACATATTGTATGTATACTGACTGCTCTTATTTATCTTATTTTCTAAATTATTGCTCTGAGTGTTGCTATCCCTGTGCTGTTGCAATTCTAGAATTTCCCCATTGTGGGACTAATAAAGGCTTAGCTTATCTTATCTTTATACAGCTCCATTTCACAACAACAGTCATCTCATAGCACTTTCAACTGTAGGGGAAAACTCCACAATAGCAGAAAGACCTCAGCAATCAGGTGATCCCCTATGAGCAAGCACTTGGCAATGGTGGAGAGGAAAAAACTCCCTTTTAACAGGAAGAAAACTCCAGCAGAACCAGGCTCAGGGAGGGGCAGTCATCTGCTGCGACTGGCTGGGGGGTGAGGGGATAGAGAAGAAGAAGAAAAGAACAGACATGTAAGATAAGATAAGCCTTAGCATGATGGGGACTCAATCTATGGGAGAGAACAAACAGATGTTAATGACCAGCAAAAATATTTCATTGAGAGTGAAGAAAGGAGTGAAGCTCGGTGAATTGTTGAGGTCCCCCGGCTGTCTAAACTTATTAGCAGCATAACTAAGGGAGGGTTCAGGGGCACCTGATCCCACCCCAACTATAGGCCATGTCAAAGAGGAAGGTTTTAACCCTGTTCTTAAAAATAGAGATTGAGTCTGACTCCCAAATCCAGATTGGCAGCTGGTTTCAAAGGTGAGGAGGTTGATAACTGAAAGCTCTGCATCCCATTGTACTTTTGGAGATTCTAGGTATTACAAGTAATCCAGCACTTTGGGAGCGTAGTGCTCCATTGGGATGATAAGGTACTATCAGATCTTTAAAATAAAAGTGGCCTGTTTATTTAGAGCTTTGTAAGTGAGAAGAAGGATTTTATCACCAACTACCTTAAATACTTACTTTATAGGGGTCATTGACTGCACTTTATCCACATTTTAACTGTTCACATGTGTCTTAATGAAATGTTTGTGACATATTTTGGTCAAATTTTCTTTATTAATTATTGCAGCATGATTGTGAATCCTATTTTGCAGCCTTTTTAAGAATGGGTGGTTTCAGGGCATGTCTCTTTAAATTGCATTTAACTCTGCCCTCCCTCTTACATCACTATTGCTAATTTTAACTGCTAGCTTCCATTGAGCCTGAGCCAACTAATGAATGAATGAAATACACTGCATTCCAAATTATTATTATGCAAGTAAATAGCATTTTTAAACGTTTTTCAAATTCTTTTTAATGTATAGTCCACATACGTTTTTTTGCAGTCAAGTGGCAACTAATTTCCACACTTGTCGTTTTTGTATTTTTGAATGTTTTTGTGTATAGTTCAGTGACCTACGGTCAGGAAGGCGTTGTTATAAAAAAATAAAAAATTATAAATATATTATTATTTGTCCACTAACTTGTCTTGTAGGTCTAAATGTAATTTCTGAACGATTCCAACCATTTCAACAATATTTATCCACCTTATTCCTGAGAGTGCTGCTGTAGAAATGATTATGTGTGCAACTTCCACTTTCGGCTGGAAGTAGTGTTAAGTCAGTCAGCAATTCATAGTTTTCAATCACATGACTTCCGGCGAGCTCACCAGCCATTTTTTTTGTGGGGGGGGGGGGAATAATCACGCAGTAAAATGCAACAAAACAAAGTGAAAACATCGGAAATGGAGAAGTGGGCTAGCATCACTTGTCCAGACATGTACAAAGCTAAATATATTTCTTGATCTTCATAACACTTATCTTAACACTTTATCCACATCAGCCCATAAATTATTCACAGAGCCCCCAACTTAATTTCTCCTGTTTGTTTTTCTCTGTTTTTGCTCTATTTTTTGATATGTGATTTAATTTGATTTAGCATTAGCTAAAGGCTGGCTTCATTCAGCACACTCACCTGTCCAGGTGCTTTCAGATGGAGTTAGACATCATTGTCTTGGTGTCTAAATGTCATCCCTTATTGATAACAATAAGCAGTTGATTTGTAGACTCCCAGCTACTTGTAATAATCATCAAAGCCATAGGCTAATTAGCCGGCGTTCTGACATTTTGGCATCAGAATAACAAACCTTGGGTTACTACTCTGTCATTTTCTTCAGTTGTTGATCAGAAGAATTGACTTCCCAATTGAGTAACACTCTTGAATGTTGGTGAAGTCTGGATCTTAGTGTCCTTCTCGAAAAGCCTTAACTCCAGCTAAGGTTAGCTTTAGCAACTAGCTTGTTCCAGCACGGAGTGTCCCAGCTTTGCTGGTTTCCTGCCAGCAGCCTCAAGAATAAAGTTGTGCTGTTTTTCTCCTCTTTGGAGCCTTCTTTCATTGGAAAGGAAACAGGAGGTGAGCAGAATCCAGGTGTGGTCCGTATGGAGGTCTAATCAGCCGGAATGATTAGAAGCATCTGTGTGGCTGAGTGGAAGGAGACTTTTTCTGTCTCGCCTGTGTGGACACAGTTGATGGTGCAAACTGCAGTCAAAGGTAAGAACTTGGCAAGGAGGGCTAAATAGTGATTTGGATCTTTATAATATCCCGTAGCTTGAAAGTGTGACACTTATGTTGGCTCGGACAGATCCCCGATAGGTCCTGTTTGACGAACAAGTACATTTGTTGAGCTCTGTGTGTGTGTGTGTGTGTGTGTGTGTGTGTGTGTGTGTGTGTGTGTGTGTGTGCGTGCGTTCAGCTGGCAGCAGCTGAGCTGATCAGAACAGGGAGCTTATGAACAGTGTTGGGGGTAGTTACTCAAAAAAGTAATCCATTACCAATTACTAGTTATTTTTTAAAAATGTAATCCCTGTGGCTTATATTATTCATATATCCATACCTACATATTTATAGACATAAGAGGAATGTTTAGAGATTGCATATGTAGAATGACCTCACGTCTCAGAGCAGGACAAGAGGTCTCGACCACCGGCGAAGATCAATGAGCAGACGGAGACGCAGCGGTGGAGACCTGAACGAACTTCCTGACCCCCCAGGGTCAGGTGGAGGAGACAGAGGACAATGGAGAGGGATTACGCTGATGTGGGATGTCGGCTTTGATATGCAATGTCTTTTGTTGTGTGTGGGTATAAGTATGAAGGTCTGACTGCGCTCAGCCTCTTCATTCTGCTTCTGCATCGAGATGAGACATGTTAGGGACTGGAAGCTGATAATAATGATAATAATAATAATGGGCCTCATGGATCGTCACCTTATCGTGGTGGGGGGGTTTGCGTGCCCCAGTGATCCCAGGAGCTATGTTGTCCGGGGCAATTTGCCTCTGATAGGGTCTCCCAAGACAAACTGGTCCTGGGTGAAGGGCCAGACGAAGAACGATCCAACAGACTCTCATGATAAATTGTATATCAAGGATTCAGTGTACCCCGCCCGGTATGGGGTTACCGGGGCCCCACCCTGGAGCCAGGCCTGGGGGAGGGGCTCGAAGGCTAGCGTCTGGTGGCCGGGTTTCCACCCATGGGACCCGGCCGGGCTCAGCCCGAAGGAGTTACATGGGTCCGCCCTCCAGTAGGTTCACCACCTGCAGGAGGGATCATGGAAGTCCGGTGCTATGTGGATTAGGTGGCAGTCAAAGGCGGAGACCTTGGCGGACTGATCCCAAGCTTTCTAAACTGGCTTTTGGTACGTGGAATGTCACCTCTCTGGTGGGGAAGGAGCCTGAGCTGGTGTACGAGATTGAGCGATACCGGCTAGATATAGTCGGCCTCACCTCAACACACAGCTCCGGTTCCGGAACCAGTCTCCTGGAGAGGGGCTGGAGCTTGGCCTTTTCTGGAGTTGCCCCGGGCGAGAGGCGACGAGCAGGGGTAGGTATTCTTGTATCGCCCCACCTTGCTGCCTCTATATTGGAGTTTTCCCCGGTGGACGAAAGGGTTGCTTCCCTGCGCCTTCGGGTTGGGAAACGGGTCCTGACCATCATTTGTGCCTATGCACCAAATGATGTTTCAGAGTACCCACCCTTTTTGGAGTCTGTGACTGGGGTGCTGGAGGGTGCTCCTCCTGGAGACTCCATTGTCCTACTGGGGGACTTCAATGCGCACGTGGGCAACGACAGTGAAACCTGGAGGGGGGTGATTGGGAGGAACGGCCTGCCCAATCTGAACCCGAGTGGTGTTCAGTTATTGGACTTCTGTGCTAACCACAGTCTGTCTATAACGAACACCATGTTCAAGCATAAGGGTGTCCATATGTGCACCTGGCACCAGGACACCCTAGGCCGCAGGTCGATGATCGATTTTGTTATCGTATCATCAGACCTGCGACCGTATGTCTTGGACACCCGAGTAAAGAGAGGTGCAGAGCTGTCAACTGATCACCACCTGGTGGTGAGTTGGATCCGATGGCAGGGGAGGAAGCCATTCAGACCTGGTAGACCCAAACGTATAGTGAGGGTGTGCTGGGAGCGTCTGGCTGAGGCCCCTGTCCGGGAGGTCTTCAACTCCCACCTCCGGAAGAACTTCAACCACATTCCGAGGGAGTCTGGAGACATGGAGTCTGAATGGGCCATGTTCTCCACCTCTGTTGTTGAAGCGGCAGCCCAGAGCTGCGGCCGCAAGGTGGTCGGTGCATCTCGTGGTGGCAACCCCCGAACCAAGTGGTGGACACCAGTGGTGAGGGGGGCCATTAAGCTGAAGAAGGAGTCCTATCAAGCTTGGTTGGCTTGTGGGACTCCCGAAGCAGCTGAGGTGTACCGGCAGGCCAAGCGGAGTGCAGCTCGGGTGGTTGCTGAAGCAAAAACCCGGGTATGGGAGGAGTTCGGTGAGGCCATGGAACAAGACTTTCGGTCGGCTTCAAAGAGATTCTGGCAAACTGTTCGGCGGCTCAGGAGGGGAAAGCAGCTCCCCGTCCACACTGTGTATGGTGCGGATGGGACACTGTTGACTTCAACTGGGGATATCGTCGGGCGGTGGAAGGAATACTTCGAGGATCTCCTCAATCCCACTGATACGCCTTCCACAGAGGAAGCAGGGTTTGGGGACGAGGGGGATGACTCGCCTATCACAGGGGCTGAGGTCGCCAAGGTGGTTAAAAATCTCCTTGGTGGCCGGGCCCCGGGGGTGGACGAGATTCGCCCCGAGTACCTCAAGGCCCTGGATGTTGTTGGGTTGTCATGGTTGACACGCCTCTGCAACATTGCGTGGAGGTCGGGGGCAGTGCCTTTGGCATGGCAAACCGGGGTGGTGGTTCCTCTCTTCAAAAAAGGGGACCGGAGGGTGTGCTCCAACTTTAGAGGGATCACACTCCTCAGCCTCCCTGGGAAGGTCTATGCCAAGGTACTGGAGAGGAGAGTCCGGCCGTTGGTCGAACCTCGGATTCAGGAGGAGCAATGTGGTTTTCGTCCTGGCCGTGGCACATCGGACCAGCTCTTTACCCTCTCGAGAATTCTTGAGGGTTCGTGGGAGTTTGCCCAACCAGATTACATGTGTTTTGTGGACTTGGAGAAGGCATTTGACCGCGTCCCTCGTGGATTTTTGTGGGGGGTGCTTGGGGAGTATGGGGTATCGGGCTTGTTGTTACGAGCTATTCGGTCTCTGTACGACCGTTGTGAGAGTTTAGTTCGCATTGCCAACACTCGGTCGGAGTCATTCCCAGTGAGAGTTGGACTCCGCCAGGGCTGCCCTTTGTCACCGGTCCTGTTCATAATTTTTATGGACAGGATTTCTAGGCGCAGCCAGGGAATGGAGGGTGTCATGCTTGGTGACCACAGGATCTCATCTCTGTTGTTTGCAGATGATGTTGTCCTGTTGGCTTCATCCAGCAATGACCTACAGCTCTTGCTGGGACGGTTTGCCGCTGAGTGTGAAGCGGCTGGGATGAGAATCAGCACCTCCAAGTCCGAGTCCATGGTCCTCAGCCGGAAAAAGGTGGATTGTCCTCTCCGGGTTGGGGACAGGCTCCTGCCCCAAGTGGAGGAGTTTAAGTATCTTGGGGTCTTGTTCACGAGTGAGGGGAAAATGGAGCGAGAGATCGACAGACGGATTGGAGCAGCATCTGCAGTGATGCGGACGTTGTACCGGTCTGTTGTGGTGAAGAGGGAGCTTAGTTCTAAGGCAAAGCTGTCGATTTACCAGTCAATCTACGTTCCTACTCTCACCTATGGTCACGAGCTTTGGGTAATGACCGAAAGAACGAGATCGCGGATACAAGCGGCTGAAATGAGCTTTCTCCGTAGGATTGCTGGACTCACCCTCAGAGATAGGGTGAGGAGCTCAGTCATCCGGGAGAGGCTCAGAGTAGAACCGCTGCTCCTCCACATTGAAAGGAGTCAGTTGAGGTGGTATGGGCATCTGATTAGGATGCCTCCTGGACGCCTCCCACTTGAGGTGTTTCAGGCACGTCCCACTGGGAGGAGACCCCGGGGCAGACCCAGGACTCGGTGGAGAGACTATGTCTCCCAGCTAGTCTGGGAACGCCTTGGTATCCCCTCTGAAGAGCTGGAGCAGGTGGCTGGGGAGAGGGAAGTCTGGGCTTCTCTGCTTGAACTGCTGCCTCCGCGACCCGGACCTCCGGAAAAGCGGTAGAAGATGGATGGATGGATGGATGGGTTTGGGTACCCAGTACCCAAACTCAGTGTAAATGGTGTAGAGATTGAAAGGGTATCCGAAACTAAATTCCTTGGAGTAATAATTGATAACAAACTGTGTTGGAAGCCACATATTAATTATATAAAAGGTAAAGTATCCAAATCAATTGCAATATTACACAGAGTGAAAAATTTGCTGAATCAACCCACACTATACACCTTGTATCATTCATTAATACTCCCATACATGACATATTGTAATGAAGTATGGGGAAATACATATAAAACAAACATATATCCACTCTTTATGCTTCAAAAGAGAGCTATTAGAATAATCAACAAAGCAGCTTACAGGGAACCAACAAACCCACTTTTTCTTAAACAAAAAACTCTCAAGTTGAAAGATCTGATCGACTTTAAAACCGCAATAATAATGTTCAAAGTGAAGAATCTATCACTGCCCGCAAATATCCAAAAGTTGTTCCAAACAAGGGAGAAACGATATCACTTCAGAGGAACATGTATATTTCAAAAGCCTACAGTGAGAACAACTACCAAGCAACACTGTATTTCAGTGCAAGGTGTCAGATTATGGAACGATTTTGGACCTGAATTAAAATCATGTACAAAGCTTGGACAATTTAAACAAAAACTAAAGGAAGAAATACTCCAAACATATTTACAAGACGACATGTAAACTCACATAAGGATTGACATTTCCAGCCTGTGTTGTGTTATAGCTTAGTTTTTCTTTTTTCTCTGTGACACTATGTCTTAGATTTGTTTTTGAATAGTAACCGCTTAACTTAGACTAGCTCAGTTTTCTTTTTCTCTCAGTCATATTTTGTCTTAGCCTTGTTTTAAATTGTAATCGCTCTTGTCTTGTTTTCTCTTTTTTCTCCTTTGAATTCTTGGATGGAATATGGGTGGGCAATATAAGCTGCGGCTTCAGCCATCACCCATTTCGGATAACTCACGTGGAATTGTATAGTAGAAGGAGTCTTTGTCTAATTTGACCTTGTTGTTATATTATACAGTTTCTTTTAACCTGTAATGTACTATCCGAAATAAATTCATTCATTCATTCATTCATTCATAAAACTTGATTTATAAAATCACTTCACTTCCTCATTTCAAGCTCCCTACATTGGTGACCAGACGTGAGGATGGACCAAAGACGTTCTCCCGCTACAAGCTCATCAGAGGCGACCCAGGCAAGCGCTGTCGCCAACGCAGACAGGGGAACGGATGGAAGACGTTCCCCCACAGCAGAATCGTCAGAGAGGGCTCAATCGAGCACCATCCCCAGCCCCACCGTGAGAACGGAAGAAAGGCGTTCTCGCCCTACAGACTCATCAAAGGCGGCCCAGGCAAGCGCCGTCGCCGTCAAACTCCCAGAGTTCTGGCAAAATGACCCGAGCTCGTGGTTCCAGCAGGCTGAGGCTCAGTTTGCACTGGCGGGGATTACGGCGGATGAGATCAAATCTTATCACATCGTCGCCAGACTCTATGCCGCCACATCAAGATGCGCGCTGAGCGTGATACAACAACCGCCCGCCCACAACAAATACAGAGAACTGAAGGCGACCCTCATCGAGAGCTTCGTCCCCTCGGCCGAGGAAAGGGCCGGGAGGATTCTGGCGATTTACGGCCACGGAGGACGCAGACCGATGGTCCTCATGGAAGACATGCTGCACCTGAGGGAGGCAGACAATGACAACTTCCTCTTTCAATTCAATTCAACTTTATTTATATAGCGCCATTTCACAACAACAGTCATCTCATAGCACTATCAACTGTAGGGAAGACCCCCACAGTTGCAGAAAGACCCCAGCAATCAGGCGATCCCCTGTGAGCAAGCACTTGGCGACGGTGGAGAGGAAAAACTCCCTTTTAACAGGAAGAAACCTCCAGCAGAACCAGGCTCAGGGAGGGGCAGTCATCTGCTGCGACTGGCTGGGGGGTGAGGGGACAGAGAAGAAGAAAAGAACAGACATGTAGAGAGCAAACAGCACGATGGGGACTCAATCTATGGGAGAGAACAAACAAATGTTAATGACCAGCAAAAAAAAAAAATATTTCATAGAGAGTGAGGAAAGGAGTGAGGCCCAGTGCATTACTGGAGGTCCCCCGGCTGACTAAACCTATTAGCAGCATAACTAAGGGAGGGTTCAGAAACACATGATCCCTCCCTAATTGTAGGCTATATCAAAAAGGTAGGTTTTAGCCCTATTCTTAAAAACAGAGATCGAGTCTGACTCCCGAATCCAGATTGGCAGCTGATTCCACAGGAGAGGAGCTTGATAACTGAAGGCTCTGCCTCCCATTGTACTTTTGGAAATTCTAGGTATTACAAGTAAACCTGCATTTTGGGAGCGTAGTGCTCTGTTAGGATGATACGGTAGTATCAGATCTTTTAAATAAAAAGGAGCCTGATTGTTTAGAGCTTTGTAAGTAAGAAGAAGGATTTTAAACTTAATTCTAAACTCTATGGGAAGCCAATGAAGGGAGGCCAGAACCGGAGAGATGTGATCTCTCTTTCTAGTACCTGTTAAAACTCTTGCTGCAGCATTTTGGATCAGCTGAAGACTTTTTAAAGATGTTTTAGGACAGCCTGATAATAAAGAATTGCAATAATCTAATCTCGAGCTAACAAAAGCGTGGATCAGCTTCTCAGCATCACTCTGAGACAAGATGCTCCTAATCTTGGCAATATTACGCAAATGATAGAAGGCAGTCTTAGAAACAAATTTAATATGTGAATTGAAGGACAAATCCTGATCAAAAATAACTCCAAGGTTCCTCACAGAGCTATTAAGAGAAAGAGTAACTGCATCCAAACTGAAAGTTTGATTTGGAAAGGAATTTCTAAGGTTTTTTGGACCAACAAGAATGACTTCAGTCTTATCTGAATTTAATAGCAGGAAATTACAAGTCATCCAAACTTTGATTTCCTTAAGACAGGCTTCTAACTTGGCTAATTGATTAGTATCATCTGGCTTCAATGACAGGTATAATTGTGTGTCATCTGCATAACAGTGAAAATGTATACAGTGCTTTCTAATAATGTTGCCTAACGGAAGCATATATAAACTAAAAAGAGTAGGGCCTAGCACAGATCCCTGTGGAACTCCATGACTAAGCTTTGAGCTGAGAGAAAACTCATTATTTACATGAACAAACTGGAACCTATCAGATAAATAAGATCTAAACCACTGCAACAAAGTTCCATTAAGTCCAACATAGTGTTCTAATCTATCAAGTAGAATATTATGATCAATAGTATCAAAAGCTGCACTAAGATCTAAAAGGACAAGTACAGAAACTAGTCCATTATCAGATGCAATGAGGAGGTCGTTAGTGACCTTCGCTAAGGCTGTTTCAGTGCTATGATGGATTCTAAACCCAGATTGAAACTCCTCAAATAAACCATTTCCCTGCAGGTGGTCAAATAATTGCGTAGCAACAACTCTTTCTAAGATTTTTGAAATGAAAGGGAGATTAGAGATTGGTCTATAGTTAGCTAAAGCTCCTGGATCTAGCGTTGGCTTTTTGAGTAAGGGTTTAATTACAGCCGTTTTAAAAGCCTGCGGTACATGGCCTAAAGTTAATGAAGAATTGATTATATGAAGAATAAAGCTACCAATAAGTGGGAAGACTTCTTTAAATAACCTGGTAGGAATAGGGTCTAAAAGACAAGTTGAAGGTTTGGATGAGGAAACTATTTTGTCTAACTCACAAAGGTCGATTGGAGTAAACTCATCAAGACAGACATCAATAGAAGGAGTTGTAGTAGTTACAGTATTTAAGTTAACTGTGGGAAGAATCTGATTGATTTTATCTCTGATGGATGAAATTTTATTATTGAAAAAGTTCATAAAGTCCTGACTAGTAAGCTCTAAGGGAATGCTAGGATTGACAGAGTCCTGACTCTTTGTCAACCTGGCTACAGTACTGAAAAGAAACCTGGGATTATTCTTGTTCTCTTCTATTAATGCAGAGTAATAACTCGTTCTAGCTTTTCTAAGAGATTTTTTATAAATTAAAAGATGATTTCTCCAAGCTAAATAGATTTCATCTATTTCAGCATATCTTCCTCAGCACTCTGCCGTCGCACATGAGAGGGATCCTGGCCAACATGCGGTGTAGCACCCAGCAGGACTTCCGCGCGCTGGCCCGAGAAGCGCAGCGGCTCATCAACTCCTGCGGCGAACAGATGGCCACAGCAGCATCTGCAGATCTCGGCGCGGAAGCCCAGAGCAGCGGAGAGTCACAGACGACGGAGCAGAACCCGCCCACCATGGCAGCGACGCGACCAAGGCGCAGCAAGCGGAATGACCTCTGCTACTATCATCAATGTTTCGCCGAGAGGGCGTACAAATGCGTGCCCCCTGCAATTTCAAGAGTTCGGGAAACGCCAAAGCCGAGGAACCGTTAGGAGCTACGGCTCTCGGCGAGACAAACAAACTGCTCTACGTGACTGACGGACGCTCTGGGAGACAGTTCCTCATCGACACCGGAGCTCAGGTGAGCTTCATCACCCCGTCCAATGCAGACCGGACAACAGGACCCCGGGGAAACGGAGCGATGGCAGCTAACGGCTCGATCATCGACACTTTCGGTGAAAGAAACCTGCCTCTGTCCATTCACGGCCGCAACTATAGGTGGACATTTATTATAGCGGCGGTGAGTTTTAACTTGTTGGGCGCTGATTTCTTATGTGCACATGGGTTGTTAGTCGATCTTGCAAACAGACGCTTGGTTAATGCACTGTCATTTTCTTCTATCCCCTGCTCAGCTCGAGTCTCTTCACCACCCGTGCAGGCCAGCGTCACCTCAGCAGGAGGTAAGTTTGACCAACTCCTCACCCAATTTCCAGCACTCACAGTTCCCAAATTTTCAGCGACAGTAGCGAAACACGGGGTTGAACACTTCATCCCCACAACAGGCCCACCTGTTTTTGCCAAAGCTTGGCGCTTAGATGCGACCAAGCTCGCCATAGCACGCGACGAGTTTGCCAGCCTGGAAAAACTGGGCATTATTCGGCGCTCGAAAAGCCCTTGGGCATCGCCACTACATATGGTCCCGAAAACCGACGGTTCTTGGAGACCTTGCGGTGATTACCGCAGATTAAACAATGCGACAGCGCATGACCGCTACCCCATCCCTCACATCCAAGATTTTTCACTACATCTGGCGGGTGCGTGCATTTTTTCTAAAATAGACCTGGTCCGCGGCTACCACCAAGTTCCGGTCCGACCGGAGGACGTTCCTAAAACGGCTGTAATAACCCCTTTTGGTCTTTTTGAATTTTTGCGAATGCCGTTTGGCCTCAAAGGCGCTGCTCAAACTTTTCAGCGTATGATGGACGCAGTATTACGCGACCTCCCCTTCGTGTTCGTCTACCTCGACGATATTCTGGTAGCCAGCACGTCGGAGGAAGAACACGAACAACACCTCACTACGGTTTTTCAGAGGCTAGAAGAGCACAGGTTAATAATTAACCCAGCCAAATGCCGATTCGGCGTGTCACAAATTGATTTTTTAGGACACAGAGTTTCACCAGAAGGGGCAGTCCCATTGCCGGACAAAGTGCGCGCGGTAGCAAATTTCCCCCGACCACAAACGGTCAGATCGCTACAGGAATTTTTAGGAATGGTAAATTTTTACAACTGTTTCCTCCCTCGCGCAGCTCAACTCATGCAGCCCCTATATGCCGCGCTCAGAAAACAAAAACCCTCCAACGCGGTCAAATGGACCCCGGAGCGGGAACGCGCCTTCGCGGAAGTAAAAAGAGTACTAGCGGATGCCGCATTGTTGGTCCACCCCGATCCCTCGGCCCGCATAGCGCTGACCACAGACGCTTCAGACCTGGCCATAAGGGTGGTTGTGGAGCAACATGTCGGCGGAACCTGGCAACCGCTAGCATTTTTTAGTAAATCCTTAAACCAAACCGAGCGCAAATACAGCACTTTTGACAGAGAGCTGCTAGCGCTTCATTTATCCATCTGCCATTTCCAGTTCTGGCTGGAAGGGCGGCGTTTCACGGCTTTTGTAGACCACAAACCACTCACTTTTGTGATGGCTAAAATTTCAGAACCGTGGTCAGGCAGGCAACAAAGACAGCTGGCTGCAATTTCAGAGTTTACCACAGATATCCGACACGTGGCAGGCAAACTTAATGTGGTGGCAGATTGCCTCTCCTGCGCCGTGACATCGTCAGGGCACGAGGAAGCAGATTATACTACCGCAGCCGCAGAGCTCATGGCCAACGCGGACGCGTACGCGGCCCCAATTCACGTAGGGATAGATTACGCGGCCATGGCAGCAGAACAAAGCAGTGACGCGGACGTGCGCGCGTTCCAGTCTGGACCAACAGGGTTAAGGCTGGAGGAAAGGGGTTTGCGTGACGGTGTGCCCCCCCAATCTGCGACGTGCCAACCGGTCAACCTCGCCCGGTAGTCCCAGCCGCGTGGCGCCGCCGCGTGGGCGCCTCGGTGAAAATGGTCGCAGAGAAATTTGTTTGGCCAGGCCTGCGTAAAAATGTAAAGGAGTGGGCGAGGACTTGCATGTCTTGCCAACGCGCCAAAATTCACAAACACACAAAAGCTCCTCTAGAACCTTTCCGAATCCCAGCCAGGAGGTTTGACCACGTACACGTTGACCTCGTGGGCCCACTACCGTCGTCGCAGGGGTTCACACACCTTTTAACAATGGTAGACCGTACCACACGCTGGCCAGAAGCGGTCCCGCTGGCGTCAACCACAGCTGCGGAAGTCGCTCGCGTTTTTTTAACAACCTGGGTGGCGCGTTTCGGCGTCCCATCGGACATCACGTCCGATAGGGGGCCCCAATTTGTCTCAGAACTGTGGTCAGCCATGGCCAGCAGCTTAGGGGCGACAATTCATCGCACCACCGCGTATCACCCTCAGGCTAACGGGTTATGCGAGCGTTTTCATAGGTCTTTAAAGGCCGCCCTCAGGGCCTCACTGACGGATACAGATTGGGTGAATAAACTTCCCTGGGTTTTATTAGGGTTGCGTTCTGCGCCTAAGGAGGATCTAGACGCCTCCCCGGCAGAATTAGTTTTTGCACAACCTCTCAGGCTCCCGGGTGAGTTCTTACCAGAACATCCAGAGCCCGGGCACCTACCAGCCCTGAGGCCCCTAAACAGCACGGGACTGGACACGCTCCCCGGACCCGTACATCACTCTTTTCCGCGGATTTTTGTTCCCCAAGCTTTGAAAAACGCCGAGTTCGTTTTTGTTAGACACGAAGCTTTAAAACCAACCCTCTGCCCACCATATGACGGACCATTTAGAGTGCTGGAACCTGGTGATAAGCATTTTGTGCTTGATTTAGGGGACAGAAAAGAAACAGTCAGCATTGACAGACTTAAACCTGCTTTCATGTTGAGCGACGAACCTGCACGGGTGGCGAGAGCACCTCGACGGGGTAGACCCCCCAAGAGAAACAACTCAGCCCCCTCGCAGGGACCAAATAACCACTCTCCTCCCCAAGCTGCAAATCCCTTACAGGACGGCCCCGCCAGGACGCCAAAGCGGGCCTACAGCAGATTCGGGAGAAGATTGAAACCCAGACGACACATAGACTGATGTAAAATTGACAAAGGGTTGTTAACTATGCTGTCGGATTGTGCCGTTACAGTTTTAAGGCTGACTTATGACATAAACTATACTGTTGTTGTTACCACTGAATTTTTAACAGGAGCATGCTACATAGCTTGAAGGTTAACATGACTGCTGAAGATATTTTTCCTTTTTCCTGTTGAGATGAATAACGGTATAATATGTCATGGATGTTATCTTAAGCTGTAAACTTAATTTGATTGTCCTTTTCTTAGACGTTTGGGGGGGGCTGTGGCTTATATTATTCATATATCCATACTTACATATGTATAGACATAAGAGGAATGTTTAGAGATTGCATATGTAGAATGACCTCACGTCTCAGAGCAGGACAAGAGGTCTCGACCACCGGCGAAGATCAACGAGCAGACGGAGACGCAGCGGTGGAGACCTGAACGAACTTCCTGACCCCCCAGGGTCAGGTGGAGGAGAGAGAGAGGACAATGGAGAGGGATTACGCTGATGCGGGATGTTGGCTTTGATATGCAATGTCTTTTGTTGTGTGTGGGTATAAGTATGTAGGTCTGACTGCGCTCAGCCTCTTCATTCTGCTTCTGCATCGAGATGAGACATGTTAGGGACTGGAAGCTGATAATAAAACTTGATTTATAAAATCACTTCGCTTCCTCATTTTAAGCTCCCTACAATCCCTTACTTTACTTAATTACTCATTGTCAAAAGTAATCAATTACAGATTACTTCTGGATTACTTTCAGATAGCATCAGTGAAATGTACCATATTTCCCCATGAGTTAAACTGTATATGTCCAGACTACACATTTTTATAGTGTATACTAACAAATAAGACAAAGAAAAAGCTTTTTTACTCTTCTGTTTTTAATGTAAAATTAAAATCTCCCTGATGTCACTTAACAGAAATGTAAAACAGTATTGAGAGTATGCAAATTTCACAAAATAAAAGCTTGAAAACACTGCACAAAGCTATATCCCTTTTATATATTGTGGCCAAGTGCAAACTTCATTTTTCAACATTTTAAGAATTAAACCTTAAAAAATGGGCAGTTCCTGTCGTCCAATGTAAACATAAATTACTGTTTGAAATAAAAATAAAACACTACCCTTGAATGTCAAGTTATAATGAAAGTTTTAAGGAAAACAACATGGCTTATTGAATATACTTTTAAACTAAGTTACCAGGGTACCAGTTACCAGGGTAGACACTTGCTTGTTCACAGCGGTGGAAAGCTGTTTCTTGCCTGGACAAAGTTTGCAGATTACAGTCATGTTCTTGACCTTTCGCTCAACATATTCAAAGTAATGTATCTCCACTCCAGCCACCAAACGCTGATTTACTCAACTCTTCCATTTGCGTGATTGCCCTTGACTGCTGCAAGTGCCGTTTGTGTTATGTCTGGAATTACCATATAATGACGAGGCCAGCTGCACAGTTGAACTTAGCTTAATTGCAGGGATTGGCAACACACAAGATACAGCCACCAGGCAGGGGCATCGGCAAAGAGGCTGGACTTACGTGCCCGTTGATATTTATAGGAACGTGGTGGCAGAAACGGAAGTGGGTGCCACTACTGCTTCTTCTTCTGTTTATTGGCAGTGCAGTTGTTTTCCCATTTTGTAAGTCATTAAAAAGAAACGCTAATAACGCGATCTTTCGGATTAGTAACTGTAACGGGATTACTACATTTATCAGACTAACACGTTACATTACTGCGTTACACTGAACAGTAATCAGATTACTTACGTTACTTTGTAACGCGTTACACCCAACACTGCTTATGAATCTGTGAAAATGTCCACAGAGCATCACAGACTCTTCAACAGTATAATTAGTCATTTATTTCTACAAACCTATTACAAAATGGTCAGAGCACCCGCAAGTTGGAATACAAGGAAGGCATCAAGTCAGCTCTACTACTATTAATAGGAGAAAGCCAAATTCTCCGCCATTTCTCTGCTAGTTCCCGAGTTGACTCGCCTTGGTTCAAAATAATTGCAGGTAAAAAAATATTTTCTCCTTCCTACCAGTGTTTGTACAACTAATTATTCCACAGTAATGCATTATATTTACATAATTTTCGGCTTTAATGAAATAGAATCACCCCCTGCAGCTTTCCTCCCAATGGCCGCCCATATAGCGACTGGCAGCCATATGACGTCATCTTAAAACTACGAATAGTGGAGAAGCAGGGCATTTAAAATAACTTCTTTTTTAATTCAAATTCATTTTAATGTATAGTCCATGTTGTGTCCATATTTCTTATAATAACGAGTAGGGCAGAGGTGCACTGAACTGAACTTTATTACAATGATAAGTTATACACACAACAGGTGAACGGCGCTCCGTAGTCCAGGGCTCAACGGCGCAAAGAGGACAAGCCTCTTCCGCCCATGCCCTTTATACCTCGGGTGGCGTCACTACCGGAAAAGGCAGTCCGCCACCCCTGTCTAATCCCCGGCCAACCTCGCTGCCATCTTACTACTTCTAATGCTAAAACTCATATGTAACACCACTGTTGGAGTCTTCACGGAAGGGCCTTCCTCCTGTCTCCGGTCCCTCTGCTCAAAGTTCTTGCAGGCCCTGGCAAAATGGTGCAGCAGACCACATCTCCCGCAGCGCTTGCACTTCGCCAGACACTCTGAACTTATAATTATGTCTCGCTGACCCACAGCCGTAACATCTCGGCGAACCCAGATCAGACCTAATTTTGACAACGGAATTGCACTCTTCTTCTTCGACGTCGTCTTCATTCCTGGGATCCAGCATCAGCGCCTTTACACGAGGCTCGTCTAATGTTGGAGTGGACCTCCCACTGAGGTCCATCGTTATTGTTTCTGCAGCCTCAAACTGTTGCACAATGTCAATGGCTGTGGCTAACGTTAGCTCACCTGAAAAAGTCAGGAGTCTTGACCGAGCCGCAAGGCAGCACACGTGCTCCACCAGCTGGTCCTGCATCATTTCATCCTGTAGGGCTCCAAAATGGCACTCACTCGCCGGCTGACACATGTCCGAAACAAACTGCTTCACCGACTCTCCCACCTGCTGGCGGCGTTGCCGAAACTGGATACGACAAACAATAATGTTCTCTGGGGTGTGAAAGTAGTGTGCCATTAGCTCCACTGCCTCGTCAAAATGGCGGAGACCCATCATATAAGATAAGATAAGATAAGCCTTTATTAGTCCCACAACGGGGAAATTCCAGGATTGCAACAGCACAGGGATAGCAACACTCAGAGCAACAATCAGAAGGCAAGAAAAAAAAACAAGCAAGCAAGAGCAGCTAATATACATATGTACATATTACTATAAAATATATATATACACACACACAGACACACAGTGCAGAGCATTGTAGCTGGATGGAATAAATATATGAATATATAAACACACAGTGCAGAGCATTGTAGCTAGATGGAATAAATATGTAAATATATAAACACCCACAGTACGGAGCATTGCAGCTAGGTGGAATAAATATGTAAGTATATAAACACACACAGTGCGGAGCATTGTAGCTAGATGGAATAAATATATAGATATATAAAAACACAGTGCGGAGCATTGTAGCTAGATGGAATAAATATATAGATATATAAATATGAACACACCCAGTGCTGAGCATTGTAGCTAGATGGAATAAATATGTAAATATATAAACACACACAGTGCAGAGCATTGTTGCTAGATGGGATGAAACAGCATAACCCTCTACTTAGTTATCCTACATGGTATGATTATGTGCCCATACATATTCTCACCCTCCATAGCGACCGGTATTTTCCTAGTTGTATGCCGGAGGGGACCATTGTGTAAGTCTATTGCATCTTTTGCATTTAAAAACTATTAGTTTGTTACGTCTTTTTGCTATCTCTGCGAGCAGCCCTGCTTAGGTTGTACAGTCTGACAGCCGTTGGTAGGAAGGACCTACGAAACCTCTCGGTTGTGCACCTGGGATGATGTAGTCTGCTGCTAAATGAGCTCCTCAGTGCATTCAGTACGTCCTGCATAGGGTGGAACTCGGACTCCAGCAGAGATGACAGTTTAGCCACCGTCCTTCTCTCTCCTATCTCCTCCTATCTGCGATCGTTGGTCTCATCTCCAGCGGAGATGAAGCTGAGTACAGAGGGCTTATCCAGGACTTTGTGGACTGGTGCCATCGGAACTGCCTCCAGATCAACGCGAGGAAAACTAAGGAGCTGGTGGTGGACTGCCGCAGGCATGGGCAGCCCCTCACAGCACCAGTAAATATACAGGGAACAGACATCGAGATGGTGACATCCTACAAGTACCTGGGTATTCATCTGAACAATAAACTAGACTGGTCACACAATACTGACGCACTCTACAAGAAGGGACAGCGCAGGCTGTTCCTGCTGAGGAGACTCAGGTCTTTTGGTGTACAAGGGGCGCTGCTGAAGTCATTCTATGACACGGTGGTGGCATCAGCCATCACTTTTGGAGTGGTCTGCTGGGGCAGTGGCATTACTGCAGCCGATAGGAAGAGACTGAACAAACTGATTAAGAAAGCTAGCTCTGTCCTGGGGCAACGCCTTGATCCGATGGAGGAGATAGGAGAGAGAAGGACGGTGGCTAAACTGTCATCTCTGCTGGAGTCCGAGTTCCACCCTATGCAGGACATACTGGATGCACTGAGGAGCTCATTTAGCAGCAGACTACATCATCCCAGGTGCACAACCGAGAGGTTTCGTAGGTCCTTCCTACCAACGGCTGTCAGACTGTACAACCTAAGCAGGGCTGCTCGCAGAGATAGCAAAAAGACATAACAAACTAATAGTTTTTTTTGAATGCAAAAGATGCAATAGACTTACACAATGGTCCTCTCCGGCATACAACTAGGAACATACCGGTCGCTATGGAGGGTGAGAATATGTATGGGCACATAATCATACCATGTAGGATAACTAAATAGACGGTTATGCTGTTTCATCCCACCTAGCAACAATGCTCTGCACTGTGTGTGTTTATATATTTACATATTTATTCCATCTAGCTACAATGCTCTGCACTGGGTGTGTTTATATTTATATATCTATATATTTATTCCATCTAGCTACAATGCTCCGCACTGTGTTTTTATATATCTACATATTATTCCATCTAGCTACATTGCTCCGCACTGTGTGTGTTTATATACTTGCATATTTATTCCACCTAGCTGCAATGCTCCATACTGTGGGTGTTTATATATTTACATATTTATTCCATCTAGCTACAATGCTCTGCACTGTGTGTTCATATATTCATATATTTATTCCATCCAGCTACAATGCTCTGCACTGTGTGTCTGTGTGTGTGTGTGTGTATATATATATTTTATAGTAATATGTACATATGTATATTAGCTGCTCTTGCTTGCTTGTTTTTTCTTGCCTTCTGATTGTTGCTCTGAGTGTTGCTATCCCTGTGCTGTTGCAATCCTGGAATTTCCCCGTTGTGGGACTAATAAAGGCTTATCTTATCTTATCTTATCTTATCCACCGGATCAAGGCGCTGCCCCAGGACAGAGCTAGCTTTCTTAATCAGTTTGTTCAGTCTCTTCCTATCGGCTGCTGTAATGCCACTGCCCCAGCAGACCACTCCAAAAGTGATGGCTGATGCCACCACCGTGTCATAGAATGTCTTCAGCAGCACCCCTTGTACACCAAAAGACCTGAGTCTCCTCAGCAGGAACAGCCTGCGCTGTCCCTTCTTGTAGAGTGCGTCAGTATTGTGTGACCAGTCTAGTTTATTGTTCAGATGAACACCCAGGTACTTATAGGATGTCACCATCTTGATGTCTGTTCCCTGTATATTTACTGGTGCTGTGAGGGGCTGCCCATGCCTGCGGCAGTCCACCACCAGCTCCTTAGTTTTCCTTGCGTTGATCTGGAGGCAGTTCCGGTGGCACCAGTCTACGAAGTCCTGGATAAGCCCTCTGTACTCAGCTTCATCTCCATTGGAGATGAGGCCAACGATCGCAGAGTCATCAGAGAACTTCTGTAGATGGCAGTGTGTTGTGTTGTGTGAGAAGTCCGCAGTATAAAGAGTGAACAGGAAGGGAGCCAGCACCGTTCCCTGGGGGGCCCCCGTGCTACTGATGATCGTGTCGGACACACAGTCCCGGGTTCTCACAAACTGAGGCCGGTTCGTGAGGTAGTCCAGGATCCATGATGACAGGTGCTGGTCCACCCCTGCGCGCAGCAGCTTGTCCTTCAGGATCATCGGTTGGATGGTGTTGAAAGTACTGGAGAAGTCAAAGAACATGATCCTCACCATATTCCCGGGCTTCTCCAGGTGGGACAGAGAACGGTGAAGGAGGAAGATCACCGCATCCTCCACCCCAATGCCATGCTGGTAGGCGAACTGGAGTGGATCCATCGCTGGTTCCACCAGGGGGCGGAGGTGAGCAAGGAGCAGTCTCTCCAGGGTCTTCATCAAGTGGGACGTCAAGGCCACCGGTCTGTAGCTGTTCAGGTCTTTGGGGTGGGAAATTTTTGGTACAGGTACCACACAAGATGTTTTCCACAGCTGTGGTACCCTCCCCAGCTTCAGGCTCAGGTTGAAGATGTACGTCACAATCCCACACAGCTGGTCTGCACAGGACTTGAGGAGCTTTGCGCTGATGCCGTCCGGTCCCGACGCCTTCCTCGCCTTGATCTTCCTCAGCTCCGTCCTCACCTGGGTCCTGGTCAGGGTCAGGATGGGGGGCTGTGTGTTGGGGGTGGGGGGGTGTTGGTGGAGTGGGGAGTGGGCAGCAGGACTTGATTTCTTTAGATTCTTTTCTTTTGATTTCTTTATTTGCTTACTATACCAAATCAGAAATGTCTCTTGATCTCACCCAGACATTCCTGAGGCTGCAGAGTCTCATCTCAGCAGACGGCTGTCATTCACCAATTGCTCTCACAGCTCACCTATGTCAGTGAGTGAGCACGGTGTCTGTGGGTTTAATCTGAAGATGGAGGGCGCTGAACGATGAGCTCACACTGACAGGCATGAAAGGAGTGCAGACTCCCTGTTTGACTTCTCCTCTCTCAAACTTCTGAGATTAAAAAGCATCCCTGTTTATCTCTAAGGAAAATTCTGTAAAATGTTTTGGATCCTGTAATTTAAGCATAAATAATGTGTCTTATTTTAGGGGTGATGTGATTATGTTTGACTATAGTTTAGGTTTAGAGCCTCTTCCTTGGAGAAATAGGTGATGATTTCGGAAGTAAACCTATTCCTTTTTTCATATCAGACATTTACAGGAATTTTTTTCACGTCACCATACATTTCTCATCACATTGCTGTTATTGCAAGTTCATGGCTTCTAACTGTTCTTTCTTCACATTTTATAAATGAATTATAATGCCTGAAAACATGCACCCATGTACATGTTACCAACATTAGAGTCACATGGAAATGTTCATTAATTGCCTTTAAACATACACTACTCTCAAAAAGTTAGGGATATTTGGCTTTCGAGTGAAATTTATGGAAAATGTAAAAGGTTCACGCTACAGTGACATTATATCATGAAAGTTGGGCATTTAAGTAGAAGCATGCAATGGTAATTTCCTCATCTCAAACAATTTATTGAAACAAAAGCCAACAACAGTGGTGGATATACCACAAAAAATGTCAGTGTCTCAATAACTTGTCATGTGCTCATGAGCATCAATTACAGCTTGACAACGTCACAAGTCGACTTATTGTCTGCTGAAGCATGGCATTCCACTCTTCTTGAAGGGCGGCCCTCAGGTCATTGAGGTTGTGGGGTGCAGGGTTACAAGCTTCAACATGGCGACTCAGCTTATCCCATAGGTTTTCTATGGGATTCAGGTCTGAAGAAAGTGCAGGCCACTCCATTTGAGGTACCCCAGTCTTCAGTAGCCATTCTCTAATGATGCAGCCCTGATGAGCTGAAGCATTGTTGTCCATTAAGATGAAATTAGGCCTGTGTTGTTCATGCAGGGACACAATGACTGGATTAATGATGTTATTCATGATGTTAGGTTTTTTTTGTCACATTTTGTCTTAGCTTTGTTCCGAATTGTAATCGCTCTTGTTTTGTTTTTCTTTTGAATTCTTGGATGGAATCTGGGTGGGCAATATAAGCTGCGGCTTCAGCCATCACCCATTTCGGATAACTTATGTTGAACTGTATAATCAGAGGAGTTATTGTTTAATTTGACCTTGTTGGATTTTTTCCCCTGTTATATTATTCTGTTTCTTTTTAATCTTTACTTTTAATCTATCCGAAATAAAGATTCATTCATTCATTCAGGTAGTATCTGTCATGTACGCTCCTTCGGAGCGGAAGGACAGATCCAAGTGCAAGGTGGTGTTAAGAGACATTTATTTACAAAAGCAACATAAACATCCGAACGTGCCCACAATACAAAAATGCAAACAAGGAAGACTTACACGATTCCTCAGAGTGAGACGCGCTCAGAAGGGAAAACTTCAGAGGCTAACATGTAGAGTGAAGACAGTCCAAGACAATGTAATTTAGCCACAACACACAGTGAAAATGCAAGGCTTAAATACAAAGAGGTAATGTGCTGCAGGTGTGAATCCATGAGTGAGCAGGAGCCTAATTAAACTGACTGGCCACAGCTGAGCAGAGAAGGCAGGCTGTGAGCAGTGGAAGGGAGCATCTGGGAAAGGGGAGGCACAAGTGTAAACAAACCCAAAAATACATACAAGAAACTAACAGAATCAAACTAATCAGACAAACAATACTTGGAATAAAGTGAGAGTCTGAGCTCAGAGAAAACCTGAGCTCAGACATATGACAGTATTGGCTTGTCACTGTACCATTCACAAGGTGTAGGGCAGTTCTGTATTGACTAGACACACCTGCCGAGATTGTAACACCACCACTACCAAAGGCTCCTCTGGTGACAACAGTGGCTGATGCATAGCGCTGTCCATGACGTCTCCAACATCATTGGCGGCCATCATTTCTGCTCAACGTGAATCGACTTTCATCAGAGAACAGCACTGAGGCCCACTGGTCCCTTGCCCAGCGTAAATGCTCCCTGGCCCATGCAAGACAATGACGCCTGTGCCAGGTGGTGTGGTCAGGTACCCTTACAGGTCATTTAGCATGTAAACAGTTTTGAATGGTCTGATGTGACACTTGGGTGCCTCTCACCTCCCTTAAATGTGCCTGGAGTTGAAAGACATTCATCATCCAGTTCCGCAGGGCACTGTTCACAATGAAGTGGTCATCAGCGTGGGATGTAGAAAAAAGGACGTCCACTTCTATACCCTTCTGTGACTCTTCCAGCCTTTCTGTAGCTCTGTTGCAACCTGCTGATGACACTCTGTGACACTCAAAGCTCAGTGGCCACTTCCCTCTGAGAACAGCCTGTTTGAAGCCTCGCAATGGAAAGGTACTGTTAATCAATTGTTTGGTGTCGTCTTGGTCTCAGGATGTCAAAATATGAACAGCATGATGAAGAGGACTGTTTAAATACTAATTCTAATTAAACCAGAAAATTTATTGGTTGATTCATGTATCAAACACCTGCTGTGAATTTTGCTGTTAAGCACCTTGTTAGAGAACAGCAAGTTATGCAAAAAGTACTGAAACATTGAACAGCTGGACATGTGCATTCAAAAGGTTTGAGAAGGTCAAATTAAGTTCACCTGTAAAGGTTATAGTGAATTTTAGGTGCATCCGGAAATTTCACCCAAAAGCCAAATATCCTCAACTTTTTGTGATTAGTGTATAGTTCATGATTGTGCAATGATGGGTCCATAATCACTGTAAGATGTTAAATTTCCATGAATTATCTTGGAGGGAAATATTTTATGAACCTGTTAAGCAACAATCCACATGCACTTTAACAGAGCTTTATCACTTTTATGTTTGATGAAACACATCCAAGCTGACATGTTTTATTAAAGTTGGACCACTGCAGCCAGTGAAAGGCACTGTGTACTTTAACAAAAACTACATCAAATACCAAAACTGTGTTTTTATTACCAGTTTGGATAAGTTACTTTTCTGACTTGAAAAACTGAGACTATATTTTAGAGTTTTAAAAATAATTCAAGCATTAACATTTTTGGTGAATTTGTCACAAAGCAAACAGTGGTGGTTTAGTAGTCAGCATGGCCTCACAGTACGAAGGTCAAGGGTTCAATTCCAGCAGAGCTTATTTGTGTGGAGTTTGCATGCAAGTTTTTAGTCTATGCAAGAGGAGACTCTAAAGCGGCCCTAGGTGTGAATTTATGTTAATGGTGAAGGGATGTGCCACATTGTTGAAGTTCTCTCTGCTATAAAGTAGAACAAACAAACAGTATTTGTTTTGGGACTCTGATGTCTGTGTGATTGTGACCATATACCTTAACAAAATGATTATTTTTAAGGGGGTAATTCTTTTCTACGCCCATTGTCAAATATATTCAATTCAATTCAACCCAGTGGAGGAGATAGGAGAGAGAAGAACGGTGGCTAAGCTGTCATCTCTGCTGGAGTCCGAGTCCCACCCTATGCAGGACATACTGAACGCACTGAGGAGCTCATTTGGCAGTAGGCTACATCATCCTAGGTGTGCAACCGAGAGGTTTCGCAGGTCCTTCCTACCTACGGCTGTCAGACTTTATAACCTAAGCAGGGCTGCTCACAGAGATAGCAAAAGAATGTGACGACCTAATAGTATTGAATGCAAGATCCAACAAACTTACACAAAATGGTCCCCTCCAGTATACAACTAGGACAATATCAATCGCTATGGAGGGTGACAATATGTATGGGTACATATTCATACTATGTGGGGTAACTAAATAGACTGTTATGCTGTTTATTCCATCTTGCTACAATGCACCGCACTGTGTATATATATTCATATATTTATGTGTACATACTGTATGTGTATTCACTGCTCTTATTTTCTTATATTCTAAATTATTGCTCTGAGTGTTGCTATCCCTGTGCTGTTGCAATCCTGGAATTTCCCCATTGTGGGACTAATAAAGGCTTAGCTTATCTTATCTTTATACAGCTCCATTTCACAACAACAGTCATCTCATAGCACTTTCAACTGTAGGGGAAAACTCCACAATAGCAGAAAGACCTCAGCAATCAGGTGATCCCCTATGAGCAAGCACTTGGCAATGGTGGAGAGGAAAAAACTCCCTTTTAACAGGAAGAAAACTCCAGCAGAACCAGGCTCAGGGAGGGGCAGTCATCTGCTGCGACTGGCTGGGGGGTGAGGGGATAGAGAAGAAGAAGAAAAGAACAGACATGTAGAGAGCAAACAGCACGATGGGGACTCAATCTATGGGAGAGAACCAACAGATGTTAATGACCAGCAAAAATATTTCATTGAGAGTGAAGAAAGGAGTGAAGCTCGGTGCATTGTTGAGGTCCCCCGGCTGTCTAAACTTATTAGCAGCATAACTAAGGGAGGGTTCAGGGGCACCTGATCCCACCCTAACTATAGGCTATGTCAAAAAGGAAGGTTTTAACCCTGTTCTTAAAAACAGAGATTGAGTCTGACTCCCAAATCCAGATTGGCAGCTGGTTTCAAAGGTGAGGAGATTGATAACTGAAAGCTCTGCATCCCATTGTACTTTTGGAGATTCTAGGTATTACAAGTAATCCAGCACTTTGGGAGCGTAGTGCTCTGTTGGAATGATAAGGTACTATCAGATCTTTAAAATAAAAGTGGCCTGTTTATTTAGAGCTTTGTAAGTGAGAAGAAGGATTTTATCACCAACTACCTTAAATACTTATTTTATAGGGGTCATTGACTGCACTTTATCCACATTTTAACAGTTCACACGTGTCTTAATGAAATGAACACATTGGCCTACAACTTCCAGTCATAAACAGCCCAAGGAAGATGCGCTGGAACTTCCGCAAAGCCAACTGGAAGAAATTCAGTGAAACTCTGGACCGGAGCGTTGTTACCATCCCACTCCACACCATCACTGTAGATGAAGCATACAACCGCTTCTGCAGCGCAATCTTCAAGGCTGCCCATACTGCAATCCCACGAGGCTACCGACCCCTCTATGTCCCATGTTTGGACGGAGAAAGTGCTGCCCTCCTACAATCCTATCAAACATCAGGGGACCCAGAGATAGCAGACCATCTCATTGAATCGCTAAATACAGCCCGGCGAAAGAAATGGGAGGAGACAGTTGCTGACCAGAGCTTTACCCACTCTAGCAGGAAATGTTGGAGCCTCATCCGTCGCCTAGGAGCTGCACAGAAGCCCCCTAGCCAAAGCCGAGTATCCGTCACACCCAACCAAGTTGCATCCCACCTACTGACTATCGCCAAAGCACCCCAAGACAAAGACACCAGAAGAGCAGTTACAACTGAGCTAAAAAAACACCAAAAAATGCCTGTAGAGGAAACGAACCCTGAACTCTTCGAGGCTGCTGAACTGGAGAAAGTCCTACAGGGCCTGAAATGTGGAAAGGCAGCAGGATACGATAACATCTTCCCAGAATTCATGAAAAATCTTGGCCCCCGAGCCCTAACCTGGTTGACACAATTCTACACAAGGATCACACAAACAAACTCGATCCCAAAGAAATGGCGGACAGCAAAGGTCATTGCCATCCCAAAACCTGGCAAAGACCACAAACTACCAGCAAGCTACCGCCCAATCTCCCTACTCAGCGTTCCTTACAAAATCATGGAGCGCCTAATACTGCAACGCATTTCCCCAGAAATAGAGGATATTCTAAGTGTGGATCAAGCAGGTTTCCGCAAGGACCGCAGTACAGGAGAACAAGTACTGGCCCTAACCACCTTCATCGAAAATGGCTTCGAGAGCAGACTGAAGACAGGGGCTGTGTTTCTCGATCTTACAGCCGCCTATGATACGGTCTGGCACAAAGGCCTCCTCCTGAAACTTATAAAGGCGATCCCTGCTTGGGCAACAGCAATTATAAAAACCCTGCTGACCAACCGAAGGTTCAGAGTCCACCTCAGTCAGAACACAAGTGCATGGAGAATGCAGAAAAACGGACTCCCACAAGGCTCAGTTCTAGCTCCAACTCTGTTCAACCTCTACATAAACGACCTGCCTACTACAAAATCCCGCAAATTCATCTATGCAGACGACATCTGTTTGGCATTCCAAGCACCAGAGTTTGAACCACTGGAACGGGTGCTCACGGAAGATCTTGCCAAACTGGACCAGTTCTGCAAAATCTGGCGCCTAAAACCAAGCCCAGCAAAAACCGTCTCCAGTGTATTCCATCTCCACAATGCAAAAGCTGCCAGAGAACTAAACATCCACCTGAGCGGACTCAAGCTTAAGCATGCCCCAAATCCAACTTATCTTGGAGTGACCCTTGATAGGACCTTATCCTTCAAGGAACATCTAAAGGGGACGGCTGCTAAGGTGAAGGTACGAAACAACCTGCTCTGCAAGCTCGCTGGTGCAAAATGGGGGGCGGCAGTCTCCACCCTGCGCACCTCAGCACTGGCCCTTTCATACTCTGTAGCAGAATATTGTGCCCCTGTCTGGTCCAGGTCATCTTACACACACCATGTAGACACCCAGCTCAACTCAACCATGAGAACTATAACTGGAACAATCCGCTCAACACCACTCCCCTGGCTCTCTGTACTGTCAAACATAGCCCCTCCACACATCCGGCGAGCAGCATTAACTCAAAGGATGCTCCAAAAAGTTAAAGATTTTCCTCACTTGCCAATCCATGCAGATATCTACACCCCACCCACTGCCCGACTTTCATCCAGACGGCCGATTTGGAAAAACCCTCCCCCAGCTGACTTTAGCATCCAGACAGCTTGGCAAGAGGAATGGGAGACCAAGGAGGTCCCAAACAAACAGCTGGTGATAAACCCCAACCAACAGGTCCCGGGCACCAACCTCCCAAGGAGACAGTGGTCTACACTCAATCGCTTCAGGACTGGACATGGCCCCTGCTTGGCCAGCCTTCACAGATGGGGCAGTAGCCCTAGCCCACTGTGCGCATGTGGAGAGGAGCAAACAATGGAACACATCATAGAGGTTTGCCCGCTCCAAAGACTGGAAGGAGGATTACACACCCTCCATACAGCAAACCAGGAGGCAACTGCTTGGCTTAAGGACTTTGCATTCGCTAAATAAATAAATAAATGAAATGTTTGTGACATATTTTGGTCAAATTTTCTTTATTAATTATTGCAGCATGATTGTGAATCCTATTTTGCAGCCTTTTTAAGAATGGGTGGTCTCAGGGCATGTCTCTTTAAATTGCATTTAACTCTGCCCTCCCTCTTACATCACTATTGCTAATTTTAGCTGCTAGCTTCCATTGAGCCTGAGCCAACTAATGAATGAATGAAATACACTGCATTCCAAATTATTATGCAAGTAAATAGCGTTTTTAAAAGTTTTTCAAATTCTTTTTAATGTGTAGTCCACATACGTTTTTTTTTGTTTTTTTTTGCAGTGAAGTGGCAGCTAATTTCCACACTTGTCGTTTTTGTATTTTTGAATGTTTTTGTATATAGTTCAGTGACCTACGGTCAGGGAGGCGTTGTCATAAAAAAATAAAAAATTATAAATATATTATTATTTGTAGGTCTAAATGTAATTTCTGAACGATTCCAATCATTTCAACAATATTTATCCACCTTATTCCTGAGAATGCTGCTGTAGAAATGATTATGTGAGCAACTTCCGCTTACGGCTGGAAGTAGTGTTAAGTCAATCAGCAATTCATAGTTTTCGATCATATGACTTCCGCCGAGATCACCAGCCATTTTTTTTGGGGGGGGGGGATAATCACGCAGTAAAATGGAACAAAACAAAGTGAAAACATCAGAAATTTATTATGAAACTCTTGATAATGACAGACAGCAGTATGATAGCAAATTAGTTTTAATTGAGAAGCAGGCCCCCTATCTCATTCCAAAGCAAAACTGGCCTAAAGACATGGAGAAGTGGGCTAGCATCACCTGTCCAGACATGTCCAAAGCTAAATATATTTCTTGATCTTCATAACACTTATCATAACACCTTACCCACATCAGCCCATAAATTATTCACAGAGCCCCCGACTTAATTTCTCCTGTTTGTTTTTCTCTGTTTTTGCTCTGTTTTTTGATATGTGATCTAATTTGATTTAGCATTAGCTAGAGTCTGGCTTCATTCAGCACACTCACCTGTCCAGGTGCTTTCAGATGAAGTTAGACATCATTGTCTTGGTGTCTAATTGTCATCCCTTATTGATAACAATAAGCAGTTGATTTGTAGACTCCCAGCTACTTGTAATAATCCTCAAAGCCATAGGCTAATTAGCCGGCGTTCTGACATTTTGGCATCAGAACAACAAACCTTGGGTTACTACTCTGTCATTTTCTTCAGTTGTTGATCAGAAGAATTGACTTCCCAATTGAGTAACACTCTTGAATGTTGGTGAAGTCTGGATCTTAGTGTCCTTCTCGAAAAGCCTTAACTCCAGCTAAGGTTAGCTTTAGCAACTAGCTTGTTCCAGCACGGAGTGTCCCAGCTTTGCTGGTTTCCTACCAGCAGCCTCAAGAATAAAGTTGTGCTGTTTTTCTCCTCTTTGGAGCCTTCTTTCATTGGAAAGGAAACAGTGTGGCGGGTTTGGAAAACCCCCCACAACAGACTAAGGACAGACAGCTCGCTACTCCTGGTTTTTTCCGCTGCACTACTGTGATGTAATGTGCCATTCATGCATTGTATTCATGCGTCCTGTCCTTACTGTGACCTAGAGACTGAGATCAATATGTAGATGTGCCTAGTAACCTCTTTGTCCGGCAGCTGGAGCAGAGGCCAGCAATCTACCTATTGTTATGTATGTCTCTCATATGCTAATGCCCATACCAACTGCTGTGAATGCTCTTTGATGTATTGTCTGTTGTTGGGTATATATGCTGCATGATTCTGTAACTCATCCTCTCACTCTTCAACTACTGCTGCTGACACACACTCTGTGTCTCTCTGCTGAGAGCCTCCGGGCTCGCTCATGGAGCGAGCTCCGTGATGGCGGTATGATTTAATAAACCTGCTTAAAACCTCTCATCGCTGCCTTTATTTTATCATCCGCTTCACTGGTGACCCCGAACATGCACACGCTTTGTGCAACGCAACCTTCTGGTCTGGACGGCCATGCTGGCGACCCAACGCTGAAAAAAACACGCTGCCAGCGAACACAGCAGCCTGACGCAAACGATCTGCCCTCCCTTCTGCTTCAGGGAGACCTCGACGCGGAGCCAACACAGGCGAGCTACTCTCCGGACATCACCCACGACCGGGAAACTGCAGAAAACATCATGGTGCGACCCTCGCCTGAGATCGGGACGTCCACGCTGGACCGGCCGAGGGACACAGAACGTCTTCTCCCTCTCACCGCTCCTCCTCCCTCTCAGCGATCCTACACATCTACCCAAGCCTGAGGGACAAAGATCGTCTATTTCCCCTCAAAGCTCCAACGCACCATGACTAATCTGCAGCCACAGCTCAACATAGATGTTTATCGGCGCCGACTGCGCCGATCTCCACCAAGATTCCTGACCCTGGTTCTCCTCTCCAGCTGGCCCACCCACGCACGGAGCCCCGGCACATGCACCGGGGGTTACGCGGACGGCGCACCATGCACGGGACACATACGGCTCCACTGACCGCCTTCCTTCTTCGCCGCTGCACACTTGCCCTTCAGGCTTGCTCGTACACCTGAGGCACGCAGCTTGCTCACTGGATTTTATGGTCTTAGCCATGGCGCTCAACGGGAATTCAGCAGTCTGCGGTCCCCGAAGGCTTTAAGGTTGTGCCTGCACCTAAAGTCAACATGCCAAGTCCCTCTGCCTTTGTTTCTTTTTTTTCTTACAGCCGCTACGCAGCCTCGCCGCTCCTGTTTCTTCATGGCTGCGAGAGGAGTCAGAGACTAATTTTTCTTCTTGCGACCTCCGCACGTTCAACGGGACAGCCCCTCGACATCGCGGAGCAGCAAGCAATTTTTGCGCGGCCCGGACGATTCCACCGTCCCCGGTCGGCATTTACCACCCCCCCACCCCCTCCACCTTCGCCTGCACAGAGCTTTTCCTGCTCGCTGCCAAGCTACATTATTGAGGTCTCGGCCCCCTGCCGAGCCCTCTGGGGGGGAGCAGTGTGGCGGGTTTGGAAAACCCCCCACAACAGACTAAGGACAGACAGCTCGCTACTCCTGGTTTTTTCCGCTGCACTACTGTGATGTAATGTGCCATTCATGCATTGTGTTCATGCGTCCTGTCCTTACTGTGACCTAGAGACTGAGATCAATATGTAGATGTGCCTAGTAACCTCTTTGTCCGGCAGCTGGAGCAGAGGCCAGCAATCTACCTATTGTTATGTATGCCTCTCATATGCTAATGCCCATACCAACTGCTGTGAATGCTCTTTGATGTATTGTCTGTTATTGGGTATATATGCTGCACGATTCTGTAACTCATCCTCTCACTCTTCAACTACTGCTGCTGACACACACTCTGTGTCTCTCTGCTGAGAGCCTCCGGGCTCGCTCATGGAGCGAGCTCCGTGATGGCGGTATGATTTAATAAACCTGCTTAAAACTTCTCATCGCTGCCTTTATTTTATCATCCGCCTCAACAGGAGGTGAGCAGGATCCAGCAGGATCCAGGTGTGAAACGAACCACTTCACCGACTCTCCTACCTGCTGGCGGCGTTGCCGAAACTGGATATGACGAACAATAATATTCTCTGGGGTGCGAAAGTAGCGCGCCATTAGCTCCACTGCCTCGTCAAAACTGTTGGCTCCTCCCAGCGTCTCGAGGATCCCCTGGCCCTCCATGCCCAAATTATGGACCAATATTGCCCTCGCGCGAAGCTTCTTGAGCTTGCCGAGGTTAAGAGCCACCCGGTAGTTATTGAAAGCCACAAATGACCTAGGCCAAGACACAGGAGGCTCGCCTGGGGCCTCCAGGAACGGCCGAAAACTGGTAGCAGCATGCTTCATAACCGTGTTCTCCTCGTCACCAAATGTTGTGTCCATATTTCTTACAATAACGAATAGGGCAAAGGTGCATTGAAATGAACTTTATTACAATGATAAGTTATACATACAACAGATGTACGACGCTCAGTAGTCCAGGGCTTGACGGCGCAAAGAGGACAAGCCTCTTCCGCCCATGCCCTTTATACCTCGGGTGGCGTCACTACCGGAAAAGACAGTCCGCCACCCCTGTCTAATCCCCGGCCAACCCCACTGCCATCTTTACTACTACTA
Organism: Pholidichthys leucotaenia; assembly: GCA_020510985.1. NCBI lineage: Eukaryota > Metazoa > Chordata > Actinopteri > Cichliformes > Pholidichthyidae > Pholidichthys > Pholidichthys leucotaenia. The sequence goes on along the minus strand of CM035838.1, from coordinate 43,509,418 downwards.
ATGCTAAAATTCATATGTAACAGTCTACATATGTATTTTACAGTCAAGTGGCAGCTAATTTCCATGCTTGTCATTTTTGTATTTTTGAATGTTTTTGCGTAGCTCTGGTACTTGTTGCTGCTGCTCATGGTTGTGCCATAGACTGGATAAATGCAGGCTACTGACAAACAAGCACAGCTAAATCTGTGGCTTCAACAGCAATGCGTAGCTCATGCACCGAAAATTAAAAAGGACTGTTCGTTCATAGCGATCGGTGGTACAGACACAGGACAGACACAAGAGCACCAGGCACTTGTATGAATGTCACAGATTGTACAGATATTTACTTCATGCAAGGCTGTATGAAGTAAAATAATAAATAAATAAAAAACATTATCAGTTTGCTTCTGATTAAGGAAAGATATCAAATAGGTTTTTGTTGCACTCGTTGCACTGCTCAATTTTGCAGTGCAACGATGTGGACTTGATATTAGCTGCTTCGGCATGCATTTATTAATTTTTAAGTTATTATAAACTATAGAACAATAAAATTTCCAACAAGTGACCTGTATGTTGTGTTGGGTTTTGGGGACATATTATTGTGTGACACGGGTGGTGGCTTCACCTTTCCGGTTCCGCCGCCACCCGGGGTATAAGACGGCTGTGAGGGAGAGGGGCGGTCTCTTGGCCTCCTCGCCGCCTGATGGATGCGCCTGTATTATGAGAGAGTCACAAATAAAGCTGTGTCCAGTTTAACACTCGGTCTCGTCCTTGGCTTCCATTACCAACATAACACTGTACATGTTAAGTTAATCACAAGCATTCAAGGCATGACCGCAGCATGAGCATTTTAATGTCATGGTAAAATGGACAGCTACCATGACATCCAAACACGGTGTTGTGGTTCCTTGAGGCTCTGACTACATTCTTCGTGTGCTGTAAGGTAAATTAAGATTATGTCCAACATCTTTTAACAAAATGTGACAAACTTTATTGCAGTGGAGATACTGATATATCTTAGAGCTTTTATTTGTTTACAGTGTTAGCATCTTAGCAGCGGAGCTAACTAACAGAGCTACAGTCTGCCAGGCCACTTTTTAAGGTCATCTTCCCATCTCCCGATAGTCGCGGGAAGTATTATTATTACAGTCATGTGAAAAAATAAGGATACCCCATTAAATATTCAGTTCTTTATTAAGAAACATTCACATAGCTGTCTAACCTTGTTTTTGTTTTTATTTGCATTTTTTTTAACATTTATTTTAATCATTTTAAGTGGGAATGAATGTAGGGGTGTCCTAAAAAAGATGTGGGGTGTCGTAATTTATTCCTCACTATTTATTTAGAATTACATTTTACAGAAAAATTGGGAAAAAAAGTCTTTAATTCATTTTTAATTGTTTAGTTGTATTATGTGAATCTCCCAGTATTTTGAACACTGATATTAAATATCATTATGCCCAAATATGTTAAAAAAAAACACACACAGGCTTATACAGGGTATCCTAATTTTTTCACGACTGTATATTACTGTTTCTAAGGTGTAAAAGATAGTGTTCCCACATTTTTGATGCCAAAGTCATTGTTTTTTAACAAGGAAAAGCGTCCCATTTCAATGACAAATCCACATTCTAAACTAGTACCGGAAGTTGCAGACATAATTCACACAAGGCACCATGGGGGCTAGGACTAAGGTGGATTGCCCAAAATAGTATATTGTGGCTTTTTATACACAAAAAACTTTCATTTCCTTAGAATTGCTTGGAAAGAGCTTTAACATCTTCCACCTACTTACAGTGCATCTGGAAAGTATTCACAGCGCTTCACTTTTTCCACATTTTGTTATGTTACAGCCTTGTTCCAAAAGGGATTAAATTCATTTTTTTCCTCAAAATTCTACACACAATACCATAATAACAATGTGAAAAAAGTTTTTGGGTTTTTTGAGATTTTTGCAAATGTATTAAAAATAAAAAAACTAAGAAATCACATGTACATACAGTGGGGAAAAAAGGTATTTAGTCAGCCACCAATTGTGCAAGTTCTCCCACTTAAAAGATGAGAGAGGTCTCCAATTTTCATCATAGGTATACCTCAACTATGAGAGACAAAATGAGAAAAAAAAAAATCCAGAAAATCGCATTGAAGGATTTTTAATGAATTAATTGGTAAATTCCTCGGTAAAATAAGTATTTGGTCAATAAAAAAAGTTCATTGTGGTCTATATTAATCATATATCCCATAACCTACATATGTATAAGCAATGGAGAATGTTTGGTGATTACATATGTAAAGCAACTTCACACCTCAGAACAGGACAAAGGGTCTCAACCGCCAGTGAAGATCAAAGAGCATCCGAGGCACTGCGGTGGAGACCAGATAGGTCGCCCTGACCTCCAGGGGCCAGGTGGAGGGGTACGGAGACAAAGGAGGATAATTAAGTTAATGGGGGATGTCAGCTTTGTATGCATATCTTTTGTTGTGTGTGAGTATAAGTACACAGAGCCGAATGTGTTCGCTCTCTTACTTCTTCTACTGCTGCACTAGATGAGACTTGTTAGAGGAGTAAAGCTGATAATAAACTTTGGTTTATAAGTCACATCGCCTCGTCATTCTGAGCTCTTCTACACTGGTGACCCTGACGCGAGGATGGACCAGAGGCGTTCCCCAGCGATCGACTCATCTGTGGCGACCCAGGCAGACGCCGGCGCCCATGCAGACAGGGGAACAGATGGACGACGTTCCCCCATGGCAGAAGTGATAGAGAGGGCTCAACTGAGCATCAGCACCGCTGTGAGAGCCGAAGGAAGACACTCCCACCCTGCGGACACATCAGTGACGGTCCACACAAATGCCGTCACCGTCAAGCTGCCGGACTTCTGGCAGGAAGACCCCGCCTCGTGGTTTCAGCAAGCTGAAGCCCAGTTTGCACTTGCAGGCATCACGGCTGACGATACAAAGTTCTATTACATCGTCGCCAAACTCGACGCCGCCACTTTGAGATGTGCGCGGAGCATAATCCAGCGGCCACCGGCCCAGGACAAATACAGAGAACTGAAAGCGACCATCGTGGCGAATTTCGTCCCCTCTGCCGAGGAGAGAGCCGAGAGGATCCTGGCGGTCTACGGCCACAGAGGATGCAGACCCAAGGCCCTCATGGAGGACTTGCTGCAACTTAAAGAAGAGGACAACGACAATTTCCTTTTCCAATTTATATTCCTCAGTACGCTGCCACCACACATGAGAGGGATGCTTGCCAACATGCGATGCAGCACCCAGCAAGACTTCCGCACGCTGGCTCATGAAGCGCAGCGACTCGTCAACGCCTGCAAGGAACAGACACCCACAGCAGCATCCGCAGACCTCAACGCAGATGTCCGGAGCCACGGGGAGCCACAAACCACTGAGCAGAATCCGCCTGCCATGACAGTGACACGACGAGTTTGCCACCGTTGAAAAACTAGGCATTATCAGGCGATCAAAAAGCCCCTGGGCGTCACCACTTCACATGGTCCCGAAATCCGACGGTTCTTGGAGACCGTGCGGCGATTACCGCAGATTAAACAATGCGACAGCGCATGACCGCTACCCTATTCCTCACATCCAAGATTTTTCACTACATCTGGCGGGTGCGCGCATTTTTTCAAAAATAGACCTGGTCCGCGGCTATCATCAAGTCCCCGTTAGAGCGGAAGACATTCCTAAAACAGCTGTAATAACCCCCTTCGGTCTTTTTGAATTTTTGCGGATGCATTTTGGCCTCAAAGGCGCCGCTCAAACCTTTCAGCGGATGATGGATGCAGTATTACGCGACCTCCCCTTCGTGTTCGTCTACCTTGACGATATGCTGGTAGCCAGCTCATCTGAGGAGGAACACGAACAGCATCTCACTATGGTTTTTCAGAGACTAGAAGAGCACGGGTTAATAATCAGTCCAGCCAAATGCAAATTCGGCGTGTCACAAATTGAGTTTTTGGGACACAGAGTTTCACCGAAGGGGGCAGTCCCACTGCCAGACAAAGTTCACGCAGTAAAAAGTTTCCCACGGCCACAAACGGTCAAATCGCTGCAAGAATTTTTGGGAATGGTTAATTTTTACAACCGTTTCCTCCCCCGCGCAGCTCGGCTCATGCAGCCCCTATATGACGCGCTTAGAAAACAAAAACCTTCCAACGCGGTCGAATGGACCCCGGAGCGCGAACGCGCTTTCGCGGAAGTAAAAAGTGCCCTAGCTAATGCCACATTGCTGGTTCACCCTGACCCCTCGGCCCGCATTGCGCTAACCAGAGATGCTTCAGACCTGGCCATAGGGGCGGTTGTAGAACAACACGTCGGCGGAACCTGGCAACCTTTGGCATTTTTCAGCAAATCGCTAAACCAAACTGAGCGTAAATACAGCACCTTTGACAGGGAGCTGCTAGCGCTTCATTTATCCATCTGCCACTTCCAGTTCTGGTTGGAGGGGCGGCGTTTCACGGCTTTTGTAGACCACAAACCGCTCACCTTTGCGATGGCTAAAATTTCTGAACCGTGGTCAGGCAGGCAACAAAGACAGCTAGCTGCGATTTCAGAGTTCACCACAGACATTCGACATGTGGCAGGCAAACTTAACGTGGTAGCAGACTGCCTCTCTCGCACTGTGACATCGCCAGAGCGCGAGGAGACAGATTATACTACCTCAGCCGCAGAACTCTTCGCCAATGCGGACACATACGCAGCCCCAATCCACGTAGGGATAGATTATGCAGCCATGGCGGAGGAGCAAAGTAGTGACGCGGACGTGCGAGCACTCCTGTCTGGACCAACAGGGTTAAGGCTGGAGGAAAGGGGTTTACGCGACGGTGTGCCCCCCCCTAATATGCGACATCTCAACCGGCCGACCTCGCCCGGTAGTCCCAGCTGCATGGCGCCGCCGTATTTTCGACTCAATTCACTCCCTCGCGCACCCAGGTGTGCGCGCTTCGGTTAAAATGGTCGCCGAAAAGTTTGTGTGGCCTGGCCTGCACAAAAACGTAAAAGAATGGGCAAAGACTTGCATTTCTTGTCAGCGCGCCAAAATACACAAACACACAAAAGCCCCTCTAGAGCCTTTTCGAATCCCTGCTAGAAGGTTCGACCATGTTCATGTCGACCTCGTGGGACCACTACCTTCCTCCCAAGGTTTCACACATCTGTTAACAATGATAGACCGTACTACGCGCTGGCTGGAGGCGGTCCCTCTGGCGTCAACCACAGCGGAGGAAGTTGCTCGCGTTTTTTTGACAAACTGGGTGGCACGTTTCGGCGTCCCATCGGACATCACGTCTGATAGGGGGCCTCAGTTTGTCTCGGAGCTTTGGTCAGCCATGGCCAGCAGCTTAGGAGCGACAATTCACCGCACCACCGCTTATCACCCTCAGGCTAATGGGTTATGCGAGCGTTTTCACAGGTCTCTTAAGGCCGCCCTCAGAGCCTCACTAACGGATACAAATTGGGTAAATAAACTTCCTTGGGTTTTATTGGGGTTGCGTGCTGCACCTAAAGAGGATCTAGACGCCTCCCCAGCAGAATTAGTTTTTGCACAACCTCTCAGGCTCCCAGGTGAATTTTTACCGGAGAACCCAGAGCCAAGGCATCTTCCAGCCCCAAGGTTTTTAGGCAGCAACGGACCGGACTCTCTCCCCGGGCCGGCACATCACTCTTTTCCACGGGTTTTTGTCCCCCAAGCTTTAAAGAACGCTGAATTCGTTTTTGTTAGGCATGAAGCTTTAAAACCAACCTTCCGCCCACCATACGATGGACCATTCAGAGTGCTGGAACCTGGTGATAAGCATTTTGTGCTTGATTTTGGGGACAGAAAAGAAACAGTCAGCATTGACAGACTTAAACCTGCCTTCTTGTTGAGAGACGAGCCTGCACGGTTGGCGAGAGCACCTCGGCGGGGTAGACCCCCCAAGAGAAAAGACTCAGCCCCCCTGCAGGGAACAAATAATCACTCTCCTTCCCAAGCTGCAGATTCCTTACAGGAGGGTCCCACCAGGAAGCCCGAACGGACCCACAGCAGATTCGGAAGAAGATTAAAGCCCAGACAGCACAAGGACTGATGCAAACTACTCAAAAGTTGTTCACTAATTGTGCTGTAACAGTTTTGGACTGACTTGTGATATTACTATGCTGTTATGATTACCACTGAATTCTCTACAAGAGCATAGCTGCTGGAAAGTTTCTTCTTTGTCAAGAGGTATAGCAGTTAGTATGTCATAATAATTATCTTAAACTGTGAATTTTCCTATTGTCCTTTTCTTAGTCGTTTGGGGGGGGGGGGCTGTGGTCTATATTAATCATATATCCCATAACCTACATATGTATAAGCAATGGAGAATGTTTGGTGATTACATATGTAAAGCGACTTCACACCTCAGAACAGGACAAAGGGTCTCAACCGCCAGTGAAGATCAAAGAGCATCCGAGGCACTGCGGTGGAGACCAGATAGGTCGCCCTGACCTCCAGGGGCCAGGTGGAGGGGTACGGAGACAAAGGAGGATAATTAAGTTAATGGGGGATGTCAGCTTTGTATGCATGTCTTTTGTTGTGTGTGAGTATAAGTACACAGAGCCGAATGTGTTCGCTCTCTTACTTCTTCTGCTGCTGCACTAGATGAGACTTGTTAGAGGAGCAAAGCTGATAATAAACTTTGGTTTATAAGTCACATCGCCTCGTCATTACGAGCTCTTCTACATTCATCTCAATACTTTGTTATATACCCTTTGCTGGGAATGACAGAGGTCAAACGTTTTCTGTAAGTCTTCACAAGGTTTTCACACACTGTTGCTGGTATTTTGGCCCATTCCTCCATGCAGATCTCCTCTAGAGCAGTGATGTTTTGGGGCTGTCACTGGGCAACACGGACTTTCAACTCCCTCCAAAGATTTTCTATGGGGTTGAGATCTGGGGACTGGCTAGGCCACTCCAGGACCTTGAAATGCTTCTTACGAAGCCACTCCTTGGTTGCCCGGGCAGTGTGTTTGGGATCATTGTCATGCTAAAAGACCCAGCCACATTTCATCTTCAATGCCCTTGCTGATGGAAGGAGTTTTTCACTCAAAATCTCACGATACATGGCCCCATTCATTCTTTCCTTTACACGGATCAGTCGTCCTGGTCCCTTTGCAGAAAAACAGCCCCAAAGTATGATGTTTTCACCCCATGCTTTACAGTAGGTATGGTGTTCTTTCTCCTCCAAACACGACAAGTTGAGTTTTTACCAAAAAGTTCTATTTTGGTTTCATCTGACCATATGACATTCTCCCAATCCTCTTCTAGATCATCCAAATGCTCTCTAGCAAACTTCAGATGGGCCTGGACATGTACTGGCTTAAGCAGGGGGACACGTCTGGCACTGCAGGATTTGAGTCCCTGGCGGCGTAGTGTGTTACTGATGTAGCCTTTGTTACTTTGGTCCCAGCTCTCTGCAGGTCATTCACTAGGTCCTCCTGTGTGGTTCTGGGATTTTTGCTCACCGTTCTCATGATCATTTTGACCTCACGGGGTGAGATCTTGCGTGGAGCCCCAGATCGAGGGAGATTATCAGTGGTCTTGTATGTCTTCCATTTTCTAATAATTGCTCCCACAGTTGATTTCTTCACACCAAGCTGCTTACCTATTGCAGATTCAGTCTTCCCAGCCTGGTGCAGGTATACAATTTTGTTTCTGGAGTCCTTTGACAGCTCTTTGGTCTTGGCCATAGTGGAGTTTGGAGTCTGACTGTTTGAGGTTGTGGACAGGTGTCTTTTATACTAATAACGAGTTCAAACAGGTGCCATTAATACAGGTAACGAGTGGAGGACAGAGGAGCCTCTTAAAGAAGTTGTTACAGGTCTGTGAGAGCCAGAAATCTTGCTTGTTTGTAGGTGACCAAATACTTATTTTACTGAGGAATTTACCAATTAATTCATTAAAAATCCTTCAATGTGATTTTCTGGATTTTTTTTCTCATTTTGTCTCTCATAGTTGAGGTATACCTATGATGAAAATTGGAGACCTCTCTCATCTTTTAAGTGGGAGAACTTGCACAATTGGTGGCTGACTAAATACTTTTTTGCCCCACTGTACCTGGTGGTGTTGTGTCTGTCCTGTGTCTGTACCACCGATCACACGAACAGTCCTTTTCCATTTTCAGTGCATCATCTATGCATTGCAGGGTGATAAGCTTCCATTTATACAGTCTATGGCATAACCAGGAACATCAGCAACAAGTACCAGAACTACACCAAAACATTCAAAAAATACAAAAACCACAAGTGCTGAAATTAGCTGCCACTTGAGTGCAAAACACGTATGTGGACTATACATTAAAATGAAATTGAAAAACTTTTAAAAATGCTATTTTAAATGCCCCTGCTCCTCCACTCTTACTGACTGATTTAACACTACTGCAGAAACTGGACGCTCCGCCCATAATCGTTCCTACAGCAGCACCCGCAGGAATAAAGTGGATAAAGTATACAAAAAAAAATTCTGAATGCCAGCAACACGCTAAGCATTCCTTGGTATAAGTTACTTATAAGTTATTGAAACATTCTATATAAGTTACTAATACGTTATGTATACGTCCAAGTCATTATGGATATGCGATGCATACGCCCAAAATTTTCTTTTGGGCGTATGCCAGCATTTTAGAGGAATTTTGATACGTCGGCAAATGTTGCCTAAATCGTCAAGGTGTGACAGGGCCTTTAGCCTGATTGATTATAACATTAACCAATCAAGCTAAGCACAAATGCTTATGTAGCTAGAAACGCTCTGTCCAAAGTCGCCTTTTTTGAGGATTTTGTGGTCAAATTTGTCCTAGTGGGCCACCTTATTTTAGATATATTTGCACAGGACGCCATTTTTGTTCACTTTGTTTTATGCTGCTGAAAGCTAAGCATGTTGGTTAGTATGTTGCACTGAGCACTGTTAACAAGTTGAATGGGACATTTAGTGAGTTTATGTGTATCCATGCTTGTGTAAAAAGTCAGAATTTATTTTGAGATGATTAATTTCTGTACACTTAAGTAATTTAGCATTTTTTGTTCACTCCATTTTATGTTGCAGAAAGCATGTCAAGGGGTCTGCAACGTGTGATTGAGCCTTGTTCAAAGGAGAATAAATGACAGTCGGGAGTCCCACTGCCACATTCCAGAACCCTGCTTCCAGTGTCTCATCCTTCACCCATCACATCTTTTATATTAAAATACAACGCAGAGCCTCAGGAGGGCTAAGTTTGAGGAACTGGTGCCTAGCAAGTGGGTTACATCTTTGGTGCTGTGACCCGGATGTGGCTTTTCTGCCACTCCTGGGAGAAGCTGGCTGATATTATCCACTAAACTGTGAAATACTGGGTGATCATCTGAAAGTGGAACTTCATCACCTTTGTCCACGGACATATCCTTTGCTGTGTGTTTTATAGTTTGTAAAAAGGAATATAAAAAGCAAGAGAGATTAACTTTTAATGATTTTGAGCATTTGTATATTGCACTGGTTGAAATCAACATTATTGTGGTTTCACTTTTGTTTTATTTTAATTCAGAAGTTGCTTTAGGAAGCAGTTGATAAAATGTTGAATGTTTTGATATTTTTCCATTTAAAAGTGATAAATGCTAATTCCCCCCTTATATGCCATTTTGTGAAAACATCCTAAACATATTAAGGACTCACACACTTAAATTTTAACACTGACTATACTCACAAACATAAAGCACACTCAGAAGAAAGATGCAGAGTAGTCATGCAGAGACCCCATTCAGGCTGGAGGGAGCCACTGCTGCGGTGCCTCATCACACCCCCAGCTCTATCACACATGTTGGCCACCCTCCCACAAACACAACCCAAGTCCAGTTTTTGAGTAATGATCCTGTGGCACAAGACATAGTGAGGCCAAAACATGCCAACCAAGTGTATGTGGACATTGAAGCAGGCTCACCACCCAACCCATCACCCCCAGCGTAGTACCCTTATGACACCAGTGCTGCCCCAGCCCAAACACCCATGCTGCTGTGAGCTGCTGTGTCATGGCAGCACCAACTCCCTGTCAATAGTCCAGCAGTCACACATCCTGTGCCACAGCCAACGTTGCAGCAGTCCCCATTCCCTGGACCCTCTTACAGTCCCTATGGGCAAGTGCCAAATGTTCTCTAGCCACAATCCCCTGTCAGCCACCCATTCCAGGTTCAATCTCCAGTCCCTCACTTGATCCCAATGCCCCCTGTACAGACGGAGATGTTAGAGTCATCACCACAGAGTGTCATGCAAAACCCCTTCCCAGTTATACTACAGCCACCATCTGGCCTCATTCACCAGCAAAAACTGTCCTCTCAGCATCCCATCTATGGCAGTGTGGTCCCTAACCCACCCTCTGTCACCACCCCATGGGCCACTGAAACAGTGAAACCAGGCTACTTGAGTACAGCCAACTTGCCTCCTAATTCCATAATGCCTCCACATGGCCTCATCCCAGTATACCATGCCAACCAGCACAAAGCTGAGCATCAGCCAGGTGCATCAGTGCCTAATACTCAATTCACATCCCTGGTTGGGCTCACCCCTACCATGCTACCCCTGCGCCAATCCTTGCTACACCGCAGATGGCATACAGTGGCTTTGTGCAAACCCATCAAGTTAAGAATGTGCAGGTGTTTACAGGTAACACAGACAGCAAGATGTTTGTAGAGGACTGGATACAGGACATGCAATATCTCTTGGATGCTATAGACCTACCAACGCATCTTCGGTTTCCCACAGTTGTGCAACACTTAAGTGGTGAAGCTAGAAGGCTTGTTTTGAACTTGCCACCCCATGAGCAGACCACTGAAAAAATATTTAAGGAGCTAAGAGTGGAGTATGGTGATTTACAAGAGTCCCAAGATCCACTGGCCGATTTCTACGAGCATTGTCAGCACCAAGGAGAGGCTGCATGCTCCTAGGCCATAGCCCTGGATACAACCTTGCGCGCTGTGGAGGAAAGTCAGCTAGGAAGGGGGGCTTTCCAGATTGTGATTGTCAACTTAGCCGGCAGTTTTTCAGGGGCCTAACCAATGAGGTGTATGCAAGAATTGCACGCATAAAGTTGAGGCTTCTGAGCTTTTGAGAACTCTAAGCTGAACTCAGGGATCTGGCAAGAGAATCCAAGAAATTTAATCCCCAACACAAATGAAGGAAAACTTATGCCCAGGTCCATGTAACTGAAGAGAGAAATACAAATATCAAAGGGGAGAGAGTGAAGCAGAATGCTGAGATATCCAAGTTGACTGAGATGGGGAAAAAACTGGTTTGTAACCAGGAGGAGCAAATGCTAAAGTTGTCTCATCTGGAGAGCAGATTATCCCTTAGTCCCCCCACTCAGCCAGCAAGAGCTCCTCCACCATCAGGAGGTGAGGCACAGGGCTTGGATGTTACCTGTTATAGGTGTGGACAAATAGGGCACATAGCTCAGATCTGCTGTGCAGCTCTTCTGAATCCCAATACTCCCTGGGGCCGCCAATTTCAGACTATGAACCCCCAAGATGCGTTTGTGTCCCAGCCAGCCCAGCATTTAAACACCTGAAACCCATGGTGACAGGGGCCACCATGGGTAACCAACAATACTCCTTCCAGCAAAAGAATTCGACTAAGAGAACCCCACTGGTGGGGCCCAGGAATGAAAGAGACATGGAAGTAAATGGGAAAGTGTGCAGGGCTCTCTTAGATTCAAGGTCACAAATCACTAGCATCACCCACAGTTACTGGTGCAGCCACCCTTCCCTCTGCCAGCAAAAATTGCAGCCCTCAGAGATCCCCATAGAGGGTGCTGGAGGCCAGAGAGTACCCTATTATGGTGTTCTGTACATTACACTCAAAATCTTTGGTGATGATTCCAGCCTTTGTTGTTCCTGACTCAGAGTATCGCTCTAGTGCTCCTCTCCTGGTGGGGACCAATGTCATTCGTGCTGCCAGAGACCACCTCAGAACAATCTATGGCCAGCAATTTTTGGATCAGGTTAAAGAATGTCGCCCACAGTGGTATATAGCTCTATTGGAGTTAAATGACATCGAGAAGTGTGTGCTGGAGAGCAGAGTAGGTCCTGCTGTGTACAATGGGCACAAGATTCAGATTCCTGTGGGCAAAGAAATGGGTATAATGTGTAAGACAAAAGCTGGGCCACAAAGACTTACACAGCTTTAATAGAGAGCCATTCCTCTACACAGCTTCCCAAACACCTACTGGTGACTCGAGCTCTTGTTGATGTAAAGAGAGGCCGTGCTCCAGTTTGAGTGATGAACTTATCCCAGCATGCTCTAACGTTAAGGCCACACACTTGGCTGGCTGATGCCTTCCTGGTGGACCAGGTAGCAGATTTTCCTGGAAAAAGGCTGGTAGGACCATCAGACAGTGGGAGTAACAATGTACCCCAGAGCCTGGTACAGTTGGTGTCAAGCTGTGCAGTGGACCTCAGTGGGGCTGCAGTGGAAAATGAGAACCAGCGTTTGCTCCTCAGGGAATTGTTGGAGAAACATGCAGATGTTTTCTCACAATACTCAATGGACTATGGTCACACGAAAACCATGCAGCATGAAATCCGTTTGATTGTTTCTAGAGCATTTCGACTCCCTTAACGAAAAATCCCCCCATCCCAGTGGCAAGAAGTACGAGAGCTCCTGACGAATATGGAATCAGCAGGTGTCATCCGTCCCAGTAAGAGTCCTTATGCATCCCCAGTAGTCATCGTAACAAAGAAAGATGGGTCTTTAAGGTTATGCATCGACTACAGGAAACTTAATTCATGCAGTGCAAGGGATGTCTTCCCCCTGCTCAGGGTAGAGGAGGCCCTGGAAGCTTTAGGGCAGGCACAATACTTCTCCACACTGGACCTTACATCAGGTTACTGGCAAGTGGAAGTGGCAGAACAGGACAAATACAAAACTGCCTTCAGCACTCCCATGGGATTGTATGAGGATAACCGGATGCCCTTTAGGCTGCAGAATGCTCCATTGACCTTTCAAAGGCTGATGTCATGTTGTTTTGGTGACCTAAATTTTACTCACCTCCTGATTTATTTGGATGACCTCATCATATTCTCAAAGTCCTTTGATGAGTACCTGGAGAGACTGCAGGTTGTATTCAGTCGGCTAAGGGAGCATGGCTTGAACCTAAAACCATCCAAGTGCCAACTATTGAGAAAGGAGGTGCAGTACCTGGGTCACCTAGTCTCTGCAGAAGGAGTCAAGATTGACCCAGAAAAGATCTGCAAAGTGAGGGATTGGGTGAGACCTGAAAATTGAAGGGAGGTTCTGCAGTTTTGGGGATTTGCAGGGTACTACAGGCAGAATGTAAAGGGCTACTCCACTTTAGTTGCCCCCTTATACTGACTCACCTCTGGTGATTCAAAGAGGAAAATTAGAGGGAAAAAGAAAACCCTTGCTCCTAACCCACCCTTTCTGTGGACTGATGAATGTGAGGATGCATTCCAATCATTGAAAGAAAGGTTATGTTCTGCACCCATCCTAGGCTATCCAGACTATAGCCTACCTTTTATCCTCCAGACAGATGTCTCAAGGGAAGGGCTTGGTGCTGTCCTGGCACAGACGCAGGATGGGGTAGAGAAGGTTATTGCCTATGCAAGCCGAAGTCTAACTCCAGCTGAAACAAGATATCCTGCACATAAGCTGGAGTTAGACTTCGGCTTGCATAGGTGCATAAGCTGGAGTTCCTCACCTTAAAGTGGGCTGTAACAGATAAGTTCTATGATCACCTATATGGGTGTAAGTTCTCAGTCCTTACTGACAAGAATGCACTTAAATATGTGATGTCAACAGCTAAGCTGGATGCTACAGGCCAGCAGCGGGTGTCTCAGCTGTCTATTTTTGAATTTGACATCCAGTACCGCAGGAGACAGAGTAGCTCAAATGCAGACGCCCTCTCCCATATGTCCAACCAGGACGTCCACCAAATCCTACACATATTCTCATAGAAGGTGGAGGTCAGTGAGCAGGAAACCAATGATGTAACCTCCAGCCCAGACCGCCTGCCAGCTCCGCCTGTAGCTGATAACCTTAACCCCTCTGGAGGGTTCAGTGAGCCCTATAGCAATGTGGGGATGAAATCGCTTCCTGCCACGACCAAGCAAGAGATGCGTGCATGACAGAAAGAGGACCCTGTTATTGGGCCAGTTTTGCATTCCACAATGAGGAACAAAAACAACTGATAGAAGTGAAAGGATTGGAGGTGGGGCTTTAATGCAGCTTCTCTTAAAAGAGTGGAGGAGGTTAGTAGTGAGAGATGGTATCTTGTATCGACATGTAAAAGTTGATCAAAGGGGGACGGTGGAACAACTGGTTTTGCCGAAGATATTTTATACAACAGTTAAGACTTCCCTCCACGATTACTCAGGGCATCTGGGGTTTGAAAGGACTCTCCAAATGATCCGAGAGCGGTTCTATTGGCCAAAGATGTTCCAGGACATCAAGGATTGGTGTGAAAGGTGTGAACGATGCTGCCTTAGAAAGACCCCAACTGCAGGTGTTAAAGCCCCCCTGGTCAGCACTCACACAAGCTCACCCATGTAACTTGTTTGCGTGGACTTTCTGATCTTGGAGAAGTCAAAAGGTGGTATTGAAAACATGCTCATTGTCACCGACCACTTCTCCAGGTTTGCACAGGCATTCCCCACCAAGGACCAAAAAGCCAAAACAGTGGCCAAAATACTTTGGAAGAATTTCTTCTGTCGCTTTGGCTTCCCAAGTAAGTTGTATGCAGACCAAGGGTGTAATTTTGAGAGTGCAATAGGAGCAGTGTAAATGCACTGGCATTAGCAAAACATAATACACAACCCCCTATCACCCTCAGGGGAATGGGACCACAGAAATGTTCAACAGGACCCTCATGAACATGCTGGGGATGCTGGCGCCTCACCTAAAACCCCGCTGGCATGAATATGTCGAAGCTATGACTCATATCATGATTCAGCTGGGTTCACACCATACTTTTTGATGTTCAGCAGACATCCCAGACTTCCAGTTGATTTGGTCTTCAATCTGCCTACCACCCAGGATACAAATGGGTACAGTGAGTGTGTCCAAACCCTACAAGACTGTCTCTCATAGGCATATTCCCATGCTAATCAGATGTCTCACCAGGCCAAAGAACAACAAAAAAGATGGTATGACAAAAAGGTGCAGGGCAGCGTCTTTAAACCTGGTGATTGAGTCCTGGTCAGAGTCTGCCATGTGGAAGGGAGGCAGAAGTTGGGAGATGGATGGGAAGCACAGCCATACATTGTGGTAAAGAAACAATTGGGAATCCCAGTGTATGTGATACAACTGGAAGATGGAGGACCAGAAGTGGGACAGACTGCTGAGGGAACAACGGACAAGGAGGACGTCTGTCCCCAAGCACCTATCATACCTAGAAGGTTAGTTAGTTAGTTAATTCCCTTCACACCAAGTTGATGCATTGGGCGGCGCCTATCTCCGTTTCTCTGACCCTAGGCCACACAGCTACTGTAAGTAGTGAAAGCTACAGTGGGGGGTCGGTCCTCTGGTAGCTCTGTGTGTAACTTTACTTTCCCCGTTCCATTATAACCCATCCCAAAAACGTGTTCCACCAAGTAAACTGTCATTTCAGTCCTGTGTTCTGGAAAGCGACCAGCAAAAGATGGAGAGAGGAAGACCACTGTGGCAAAAAGTCAAGTCATAGAGGACTGCAGGACATATACAGTATAAACACTACAGACTTATTGCAAGCGCTCATAAGCGCATTTGCCTTTACTAATAAAGCAATATTTTTCCTTCTGTATTTTTCTTTTCATAACTCGAGTGCATTCGTGCTAAGGAAATGGGTTATCTGTTTTTTGTATTGATGACAGGGGCGTCATCAAATTAAGAACAGGTAGATGTAAGGTGGATGCCGATGTTGTCCTCTTGAGGGCACCATTAGCCTAGTTTTTTGAGGATTTTGTGGTCAGTTTGTTCTAGTGGGCCACCGTATTGTGGATATATTTGCACAGGGCACCATTTTTGTTCACTTTGTTTTATGTTGCTGAAAGTTAAGCATGTTGGGCAGCATAGTGTAAGAATATTGGGAATATGCGGAGTGGAACACAGCCTGCGGCTGATGTCACCATGCCAGTATATGTTAGGGCAATCCGCCATCTCATGGGAGTTGAGAGTTGGTTGGGAGTTACAGCTAGTTACAGGTGTGCATGTCCAGAGCTATGACCGAGTGTACACGTGCTTATTACTACAACGACTTGTAATAAAGTTCAGTTCGTGCACAGCATCCTCGTCCATCTTCATTCCAGGTTTGTGGACATAACATTTGGCGACAAGAATTTCGAACCATGGAAGCATGCTTGAGACTGCTGCGGCCTTTCCTCGAGTCTCCAGGTGAACCAACCATCCTGTGGCCACTATGGCTGAACGCGTTCGAGACTTACGTTGCTGTGTTGGACCTGGGAATACTGGATAAAGTAAGGAAACAAGCACTACTTGTCCACAACCTCGGCATAAAAGGTCAGAGGATTTTTCACACACTGGGTCAGACGGAGTTGTATGTGGATGCTGTTGAACAGCTAGCTAGCTATTTTTCTACACCGGACAACATGATAACACAACAAATTCGATTCCACCAGAGGCAACAGTTGGTGAGTCCACACAACAATTCATCCCCGACCTGAGACATCTAGCTAGCATGTGCCGTTTTGGACTGTTAGAAGATGAGATGGTGCGGGACCAGTTAGCTAAGCACAAGTGTAACCCAAGGCTAAGAGCTAAGATGCTAACGGCACCAAACAACATGACGCTAGCTAGCACGATACAGCTAGCATTCCAGCTTGAGTCAGTGGAGAAGCTAGCATCAGAGCTAGGTGGGCGCCAACTACAGAAGCTACCCAGACAGACGACGCTAGTTAACGCGGTGGGCACGGAGGAACGTGAAGACATGGTAGACGAATACCAGGCAAACGCCATTAACTGAAGGACCACTCCGAGAGGCCCTGTCTGTGGAAGCTGAGGGTCCCTGACGCACCAGGACAGAGCACATTTTTGCCTGGCAAGAGGACAACGTTGTAATAGGTGTGGACGCTTGAACCATTTCGCTAGAGTGTGCCAGTCGCCGGTGCCATGGAGCCCGCCAAGCAAGCAAAGCCGCCCACCAATGACCACCATTCATGCAGTAAGCCCTGACATCAACGGTTATGCATACAGCATGGTTGAATTAAACGGTGTGGCTGTACCACTACTGCTTGACACGGTGGCAGTTAAGTCAATGTTAAACTGGGCCATGGTGAAGAAATTTTTTCCCAACTACAAAATTAAGAAGAACCCAGCAGAGCTGTATGGCTACAGCGGTCACAGACTCTGTAATGTAGGAACGGTTGAGCTAACGGTCTACTGCAAGTCTAAGATTGTGTATGACTTCACGTTCCAAGTGGCGGCGCACAGTGATAACATTATGGGATGTGACCTCTTCTACAGACTGGGCTTCGTTATCCGAGACAGTCTGGGTTTGAGAACTGGGGCATGACAGACCTCGACAACATGGTGTGGGATGAGAAAATCAGGGCGGCGTCGACACCAAACCATCCACCCTGTGCGTTCAGGAGGAGAGCTGCCCGGGAGGAGGGCAGCGACCAGACTCGCCTCTGTTCCTCACCCAGCCAGAGCCACAGGAGAGGGAGCCCATGCATGCAGAAAACCTTGAGGCACAACAACAACAACTGGGAACAGACACTGTTCACGACGCGGCACAACAAAGCACATCAGATGGGAGAGAGGAGGAACCGGACTGCTTCTGTATCCACACTCAACATCATTCTACGACAGGTGAAGATTCTGCTACAATGAACAACATGGGAGAGACACCGATACCTTCCGTACCCACGACCAGCCTCAGATTACGGAAATGGCAATGACGGGTGAAGGGTCGGCAACAAACACGATAACAACTGAACAGTTACTGCACGACGGAGATCATAAACCAGACGAGCATGCAGCGCCACCGTGATCACAGTGGCACATGAGGCTGAGCAAGGCGCCACTCCAAATCATGGACTGGGTTCGAGTCCGCACCGGCGAGAGACCAGGACAGTGATTGACTGGAGTGGATGTGGAGTGGAACGCGGCCTGCGGCTGACGTCAGCACGCCAGTATATATTAGGGCGGTCTGCCGTCTGCCATCTCATGGGAGTTGAGAGTTGGTTGGGAGTTACAGCTAGTTACAGGTGTGCATGTCCAGAGCTATGACCGAGTGTACACGTGCTTATTACTACGACTTGTAATAAAGTTCAGTTCGGGCACAGCATCCTCGTCCATCTTCATTCCAGGTTTGTGGACATAACAGGCAATATGTTGCACTGAAAGAGCAATATTAACAAGTTGAATTGGACATTTAATGAGTTTATGTTTATCTATGCTTGTGTAAAAAGTCAGACTTTATTTTGAGATGATTTATTTCTGTACACTTGAGTAATTTAGCATTTTTTGTTCACTCCATTTTATGTTGCTGACAGCATGTCAAGGGTCTGCAACGTGTGATTGAGCCGAGTTCAAAGGAGAATAAATGACAGTCAGGAGTCCACTGCCACATTCCAGAACCCTGCTTCCAGTGTCCCATTCTTTACCCACCACGTCTTGTATATTTAAACACAACACAGAGGCTCAGGAGGGCTAAGTTTGAGGAACTGGTGCCTAGACTAGCCTAGCAAGTGGGTTACAGTAACAACAGAAAACATTTGATTTTTGGCAGAGTGTTACTTTAAATGCCCAGTCACACAAAGGTTTGCTTTCATGTTTAACAAATTTTCTCACAGTAAATTGCTCACATGGGATGCTTGTGCTGTGTTGTTAATCCTATGTATGTAAACATTTAATTGATATGGAAAAACACACATCATCACTGACCTATAAAAGAATAAAAATTAACCTATAAATGAAAAATATTTTTTGTTCTTTTTGTGAGCTCACGCCACAAGATAAATACAACAAAAAATACAAAAACAAATAAATAAATCCCCTCAGTCAAATTATTCTTTAACATTGTTTATTAGGTGTGTGTTTTGTGATTACTGTTTTCAAGAGCACAAAAAGAAATTATCAAAATGGATTGTGGACAGTTATCAGAATGTTAAATATCAATACCAGTGTATCATGACACTCCTGAATCAGAGGCTGAACGGTTGTTTTGCACAGATTGTACATGTGCTTGTGTTTGTCTCTATGTGTATGCCGTCTTTGGAAGCAGTTTACATGGGCCATGGAGTTACACAAACACAAACACCACTCTCCTCCTCCTCCTCCTCCTCTTCTCCACACCCTCCATGTTCCTTCCTGTTTCCTGATCCGCTGTCTGCTGCACAGGAAGCCTGGTTGTCCAACCTGAGCCTGGCACCAACTCATGAGTCAAGTTGTAAACTCTGCAGACATGTGAGAGTAAGAACATGCTTTTTTTCTGATCTCCATCTCTAACCACGTTAACTCTCTTATTGTTTCTCTAACAAATGGCTCTTGGGGTCTTTAACTCTGTATACAAAGCCACATTTGTCCTCCACGTTGACCACCTGCTGACTCTTGGCTTTACTGTCTGTGAGTAAGCTGTGTCCAGCTGGGAGTCTGTAGACTGTTTGCACCTGCTGGCTCTGATGCAAGCCTGAGTCAATCAATGAAAACATGAATTAAACCAATAATACTCTTGTAATTTCCCCTCTGGGGATCAATAAAGTATACTAAATCTAAAAAAAAAAAAAAAAAAAAAATCTAAAAAATCTACATGTTGTATACGTTTTGTCCACTAGATGGCCTGGTAGAAAAAATGAAGTCCCACATGAGGCCTCTTCTATATGAACCATTTTGATGAAAGGCCTCAAGTCCTCCAGAAAGCCTCATCTGGCTATCACTAACGAACAGCACCTCTCTTCTTAAACAAAGACGGGAGCTCTGCTCCTCCTTCTATCACAATCAGGAAGCATATACACATAATGCACCTTCAAAATAAAAGCATGTGTCACAGTGTGTAAAAGCATTCACAGATAACAATACTTATAATGCCCCCACTCGCTTTTAACTCATTGTGTTTCCTGAAAACACAACATTAATACATCTTTCTCATTTTATCTTGATGTATACAACAAACAATATTTACACGTTTATGTACCAGACATTTCCTGAGCAAACCTTTTCAGCTTTACTTTAGTAGCAGGCTTTGTCATTATATCAGCAAGCATTTGCTCAGTCCGACAATACTCCAGAAGTACTCTTCCACTGTTTACAACCTCTCTGATGAAGTGGTACTTAATGTCTATATGTTTACACCTTTGCCTGTTCACAGGGTTTTTGGCAAGTGCAATAGTGCCTTGGTTGTCTTCTTGCACTTTTGTTTGTGCATAATGATAACTGTCTAGTCCCTTCAGAAGTTGTTCTAAATATATACATTCCTGCATTGCTGATGCTAAGGCAATGTATTCTGCTTCACAAGTAGATAGTGCAATTGTTGGTTTTCTTGTCTTCCATGAGATCAGAGAGCTTCCTTCACTCAGACTGACACAATAACCAGAAATACTATGCCTATCTGTTCTCTCTGATTCCCAGTCTGCATAACTGTAAACTTTTAGACCGAGTTTACTTGTGTCATTTTTTGTAGCATAATCTCTGTTCTGCAGTACCTTTAAGGTATCTGAACACATGTTTAACAGTGTTCCGATGTTCCTCAGTTGGATCATTAAAGTGCTGGGAAAGTTTACTGACAACAAAACTTAAGTCAGGTCTAGTGCATGTAGACAAATATATTAAACTTCCCATTGCCTCTCTGTACTTTCTTGAATCAGTCATTTTTTCAGCATCTTCTATATAATCAAGTTTCAGTTCACATGGTGTCCCTCTGGACTGACAATCTTTCATTTAATAATAATGGATTAGATTTATATGGCAAGTGACATGTCAAAGCACTTACAGTGAGTCCATTATTCATTCACTGCAGACAGACATTGATAGTGGTAAGCTACTACTGTAGCCACAGCTGCCCTGGGGTAGACTGATGGAAACGTGGCAGCCAATCCGTGCCAACGGCCTCTCCGACCACTACCAAACATTTATACACATTCATACCCAGTGTCATGGACAGTGGAGGCAGCAGCAGGATGGCTAGGGAGAGCGGGATTCCAATCGCCAACCTTCTAGTTATTGGACGACCCACTCAACCTCCTGAGCCATTTCCACCCACATTTCCCTCCTCTGTTCCATTTTTGCTGAGCACTAAGCTGGACAGCAGGAAGTTCCATTGTTATATGGTCTTTGGTATGACCCAGCCGGGACTTGAACCCCGACCTCCCGGTTGTGGGGTGGATGCTCTACCTCAAGGCCTCCACTCTAGGCCACCACAAACCTCTCCAGTATTTTGTTCACATACCTTTTATGACAACGTGATCTTCTGTTTGCTCAAAGTCTGTCGCTAGGAAATATTTCCATCTTCCTAGATCTTTCATTTTAAACTTTTCAGTTAGCGGTGCTTTAACACTTTTCAACACACTTTCATTACTAGCTGCTATGATCAGATCGTCAACCCATATAATCAGGATTACCTTTTCATTCTGTTTTTCTTTTATATATATATATACACAGTGATCAGAGGGATTCTGTACAAAACCATTCTGACTCAAATATGTATGTAACAGCATTCCAATTTCTATCAAACTGCTTCAGACTATAGAGAGACTTGTGCAGCTTGTACACCAGTTTTTTCCACCTGTTTTGGTTTTGTCTCTTAACCTTCTGGCTGCGCAACATGTAACTCACAGTCAATAGGTGTATGCAAATATGCTGTCTTAACATCCATCTGATGAAGAATTAAATTCTCCTGAGCTGCCTTTTGCATGATGACCCTCACACTGGTCATATCAGCTGTGGGTGAAAATGTCTCATCATAGTCTACTCCAGATTTTTGACTGTGGCCTTTTGCTACAAATCTCGCCTTGTATTTTTCTGAACCATCATAATCAATCTTGAGAACATTAACCCATTTACCCCCCACTACATGTTTTCCTGGTGGCAACTGGGTAAGACTGAAGGTCTTATTTTCTTCTAGTGATTACACCTCCTCGTTCATTGCATTTTTCCACTGCCTTGAGTTGGTTGAAGGATGTCACACACTGCTCTGTAGCAAAAATCTATACGTGTTTGTAGTTTTTCTACCTTTTCATCTGTCTCAACGTCCTGTAGGTAAATTGGTTTCTGTCTCACCCTCTGTGGGTTCTTCCTGGCTGCGCTCTCAGTGTCAGCTCCTGACTAGGGCATTTCACTCTATTTTGGGGAAATCTCAGAAACATTTTCATTATCATGCCTTGATGCACTGTTTCCATTAACTTTTTCTTTGCTATCATGAACTATTGGACTTCTCTGTCATAATACTCAGTGTATGACTCAGATGTTTGTATCTCTTTTTCATTCGTTGTTTTGGCTGTGAATTTCACTAACTTGTGTTTTGGACTCTGCATCTGGATAATATACTAGATAAGATGGACTGTTTTTAGCTTAGCCAATAAAAATACCTTGTTCGCATCTGGGATCTAACTTCCCTTTCTCTTGTTTGTAGATGAAACACATGCATCCACATTTTTGCAGCTTGGAAATGTTTGGTTTCACACTTGTAAATAACTCATATGGAGTTTTCTTTGTACATCTGCTGAAGCACTTGTTCCTCACATAAGAAACTGTCTGAAGAGCATAGTTCCACAATTTATCTAGCAACTTACTCTCTAATAGTAAGCATCTGGCAGGACAGGAGCAATCAAATATAACAGAACAGGTGATCACAATCAGGAGTAAATGGAGATGGCTGGGATGATCACAGACACAGGACAGGTGGGGCTAAACAGATAATCACACACAGAGGATGCACAACAGTCAGAGGGGAGACAAGATCGCAGCACATAAAGATGATAATAATAATAACAATAATAATAATAATAAAAATAATGATAAACTTAGAAGATGACCCATGGAGAAACAAATATGCAAAACAGAATAATAATAGTGGCAAACCAGGATAAAGATGATACCGGAGTGGTGGCTCAGTTGGTAGCGCATCTGCCCCACACCCGGGAGGCAGGGGTTCAAATCCCGGCTGGGTCATGCCAAAGACCATATAAAAGTGGAACTTCCTGCCGTCCAGCTTGGTGCTCAGCAATAATGGAATGGAGGAGGGAAATCTGTGGTGGCGCCTTGCATGGCAGTGGCCCTCTGATTCTACACTTGGGGTGTGTGTGATTAACACTATAGATAGGTAAAACACAATTTTGTTCTACTGTACATGATTGGTTGTACGGTTGAATGACAATAAAGGGTGATTTAATTTTAATTTAATTTAATAACCAGAGTAAAATACAGAAAATTCCAAAATGAAAACTTAAAGCGTACCCCCCTCTTAAGTGGCGGCTTCCAGACGATCCCAGGGTAACATCAACAAAAGGAAAAAAAACAAAAAGCACTCACAGGGTGGGTGGTGGGGGTACAAGGCCAGGTGGGTGGAAACAAACTGCACCCCCCCACCCCCACAGCAATGTTCAAAACAAACACAGTTTATGGGCCAAACAAAGTCCAAGGCCCCAAGACCCAAAACAAAGTGGGTCGGGTAGTCTACCCAAGTCCATGGGCAACCAGACCACAACAAGTAACGGGTCAAGGGGTCTACCAAAGTCCATAGGCCCTTGGACCGGAGAACAACATGGGTCGGGGAGCCTGCCCCAGTCCATGGACCCACAGACCAGAATGCAGGGCCGGTCCGGCGGCCTGCCAATGTCCATAAGCCACCGAACCAGAGAACAAGGTGGAACAGTTGCCGCAGAAACACAGAGCTCACCAAACAAACACAGAGGAGCCCTATACTCTGTGACTGATGACTGCTTCACGCTGACCCTGGCCTTTGGAATAAAAGATGGAGGCACACCGGCCTCGGGCAACGAGTGGAGCAGACTGCTCAACCTCAATTCAATTCAATTCAATTCAACTTTATTTATATAGTGCCATTTCACAACAACAGCCATCTCATAGCACTTTCAACTGTAGAGGAAACCCTCACAATTGCAGAAAGACCCCAGCAATCAGGTGATCCCCTGTGAGTTAGTGCTTGGCAGCGGTGGAGAGGAAAAACTCCCTTTTAACAGGAAGAAATCTCCAGCAGAACCAGGATCAGGGAGGGGCAGTCATCTGCTGCGACTGGCTGAGGGGTGAGGGGATAGAGAAGATGAAAAGAACAGACATGTAGAGAGCAAACAGCATGATGGGGACTCAATCTATGGGAGAGAACAAACAGATGTTAATGACCAGCAAAAAAATATATATATTTCATTGAGAGTGAAGAAAGGATTGAAGTCCAGTGCAATAATTGGAGGTCCCCCAGCTGCCTAAACCTAATAGCAGCAAAACTAAGGGAGGGTTCAGAAACACATGATCCCTCCCTAATTGTAGGCTATATCAAAAAGGAAGGTTTAACCCTATTCTTGTAACTTGGATTTTTATTCATTTTTCATCATACATATTACATTCAGATCACAGTCTATATTTTAAAAAAAAAAGGAGCTAGAGTAAGAAAGAACAAAAAAAGGGGGGGGGGACAAATGTTGGAGCATCAAGTTTTTAGTTTCCATCTCTTAATTCTTCTGGTTTTTCAGTGTCTTTGGTTATTCTTTCAATTTCTGTCTCGTTGTTGCACTTTGTAGTGTGTCCATTTCCGCCATTTTTGTTCATATAGTCCTTCTTGCATTCTTTGTCGATATGTTAGTTTTTCCATCAAACGTATATCCTCAACAATGTCAGTCCATTGCTCTTGGTCAGGAAGAACTTCTGATCGCCATTTTCTTGTGATTGTTTTTTTACATGCAATCAACAAGATTTTAACTAGATATCTGTCCTCAGCCTGTATTACATTGTCTCTTTTAAGATCACATAAATACATCAGGTTACAGTTCATTGGTATATTATATCCTAATATCCTCTGTATTGTCACATGTATAGATTTCCAGAATGATGAGATTTTGCAGCATTTCCAAAACATATGTGAGTGGTCTGCATTTTGAGCCCCACAGCCCCTCCAGCATAAAGATTGGGTATTTGTATACTTTCTTTGAATCTGTGGTGTAATGAAATAGTGAATCAGGTTTTTCCATCCAAATTCCCTCCATGTCCTTGAACTTGTTGATGTGTGTTGCGTTTTCCATATTTCTTGCCAGTTTTCTTCTGTTATGTTTAAATTTAGCTCTTTCTCCCATTTCTCCTTTATATAGTTACTTGAATGTTTGTTTGCCATAAGTTTCTGATATAGCTTTGAAATAATTCTTATTTTATTTCCTGCATATGAGCTTAAAATGAATTGAATAATCTCACACATCTGTGTGGAGGTTATGCCTAATCTTCCTCATATAATAGTCTCTCATCTGCAGATATCTGAAGAATTCCGATTTTTCTAGTTTAAATTTTCTTCTGATGTTTACAAAGCTCCCGAAATCTTTTTTTCCGATATTGCCCCATGCTATGATTCCCTTGTTCACCAGATTTTTGTATCCCCTATCTTGCTTTGTCGGTTCAAACTGACTGTCAAATGCTACCCATTTCAATAGTTTTATGTCTTCCTTTATATTATACTTTTGTACTATTTTATACCACAGTTCCAAAGTAAATTTAGTGATTGGGTCTATTTGTTTGATTTGCTTATATGCATCCTTATCTCCTATTATGCTTTGTACTGGGAGTCCCTCAATTTCCTTCTCCATTTCTTTCCATTTTGCCTCATATCCTCCGTCGCACCAACATATGATATATCTTATTTGTGCTGAGTAGTAATATTCCTTTAGACTCGGCAGACCCATGCCTCCTTTCTCTTTTGGTAACTGGAGAGTTTTATATTTCACTCTTGGCTTTTTACCTTCCCAAACAAATCTCGATATCATCCTGTCCCACTTTGAGAACTGGGCACCAGGAATCTCTGTTGGTAGAGCCTGGAAGAGGTAAAGCAGTCTAGGTTGTATGCTGATTTTGACTGTCTCAATTTTTGAATTCAGATCCATATTTAAGGTTGACCATCTATCAATATCTTTTTTTATTTCTTGTTCCAACCTATCATAGTTTGCTTTATAGATTTTGCTTAGATCTTTAGGTATGTTCACTCCAAGGTATTTTATTTCTTTTTGTTTCCAGTTTAGTTTGATCTTATCAGTTATCTGGTTTAGAGGGTTATAGTGGAATATCAGTATTTGTGTTTTTGTTATGTTTATCTTGTATCCTGATAATTTTCCAAAATTTTCTATCAAGTTCATCATTTCCATTATTGATTCATCTGGTTGTTCAAGGTAAACTATAATATCGTCTGCAAATAGCCCAATCTTGTGTTCCGCTCCCTTTATCGTTACACTTTTTAATTTCTTATTTTGTCGTATCGCTTGAGCCAGTGGCTCTATGAACAGAGCAAACAAGGTGGGCGATAGGCAGCATCCCTGCCTGGTTGATCTTTGTATATTTACTTTGTCTGTTAAGCTACTGTTTATCTTGATTCTTGCCACAGGTTTTTGATACAGTGTCTTTATGCATTGTACTGATTTTTCATTAAATCCAAAGCGTTCCAGCACACTATATAGGAATTTCCAATTAACCCTAGCAAATGCTTTTTCTGCGTCTAAACTCATTATTACTGCGCTTTTCTTTTCTTTATGTATTTGATTAATTATATGTATTGTTCTCCTGATATTATCATGTGTTTGGCGTCCCTCTATGAAACCAGTTTGATCATCCTCTATCAGTTCCGTCAAGAATGTCTTTATTCGTTTACATATAATTGTATATATTTTACAATCCACATTTAATAAAGAGATTGGCCTATAGTTTCCGCATTGTTCCCTATCTTTCCCTGGCTTTAAAATAACTGAAATAATGGCTTCGTTCCATGATGGAGGCATTTTGTTGTTGTTTAACGTCCAATTAAATGACTTTAGGAGCTGTGGCATGAGTTCTTCTATAAACAGTTTATAAAACTCAGACAGGTATCCATCACTACCTGGTGATTTACCGTTTTTAAGTGACTTAATCACATCTTTCTCGTTTTGAAGCCACTGCCTGGAAGCAGCTCTGCGATCCACATGGTGAGGACATCGATGGCCTCATTCACACCTTCACGGGCTACCTCAGCTTCTGTGTGGACAAATCCGTTCCCACCAAGACCATACGGCGTCACTCAAACAACAAACCCTGGATCAACCCTGAGATAAAAACACTTCTGAGAGAGAAGAAGAGGATCTTCAGGTCGGGGAACAGGGAGATGCTGAAGTCCGTACAGAGGGAGCTGAGGAGAAAGATCAGAGAAGGCAAGGACAGCTTCAGGAAGAAGATGGAGGACAAGCTGCAACAGAGCGACATCAGCGGGGTCTGGAGAAACCTCAAAACCATCTCGGGGCTCCAGAATACCTCCCCCCAGGCCACGGGGGGCAGGGAGTGGGCGAACAACCTGAATCTGTTTTTCAATAGATTTGACCAACCGCCCTCCCCCCTGTCTGCACAACAACCACTGCTGCCTCTAAGAAATCAAGTCCTGCTACCCACTCCCCACTCCACCGACACCCCCCCCACTCCCAACACACAGCCCCCCATCCTGACCCTGACCAAGACCCAGGTGAGGACGGAGCTGAGGAAGATCAAGGCGAGGAAGGCGTCGGGACCGGACGGCATCAGCGCAAAGCTCCTCAAGTCCTGTGCAGACCAGCTGTGTGGGATTGTGACGTATATCTTCAACATGAGCCTGAAACTGGGGAGGGTACCACAGCTGTGGAAAACATCTTGTGTGGTACCTGTACCAAAAACTTCCCACCCCAAAGACCTGAACAGCTTCAGACCGGTGGCCTTGACGTCCCACTTGATGAAGACCCTGGAGAGACTGCTCCTTGCTCATCTCCACCCCCTGGTGGAACCAGCGATGGATCCACTCCAGTTCGCCTACCAGCATGGCATTGGGGTGGAGGATGCGGTGATCTTCCTCCTTCACCGTTCTCTGTCCCACCTGGAGAAGCCCGGGAATATGGTGAGGATCATGTTCTTTGACTTCTCCAGTGCTTTCAACACCATCCAACCGATGATCCTGAAGGACAAGCTGCTGCGCGCAGGGGTGGACCAGCACCTGTCATCATGGATCCTGGACTACCTCACGAACCGGCCTCAGTTTGTGAGAACCCGGGACTGTGTTTCCGACACGATCATCAGTAGCACGGGGGCCCCCCAGGGAACGGTGCTGGCTCCCTTCTTGTTCACTCTTTATACTGCGGACTTCTCACACAACACAACACATTGCCATCTACAGAAGTTCTCTGATGACTCTGCGATCGTTGGTCTCATCTCCAGCGGAGATGAAGCTGAGTACAGAGGGCTTATCCAGGACTTTGTGGACTGGTGCCATCGGAACTGCCTCCAGATCAACGCGAGGAAAACTAAGGAGCTGGTGGTGGACTGCCGCAGGCATGGGCAGCCCCTCACAGCACCAGTAAATATACAGGGAACAGACATCGAGATGGTGACATCCTACAAGTACCTGGGTATTCATCTGAACAATAAACTAGACTGGTCACACAATACTGACGCACTCTACAAGAAGGGACAGCGCAGGCTGTTCCTGCTGAGGAGACTCAGGTCTTTTGGTGTACAAGGGGCGCTGCTGAAGTCATTCTATGACACGGTGGTGGCATCAGCCATCACTTTTGGAGTGGTCTGCTGGGGCAGTGGCATTACTGCAGCCGATAGGAAGAGACTGAACAAACTGATTAAGAAAGCTAGCTCTGTCCTGGGGCAACGCCTTGATCCGATGGAGGAGATAGGAGAGAGAAGGACGGTGGCTAAACTGTCATCTCTGCTGGAGTCCGAGTTCCACCCTATGCAGGACATACTGGATGCACTGAGGAGCTCATTTAGCAGCAGACTACATCATCCCAGGTGCACAACCGAGAGGTTTCGTAGGTCCTTCCTACCAACGGCTGTCAGACTGTACAACCTAAGCAGGGCTGCTCGCAGAGATAGCAAAAAGACGTAACAAACTAATAGTTTTTTTTTTTTTTTTTTTTTGAATGCAAAAGATGCAATAGACTTACACAATGGTCCTCTCCGGCATACAACTAGGAACATACCGGTCGCTATGGAGGGTGAGAATATGTATGGGCACATAATCATACCATGTAGGATAACTAAATAGACGGTTATGCTGTTTCATCCCACCTAGCAACAATGCTCTGCACTGTGTGTGTTTATATATTTACATATTTATTCCATCTAGCTACAATGCTCTGCACTGGGTGTGTTTATATTTATATATCTATATATTTATTCCATCTAGCTACAATGCTCCGCACTGTGTTTTTATATATCTACATATTATTCCATCTAGCTACATTGCTCCGCACTGTGTGTGTTTATATACTTGCATATTTATTCCACCTAGCTGCAATGCTCCATACTGTGGGTGTTTATATATTTACATATTTATTCCATCTAGCTACAATGCTCTGCACTGTGTGTTCATATATTCATATATTTATTCCATCCAGCTACAATGCTCTGCACTGTGTGTCTGTGTGTGTGTGTGTGTATATATATATTTTATAGTAATATGTACATATGTATATTAGCTGCTCTTGCTTGCTTGTTTTTTCTTGCCTTCTGATTGTTGCTCTGAGTGTTGCTATCCCTGTGCTGTTGCAATCCTGGAATTTCCCCGTTGTGGGACTAATAAAGGCTTATCTTATCTTATCTTATCTTATCTTATCTTTAATCTCTTGTGTTGTTATTTCTGCTGTTAGCTTTTCATTTTGTTGATTTCCTATTGATGGCAAGTCCAATGTGCATAGAAATTTTTTAATATCCTTAGCATTTGTTTCTTCAGGTTGCGAGTATAGTTCTTGATAGAAATTATGGAATATTTCTTCGATGTTTTCTGGGTTAACTGTGGTTTTATTTGTGATGGGGTCCTTAATTTTATATACATTATTCACTGTTTGTTGTTTTCTTAACCGTTTTGCCAGCAGTTTTGTGGCTTTTGGCCCCGTTTCATAATATTTTTGCTTTAAATATCTATTTTTCCTTTCAGTTTCATCTATTTGTATTTCTTTTATCTTTATTTTTTCTTCCTTAATTTCTTGGTATATTTTTGGGTCATTTGTGCTTTGATGTTTACGTTCTAATTCCCTCAGTCTCTCACATCTTTGTTCATATGTTTCCAGTTTAGACTTATTTGCTTTTCCTGTTTCAACAATTAATTTACCTCTTAACACGGCTTTTAGTGCATCCCATAGTATTGTTGGGTCCACTTCTTCATTATCATTCTCTTCGATATACTCGTTTATGTTTACTTTTATTCTTTCTTTCATTTTCTCATCATTTAACAGTCCTACATTAAGTTTCCATGTTGTTTGTCGTTTTCTATTGTTTAAATATATTTTCATGTATATAGGATTATGATCTGATATTTTTGCCCCTCCAGTCCGACAATTTTTCACCCTGTGTCTGTCACCTTCATTCATAAGGAAGTAATCTATTCTAGAGTGTACTTTATGGACTGCTGAATAATGTGTATAGTCTTTTTCGAGTGGGTGTAGGTCCCTCCATATGTCTACCATACCCATTTCTGCCAGTGAGGTTCTTATGAACTTTGTTACATGTTTTTTTGTCTTCTTAACACTTGTTGTGTCAACTTCATGATCCATGACGGCATTTAAGTCTCCTCCACAAATTAGGACTCCTTCACTGTGTGTTGCTATGAGATCAAACAGATGTTGAAAAAAACCCTTGTCACTTTCTGGTGGGGCATAGATGTTCACTAATGTGATCTGCATACCATCTATTCTTCCCTTTATTATTACATACCTGCCTTCTTTATCCTGGATTTCTTGTTCACATTCAAATTGTATTTTATTTGAAATTAGTATCATAACCCCCCTTTTAGTTCCTCCCTTAAATGAACTGTAGTAGGAGTTCTTATAGCCAAATCTCTTTAGTTTCTCATGTTCTGTCGTGCTCAAATGTGTCTCTTGCATAAATATAATTTCGGCTTTTTCTTTCTTGAATTTTCTTATTATTCTTTCCCTTTTAACAGGTGAGTTCAGACCATTCACGTTTAATGAGATGAGATTGAGATGAGATTCAACTTTATTGTCATTAAATAAATAATGTCATTATCTTAAGGTTTTTACCCATATTCATGTTTTTCCATTTTTTTTAACTTGTGCTCCTAACCCCTTTAACAACAAAACTAACACATATTTATACAAAAACACATTAACGAATCTCGACCTCCGTACTTTGGCCCTTTCTTCTGCCCACTGGTCCCTGTTGGTGGGTGGAGGGAATGACCTCACAGAGTGAAGGGCCCTCCCTAGACCTGTATTTACTGTCCAAGTAATAGTCATTAGTCTAGAAATGTCCAACAAAAATCACTTAAACCTCTCCTAGCCGTTTGTTTCTCTTTTACCTTGTCTTCTTGGCCTTCATTTCTTCTGTGTCCTTCTTAATCTTTGTTATAATCTAGGCTTTCCGTTGAAAGCCTTGCAGTTTTTCCTGGGCCCGGTGTGCCACGTCCGTCTCCACTCCGGCTGTCGTGATGCGTTCAGTGCTGCCGCTGCTCCAGCCGCTTCCTCCAGTATGCTCACCACAAAGCCTCGCTCCGTCATGTCCCACGCTGCCTCTCTGGCTGTGTTGTATGTCTTCACGCCGTCCTCCCAATGAATCCTCATCTTCGTTAGCAGCGTTTGGAATCTAATTTTTTTCTCTTTCAGCGTTTTTTTAATGTTGGCATATTTCTTTCGCTGCTGCACAATTTCTGTCGGGTAGTCATGGTCAAAGAATATCTGTTTGTCGCCGATTCATATCTTTTTTTTCCACGCTTGTGTCAGGATTCTTTCCTTTATGTCGTATTTCAGAAAGTTTACCACAACTGACCTGGGTGTAGAGTTTGGATTCAGGTTCTGTGCCGAGGCTCTGTGCGCTCGTTGGATCTGCAGGTCCGCTTCACCGGGCAGTTCAAGCTCTTTTTTTAAGAAATGATCCATGAATTTCGTCATCGAGTTGCCTTCAATGCCCTCCGGAATCCCGAAGATGCGTATATTGCTCTGTCTGGACCTGCTCTCCAGGTCGGTTATTTTTTCCTACATCCTCTGTGTTTGCGCCGTCAGGGTCTGCAGCTGCTCGCTTGCCTCGGTCTTCCAGTCTTCCAACTCCGATATTCGAGCCTGTGCTTCTGTCATACCTGCCCGTTGAGTGCGCAGTTCCTCCATGTTTTCTGCTAGCTTGCGCTCCATTTCTCTTCGGAGACCCATAATTTCCTCCTTCATCTTTTTTCAGCTCTTCCTTAAGAGCCGCTAAATCCTGTTGGAGTTGTCGCTTGAAGTCTTTTAACTCTTTACCTATATTGGTGATGCCAGTGTTCATGGTATTGAGTTTGGCGTCCTCCATTTTCTCTGCTGTAGCCACCTCGTTTTTTTGGGCCTTGTGTTCAGCGATTTCTCCTGCGTTGTTGAAGAGGGATTCTTTAATTTTACCCTGCTTTTGTCCGTGTGCCCGGCTTCTTCGTGTTTTCATCCCTTGGTTTATTGATCCATTTATGTCGAGTTGGCCATTTACCAATGATTTTTAATCCGACTAGGGAAAGCTCTCTGTTTAAGCATTATGTCTCTCCGCCATCTTCCCGGAAGTCCAACCGTATTCTTAAAAACAGAGATCGAGTCTGACTCCTGAATCCAGATTGGCAGCTGGTTCCACAAGAGAGGAGCTTGATAACTGAAGGCTCTGCCCCCCATTGTACTTTTGGAGATTCTAGGTATTACAAGTAATCCAGCATTTTGTGAGCGTAGTGCTCTGTTAGGATAATAGGGTAATATCAGATCTTTTAAATAAAAAGGGGCCTGATTGTTTAGAGCTTTGAAAGTGAGAAGAAGGATTTTAAACTTAATTCTAAACTCTATGGGAAGCCAATGAAGGGAGGCCAGAACCGGAGAAATATGATCTCTCTTTCTAGTACCTGTTAAAACTCTTGCTGCAGCATTTTGGATCAACTGAAGACTTTTTAGAGATGTTTTAGGACAACCTGATAATAGAGTTACAATAATCTAATCTAGAGCTAACAAAAGTGTGGATCAGTTTCTCAGCATCACTCTGAGACAAGATGCTCCTAATCTTGGCAATATTACGCAAATGATAGAAGGCAGTCTTAGAAATGAATTTAATATGTGAATTGAAAAATAGATCTTGATCAAAAATAACTCCAAGGTTCCTCACAGAGCTATTAAGAGAAAGAGTAACTGCATCCAAACTAAAAGTTTGATTTGGAAAGGTATTTCTAAGGTTTTTTG
The DNA here is from genome assembly GCA_020510985.1 of Pholidichthys leucotaenia. Taxonomy (NCBI): domain Eukaryota; kingdom Metazoa; phylum Chordata; class Actinopteri; order Cichliformes; family Pholidichthyidae; genus Pholidichthys; species Pholidichthys leucotaenia. The sequence continues at coordinate 43,476,088 of CM035838.1, read as the reverse complement.
GACCAACAAGAATGACTTCAGTCTTATCTGAATTTAATAGCAGGAAATTACAAGTAATCCAAGCTTTGATTTCCTTAAGACAGGCTTCTAACTTGGCTAATTGATTACTATCATCTGGCTTCATTGACAGGTATAATTGTGTGTCATCTGCATAACATTGAAAATGTACAGTATACACTACTTTCTAATAATGTTGCCTAACGGAAGCATATATAAACTTAAAAGAGTAGGGCCTAGCACAGATCCCTGTGGAACTCCATGACTGAGCTTTGAGTTGAAAGAAAACTTATTACTGACATGAACAAACTGGAACCTATCAGATAAATAAGATCTAAACCACTGCAACGAAGTTCCATTAAGTCCAACATAGTGTTCTAATCTATCAAGTAGAATATTATGATCGATAGTATCAAAAGCTGCACTAAGGTCTAAAAGGACAAGTACAGAAACAAGTCCATTATCAGATGCGATAAGGAGGTCATTAGTGACCTTCACTAAGGCTGTTTCAGTACTATGATGGATTCTAAACCCAGATTGAAACTCTTCAAATAAACCATTTCCCTGCAAGTGGTCAAAAAATTCCGTAGCAACAACTCTTTCTAAGATTTTTGAAATGAAAGGGAGATTAGAGATTGGTCTATAGTTAGCTAAAACTCCTGGATCCAGTGTTGGCTTTTTGAGTAAGGGTTTAATTACAGCCGTTTTAAAAGCCTGCGGTACATGGCCTAAAGTTAATGAAGAATTAATAAAAATAAATAAATGGGAAGACTTCTCTAAATAATCTGGTAGGAATAGGGTCTAAAAGACAAGTTGAAGGCTTGGATGAGGAAGCTATTTTGTCTAACTCTAAAAGGTCAGTTGGAGTAAACTGATCCAAACAGATATCACTTGAAGGAGTTGTAGTAGTTACTGTATTTAAGTTAATGGTGGAAAGAATCTGACTGATTTTATTTCTGATAGATGAAATTTTATTATTGAAAAAGTTCATAAAGTCCTGACTGTCATATCCGGCTCTAGGGAGCCGGGCAATCAGAGCCAGGGACAAGCCAGTGAGTCGAGATGTTTTATTCTGGGTAAGGGATAAGGGATGAGGAGAGCACAGACACTCATACAGACGTACATTCTCAGGCTGCACAGCGCAGGGGTAGGTAGCTCGTACCGGACATGGGGGTAACAAGACGTGCATACTCACAGCGGGATACAAACACCGGAATGCTGCAAGGGGAGTTGAGGCTGACACCAGACGAAGGGGCTTCAGCCTAGCAGTGCTTATGTCGCAGCCCCGAGTCATCGAGGCTGCTCCTATTTATCCTCATTGGCAGCGCCCCAGCTGATGAAGACTAATTGGCCCCAGCCGTCCATAATGCTGCCAGCTGGGGGCCAGCTGAGACGCTGCTCAATGGGAAGCAGGGATGAGGGAAAACATGGGCTGAGTGCCGAGACGGCATCTCAACCCATGGTGACAGAGCCCCTCCCTCAAGGTTGGGCTCCTGAACGACCAGGAACATCCCAGCCCCCCCCCCCCCCCCCCCCACCTAGGGTGGGAGGAAGGGAGGCGGACCGGAGGGGAAGAAGCCAAGGGAAGGACAACACCAATGGGGCAATGTAGGGTAGCGGGAAAGAAAAACCCAAATACAATACTGACAAAACAGAATAATTAACCCAGGTACAGATGGGGAGAAAAACTGGGTCAGCACGCCGGTTACATACTACCCAGAGAGCACCAACCATGCGTGACCCAGAGCAAGGAAAAAAGAACCACCAAAAAGGTACAGGGCAAAAAATGCTGAGTACGGTTAAATAAAGGGGAACCTATACACAGCGCTAATTTAAGTACATACACACAGTCACCAAGAAAAGTGAGGGTGACTGGAACAAATGACAATTATAGAGCATGGTGTTACGGAAAACAAGGCACATGACTCTATAATGAACCAACAGGACAAAAAAGAAATACTGAGTGCAGGCAAAGAAAAACCCACACACACGAATATATAAATACCCAGTCACCTAAAGAAATGAAAGTGACTGGAATAAATGGATAACTGCAGAGCATGGTGTTACGGAAAACAAAACATAACTCTACAATACAAAAAACGAGGCTAAAAACATGGCACAAAAAGTAAAATGCTGAGCATGAGCGATGGAAAACAGCACTATAAAAATGAATCCACCAACAGGACAACACATTACACCCGAGTGACCTTAATAACAAAAGAAAGAGTGACACCCGAGGTGAATGGCAGGCAGAGTCCAAAAATGGCCGAGATGGCTCCGGAGATCTCCCCGCCCATTGTCCAGCTGGCGAATCAGGGAAAGAGAAGTGTTCGGACGGCGAACTCTGGACCCAGATCCCAGGAATCCAGTCCACCGGCAGCCGAACCAGGCCGCCCAGATGGAAACACAGACCAGTGGGGGAACCAGATCACCGAACCGAAAGTTCTGTGGGTCGGGTCGTCGACCCGCATCACTCAACCACCAGGACCATTGAGACGGGCGAAGGATCAGAGCGGATCCCGGTGGAAGAGGCTCAGGGGAGAGCCGATGACGAGGGCGGCGGGCGTCAGGCCGCAGGAAAACGGCCACCTCCTCACCCGACCTGGACAATACTGGGGCAACACCCACGTCGGACCCCGATCGGGCCTCAGGCGAACCCACGTTGGACCCCGACTGGGTCTCGGGCGAACCCACGTTGAATACTGCACCAGAACCGACCTCCAACGTTGAACCCGGACCCTCCAGCACCACGAGGAACAGCAACTCCTTGCCGGTGACCCTGGAAGAAGGCTCAGAAGAGAAAACAGAACCGGGATCAGGATCACCGGCAGCGCCAGAACCCGGCGAGACGAGCTCAGACGCAGCGGGCGGCTGCACCCGGCTCGTCTCCCCTGGAGATAGGCTGAAGTGCTCGGGGATAAAAAGAGAGAAAAGAAAGGAGAGCACTCGCCTGATCTCGGGTTCTGACGCCGTCCAGGACTGCGAAGATCCAGGATCCGTCGTCAGGAGGTCGTTGTCAGGCTCCCATCTAGCCGCGTCGGGCCCCGCAGCCAGCATGATGGTCAGCGCAGCTTGAGATTCCTCCAGCTCAGGTGACCCCGCCGACGATCCACTCGGCGTGAAGCCAGAAGAATCTCGTCCCGCCGGACCGAACCGCTCCTCCGTGGAGACCCGGGGACGCTCAGTCGTCGGCGTAGACTCCACGCAGCAGTCAGTCCCCCTCCTCCGTCCGCAATGTAGCTGCGGAACCACAGGCCCTCTCCATATCCCACCACGTTGACCCGGAGCCGGGGACCGCTCGGCGGAGAGAGACACAGAGGATGCGGGATTAGGCATACAGGTTACAGCAGGTGGGGAGAGTTCAGGGAGCTGCGAACCCTGAACTTCTCCTCCAGGGATGTGACAGAGCAAATCATTAAGCAGGTGTGAAAAAACAATGACTTGCCTGCCCCCTGGAGGTTGAGTATCGCCTGCTGTAGTGGAATCTGCTTCTTCCTCTCCCCGCCCGGCGATAACGGAGGACCCCCCGGGAATTCGTCTGAGGGTCGCTCGCGTTGTCTCCAGCAGAGAGCTCACCAGGCCGGGATTCCAGGCACACACAGTGGTCAGGAAGCGCGTCGAGGAGGAGGGGGAAACAGCTGGGGTGAGCCAGCCCGAATGTCCAGGAATGACAGCGGGGGAACGAGGCTCAGGGGACGAGGCTGTAGAATCTCCACACTGACGAGGCGAAGGGATGACAGCTGCGTGGGAGGAACGGTCCTGACGATGACCCAGAACTGGATCCGGACGAGGTTCGTGCAGAGGTGACTCGGCGATGTGATGACGACTACTCCCAGGGGACGAAGCGAGGGGGAAACCCAGGATTCGCCGCTCCAGATCGGAGATCGAGACGAGGAAGGCGTCGAGCACGGGAAAGCTTCGTAGCCCTGAAGTCCTCACCATCAATCTCACTGCCGCCGCCACATGCCTGAAGGTGGTGACAGGAAACACAGTAGAGCTCGCGACAGCCACTCGACCCCGGACATAACTGCTGTCAGCTGCGGCTCCTTGAAGGGAATCCCGAGTGACGTGGCGCAGGTCGGGGGAAGTCCTCTGGTTGGCGCGAACTCCCGGACTGGAATGGCGGCAGGAACGGGACTCCGAAGCGGGGAAAGACGTCGCCCACTTCGACTCCCTGCCGGGATTTCCATCCACCCCGTGGAGCTTCTCTCGCTGTGTACCTGCAGCGTCTATCCTGGCACTGTCCTCCAGATGGTACAGAGAGTGAGGGTGACAGTCCAGGAGTTCCTCAGCACGGCCCGGATGCCAGCGTCTCGCGTTGGAGGCGTCGTGCAGGGTGAAGAACGTCCCGTCGACAGCCTCCGAGATGGACCTCAGCTCGTCGCCCTGGCGCCGGAAGTGACTCCTGGGAAAGGCATGCTAGCAGCGCTGACACCCGGACAGAAAGGTACATTTCCACGGCCACTCACGGCCGCCGGCAACTCTTCTGGCTGCGACATACTGTCATGTCCGGCTCTAGGGAGCCGGGCAATCAGAGCCAGGGACAAGCCAGTGAGTCGAGATGTTTTATTCTGGGTAAGGGATAAGGGATGAGGAGAGCACAGACACTCATACAGACGTACATTCTCAGGCTGCACAGCGCAGGGGTAGGTAGCTCGTACCGGACATGGGGGTAACAAGACGTGCATACTCACAGCGGGATACAAACACCGGAATGCTGCAAGGGGAGTTGAGGCTGACACCAGACGAAGGGGCTTCAGCCTAGCAGTGCTTATGTCGCAGCCCCGAGTCATCGAGGCTGCTCCTATTTATCCTCATTGGCAGCGCCCCAGCTGATGAAGACTAATTGGCCCCAGCCGTCCATAATGCTGCCAGCTGGGGGCCAGCTGAGACGCTGCTCAATGGGAAGCAGGGATGAGGGAAAACATGGGCTGAGTGCCGAGACGGCATCTCAACCCATGGTGACACTGACTAGTAAGCTCTAAGGGAATGCTAGGATTGACAGAGTCCTGACTCTTTGTCAGCCTGGCTACAGTGCTGAAAAGAAACCTGGGATTATTCTTGTTCTCTTCTATTAATGCAGAATAATAACTCGTTCTAGCTTTTCTCAGAGATTTTTTATAAATTAAAAGATGATTTCTCCAAGCTAAATCGATTTAATCTAAATTAGTGGAGCAACATTTTCTTTCTAATTGACGAGTCTTCTATTTTAAGCTACGAGTTTCTGTGTTCTCTCTTGAACCCTCTTGAACAATGACGGGTGGAGCAGACTGCTTGACTTCTTGGACGACGACGAGTGGAGCGGACTGCTCAACCTCTTGGATGGTAGGTGCTGGAATGGACTGCTCAACCTCTTGGACGATAGGTGCTGGAGCGGACTGCTCGACCTCTTGGGCGGTAGGTGCTGGAGCGTCTGGCTCAGATGCCTGGTAAACCACCCCCCTTGCAGTGACCTCAGATGAGGGAGAAAGGCAGGGTGAGGCCTCACCAAAAACACCAGGAGCTAGACAAGTCTTAACTAGTATAGATGTTATAAAAGTAAAGAAAAACACTTGCCTGAGCTCCTGGTCCTCTGCTGCTGGGGTGACCTCCTCAGGATGAGCCACAGGAGCCAGAGCGTGGAACTCGAACTGAGCAGGAGTAGAAGCGTGCACCTCAAGCTAAGCAGGTATGGGAGTGTGCAGCTTGGGCTGAGCAGGAACGGAAGCATGCACCTCGGGCTGAGCAGGAACAGGAGTGTGCACCTCGGGCTGAGCAGGAACAGAAGTGTGTACTGTGGGAACAACTGGAGCTGTGACGTGTGCCTCAGGGACAGCGGGGGTTGCTATGTGCACCTTGTAGACAGTGGCGGAAGCCATTGTATGCACCTTGGAGACAGCTGGAGCCGTTGTGTGCACCTTGGAGACAGTTGGAGCCGTTGTGTGCACTTCAGAGACAGCTGGAGCCGCTGTGTGCACCTTGGAGACAGCTGGCACTGTTGTGTGCACCTCAGAGATGACTGGAGCTGTGATGCGCACCTCATGAGCAGCTGGAGCTGTCTGGAGAGGAGCTGGAACTGGTGGTGGTGCTGGGAAGTGATGTGGAGCTGGTACTGGGGCTCGGGAGGGGCATGGAACCGGCACTGGATGATCCTCACGCAGCCTAGGTGCAGCAACGGCAACTGGAGGAACATCAGGTCTGGGGGCTACAGCTTCTTGGGACCCTCTCCTGGAGGTAGCTGCAGCTGGAGGAGCTTCAGAAGTGGCCGGCTCTTCCCAGACCAGTTGATTTCCACCCAGTATAGCCAGTCTCTTACCAAAACTTATACTTTTTGTTCGAAATAAAGTGTCTGTCTGTCTGTCTGTCTGTCTGTCTGTCTGTCTGTCTGTCTGTCTATCTATCTATCTATCTATCTAAAACCAAAATGAAAAACAGGAGATGGAAGTGAGGATGGGTGGATGAACAGGGCAGCAGAGTTAATAGCAGAGTGAGGTGGAGAGAACTTAGCAGCAGGAGGTAGCTGCAGCTGAGTCTCCCCATCGGGGACCAGACAAGTCCCTTCATTAATTGATGTAAAAAAAACTGATGGGTACTTGCCTGTATTCCCACTCTGCTGCCGCTGACCCATCTGGCGAGTCCTCCTGGGAGACGCTGGAACTCATCAGATGGGGGGAGGATGCCCAATGCTGTAGTTCTCGTGGTGGACCAAAGGAGGAAATGGAAGCCTGGGGTGCCCTAGCCGGGGATGAGAAGCCAGGCTGATGTGTCCCACAGCACCGGCGATGATCACATCCTCCCTCGGATGGATGCAGTCCTTCTTGAATCAGCACCTCTCCCTCCGCGGAGAACAATTCCATCAGCCCCCGGATGATGATCTACATGTTAATGCTCTGCTCATGCAGACGAGCGAGCTGAGGGAACTGTCGGAGGGCTGAAAATGCCTCACTGAACTCCTCGGCCCATTTGAGGCAGAGGAGGGCTTCCTCCGGTATGCGGGAGGTGTGGGCATCCTCGATGCAGGCCTCAATGATGGTCGCTTTCCATGCTTCCTTCTCATTAAGGCCTCAACACCGAAACTTTAAATATGCTGGGTCCATGATGTGTGTCGTTCTATCACAGAAGGAAAGGGGTGGTGTAGATTGGACCCAAATGCAGTATTCAAAGTTGGCAGTGATAGATTTATTAAGAGCCGGCCAGACGGGCGCAGCTCAAAAAACACCAAAAAACAAACTGACAGCTCGGAAGCTGTAACAAAACTTACATCGATCAGGTAGGATTCAGGTAGGGTACAGGACGAGATCAGAAGTGTGTTGATCATACAGTATGACGGACGACACACATGAGGAAACACAGATTGGGGCTTGACATAAATAGAGACAGGAGCAATCAAACATAACACAGAACATTTAATCACAATCAGAACCAAATGGAGACGGCCGGGATGATCACAGACACAGCATGGGCGGGGTTGAACAGATAATCACACATAGAGGATGCACAACACTCAGAGGGGAGACAAGACCACAGCACATAATGATGATGATGATAATAATAATCTTCATAATAATAATAATAATGATAAACTAAGAAGACAACCCATGGAGAAATAAATATACAAAACAGTATAATAACAGTGGCAAACCAGGATAATGATGATAACCAGAGTGAAATACAGAAAATTCCAAAATGAAAACTTAAAGCGAGGGCAAGGGCTGAGGTCCACGCCCTGAAGACAAGATAAGACCATAAATTAGGGTGAGGGCATGAGACCCGGCCTATGCCCTGACAGACGTAGCTGTGCTCTGTGCTGTCGTCCAGTGTTGTCCAGTAGATAAATCACAGCTGTGGCTCTGCGCTGGGCTATTCCGATGCACTTGGTCCCGTCTACCAGTTTGACTGAGTGGGTCTCTGGTTGAAATGTGTCATCAAAGCTCTGGAACTTATTTATATCATTTACAATGTGAGATGTAGCTCCTCCATCCACCATAATGCCTTTCATTTTTACATGGTTTGTTGGTCTTTCATTCTTTGAATGTTTTGCCATGAAGAGATGATCATCAGCTTCCTGCTTTTCATCTGCAACTTTTCTGGTACCATCTTATTCTCCCTTTTTCTTGCAGATGGGTTCAATATGTGTGTCCTGCTTTTGCAGTGATTACACCATACTTTTCAAGTGCACTGTCTTGCTTTGTGTCCCTTTATTCCACATTTGTAGCATGTCACATTGGCATCTTCACCCTTTTTATTGTTAAAGGACTTACTTGGACTTTGTCTGCTTTGTTTTACACTTGTTTTCATAATATTATCTGTTGATTCAACCATTTTCATCTTCTCTGCTTCCTCATAAATTCGTAGCCTTCTTTTAAAGTCTGTGAATATAACATTGTCTTCATTTTGTGTTACATGTACAGCAAGTGGCTTGAAAAAGTCAAGTAGCCCACCAAGTACCATGGCTACAATTAGTCTGTCGCTCAGGGTTTCACCAGCATCTCTCAAAGCTGTAATGAGGTTCTCGGCTCTGATTGTATAGTCTGTGACACTTTCGCTGTCTGCCATACGTAACTTCATCAATGACATGTAAAGACTTATTATCCTTGGCTTGCTTTTCCCTGAATAATGATCTTTCAATATTTTCAGGGCTTTCCTGCCATCAGCAGCAGCTTCATGTCTTATTAGCAATAGGCTTTTGTCATGCATCAGTCTTGTTAGCTTGGCCTACAAATCAACATTCTTCTGTCTATCTGCAGCTAACTGCTCTTCATTACCTTCACAAGGTTCTTGCAGGATTGTCTCTTTTAACTTTAAGATATGCAAGTCACCAAGAAATCTTGTTTCCCACAGGTCATACGTATCTTCTGATCCATCGAAAATAAGTTGTGGCACCACTACTCCTGATGCTCCGCGCCTTGTCATCTTTAAGCGCTTTTTCTGGCAAATAGTCCTTTGTTCTACTGCTCATGTTACTATGTCGTTCATTTAATACTTCACGAAACTTCTGTAAGTGACTTTGTAGTTTACTTATCTCCAGGTTTGTCATAAACCGGCCCTCTCCAGGGGCAAACAGAACGCCAAATGCAGATTGTGAGTTTTCAGATTTATTAACTAAAAGTAAAACAAAATTCAAAACATAAACTAACGAAAAACACAGCACTGAAGCTGGAGCCCAAAAATACAAGAATAACCTAGGAAGATGATAAAGACAGATGAATAATAGCGAGACTAGACAATAACCCGAGCAAGGACAGAAAAACAATAACTTCACTTGACTAGAAGGTTCTCGGATAACTGGACAAAGTAGTTGATAATGCCGCTGCACCAGGGAATTGGTGCCCAGGGCTTAAATAGGCCGCCCCTGATCACAAACACCTGCGGGGTCCTGAGTGGCGATAATTGCTGGCAGCCGTGACAGCCTGCAAACAGAATTTGACAGCTGGAAGTGACGCGCGAGCTGTCACAGCGCCAGCAACAAACACAAAAAAAAACAAAGAAGGAATACAGACTCCAATAATGAATTAACCAAAAATAGAAACCAAATACAGACAACAAGGAGACCAGAATAATAAACAGAAAAAGACAAAATAAATCTAATAACTAAGCACGGCCCCCGTCCGTGCACCGGATCATGACAGGGCCCCCCCTCAAGGGGTGGAACCCAGACACCCCCAGGGTAACGTCCCAAAAAACAAACATCCCCCCCCCACACAGAAGACCCTCCCCAAATACAAAATGTAACCAAAACATGACACTAAGACTATGACAAACTAACACATGAACCAACAAGGGAAAAAGTATGCACCGGAGGAGGGCGGAGCTCACGACCAGGGGAAACAAAACAGCCCGGAAACACCGTGTTTGAAGTGCACCCAGATGCCAGGGAGCATGAGACCAATTCAGCCGGAGCACAGCAGGGCTCAATGGCTGAGGGAAATGGGGAAAAGGACAAAACCTGGTCGGAGCTCAACGCACTCTCCTCAATGGCAACAGCAGCCCAACTGAGGGAATATGTACAGAATGTAACAAAAAAAATAAAAATAAAATAAAGCCAGACTAACATGAAATATGACCAGGTCCACTAATACCCTTCAAACTTAAGATAACTCAAAATGAATAGCAAATAAACTTCTTCAAATAACTTCAAAAAAGAAAACAAAAGGAACAGAAAACAATACATCACAAACCAACAAACAAAAAATTCATAGTCTAAGAAGGAACTCAACATCTTAAAGGCAAGGAGAAACCAAGAACTAAGCATATTCAGGGAAAAAAACTCAGAAAAACATTGCATCAAAAGGAAAACATATAACATGAAATAACAGAAAAACAACTTACCCCAGGGGGGGAGGAGGGGGAGCCCAGGCACAGAGGGACCGAAAACAAAAGCACACAGCCCCAAAACAAAGGAAAACCAAAATAAACCACTCCTGACCCCCAACCCAGAACAGCAGGTGGCAAATATTCAAGGGCCGCAGGGGAGAAACCGAGTCAACTCTGGCGGTCTACCAAAGTCCCAGGATTGCCGGCGTCTATGCTGGAACATGTCAGGTGGTCTCCCCGAGACCCAGAACCACCCAAGCAGGAGGGGCAGACCATCAAGTGGCCTCCTGGCATCCCTAAGCTGGCGAGCCGCAGTACACAACCCCCCCTGGGGGCAGTAGCCGGACAACCCCACCCCCACCCCGGGAGCGCAGGAGCTGGGAGGCGGCGTTTATCTAAGATCAGCGGCTGACCAGCGGGAACCTCCCATGATGCACCCGCGGCGACCCTGGGCTGGGGCATAGCAACACCCGCGGCGGCCCTGGGCTGGGGCATAGCTACACCCTCGGAAACCAAAGACAGTGGGGCAGCAGCCCCCTCGGGGACCCTGAACAGTGGGATAGCAGCTGTTTATCTAAGATCGGCGGCCAACCAGCGGGAACCTCCCATGATGCACCTGCGGCGGCCCTGGGCTGGGGCATAGCAGCACCTGCAGTGGCCCTGAGCTGGGGCATAGCGGCACCCTCGGGGACCATAGCCAGTGGGACAGCAGCACCCACGGCAGCCTCGGATGGCGGGACAGCAGCACCCACAGCGGCCTTGGTCTGAGGCGCCACACCTGCAATGATCTCGCACAGAGGGGGAGCAGCACCCACGGAGATCTCAGACGGAGGGGGAGTGACACCCACAGAGATCTCGGACGGAGGGGGAGTGGCACCCACAGAGATCTCGGACGAAGGGGGAGCAACACCCACGGAGATCTCGGACAGAGGGGGAGAGGCATCCACAGAGATCTCAGACGGAGGGGGAACAGCACCCACAAAGATCTCGGAAGGAGTGGAAGCAGCACCCATGGAGACCTCGGTGACCCTAGATGGTGGCTCAGACAAGGAAACACAGACAAGAATGCACACCAGATCAATGAATCAAAAGGCAACAAATCCAACATAAGATTCCAAAAGGTAGGCTGCACAGCAGGTGAATACAGTTCAGTTGAGTCAAGTTTTGGACCAGAGAAAAAAGTTCACATCAGCCCCAGGGTAACACTGGCCGCTGGGGAAAAACAAGAAATGTAAACCGGGAAGGAGGACGTACATGGATGTGTCGGAGCTGGGCTCTGAGAAAACAACAGCAAACATAGTCCAGAGGAAAAAGTCCAAAAACAAGGAGTAAGCTGAACTGAATGACTTACTGTGTGCAGGGAGAAGACTATACAATGCACCGACAATCACAGGAGTGCAAGCAAAGCTTAAATAATACCAAACATAATGACTAAATTGATTGCCTGTGTGCCTTGGGGAGTGTGTGTGAGAGAGGACTGAATGGGTGTGTGTTGGGTTGAGTGACAGCAGGTGTGAATGATTGTGTGTGGGCATGAATGGGTGAACCTGAGCAGGGAGAGGAACAGACAATGACAGATTGGAATCTCCTGTCAGAAAGTGACAGGAAAGGAGGGAGTGGCTACCAGAGGCAGGAGGCACAGAAAAATATACACTATGGAAAGCCAAAGGTAGCATAAAACACAGACGATATGGAACAGGAAACCATCATGAAGCCTGAACTTGGGAACTACCAGCTCGGCTCATGACAGAGCCCCCCTCTCAAGGGGTGGAATCCAGACACCCAGAGTACCATCAAAACCAGAGACAACCTGCCCCCCCCCCAACCAGAACTGGAACAAACTACCCAGGCCAGGCGGTGGGGGGAACAGACTAGGAGGGAATAACAAAAACCAACCCTGCTCAAGACTGCAACAGAAAAACACTAACATACACCGCCCCAAAACCCAGAGACAAAAGACTAAGCCCCCCAGGCCAAAGAGTCCCAGAGTTCAGGGGGCCGACCAAAATCCCAGGTCCAGTGGGTGGCGGGCCGAGACCAATCTGGTGGCCTGCCTGAGTCCCAAGCCCTGCACGCAGACCGCTGAACAGTGTCAGGTGGCCTGCTGGAGCAAACGGGCCACATGACCTGTAGACTTAGCCCTTTGGGCGGCCGGCCAGCATTGTTTAGCCACCAGAACTGGAGGGGAGAGCAAGGAAGTGGCTTACCCACTGGAAGGCTTAAAGGTCGGTGGCCAGACTGAAGGACAGGAACCCTCACAGTGACTGATGGTGGAGGATGGGGGACCACGATGGCGTCCGGAAGAGAAGTGAAGGCCCCGGCCTTCTCGAACTGGCTGACAGCACCCTCGGAGGTCCCAGCCTGGGCCATAGCTGCACCTGCGGTGGACCCAGCCTGGGATGTAGCTGCACCCTCGGTGAATGGGCCAACCCGCAGGAGCACCGAGCTGAGAAGGCGGTCGATTGGAGGAGCCCTGACGATCGCAGCAGGGGAAGCTGGGCCCACGGCATCATCTGCTGGCTGGACCGAACCCACGAACACCCCTGGTGATGGGGGGTCCTCTCCGGCGACCCTAGGAAAAGGCTCATGAATAGCAGGAGAGGAGAAGTGGTTAGGGTCGCCGGCAGCAGTGGAATCCGGCGAGGTGAGTTCCAATGCAGCTGAGGGCTGCACCTGACTCTCCTCACCTAGAGCCAGACAAGATCTCTCTAAAACTGACATTAGAAACACAAGAGAGATCACTTGCCTGAGCTCAAGCTCCACCGTCGTCCAGGACTCCGTCGATCCTGGCGATGAAGTCTCGGGCCCGGCCTCTAGGAAGTCCAGCTCAGGCTCCCATTCTGTTGCAGTAGTCTCCACAGCTGGCATGATGGTAATAGCAGTCATTCGGCCCCCAAGCGAGATATCCCACGCTGACGATTCCTCCGGTGTGGCGGTTGGGAGCTGACTGTCCACCGGCCCCGGGATAGGATCTCCGTGGGCCTCAGGTTCCTCCATCGTCCAATGGGTCTGCTCATTGACCGTAGGACTCACAGGGATAGGAGGAGGAGACAAGGGGAGAGCAGGTGAAAAATTCACAGCAGCAGCAGGTGGGGTGGACCCAGGGGGCTGCTCTCCCTGAGCCTCCCTACCGAGAATCAGGCAAGGCACATTCTCATTAATGAAAGTCGAATTAAAGCGTACCTGTGGTGGTCGTGAAAAAAAAGATATTATATTGAGCCCCTGTCTCACATTCTAGTTCAAGTTTAAGTTCAAGTTCAAGTTCAAAGCAATGTGATATAAATCCATTGCTGATGGGCTGGTTCAGCTATGTCAGCAAAACATGCGAGCAGCCATACTGGCAGCTACATGGCCTGCCAGGACACTTCCTGTGACGTAGCGTCGTGGATACTGTCTGGATCAATATTAGCTGAGCCTGGAGTGCCCGGATGAGCAGTGGCTTTCAGGATATTCAAATTCAAATTCAAACGTTTATTTCAAACTCAGGGTTCATATTAAATGCAGAACTAAAACGAGTAGAAAATAAATAAATAAATGCTTAAATTCAGCGGGTCGTCTCGTCTGATCTGAGGTTGTAACGGCTGCCAGACGGCTGATTCGGCGCTGGGCTCTCCCTTCGCCGCTAAAACTATATACAGAGCAGCAGACACTCGGCGCTCTTGTAACAACAAAAACATACAATGCGATATGGATATCGCAACATGGCGGAATGTAAAGCCTTTGGATGTCTCAATAATAAGCGAAAAAACAAAGATAAACACTTCTTTTGTGTACCCAAACCCAGCTCACCTTGTAAGAAGATCGTAGCGGAAAAGTGATTGCGCAATCTCGGAACAGGAGAGACGTTTCCTTTCAGACGAAATTGCGTTGTGTGTGAGGACCACTTCGTCACTTTCACCCTCAGAAGACCTTTCTGGCTCAAACCTGTAGCCATGTTGGACGAATTCTTCCTCAAGGTCCGACAATTCAGCCATAATAGAATAAAAACACTCACAAAAGCACCCTAGTCGCTCATACAGGCAGAGCATTGACTTTTCAATCCCAACGACGTGACGTCACATCCGCATGTGTCATGGCTGCGCGCAGAGTTTTCATTGGCTGGCCATGCCTGCGGTCGTATTTGCATATTTCTCTGGTGGTATATGGCTGGCAATAATTATTTAACCAAATAACGAATACTTTGCCTAATGTTTTCAAGTTGAATGCGTTTAGACGACCACCACAGGTACCCTTTAAGTGACACTTGCCTTTCATCTCGGTTCACAATGTTGCCTGCTGTGGGATGTCTGCGCCATGTGATTGACTCCTCTGGGACCTCTGGTTCCTCAGTCGGCTAGAGATCACCCTCCGGAGCCAGTGGAGTTTTGGGGGAGACAGCAGACACAGATGGTAATGTAGGCACGGCAACAGATAATGGGGATTCAGTGGATTGAGACATCTGAGTCCCCTCACCAGGAATCAGGCAAGTCTTAGGTGAGAGAGAAAATGAGTGGGTTTGAACTTGCCTGAATTCCAGGAATGTTATGACGTCTGCTGCCATCTCAAGTTCATGCTCCCTCTCCCCAGGAGCAGGAAGGAGTCAGGCAGCTGGATTCTTCTCCTCCGGTGAGGGAGGAGCCTCAGGAAGAGCAGAGTCTCTCTGCTGCCGCTTCTGGGTTCGGCGGCGGCGTGCAGAAGATGGAGATGTCGGCACATCGTGGATTGGAGGCTTTGGGGAAGGCTCAATCACCAACTCCAACTCCGGCACCCTTGGGAAAAACTCCTCCACTTCAAGAATCAATTCCGGAAGGAGCCACGGCTTCACCTCGAGGATGAGATCCATCTCCGCCAAAACCACCTGTTTTTGTTCCTCCATCTCTTCAGTGGACAGAGCAGGCCAAGGCTCAGGCAAAGGAGGCGGAGCTGCTGCAGAGAAGACTGAAGGTTTCTTGCCGCGTGCACGCTTCTTCTTAGTAAAGAACGGCTCCTGCGTCGGGGCGTCTTCCATTGGCAAGAAGTATATGGAGCTCAGAACGTCCATAGTCTCCGAGTGATTCCATAGGCTAGGGAACGTCTCCATTACCTGTGCTGCTGTGTCCCGACCCTCATAGACTGTCTTTGGGCAAAGGGAAGCCTGCGTCTGCGCCAGGAGGATCTACAAGAAGGACACCGCCTGCTGCTCCATCTCACTCAGATGGCCCATAGTGCGCCAAGAGGGGTGAGTGAAAAAAAAAGGAGAAAAAATTGCACAAAAGGTGAAACAGGCTACCCTCAACTTCACCGCTGGGCTCTGTTAGGTCGGTGCATTCTGTCATGTGCGTGCGCTTTTACGCACACACGAATGAGGAGAGATGAGCCCACTTGCGGATGAAGAGTGAGTTTTATTACAATGAATCAAAAGGCAACAAATCCAACATAAGATTCCAAAAGGTAGGCTGCACAGCAGGTGAATACAGTTCAGTTGAGCCAAGTTTTGGACCAGAGAAAAACAGTTCACGTCAGCCCCAGGGTAACACTGGCCGCTGGGGAAAAACAAGAAATGTAAACCGGGAAGGAGGACGTACATGGATGTGTTAGAGCTGGGCTCTGAGAAAACAACAGCAAACATCGTCCAGAGGAAATATTCCAAAAACAAGGAGTAGGCTGAACTGAACGACTTACTGTGTGCAGGGAGAAGACTATACAATGCACCGACAATCACAGGAGTGCAAGCAAAGCTTAAATAATACCAAACATAATGACTAAATCATAATCACTAAAGTGATTGCCGGTGTGCCTTGGGGAGTGTGTGTGAGAGAGGACTGAATGGGTGTGTGTTGGGTTGAGTGAAAGCTGGTGTGAATGTGTGTGTGTGTGTGTGTGTGTGTGTGTGTGTGTAGGCATGAATGGGTGAACCTGAGCAGGGAGAGGAACAGGCAATGACAGATTGGTATTCCCTGTCATAAAGTGACAGGAGAGGAGGGAGTGGCTACCAGAGGCAGGAGGCACAGAAAAATATACAGTATGGAAAGCCAAAGGTAGCATAAAACACAGATGATATGGAACAGGAAACCGTCATGAAGCCTGAGCCTGGGAACCACCAGCTCGGCTCATGACACCTTGTTGGAGCCTCATCTCAAATCCTTTCCCCGTTACAACCCCAACCCTGTTCTAACGACCGTCTTCTCACTTCACCATTATTTGTAAGTTTTTGTTCACCGTTTGTTCTTTTGTGTTTTTTCATTAAATACCACAACTAGCAGTTCAGCGTCTGGGTCTCCCTCTCTGCCTCGCAGGAGCGATTCATGACAGAACCAAAACAACAGTCTGGTTTGATCTGAACTGAGACCACCTCTTTTTGTCTGAGCAAGGTTCAGCTCTTTGGCCCAGACTGTGGTCGAAGGGAGGTTTCAGACCTATAATTTTTGTCCCCATGAAAATTAAAAGTCTGAAACTCTGGCCCAGAGGGGTTATGTGTGAAAAGCACCCTAGGTCAACCATGGCTGCTGATAAATGGCAATCTGCTGGTGTGAGGAACTCATGGTCGAGGTTTGTGACCCCTAACTAATGTGGGAGGTTTCTGCTCCAATGATATCATAGCAGGAGGTGATTTTCAAGCGCGCATGACCCGAAACCAGCTCAGGTCAGAGGTCATGTCATGAAAAACAGCCCCTCATCCTAGCCCAGCTCCTCAAAAGCCACTCTCACTGATGGTTAGATAAATCTGAAATCATCCCCGACTGACTACTGACACAAACTTAACCGGGTGGCTCCTCACTCTGTGGTCAAGTTTAGGGCTGCTCTAGTGTTTGCCATGTCAGCTGATTTTCATCTGTTTATATATGTATTTCAAAATTTCTTGCAATATGACAGATCTGATCTCAAAACAAAATACAGTGAAGTAAAATGTTTTCGCTGTGACAGCTGTTTCTGCAGGGACCATTACAGGCTTTAAGTAAATCCCTCCATCTTCCAGACTGCTGTGCACAGGCTCTGTGTGTGTGTGTGTCCATAGTTACAAGCCTTTTATTAGGCTCATCCATACCACCACATTATAGCCTCCAGTAGCCAGGCAACTGCAGGTCCTGACTGGTTACCATGGCGAGCGTCCATTGAGTGACATCGCTGGTCCTATTTGCCTCTCTCCACACTGGAATGAGGGCCCTTTTTTAAAGATGCACCCCCATCCCACACCCCAACTCTTCCAACACTTACACATACATACGCTCACTTAACCCCTTGCTCTCTCTCTCTCTCTCTCTCTCTCTCTCTCTCTCTCTCTCTCTCTCTCTCTCTCTCTCTCTCACACACACACACACACACACACACACACACACACACACACACACACACACACACACACACAGTGCTTCGTCACCCTCTATGTGGAGAAGTGGAACTAACAGTCTGACAAAAACATCACACCCCACCTTCAGAGAATGCTTTTGTGCAGGAAAACCCATGCAGACCACAAAGTAGGAGCCCTTACTGTTGGCAGCTTGCTAATTACTTTATCTAGTTAGGCTGACACTTTTTATTGAGATGACAATCAACAATCCAACTAAAACAAACCCTAACAGCCCTGATAAAAGAAAATAAATTAGTTCACATTAGTAGAGTACAATTTAGTTGTTTACATGACTAAATTACCTATATAAAAGTTTTGATTTTGTTTACATACCTCAATAAAATAGTTTTCCCCTTAGCTTTAACAACTTTCATGCAAGTAGACCTTGAGTTTGGATTAATTTGCTTGTCCATTTTCCCTTACATTAAGAAAGGGGGAAAAGCAGATGCCTTGTGTGGGTTTTAAAATAAGATCTATCTCCAGCATCCTTCCACTGCCAACAAAAACACTGCTTATCTCATTTAATCTGAAAATTTAATCTAAATCTTGGGAAGTGGTGACCTAGTTGGTAGAGCATCTGCCCCACAACCAGGAGGTCATGGGTTCAAATCCCAGCTGGGTCATACCAAAGACCATATAAAAATGGTACTTTCCACCTTTTAGCTTGGTGCTCAGCATAATAGAATGGGGAAAGGAAAGTTAGCACACAGAGCTACCAGAGGACTGACCCCCCCACTGTAGCTGTGTGGCCTAGGGTCAGAGAAATGGAGATAAGCACCGCCCCTATACACCACATGGTGTTTCATATGCTGCGGAAGGGAATTAAGTTAAGTTGGGAAGAACGAGCCCAATGAGGTGCAGATGTTTTATGGTATGTGTCCTTTGGATCAGTTGTTTCTCCGTTTCATGTTCAGTGTCTATGTGAAATGCAACACAAACCACTTGGCTGCATTGCAGTGCGATTGGGGCTGCAGTGTGTCGAGTTGCCGTACCCCACATCTGCATAAAGTTTACATTTTTTAACTTTATGCAAACGAGGTCTGGCACCCTGCATATGCCAACTGCAGCTGTGTTGTGGTGAATATTTAAACCAGCAGTTCTTGATGTCAGATAACAACAGATTCATTAACTGCACCTACTATTTCTCACCCCAAATACTGTTAGAAACACTTTGCGATGGTTTGTTTTAAAGATATTAAGCAAAAGTTTACTCACAATCCACTATGTTGTCCAGGAGCTGAGATCTGTGGAAAGCCACCTGCGGCTGGATACACTGACAAATCAGGTGTAGCCTTTGTATTCTCAGCAACAGGAGCAATGAGAGTCTTTCCCCTGGAACAGAGCCCTTTGACTATTGGTTCTGTACCTGTTACTCATTTTCTGTGACTCCACCTGGTTACACCCCATCCCCGCACTGAAGGCATCCCCCGATGCGATTCCTTCCGACAAAAAATGGACCAGTGGACGTGGACCATTACTCCCATTCATTCAATTCTACATCATGACATACAGTATTTATATAACAACTACCTCAGCCATTTGCACAGAAAGACTTGGCATGCCAACAGTAATACATCTGCTGCTGTACGTCTTGCACCTTACTGCAACCATTTGCACAAATGCCATACCTGCTGCTGTCTATCATTGCAATACTGATCATGCGCAGACCAATCTGTCACTGTCTGCACCCCTGTTACAGCATTTAACTTGCAATTTACCGGTATTACGGTCTACTGTACAAAGGTGTTTTTACCGTTGTTTGCACTATGGGTAGCATTACTGTACATACATAGATTGTTGTTGTTTTCCATCTTTATTCCTTCTTGTCTTATATATTGCACACAACACTAAGAGAGAGAGAAATGACATTTCACTTCTACTGTATGTCCTGTACATATGGAAGTATCGACAAATAAAAATCTTTGAATCTTTTAGTTTTTTGTGAAGCCTCTTGCCGATCCCTGGCCTTAACGTTTACTTTAGCACAACACACACACACACACACATATACAGTATATACAGTATATATATATATATATACGTATATATATATATATATATATATGAGGTTGTGAACATATAACAAGCAAACCTCAGATGAATTTACCCTGCTAATCACTCTCTCTCTCCTGTACTTTCCACTATATTTTCAACTAGGCATATGACCCGCTAAGATTCTTAAGTCACCAACAAAACAAGTATGGATAAGCTTCTGTAATCCAGTCACAGTTTTCAACTTGGGAGAGCTGACTGAAATATCTCGGTGATTTCCACAAATTTGATCGCATACCCTGTGTTTTGAACATATATCACACAAGTAACTGTGGATAATCCTTTGTCATGGAGCCCATCTGGTTTAATGCCTTCTCGTTTGAAGGACTGTTGAATGAATGAATGAATGGATGGAGGGACCTACAGGACGACCATTCCAGCAGCTTCTTCCTTGCTTTAATTTGAACACTTTTTACTGACTGGATGAGGAGGGGAGGGGTGGCCTGATGGAGGGGGGAGTATTGTGAGCTGAACAGCAGAGCCCCACTCTAGCTGAATAGGCATTGTCATCTGGATTTCTATGGCTAACCAAAATACTTTCTCCTGCCGTGGGGGTTGGTTTATATGGATTCACGGTGGGAACTTTAGGCACAACCATTGAGGGCATTAATGGCCCAGTTGTCAGGTCAGGCTGCTTTGTTTGAGAGCACACATTAAAGAGTGATTAAACACAATATATTCAGTTTAATCTTAATAAAAAAGTGAAACAGTCTTGCATCTTGATATACATGGGTACGAATCATTGCATCAAGCATCAACATACCAACTGAAAGAATGTTTTATTCCGGATAATTATGAGAAAAATAAGCATTTCCTGTGCAGAGAATGACGCCCAGAACTTTGCAGGTGGTCGAAACTCTCGCCCCCAAATGTCCCTCCTGATGCTGTGAACGATACAGGTCCAAGAGTTTCCGGAATTTACAGGCGCAAGTTTAGACTTTAAACTTCAAAATCATAACTGTCAGTTTCTGAACAAAACAAAGGAATATCTGAAATTTATGAGGACCTTTCACCGCTATCGACGTTACTGGATATTGTTAAAATGTCAGTGTCAATTTCCCAGAGGAAACCGGTCATTTACTGTGTGGGAGTACAAACATTCTCCGTTAGATTACTGTACAAGGTTGGGTTGAGTGTGCACACCAAAGCAGAACAAGGAAACAAAATGGCCTAGAGTTCTTGAAGATAAAAAAAAACACACCATTTGTTACAAAGATAAACAGTAAAAAATACAAGCAATTTTGAAACTTTACAAAAGCAGGTGCCTAATAAAGATACTCTTTTTGTCTCCAGCTACCTCTTGAAGTGGATAGTCTTTCTCAATCTCCTGCCGGGCACAAAGGACGTGTGGATGTGTGGTCCGAGCACATTGAAAGGCCAGTGTAAAACAGCAGAGGTGCTTCCATTGATTTTTTTTTTTTTTTTAAGTCCCAAATTTCTAAATTTAAAAAAAAAAAAAAATGAAACAATCAAATAAACTGCAGGTGCAAAGACAATGTCCATTAAAAAGTTTATAAAAAGCTGCAGGCTCGCCTGCTGCGATCCACACGGCTACACATAATTCCTCTTGTCATAGTCGCCGTTCTGCGTGGTTCTCATAGTCGGTGCGTATTTTACCGAGTATCCCGAATTGCCACCGGAGGGACAGGAGCAGCACAGCAGCGCTCCCCCGAGCAGCAGCAGCGCCGTGGCCGCCCAGCCGATGTAGAGCGCGGCGCCGATCTCGCGCTTCTGAGACGCGGGCACCTGCGGATTGTAGAAGTCCGAAATGATGTTGTTGGCCATCCAGCACAGGGGCACCAGCACAAACAGGCCGCTGACGATGTAGATCACACCGCCGGCGTTCACCACACGGGCTTTGACGTACTCGGCGCGGATGCAGTTGGTGCACTGCGCCCCAGCGATCACCACCATGAGACCCAGCACGCCCATCACCGAGGAGATGATGGTGAGCGCCCGGGCCGCCTGCAGATCGTGGGTGAGTGCGAGGACGGAGTCGTGCACCTTGCACTGCATCTGCCCCGTGCTCTGCACCACGCACGACATCCACAGGCCGTCCCAGATGGTCTGCGCCACCACGATGTTGGCCTCGATGAAAGCCGTTACCTTCCACATGGGCAGCCCGCACGCGACCATCACCAGGAGCGAGCCAATTACGCACAAGGACAGACCCAGGAGCTCCAATCCGGCCGACACCATTTTTTCTTCTTCACTGTCAGCCAACTTTCTTTTAAGTTTGTTAAAATGTCCGTGTATGTATCTCCCCGGGAGAAAGGGCGTATTTTAACTTTTTTAATGTCTTCACGGGAGCGTCAGTTAGTTGCGCATCACTCGCAGCAAGTTCACACTGAAGCAGCAGCTCCGATCGACTCTCCCCGTCAGTGAAGGATGTGAAAACAACTGGAATCAAAGAGCCACCGAGCCGCGAATGGCTGCTGGATGGGGGTGTGTGGGCTTCGGGAGAAACTTTCCTCCAATCCGCTGTGGCCGCATCCTCCGGGGACCAATCAAAACGCCGAAAAGTTGTGCGACTGAATAGAGCGGCCCAGAGCGCATTGTGTGTTTGAACAGTTACTTGCAATGAATAGAGGCGAGGGGAGTGAGGAGAGGGGTGGGCCAGTATGGGAAGTGGGTGGGGGGTATGCGGTTGCAGCAGGTGAAATAGGGTTTGGTGAATAACAATATTCAAAGAGATACAGTTTAAGATAGACAAAAAAAAAATAGTCCCACCATTTATTAGAGAAACAGATGAAAGAAATAACCATAGTACAGAAATTAAAGAGCAAAAAATTCAGTGTTTGTAATCAAAAATGTCATTGAATTTGTATCAAAGCCATTTGGCACATATATTTAATCTTTTAAATTCCATAATAAAATGAAAATAGCCGCGACCCGAAAAGGATTAAGCGGAAGAAGATGGATGGATGGATAAATCTAGAGACTGTGGGAAGCCACTCAGTAGTTTTCCCTCACACTGAAGGGCATGGCAGATCAAAGGCGCTGGGGGACAAGGGGAATTGTCACGGGGGCTTGATATGTTAATACAGCACCTCAGGTAGCGGAGGAGTGTTGTAATATAAAAGCGAGTGCCTGCAACCTGAGTTTTTAATGTTTTGGATTCTGGTGGATGTGAGAGGGAGAAGAATGAAGTTTCATCTGCTCTGAATGCTCGGCCTGGTTATTCCTCTCTCCACACGATTAAATTAAATTAAATTAAATCACCCTTATTGTCATTCAACAGTACAACCAATCATGTACAGCAGAATGAGATTGTGTTTTACCTATCTACAGTGTAAATCACACACACCCCAAGTGCAGAATCAGAGATAAACATTTGTTAAACAGATAAACATTTGTTTTGTAATTACCGACCGGCTTCATTACTGTGCCAGTTCTCTAAAAACTTGGGGGAAAAAATTGTTAAGAGGCTAAATGAATTCACAAGCAAACATAAAATTTTGCTTGAACAACAATATGGCTTTAGGGAAAATATAGGAACACAATACTTGCTCTAATAGATTTTGTAGAAAGAATATCTGACTGACAGTATGGGGGGAAAAAAAGAATATGCGTTAGGGATATCCTTTGGATTTATAAAAAAAACATTTGACAACTTTGTCACAGATTATTATTTAAAAAAACTAGAAATTTATGGCGTAAGAGGGATTGCACAGAACATGCACATAACATTTAACCATGGTTAAATGGTTGTTTAGAAGATCAGGATCAGTACATTCACATAAACATTACACGCTCATAACTTCTAAGAGTCACCTGCAGAGTATGACAGGGTTTGGCGCTTGGTCCTTTACTTTTTACAGTATATTATACAGTGGTGTGAAAAAGTGTTTGCCCCTTCTTGATTTCTCATTTTTTTGTATGTTTCAGGGTTCAAGGTTCAAGGTGACTTTATTAATACCCGTAGGTAGATTCTTTTTACAGTCTGGAGAGGCCATCTCAAACACACAACTTTGAACATCAATACATTAAAAACACAGGACACATACGTCAGACAATTTAAGAACAGCACAGACTAAAGACATGGACAGGTACTCCAGAAACTTACTGAACATGGTTAAAAAAAACAAAAACAAAAAAACCCCCCAACTAAAATAAATAAAACCATTAAATATCACTAAGATATTATTAAAAATACCCATAAAACCCGTAGTAAACCAAATAAAAACATTATACCACACCAGGGACCAATAAAATAGATAAGACCACATAAAAAGGCCAGACCCAAGAGTTTAAATAAAATGCATTAAGGCCTGTTTAAAAGAACAACAGCAGCAGGAACAAAGCTGTTCCTGTACCATGTGGTTCTGCATCTGGGGACTTTGAACCTCCGTCCAGAGGGTAAAAGCTGGAACTCACTGGCCAAGGGATGGGAGTCATCAGCTGCGATAGAGGTGGCCAGCCGCTGTACCTGCCTGGTGTACAGGGCCTCCAGACCCAGCTGTGACTCCCCCCCAATAAGACGACTGGACCATTTAATGATCTGGGCCAGTGAGTTTCTGTCTTTGAGGGGCAGGTTTCTAAACCATGACACTAACAAGAAAGATAAAACTGATTCAATAAAAGCACGATAAAAAAGTGTCATGATGGTCCTATCTACATGGAAATGGGACAACCTCCTCAAACAAAACAGGTGCTGGTGTCCCTTCTTGTTTATGGCCTCACAATTCAATTTAAAATTCAAAGTATTATCAATAATTGTACCCAGATATTTATAAAATGTGACTTGTTCCACTATTTGTCCCTTAATCTTAGTCGGTTCAGGTGTGTTGGCATTTCGCCTAAAATCAATGACCATGTCTTTAGTCTTGCCTATATTCAGTTGTAGGTGCGAGTCCTCACACCATTGGACAAAGTCCTCTGTGACCGGGCCATGACTGTTTTCAGTCCCTTGGAGCAGGCTCACGATCACAGAGTCATCTGCATATTTTAAAATAAGTCTATTTTTAAAAGCACTCTGACACATATTAGTGTACAGAATAAATAACAAGGGTGAAAGCACACACCCTTGTGGTGACCCAGTGGAGGAACACACCTTGTCTGATAAAAAGCCATTAACTTTAACCCTCTGTGTCCTGTCTGTTAAAAAGTTTAAAATCCAGCCCACAAGATTGTTACTTAAATTAAAATGCTCTAAAAGTCTCCAAGTTAAAATGTGTGGCTGAATTGTATTAAAAGCAGACAAAAAGTCAATGAATAAAAGCCGTGCATGAGCCCCACTCCCCTCCAGATGTTTAAAAAGCAGGTTAAGGAGAGTGAGAGTCGCATCCTCCACTCCCCTCCTAGGCCTATAGGCAAACTGCAAAGGATCAAGTACATTCTCTGTGTTTTTAAGAATTTCTGAACGAACCAGTTTTTTCCAGGATTTTCATAATTATGGAGGTCAGAGCCACTGGTCTAAAATCATTTAATGTTGTGGGGCGACTAGATTTAGGAACTGGGACCACAACAGCATCCTTCCAAATCCTGAGGATATGCTGCGTTTCCAAGGATCTGATGAATATCTTATGAAAAACTGGACTCAGTTCTTTTGCACAGGTTTTGATTAACCGACCACAAATGTTGTCAGGTCCTGGACTCTTGTTGACTTTTGTGGAATAAAAGGATCTTTCAACATCCTCCTGTATCACAGAGAAATGTCTGCTGTCACACAATTCAAGGCTTAGCGCCTGTATTTCTCTGCTAAAATCAAACATGTTAAAACGATTATAAAAGCCATTAAGAGCATTAGCAAATTCAATATCTGAGCTAAAACCATTTAAAGTGACGCTAGTGCAGGGGTGGGCAATCATGTGCCATGGAGGGCCATTCTACTGCAGGTTTTCTGCTCCACCCAGTCTCTTCAGCAGGTGTTTTCAATGATTAGCAATCCTTGAAGCTGATCAGAGCGCACACCTGCTGAAGAGACTGGGTGGAACAAAAAACTTGCAGTGGAATGGCCCTCACTCCCCACCCCTGCGCTAGTGCTACTGGTTCTAGTGTTCTGGAGACCAGTAATCATTTTCATACTGGACCAGGCTGAGCCCAAGTTATTGGAAGCCATTTTGTTCTCCAGTAAGGTTTTATAGCTCTGTTTTGCCTTTAAAATCTCTATTTTCAGCTCTTTAGTGGCTATATGTAAGTCCAGTGCCCCCCCCCCCCCGTTGAAAAGCTTGTTTCTTTTTCTTTATGGAGGACTTAACAGACTTGTTGACCCAAGGTTTATTATTAGGGTATATTCTGACCCTCTTACTGGGTATAAACATATCCCTGCAGAATGCTGAATATGAGCAGACGACCGCCGTCAGTTCGTCTAAGTCTTTACAGGATTCCTCAAACACTCCCCAGTCCGTGCAGTCAAAACACTCCTGCAGAGAACACACAGCATTATCTGTCCACACTTTCACCTCCTTGGTTTGGACTTTCTCCCTCTTTAAAACAGTCTTATAAGTGGGGAGAAGATGCACGCAGTTGTGATCTCCCGGGGGGGGGGGGGGGAGGGAGTGATTTAAAAGCGTCTTTAATAGACCCATAACACCGGTCAAGTGTATTGCCACATCTAGTTGGACAGGAGACGTATTGATAAAAGTTGGTTAGGGTCTTTTCCAGTGACGCATGGTTAAAATCACCCAGTACAAAGTTGGGAGCCTCTGGTGAGATGGTCTGCAGTTTCTGTATAACCTCATATATAGTATGGGAGGCGGAGGCAGCATCTGCCTTGGGGTGAATATATACAACTGTTATAAAAACAGTTAAATGTCACACTTAAATGTGTGACATTTAAGTGTGACTTAAATGTCACATTTAAATGTCACACTTAAAAGTGTGACTTAAATGTCACACTTAAATATTTCAGATCCATCCATCCATCCATCTTCTACCACTTTTCCGGAGGTCCGGGTCGCGGAGGCAGCAGTTCAAGCAGAGAAGCCCAGACTTCCCTCTCCCCAGCCACCTGCTCCAGCTCTTCAGAGGGAATACCAAGGTGTTCCCAGACCAGCTGGGAGACATAGTCTCTCCACCGAGTCCTGGGTCTGCCCCGGGGTCTCCTCCCAGTTGGACGTGCCTGAAACACCTCAAGTGGGAGGCGTCCAGGAGGCATCCTAATCAGATGCCCATACCACCTCAACTGACTCCTTTCAATGTGGAGGAGCAGCGGTTCTACTCTGAGCCTCTCCCGGATAACTGAGCTCCTCACCCTATCTCTGAGGGTGAGTCCAGCAATCCTACGGAGAAAGCTCATTTCAGCCGCTTGTATCCGCGATCTCGTTCTTTCGGTCATTACCCAAAGCTCGTGACCATAGGTGAGAGTAGGAACATAGATTGACTGGTAAATCGACAGCTTTGCCTTAGAACTAAGCTCCCTCTTCACCACAACAGACCGGTACAACGTCTGCATCACTGCAGATGCTGCTCCAATCCGTCTGTCGATCTCTCGCTCCATTTTCCCCTCACTCGTGAACGAGACCCCAAGATTCTTAAACTCCTCCACTTGGGGCAGTAGCCTGTCCCCAACCCGGAGAGGACAATCCACCTTTTTCCAGCTGAGGACCATGGACTCGGACTTGGAGGTGCTGATTCTCATTCCAGCCGCTTCACACTCAGCGGCAAACCGTCCCAGCAAGAGCTGTAGGTCATTGCTGGATGAAGCCAACAGGACAACATCATCTGCAAACAACAGAGATGAGATCCTGTGGTCACCAAGCATGACACCCTCCATTCCCTGGCTGCGCCTAGAAATCCTGTCCATAAAAATTATGAACAGGATCGGTGACAAAGGGCAGCCCTGGCGGAGTCCAACTCTCACTGGGAATGACTCCGACCGAGAGTTGGCAATACGAACCAAACTCTCACAACGGTCGTACAGAGACCGAATAGCTCGTAACAACAAGCCCGATACCCCATACTCCCGAAGCACCCCCCACAAAAATCCACGAGGGACGCGGTCAAACGCCTTCTCCAAGTCCACAAAACACATGTAAACTGGTTGGGCAAACTCCCACGAACCCTCAAGAATTCTCGCGAGGGTAAAGAGCTGGTCCGATGTGCCACGGCCAGGACGAAAACCACATTGCTCCTCCTGAATCCGAGGTTCGACCAACGGCCGGACTCTCCTCTCCAGTACCTTGGCATAGACCTTCCCAGGGAGGCTGAGGAGTGTGATCCCTCTAAAGTTGGAGCACACCCTCCGGTCCCCTTTTTTGAAGAGAGGAACCACCACCCCGGTTTGCCATGCCAAAGGCACTGCCCCCGACCTCCACGCAATGTTGCAGAGGCGTGTCAACCATGACAACCCAACAACATCCAGGGCCTTGAGGTACTCAGGGCGAATCTCATCCACCCCCGGGGCCCGGCCACCAAGGAGATTTTTAACCACCTTGGCGACCTCAGCCCCTGTGATAGGCGAGTCATCCCCCTCGTCCCCAAACCCTGCTTCCTTTGTGGAAGGTGTATCAGTGGGATTGAGGAGATCCTCGAAGTATTCCTTCCACCGCCTAACGATATCCCCAGTTGAAGTCAACAGTGTCCCATCCGCACCATACACAGTGTGGACGGGGAGCTGCTTTCCCCTCCTGAGCCGCCGAACAGTTTGCCAGAATCTCTTTGAAGCCGACCGAAAGTCTTGTTCCATGGCCTCACCGAACTCCTCCCATACCCGGGTTTTTGCTTCAGCAACCACCCGAGCTGCACTCCACTTGGCCTGCCGGTACACCTCAGCTGCTTCGGGAGTCCCACAAGCCAACCAAGCTTGATAGGACTCCTTCTTCAGCTTAATGGCCCCCCTCACCACTGGCGTCCACCACTTGGTTCGGGGGTTGCCACCATGAGATGCACCGACCACCTTGCAGCCGCAGCTCTGGGCCGCCACTTCAACAACAGAGGTGGAGAACATGGCCCATTCAGACTCCATGTCTCCAGACTCCCTCGGAATGTGGTTGAAGTTCTTCCGGAGGTGGGAGTTGAAGACCTCCCGGACAGGGGCCTCAGCCAGACGCTCCCAGCACACCCTCACTATACGTTTGGGTCTACCAGGTCTGAATGGCTTCCTCCCCTGCCATCGGATCCAACTCACCACCAGGTGGTGATCAGTTGACAGCTCTGCACCTCTCTTTACTCGGGTGTCCAAGACATACGGTCGCAGGTCTGATGATACGATAACAAAATCGATCATCGACCTGCGACCTAGGGTGTCCTAGTGCCAGGTGCACATATGGACACCCTTATGCTTGAACATGGTGTTCGTTATGGACAGACTGTGGTTAGCACAGAAGTCCAATAACTGAACACCACTCGGGTTCAGATTGGGCAGGCCGTTCCTCCCAATCACCCCCCTCCAGGTTTCACTGTCGTTGCCCACGTGCGCATTGAAGTCCCCCAGTAGGACAATGGAGTCTCCAGGAGGAGCACCCTCCAGCACCCCAGTCACAGACTCCAAAAAGGGTGGGTACTCTGAAACATCATTTGGTGCATAGGCACAAATGATGGTCAGAACCTGTTTCCCAACCCGAAGGCGCAGGGAAGCAACCCTTTCGTCCACCGGGGAAAACTCCAATATAGAGGCAGCAAGGTGGGGCGATACAAGAATACCCACCCCTGCTCGTCGCCTCTCGCCCGGGGCAACTCCAGAAAAGGCCAAGCTCCAGCCCCTCTCCAGGAGACTGGTTCCGGAACCGGAGCTGTGTGTTGAGGTGAGGCCGACTATATCTAGCCGGTATCGCTCAACCTCGTACACCAGCTCAGGCTCCTTCCCCACCAGAGAGGTGACATTCCACGTACCAAAAGCCAGTTTAGAAAGCTTGGGATCAGTCCGCCAAGGTCTCCGCCTTTGACCGCCACCTAATCCACATAGCACCGGACCCCCATGATCCCTCCTGCAGGTGGTGAACCCACTGGAGGGCGGACCCATGTAACTCCTTCGGGCTGAGCCCGGCTGGGTCCCATGGGTGGAAACCCGGCCACCAGACGCTAGCCTTCGAGCCCCTCCCCCAGGCCTGGCTCCAGGGTGGGGCCCCGGTAACCCCATACCGGGCGGGGTACACTGAATCCTTGATATACAATTTATCATGATATATACAATTTGATGATAATTCAGATCATCAAACAAATTTAAATATTAGACAAAGATAACACCAGTAAACACAAAATGCATTTTTTTAAATGGCGTTTATTATTAAGGGTAAAAAAAAAAAATCCAAACCTACATGGCCCTGTGTGACAAAGTGATTACTCCCCCGTTAAAACATAAATTAACTGTGGTTTATCACATGTTTGAAAAGCTGAGTTCAATTTCTCTAGCCACACCCAGGCCTGATTACTGCCACACCTGTTCTCAATCAAAAAAATCACTTAAATAGGACCTGCCTGACAATGTGAAGTAGACCAAAAGATCTTCAAAAGCTAGACATCATGCTGCCATCCAAAGAAATTCAGGAACAAATGAGAAACAAAGTAATTGAGATCTATCAATCAGGAAAAGGTTATTAAGCCATTTCTAAAGCCTTGGGACTCCAGCAAACCACAGTGAAAGCCATTATCCACAAATGGCGAAAACATGGAACAGTGGTGAACCTCCCCAGGAGTGACTGACCGACCAAAATTATCCCAAGAGCGCAGCGACATGTTATGATTGGTAATAATTGACAGCTCACGTGCGGGGAGTGACACCAGAGAAAACACACGATGACACAGAGAAGAAAATTAATTTGAATTTTATTCAAAAGGGAAAGCTTTGTTAATGAAAGATGTCACTTGCCAGAGGAAGACCTAGCCTGGAGGGAGAGACAAGAGCAGGTTAGATAAGGAGGGAGACTGAAAAGGGAAAATAGGACTGCACTCACGGGGGAGAAACAGAGAACCCGGCAGTGAAACTCAGCACAAACAGACAACCAGGAGTAGAGGCTGGAAGGCAGGAGTAGAGCTGGGTGAGGTGTCTGACCAGGTGGATATGGCTGCTGAAGTGGTGATGATGATGAGGCAGGTGAGTGTACAACAACCCCGGAGACGCACCAAGAAGATGGTAGCAACCTGTAGAGGAGAGGACAAGAGTTAATAAATTTCCTATGAGAGAGAGAATATAACTTACTTGTTTTAGTAGGTAGTATACCCAATGAGCCAGCACTGAAGCACTAACAAGAAGGTCCTTTTAAGCGCTGGTGAGGCAGAGGCAGCAGGTGCATCTCATCACACAAGTGAGGTGATTGCCTGCAGAGTCGATGAAAGTTGAACAGGAAGGGAGGGGGAGAATGCATTCACCAGAAACATGACAGTGCCCCCCCCCCAAGGAGCGCTTCCTGGCAGTCCACAGGGCTTGTTGGGATGTGCCTTATGAAAGGCCCGGATCATCCCCTTGTCGTGGAAGTAGGAACCAGGGATCCATGATCTTTCTTCTGGTCCATAGCCCTTCCAGTGGACAAGATATTGAAGTCCCTGGCCCCGATGGCGAACGTCCAGAATTCTCTGGACTGTGTAGGTGGTTTGGCCATCGAGGATCCGTGGGGAAGGAGGCAGCTTCGGGGGGGGGGGCAGAGGGGGCTGGCGGAGAAGGGCTTGATTTTGGAAACGGGGAAGGTGGGGTGAATCCGCATCGCCGGCAGGAGCTTCAAGCGGACCGTGACATCATTAAAAACCCTGGAGATGGGGAATGGGCCAAGGAAACGAGGGGTAAGTTTCCTGGACTTCGTTTTCAAGGGCATCTGGTCCGCTGACAACCACACTTGCTGCCCAATGGAATACTTGGGAGCTGGAGTACACCTGCGGTCCGCGTACTGGCGGTTGCATTCAGCCAAACGAACAAGGGCAGCACAAGTGGCCTTCCAGAGCTGGCGACAGCGGCATGCATAGGCCTCCACCGATGGTACTGCCACGTCCCTCTCCGTCATGGGTAACAGAGGGGGAGTGTACCCCATGGATGCTTCGAATGGGGTCAGTCCGGTGGCCGTTGAGACAGCAGAGTTGTGTGAATATTCCACCCAGGTCAGATGGGCGCTCCAAGTACTGGGGTTGCAGGCTGCTACGTACCTAAGGGCGACCTCCAAGGACTGGTTGGCGCGCTCAGCCTGCCCATTGCTCTGAGGATGATATCCAGAGGTAAGGCTGACGGTGGTGCCTAGGGAGCGACAAAACGATTTCCAGACTTGGGAGGTGAATTGAGGGCCCCAGTCAGACACAATGTCCTCAGGAATGCCATACAGGCGGATGACATGGATAGTGAGGAGGTTCACCGTTTCTGAAGCAGAGGGTAATTTCGGAAGGGGCACCAGGTGGATCACCTTGGAGAAGCGGTCCACACAGGTGAGGATAACGGTGTTACCTTGGGAGGGGGGAAGTCCGGTGATAAAGTCCAGGGCAATGTGGGACCAGGGTCGGCTTAGAATGAGAAGGGGGTGGAGGAGACCAAAAGGGGGTGAAGAGTCAGACTTATTGCGATTGCAGACTTGGCAGGCGTTGACGTAATCCCGGACGTCGGTCCACAGGGTGGGCCACCAGAACACCCGACGGATGAGGTTGATGGTGCGAGTGATCCCAGGATAGCATGCAAAAAAGCTGGTGTGGCCCCACCTGATAACATCACTGCGGAGAGCGGCCAGAACAAACAGACAACTGTCAGGGCCCCCTTCTGGCTTGGGCTCCATGGATTGAGCCTGCCAGACCCTCTGCTCAATGTCCCACGTGAGAGCTCCAAGGAAACAAGAGAGTGGGACAATGAGTTGGGGAAGGGAATGAAGGGTGGAGGGGTCGGGGCAGAACTGGCGGGAGAGAGCATCCGATTTAACATTACGGGAGCCAGGCCTATAAGTGATGGTAAGATTAAATCTAGCAAAAAATAAAGCCCAGCGGGCCTGCCTGGCATTCAGCCTGCAGGCCGACCGAAGATCTTCTAAATTTTTGTGGTCGGTCCACACAATTACGGGTTGGGCCGCTCCCTCCAGCCAGTGTCTCCATTCCTCAAGGACCAACTTTAATGGCCAAGAGCTCTCGGTCTCCTACGTTGTAATTCTTCTCGGCAGGCGTGAGCCGCCGAGAGAAATACGCTCATGGATGGAGCTTCTGATCTGAAGCTTCTGATCTGAAGCTGAGCACTGTGATAGGACAGCGCCCACTCCCAAGTCAGAAGTATCCACCTCTAGGATAAACTGGAGCTGGGGGTCAACCTGGGCCAAGATAGGGGCATTGGAGAACAGGCCCTTCAATTTGGAAAAGGCCTGTTCAGCTGCCTCGGACCAACTAAAGGGCACTTTAACCGAGGTCAGCTGGGTAAGAGGCTGTGCTACCACACTATAGTTTCTGATGAAACGGTGATAAAAAATTTGCAAACCCCAAGAAGTGCTGGAGCTCCTTGCAGGAGTGGGGTGTAGGCCATTCTAGCACAGCCTTCACCTTGGCCAGGTCAGCTCTCAGTTTCCCCTCAGCCACGATAAAACTGAGGAACGAAGTGGAGCGGGTGGAGAACTCACACTTCTCAGCCTTAACGTAAAGCTGGTTCTCCAGGAGCCATTGTATAACGGCCCTGATGTGGACTGCGTGTTCCTCTGGTGTGCGGGAAAAAATCAAAATGTTGTCAAGGTAGACAAAAACAAATTGATTAACCATATCGCGGAGGATGTTATTGATCATATGCTGGAAGACGGCGGGGCATTGATGAGCCCGAACGGCATCACCAGATATTCAAATTGCCCCAAGTGTGTTTTAAAGGCTGTCCTCCCTTCGGCCCCCTCACAAATGCGAACCAGATGGTAGGCATTACGCAAATCCAATTTGGTGAATACTTGCATGCGCTGAAGGAGCTTAAACACGGAGTTTATCAGGGGCAGAGGATACTTACCCTTGACAGTTATGGCATTAAGTTCCTGATAATCAATGCATGGGCGCAAGGAAAGTACTCTATCAAGCTATAAGTGAGATACAAACAGCGCATCCAGATGGATTTCTCATCACAGCAGGTGACTTCAACCACACAAATTTAAAGGCCCTCCTACCAAGTCTATATCAACATGCAAACTTTGCAATGGGGGGAAACAACCTGCTGGATCTGGTGTACACCATAAGAATGCATACCACCCCCCACCCCCCGGGGCATCTCTGATCACATCACTGTTCTACTAAGGCCGGCATACAAACCCAGAGTGAGAGCCATTAGACCTACAAAGAAGCAGGTATGTGTGTGGCCAGAGGGGGCCTTGGATGCTCTGAAAGACTGCTTCAGCACCACAGACTGGGACATTTTCAAGCATGCAGCCACTCACAATGGACACACAAATCTAGAGGAGTACACTGAGGTTGTTGTGGCATACATAGCCAAATGCATTGATGATGTTACTCACTGCAAGACCATCACTGTTCGTGGCAACCAGAAACCATGGATGACAGCAGAGGTCCACAGACTCCTGAGGGCTCCAGACGCAGCCTTCAGGGCTGGCGACACTGCAGGACTAACAACAGCTAGGGCCAACCTGTCCCGTGGCATCAAGGAGGCAAAACGACAGTACAGCAAGAAAATATCTGGACACTTCAGCAACACCAAAGATGCACGTTCTCTCTGGCACAGCATACAGACCCTCACCAACTACAAACCTCCACCTCAGACCTGTGCGAGTGACATCACACTGCCTAACAATCTAAACAACTTCTTTGGCTGATTTGAAGCACAAAACAGCAGACCAGCACAGAAGCCCACTCCTCCTCCAGATGAGCTGGCCCTAAGTCTGGATCTGGCTAGTGTGAAGAGGACCCTCTGCAGGATCAACCCACGTAAGGCAGCTGGCCCAGACAACATACCGGGTCGCGTCCTGAAGGACTGTGCAGAGGAGCTTAAGAATGTCCTGGGCGACATCTTCAACATCTCTTTGTTTCAAGCTGTTGTCCCCATATGCTTCAAGACTGCCACCATAATACCAGTCCTGAAGAAGCCCGTCCCATCCAGCTACAATGATTACCGGCCAGTAGCACTGACCCCCACTATAATGAAGTGCTTTGAGCGGCTAGTCATGCAGCACATCAAGTCCACCCTGCCTCCCTCTCACGACCCATTCCAGTTTGCATACAGGTCGAACAGATCCACAGAAGATGCCTTCACTGCTGCTCTCCATCCAGCCCTCACCCACCTGGATTCAGAAAACTCATACGTGCGCATGCCGTTCTTGGACTTAAGCTCAGCGTTCAACACAATCATCCCCCAGCACCTGATACAAAAACTCAGACACTTAGGACTTAAAAATTCTCTCTGCAACTGGGTGCTGGACTTTCTCACAGGGAGGCCACAGAACGTGCTGGTTGGCAGCAACACCTCCCAGACCATCACACTGTGCACAGGGGCCCCACAAGGGTGCATGCTCAGCCCGCTGCTCTTCACCCTGCTGACCTATGACTGCATGCCAGCCTACAACACCAACCACATCGTCAAGTTTGCGGACGACACGACGGTAGTGGGCTTCATCACCAACAACGACGAGGCCAACTGACATGAGCCAACTGGTCCAGTGGTGTAAAGACAACAACCTCTTCCTGAATGTGTGAAAAACCAAGGAGACTGTGGTCGACTTCAGGAGGGGTCACACACAGCACCCCCCTCTGATCATCGACGGTGCAGCTGTGGAAAGAGTGAACAGCATCAAGTTCCTGGGGGTGCAAATCTCTGAGGACTTCACCTGGACCAACAACACCACATCACTGGCCAAGAAGGCCCAAACTCTCCTCCATTTCCTCCACAGACTGAGGAGAGCATGAGTCCCATCCCCCATCATGCAGTCTTTCTACCGGGGCACCACTGAGAGCATCTTCACTAACTGCATCATGGTGTGGTATGGAAGCTGCACTGTTGCCTGCCGGAAGACACTACAACGCATAGTGGATGCAGCCAGCAAGATCATTGTGCCTCCTTGCCCCCCCTCTTGGACATCTACCCCACTCGCCTCACCTGCAGAGCCACCAACATCACAGGCGACACCTCCCATCCCCTACACTCCCTCTTCATCCCCGTGCCCTCGGGGAAAAGGTACAGTAGCCTCCGGGCCCGCTCCACAAGGCTGCTGAACAGCTATGTTCATCAGGCCATCAGGACCCTGAACTCTGTTCACTCCCCCCCACTTCCCAGACGGTAACACCTGCACAATAACTACCTCAGATGTTGGCACAGTAAGACTGGCACACCAACAATAATACTGTTGTTCTGTTGTACTTTCGCTGCTATATGTCTCTGCACTTTAACTGCAACCATTTGCACAAATGCCATATCTGCTGCTGTCTGTATATCACTGCAATATTGATCATGTGCAATCATATCTGTCACTATCTGCACCTACACTACCGCATTGAAATGTACTACGGCTATTCATCTCTAGATGTCCGAATTTAGGATTGTGGGTTTACTACCACTAATCGTTTACCACTATGGAGGTCAGAGTCCTTCTGGCTGCCATTGGCACCACGGGTTGCATCACTGTATATAGACTGTACATGGACTGCTGCTGTCACTGCTTGTTCTTGTTTTTCCTTTTTTCTTTTTTTCCTCCTTTTTTTAATCCAGCCCAATTTCCTTCTTTCACAAAATGCACACCAATGTAGAGACAGAGAAATGCCATTTCAATTCTCCTGCATGTCCTGCGCATACTAGTAGTATTGACAATAAAATCTTTGAAGGGACCGTCCTTGTTACTGACAAAAAACAATCCTGCCCCAAGAGGAGTCTATGAAAGCCGAATGAGGCTGGCGTTCAAAGAATCTTTAATATAGCTCTCCATCATCTTCTCCTCCGGCCTAGAAATACTGTAGAGCCAGCTGGACGGCAGCTGTGCACCCGGGGGAAGATCTATAGCACAGTCATAAGAGTGATGGGGAGGTAAAGAAAACACTCTCAACTTGCTAAAGACCTCTCCGAGGTCGTGATAGACCTCA
Source organism: Pholidichthys leucotaenia (assembly GCA_020510985.1). Lineage (NCBI taxonomy): Eukaryota > Metazoa > Chordata > Actinopteri > Cichliformes > Pholidichthyidae > Pholidichthys > Pholidichthys leucotaenia. The sequence continues at coordinate 43,439,553 of CM035838.1, read as the reverse complement.
GGTACTAGGCTGAGGTCCGACAGCTCCGCCGGAGGAGAGGAAATGGGTAGCGATGGTGAACACTCGACCGAGCTATGACAGGATGCCAAATAATATGGGCTCCAGGAAGAGATGGAGTTATGTGCCCAATTAATAATGGGGTTATGTTTCTGGAGCCACGGGAGTCCTAGAACCACTGGGTGACATGATTTAGGGAGAATAAGGAACGAAATTGTCTCCCGGTGGTTACCGGAAAGAAGGACCGAAACTGGCCCGGTGCGTTCAGTGATGGATGCTATATTTTTGCCCGACAGTGTAGTGACATTGAAGGGCGTGAGCAATTTGGTCATGGGGATGCCTACATTTTGCACGAGGCACGCAAAAATGAAGTTCTGCTCTGCCCCTGAATCAATTAAAGCACTGACTCTTCTCTCAACCCCCAGCAACTGGATGAGGACCGAAACAGAGAAGTTACCGGGGGAATGAAAAGATTTCCTGCCCGTCAAACCCCACACAGTTGCTGACGGGCCATGTCTTTTAGGCTTCAGATGGCACCTATGCAGTGTGTGTTTTAAAGAGCCATAGTACATGCATGTGCCGGCTCTCCTCCGCCACTGGTGCTCTTCCGGAGTCAGACGGACACGGCTGAGCTCCATAGGCTTGGAGGAATTGCCGGCTCCACCTGTGTCAGTAGCTGGAAAGGGCATGCGCGCACTGGGTAGGTTGGAGGAGGCCTTGTGCTCCCTCGCACACTCGCAGTATTGGTTATCTGAACTGACAGCCTGATCAATAAGACCATCCAAGGAGGAGGGAACTGCATGAACCGCTAGGTTGTCACAGAGGTTTTCATTTAAACCCAGGAGGAAGACACTGCGTAGCAAAATGTCATTCCACTTCCGGTTATGGCTGCCATGTAGGACGGACGTGTCTCGCTCTGCTCTGCTCCTGGAAAAAAAAAATCGGCAAATAACTCTCTCATTTGGGACAGAACGTATCCCAGCATTTGGGCGAGGATATGTCGGCGAAGCCTAAGGCTGGAAAACCAGGAAAAGGAAAAAGCGAGCCGCCGAAACAGTCCAAATTAACGGACTTTCAGGTCTGTGACGCAGCAAACAAAACTCCATATATGGCGGAGGAGGCTGGCAACGCTGCGATTTCTGCGGGGAATGGCGCAGATGCGCTGATGGCAGCCATGAGTTCAATGAGAGCGGACTTTTCCTCTAGATTTGATGGGATTATGACAGCGTTGGAAGGAATAAGAAAGGAATTGGGTGACTGTGTAGAACGAACGGCGCAGATGGAGCTCCGTCTCGCTAGTGCTGAAGATGACGTCACCCGTCTTCAATTAAAGGTGCGCACTTTGGAAAAAAAAAATAAATCTCTGGAAGATAATATTTTGGATTTGGAATCTCGGTCGAGACAGAATAATTTGAGGCTGGTGGGTCTTCCAGAGGAATCAGAAGGTCGGGACGTATGTTCCTTTCTGGAAAAGTGGATTCCGGAGGTGCTGGGCAGCGAGGAGTTGCAATCAGCAGTGGTTCTGGAAAAAGCACATCGTATTGGCCCACGGAGAGATAAGGGACCGCCGAGGACCTTAATTATGAAGTTTCTTAGCAACAGAGACAGGATGAAGATCTTCAACGCTGCACGTGCTAAAGGAGAGATTAAACACCAGGACCAGCAGGTGCGGTTCTACCCAGATTTGGCCACAGGAATCCAGCAATTGAGGAAGCAGTTTGATCCCGTACGTAAGGAGCTGCGCAACCTTGGGATTCGTCATGGTGTAATCTATCCTGCGAGACTGCTGACCACGTATGAGGGCAGAACCCACATCTTCAAGACCCCAGAGGAGGCGCAGGAGTTCATCAAGAAGATCAAAGAAGAAGAAGAGACTGGTGGGAGCTAAGCATGAACAAAATATAAGGTAGAATAATTAAGCATTTGCACAGGCATCTGACTGACTTGAAGTAAATAGTAAGTTTACAAAATATAGATTGTATTATATATTAAAAAAACAAAAACAAAACAAACAAACAAAAAAAAAACTATGATGTACAAAGTTGTTAAAAATTTTGGAGTTAAGTTGGAAAACTACAGAGGAGAGTTAATGTTACGTCATTAAAAGCAGTAGAGTTAGGGTGATTGGGAGGATGAAGAAGGAGTGGCTTAGGCTGTTCCCCGTGGGTGTGGAACGGTCGATGGCTATATCGGGAGACAGAATTTTTCTTTTGATTTTGGGGGGTTTGCCACAAGTGTGGGAAGGGGAAATTTGTTTGTGTGTAGTTTGTAGGATGAATGTTCAACCACTCATGTTTTTGCTTCTCTGTATGAGCATGTTTACACTGCAAGGTAATCCCAAACTCTCTATTGATCATGGACCAAAGTGTTAATCTTAATTTAACTTCATGGAATTGCAGAGGTCTACAAAATTTAAAAAAACTTAAACAAGTTATGAATAAAATAAAGGACATGGGTTCAAGAATTGTGTTTTTACAAGAAACTCATCTGATAGAGGAGGATGTTAAAAGAATTAGGAGTAGATGGCAGGGAAGTGTATTCACCTCTTCATTTTCATCCCGAGCCAGGGGAGTTATGACTCTCATACATAAATCAGTTCCTTTTCAAGTGAAAAATGTAATTGGAGACAAATTTGGAAGATATGTAATCATTCAAGGTTCTTTGCTATTAGAAAATATAAATCTTGTGAACTTATATGGTCCCAATATAGATGATCAGAAGTTCTTTGCTAATTTATTTCTCATCTTATCATCACTTACAGGGCAACATATAATAGCAGGGGATTTTAATTGTACATTGAATCCAGGTGTGGATAGATCAACAGGACTGGATTGTACGCACATTGGATGTAGGATGACTATTAATCATTTTATGAAAGAATTGAGATTGTTAGATATATGGAGAGAAATGAAACCACAAGTTAAAGCCTATTCTTGTTATTCCAGTACCTACAAGACATTCTCACGTATTGATTATTTTTTGATTTCCACAGAATTAAGGTCCAAGATTCAAAACTGCTTTTATGATAACATCGTGATCTCTGATCATGCACCCTGTTGTCTAATATATGTAGATAAAAAATTGACAAAGGAATCAGGTAGATGGCAATTTCAGCATAAATGGCTTCAGGATGAGGAATTTGTCAAGTATATAGAAAAACAGATAGACGAGTTCTTTGACATCAATACTACACAAACATCAGCATGTGTAAAGTGGGAGGCTTTCAAAGCTTTTATTAGGGGACATATTATTAGTTATACAGGATCAAAATCTAAGAAGACTCGAGAGGAGAGAGCTAAATTGGAACATAAAATAAAAAATCTTCAGGAAAAAGTGTATGCAGGAAGTGACCCAAGGTTGGAGAATGAATTACTGATTTTGAGAGCTGAATACGACAAAAAATCAGCGAATAGAGCTGCCTCGAGTCTTCTAAGATTGAAACAATCTTTTTATGAACAAGGTGAAAAATCAGGAAAATTATTAGCATGGCAGATTAAACAATTGGAAATTAAAACACCAATTACCAGTATTATAAGTAACGGACAGGTAGTTATAGATCCTTTAGAAATTAATAGAGCCTTTAGAGATTACTATGAAAAATTATATGATACCAAAAATGAACCTGATTTAACAAAACTAAATGGGTTTTTGAACGAACTATCTATACCGTGTATTCCAAATGAAAACAGGGAGATATTGGAGTCTAAAATTAGTCAAGAAGAAGTTGGGCTAGCCATTGATAATATGAAATCAGGAAAAAGTGCAGGACCAGATGGTCTTCCAGTTGACCTTTATAAAAAATTTAAGAATAAATTAATAAAACCTTTTTTGGAAATGGTTTTAGAAGCATTTCAAAATAATAATTTACCATCATACATAAATAATGCCTTAATTATACTGCTGCCAAAACCAGGTAAGCCCTCTAATAAATGTGAAAATATGAGACCAATAAGCCTATTAAACGCCGACCTTAAGATAATCTGTAAAATTTTAGCAAGACGAATACAAGAAATTTTACCAAATATTATTAATCGAGATCAGAATGGCTTTATAAAGGGTAGACAAGGCTTCCATAATGTAAGAAGACTATTTAATATTATTTATTTTAATAAAGAAGCACCGGATACAGCTCTCCTATCATTGGACGCCGAAAAGGCCTTTGATAGAGTTGAATGGCCCTTTCTTTTTGAAGTCCTATAAAGGTTTGGACTTGGAAATAATTTCATAAAATGGGTTCAAATAATATACAATAATGCTACAGCAGAAATCCTAACAAATAACAATATTTCAAAACCAATAAAAATCAATAGAGGATGTCGACAAGGCTGTCCACTTTCACCTTTACTGTTTACTATGGCAATTGAACCTTTAGCGATAGCGATACGTTTACATTCACAAATATATGGAATTAAAGTTGGACCAACAGAACATAAAATCTCCCTGTACGCCGATGATATAATTTTGTTTATGTCGAATCTAAAAAAATCAATTCCAACCTTGTTGAATTTAATAAAGAATTTCGGGGAAATATCAGGATATAAAATAAATAAAACTAAATCTTCAATATTAATGCTAAATGAGACCCAGAGAAATTACCCAGCCCCTGAGGTAAATCAATTCAATGTTGTAAATCAGTTTAAATATTTAGGAATCCAAATTATGCCTAAGCTAGAATCAGTCGCCAGTGTCAACTATGAAGCCTTAATGTCAGATATCAGTGAGTTAACTCAGAGATGGATGTCACTACCAATGTCGATGATCGGGAGAATCAATATACTTAAAAGTAATATTTTACCTAAAATACTTTATTTATTTCAATACATTCCCTTATCACCACCTTTAGATCTATTCTCAAGAATAAAAAAAAAGTTAGTGGAATTTATATGGAACAACAGGAGGGCTAGATTACGTTTGTCTTTATTATATTTACCATTTGATCGTGGAGGTCTGAAATGTCCAAATTTTATGTTGTATTATTGGTCGGCACAACTGAGGTCTATGACATATTATTTTTCATCAAATGATCTCCCTCACTGGACTGAAATGGAATCATACAATTTACCTTTACCTCTTCCCATATTCATATACTCAGATTCGGCAAAAAAATTACAAAAACAAGTTAAAAATCCATTTGTAAAGCATATGATCAAAATATGGTGTGAAGCTAAAAACTATTTAAAAGAACCACAGTTATTGTCACAATTTAGTCCAATATGGGGTAATCAATATTTTAAACCAGGGAGAGCGGACGCTGTATTTAAAGTATGGAATTTAAAAGGGATACAAAAGATTCAGGATTTATATTTGCCATGTGCAGACAACATAATGTCTTTTGAAGAGCTGAGGATCAAATTTAATCTCAATAGAACACATTTTTTTAAATATCTTCAACTTAGAAACTTTATTCGATCAAATCAAAATAAAGCTCTCACTCGACCTATTTATTCATCCTTGGAAAAAATGATGATGAAAGATAGTAAAAGAAAGGGTATTATTTCAGAGTTTTATAACTCATTGACACTATCTTCAAGTGAAAATTCACTGAAAAGATTAAACTACTGGAAAGAAGATCTGCAAATTGAAATTTCAGAGGAACAATGGGAATTGGCTTGTACAGAAGCTCAAACCAAATCAATAAATGCACGCCTTAAATTGATACATTTCAAATGGTTAATGCGGATGTATGTTACACCGGAGGAGTTAAATAGATATAACAAAAATATACCAGATACATGCACAAAATGCATGGAAAGTAAAGGAACCCTATTTCATTGTTTATGGGAATGTAGATTAATAAGAATGTTTTGGGAAGAGGTGAGGGTAACAATTGAAAAAATAATCTCAAAACAAATCATATTGAATCCTAAACTGTTTTTGTTGGGTCTGTACCCAGAAAAGCATAATTTTAATAAAAGGGAAAGAACATTCATAGACCTCAGTTTGCTTAATGCCAAAAAATGTATTGCACTATTATGGAAAAAGACTCATAGACCAGATGTGACTCAGTGGTTAAGACAGATGTTAACAAACCTTCCATTAGAAAGAATAACATATATACTAAAATCAAAGGAAATTGTGTTTGAGAATATATGGAGACCTTTTATTGATTATGTAAAAAATTTAAACATAACTCTTGAAGAAGAAGGTGAATGATGTGTGTGGACCTTGTAAATTCCAAACTGGTGAACATAATATGTATACTTATGTATTGGATTGTCTAGACTAAACAGAGGAGCATTGTTGAAGATTTGATTTTGTTGGTGGTTGTTGGTGTTTTTAGTGCATTTTTTTTTTTTTTGTAGTACTTTAGTGTTAGTGTTTGATTGTTTGTATCATGTTTGTTAAAAAAAAAAAAAAGGTTCAATAAAGATATTGTGGAAAAAAAAAAAAATGTCATTCCATCCAGAGTCCGCCATGGCGACCCGAAACTCCACAGAGTAGTCGGCGGCAGACTGACTTCCCTGACGGAGTGACATAACTCAGCTCATGATGTTCAGCTCGCTCTCCGTCCGGTTGAATGCGCAAGTGAATTCATTAACAAATCTATCAAATCAGTAATTAGGGCCCTTCGGACTGTTGAGAATAGATAGGGCCCTCAGCTGGGCCCAATCTCGCAGCAGGAGGATAATAAAACGAATTTTAGCTGTATCGTCCGGGTACTCCCCACCGACCTGGCCCAGATAAAGCCGAACATGGCAAAGAAAGCCCTTACATTTCCCCACCTCCCCTGCATATGGGGCAGATGAGGGAACGGAGGTAGTTCGGCAAACGGTTGAAGAAACTGGGGCGACAGGTGAAAGGGTGGAACCCGGACAAGATAAGTGAGCCAAATGTTCGGCGACCGCGCTCAGCTGCTGCGTAATCATTGGCAGCTGCTGCATAAGCAGCCACCTGCCTCTCTGTGGCATCTAAGCGACCTAAAGCAAAGTGTTCTGCTGATGTCGCTCCTGCTGAGCTTGCGCTTGGGCTGGCTCATTCTGTCATGATTGATAATAATTGACAGCTCTCGTGCAAGGAGTGACACCAGAGAAAACACATGATGACACAGAGAAGAAAATTAATTTGAATTTTATTAATTCAAAAGGGAAAGCTTTGTTAATGAAAGACGTCACTCGCCAGAGGAAGACCCAGCCTGGAGGGAGAGACAAGAGCAGGTTAGATAAGGAGGGAGACTGAAGAGGGAAAATAGGACTGCACTCACGTGGGAGAAACAGAGAACCCGGCAGCGAAACCCAGCACAAATTGAAAACCAGCAGTAGAGGCTGAAAGGCAGGAGTAGAGCTGGGTGAGGTGTCTGACCGGGTGGATATGGCTGCTAAAGTGGTGATGATGATGAGGCAGGTGAGCGCACAACAACCCTGGAAACACACCACGAAGATGGTAGCAACCTGTAGAGGAGAGGACAAGAGGAGATAATAAATTTCCTCTGAGAGAGAGAATATAACTTACTTGTTTTAGTAGGTAGTATACCCAACGAGCCAGCGCTGAAGCATTGACAAGAAGGTCCTTTTAAGCGCTTGCGAGGCAGAGACAGCAGGTGCATCTCATCATGCAGGTGAGGTGATTGCCTGTAGAGTCAGTGAAAGTTGAACAGGAAGGGAGGGGGAGAGTGCGCTGACCAGAAACATGACACGATGACTCATCCAAAAAGTCACAAAAGACCTCATATCACAACAACATCCAAAGAACTTCAGGCCTCACTTGCCTCAGTTAAGGTCAGTGTTCATGACTCCACCATAAGAAAGAGACTGGGCAAAAATGGCCTACATGGCAGAGTTCCAAGACAAAAACCACTGCTGAGCAAAAAGAACTTAAAGGCTCGTCTCAGTTTTGCCCGAAAACATCTTGATGAGCCACAAGACTTTTGGGAAAATATTCTGTGGACTGACGAGACAAAAGCTGAACTTTTTGGAAGTTGTGTGTCCCATTACATCCAGCGTAAAAGTAACACTGTGGAGAGAGGAATAACCAGGCCGAGCGTTCAGAGCAGATGAACTTTATTCACTCTCTCACATCTTCCAGAATCAGAAAGCATTAACCTCATGTAGCAGGGACTCTCTCTTATATCACAACACTCACACGTCCCTGCTACCCGAGGTCCTGCATTATAATTCATTCCCACATGACAATTCTTTTTGTCCCCCAGCCCTTTAATCCCCATGCTCTTCCGTCAGAGGAAATTACTGCATCTCCATGTCTTTCAGTCTGAGATGAATACCACAGCATGGGTCCCCCATACCCCCCCCCCCCCAAGAGTCTCAGACTAAGTGTTAACTCTCACGTCCTCTCGGCTTCAGCCTCCGCCCATAGCTGCTGTAACGAGGGGTCTTCGGCTCCGTGGCGCTGCTATGCCGTTGGGGGTTCCTGGGGGTGTATCCGTCTGTGGGTGGACAATGGGGGGGGACATTCAGCATGCTTGTGTGACTGCGCTGATGAATCATTTACCTGGGGAGTTCTCAGGGGGGGTCTTCCGCGCCGAGGAGCTCGGGCCAACACCACCTGCAAGTCTGCCACCACAAAGGCAGGCTTAAGCCTGTCTATACAGATTCTCTCCCGGCGACCCCCAAGTCTAACACAAAATGTTTGTCCCCGGGTTCCAGCATTCTAAACGGGCCATCGTAGGGTGGGCGCAATGGGGGCCGGTGGGCATCGTGCCTGACAAACACGAACGCCACGTCCTTCAAGGTTTTTGGCACAAAAGCTCGGGGAAAACAGTGGTGGGCCGGGCCAGGTAGCGTCCCTGCGTCTGTGCTATGCCATGAACGCGGGGATGGATGGGTGTTTGGTGCGGGGTTATCTGGTAAAAATTTCCCGGGGAGCCACAGCGGCTGAGAAAAAAACAGCTCTGCTGGGGAAGCCGCCAAATCCTCTTTCGGTGCGGAACGCAACCCTAATAGAACCCACGGCAACCGGTCCACCCAATTCGCAGCCGTAAGCGAAGCCCTGAGCACTGCTTTCAGTGACCTATGGAAACGCTTGCATAACCCATTGGCATGTGGGTTGTACGCGGTCGTGCAATGAACTGAGACGCCCAGGCTCAGGGCCATCATGGACCAGAGGTCGGAAACAAACTGAGGGCCCCGATCGGACGTGATGTCCAAAGGGGTGCCAAAACGTGCCATCCATGTTGTCAAAAAAGCGCGTGCCACGTCTGCGGACGCGGTGGAAGCTAGCGGGACTGCTTCTGGCCATCGTGTGGTGCAGTCCACCTCTGTCAGGAGGTGCGTGAACCCCTGCAATGGCGGGAGGGGACGCATGAGGTCCACGTGAACGTGGTCAAACCTCTTAGCCGGGATGTGGAACGGCTCCAAGGGGGCCTTTGTGTGCCTGTGCACTTTGGCTCATTGGCATGCTACGCAGGCTGCAGCCCACTCTTTCACCTGTTTGCGTAGGCTCGGCCAGACGAACTTCGCTCCCACCATTTTGACTGACGCGCATACTCCTGGGTGCGCCAGGGAGTGAACGGACTCAAAAACGCAGTAGCGCCAAGCACTTGGGACCACCAGGCACGGGCGTCCTGTGGAGATGTCACAGATTGGGGGGGGCTGTCTTGCAGTACCCTGCTCTCCAGCCTTAACCCTGTTGGTCCAGACTGGAGCACGCACACATCCACATCGCCGATCTGCTCCGCGGCTATGGCTGTGTAATCTATCCCTACGTAGACTGGGACCACTAATGCGCACGAGAGGCAGTCTGCCACCACGTTGAGTTTACTGACCACATGCTGAATGTCGGTCGTAAACTCCGAGATCGCGGCCAGCTGTCTGCTGCCGGCCCGACCATGGTTCCGAAACCTTGGCCATTGTGTACGTTAGCGGCTTGTGGTCCACAAACGCAGTGAAGGTGCACCCTTCCAGCCAGAACTGGAAGTGGCGTATGGCCAAGTGGAGAGCCAGTAACTCTCTGTCGAACGCGCTGTATTTACGCTCACTATTGCACAAAGACCTGCTAAAAAAGGCGAGCGGCTGCCAAGAACTGGCGACGCATTGCTCCACGATGGCCCCTATGGCCACGTCCGAGGCGTCGGTAGTGAGCGCTATCCGAGCTGCCGGGTCCTGGTGCGCCAGTAGTGCGGCGTTTGCCAGGGCTGTTTTAACCTCAGAGAACGCCTGCTCCCGCTCAGAAGTCCAGTCGACTCTGTCCGCCGGTTTCCGTTTCTTGAGCGTGGCGTACAACGGCTGTATGAGCTGGGCTGCGTGGGGGAGGAAACGGTTATAAAAGTTAAACATCCCCAAAAACTCCTGCAGCGCCCTGACCGTCTGAGGCCAGGGAAAATTCGCCACTGCGCGCACCTTGTCCGTCAAGGGTATTGCTCCCTCCGGTGAGATGCTGTGTCCCAAAAAATCGATCCCCGTCACGCCGAACTGGCATTTTGCCAGGTTGATTATTAACCTGTGCTCCTCTAACCTCCGGAAAACCGTCCTGAGGTGGGTTACGTGTTCGTCCTCGGACGCCCTGGCCACCAGGATGTCATCCAGGTAGACAAACACAAACGGCAGATCACACAACACCGCATCCATCATGCGTTGGAATGTCTGTGCCGCGCCTTTTAACCCAAAAGGCATGTGTAAAATCTCAAACAGACCAAACGGGGTTATTACTGCCATTTTAGGTATGTCCTCTGCGTGCACTGGGACCTGGTGGTAACCACGGACCACGTCTGTCTTAGAAAAAATACGTGCCCCGGCGAGGTGAATGGAAAAATCCTGAATATGGGGGATCGGGTAGCGGTCATGCGCTGTGGCGTTGTTTAATCTGCGGAAATCTCCGCAAGGTCACCACAATTCCTCAGCCTTAGGGACCATATGTAGTGGGGATGCCCATGGGCTGTTTGATCGTCTGATGATGCCCAGCCTTTCCAAGCTGGCAAACTCCTCACGCGCTATGGCCAGTTTAGCTGTGTCCAGGCACCGAGGTTGTGCGAAAACGGGTGGCCCTGTGGTGGTAATAAAGTGCTCCACCCCGTGTTTAGTAATGGCCTCCGAAAACGTTGGGACCGTGAGTGCTGGGAACTGGGTGAGCAGTGTGTGGAACTTACCACCTGGAGCTGTGACGTTGGCTAGCGTTGTTGGCCCGGTTCCTTGAGCTGTACAGGGGAGAATCAAAAGACATTGCATTAATCAGGCGTCTGTTAGCAACATCGACTAGTAGTCCGTGTGCACACAAAAAATCAGTGCTTAAGTTTGGGAAACTGCATGCCGCTATGACGAATGTCCACTGGTACGTACGGCCGTGCAGGGATACAGTCAGTGTCCTCTCACCAAAAGTCTTAATGTCTGAGCCGTTTGCGGCCGTCAGCTTGGGGCCCCTAGTTTCTGCCAGCTGGTCGGCGTAGGACGGCAGGATGAGGCTCTTTTGGGAGCTGGAGTCCACGAGGAACCATCTCCCCGAGCGTGAGTCTGTCATGTAGAGCAGCTTGTTTTCTTCACCAGCGGTCGCAGCCCCTACCGACTGCTGGTCCTGGTGTTTCCCGAACGCTTGAATTGGCACAGTGGCACGCATCGGCGTGCGTCCTCTCCAAAACGGCGGTGGTAGGAGCAGAGCGTGTCTCTCCGGTGCTTCCTGGCCCCCACTGCTGCTACCATCACTGGCTCCTTGCTTTCGCTGGCCGTCTCGCTGGGTTCCAACGCCGCTGCATTCACTGTGAGGGCTCTGGTGGTGAGGATGATCCGATCTGCCTCCTGGGCTAGCACACGGTAGTCACGCACGGCCAGCAACGGCGAGTTGGCAAGGACCACTCTGGCCACCGTTGGGAGGTTCCGGAGGAAAAGTTGGGCAAATAGAAAATGCCCGTCGTCCGTGCCCATCAACGCCAACATCTTCTCCATCAGTTTGACTGCCGACCCATCTCCTAACTCGGAGCGCGTCAGGAGCCTCTCCACTCTCTCGCAGTCCGAGACCGTGTAGCGTCGGGTCAGCGCGGTTTTGAGAGCCCCGTATTTGTCGCGGGCTGGGGCTGTTGGAGCAGGCTCGCTACTTGCTGAGTCATGCGAGCGTCCAGCGCTGCGACCACGTAGTAATATCTGGTGTCATCTGCTGTTATTCCCTGGAGTGCGAACTGGGCCTCGGTGTGGAGGAACCAAGACTGCGGGTCGTGCAGCCAAAAGTCTGGTAGTTTGACCGAAACGGCGCACGCATTGCTGGGGCTTCCCGTCCGGGTCATCTCCGGGGTGTTCGCCTCGTGTTCCATTATTCGTCAAGGGTCACCAGTGTGGAGAGAGGAATAACCAGGCCGAGCGTTCAGAGCAGATGAACTTTATTCACTCTCACATCTTCCAGAATCAGAAAACATTAACCTCATGTAGCAGGGACTCTTTTATATCACAACACTCACACGTCCCTGCTACCCGAGATCCTGCATTACAATTCATTCCCGCATGACAATTCCTTTAGTCCCCCAGCCCTTTAATCCCCATGCTCCTCCGTCAGAGGAAATTACTGCATCTCCATGTCTTTCAGTCTGAGATGAATACCACAGCACGGGCCCCCCATACCACAACATTTCAGAAAAGGAACATCATACAAACAGTAAAATATGGCAGTGGTAGTGTGATGGTCTGGGGCTGTTTTGCTGCTTCAGGACCTGGAAGATTTGCTGTGGTAAATGGAACCATGAATTCTGCTGTCTACCAAAAAATCCTGAAGGATAATGTCCGGCCATCTGTTCGTGACCTCAAGCTGAAGCGCACTTGGGTTCTGCAGCAGGACAATGATCCAAAACACACCAGCAAGTCCACCTCTGAATGGCTTAACAAAAACAAAGTAAAGACTTTAGAGTGGCCTAGTCAAAGTCCTGACCTGAATCTGATTGAGATGCTGTGGCATGACCTTAAAAAGGCTGCTCATGCTGGAAAACCCTCCACTGTGGTTGAATTACAACAATTCTGCAAAGATGAGTGGGCCAAAATTCCTCCACAGCGCTGTAAAAGATTCATTGCTAGTTATCGCAAACGTGTGATTGCGGTTGTTGCTGCTAAGGGTGGCCCAACCAGTTTTTAGGATTAGGGGGCAATCACTTTTTCACACAGGGCCATGTAGGTTTGGATTTTTTTCCCCTTAATAATAAACACCTTCATTTAAAAACTGCATTTTGTGTGTACTTGTGTTATCTTTGTCTAATATTTAAATTTGTTAGATGATCTGAAACATTTAAGTGTGACAAACATACAAAAAATGAGAAATCAGGAAGGGGGCAAACACTTTTTCACACCACTGTATATAAATGATTTATATAAAGAATTTAATAGCTTAACATGTATTCTATTTGCAGATGATATTACTGTATTTAGCAGTGGAGACAATCTGGATCAATTACTGGATACTGTTGAGAAAGAATTAAGAACCGCCAAGAAATGGTTTAATACAAATAAATTATCACTGAATTTAAGTTAAAAAAAAAAATCATAATATTTGGCAATCACTCTGTATATTTGAATAGAAAACTTATGATAAATGACATCGAAATTGATAATATATCAGAAACGGAATTCTCAGATGTGTTATTGGATAGTAAATTAAGTTGGAAACCTCATATAAAAGATATAACAACAAAAATATCAAAGTCTATTGCATTATTATACAAAGCCAAAGATCTTTTTACATTACACTGTTCGCTCATAGTTCCATTCATGATATATGGTGTGGAAGTATGGGGAAATACATATAAAACAATCACTAATTCAATATTTTTATTACAAAAGAAAGCAATAAGACTTGTGTACAGAGCAAATTATTATGATTCTACTAATCCACTATATGTTAAATTAAATACTTTACATTTCAGTGAATTAAAAGACTTCAAAATTTTGCAGATTATGTTTAGGGTGAAAAACTGTCAGTTACCTCCTATTCAGTATCCAGGAGTTGTTCCAGCTGACGAAAAGCAGTTACTATATGACTTAAGGGGAACATGTTTTTCAGAAACAAAAGATGAGAAGAAGCTATGTTTAAAGTCACTGTTTCTCTGTTACAGGAGTTAAGTTATGGAATAATGTTATTGCAGACTTGAAGTTACAGTCATGTAAAAACATTAGGACACCCCATTAAATATTAATTTCTTTATTAAGAAATGTTCACATACTGATGTCTAATCTTGTTTTTATTTATCTCTGGAAAAGAAGATGATTTAATTGCAGGTAAATAACAAAAATTACCTTGTTTTACTCATTAAACAAAAGATATCAACGAAAATGCATATTCTAACTGAGGAAAAAGGACACCCTACTGCCTAATAGCTAGTATTACCCCCTTTGGCTGAAATAACTTCAGTGATACGCTTCTTGTAGCCATCTACTAGTCTCTGACATTGGTCTGAGGAAAGTTTGCCCCACTCCTCAGAATTCTTTCAGCTGTGAGATGTTTGAGGGGTTTCTTGAATGTACAGCCTGTTTCAAGTCACCCCACTGCATCTCAGTGGGATTAAGATTTGGGCTTTGACTTGGCTGCTCCAGAACTCTCCATTTCTTAGTTTTTACACAGTCCTTGGTGGATTTACTGGTATGTTTTGGGTCACTGTCATGTTGCAGGATTCAGTTCCACTTAAGCTTTAATTTTTTTACACGTGGTCCTCAAGCACTCTCTGATACATGGTAGAATTCATGGTGGATTCTGTGATGATGAGCTAGCCAGGTCCTGCTGCAGCAAAGCATCCCCAAACCATGACACTTCCACCTCCATGCTTCACAGTTGGTAGGAGGTTCTTTTCCTGGAATGCTGTATTTGGTCTATACGCCAAACACGTCCTCTGTTCTGGTGTCTAAATAATTCAGTTTTAGACTCATCTGTCCAAAGAACATTATTCCAGAAGTCCTGGTCTTTGTCTGCATTCTCTCTGGCAAACTTCAGTCTGGCCTTCATGTTTCTCTTAGAGAGCAAAGGTTTCCTCCTTACATGCCTCCCATGCAAGTTAAACTTGTGCAGTCTCTTTCTGATTGTAGATGCATGCACTTTCACATCAACAGTAGCAAGAGCCTGCTGTAGGTCCCGTGATGACATTTTTGGGTTTTTGGAGACTTCTTTTAGCATTTTGCGGTCTGCTCTCGGGGTGAACTTGCTTGGACGGCCAAACCTGGGCATGATGGCAATTGTTTTGAGTGTCCTCCACTTGTAGACTATTTTCTGGACAGTGGAATGGCTGATTTCAAGTTCTTTTGAGAGCTTTTTAAATCCCTTACCAGACTCATAAGCCACTACAATCTTCCCTTCTGAAGGCCTCAGACAGCACTTTCGATCTCACCATGGTGTTCACTCTCATTTCAACAGTCAAGAGCACACCAAACTAAATGTCTGAGATTTAAATAGGACACGCCTCCTTCAAAATGCTGAGTAACTATGTTCTAATCATGTGCACCTGATGTGATACACCTGTACAGTTAGGCCCAGAAATATTTGGACAGTGACACAAGTTTTGTTATTTTAGCTGTTTACGAAAACATATTCAGGATACAATTATATAATCAATGTGGGCTTAAAGTGCAGACTCTCAGCTGTAATTTGAGAGTATTCACATCCAGATTGGAGCAAGGGTTTAGGAATTACAGCTCTTTAATATGTAGCCGCCTCTTTTTCAAGGGACCAAAAGTAATTGGACAATTGACTCAGTAGGCTGCAAAAAAAGAATAACAAGGCTGCATGTGCTCTTCCCTCATTAACCTGTCATCAATTAAGCAGTTAAAAGGTCTGGAGTCGATTCCAGGTGTAGCATTTGCATTTGGAAGCTGTTGCTGTGAACACACAACATGCGGTCAAAGGAGCTCTCAATGGAGGTGAAACAGACCATCCTGAGGCTGAAAAAAAAGAAGAAATCCATCAGAGAGATAGCAGAAATGTTAGGAGTGGCCAAATCAACAGTTTGGTACATTCTGAGAAAAAAAGAGTGCACTGGTGAGCTTGGGAACTCAAAAATGCCTGGACGTCCACGGAAGACAACAGTGGTGGATGATCACAGAATCCTTTCCATGGTGAAGAACAACCCCTTCACAACATCCACTCAAGTGAAGAACACTCTCCAGGAAGTAGGTGTATCAGTATCTAAGTCTACCATAAAGAGAAGACTTCATGAGAGTAAATACAAAGGATTCACCACAAGGTGCAAACCATGAATCAGCCTCAAAAATAGAAAGGCCAGAATTGACTGCCAAAAAACACCTGAAGAAGCCAGGCCAGTTCTGGAACAGCATTCTTTGGACAGATGAGACTAAGATCAAACTGTACCAGAATGATGGGAAGAAGAAAGTTTGGAGAAGAATCGGAACAGCTCATGATCCAAAGCACTACATCTTCTGTAAAACATGGTGGAGGCAGTGTGATGGCATGGACATGCATGGCTTCCAATGGCACTGGGTCACTTGTGTTTATTGATGATGTGACAAAAGACAGAAGCAGCCGGATGAATTCTGAAGTGTATAGGGATATACTTTCTGCTCAGATTCAGCCAAATGCAGCAAAGTTGATTGGACGTCGCTTTACCAGTTGTCACGCCGCGCCGCTCATCAACGGCGCCACCTGCTCACACACCTGTCAGTCATCAGCAGCGAGGGATATAAGCCGCCTCGCCCTGAGCTTCGGTCTGAAGCCGTAGACTTCATTTCCCTTTCATGGGCTTCTACCACATTCTCTTCAGCATCCTCATCACTGGTAAGAAAATCACTTGCCTCATCTCTCCAGTCTGCTCCCCTGTGCACAGGTGGATTCCTCGGCGGCGGACAATCCCGTCCCTCGTCTCTCCTCGCTGCTGCACCGAGCCCTGCAGGTGGCTGTCTCACGGGTTTCCATCCTTGAAGCGCCAGTCATCTGTCCTAACAAGTAAGCTTCTCTCCCTCGCCTACTCTCCTCCTGTGTTGGTGTGTGCTCATCACCCTGTGTCTGATTTCTCCCATAGGGTTGCCGGCTGAACGGTCTCCTGCCTCTGGGTCCGAAGCAGACGCCATCACCAACACATTAACATTCCGCAGACACACACCCAAACATCCCTGTTGTTAATAAACAGTTTGAACTACTCTGAGCCTGTGTGTGTGCGTCTCCTGAGCCGAATGTTATGTCACCAGTGATCCAAAACATACTGCAAAAGCAACCCAGGAGTTTTTTTTTTTACTTGTTGAAAAAGTCAAATACCTAGGTGTGTGGATTGAATCTGATAAGACCAATGTTGATTGTAACAGGCAACTCAGGAAACTCTATGCTCAAACAAATTTACTGTTGCGAAATTTCCATAGATGTTCTCCCGATGTTAAACGTATGCTGTTCAAGACCTTCTGTACCTCAATGTATTGCTTGCCTTTATGGTTTAATAGCAATGTTGCTGTTAGGAACAAAATCCGCATTGCATATAATAACTCCCTAAGAAGGTTGTTAGATATATCTCGAAGGTCGAGTGCAAGCAAGATGTCTGTGTCCTTGAACATTCCGTCTTTTGGCGAGTTGATACGAAAGAATGTTTACAGTTTTATGAGAAGGTTGCTGGCATGTAACAATCATCTTATATCAGCAATTGTCAACTCGTCACTCACACTTCACTCCAGCATTTGGAAGTGGTGGCGTTCTATTTTATACTGAGTTCAATATTGTATGTTATTGTTGTTACAAGAGCGCCGAGTGACTGCTGAACTGTATATATTTTTATTGTCTACACGTTTTAATTCTGCATATAATATGAACCTTGAGTTTGAAATAAACGTTTGAATTTGAATTTTGAATAAAGCAACGAAGTGGAATATTCTGCAATGGCCGAGTCAATCACCAGATCTCAACCCAATCGAGCATGCATTTCACTTGCTCAAGACAAAACTTAAGGCAGAAAGACCCACAAACAAGCAACAACTGAAGACAGCTGCAGTAAAGGCCTGGCAAAGCATCACAAAGGAGGAAACCCAGCGTCTGGAGATGTCCATGGGTTCCAGACTTCAGGCAGTCATTGCCTGCAAAGGATTCTCAACAAAATATTGAAAAGTAACATTTTACTTAGGGTTATGTTTATTTGTCCAATTACTTTTGAGCCCCTGAAATGAGAAGCGTTTGTATAAAAATAGCTACAGTTCCTACATGTTTAATCATATATTTTTGTTCAACCCCTTGAATTACACCTTAAAGTCTGCACTTCAATTCCGTTGTAGTTGTTTCATTTCAAATCCAATGTGGTGGCACGCAGAGCCCAAATCATGAAGATTGTGTCACTGTCCAAATATTTCTGGGCCTAACTGTATGTGATTTTAGCCATTTTAAGTGTGAATAAATATGAGGGTGTCCTAATTTATTCCACATCAGAAATTGCATGCTTTTAGAATTACATGTTTCAGAAAATTTTAAAAAGTCTTCAGTTTTAATTGTTTAGTTATATTAGTTGAATCTCCCAGTATTGTTAAAATTGATATTAAATATCCATATGTCCAAATATGTTAAAAAAAACCCACTTAGACTTTCATAGGGTGTCCTAATTTTTTCACATGACTGTATGAGGCACATTTAATAAGTTTAAATATTTGACAAAAATATGCTAATGAAGAAATACAATGATATTTAAATAATGTAAAATTAACATAATTATATAACTAGATTATAGATGGAATTTTTGTTGCTGTTATGTGGCTGGCTAAATATTTGCACACCGTGTTCCAAATTATTTTGCAAATGATATTTGTCTCTGATTTTCCTAAATAGTCGATGCAAATGACAGTCAGTATAATTTTCAAGTCATCAACCATTAGAGCATAATTCAAATTTTATTGAACAAGCCTCCCAATGATAACTATTTTTTTTTTTGCAAAAATAAAAAAACTCAAAATGCACTGTTCCAAATTATTGTGCACAACAGAGTTTCAAAACATTTTATTGGTTGTAAAGAACTAAAAATGGTCATTTGTTGAATTTGCCGCATTAGGAGGTCATATTTACTGAAATCAAAAGCTATTTCAATCAAAAACATCTTAACAGGCCAAGTTACAGTATCTCAAAAAATTAAGTACCCCCCTCACATTTTTGTAAATATTTTATTATTATATCTGTTCATGGGTCAACACTGAAGATATGACACTTATAGTAGGTTTATGCACAACTGCAAGCCACTGGAGGATCCTACACTTTAAGGTTTGTGGGACTCCAGAGGCACCAGCAGCTTCAAATACCTGTTTGCTGTTTTGTAATGGCGTTGTAGCAGCTGCTCTCTTAATCCAATGAATTTATCTGGCATAAACCTTCCTCATTATGCCTTTAACTGCACAAACCCGTCTGTGCTCTGAATCAGCCACAAATTTCTTCACAGTACGATGATCACGCTTAGGTTTTTGTGAAATATCTAATGTTTTCATACCTTGTCCAAAGCATTGCATTATTTGACGCTTTTCGGCAGCAGAGAGATCCTTTTTCTTTCCCATATTGCTTGAAACCTATGGCATGCTTAATAATGTGGAACATCGTTCTTAAGTAGTTTTCCTTTAATTTGGCTCACCCGGCAAACTAATTATGACAGGTGTCTGCAATTGATATCAGTGATTCAAAGAGCCCTGAGATGCAATACCATCCATGAGTTTAATTGAAAAACAAAAAATTGAATGTTTATGACACTAAAATCCTATATACATAATAATTTGGAACGCAGTGTATATCATGATCTGGACATCTTGTCCACGCCTTCTGTTATTTTTTGAAATGTTTGCACGATTTTGTTATCATTTGTTTGTTGGGTTATCCTCAGTTTCTTAGTTCAGTTATGTTTCCTAGTCTCCTCCGTAATTGTTCAGCTGAGCTGCAGGCCACGCCCTCTCTGCCTGAGTGCTTCAGGTCTGGGTGTGCTTCCCAGCCTGAAGGCAGTTGGTTGATTGCACCAGGTGGGAATGATATGGTGATTAAGGGAGTTTGGAGGCAGTGACTCACAGGGCAGTGGGGAGAGAAATGGTTGGAGAGTCTGGACTTGGGAAAAGGAGACGGGAGCTTTTTTCAATGCAAGGAAGAAGGAGCCAGTGAGCGTTCATTTGTGATTTGTGTGTTTGTAGCTGCATTTGGAAAATCATTTGATCAAATTTAGGTTAAATGTGATGTATTAAAAAAAAATCATGTGATTGAAATGTAAGTTAAGATGTCATATATTTAATATCATGTGGGTTTAAAAGTATAGTTAAAAATGGAGTGTATTTGAAAAGTGTTTAAAAGTTAAAAGCTGCTAAAGTTGTAAGGTTAAAAATCATTATTGAACAGTGTTTTAAGATGTATTTAGTATATGGGGTGCTTTAGATGTGGGTATTTTCTACTTATTTCAAGATTGGTTTTTAGTAGTTTAAAAGTTGAATATTTGATTTTGGGTTATGTTTTATTATGGTTTCTTGGGTTATATTTTCCTTGACCTACTATTTGTGTTTGTATTTGAAGGTTTTTCACCTGTGCATGGCCTTGATGACTTTTCAAAATAAAAGAAAAGAAAAAGTTGAGTCTTGGTCATTGAGTGACTTCCAGTTCTATCTTCCAAAGCAAGCTTCCCGTTCAAGTGGGGAAAACTGCTGGTCAAACCTCACAAGAGTGAGGGCCACTTGACAGTCATTTTCCCATTTCCTTCAGCCACTCATGTGTGTTTTCATTTGGCCCTAATTAGGTACCCAGCTGTTCGTTGTTTAGTTAATTCCCATGACCCTATTTATAGCCTTGCCTTTCTTTTCCTCCTTGTGGGGTCATTACAGAACTTTCCCTCCGGTTATGTTCACCGTCTCTTTTGGTTCCCAGCCCCCGTGCTGAATTGTGCTATTAGCTTGTTTAATAAATCATTTTTGCACTTAGTCCTACCCGCCTGAAGGAGTCATTCTTCCTGTCTGCCAGAGGTTGCCTTCTGACAGAATGACACCACCGAAGGACTCTGCAGGCATGGACTTTAAGTTGTATGGCTTGGACGAGGACGAGTGTTGGGCAGCGCAGCTCATCAAGGATTTTATTTCGGATGCCTGCACTCCCCACACTCCCGAGGTGGCCCTGTGATTCCTGGATGGCACGGCAGAGGTAATAGAGGCATACCCTAGCCTGCGGAGCTATCTGGGGCTCACGAGCCTCCTCATCTCCGTTGCCAATTTACAACTTATGCTCCACGGGCTGGTGAGAAGCTCACTCCCATCTGCACCTGTACCGACGAAAAGGCGCCCCCTGGTGCAGGCACCTTCAGCTTCACGCTGTCCTCCAGCTATGGGATCCTCTCCACACCGCTCTCCAGTTTCGGTGCTTCTTCTCCGCCTTCCAGCAGTGCCAGCCTCTGCTCTTTGCCATTTCCCAATGCCAGCTCCTCGCTGCCTCCCAGCTGCTACCCACCAGGTGTACTCTGCTGCCACACAGGGCATTTCATCTGGTTTTCCCCTGGCAGCCCCAGTGGCAGTGGCAACATCAGCGGCAGCGGAGCGGAAATCACGTGTCACTGCCCCAGGAGCAGCTCTTTCGCTGCTTCAGAGAAATTCAGCAGCAGCCCCCTCTTTGCTTCTGAGCTCTTCATGAGCTGTCCCATCAGCTCCTTCCTCTTCTTCATCTGTTGTTGCTGCTCTCCTCTCCTCCACGGCATCAGCGCGCACTGCTGAGCTTCCGACCGCCTCATCTGTTGTTTTACCTATCATCACGCTTGTAGTGCCGGCTCCTCCATCTTCTACACTGGTGCCCTTGCCCACTGCTGTTTCCTCATCGGGGTTCCCAGGTGTGGTTTCAGAAGTGGAAGAGCAGGCCAGGCAAGTATCTTTTTCTCTTTTTATACCTATTGGGGAAGGGTCTTGCCTGGTACTAGACGGGGGTTAGCAGTGGCAGTCAACAGTCACTGATGAGCCTCCATCTCCTGTTTCTGCTGCCATTTTACCTGGTATGGACATGATGCCTGCCTGTTTCTCCTTCCCTGTTTGAGGTGCCTGCGACTGGGATGGTGTTGCACACTTCATCTTCAGCTGTCTCTGTGATGCATATCCCAGCTCCAGTGCCAGCTCCTCGTTGCCCCCCAGCTCCAGTTCTGGCTTCATGTCACTCTGTGCCTCCAGTTCCCACTCCATATCGCTCTGTGCCTCCAGTTCCGGCTCCTCGTTGCTCCTCAACTCCAGTGCCGGCTCCTCCGGCCAGCTCATCGGCAGTTCATCCTGAGGTCGTCACCCCAGCAGCAGGAGACCAAGAGTTAAGGCAAGTACCTTTTAATTTTTCTTCCATCATCATTTTAGAAAAGACTTGCCTTGCTTCTGGTGGGGGACCCAAGTGCAGATTCCACCAGCTTTTGGGTTCTCCCCACCAGTCTCTGCTGCTGTTGACTGTGGTTTCATCTCACTGACTTCCTGTTCCCCTTCCTCCTCCGAGGTGGCCGTGTTGAGGATGGAGCCGCAGAAGGACCATGCTCTATAATCACCGTCATCAGAGCATGCCGGTCTATCATCACCATCATCAGAGCAGTCTGCTCCACCCTGACCATCAAAGCAGTCCGCTCCACCTTCGTCGTCTGGGGTTGCCGCTCCTTGGCTGCTGTTGGCTTCTGTGCCAAAGGCCCCTCAGGTACTGTCCCTGGAGCAAAAAGCTCCTGTATTGTTATCTTCATCTTCGGAGCAGAAAGCTCCCATGTTGTTATCTTCGGAGCAGAAAGCTCCAGTGTTTTTATCTTCATCTTCAGAGTAAAAGGCTCCCATGATGTTATCTTCAGAACAAAAGCTCCCATGTTATTTCCTGAATCTAAAATTTCTGTGTTGTCTCCCGTGCAAGATGCTCTTGTTATCTCCTGAGTTTAAAGCTATGATGTTGTTTCCGATGTTCAAGGGCTTTATGATGTTATTTTCAGAGCAGAAAGCTCCTATGTTTTCTCCCGTCTGGTAGCCCATGGACTTTGGTAGGCCACTCGACACATCGTGTTCATCCGTCAGGTGGCCCATGGACTTGGGTAGGCCCCCTGACCCACCGTGATCTTCCATTTGGTGGCCTTTGGACTTTGGTAGGCCACCCAAGACACCATGTTTCTCCGTCTGGTGGTCCATGGACTTTGGTAGACCACCAGATGTGCCATATTCCTCCTGTTGGTGGCCTTGGGACTTTGGCTGACCACCTGATGAACATTTTTCTGTTGTGTTTGTGTCCTTGTTTTGTCCCGCCATGCCTTTGTCCCCCTCCTCCCGCCCGACTGGGGTGTTCTTTGTTTTGTTTTTGGGTGTCTGGAATCCACCCTTAAAGGGGGGGGGCACTGTCATGATCTTGACATCTTGTCCACGCCTTCTGTTATTTTTTGAAATGTTTGCACAATTCTGTTATCATTTGTTTGTTGGGTTATGCTCAGTTTCTTAGTTCAGTTATGTTTCCTAGTCTCCTTGTCATGTTCCCATTTCCTTCAGCCACTCATGTGTTTTCATTTGGCCCTAATTAGTTACCCAGCTGTTTGTTGTTTAGTTAATTCCCCTGACCCTATTTATAGTCCTCCCTTACTTTCCCTCCTTGTGGGTTCATTACAGAACTTCCCCTCTGGTTATGTTCATTGTCTGCTCTTTTGGTTCCCAGATGTGCCAATAAATATGTGACCTTGGAAGAACATTAGAAAATCTGGCTAAAAATGTATTATCAGCATCGATTAGATGCCATGGTTCGTGTACAGGAAGCAAAGGGAGATACCACAAAAGAAACAATTGGACACAAGCATGCAAGGTGAACCAGTGGTCTGACTGTAGAATCAAGGCAACCCCACAAGGGACTAGGGGCAATTGAGGACTATTTGCACTAAGTCACCAATCAGCTCAGGTATTAATGAGAACATCTGCAGGTAATGAGATGATTAGTGGAATGTTGTGAGTGTGACCATGTTCTAACCTTCAGACTGTCATAAATTGCCTCTCAGGGCGGAGAACTGAGACCCACGCGCTGAACTGCAGTTAGTTGAATTTATTACACAAGTCCCAAAAAGTGCACAACACAAAACCCAAAAACAGACAATGAGAAAAACTTACAGACTGAGATGATTCGAGACAAACTCACCAGAGCAGGGTTTGGCTCTGGTGGTGATGAGGAAGGGAATTTTCACCAAGACTGCCGCAGTGAGAAAACAACATGACAGTCTTTAAATAGCAGGGGGAACAAGATGAAACAATAGGCAGCAGGTGCGGGGAGCATGAGCAGGCAGGTGTCCTAATTATGCAACCACTCACAGCTGAGATGACTAGAGAACAGACAGTGAGCAGATGACAGGGTGGGAGTGTCTGGAAGAGGAGGTAGGGCACTCATGTCACAGAAAAACAAAATATAAATCCTAAACTACAGAAATTGACAAAAGAATAGTAGTGCTAAGAACATAAAGAACTAACAGAACGATAAACCACCGAAGAAACTTCATAAACCAACATACAGGAAAATAACACAACACTGGACAAATACAGAAAATAATCAGAATTATATTAAGAGCCTGAGCCCGGTGACACACCGCACTCAGCCTCATGACACAGACCATAACAGTTGAATAAATATTCACATACAGTTGAAACCAGAAGTCTATATACACTGTATAAAAAATAGATAACCTTTTACTTTTTTTTTTTTTAAACCTTTTTTACCTTATCTTCACTATCTGACATCAAATCAGCTTAAATTTAGATTGCCAAATCCGACACTGGACAGATCGCCAGCTCATCACAGGGCCAAGACAAAGAGACAGACAACCTTTCACTCTCACATTCATACCTAAGGACAATTTAAAATCCATGCAGACGAGAAGAACATGCAAACTCAACATAGAAGGGTCACTGATGGTAAGGGGTGGTATCGAACCAACAATGGTCAAGGGTGGTATCGGACGAATGACCTTCTTGCTGTGCTGCCACAGTGCTAACCTCTGCGCCACTGAGCTGCCCACCGAGCTGCCCACCAAAATTCTAATTGCTAAATGTCTGAATAATGAGAGAGAGAATCTTTTCGAGAATTGTATTACTTACTGGTGAGCTGTCTGGGGTGTACCCAAAGACGCTGGGATAGGCTCCAGCACCCCCACCTCCGCGACCCAAAAAGGATTAAGCGGTAGAAGATGGATGGAATTTTATTACTTTCTTCAAAGTCAGAAATTTACAAACATTTCCTCTGTGTTTGGTAGCATTGCCTTTAAACTGTATGACTTGGGTCAAACGTTTTGGGTATCCTTTCACAAGCTTCTCAAAATAGTTTGTTGGAATTTTGGCCCATTCCTTCTAACAGAACTGGTATAAGTGACTCATGTTTGTAGGCCGTGTTATGTCTGAACAATAGACAGAGGCTTCTCTCTGCTGAACACTGAACTCCTTTATTTTAGCGCTCAACACAATATATACTTTAGCTGTAGCCCACCTGACGTCATCGCCCCCCAACCCCCCGGCTGGGCTACGGCAAGTCCCAACACACAATTCTCATATAGTATACCCCCTCCCCCCATCCAAAACCATGAACATATTGTCAGTAATGCAAACAGGTCATTTTTTTTTTTTTTTTACATCCATATATACCACAGCAATCAGTCCAAATTAGATGGGCGTCTGGGTAGACTGCCAGAACACCCCACCAAGTTGGAGCGGGTTATTCTGCTGCTAGTTCCAGCAGGCGTCAAACATAGCAGTTCTCAGCACATAGTCCTCCAGGTACCTAGGCCTCTGACGAAGTCTAGCCGGGCATCCCCTAGGAGGGGACCCTGCACCTGGCACCGTTGGCCTCGCCTGGGAACCCTCACCGTTCCAGCCCTACCAACCCCAGTCCATGTCAGGCCAGCTCGTTGCCTTTTTAGTCCTCTGCTCTGGCGGTGACTTCCTAAGCCTGCTGGAATGCCACCGTGACCCGTCTTCAAGCTCAAACGTTTCCCTGGCCCCGTTGTCTTATGATCCGCTGCGGCCCTGTCCGCAGCAGTTGCAGCTTATGGATGCGGCTAGGATGTTTGATCCACACCCGGTCCGACACTTTCAGTCTGTGGCCTCTCGCCCTGTGCTTCTTATCAAACCGCCGTTTCATTTTATGTTGCTGTCCGGCAACACGGCCCCGAACAGCATCCACCCCTTCCCCCCGGGAATGAGTCATAGGCAGCCTCACTCGATCCACCGGCAGGAGTAATTCACCCCCAGCATGAGAGCTGCCGGAGAACAGCCTGTTGTGGCATGGATCAGCGCCCTGTAGTGCAACAGCGTGCTTTGTAGGGCGTCCGGGAATGCAAAACCATCCGCTAAATGCGCTCTCAGTCCAATCTTCAGCGTTCTGTTAAACCGCTCAACACCTCCGTTGGCCTGAGGGTGATAGAACGCAGTCTTGATGTGTTCCACACCCCAACTACCCAGGAATTCCTCAAATGCTCCGGAGGTGAACTGCGAGTCATTGTCCATTGTAACCGTGCTCAGTATCCTCCACCTGGCGAACAGGGACGAAAGGAAACTTGTGACCATGTCCGTCGTGACTGAGTTAGTTGACAGCACCTCCGGCCACTTTGAGAACATGTCATAGGCCACGAGCAAGAACCGGGTATCCGAGGGTGCCGCGTGCAGCTCGCCACAGATATCCAACTCAATGTGTCTCCAGGGCCCTTCCGGATACGGCACTGGCTGCAGGGGTGGGGGAGGCGGTCCACCAGTCTTGCTGCTCTCCAAACATGGCACGCAGTGTTTCACCATGGTGTCGATGTCTCCATTGATGCCCGACCACCAGATGGAGTCCCTACTGCGTTGCTTCACCCTGACCACGCCCAAGTGACCCTCGTGTAGCATCGTCAGGACACATGCCCTCAGGGACGACGGGATCAGGGTGCAGTGTCCTCTTGCCACACACACGTCGTTCCAGCAGCTCAGTTCATCCTTGACTTGATGGTAAGGTGCTAGCTCACCCTGCACCTTTGTGGGCCAACCATCCCTCATCACCAAGCACAATTGTGCCAGTACGGGGTCTCGTTCCGACTCCGCTCGGAATTCTTGGGGAGACACCATATTCTGGAGGGTCCTAAGCAGCGTGCTAATTAGCTCCACCTCCGTGGGGGTCGTCGTCACAGTCGTCTGGCAGCGTGAAATTGACCATGGCACTGGAAAGGAGGTCTGCCATGATGTTATCCTTGCCTGGGGTGAACTGGGTGGTGAAACTCTAGGCTCTGTCATTCAGACCACCTGTGGATCCTCAGAGGCCTGTGCCCCAACCCCGATGTCTCCAGCAAGGTTGTGAGCACCCGGTAGTCTGTCCTCAGGGTGAAATGGCACCCGTAGAGGTAAATGTGCCACCGCTCACATGCCTAGACGCAAGCGAGTGCTTCCCTCTCACCCACAGCGTATTTTTGCTCCGCCGCTGAGTGGGACCTTGATGCAAACGCCACTGGGTGTTCCATGCCGCCTTGCACCTGGGACATGGCCGCCCCCAGCACCGAACCAGATGCGTCGCAGGTCAAAATAGTCGTCTGGTTCGGGTCAAAATGAACCAACACTGGTGGAGAGGTAAGTTGTTGTTTCAGCTTGGCAACCGCTGCCGAGCAGGCTGGAGTCCACTCCCACGGCGCATCCTGTCTTAACAAGGTCTGAAGGGGTTCAGTCGTCTCTGAGGAGCGGGGAATGAACCGTCCATAGAAGTTTACCATATCCAGGAATGATGAGATCTGTGTGGGTGTAGAAGGGTCTGGAATGCGTAGAACCACCTCCACGTTTGAATGCAGAGGCTGAAGCCCTCTCCCAGTCAGCCGGAACCCCACAAACTCTATGGAGTCCGCCGCAAAAATGCACTTCTCACCATTCAGGGTGACCCCGTGTGCTTAAAGTGTCGCCAGGACCTGCTCCAGCCGCTCATCACGCTCCTCCTGCAACGCACTGTGCACCACAATATCATCCAAATATGCCACCACACTCTTGAAACTGGCCAGAATCGTCATCATGATTTTCTGGAAGCAACTGAGTGCTGAGCTCAGGCTGAATGGCATCTGGGTGTATCTGAAGACCCCCATATGGGTCACGAATGCTGTCAGGTTCCTGCTGGCAGGGTGGAGGGGGACCTGCAGGTAACCCTGAAGGAGGTCCAACTTTGTGAATATCTGTGACCCACTGAACATTGCCGTGAGTCGGGAGTGGATATCTGTCCGGAATAATTGCTTTATTCACCATCCAGAGATCTATGCACATCTATGATGAGATCTATGCATCTCATCATAGATCTCTCTTCACTCTTACACTTCTACTCTCATCACGACTAACCGGACCCCAGCGGCCACGCTGCGGTCAACAGCTGTATTCATGTTAGAGGGTAAATAAAGAATCTGTGCTGACCTACGCTCGTGCCTCACCTCCACATCTTTTCCTTCACACCCTCTACATTGGTAGAGATCTCATCTATGATGAGATCTATGATGCCCCCCCTTCTTCTTGGCCACCACAATGTTGGATATCCAGGGCAAGGCATCCACCTTCTCGATGATGCCGGCCTCCAGTAATTTGGACAGTTCCGCCGTGACATCATCCTGCAGCGTGAGGGGAAGTCACCGCAGTGGCTGGATCTTTGGTGCCACGCTCATGTCAATGAGCGGGCAGTGATGGAATGCTCTGCTACATCCTAGGCCTCTAAACAATGCTGGCCAGTGGAGGTGCCAATCGGGATACACTGTTAACATAGTTGAGCCCCTTCCCCATATGTGCCACACACACGCATCCGGTGTCACTGGGTTCCGCCATTGCTGAGCCAGGAGTGACTGTGTGGGCCCTGTCCTGCGCCTTCATCTGCCTTTTCTTCTTAGTCCGCCCTCGAGGCTTAGCTAGCATGCTAACCGCTGAGCTCGGCAGCAATGTATGGACAGCCGACTCCTTGTTAACCAATGCTGTTAGCTTTCGCAGGGCTGTGGACTCCCTTTGTCTGACCAAGTCCAACACGTGTTCCAGCGAGAGAACCTCTCTAGTTAGCCTTAGCTTATTTCTCAGCCACACGTTGTTGGTGCTGTGGGCTAGCTTATCTCACACTAGCTCCTCTTCAATAGGCCCAAAAGCGCGCTCCCTCACTAAGCTGCCGAGCTCCGTAATGAACGACTGTGTGGACTCACCTGTTCGCTGTTGGCAGTCAAAGAATTCGTACCTCCGGTCAGTCACGGTGGAATGATCACTGAAGGTACTGTCCATTAACATCAGCCTGTTCTCCAGTAAACTGTTGCCGCACAGTCCAAAAAATATCCGCTGCCCCTCTGTGTTGAGGTAGTGGACCAACAAACTCCTCCGTCTTTCCTCACTGGCGCCACCAAGTCTGGCCGCCGTCACATACACATCAAACATGCTCCTCCAGTGGGCCCACGATATAACTGGTGAGCCCGGGGACTGCAGGAATGGAGGTGGTTCTTTGACGCATGCGCCCATTTTTCCTTGTCGCCAAATGTAATGTCTGAATAATAGGAGACAGAGGCTTCTCTCTGCTGAATACTGAACTCCTTTATTTTAGCGCTCAACACAATATGTACTCCAGCCGTAGCCCGCCTGATGTCATCACCCCCCCAACTCCCCGGCTGGGCTACGGCAAGTCCCAACACACAATTCTCATACGTATATAATAGGCCGCCTTGCTCACACACATCTTTTCAGCTCTGCCTACAAATTTTAGATAGATGTACTTTATTGATCCCAAACTGGGAAATTACAGTGTAACAGCAGCATGACAGTTGACAGCCAAACAACAGAAACACACACGACAGACAAAGGGATTGCCCATGGAAAGTAAAAAAGTAACACGACTATAGAACCTATATACATCACAGCTTAATACAGTGGGGAAAAAAGTATTTAGTCAGCCACCAATTGTGCAAGTTCTCCCACTTAAAAGATGAGAGAGGTCTCCAATTTTCATCACAGGTATACCTCAACTATGAGAGACAAAATGAGAAAAAAAAAATCCAGAAAATCACATTGAAGGATTTTTAATGAATTTATTGGTAAATTCCTCAGTAAAATAAGTATCTGGTCAATAACAAAAGTTCATCTCAATACTTTGTTATATACTCTTTGTTGGCAATGACAGAGGTCAAACGTTTTCTGAAAGTCTTCACAAGGTTTTCACACACTGTTGCTGGTATTTTGGCCCATTCCTCCATGCATATCTCCTCTAGAGCAGTGTTGTTTTGGGGCTGTCGCTGGGCAACACGGACTTTCAACTCCCTCCAAAAATTTTCTATGGGGTTGAGATCTGGAGACTGGCTAGGCTACTCGAGGACCTTGAAATGTTTCTTACGAAGCCACTCCTTCATTGCCCAGGCGGTGTGTTTGGGATCATTGTCATGCTGAAAGACCCAGCCACGTTTCATCTTCAGTGCCTTTGCTGATGGAAGGAGGTTTTCACTCAAAATCTCACGATACATGGCCCCATTCATTCTTTCCTTTACACGGATCAGTCGTCCTGGTCCTTTTGCAGAAAAACAGCCCCAAAGTATAATGTTTTCACCCCCATGCTTCACAGTAGGTATGGTGTTCTTTCTCCTCCAAACACGACAAGTTGACTTTTTACCAAAAAGTTCTATTTTGGTTTCATCTGACCATATGACATTCTCCCAATCCTCTTCTGGATCATCCAAATGCTCTCTAGCAAACTTCAGACGGGCCTGGACATGTACTGGCTTAAGCAGGGGGACACGTCTGGCACTGCAGGATTTGAGTCCCTGGCGGCGTAGTGTGTTACTGATGTAGCCTTTGTTACTTTTGTCCCAGCTCTCTGCAGGTCATTCACTAGGTCCCCCTGTGTGGTTCTGGGATTTTTGCTCACCGTTCTCATGATCATTTTGACCTCATGGGGTGAGATCTTGCGTGGAGCCCCAGATCGAGGGAGATTATCAATGGTCTTGTATGTCTTCCATTTTATAATAATTGCTCCCACAGTTGATTTCTTCACACCAAGCTGCTTACCTATTGCAGATTCAGTCTTCCCAGCCTTGTGCAGGTCTACAGTTTTGTTTCTGGTGTCCTTTGACAGCTCTTTGGTCTTGGCCATAGTGGAGTTTGGAGTCTGACTGTTTGAGGTTGTGGACAGGTGTCTTTTATACTGATAATGAGTTCAAACAGGTGCCATTAATACAGGTAACGAGTGGAGGACAGAGGAGCCTCTTAAAGAAGAAGTTACAGGTCTGTGAGAGCCAGAAATCTTGCTTGTTTGTAGGTGACCAAATACTTATTTTACCAAGGAATTTACCAATTAATTCATTAAAAATCCTTCAATGGAAGGGGGCGCTGTTGTGCGGTCAATGGAGTAGGACGCAGTTTTGGTGGCTCCTGCCAACTTCGTATAATATTGTTATTCAGTTGTGCGGTTTTCCAAAAACCCAGTGTTTTTTCTTGGCTCTTTTTCGCTGTGTATCTTAAGAGATACTTTTGAATTGTTTTGCAATGTCGGGGAAAGGAAAAACCCGCACTATTCAGACGCACCTGAAGCCTTGTTCACAGGCCCCGACTTCTGAGCCGCTAGCTCAACCGGTTGATCCAGCCCCTGTTTTGAATGCTGAAGCTTTGAAATTTGAGCTGCTTTCCTCCCTAAAAGAAGACATCGCTGGTATTATTAAGAAGGAGCTACAAGAGATTATCGGAGACGCTTTGGCACCTCTTAAGGTTGAGTTACAGTCTGTGAAATCACAGTTAGCGAGCGTCAATGCTGCTATTGATGCTAAGTTGGCTAAGCTAACGTGCACGATGGGGGACATGGAAGAAGTGCTCACAGGTTTTACGGATGACATGACTGACATGAAAACAAGTGTTGAGCGCCTCAATGCTAAGGTTGCTGTGCTGGAAGACAAATGTGAAGATCTAGAATCAAGATCGCGACGCAATAACATAAGGATTATTGGCGTTGAAGAGGGCCCAGACTCTTTTTCTCCTACAGCTGTGGCTGCGTTGCTGAAAAATGCTTTTTCTTTGGATAAGGAACCACTAGTGGATCGGTCTCATCGTACTCTTCAGCCTAAACCTAAACCGGGTGACCGACCACGAGCCATTGTGTGCAGGCTTCACTACCACAGTGACTGTGTTGATATATTACGGCGTGCGCGAGAGCTCCAGCAGATTAAAGTCGGAGGTATGACTTTGTCGATCTTTCCGGACTACACCGCCAAGATTGCATGGGCTCGGGCTGCATTCAACGAGGTTAAGCGGCTACTCCGTGGCATTGATGGAGTCAAATATGGACTTCTCCACCCGGCGCAGCTACGCATTTCTTACCAGGGGACTGAAAAGAAGTTTACTTCGCCGGAAGACGCGAAGGAATACGTCAAGACTCTGATTTCTGGGTGAGCTGTGAACCTTTCATTATAATCCCTATATATGCTCGGACTCTAGACTTGTTGCTGTTACCTGGACATTTGCGCTTATTTGCTTTATTTTGGAAGTGTTCATTAGTATCTCTTAGTGTGTTGTTGAGTTTAATATTATCATTACTTTTTCTTACTTTATTGTTCAGATTACAATACTGGTATAAAACGGCATGTAATTTAATCATTGCACATATTATAATTCAATTTTTGGAAGTTGGCAGGAGACATGTTTTCCACTGGTATTTTTTTTTTTTTCTCTCTGCTCGGCTTTGCCTCCGAGTTGTTCCTATTTAACTGAGAACAACTTTTCTTTGTGTGTGACACTGCTGTCTCCATTGGTTTTTGGGTGTGTTTTTTTTTTTTTTTTTTTGTTGCATGGAGACTTTGGGTGTATTTGTTTTGGGGGTTCTTTTGGGTGGGTGGTGTTTTACCTCAGCTCACAGCAATAGTTCTTGTGATGTTTTTTTTTTTTTGGTACATGTAAATGGCTAGTACCAATATAGGCCATGGTACAGCTTTACTAGGCGCATCTTTGCGATTCATTAGCTGGAATATTAAGGGCATGGGTCATCCTGTTAAAAGATCAAAAGTTTTTAATCATTTAAAACATTTAAAATCCTTAATAGTGTTTCTGCAGGAGACCCATCTTCGGATAAAAGATCATCATCGGTTGCACTGCTCATGGGAGAGCCAAGTTTTTCATTCAGAGTTTAATTCTAAATCAAGGGGGGTTGCTATTCTTATTAATAAAAATGTACAATTCTCAGCCACTAACATTATAGCTGATAAAAACGGCAGATATGTGATAGTTGCCGGTACTTTGATGCAGAAAAAGGTTCTGTTAGTCAATGTATATGCCCCAAATATTGACAATGTTGAATTTGCAAATAAATTATTAAGTAGCTTACCATTTTTGAATTCACATTTGTTAATCTTAGGGGGCAATTTAAATTGTGTCTTTGATCCATTATTAGATCGATCTAATCCCCGTAATCTAAATAAGTCTTTAATGTCTCAAACATTTTCTGATTTCATGACACAGAATGGCTTTGTCGATCCTTGGAGATTCCGCAATCCAACCAGTAAAAAATTCTCCTTTTTTTCTAAGGTGCATCATTCTTACTCCAGGATTGATTACTTTTTTATTGACTGTACTTTAAATTCCTGTGTAGTTTCCTCTGATTATTTAAGTATAATAATATCTGATCATGCACCATTATTATTAGATATTCAGTTGGGTGCCTATAAACGCAGTCTTCCTTCATGGAGGTTTAATTCTCTTCTTTTAGCAGATAAAGAGTTTTGTGATTTTATTTCCAATTCAATTGATGAGTTTTTGTTGTTTAATAAAAATGATTCTACTTATTCATTATTATGGGAGACTCTTAAATCCTACCTTAGAGGACAAATCATTTACTACTCTGCTCTTTCTAATAAGAGACGTCACACCAAGTTTTCTGAACTCACTTTAGCTATTAGTAATATTGATCAAAGTTATGCCTTAAATCCTACAACAGAATTATTTAAACAGCGCATAGAGGTACAGTCAGAACTTGATCTAATTTCAACCCAAGAAGCTGAACGGCTATTACTACAAAATCGTGGAACTCATTATGAATATGGCGACAAAGCAAGCCGTCTGTTGGCACATCAGCTACGCCGTCAAGCTAATTCTCGGATTATAAGTAGTATTCAGAATAGTCAACATATAATCACGACAGATCCTAATGAAATCAATGCCACATTTAAAACATTTTATTCCTCATTATATACGTCGGAGTTCCCAACAGATTCACATAACATGAACTTATTTCTTCATGGCCTCTCGAATCCTGTAATTGACTCAGACACTGCAAAAAGCCTGGATTCCCCACTCGGCCTTGTTGAAATAATTAACTCAATTGAAGCAATGCAATCAAACAAAGCACCTGGCCCTGATGGGTTTCCCATTGAATTTTATAAAAGATTTACGGAAAAATTAGCACCTTTACTTTTAGCTACCTTTAATGAATCATTAGAACGAGGTATTCTTCCTCCAACTCTTAACACAAGCTTCGATTGTTTTACTTCATAAAAAGGACAAAGACCCAACTCTATGTAGCTCTTATAGACCACTATCATTGCTTAATGCTGACGTGAAAGTGTTAGCCAAAGTAATTTCTTCCCGATTGGAGAAGGTTCTCCCTTTGATTATATCTGAAGAACAGAACGGTTTTGTTAAGGGACGACAATTATTTTTTAATATACGCACTCTCTTCAATATAATTTATGCAAAACAGTCATCTGATTCATCAGAAATAGTCATATCGCTAGACGCTGAAAAAGCGTTCGACAGGGTAGAGTGGGAATATTTGTTTGCGGTTTTGAGGAAATTTGGATTCAATGAGAAATTTGTTTCTTGGATTCGTCTTCTCTATACATCCCCGAAGGCAAGGGTCCAAACTAATGATATACAGTATATATATGTATATATCATTAGTATCAGTATAGTATCATTAGTATATATATTAGTATATATATATCATTAGTATCAGTATATATCATTATATATACAGTATATATATATATATATATATATATATGTATATAATGATATATATATATATATAAATGATATATCGGCTGCACGGTGGCGCAGTGGTTTAGCACTGTGGCAGCACAGTTTTACCCTCGGCCGGGGGATCGCGGGGATCATGAGATCGTGGGTTCGATCCCAGCCCCCGACCAACAGTGAGCTGTGTGGAGTTTGCATGTTCTCCCCGTGTTGCGCGGGTTTACTCCGGGATTTCTCCGGTTTCCTCCCGCACACCAAAAACATGTAGGTTTAGGGCGCTCGCGCACGCAGCGACCAGCAGCCGGTGGCTTGTCACCAGACTGCAAACCAAGTCTACCTACGGGTACAAATAAGTAACAAAAAAAAAAAAAAAAAAAAAAAAAAAACTAATGATATGTTTTCTGATTACTTTTCTCTTGGACGTGGCACACGGCAAGGCTGTCCATTATCGCCCTTGCTCTTCACTATTGCCATTGAGCCTCTGTCCATTGCGTTGCGGTCTTCCAATTTATTTAGAGGGATTTTCCGAAATGGAACTGAACACAAGTTGTCGTTATATGCGGATGATTTGTTGTTATATGTGTCAAATCCAGTTAGTTCTATCCCCAATGACTTGAGTATTTTAAATAATTTCAGTTCCTTTTCCGGTTATAAATTGAATTTGTAAAAAAGCGAATGCTTTCCCATCGATACGACTGCCTGTGATCTTCAGCAGTCTGACATACCCTTCAAACTTAGTCCCGCAGGATTCAAGTATCTTTGTATAAATGTGACACGCTCTTTCTCTACCCTAGCTTCAGCCAATTTTTCTCCCCTTATTGCCAAAATAACCTCTGATGTCCAGCATTGGCGAAATCTCCCTCTGTCACTCTTGGGTAGGATTAATGTTGTCAAGATGAATATCTTACCAAAATTCCTTTTTTTTTTATTTCAGTCAATTCCTCTTTTTCTGCCTAAAAACTTTTTTGATTCTCTGGATAAGATAATTTGTGGCTTTATCTGGAATGGTAAACCACCCAGAGTTCGTAAAAAATTATTGCAAAGATGTAGACTTAGCGGGGGACTTGCATTACCTGATTTCCAATCTTATTATTGGGCGGCACATATACATAAAATCTGCTATTGGTTAAAGTCTTTTCGCTCCCCATGGTGTAGAATGGAATTATCATCCTGTCGGGGGTCGTCAATACCTGCATTAATTTTTTCTTCTTTGCCTACAAAACCCTCTTTGTATACGGACAGTCAAGTGGTTCTCAACACATTAAAAATATGGTTTCAGTTTAGGCGGCGCTTTGGTTTTGTAGCTGCCTCCTCTTTATGTCCTTTAACTAAAAATCATTTGTTTCCCCCATCTCTCTCAGATTCGTCATTCTCTGACTGGCATGACAGAGGTATTGAACATATAAGGAATTTATATATATCTGGGCTTTTTGATAGTTTTACCAATTTATCTTTCAATTATAACTTACCCGGCACCCATTTGTTTCGTTATTTTCAAATACGTAATTTTGTTTCTAAGTGTTTCTCTAACTTTCCTTCTATCCCTCCTGAGCAGTCCTGGGAAAGTATAGTTTCACATGGTCCACAACATAAAGGGTTGATATCCAAGCTTTATAATTCCATTTTAACATTAAACGATGAATCAAGTGTCAAAATAAAAAATTTGTGGGAGAAAGAATTGGGTATACAGATGACTGATGAGCTTTGGGAGGATGCCATTAACAGAATTAGAACGTCTTCCTCATGCGCTCGTCTTAGCTTGATTCAGTTTAAGGTAATATATAGAGTCCACTACTCAAAACTGAGACTCTGAGATTTACCCAGAAGTTGATGGTAGTTGTGATAAATGTAAGGGATCTCCCTGCCACCTTGGCCATATGTTTTTTCTTTGTCCGGAATTATACAGTTTTTGGTCTAGTTACTTTACAATTATCTCCATGGTTCTTCAAGTGACTCTGCTGCCTTCTCCATTTATTGCCATATTTGGGATTCCTGATTCCTCTGTAGTTTTGAATTCGGTACAAAGGGATATTGTGGCCTTTACATCCTTAATAGCAAGGCGTACTTCACTGCTGCATTGGAAATCTGTCAGATATCCCTCAATTTCCCTATGGCTCAAGGACATGATGTTTTTTCTAAAACTTGAGAAAATTAAATACACTATAAGAGGATGCACAGAAAGGTTTTACCAGAAATGGCAATGTTTTATATCTTACTTTTCTAATCTAAAAGTCTTACCCATCTAATTATGTCAGCATGTGCCTTGTTATATATATATATATATATTTTTTTTTTTTTTTGCTATTTTTTTCCCTACTTTATTATGTGTATTTGTTTCAAATTATATGCCTGTTGAGGTACTTCCTCCACTGATTTTGTGAGCTGGGGTGGGGTGGTTTTTTTTTAGGGGATATTAAAAAAAATAAAAAATAAATCTGGTGCTTAAGTGTGAAGTACTTGTTGATGCACTATTTGATCCTATATACATATATGTATATGTGTTAAATAAGTGTATCTTTATTTTTTTTTTGTTTAAAGAAGTATTATGCTAACTTGTCTGTAATTTCTGAAACTGATTTCAATAAAAACACATTGGAAAAAAAAAATCCGTCAATGGGATTTTCTGGATTTTTTTTTCCTCATTTTGTCTCTCATAGTTGAGGTATACCTATGATGAAAATTGGAGACCTCTCTCATCTTTTAAGTGGGAGAACTTGCACAATTGGTGGCTGACTAAATACTTTTTTTGCCCCACTGTATATGATGACCCGTATAAACACATGAATCATCCCATTGCACAAAGGACTATCAGGAGCAGAGTGAAAAGTGATGTGATGTACCAGTTAGTCTGTAAGATGCAGT
Organism: Pholidichthys leucotaenia; assembly: GCA_020510985.1. Taxonomy (NCBI): domain Eukaryota; kingdom Metazoa; phylum Chordata; class Actinopteri; order Cichliformes; family Pholidichthyidae; genus Pholidichthys; species Pholidichthys leucotaenia. The sequence continues at coordinate 43,401,943 of CM035838.1, read as the reverse complement.
GTGGCAGTATAGCTATGACCAGAATACAACATCATAGTGAGTTATTGTACAGTGAAATTGCATATGGCAGGAAAGATTTCCTGTACCTGGCCGTTTGACAACGAAGCTGTAGTAGTCTACTGGAGAAAGTGCTTCGCTGTCTATCTAGTGTGTGGTGGAGGGGGTGATCAGGATTGTGCATGATGGATCACAGTTTATTTAGTGTTCTCCTCTCCACCACTGTCTCAAAGGTCTCCGGTCTGAGACCAATTACAGAGCCAGCCCTCTTGATAATCTTGTCAAGTCTGTTGGTATCTCTGGCCCTGATACTGCTACCCCAACAGACCGCAGCAAAGAAGATGGCGCTGGCGACAACAGTCTGGTAGAAAAGCTCCAGCATCCTGCTGCACACGTTGAAGGATCTCAGCTTTCTCAGGAAGTAGAGTCTGCTCATCCCCTTCTTGTGCGCAGCATCGGCGTTGGATCTCCAGTCCAACCCGCTGCTGATCCTGACACCCAGATATTTGTAGTCCTCAACGACTCCCACATCCTCCCCCCTAATCTGCAGTGGCTGAAAAGGAGCCTTCCTCTTCCTGAAGTCAATCACCATCTCCCTGGTCTTGCTGACATTCAACCTCAGGTGATTCTGCTCCGTCCACTCCACAAATCTGTCTACCAGTGCCCTGTACTCCCCCTCCTCTCCTCCTCTTATACACCTCACAACAGCTGAGTCATCAGAGAATTTTTGCAGGTGGCATGACTCAGTGTTGTACTGAAAGTCTGTGGTGTATAAGGTAAAAAGAAAAGGAGAGAGCACAGTCCCCTGTGGCGCTCCCGTATCACTAGCCACCACTCCAGACAAGACATTGCCCAGCCTGACAAACTGTGGTCTGCCTGTCAGGTAGAATTTTGGGGGGATTAAGATCAGGGCTTTGTGATAGCCACTCCAAAACACTGACTTTGTTGTCCTTTAGCCACTTGTTATTGTCCATTTGGAAGACCCATTTGCGCCCAAGCTTTCACTTCCTGGTTGATGTCTTGAGATGTTGCTTCAATATTTCCACATGATGTTCTTTTCTCATGATGCCATATTTTTTGTGAAGTGCACCAGTCCTTCCTGCAGCAAAATTACCCCCCCCCCCCCCCCATATGCTGCCAACTCCATACTTCACAGTTGGGATGGTGTTCTCAGGCTTGCAACTGTCCTCCTTTTTCCTCCAAATGTAACAATGGCCATTATTAGATTAGATTAGATTCAACTTTATTGTCATTACACATGTATGAATAGTGAATGTGTATGTATTGAGTATATGTATGAGTGTATGAATTGTGTTATAGCTTAGTTTTTCTTTTTTTCTCTGTGACACTATGTCTTAGATTTGTTTTTGAATAGTAACCGCTTAACTTAGACTAGCTCAGTTTTCTTTTTCTCTCAGTCATATTTTGTCTTAGCCTTGTTTTAAATTGTAATCGCTCTTGTCTTGTTTTCTCTTTTTTCTCCTTTGAATTCTTGGATGGAATATGGGTGGGCAATATAAGCTGCGGCTTCAGCCATCACCCATTTCGGATAACTCACGTGGAATTGTATAGTAGAAGGAGTCTTTGTCTAATTTGACCTTGTTGTTATATTATACAGTTTCTTTTAACCTGTAATGTACTATCCGAAAATAAATTCATTCATTCAATACAAGGTAACGAAACACAGTTTAGCATCCAATCAGAAGTGCAAAGGACAGCAGTGCAGTATATACAGTAATTGACAGTATGTGCAATTTAAGCAAATATATGCAAATATATGCAGCAGTGCAGAAAGTTAAGAGTACTGTTATGTGCAAATAATGTACAATAAGTTAGGTGGGCAGTTATGTACAGGTGAGGATGGTAAGAGATGATGGTAAGAGAGTCAGCGGGGAACTAAGTTCAATAACGTGACAGTTGTTTGGAAAGAAACTGTTCCTAAACCTGCTGGTTCTAGTTCAAAGGCTTCTGAAACGCCTTCCGGAGGGGAGAAGCTGGAACAGTCCATGAGCAGGATGGTTGGAGTCCCTAAGAATGCTGCGTGCCCGGCGCAGACATCTTTTCCTGTAGACATCCTCTATAACTGGAAGTGGAGTCCCTGTGATGCGTTGGGCGGTTTTCACCACCCGCTGCAGTGCCTTACAGTCAGCGACAGAGCAGCTCCTATACCAGACTGTGACACAGTTGGTCAGGGTGCTCTCTATCATGCAGCGGTAGAAGTTGCCCAGGATGTCAGTTGACAGATGGTTCTTCTTCAGTGTCCTCAAGAAGAAGTGGCGCTGATGGGCCTTCTTGATCAGGCTGGTGGTGTTAACTGACCAGGACAGGTCCTCCGAGATGTGGGTCCCCAGGAATTTGAAACTGGGGACACATTCAACAGCTATGCCATTGATATGGATGGGGTCATGTATCTCTCCCCTCTCCTTCCTGTAGTCCACTATGAGCTCCTTGGTTTTACTGGTGTTAAGGAGCAGGTTATTGTCAGCGCACCAAGTAGCCAAGTGCTCAACCTCTGCCCTGTAATCTGATTCATCGTTGTCCCTGATGAGTCCGATCACCGTGGTGTCATCTGCGAACTTTATGATGGAACTGGATCCATACATAGGCCTGCAGTCATGGGTGAAGAGGGAGTAGAGGAATGGGCTGAGTACACAGCCCTGTGGTACACCAGTGTTGAGTGTGATGATGGAAGAACGGTTGGGGCCTGACCTAACATGCTTGGGTCTGTTGGTCAGAAAATCCATGATCCAGTTGCAGGTGGAGGTACTGATTCCCAGGTCCCCAAGTTTAGTGATCAACTTGGAGGGGATAACTGTGTTGAATGCTGAGCTGAAGTCAACAAACAGCATTCTTGCGTAGGTGTTCTTGTCATCCAGGTGTGAGAGTACATAGTGCAGCGCTGTAGAAACCGCATCCTCTGTACTCCTGTTGCTCCGGTAGGCAAACTGGTGAGGGTCCAGTGTAGGGGACAGGCATTTTTTGAGCTGTGCCAAGACCAGTCGCTTAAAGCACTTCATGACTATGGGCGTCAGTGCCACAGGGCGATAATCATTTAGGCACGATGGTGTTGAATGTTTCGGCACTGGTACTATAGAAGTGGTCTTGAAGCACGCTGGTACCACGGCCTGGGCCAGGGACAGGTTGAAGATGTCTGTGAAGACCCCTGCCAGCTGCTCAGCGCATGCCCTCAGCACACGCCCAGGAATGCCGTCAGGGCCAGCAGCCTTACGTACGTTGACATGACTCAGTGCGTTATGGACGTCGGTGTGGGTGAGTGTGAGGTGGTGGAGGTCGTCAGAGGGTGGGAAATTGATATTCTTTTCATTATTGTCCTTGTCAAAACGAGCATAGAAGTCATTTAGCTCATTGAGAAAGGACACAGTCATGGCTATAGGTATGGAGTTGCTGGGCTTATAATCAGAGATAGTTTGAATGCCCTGCCACATGCGTCGGGGGTCAGAGTCCCCAAAATGTTCCTCCACCTTCAGTTTGTAGCTGTGCTTGGCCTTCTTGATGCCCCTCTTCAGATCTGCCCTGGATGAACTGTAGGCCTGTGCGTCACCAGATCTAAAGGCATTGTTATGTGCCTTTAGCAGAAGCCGCACTTCTCTGTTCATCCACAGCTTCTGATTTGGGTACGTGGTGATCTGTCTTTCCGTGGTGACACTGTCAATAGTGGTGTTGATATGGTCCAGGACTGAGTGGGTGTAAGAGTCGATGTTTATGTGGGAGCCACAGGTAGCCTGAGAGGTGAACATACTCCAGTCTGTGTTCCTAAACTTTTCCTGGAGTACAGAGTCAACCCCCTCTGGCCACACTTTGATGGTCCTCACTGATGGCTTCACACGGTTGATGAGCGGTACATACTTGGGGGTAAGGAACAAAGATAAGTGATCAGACTGACCTAGGTGGGGGAGGGGAGTTGCTGTGTAGGCTCCCACAATATTGGTGTAAACGTGGTCCAATGTTTTGTCCCCTCTTGTGTGACAGGAGACATGCTTATGGGCATGTCTCATACCTGTCAAGTGATACAATTTCGCCGTATTTTAATACAGGGAAAATGCAATTTTAGCAAATACGGGCATATTGCCATTTCTGTACGCCAAAAAGAAAAATATACAGCGAGAAAAAAAAAAATTATTGAGAGCACCTAAAATCAACTGAACAGCATACCTGTCAAGGCATACCTCATGCCTCCCTTATTGGGGGGGCTTTCCCACCTGTACTGAGTACTTAAAAACTGTATTTATCGGCAGATGAAAAAAAACTGAAGCAAAAAACCCAAACAAAAAACAAACAAACAACAATTGCAGCATGAACTATTTCAAACATATTTATTCAAATGTACACTTATATGGACACAATCTTGAGCCATAACTTTTTGGTAATGTGAAAATAAATAAGCCAAGTAGCACAAAAAAATAAATAAATAAATAAAAAAAATAAAAAAAATAAATGATAATATTAATAACAAATAAATAAAAATAAATAAAAAAACAATATTTTTCAAATTTACATTAGCACAAGGTAGATTGCTTAATTTGAAAGTACACAATAAGAATAGTTCTGAATATAGTTCTTAATTGTCAGCTAGATATATACACTTGGAATTAAAGAGTTTTTAATTGTCAGCTTTGTTACACTAATGCACTTGGATGAACTTGAAAAAAGAAAATGTTCACTGATGCTGCTTGTTATAGTTCCAAGTAGCAGCCTTTGCTGACTCTAGCATTTCTTTTGAAGGCTTGACCTTGAAGCATGAAGTGTCACAATTCATTTTCACTTGCATGAAAGAAGTCACAGTTTCTGGGACCATACTTTTTCTGAAGTCGGTGTGAATTTTCCTGACCATGCTGAAAACCCTCTCACTGTCAGCATTGCTGTGAGGAAGGCAAAGCAGTGCTGAGTACACTTTGAGAAGCTGGGGGAAGCGGGGCCACAATTACCGGGACTTACTACAGTTCACTGCTGCAGAAATTGCAGAAGGTCATCAAAAGCAATCATCATGCTGACCAAAGGTGTCCGCTTCCTGCAAGATGATGCCGGGTTCACAACTTACACGTTGCCCAGAGGGAAGCACAGTCCTGCAGCTATTTAATCCTTCCTCACCCCACTTCCCCTCCCTATCTTACACCATTGACTTCCACCTTTTTTCAACAATGAAGTCATTTTTGAAGGGCAAGCCCTTCCAAGACAATGAAATGCTGATTTCCATGGTCAAGTTGTGGCTTCTGGCACAGCCTGCAGACTTCTACAGGTGAGGTCTCCGCAGCTGCATAAAGCGATAGGAGAAATGTGTAACCCTTGGTGGTAACTATGCAGAGAAAGACTAAGGCCAAGGCTGAGTCTTCTCAGTCCATGGAAGATGACTCAGGGGAAATCTCTTTTGAACAGCCCTCATAAATGTGTAATATTTCTATATTTTAGCTAAATTATATAAAATTGAAAAGCCTGTTTTTTAGTGCTATAGCTATCATGGAGCAGCATATGCCCTGCTGAATCTGAACAGCGCTGTCAGTCAAAGATGGTGTTTCCCTATTCTCACCTACTGTAAATCATCACCTTCATTGGGTTTGATCTACTGAAAGCTGAAGTTTGATACTTTATATCCAGTGTGTCTAGGAAGCATGAAGGACTAAAAAGGCGCTGCCCTGCAGTGTGGGTCTGGCTGTCAGGTACGATCTGATGCAGATGAGCGTATGCGTATGCTCGTCCGCCGCTACAAAGGCGGGTTTGAGTCTGTCTTTGCCAATTTCTCGAAGCTCGGACTCTCCCATTCTTTTCGGTGATGTCCAGTCCCTCGATTTCCCTTTTCTTCAAGCTTTGTTTTCTTCGCCGGCGGCGCGCTGCGTGAAGCCATTTTGAAAATCACAAAAAGTCTGCTTAGGTGCGCTCAATGTCGCCAGGCATCGAATTACTCCAATTAACTCAGATGTTGTCAACTAACCTATCAGAAGCTACCAAATCCATGAAATCATCGTGGGCTTTCCCAAATTGTTTAAAGGTATAGAAATCATAATTTATATAAACTTCTGACTTTGAAGAAAGTAATAAAAAATTTTCTTAAAAAATTCTGGCTCTCATTATTCTGGCATTTAGCAAATAGAAATAATTTTGGTTGTCCTAACTGACCTGAAACATGAAAAGAGTAGCCTGACTTAATGTCAGACAGTGAGGGGAAAAAAAGGTTTTGTCTTTTATACAGTGTATGTAAACTTCTGATTTCAGCCGTATGTGAAATAAATGTTGCATGCAAGTATTGTGGGACACATATGTGGGTTTCATATGCACAAATGTATATCACCTGATGCTTCATGTGTATATCACTGTATGCTTACTGTATGCTCCACGTCTCAGATGAACAAAGGACTGAGCCTCCTCGGAGATAACAGGAGGATGTGAAATGTGGTCTATGATATGCAAAGAGATGGCCGTGGGGGATTTCCTGGCTGCCAGTGACTTTGGGGTGGGGGAGATAAGATCTGAAAGGGATGCATTGTTACTGGGGATTAAAGGCATTGTGACTGGAGCTTTGAAGCTCCTGGGGTATAAAAAAGGGATGAAGGTCTGGTTTCCTCCTCTTTCTGTATTGTTGATGTTGGAGAATGTGAATAAACCTGACTCGTGAGATAAACTCTGCCTCGTCCTTTCACATTTCCACACTGGTGACCCTAAGATGATGAGTGAAAGAAATTCCCCCGAACCAGCCGGGTCAGGAGCTCCCAGCCAGGCGTATGCCGCTACCGTCCAGCTACCAGACTTTTGGCGAGACAACCCGTGCTCCTGGTTCCTCTTGGTCGAAGCACAGTTCGCCCTCCGGGGGATAACGGTAGATGAGATGAAATTCTACCATGTAATTGCCAAGCTCAACAATCGCACGGCTCGGCATGTGCAGAGCCTTTTGGTGAAGCCACCGGCCGACGACAAATACGGCGCGTTGAAGGCTGCGCTCATCCAGCGCTTCACTCTCTGTCCAGGAGAGAGTGGAGAGACTCCTGGCTCTGAACGACTTGGGAGATGGCATGCCCGTTGACCTGATGGAGGACATGCTGAGGTTGAGGGGCTCAGACGGCGACGACTTCCTCTTCACCCACATTTTCCTGAGAACCCTACCGTTGGCCACGAGAGTGACCCTGGCCGGTTCGCCGTTGTTGGCCCAGCGGGACTTCCGCGCGCTGGCCCAGGAGGCACACCGGATTCTCAACGCCAGCAAACAGCGCGCGGCCACCGCAGCAGCGACGGGGCGTGGCGCAACGGCCGGAGACGGCGGCCAGAGATGGCGGTAGCAGACCCACCGAAGACAGCGGCGGCGGGGGCCAAGGATTGCGGAGGAGACACCCTCTGTTTCTACCATCGCCGCTTTGCAGAGAAGGCACGCAAATGTATACCACTGTGCCATTTCAAGCGCTCGGGAAACGCCAAGACCGGGGGTCAGTAGCAGCTGCGGCCCTCGGGGAGGAGAACAAGCTGCTCTACTTGAAGGATGCGCGCTCGGGGAGGCATTTCCTCGTGGACACAGGGTCCCAGTTGAGTTTCATCACACTTTCCTCCGCTGACCGGCTGGCGCTTTCCAGTGGTCCCGGGGTGTCAGCAGCGAACGGCTCGGCGATTAAGACCTTTGGTGAGAGGGCTCTGCTTCTGTCCCTACACGGCCGCACATTTGAGTGGACTTTCGTCATAGCTGCAGTGAATTCAATATGTTAGGGGCTGATTTTCTGTGCTCACATGGTTTGTTGGTTGATCTTGCTAATAGGTGCCTGGTTAATGCACTCTCTTTTTATTCTATTCCCTGTACAGCTCGAGTGGCCCCGCCAACAGCACAAGCCAACGTCACAGCTGCAAGTGGTAAGTTCCACACACTGCTCACTCAGTTCCCAGCACTCACGGTCCCAACATTTTCGGCGGCCGTGGCTAAACACGGGGTGGAACATTTTATTAGTATCACCGGACCGCCCGTTTTTGCAAAAGCCCGGTGCTTGGATTCAGCTAAACTGACCATAGCACGCGAGGAGTTCGCCAACCTGGAAAAGTTGGCCATCATCAGGCGTTCGAAAAGCCCATGGGCTTCACCGCTTCACATGGTCCCGAAAGCTGATGGCTCGTGGCGACCTTGCGGAGATTTCCGCAGGTTGAACAACGCTACAGCACACGACTGCTACCCAATCCCGCATATCCAAGATTTTTCAGTTCATTTGGCGGGGGCGCGCGTTTTTTCTAAAATAGACTTGGTACGCGGTGACCACCAGGTCCCAGTACGCACTGAGGACATGCCCAAAACAGCGGTAATAACTCCGTTCGGTCTATTCGAGTTTTTGCGCATGCCGTTTGGGCTTAAAGGCGCGGCGCAGATGTTCCAACGCATGATGGACGCGGTGTTGTGCGATCTCCCCTTCGTGTTCGTCTACCTGGACGATATTTTGGTAGCCAGCGCGTCCGAAGACGAACACGAAAACCACCTCACGGCAGTTTTCCGGAGGTTGGGAGAGCATGGGTTAATAATCAACCCAGTGAAGTTAGGTTAGGTTAATTGGCTGTTCTAAATTGTCCCTAGATATCTGTTTCCTATAGGCCCTTAGAATAGAGGGTTAGTATTAATGAAAGCGCTTTGAGTGGTCTTTGTGACTAGAAAAGCGCTATATAAGTGCAGGTTAGTTAGTTAGTAGTCAGTGAAGTGTCAGTTCGGGGTGACGCAGATTGATTTTTTTGGGCATCGCGTCTCTCCAGAAGGAGCGGTTCCTCTGCCTGACAAAGTGCGCGCAGTAACAAATTTTCCCCAGCCACAAACGGTCAAAGCGTTACAGGAGTTTTTGGGAATGGTGAATTTTTATAACTGTTTCCTCCCCCGCGCAGCCATTCGCCATTGGCCATTCGCCACTTCCAGTTCTGGCTGGAGGGATGCCGTTTCACCGCGTTCGTTGATCACAAGCCGCTGACTTTCACGATGGCCAAGGTTTCAGAACCGTGGTCGGGCCGGCAGCAGAGACAGCTGGCTGCGATCTCAGAGTTTACTACCGATATCCAGCATGTGGCGGGTAAACTTAATGTAGTGGCAGACTGCCTCTCGCGCGCCGTGGCGGCTCCAGTCCGTGTGGGGGTAGATTATGCAGCCATGGCCGCGGATCAGGTTAGCGACGCGGACGTGCATGCGCTTCAGTCTGGACCAACAGGGTTAAGACTGGAGAACAGGGTGCTGCAAGACGGTATGCCCCCCCTAATCTGCGATGTCTCCACTGGGCGACCGTGTCCGGTGGTACCCGCCGCGTGGCGCCGCCGCGTTTTTGACTCTATTCATTCTCTGGCGCACCCAGGAGTGCGCGCGTCGGTCAAAATGGTGGGAGAGAAATTTGTATGGCCGAGCCTGCGCAAACAAGTTAGGGAGTGGGCAGCAGCCTGCATGGCCTGTCAACGAGCCAAGGTACACAGGCACACGCGAGCTCCTTTGGAGCCGTTTCACATCCCGGCTAAGAGGTTCGATCATGTTCACGTGGACCTCGTAGGCCCCCTTCCGCCGTCACAGGGGTGCACACACCTTCTGACAATGGTAGACCGCACCACGCGCTGGCCGGAAGTGGTCCCACTTGAGTCAACCACAGCCGAGGAGGTGGCGCGCGCGTTTTTAACAGCATGGGTAGCGCGTTTTGGAGTCCCGTCGGACGTCACGTCCGACAGAGGCCCTCAATTTGTTTCAGAACTTTGGTCAGCAATGGCCCGCAGCCTGGGGGTAACGATCCACCGCACAACCGCGTACAATCCGCAGGCTAACGGGTTATGCGAACGTTTTCACAGGTCATTGAAAGCGGCTCTTAGAGCGTCGCTTACGGATGCAAATTGGGTGGACAGGCTACCATGGGTTTTATTGGGGTTGCGTTCTGCACCTAAAGAGGATTTAGAAGCCTCCCCGGCAGAACTAGTTTTTGCGCAGCCACTTCGGCTGCCCGGGGAGTTTCTCCCAGATAATCCTGCCCCAGAATGTTCCCCGACTCAGAGGTTGCAGCGTGGCACAGAATCGGGCACGCTGCGTGGCCCCGTTCACCACAGTTTTCCGCGCATTTTTATACCCAAGGCTTTAAAAAACACGGAGTTTGTTTTTGTCAGACATGATGTCCATCGCCTGCCGTTACGACCACCTTATGATGGGCCATTTAGAGTGCTGGAAACAGGGGATAAGCATTTTTTTTTTTTCCACAATATCTTTATTGAACCTTTTTTTTTTTTTTTAACAAACATGATACAAACAATCAAACACTAACACTAAAGTACTACAAAAAAAAAATGCACTAAAAACACCAACAACCACCAACAAAATCAAGTCTTCAACAATGCTCCTCTGTTTAGTCTAGACAATCCAATACATAAGTATGAATGAATGAATGAATTTGAATGAATTGAATTGAATAAGTATACATATTATGTTCACCAGTTTGGAATTTACAAGGTCCACACACATCATTCACCTTCTTCTTCAAGAGTTATGTTTAAATTTTTTACATAATCAATAAAAGGTCTCCATATATTCTCAAACACAATTTCCTTTGATTTCAGTATATATGTTATTCTTTCTAATGGAAGGTTTGTTAACATCTGTCTTAACCACTGAGTCACATCTGGTCTATGAGTCTTTTTCCATAATAGTGCAATACATTTTTTGGCATTAAGCAAACTGAGGTCTATGAATGTTCTTTCACTTTTATTAAAATTATGCTTTTCTGGGTACAGACCCAACAAAAACAGTTTAGGATTCAATATGATTTGTTTTGAGATTATTTTTTCAATTGTTACCCTCACCTCTTCCCAAAACATTCTTATTAATCTACATTCCCATAAACAATGAAATAGGGTTCCTTTACTTTCCATGCATTTTGTGCATGTATCTGGTATATTTTTGTTATATCTATTTAACTCCTCCGGTGTAACATACATCCGCATTAACCATTTGAAATGTATCAATTTAAGGCGTGCATTTATTGATTTGGTTTGAGCTTCTGTACAAGCCAATTCCCATTGTTCCTCTGAAATTTCAGTTTGCAGATCTTCTTTCCAGTAGTTTAATCTTTTCAGTGAATTTTCACTTGAAGATAGTGTCAGTGAGTTATAAAACTCTGAAATAATACCCTTTCTTTTACTGTCTTTCATCATCATTTTTTCCAAGGATGAATAAATAGGTCGAGTGAGAGCTTTATTTTGATTTGATCGAATAAAGTTTCTAAGTTGAAGATATTTAAAAAAATGTGTTCTATTGAGATTAAATTTGATCCTCAGCTCTTCAAAAGACATTATGTTATCTGCACATGGCAAATATAAATCCTGAATCTTTTGTATCCCTTTTAAATTCCATACTTTAAATACAGCGTCCGCTCTCCCTGGTTTAAAATATTGATTACCCCATATTGGACTAAATTGTGACAATAACTGTGGTTCTTTTAAATAGTTTTTAGCTTCACACCATATTTTGATCATATGCTTTACAAATGGATTTTTAACTTGTTTTTGTAATTTTTTTGCCGAATCTGAGTATATGAATATGGGAAGAGGTAAAGGTAAATTGTATGATTCCATTTCAGTCCAGTGAGGGAGATCATTTGATGAAAAATAATATGTCATAGACCTCAGTTGTGCCGACCAATAATACAACATAAAATTTGGACATTTCAGACCTCCACGATCAAATGGTAAATATAATAAAGACAAACGTAATCTAGCCCTCCTGTTGTTCCATATAAATTCCACTAACTTTTTTTTTATTCTTGAGAATAGATCTAAAGGTGGTGATAAGGGAATGTATTGAAATAAATAAAGTATTTTAGGTAAAATATTACTTTTAAGTATATTGATTCTCCCGATCATCGACATTGGTAGTGACATCCATCTCTGAGTTAACTCATTGATATCTGACATTAAGGTTTCATAGTTGACACTGGCGACTGATTCTAGCTTAGGCACAATTTGGATTCCTAAATATTTAAACTGATTTACAACATTGAATTGATTTACCTCAGGGGCTGGGTAATTTCTCTGGGTCTCATTTAGCATTAATATTGAAGATTTAGTTTTATTTATTTTATATCCTGATATTTCCCCCAAATTCTTTATTAAATTCAACAAGGTTGGAATTGATTTTTTTAGATTCGACATAAACAAAATTATGTCATCGGCGTACAGGGAGATTTTATGTTCTGTTGGTCCAACTTTAATTCCATATATTTGTGAATGTAAACGTATCGCTATCGCTAAAGGTTCAATTGCCATAGTAACCAGTAAAGGTGAAAGTGGACAGCCTTGTCGACATCCTCTATTGATTTTTATTGGTTTTGAAATATTGTTATTTGTTAGGATTTCTGCTGTAGCATTATTGTATATTATTTGAACCCATTTTATGAAATTATTTCCAAGTCCAAACCTTTGTAGGACTTCAAAAAGAAAGGGCCATTCAACTCTATCAAAGGCCTTTTCGGCGTCCAGTGATAGGAGAGCTGTATCCGGTGCTTCTTTATTAAAATAAATAATATTAAATAGTCTTCTTACATTATGGAAGCCTTGTCTACCCTTTATAAAGCCATTCTGATCTCGATTAATAATATTTGGTAAAATTTCTTGTATTCGTCTTGCTAAAATTTTACAGATTATCTTAAGGTCGGCGTTTAATAGGCTTATTGGTCTCATATTTTCACATTTATTAGAGGGCTTACCTGGTTTTGGCAGCAGTATAATTAAGGCATTATTTATGTATGATGGTAAATTATTATTTTGAAATGCTTCTAAAACCATTTCCAAAAAAGGTTTTATTAATTTATTCTTAAATTTTTTATAAAGGTCAACTGGAAGACCATCTGGTCCTGCACTTTTTCCTGATTTCATATTATCAATGGCTAGCCCAACTTCTTCTTGACTAATTTTAGACTCCAATATCTCCCTGTTTTCATTTGGAATACACGGTATAGATAGTTCGTTCAAAAACCCATTTAGTTTTGTTAAATCAGGTTCATTTTTGGTATCATATAATTTTTCATAGTAATCTCTAAAGGCTCTATTAATTTCTAAAGGATCTATAACTACCTGTCCATTACTTATAATACTGGTAATTGGTGTTTTAATTTCTAATTGTTTAATCTGCCATGCTAATAATTTTCCTGATTTTTCACCTTGTTCATAAAAAGATTGTTTCAATCTTAGAAGACTCGAGGCAGCTCTATTCGCTGATTTTTTGTCGTATTCAGCTCTCAAAATCAGTAATTCATTCTCCAACCTTGGGTCACTTCCTGCATACACTTTTTCCTGAAGACTTTTTATTTTATGTTCCAATTTAGCTCTCTCCTCTCGAGTCTTCTTAGATTTTGATCCTGTATAACTAATAATATGTCCCCTAATAAAAGCTTTGAAAGCCTCCCACTTTACACATGCTGATGTTTGTGTAGTATTGATGTCAAAGAACTCGTCTATCTGTTTTTCTATATACTTGACAAATTCCTCATCCTGAAGCCATTTATGCTGAAATTGCCATCTACCTGATTCCTTTGTCAATTTTTTATCTACATATATTAGACAACAGGGTGCATGATCAGAGATCACGATGTTATCATAAAAGCAGTTTTGAATCTTGGACCTTAATTCTGTGGAAATCAAAAAATAATCAATACGTGAGAATGTCTTGTAGGTACTGGAATAACAAGAATAGGCTTTAACTTGTGGTTTCATTTCTCTCCATATATCTAACAATCTCAATTCTTTCATAAAATGATTAATAGTCATCCTACATCCAATGTGCGTACAATCCAGTCCTGTTGATCTATCTATACCTGGATTCAATGTACAATTAAAATCCCCTGCTATTATATGTTGCCCTGTAAGTGATGATAAGATAAGAAATAAATTAGCAAAGAACTTCTGATCATCTATATTGGGACCATATAAGTTCACAAGATTTATATTTTCTAATAGCAAAGAACCTTGAATGATTACATATCTTCCAAATTTGTCTCCAATTACATTTTTCACTTGAAAAGGAACTGATTTATGTATGAGAGTCATAACTCCCCTGGCTCGGGATGAAAATGAAGAGGTGAATACACTTCCTTGCCATCTACTCCTAATTCTTTTAACATCCTCCTCTATTAGATGAGTTTCTTGTAAAAACACAATTTTTGAACCCATCTCTTTTATTTTATTCATAACTTGTTTAAGTTTTTTTAAATTTTGTAGACCTCTGCAATTCCATGAAGTTAAATTAAGATTAACACTTTGGTTTATGATCAATAGAGAGTTTGGGATTACCTTGCAGTGTAAACATGCTCATACAGAGAAGCAAAAACATGAGTGGTTGAACATTCATCCTACAAACTACACACAAACAAATTTCCCCTTCCCACACTTGTGGCAAACCCCCCAAAATCAAAAGAAAAATTCTGTCTCCCGATATAGCCATCGACCGTTCCACACCCACGGGGAACAGCCTAAGCCACTCCTTCTTCATCCTCCCAATCACCCTAACTCTACTGCTTTTAATGACGTAACATTAACTCTCCTCTGTAGTTTTCCAACTTAACTCCAAAATTTTTAACAACTTTGTACATCATAGTTTTTTTTGTTTGTTTTGTTTTTGTTTTGTTTTTTTAATATATAATACAATCTATATTTTGTAAACTTACTATTTACTTCAAGTCAGTCAGATGCCTGTGCAAATGCTTAATTATTCTACCTTATATTTTGTTCATGCTTAGCTCCCACCAGTCTCTTCTTCTTCTTTGATCTTCTTGATGAACTCCTGCGCCTCCTCTGGGGTCTTGAAGATGTGGGTTCTGCCCTCATACGTGGTCAGCAGTCTCGCAGGATAGATTACACCATGACGAATCCCAAGGTTGCGCAGCTCCTTACGTATGGGATCAAACTGCTTCCTCAATTGCTGGATTCCTGTGGCCAAATCTGGGTAGAACCGCACCTGCTGGTCCTGGTGTTTAATCTCTCCTTTAGCTCGTGCAGCGTTGAAGATCTTCATCCTGTCTCTGTTGCTAAGAAACTTCATAATTAAGGTCCTCGGCGGTCCCTTATCTCTCCGTGGGCCAATACGATGTGCATTTTCCAGAACCACTGCTGATTGCAACTCCTCGCTGCCCAGCACCTCCGGAATCCACTTTTCCAGAAAGGAACATACGTCCCGACCTTCTGATTCCTCTGGAAGACCCACCAGCCTCAAGTTATTCTGTCTCGACCGAGATTCCAAATCCAAAATATTATTTTCCAGAGATTTATTTTTTTTTTCCAAAGTGCGCACCTTTAATTGAAGACGGGTGACGTCATCTTCAGCACTAGCGAGACGGAGCTCCATCTGCGCCGTTCGTTCTACACAGTCACCCAATTCCTTTCTTATTCCTTCCAACGCTGTCATAATCCCATCAAATCTAGAGGAAAAGTCCGCTCTCATTGAACTCATGGCAGCCATCAGCGCATCTGCGCCTCCCCCCGCAGACATCGCACCGTTGCCAGCCTCCTCCGCCATATATGGAGTTTTATTTGCTGCGTCACAGACCTGAAAGTCCGTTAATTTGGACTGTTTCGGCGGCTCGCTTTTTCCTTTACCTGGTTTTCCAGCCTTAGGCTTCGCCGACATATCCTCGCCCAAACGCTGGGATACGTTCTGTCCCAAATGAGAGAGTTATTTGCCGATTTTTTTTCTCCAGGAGCAGAGCAGAGTGAGACACGTCCGTCTTACGTGGCAGCCATAACCGGAAGTCGGGATAAGCATTTTTTGCTAGATTTGGGGGGCAGGAAGGAGAAGATTGGCATTAACAG
This sequence comes from Pholidichthys leucotaenia, assembly GCA_020510985.1. NCBI lineage: Eukaryota > Metazoa > Chordata > Actinopteri > Cichliformes > Pholidichthyidae > Pholidichthys > Pholidichthys leucotaenia. The sequence continues at coordinate 43,386,163 of CM035838.1, read as the reverse complement.
GCTCAAACCCGCCTTTGTGGTGGCGGACGACGATGTGCTGTTGGCTAGGGCTCCTCGGCGCGGCAGACCCCCTAGAGAACACCCCCCAGAACACCCACAGGGATTGACTAACAATTCTCACCCTCAGACAGCAGCCCCCCAGCAGGATGGCGCCACGGAAGTGTTGAAGCTGGCTTACAGCAGATACGGGAGGAGACTGCAGCCCAAGCAACACATGGGCTGATGTGTAATGATTTTATCATGACAGGCTGACTGTTATTCCGTTGTTACATCTTAGACGTTTGGGAGGAGGTTATGTGGGACACATATGTGGGTTTCATATGCACAAATGTATATCACCTTATGCTTCATGTGTATATCACTGTATGCTTACTGTATGCTTCACGTCTCAGATGAACAAAGGACTGAGCCTCCACAGAGATAACAGGAGGATGTGAAATGTGGTCTTTGTTATGCAAAGAGATGGCCGTGGGGGATTTCCTGGCTGCCAGTGACTTTGGGTGGGGGTGATAAGATCTGAAAGGGATGCATTGTTACTTGGGATTAAATACAGTGTGACTGGAGCTTTGAAGCTCCTGGGGTATAAAAAGGAGATGAAGGTCTGGGTTTCTTTCTCTTTCTGTATTGCTGATGTTGGAGAATGTGAATAAACCTGACTCATGAGATAAACTCTGCCTCGTCCTTTCACATTTCCACAATGTATACGTCCAAGTCATTATGGATATGCGATGCATACGCCCAAAATTTTCTTTTGGGCGTATGCCAGCATTTTAGAGGAATTTAGCATTTTTTGTTCACTCCATTTTATGTTGCAGAAAGCATGTCAAGGGGTCTGCAACGTGTGATTGAGCCTTGTTCAAAGGCTCAATCACAATCAATTTGTTCACATTTCCACAGTATAACAGTTTATAAACATTTTATAAATTGCACCATAAACAAATACGTAGTTAAAAATTGTAATAGCCTATAGAAATAGAGGCAAATTTTGGATCAGGTAGTATACTACTACTTTAAAATGAAAGGAAACGAACACTGACAACCCAACAAACAAACAAATAAAAAAAAACCACCAAAACAATACAAAAATATAAAAGTTTCCCACCACTGTTCATATTCTTTAAATTCTGGTGTTTTTTTTTATATTGATGTAACATTTTTCTCCTTTTACATGCCGATCCTCAAACGAATTGTTCAACAAAATTATTTCAAATATGGGATATTTTCCTCGAAGTCGGAAGCCAAAGGGAAAAACCGTTACAAGAAGTTTGAAGAAACTGTTACACGGTGGTCGCCATATTGGATCTGAGACGCCTTGCCCTGATTGGTTCAGCCGCCCTGGTGGGGAGCCGTAATGGTGTCTGTGGGTAACGAAAAGCTTCAGGAGCGGAGGGGTGGGTTCAGAGCAGGGGGTTTCCGGGTTTCCCTTCCTGGGCTGGGACGACGTCGAGAGGCATAAAGGTCCGGTTGATTAACAGTACTTCAAAGTTAGACACAGGTAAGACACGGCGGGGACTGTTTTTTGGGTTAGTCGTTGGTTTGACACGCTGCTGCAGTCAGTCGGAGCAGTAGGAAGGGGAGCGTGTGGAGTGTAGAGTAGCAACGTGACACCAGCCGCGGTGACAACTGTTGCATGTTAAAGTTTGACATGCAACGTTATTACAGTTTTATAGCTTTACCGGAGATCAGCGTCGGTTTGGGAAACACGTGTTAAAATATGGAGTAATTTTAGTGACATTCAGCCGTGTATGTATAAAAACTGTTAAACCCAGTGTCCCCGTAATGCTTGGTAAAGTGAGTGTCAGACTGGGTGTGGTGGACATCTGACTGTTAGACTCTGGCCTTCACGCACATTTCAAACCGCCTTTGACAAATGGACTGAAGCGCTGATCTATATGCACCAGTCCAACTCTTAAACAATTCTTTATTTTCATTGTTACCACTTGCTCAAATTTTTGTTCCTCGTGTTGCGTTTGTAACATATGATTGTTTTTAAACGTTGGTTCCAATGCACTTAATTGCACAAAAATAAATCCCGTGTTGAGACAAGTTTAACAATGACAGTGGGAAACGATAACAAATCCTCATTATGTGTCTGTCCAAGATGTGGCCGTGGGCCACTATTGAAGAATTATCATCCATCTTTGCTTGTGTTTCTAGCTCAGTGAAAACATGCATATTTCACTTCCTTTCTTGCTAAGTAGTTAACCTTATGGGCAAGATGGCACAGTCTGGGAGCTGTAATCTCAGGCCAGCAGCTGCCCTTCACTGCACAAAACAAGCGCGCTTTGCACCCAGCTCCGGTGAGATCACTTTGATATCACAAGAACAACATCTTGTAGTATCGAAAGATGGCCTCTAATTGAACACGTTCACCATACTCTGACCTTTCACCTTCCTCTGACCTTGCCTCATAAATGCTATCCGGCACAGGAAGGCCAGGGAAGACATCTGTCTCACACCATAGAGTACAAGGGGAGGTTTCCTCCCTTTTGAGCAGTGGTGTGAATGGAAACAACAAAGCTTCAGTCACATCAACAGAGTGAAGCAGAGGTGGATTATTCCGTTTGAAATTTCAGTGATAAAGTTCAGACTTTTCACACAGGATATTAAATTTATAGAAGTATGTGTGATTTTCTTTGTAATATTATCTTTCAACTGATTCTGTCACTTTAAGGCTTCAGCCCACTGTGCTGTTGTAGTTCACTTTTTATGAATATATTATTCAGAACAAATCAAGGTTTTATTTGTCATGTGCATGATAACAACACTGGGGCATTCTGAGCCATGACATTTTTGTGACAAGACAGGGAAATGACTCCAGGCACAATTAAAGAAATATGTAAAACTAGAATGTACTCAACTGAGATACAGACCTATGCCTTTTGCAGCCGTATAGATGTATAACCTTGACCTTTGACCGTTTGACCCGAAACCTATAGTCAGAGGCCAGGGTGAACCTGTGTACCAAGTTTGGTGGCCCTAGCTGCCTCTGTTGTTGAGATACAGCTTATGTGGCATTCTGACCTTGACCTTTGACCTCTTAACCCCAAAAGTATAGCCGTAGGTGCTAGTCCCAAGGTTAACTTATGTATCAAATTTGGTGGCCGTAGCCTCATTCCTTGTTGTTAGAACACAGACATGGCCAGTTGACCAGCCACAGATGGTACCTACCGCTCTACCTGCGCCGTCTTATCGGCATGGGTAATAAGGAGATTTTCAAATGTTACAGTTGTGTGAAGTGCAATAATCCTAAAAGCTCAGGCTTTTGACAGCTGAGCATTCAGAGCACTGTGAAGCCTGAGGTTTTAAGGATCTTTGCTCATACACTTACGAGGGGGGGCTGAAAAGTTCATAGTGGTCAAATTTGACCAAATGTGGTTTATTTTTCAACCGCAGGGATCCAAACATTGCAACACCGATGGAAGAAGTGTGTGGATCGAAGGGGAGACTGTGTTGAAAAATAAACCACATTTGGTCAAATAATGACCAGTATGAACTTTTCAGCCCCCCCTCCCCCCATAGCCTTGGTCTTTGAATGTCCTAATATGAGCATCAGCAGTTGTAACAAAGAAGGAAATACAAAAAAGCATCTGTGTGCATTTCACACAGACCCACCTATAATATCTACTGTTCAGAACCTTCTGATTTCATCGATTAGCCTTCATAAATTACATTTATTAATTTTTTAGACTTAATTCGCTGTTTTGTTTTTTTTTTGTTGTTGACAGTTTTAGGATTAAAAATTTGAGTCTAAAGTTACGATTAATAGGGCTGTACACAAATATTTGACTGTCTGGATATTTTTTCTCTACACTGGTATTCTGTTTTCAAATTTGGTATTTTGGATATTCCATTTTCTCCCCCAAACTGTTCGATTTTAATAAAAATAAACTGCTCATTTATTATCAAATTTAACAAAAATCTCAATACAAACTGAGGAAAAACTCAAATTCACAAGAATAAGTAGCAACTTGATGATATTGATAGTCACAAAGTTTACCAACAAAAAAAATCACCAAAATTTGCAAATTTATAAGAAGAAAATATTCAAATTTGCATGAAATATTGAAAATTAAAAACAAACAAATTAATAAGAAAATCTTTAAATTTACAAAGAACAATTACATGTTTATAATGCAAAAAGTAAATTAACAAAAATGTCAAATTTATAAGAACAGTTATGAATCTATGAAATTATTATAAGAAAAGTCTTTATAAGAAAAGTCACATTTCCTAAAGAACATTGATGCTGATGCAGTCCACTGATGGAGAAGAAAGACTGTAATGAATATTCATGTATTTATATATTGCTATATTTTCTCAGTGAAACAGCTATACAGATTAAAATAGTGATGTTGGGTGATTAAAATTTTTAATTGCGATTAATCTTTTGGAATGTTGAGTTAATCATGATTAATAACACGTTAATTGCGTGTTTTTCCATACAGATACAGTGTACTTTAAGTCGGTAATTTTTCAAGTTTGTCATACTGTTATGAACATGGGAGTGGACAAATATGCTTGCTGTCTTCACCTGGAGGTTTATTAAAGCTCTCAACATATCCAAAATCACAAAAACTATGCAGAATATTCTCCAGAAAATTCTCAGAAGTATTACTGCATGTGCAAACAACGGAATGCCAGGGCTCAATAATGTCACTAAACAACAACCAGCCAGCAGCCACAAAAGGAGCTTGCTCTTTCTCCCATAGCAAACATCCACCACTTTTTAGCAGATCAACACAAAACCTTGTGTGTCACAACTACACAATTTCCTTTTTAGCAGAAAAATTACAAATATAAACAAACAACTATCTTGTCCGTGATGACACCCCACTGTGCTGCAAAAACAGTGGGGGAGTGAGTGGACATTACGAACACAGCTTGAGAATTTTTTTAGACTGGTACTCACCAGCAGTTGGACCCAAAGCTACGAGGATGAAAACAGGCAGTGGTGCAGTGGTTAGTACTGTTGCCTAACAGCTAGAAGGTTCCAGGTTCGAATCCCCAGGCTGGCAGGGGTAGGAACTTTTCTGTGTGGAGTTTGCATGTTCTCCCTGTGCTGCGTGAGTCTACTCCGGGGGCTCCGGTTTCCTCCCACAATCCAAAGACATGCATGTTAGGTTAATTGGTTGTTCTAAATTGTCCCTAGATATCTGTCTCCTATAGGCCCTTAGAATAGAGGGTTAGTACTAGTGAAGTGCTCTGAGTCGTCTTTGAGACTAGAAAAAGTGCTATATAAGTACAGGTCCTTATCCCCTTACCAGTGTCAGCTGCTGGAGGTCAGCTATAACCTAGCATGTAGCTACTAGTCAGCTAGCTAGCTTCCACAGAACAAGAACAACCCAACATCCAGGTGAAGTTTTGGAGGAGGCTAGAACAATTATCCAGGTGAGAGCTCCGACGGATAACGTTGTAAACTTAAACATGACAGCACTTTGGGGATATCCATGTAATCCAGCTTGTTTGACTTAGCAATGTCTGCATGGCGCGCACAGTGTCTGTGGCCGGAATAGCTTTGGTACGGAGAGCCACTAGGCCAAAAGGTACTGTTTGCACTTTCTGCCGTTAACTGCCATTAACCGCGATCACAAAATTTGTCGCCGTTAAGGGGAGCAAAGCGTTAACGGGCGATTAACGGGATAACACCAACATCACTAGATTAAACCCATTTAATTTCATTATTAGGGTAATATTCTGTTACTGTATGGTTTCCACTTGTTTTCAGTAATTTCCTACTATATCTCCATCATCATAAGGAGCCCATCCTGTGCTTTAAACTCTGTGTGTCACAGACAGTTCTGCTGGTTTCCTCATGGTTGAAAGGCTTTTTCATTGCACCAGTTGTGGTTGTTTCCTCCCTATGAGCTCATATCATATTGTGTTTCTAAAACTGCGACTTAACAGCTAGAATCATGTCTTTATTACAGTACTGTTGTGTTGCCGACCACTACCACTACCTTTGGCCCCTAACAGTTACTTAATTACAGTGAAGACCTGATCTCTGTGTGTTGTGGTGTTTGCCAAATATTACTTTATTATGCTTGGTAGCTCTGGGGTCTCTGCTGCTGTGATGGTTGCCAGTAAATTACCATTTTTGTTGTTGTGACACAGAGTTCACAAAGTCTCCGTGCTGTGAAATTATTGTTTCACTGTTTCCAGTAAGTGCAGAAAGTCCTTAATCCATAAAGAGGGGGGGGGGGTGTGTGGACCCTTGACTTTGCCTGTCAGGAAGGTGAATAGTTCTGCTTAGCACTGCTTCTCCTTCATGGCTTCAGTCCAGCTAATAAATCAACTGTAAATGCATTACATGCCAAGAACTTAGGCCTTTGTAAGGTGACATTTTCCCTTTTTGGTTCAAACGGTTTAATCTCCCCCATGTCTGGCCCATTGATGACTGTGTGTATGTGTATAAGCACTTAGGCCGCCTGGCCGATTAAATGGCCATTATTAAGAGAGTATTATTGAAGTATGCCTCCTGCCTGTCTGTCCTGTAGTGTTGTCTTTGTGAGATTACATCTGCAATATTGGAACGGTTTAATTAATCTGCTCTTGGACTAATGCTAGTTCCCACAGAGCCCAAAGAGGAATAACACACGGGGTGTGTGTGTTAATACACATGAATACACTTGTGTGGGCTGTGGCATCATTTCAGATGTTCATTAAGAAAGAAAACACATTTCTAACAGTTTTTGTTGTGTTTTTAAGCATGAAGCCATTGATAAAGTTGCACTTTCTTGGCAGGTTTGGGGATTCGACAGAGGTTCAATCATGAGTGTAGGGTCTTAACCCATGCCAACATATAAATTGACTTGTTCCTGCCTCATTTCTTGTAGCTGATAGCTTTTCCAGGCTTTGCTTAAATACACTTCTTAAAAACTCTTTTTATAGATTTTATTAAAAAAAACAAACAAAAGGAAAACGTGAAGTAATTAACAGAAAAGATAAATGAATCCCACCTCAAAAAGCTCAGTAAATGAAAAAAAAGAAACTAAACTTGAGAAGACAGAAAGAGAAAAGGGAATACACGGGATAAAAACAGGTATCAGTACTCTTACTGAGATAAGCACGGAGAATAGAAAAAACACAAACATCAGCTACGACAGTTCTACAGACACTGTTCTATATAGAATCAAAGTGTTGGCAGAAAAGGGCAACAACATTCAAATATTTGACAGTTTTCCAGATTTACAGTGCCTTCGAAAAGTATTCATAGCGTTTCACTTTTTCCTTATTTTATGTTGCAGCCTTATTCCAAAATGGATTAAATTCATTTTTTTCTCCCTCAAAATTCTACACACAACATAATGACAACATGAAAAGTTTTTTTGAGATGTTTGCAAATTTATTAAAAATAAAAAACTAAGAAATCATGTGTACATAAGTATTCAAGCCTTTGCTCAGTATTCTGTTGATGCACCTTTGGCAGCAATTGCAGCCTCAAGTCTTTTTGAATATGATGGCACAACAGTGTTTCCTCTGGCTTAAAGACCTTGGTGCGGTGGCAACATATTTTTCCGGGGTGGGGTGTGTGTGCAGAAAACACATATGTATGAATATGTTAATTTTATACTATTCATTTCTTTTTTAAAATTTGGCACAGTAACTTTGCATATAATAATAATAATAATAATAATAATGCATTATATTTATATAGCGCTTTATCATAGACGCTCAAAGACGCTCTTTACAGATACATTATTCATTCACTCCAGACAGACAATGGTAGTGGCAAGCTACTACTGTAGCCACAGCTGCTCTGGGGCAGGCTGATGGAAACGTGGCTGTCAATCCGGGTCAACGGCCTCTCCGGCCACCATTGGACATTTATACACATTCATACCCAGTGTTATGGACACTGGAAGCAAGGTGGGTAAAGTGTCTTGCCCAGGGACACAACGGCAGAATATTTGGGGAGAGCAGGATTCGAACTGCCAACCGTCCGGTTATTGGACGACCCACTCTACCCCCTGAGCCACTGCCGTGCATATGGAACTTACAATTTGAAGTATTGTACAACCAAGGCTTGAATGTTGGAATATTGGGCCATTTGGGGCCCCACCCAGATGTCCTGTATTTCGACTTTTTACTGGTGTCATCCTTCTCTCCTTCCTCTGCTCTCACCTCTCCTGTATGCTCTGCCTGAACACTTTACTCTCCTTGGCTCCTCTCTTCTGTCTAATCTTGCCCTCTCTGAGCTCTGTCTAATTCAGGTTCTCTCTGTCTATGGTGGTATACAAACAGGTCCCTTCATATGAAGCTGGCTGCATATGAATTCTAACCACATCTCTTAGCTAAATGACTCTTCCATTATTGCTTCCATTTCCAGCAGGTTAAAACCATGATAAATGCCTCCAGTGCTTACATACCTTTTCTGATTTTTTTTTTCCACGTTTAAAGTACTTTAATAAACTCATGTTTCTGTCAGACAGTCATGCTGCATTTCCCCTCTAGTTCGCCTTGGTTTGCGTGCGCTTTGGACGAGCCCAGCATGCACGCGGCGCTGTACATTCTCACTTTTTTCATCTACCCAGGCCAAGCAGTTGACGCATGCACACAACCATCATTTGTAGTTTCACTCCCGCCCGATAGGTAGTGCCAAGGTGCTGACGCGCCAGGATTTTCACCAACGAAGAAACGGAACGAAGAAACGGCGGACTTCTTCACAAAGTTTCTCTTCAAATAGAGTCCATTTCTGCTGTTTGACTTCCCGGTTTTCACTCCTTTTCCACGAAGATGCTGCTGCTGCTAGCGAGACACTGCCTGCTGACTGTCTGGAAAGCTCGCATGGGCGTAGCGCTTCTAAACTCCGCGCGGATGACAGCCACGCACGTTGTTTGTGTGCGTGCCTGCGGAAAGTTTTTCTTAAATTCATATCTCCTTCTTGGCGTGGTGGTAAATTTTCTGGTGAGGCAGGCCGCCACTGAGAAATGTTACCAGAGGAAACCCTGCACAAGCTTGGCACACCTATCTTTGGAAAGTTTCGCCCATTCCTCTTTGCAGCACCTCTCAAGCTCCACTCAGGTTGGATGGGAAGCGTCGGTGCTCAGCCATTTTCAGATCTCTCCAGAGATGTTCAATTGGATTCAAGTCTGGACTCTGGCTGGGCCACTCAAGGACATTCACAGAGTTGTCCTGAAGCCACTCCTTTGATATCTTGGCTGTGTGCTTAGGGTCATTGTCCTGCTGAAAGATGAACCATCATCCCCAATCTGAGGTCAAGAACACTCTGGAGCAGGTTTTCATCCAGGATGTCTCTATACATTGCTGCATTCATCTTTCCCTCTACCCTAGTTTCCCAGTACCTGCCGCTGAAAAACATCCCAACAGCATGATGCTGCCACCACCATGCTTCACTGTAGGGATGGTATTGGCCTGGTGATGAGCGGTGCCTGGTTTCCTCCAAACATGACACCTGGCATTCACGCCAAAGAGTTCAATCTTTGTCTCATCAGACCAGAGAATTTTGTTTCTCGTGGTCAGAGAGTCCTTCAGGTGCCTTTTGGCAAACTCCAGGCAGGCTGTCATGTGCCTTTTACTAAGGAGTTGCTTCTGTCTGGCCACTTTACCATACAGGCCTGATTGGTGGATTGCTGCAGAGATGATTGTCCTTCTGGAAGGTTCTCCTCTCTCCACAGAGGAACGCTGGAGCTCTGACAGAGTGACAATCGGGTTCTTGGTCACCCCCCTGACTAAGGCCCTTCTCACCCAATCACTCAGTTTAGACGGCCAGCCAGCTCTAGGAAGAGTCCTGGTGGTTCCCATCTTCTTCCATTTACGGATGATGGAGGCCACTGTGCTCATTGGGACCTTCAAAGCAGCAGAAATTTTTCTGTACCCTTCCCCAGATTTGTGCTTTCATACAATCTTGTCTCGGAGGTCTACAGACAATTCCTTTGACTTCATGCTTGGTTTGTGCTCTGACATGCACTGTCAACTGTGGGACCTTATATCGACAGGTGTGTGCCTTTCTAAGTCATGTCTAACCAACTGAATTTGCCACAGGTGGACTCCAGTTAAGCTGTAGAAACATCTCAAGGATGATCAGTGGAAACAGGATTCACCTGAGCTCAGTTTTGAACTTCATGGCAAAGGCTGTGAATACTTATGTACATGTGATTTTTTTATTTTTAATAAATTTGCAAAACTGTCAAAATAAAAGCTTTTTTCACATTGTCATTGTCATTGGGTATTGTGTGTAGAATTTTGAGGAAAAAAATGAATTTAATCCATTTGCAGTGTTTCCTCTGGCTTAAAGACTTTGGCGTGGTGACAACATATGGGAGTGGGGGCAGAAAATACATGACACTATTGTAACCGGAATATGTTAATTTTATACTATTTATTTCTTTTTTTTAAAATTTTGAACAGTAACTTTGCATATGGAGCTTACCATTTGAAGTTTTGTACAACTGAGGCTTGAATGTTGGAATATTGGGCCAGTTGGGGTCCCACCCAGGTGTCCTGTGTTTAGACTTTTTACTGGTGTCATCCTTCTCTCCTTCCTCTGCACTCACCTCTCCTGGACCCTCTGCCTGAGCACTTTACTTTCCTTGGCTCCTCTCTTCTGTCTCATCTTGCCCTCACTGAGCTCTGTCTAATTCAGGCTCTCTCTCTGTCTATGGTGGTATACAAACAGGTTAGAAAATATCAAGTGTTGTAGCCACACATGTGACTTACATAATGCCTCACATCTTAGATAAGAACAAAGTGCAGAGTTTCCTTGGAGATAACAGGAAGCTGTGAAAGTGTAATCTTTTGTATGAGAGAGACTGCTTGGAGGACCCTTTGTGTGCCAAAGACTGTGAGGGGGATGCTAAGGGATTAAAGAGGAAATGCAATGTTACCTTTGATGTGAATGCAATGTGACTTGTGAACTGTGGGGAGACCTGGGTATATAAGGGACGAGTTTTTTCTGAGATGTTCTCTTTCTGCTATGCTCATGTTGGAGACGTGTAATAAACTGCCTTGAGACAAACCTGCCTCGTCAATTACACACTCCACACTGGTGACCCAAGACGTAGCATGCAGCTTGAAGAGAATTCCCCGGGGCCAGCCTCGTTGGGAGCCCCCAGCCAAGCGTATGCCGTTACGGTCCAGCTACCGGACTTTTGGCAGCACAACCCGCGCTCCTGGTTCCACCTGGTTGAGGCACAGTTCGCCCTCCGGGGGATATCGGTAGATGACACGAAATTCTACCATGTGATCGCAAAGCTCGACAACCACACGGCTCAGCATGTGGAGAGCCTTCTGGAGCAGCCACCAGCCAGCGACAAATACGGCGCGTTGAAGGCTGCACTCATCCAGCACTACACACTCTCGGTTGAGGAGAGAGCAGAGAGACTCCTGGCGCGGACCGGGTTGGGAGATTGCACACCCATTGACCTGATGGAGAAGATGCTGAGGTTGAAAGGCTCGGACGACGACCACTTCAGCTTTACCCACCTCTTCCTCAGGAACCTTCCGTCAGCGACGAGGGCGGCCCTGGCCAGTTCGCCATTGTTGGCCAAGCGGGACTACCGTGTGCTGGCCTGGGAGGCGCATTGGATTGTCATGGCCAGCAGAGAGCTCGCAGCCACGGCGGCAGCGACGGAGCTCGGCGCGACGGCCGGAGATGGCGGGGAGCCATTGGCAGCGGTAGCAGAACCACCGATGATGGCAGCGGCGGAGGCCAAGGAACGCGGAGGAGACACCCTTTGTTTCTACCACCGCCGCTTTGCAGAGAAGGCACGCAAATGTATACCACCATGCCAGTTCAAGCACTCGGGAAATGCCAAGACCGGGGGTCGGTAGCAGCTGCAGCCCTCGGGGAGGAGAACAAGCTGCTCTACTTGACGGACGCACGCTCGGGGAGGCATTTCCTCGTGGACACAGGCGCCCAGCTGAGTTTCATCACGCCTTCCTACGCTGACCGGCTGGCAGGTTCCAGCGGCCCTGAGATGGCAGCAGCGAACGGCTCGGAGATGAAGACCTTTGGTGAGAGGACTCTGCTTCTGTCTCTACACGGCCGTACATTTGAGTGGACTTTTGTCATAGCAGCATTGAATTTCAATATATTGGGGGCTGATTTTTTGTGCTCACATGGTTTGTTGGTTGATGTCGCTAACAGGCGCCTGGTTAATGCACTTTCTTTTGATTCTATTCCCTGTACAGCTCGAGTGGCCCGGCCAACGTCACAGCTGCAAGCGGTAAGTTCCACACACTGCTCACTCAGTTCCCAGCACTCACGGTCCCCACATTTTCGGCAGCCGTCGCTAAACACGGGGTGGAACATTTTATTACCACCACCGGGCCGCCCGTTTTTGCAAAACCTCGGCGCTTGGACGCAGCTAAACTGGCCATAGCGTGCGAGGAGTTCGCCAACCTGGAGAGGTTGGGCATCATCAGGTGTTCGAACAGCCCATGGGCTTCCCCGCTACACATGGTCCCGAAAGCCGACGGTTCGTGGCGACCTTGCCGGGATTTCCGCAGGTTGAACAACGCCACAGCGCATGACCGCTACCCAATCCCTCATATCCAAGATTTTTCCGTTCATTTGGCAGGAGCGCGCATTTTTTCTAAAATAGACTTGGTCCGCGGTTACCACCAAGTCCCAGTGCACGCTGAGGACATACCCAAAACAGCGGTGATAACTCCATTTGGCCTATTCGAGTTTTTGCGCATGCCATTCGGGCTTAAAGGGGCTGCACAGACGTTCCAACGCATGATGGACGCAGTGCTGCACGATCTCCCTTTCGTGTTCATCTACTTGGACGATATCTTCGTAGCCAGCGCGTCCGAAGACGAACACGAAAACCACCTCGTGGCAGTTTTCCGGAGGTTGGGAGAGCACGGTTTAATAATCAACCCAGCGAAGTGTCAGTTCAGGGTGACGCAGATCGATTTTTTTAGGACACCGCGTCTCCCCCGAAGGAGCTGTTCCGCTGCCTGACAAAGTGCGCGCGGCAGCAGACTTCCCCCGACCGCAAACGGTCAGGGCGTTACAGGAGTTTTTGGGAATGGTAAATTTTTATAACCGTTTCCTCCCCCGCGCAGTGCAGCTCATGCAACCGCTGTATGCCGCGCTCAAAAAAACAGAAACCCGCGAATAAGATCGAGTGGTCCCCGGAGCAAGAGCGAGTGTTCTCGGAAGTCAAAGCAGCCCTAGCAAACGCTGCGTTGTTGGCACATCCAGACCCAACGGCCCACATAGCGCTCACCACTGATGCGTCAGATGTGGCCAAAGGGGCGGTCGTGGAGCAGCGTGTAGCCGGGGCTTGGCAGCCGCTCACCTTTTTCAGCAGGACCTTGCGTGATAGTGAACGTAAATACAGCGCATTTGACAGGGAGTTGCTGGCTCTCCATTTGGCCATTCGCCACTTCCAGTTCTGGCTAGAAGGGCGCTGTTTCACCACGTTCGTTGACCACAAACCGCTAACATTCGCGATGGCCAAGGTTGCAGAACTGTGGTCGGGCCGGCAGCAGAGGCAGTTGGCCGCGATCTCAGAGTTTACTACCAATATTCAGCATGTGTCGGGTAAACTGAATGTAGTGGCAGACTGCCTCTCGCGCGCCGTGGCTGCCCCCGTCCGCGTGGGGATAGATTACACAGCCATGGCCGCAGAGCAGGTTAGTGACGCGGATGTGCGCGCGCTCCAGTGTGGACCAACAGGGTTAAGGCTGGAGAGCAGGGTGCTGTAAGACAGTATGCCCCCTCCAATCTGTGATTGGAGGCTTCCCCAGCTGAACTTGTTTTTGCACAGCCACTTTGGTTGCCTGGGGAGTTTCTCCCAGATAATCCTGCGCCGGGCAGCTCCCCGTCTCAGCTGTTGCAGCGTAGCATCGACACAGGCACGCTGCCGGGCCCTGCCCACCACAGTTTTCCGCGCGTTTTTGTACCTAAAACTTTGAAAAACGCGGAGTTTGTTTTTGTCAGACACGATGCACATCGACCCCCACTGCAACCACCTTATGATGGACCGTTCAGAGTGCTGGAAACAGGGGACAAGCATTTTTTGCTGGATTTTGGGGGTAGGAGGGAAAAGGTTGGCTTAAACAGACTCAAACCTGCTTTTGTGGTGGCGGATGAGCAACTGCTGTTGGCGAGGGCCCCTCGGCATGGAAGACCCCCACGAGGAGCTTCCCAGAGTAAAATTTCCCCAGAACACCCGCAGGGACTGACAAAAGGTTTTCACCCCCAGACAGCAACTCCCCAGCATGACAGTGTCGCAGAGGCGGTGAATCCTGGTTACAGCAGATATGGGAGAAGACTGAAGCCCAAGCAGCATGGGCTGCTTGGGCAGCCCTTTCTTCTCTCGGCGCCACACGAGTCGGCTGCCTTTTGCAACAGCGGCTCGATTCCGAGTCTTTTTCCCTTCCTCTCTCTTTTGATCCGTCTTTTTTTTTTCACCCCACTTATATCACGGACACACAGATCGTCCTAAATGTCTCCTGAGCCGGTGGACGGAGCCACTGTCTATAGCAGGATACGATACAGCAGAGAACAGCTGCTAGCATTCAACCGCCACCCGGTCCCATTGGAAAAACTCGACATACCGAGTGAACTGAGGCGAAAACGCCGCGGCTGCCGGGCTGGAGTAAGGCGGAGGACAAAAAATATAAGGTACAGACCCTCCCTTCCATCTGTTGTCATGGGAAATGTACGGTCGATACTGGGAAAGTTAGATGAGCTAGCGGCTATCTCCCGTTATGATAGCACTTACCGGGAGTGCTCTCTCCTTTTGTTTACTGAGACGTGGCTAACTGAACTAGCAGCAGATGCTAACATTGAGCTGGAGGGTTTTCACATGATACGAGCTGACCGAACACCAGACAGTGGCAAGGCTAGGGGCGGTGGAGTGATCATGTATGTTAACAACAACTGGTGCAGACCGGGACATATCACTGTTAAACAACGACACTGCAGCAAAGACATTGAGTTGCTAGCTGTTAGCATGAGGCCTACATATCTCCCGAGAGAACACTCACACGTGATCTGCATTGTTGTTTATGCAAATCCGACGGCGAACGCTGGGACAGCACGTGACGTCATCCATTCAGTAACCAGCAGGCTGCAGACAGAACACCCAGATGCTCTTCTCCTCATCTCAGGCGATTTCAACCATGTTTCACTGTCTCCCATTCTACCCACGTTCACCCAGTATGTCACATGCCACACTAGAGACAATAAAACACTGGATTTATTCTACGCAAACACTAAGGAGGCGTACACCTCATCACAACTACCCCCACTCGGGAGATCGGATCACAACTTGGTTCATCTCCGGCCGGTGTACAAACCCCTAGTGCACAGACAACCTCCGGCCATGCACACTGTGGAGTTATGGTCTGAGGAGACAATGGACACCCTAAAGGGCTGTTTTGAAGCCACCGCCTGGAAGCAGCTCTGCGATCCACATGGTGAGGACATCGATGGCCTCATTCACACCTTCACGGGCTACCTCAGCTTCTGTGTGGACAAATCCGTTCCCACCAAGACCATACGGCGTCACTCAAACAACAAACCCTGGATCAACCCTGAGATAAAAACACTTCTGAGAGAGAAGAAGAGGATCTTCAGGTCGGGGAACAGGGAGATGCTGAAGTCCGTACAGAGGGAGCTGAGGAGAAAGATCAGAGAAGGCAAGGACAGCTTCAGGAAGAAGATGGAGGACAAGCTGCAACAGAGCGACATCAGCGGGGTCTGGAGAAACCTCAAAACCATCTCGGGGCTCCAGAATACCTCCCCCCAGGCCACAGGGGGCAGGGAGTGGGCGAACAACCTGAATCTGTTTTTCAATAGATTTGACCAACCGCCCTCCCCCCTGACTGCACAACAACCACTGCTGCCTCGAAAGAAATCAAGTCCTGCTGCCCACTCCCCACTCTACCAACACCCCCCCACTCCCAACACACAGCCCCCCATCCTGACCCTGACCAGGACCCAGGTGAGGACGGAGCTGAGGAAGATCAAGGCGAGGAAGGCGCCGGGACCGGACGGCATCAGCGCAAAGCTCCTCAAGTCCTGTGCAGACCAGCTGTGTGGGATTGTGACGTATATCTTCAACATGAGCCTGAAACTGGGGAGGGTACCACAGCTGTGGAAAACATCTTGTGTGGTACCTGTACCAAAAACTTCCCACCCCAAAGACCTGAACAGCTACAGACCGGTGGCCTTGACGTCCCACTTGATGAAGACCCTGGAGAGACTGCTCCTTGCTCACCTCCGCCCCCTGGTGGAACCAGCGATGGATCCACTCCAGTTCGCCTACCAGCATGGCATTGGGGTGGAGGATGCGGTGATCTTCCTCCTTCACCGTTCTCTGTCCCACCTGGAGAAGCCCGGGAATTTGGTGAGGATCATGTTCTTTGACTTCTCCAGTGCTTTCAACACCATCCAACCGATGATCCTGAAGGACAAGCTGCTGCGCGCAGGGGTGGACCAGCACCTGTCATCATGGATCCTGGACTACCTCACGAACCGGCCTCAGTTTGTGAGAACCCGGGACTGTGTGTCCGACACGATCATCAGTAGCACGGGGGCCCCCCAGGGAACGGTGCTGGCTCCCTTCCTGTTCACTCTTTATACTGCGGACTTCTCACACAACACAACACACTGCCATCTACAGAAGTTCTCTGATGACTCTGCGATCGTTGGCCTCATCTCCAATGGAGATGAAGCTGAGTACAGAGGGCTTATCCAGGACTTCGTGGACTGGTGCCATCGGAACTGCCTCCAGATCAACGCGAGGAAAACTAAGGAGCTGGTGGTGGACTGCCGCAGGCATGGGCAGCCCCTCACAGTACCAGTAAATATACAGGGAACAGACATCGAGATGGTGACATCCTATAAGTACCTGGGTATTCATCTGAACAATAAACTAGACTGGTCACACAATACTGATGCACTCTACAAGAAGGGACAGCGCAGGCTGTTCCTGCTGAGGAGACTCAGGTCTTTTGGTGTACAAGGGGCGCTGCTGAAGTCATTCTATGACACGGTGGTGGCATCAGCCATCACTTTTGGAGTGGTCTGCTGGGGCAGTGGCATTACTGCAGCCGATAGGAAGAGACTGAACAAACTGATTAAGAAAGCTAGCTCTGTCCTGGGGCAGCGCCTTGATCCGATGGAGGAGATAGGAGAGAGAAGGACGGTGGCTAAACTGTCATCTCTGCTGGAGTCCGAGTTCCACCCTATGCAGGACATACTGAATGCACTGAGGAGCTCATTTAGCAGCAGACTACATCATCCCAGGTGCACAACCGAGAGGTTTCGTAGGTCCTTCCTACCAACGGCTGTCAGACTGTACAACCTAAGCAGGGCTGCTCGCAGAGATAGCAAAAAGACGTAACAAACTAATAGTTTTTTGAATGCAAAAGATGCAATAGACTTACACAATGGTCCTCTCCGGCATACAACTAGGAACATACCGGTCGCTATGGAGGGTGAGAATATGTATGGGCACATAATCATACCATGTAGGATAACTAAGTAGACGGTTATGCTGTTTCATTCCATCTAGCAACAATGCTCTGCACTGTGTGTGTTTATATATTTGCATATTTATTCCATCTAGCTACAATGCTCCGTACTGTGGGTGTTTATATATTTATATATCTACATATTATTCCATCTAGCTACATTGCTCCGCACTGTGTGTGTTTATATACTTGCATATTTATTCCACCTAGCTGCAATGCTCCGTACTGTGGGTGTTTATATATTTACATATTTGTTCCATCTAGCTACAATGCTCTGCACTGTGTGTTCATATATTCATATATTTATTCCATCCAGCTACAATGCTCTGCACTGTGTGTCTGTGTGTGTGTGTATATATATATATTTTATAGTAATACGTACATATGTTTATTAGCTGCTCTTGCTTGCTTGTTTTTTTTCTTGCCTTCTGTTTGTTGCTCTGAGTGTTGCTATCCCTGTGCTGTTGCAATCCTGGAATTTCCCCGTTGTGGGACTAATAAAGGCTTATCTTATCTTATCTTATCTTATCATGTGGATTGATGTGTAATGATTCTATCACAGCATGCAGACTGTTATTCTTTTGTTTGATCTAAAATGCTTGGGGGTGGGGGGGTGTAGCCACACATGTGACTTACATAATGCCTCACATCTTAGATAAGAACAAAGTGCAGAGTTTCCTTGGAGATAACAGGAAGCTGTGAAAGTGTAATCTTTTGTATGAGAGAGACTGCTTGGAGGACCCTTTATGTGCCAAAGACTGTGAGGGGATGCTAAGGGATTAAAGAGGAAATGCAATGTTACCTTTGATGTGAATGCAATGTGACTTGTGAACTGTGGGGAGACCTGGGTATATAAGGGACGAGTTTTTTCTGAGATGTTCTCTTTCTACTATGCTCATGTTGGAGACGTGTAATAAACTGCCTTGAGACAAACCTGCCTCGTCAGTTACACACTCCACAGTGTCATGTTTTGTCCTGCAGGACTTTTTTGTCATAGTTTACATAAATGACAAAAATACATGTTTTTTTTTTTTTTGTATTTTTATTCTAGTGTTTCTTTTTTTCCCCATTGAGAGAGTAGGGAAGGGAAGGAAAAAAAACATTCATAATAGTAATTTACTCATGCATTCTTAAATTATATGATCAGAGGTGGGTATAGTAGCCAGAAATTCTACTAATGTATAAGCAGTGCTTTGAAATTAATAATAAAAAGTAGACAACCAAAAAATTCTAATTGAGTTGAGGGTACAAAGAGCACCCACTTAAAAACTTGAGTAATGACTTCAGTTGAAGGTTTGAGGTTTTTCTCCAAAATTTGTAACAATTTTCTTATAGTTTTCTACTTTTCTCTGTAAATTTATCTAAATTTGAAACCATTTTCCTCAAATTTGTAATTTCCTCTTGTAAAATTGACTTTTCTTGTACATTTGAGACTTTATTATAAATTTGTGGATTATTTTATGGCTATTTTTTGTCTCTTTTTAAAATAAAATTATAGTTTTTTTTTTAATAGATTTGAAACAGACTGTGGTATTTTTTTTTTACTTTTACCCTATAACAATTTATATTTTTGACCATAATTTTGCAAAGCCAGAACAATAATTTAACTCTGATTTCAAAGAAAAAATATTAATAAAATTGTATTTAATGAAATAAATGAACTTAAATGACCAAAGATGCAGTTATTTCTGTTATAATATTTCTATGCATTTATGGTTTTTTTTTTTTTTTTTTTTTTTTAGAAATCTCAAACAGACCGCAGGAAAACCTCCCTTATTTTGAAATCCAAATGTTGGCATGTTTAGTTTGTCTGAAGGCTGCTGACGGATTAAAGTCATTGACTTTGCGAATTTCCGTCATCTTAATTTGCCAGGTACATAATAATGAACATAAATTAGTTGGTTAATAGTAAATAAGGTAAAGGTAAAAACATCTCCTTTTTATTCTTGTCTGAAATAAGAAAAACAAAAAACTAATAATTAAAAAGAAAACCAAGTAACTGACTCGAGCTCCAGGTTCAGGTTCAGGTTACTTTATTTGTACCCGTAGGTAGATTTGTCTCCTAACCACGCCTGTTAGCTAAGCTCCTGTTGCCAGTGAATGAAAACTATGACAAATACCTCCACTGCTTACATACCTCTTCTGCTTTTTTTCCACGTTTAAAGTACTTTAATAAGCTCATGTTTCTCTCAGACAGTGACGCCAGCGAGACACTCTGCCTGCTGACTGGAATGGTCACGCAGGCGGGGCACTTCTGAACTCCGTGCGGATGACGGTCATGTGTGTTGTTTGTGTGCGTGCTTATGGACCGTCATTCCTTCATATTTTTTTCTCAAATTTATATTTCCTCTTAGAGTGGCGGCATAACTTCAAGCGTGGCGGACCGCCATATGGAAATGTTACCAGAGGAAACCCTGATTTTTGGAATAAGGTTGGAACATAACAAAATGTGGAAAAAGTGAAGTGCTGTGAATATTTTCCGGATGCACTGTATAGTTGAGGATTTGAGTTAGTTTCTCCCGTGGGAGGAGAGATGATACCGCTTAAGATACTTATGTACGTTTTATCCCTCGCCGGGTCAAAGCCCAAAGGGGTTGAAGAGCCAGTCACACTTCCGGGTCACAGGGTAAACCTGTGTACCAAGTTTGGTGACCCTAGCTTTACTTGTTGTACAGTAATAAGGCATAGGGTGTCATGTTTGTAAAAAAAAAAAAAAAAAATTCTATAAAAAATATTGTGGAAAAAAAAAATAAGGCATAGGGAATGTTAATGTTGACCTTTTGACCCCAAACCCATAGTCAGAGGTCAGGATCCCAAGGTGAACCTGTGTACCAGGTTTGGTGGCCCGAGCTTTACTCATTTTATAGTAATAGTAAATGTAGCATTTACCATAGTGCAATTGCAATGTTAACTTTGACCTTTGACCCCAAACCCATAGTTAGGTCAGAGTATAAATTGTCCAAGATGTGTATTAGATGCAACTGCTGTACCGATTTGAAAAGCCTACATCATTTCTTTCAGTAGATTAGATTAGATTAGATTCAACTTTATTGTCATTACACATGTATGAATACAAGGTAACAAAACACAGTTTAGCATCCAATCAGAAGTGCAAAGGACAGCAGTGCAGTATATACGGTAATTAACAGTATGTGCAATTTAAGCAAATATATGCAAATATATGCAGCAGTGCAGAAAGTTAAAAGTACTGTTATGTGCAAATAATGTGCAATAAGTTAGATGTAGTTATGTAGTTATGCAGTTATGTACAGGTGAGGATGGTAAAAGATGATTGTAAGAGAGTCAGCGGGGAACTAAGTTCAATAACGTGACAGCTGTTGGAAAGAAACTGTTCCTAAACCTGCTGGTTCTAGTCCGAAGGCTTCTGAAACGTCTTCTGGAGGGGAGAAGCTGGAACAGTCCATGAGCAGGATGGTTGGAGTCCCTAAGAATGCTGCGTGCCCGGCGCAGACATCTTTTCCTGTAGACGTCCTCTATAGCTGGAAGTGGAGTCCCTGTGATGCGTTGGGCAGTTTTCACCACCCGCTGCAGCGCCTTGCGGTCAGCTACAGAGCAGCTCCCATACCAGAGTGTGATACAGTTGGTCAGGGTGCTCTCTATCACGCAGCGGTAGAAGTTGCCCAGGATGTCAGTTGACAGATGGTTCTTCTTCAATGTCCTCAAGAAGAAGAGGCGCTGATGGGCCTTCTTGATCAGGCTGGTGGTGTTAACTGACCAGGACAGGTCCTCCGAGATGTGGGTCCCCAGGAATTTGAAGCTGGGGACACGTTCAACAGCTATGCCATTGATATGGATGGGGTCATGTGTCTCTTCCCTCTCCTTCCTGTAGTCCACTATGAGCTCCTTGGTTTTGCTGGTGTTAAGGAGCAGGTTATTGTCAGCGCACCAAGTAGCCAAGTGCTCAACCTCTGCCCTGTAATCTGACTCGTCGTTGTCCCTGATGAGTCCAATCACCGTGGTGTCATCTGCGAACTTTATGATGGAATTGGATCCATACATAGGCCTGCAGTCATGGGTGTAGAGGGAGTAGAGGAATGGGCTGAGCACACAGCCCTGTGGTACACCAGTGTTGAGTGTGATGATGGAAGAACGGTTGGGGCCTGACCTAACATGCTGGGGTCTGTTGGTCAGAAAATCCATGATCCAGTTGCAGGTGGAGGTACTGATTCCCAGGTCCCCAAGTTTGGTGAGCAACTTGGAGGGGATAACTGTGTTGAATGCTGAGCTGAAGTCAATAAACAGCATTCTTGCGTAGGTGTTCTTGTCATCCAGGTGTGAGAGTACATAGTGCAGCGCTGTAGAAACCGCATCCTCTGTACTCCTGTTGCTCCGGTAGGCGAACTGTAATTCGCCTCCTGACATGCCTAAACACAAAAACAGTAGTAATTGTGTTTAGAAGATTTAGGGAAAATATGACCTCTGACCTCAAGGTTATCCGATGAGAGTGAAATTGCAATATGTGCATCATCAGAGTATATTTATTTATGCATTTGGATCCCCATTAGCTTCCACGTGGTTGCTAGTCTCCCTGGGGTCCACACAAAAAAACCCCATCATCCATCTATAAATGCACAAAATCTCTGTCCGTGTGTGTGTCTGTGTGTCTATTCCTCACATATCTCTTGAGCCGTTCATCAGACTGGCCTCAGATTTTATAAGTGGTTTGTTGAGGTTACGAGGGTGTGCATCCCTGAGAATGGAGTTGTTCAGTCAAAATATGTAATTTTTATCAATAAAAGTTTAACCACCGCTCTGTCTCCTCATGCTCTGGCTTCTATAAGTGTGGGCGTGGTTTTGGATTGGCTCTATACTGATTGGATAACACTCGGCATCACAGCATCGTTAACCACAGCGCTCCGTGAGCAAAACAAGGAAGCGAAAAGAGACAAATTTGACTAGATAAAACATACTACTTAAGATTTAATGCTTAGAAAAATTATACTATTAAGTTGCCGTGATTGCATGGGTCTAAAGGATGATTCAGCATATGTGGAGAACACGAGGCACGTAAGCAGACTGGGCGGAGTGTCAGCGAGAGCCCAGGGTCTGACAAAGAACACTAGTGTATCCAACGCAGGACATGCCGGGAGAAGCAGCAGCCTGACCGGGTGGACCACGGTCCTTCGCGGGGAGGCACGCCCAGCCTGCCCAGTCAGTGGCAGATGGGAGTCCCGGCTGTCGCTTCACCCGTGTGCTACCACTGTCCTTTGCAGGACCGCGAGTCCCCCTTCCCATGCGAGTATCTAAAAACGAAAAACAATAATACCGCCATGATTGTGGAGCAGAATGGCCAGAATGACTTAATGATCAAACGCAGGACACAAAAACGGCCACATAACAAAATAAATCTATGTATAATCAACCAAAAACTATAAACAGCAAACTCTATCAAGACTTTAAATAAGAACAAAAATACATCATGTCATTTCTATCATTTTTAGTTCGTGAACAACCTATTTATGATCAAAAATTAATAGAAAAAAATCTATAAATATTAACAGATTAATTATTATAACAAGCGCATCAATTTTTGTCTTATCCTCTTCTTGAATATATAATATATAAAACCATGGTACCGAGTTTCAAAACAATTGGAACAAAACTGTATGAGTTGATTTCACAAGGCAGTTACTGTCTATAAAGTGAGATGAAAAAGGAGATTATCAGTCAGGGGCTACAACTCCTGCAAATATCATCCCATCAGAACCAAATTGCAATATGCGCATCTTCAGCGTATATCAAACCATGGTACCAAGTTTCAAAACAATTGGGACAAAACTGTCGGAGGAGTTGATTTTAGAAAAGTGGGACGGACGGACAGACAGACCTATAACATAATCCCCCTTTGGGCTTCAACCAGCGGGAGATAAAAAATTAACTGACAAGCCCTCTCTCCCTATTGCTTTGATTTGATTTTCCCCTTTGATTCCTTGCTCCTCCACCTTAAACAACTGGTCTCGCCCCTCTTACTGTCCAGCCTGTGGTTGATCCTGAAATGTCTTCAAGGGTGAGACACGTGTTCTCCCTCCTAACCAGGCCAAGCTGCCCTATATAGGAAAAGCTTCAGGAACCAAAGGAATAAACAGCCATTGTTCTGCCTGTGTGCTTGGTGAAACCACCCTGTCAGTATGCAAGATTGCTTGGCCACTTTTTTTTGTCGATACGCAACCCCCACCCCACCCCACCTCCCTCCCAACTTTCATCTAAAGGTGTAACACAGTTCGCAAATTTCCACACTCGTCACACATTTTCGATAGTTAAATCAGGTTCCCATGCCGCCTCTTCACCCATTGCATAACCAGAGTGCATCTCCGTTTGGCAGTGCATGGCAGTCAGCCTGCCTCTTTCTAATGCTTATCACACTCCACCTATCAAGGGCCAGTGTTTTGGTGATAAAATGGAGCCTGCTCTTCCTGTGCACTCATTATGTAGCAAATTTATCAAGTGGGCTTGTTTCTCTGTCGTCTACTCAGGATCATAGAAAGGGACAGGAGCAACAGGCGCACAAGACTGTAACAGTTTAATGGAAGTCTGCGAAGACATTTGTTGCCAAAAATTCATAATCTCTCCTCCTTCTGTGCATCGGAATTACTAGCAGTGTAGCCATCACTGAATTAACATGTCAACATGGGCTGCAGATTTTTTTGATATTCTGAATGGGGTGGGGGGGGAAAATCAATACATTGATGTACAGTCATGCGAAAAAATTAGGACACCCCATTAAATATTTGGTTCTTTATTAATAAATGCTCACATATCTATGTCTAACCTTGTTTTTGTTTTTATTTGCATTTTTTTTAACATTTATTTTAGCCATTTTAAGTGTGAATGAATGTGGGGTGTCCTAATTTATTCCTTGCTATTTGTTTAGAATTACATTTTACAGAAAATTTGAAAAAAGTCTTTAATTCATTTTTGTTTAGCTGTATTACAGGAATCTCCCAGTATTTTTTAATATTGATATGAAATATCCATATGTCCAAATATGTTAAAAAAAAAAACCACAGGCTTATACAGGGTGTCCTAATTTTTTCACATGACTGTATTGCCATACTTTGTGGTGGTGATACTGTATCGATTCAGAGACACATTATCATGATACTTTATTAAAAATTATTAATAAATGGTACAAATACAAACATACCTATTTAGGTACCAGAGTAATAAAGACCAATTGACTTTTCAGTCCATTAGATAATGCCAGGGGTGGTGATACTACACTTTGACTCAGTGTAGTACTGCAATTCTTGACACTTGCAATAATGCACCGATCCCTAAACACATGTACCGGTCTTTTATTAATTATATATATAATATATGGTATTGCAAAACTTTTTTTTTTTTTATTGCTAATCCTGTGTATCTGTAACAAGAAATAGCACAATCTCGTTTTGATTGCTTTTATTTATAGTTTTTTTTTCTTTTTTTAACTGTTAATGCTTACTTACTACTCCTGCGGGGTGAGGGCTGGTGGCCATCACCATGCGTAGAGCCAATCAGGTTAACCAGTGCGTGTCAACATTGGCGGTTTTGGGCCAGCTCCTCTGCGTCGTCAACAGCGACTCCAAGCTGTCAGAGGTCTCTCTCCACCACATCGAGCCATCTGGTGGCACCAGATGGCTTAACTGTTAATGACATTGCAATATTGTAATGTAAATTTATGTATATATTTATAGATGATGTAATCATTTTTGCAGACAGCAGTCTAAAACTGCAGGAAGTGTATCAAAGAAGAGTTTTAAACAATTAGAGATTAGGAGAAAAAAAAATTACAGAGTAGGAGAAAAAAGAGTAGGCAGGTAGTATAAAAAGGATGGATTTGAAGAAGTGAGGTAAAGTGTGATTGTCTCAGAAATTTTTAGAAATGTGTTGTATGTAAGAAAGATATCTGGAAGAATCTTATGGTTTTATGAATATATTCTTTATGATATTACAATATTATCCTCCATTTAAATAATTACCATACTATAGCTTCCCTGAAATTGCAGTGATTCATATGAGCGTTGTAGAAAACATTTATGGGTTCATCTTAAAAATCTGCATTTATTAAAAATAAATATGATGTGATTTTCCACTTTTTCTCTCCTTTCCTTTTGTTTCCCACCTGCAGGCTTTACAGCCGTCTAGTGAACAGAAGCCATGTCTCAGTCTGGAGAAAAAGGGAAGGTAGGAATTTCACCATATCACCATCTTTACAGTGAACTACTGTGTAACTGAGTGTAGAGGAGGTGTTTCTAAGAAGACCCTGGTGATTAAGAGTTGTGGTAGTTTTAATCTCAATCACACACACTCAAGCATCCACAGAGGATATCCTGTATAAATGAAAACTTTTTTACAGCAAGGCTTTATTGCCTGTTGGAATTTCTCCTGGATGCGCATCATCATTAATCTAGGGTAGTAATCTGAAGTAGTAAAATGTAGGAATTGTCTCAACTTTATCTCAGTGGTTCTTTTAAGTTTAAGGCATTATATGGTAGACGTTAATGATCCATTGCTGTGTTATTAATAGCAGTGATAGTTCCTAATTCTTAAATTGAACCTACATTTATGTCTGCTTCCAGTTCCCAGATGCAACAGGTTATGTAGGCTTTGCCAACCTCCCAAATCAAGTGCACCGAAAATCTGTTAAAAAGGGGTTTGAATTCACCCTAATGGTTGTAGGTGAGTGATCCATCTTGTCTTTTTGTGTCACAGTATTGATACATATGTAAACTACAGGTTTATTTAATACTCTGTTTTTCAGGCGAGTCTGGTTTGGGTAAATCCACACTTATAAACAGTCTGTTTCTCACTGATCTCTACCCTGAACGTTACATCCCCGGTGCTGCAGGTACAGTCAACATTACACACAAACGCATGCGTACACACACACTTATAAGTACACTTAATAATAGAGAAATGTCTGCTGAGATGTCTCCAGCAGAGCATTATTTCAAGAAGAATGCTGGGAATGCTGCAGTCTCATAATGTGACCCTGCCTTTCTTATGACTTGACTTAGATTAGGGTTTGTTCTGGCTTGAAAACAGCTATCCCCACTCTCTCTAGTCAGTAAGAGTAAATAAGAAAACATTTATTTCTTTTACATGATAAACCCATGATGTAATTTTATATGTTTGCACTTTTGACATCTCTTGACATCTCAGCAGCTTATTGATCAAATTCTAAACCTCTGGTGGAACATTTTAAGAAGATTTAACATCATGTTTTAATGTCCAATTTTTAAAAATAATTTTTCTCTACAGAAAAGATTGAGAGAACTGTGCAGATTGAGGCATCCACAGTGGAAATTGAAGAGAGGGGAGTGAAGCTTCGTCTGACTGTGGTTGACACCCCTGGATATGGAGATGCCATTAACAGCCAAGACTGGTGTGTGTGTGTGTATGTGTGTGTGTGTGTGTGTGTGTGCGTGTGTGCGTGTGTGCACGCGCTGTGGAGGAGTGATAAACTGAGACATGTCCAACGTGCTTTTATCCTTCCCTCCTATCCTCTACCACTCCCTTTCTCAAGTTTTTTTCTTTTCAAACTCCTTATCTCCTCCCTCTACATTCCCTATGCCCTTTGTGTGTATGAACATTTAATATTTCTGTATGTGTGTTGACTTGTTGAGTTGGGTTCTGTTTCCTGTTAATCTGGTTTAGAGGTAAGTGTTTTTTTTAATCATTTTGTGTCTTACAATGTGACCAAAGGGAATAAGTTCTGCATATGAGAGTAAAAATAGGGAAAATATCACTCACCCTTGGCTTTAAAAATCAAGCTAGTACATGGTGCTCATCAAGCTTTAATTGAACAGTGTTAAGTTGGTGTAGGCCTGGTTCAGACTACAGGAACAACATCAGACCCAGTCATCGACACTGAACCACATGACTAGCGTGTCAGAATTTGTATCCCCTGCCGGTCGAAGAGCCCTTTCGGCAAAGACCGAAGGGAGATTATGTTATGGGTCAGCCTGTCCGTTTGTCCGTCCATCTGTCTGTCCCACTCTTGTGAAATCAACTCCTACAGTTTTGTTCCAAATGTTTTGAAACTTGGTACCAGGGTTTGATGTACTCTGATGATACTAGGGATGGCAATTGAGAAGATTTTATCAATATCAATGGCGTTGTCAGTTTTGCTCATCGATCAGATTCTTTATCGATTCCCTTATTACCTCCGCCAAAGGGGGAGGTAATAATCAATTCTTGGATCAGTTTTCCGGGTGGGGAAAAAGCAGACCTTCACAGGATTTCAGCATCGATGCAGGAGTTTTATTTTTCTCACTTTAAACAATGCTTCTTCTCTTAAAAAGATATAATAAAATCAAATATAAAAGACTGTAAACATGTAAAGATGAGCATTTATGTCTTGTGTTATGTTTAAATGCTGAAAAGCAAATTAAATAAAAGCAGTATAAATGGAATACTGAAGTGATTAGAAACAACTGCACAATTATAAGATAAGATAAGATAAGATAAGCCTTTATTAGTCCCACAATGGGGAAATTCCAGGATTGCAACAGCACAGGGATAGCAACACTCAGAGCAACAATCAGAAGGCAAGAAAAAACAACATCTAGTAAACATATGTCCATATTACTATAAATGTATATATATATAGACACACAGTGCAGAGCATTATGGTTGGTTGGTGAATGTGCAGCAGAAAGTCTAAGCTCTCTCTCCGCGGATGCAGCGGGCCAGCTGGAAGTCTTTGGGCATGATGATGACCCCCTTAGCGAAGAAGAGACCACCAGGTGGGCCTCGCTGGTCTCCTGCAGAGCCATGACGGCGAAGCTCAGGAAACGCAGGACGGTCTTGAAGTCCTGAGCGATCTCCCTCACCAGGCGCTGGACGGGCAGCTTACGGATGAGCAGCTCCGTGGATTTCTGGTAGCGACGGATCTCTCTGAGCCACGGGCCTGTGACGGCGAGGCCTCTTCACTCTGCCGGTGGCCGGAGCGCCTCTCCGAGCAGCCCTGGTGGCTAGCTGTCACCTGGGGGGCTTCTTCCTCCAGTAGATTTTACGGGCGGTCTGCTTGGTTCTTGCCATCGCTCTTTATTATTCTGTCTTATATTTCTTGCACGCCGCCTAAACTCCAGCCCGGCACCCGCGTCGTTTTCGCTACAGCTCCCGGTATGTCGAGTTTCCCATTAGCACCGGGTGGCGGCCAAGTGCTAGCTAGCACTAGCTCCTCCCCGCTGTAACGTCTCCCGCTGCAAACCGTGGCTCCGTCCGCCGACCCGGGAGACCCCCGGGGCGATCCGTGCGTCCGTGATATATATACAGAGTGAAAGGTGTAGAAAGAAGAAGGAAGATAAAAGAAAAGGCTGTTGCAACGGGCAGCCTACTCGTGTGGCGCCACCGGTCCGGCGGAACCGGAACCGGAAAAAAAAAAAATTATGTTATTTTACTAATCACAAAAATATACATGCTGTGCTTGGTTGTAATTTTTGCACGTTTTTTTTTTTTTTTAAATACTGTACAGCATATATGCACAGTGCATATACAACCACACATGCATAAAATAATTGTATATTAACATACTGGCAAAACCTCAAGACATTACTCATTCTAGGACAAAGTAATTCAGTATTATTCTGTAACCTACATCACATGTACCACCTACCCAAACTCCAGCTGCTCTACAGTCATGAATGGATGCAAGCCTTGCACTACAAACTTCATTACAGCTTCATGTGCAGCTAGCATCAGTGAGTTATCCTGGCAAGGAGCGGAGGACGAGCAGGTTGGTAAAACCTCAGAGCTACCTGTTGCTGTCATTGTCTAAAAACAAGATCATATCTAAATATCAGACGTTTTTATTTGGGTTTTGTGAGTTAAAAAACAGATTAAAGTTAGCCTGCAAGGCTGCTAGCAAGTAGCAGTGCACTAATATTATATTAATAATAATAAGCTAATAGGGCGGCACGGTGGAGGAGTGGTTAGCACTGCGGCAGCACAGCAACTCACCCTTGGCCTGGGGATCCTGGGTTTGATCCCAGCCCCTGGCCAACAGTGATCTGTGTGGAGTTTGCTGTTCTCCCCGTGTCTGCGTGGGTTTACTCCGGGATTTGTCCGGTTTCCTCCCACATGCCAAAAACATGCAAGTTAGGTTAATTGGCATGAAAACTGGGGATTCTAAATTGTCCTTAGGTATGACTGTGAGAGTGAATGGTTGTCTGTCTCTCTGTGTTGGCCCTGCGATGGACTGGCAATCTGTCCAGGGTGTACCCTGCCTCTCGCCCAAAGATGCTGGGATAGGCTCCAGCCCCCCCGCGACCCGAAAAGGATTAAGCGGAAGAAGATGAATGAATGAATGAATGAATAATAAGCTAATATTACCATCACTAACGGAGGTGCTGCTTTTTGGAAATCAGATGCAGGCGCACTTCGTAGACTGCTGAACACATTGCAGACTTTCATTTTATCCCACGCTGCCGCTTCAAGAGATGTTTCAACTCATGTTTATTATATGCCATGCAGCTAGTGTTTACATACTCTTCTGCCATTATCCCACGGTAGCGATGGCATCATGGCGTTGCTTGGTAATGGCAGCATCTGATGTCATGACGCATGCCGTTTTAAGAAAAAAGTACGAAAGTGTTTAAACCCACAGCATTGATGAGGAATTGATAACATCACTGACATACGATTCTGGGGGCTCGAAAAATTTAGAACTGATTCCTAACAGGCACTGGTTCTCAATTCCCATCCCTAGATGATACGCATATTGCAATTTCACTCTCATCGGATGACCTTGATTGATTATTTTCCCTAAATACTGGAGTAGAGCATCCGTCCCACACCCGGGAGGCCTGGGTTCAAATCCTGGCCGGGTCATGTCGAAGACCATATAAAAGTGGAACTTCTTGTTGTCCAGCTTGGTGCTTAGCAATAATGGAACGGAGGAAGGAAATTTGTGCCGGCACCTTACATGGCAGCGACCCCTCTGATCTACAGTAGATGTGATTAACATTGTAGATAAGAGAAACGTAATTTCATTCTACTGTACATGATTGGCTGTATGGATTGAATGACAATAAAGTTGGCTTTACCTTTACCTTTAAATCTTCTAAACACAATAACTACTGAAAGAAATGATGTGGGCTTTTCAAATCGATACACTAGTTGTATCTAATACACGTCTTGGATGACTTGTACCCTGACCCAACTATGGATTTGGGGTCAAGGGGTCAAAGTTATCCCCCCTCATGGATCGTCACCTTATCGTGGTGGGGGGGTTTGCGTGCCCCAGTGATCCCAGGAGCTATGTTGTCTGGGGCAATTTGGCTCTGATAGGGTCACCCAAGACAAACTGGTCCTGGGTGAAGGGCCAGACTAAGAATGATCCAACAGACTCTCATGATAAATTCTAGATCAAGGATTCAGTGCACCCCGCCTGGTATGGGGTTACTGGGGCCCCACCCTGGAGCCAGGCCTGGGGAAGGACTCGATGGCTAGCGTCTGGTGGCCGGGTTTCCACCCATGGGACCCGGCCGGGCTCAGCCCCAAAGAGTTACATGGGTCCGCCCTCCAGTGGGCTCACCACCTGCAGGAGGGATAATGGGGGTCCGGTGCTATGTGGATTAGGTGGCGGTCAAAGGTGGAGACCTTGGCAGACTGATCCCAAGCTTTCTAAACTGGCTTTTGGTACATGGAATGTCACCTCTCTAGTGGGGAAGGAGCCTGAGCTGGTGTACGAGGTTGAGAGATACCGGCTAGATATAGTCGGCCTCACCTCAACACACAGCTCCGGTTCCGGAACCAGTCTCCTGGAGAGGGGCTGGAGCTTGGCCTTTTCTGGAGTTGCCCCGGGTGAGAGGCGACGAGCAGGGGTGGGTGTTCTTGTATCCTCCCACCTTGCTGCCTCTATATTGGAGTTTTCCTTGGTGGATGAAAGGGTTGCTTCCCTGCACCTTTGGGTTGGGAAACGGGTCTTGACCATCATTTGTGCCTATGCACCAAATGATGTTTGAGAGTAGCCACCCTTTTTGGAGTCTGTGACTGGGGTGCTAGAGGGTGCTCCTCTTGGAGACTCCATTGTCCTACTGGGGGACTTCAATGCCCACGTGGGCAACGACAGTGAAACCTGGAGGGGGGTGATTGGGAGGAACGGTCTGCCCGATCTGAACCCAAGTGGTGTTCAGTTATTGGACTTCTGTGTGTTAGGATTAAAAACTCAATAGAAAACCATCTAAGTCTACTCTTCAAAGCTTGTCTATGTATGTAGATGGTTTACCCAGATTCGTTTTTCAAGGAAGAGATTAGTTTTACTTGGAACACGTATTTATTTAAGCAAGCAAGTTGAATATAGTAGGTTACAGCACTGGGTCAATCCTTCTCGCCCTGACAACAACAGATCGTGTCAGTTCATGAAGCCTGACTGACTATGCTGGCCCTGACCCAGAATATTTATACACAAATGAACAAAGAAGAAAGCATGTATTAACGAGATGACAGTCCAGGTGTCTGGTCCACGGGAGGGTTCGTTCCTGGCGCCGAATGTATCCACTGAAGGCCATTCCTCCTCCCAGGTCAAAGTAGCCCAGGTTCAGCCATTCCTTATCACACTGTGCCTCCTTCCCATAAATCCCAGGCGTTTGTTATCCTCTGTGGTGAGACAAAGGTTCACTATTTTGCAGAGAGTGAACCACACACTTGGCAATATATATTCCACTAGAAAAGCACTCGGAGAGCGCAGACCTCCGCCAAGTGCCACAGTTCCCCCCATACAGTCTTGAGATTCCTTGATCATGAAAACATATGACAAGCAGTGGTTCAGTAGTTATTCACGAAAATGGCATTTTCCGTAATGGCGGCCACAGTTCCTGCCATACAGTGTTTGTGTGTACGTTTTCAGATTCCTTGACCATGAAAACATATGACTAGCAATTGGATTGACAATGATAGGATTAGTGGTTCAGTAGTTATTCATGAAAATGGCATTTTCCGTAATGGCGGCCACAGTTCCCCCCATACAGTGTTTGTGTGTACGTTTTCAGATTCCTTGACCATGAAAACATATGACAAGCAATTGGATTCACAATGATAGGATTAGTGGTTCAGTAGTTATTGAGGAAAATGGCATTTTCCGTAATGGCGGTTTAGCGCCACAGTTCCCCCCATACAGTGTTTGTGTGTACGTTTTCAGATTCCTTGACCGTGAAAACATATGACTAGCAATTGGATTCACAACAATTGGATTGACAATGATAGGATTAGTGGTTTAGTAGTTATTCACGAAAATGGCATTTTCCATAATGGCGGCCACAGTTCCTGCCATACAGTGTTTGTGTGTACGTTTTCAGATTCCTTGACCATGAAAACATATGACTAGCAATTGGATTGACAATGATATGATTAGTGGTTCAGTAGTTATTCACGAAAATGGCATTTTCCATAATGGCGGCCACAGTTCCCCCCCATACAGTGTTTGTGTGTACGTTTTCAGATTCCTTGACCATGAAAACATATGACAAGCAATTGGATTCACAATGATAGGATTAGTGGTTGAGTAGTTATTGAGGAAAATGGCATTTTCCGTAATGCCGGTTTAGCGGTACAGTTCCCCCCGTACAGTGTTTGTGTGTACGTTTTGAGATTCCTTGACCATGAAAACATATGACAAGCAATTGGATTGACAATGATAATATTAGTGGTTCAGTAGTTATTCACGAAAATGGCATTTTGCATAATGACGGTTTAGCGCTACAGTTCCCCCCATACAGTGTTTGTGTGTACGTTTTCAGATTCCTTGACCATGAAAACATATGACTAGCAATTGGATTGACAATGATAGGATTAGTGGTTTAGTAGTTATTCACGAAAATGGCATTTTGCGTAATGGCGGTTTTCTTGTGGACGGTGATCCGGATCACCCCCAAAATCTAATCATCTGTAGGATACCCCATTTCTGACAATCTGTGAAAATTTCATGAAAATCCGTCCATAACTTCTTGAGTTATCTTGCTAACAGACAAACCAATGCCGATGATCACATAACCTCCCCCTTTGGTGGAGGTAACTATTATATGGTTATATTGATCACACACATATTTTGAATCACACAAATAACTGTTATGTGGTTATATTGATCACTTTATCCCATCATGTGCTAACCACAGTTTATCCATAACAAACACCATGTTCAAGCATAAGGGTGTCCATATGTGCACCTGGCACCAGGACATCCTAGGTCGCAGGTCGATGATTGATTTTGTTATGTCATCAGACCTGCGACCGTATGTCTTGGACACTCGGGTAAAGAGAGGTGCAGAGCTGTCAACCGATCACCACCTGGTGGTGAGTTGGATCCGATGGCAGGGGAGGAAGTCATTCAGACCTGGTAGACCCAAACGTATAGTGAGGGTGTGCTGGGAATGTCTGGCTGAGGCCCCTGACCGGGAGGTCTTCAACTCCCACTTCCGGAAGAACTTCAACCACATTCCGAGGGAGTCTGGAGACATGGAGTCTGAATGGGCCATGTTCTCCACCTCTGTTGTTGAAGCGGCAGCCCAGAGCTGCAGCCGCAAGGTGGTCGGTGCATCTCGTGGTGGCAACCCCTGAACCAAGTGGTGGACACCAGTGGTGAGGGGGGCCATTAAGCTGAAGAAGGAGTCCTATCAAGCTTGGTTGGCTTGTGGGACTCCTGAAGCAGCTGAGGTGTACCGGCAGGCCAAGTGGAGTGCAGCTCGGGTGGTTGCTGAAGCAAAACCCGGGTATGGGAGGAGTTTGGTGAGGCCATGGAACAAGACTTTGGGTCGGCCTCAAAGAGATTCTGGCAAACTGTCCGGCGGCTCAGGAGGGGAAAGCAGCTCCCTGTCCACATTGTGTATGGTGCGGATGGGGCGCTGTTGACTTCGACTGGGGATATCGTTGGGTGGTGGAAGGAATACTTCGAGGATCTCCTCAATCCCACTGATACGCCTTCCACAGAGGAAGCAGGGTTTGTGGACGAGGGGGATGACTCGCCTATCACAGGGACTGAGGTCGCCAAGGTGGTTAAAAATCTCCTTGGTGGCCGGGCCCCGGGGGTGGACAAGATTCGCCCTGAGTACCTCAAGGTCCTGGATGTTGTTGGGCTGTCATGGTTGACACGCCTCTGCAACATTGAATGAAGGTCGGGGGCAGTGCCTTTGGCATGGCAAACCGGGGTGGTGGTTCCTTTCTTCAAAAAGGGGGACCGACACTCCTCAGCCTCCCTGGGAAGGTCTATGCCAAGGTACTGGAGAGTAGAGTCTGGCCGTTGGTCGAACCTCGGATTCAGGAGGAGCAATGTGGTTTTCGTCCTGGCCGTGGCACATCGGACCAGCTCTTTACCCTGTCAAGAATTCTCGAGGGTTCGTGGGAGTTTGCCCAACCAGTTTACATGTGTTTTGTGGACTTGGAGAAGGCATTTGACCGCGTCCCTCGTGGTTTTTTGTGGGGGGTGCTTCGGGAGTATGGGTTATCAGTTTTGTTGTTACGAGCTATTCGGTCTCTGTACGACCGTTGGGAGAGTTTGGTTTGTATTGCCAACACTCGGTCGGACTCATTCCCAGTGACAGTTGGACTCCGCCAGGGCTGCCCTTTGTCACCGATCCTGTTAATAATTTTTATGGACAGGATTTCTAGGCGCAGCCAGGGAGTGGAGGGTGTCATGCTTGGTGACCACAGGATCTCATCTCTGTTGTTTGCAGATGATGTTGTCCTGTTGGCTTCATCCAGCAGTGACCTACAGCTCTTGCTGGGACAGTTTGCCCCTGAGTGTGAATTGGCTGGGATGAGAATCAGCACCTCCAAGTCCGAGTCCATGGTCCTCAGCTGGAAAAAGGTGGATTGTCCTCTCTGGGTTGGGGACAGGCTCCTGCCCCAAGTGGAGGAGTTTAAGTATCTTGGGGTTTATTCACGAGTGAGGGGAAAATGGAGCGAGAGATTGACAGGCGGATCGGAGCAGCATCTGCAGTGATGCAGACGTTGTACCGGTCTGTTGTGGTGAAGAGGGAGCTTAGTTCTAAGGCAAAGCTGTCGATTTACCAGTCAATCTACGTTCCTACTCTCACCTATGGTCACAAGCTTTGGGTAATGACCGAAAGAACAAGATCGTGGATACAAGCGGCTGAAATGAGCTTTCTCTGTAGGATTGCTGGACTCACCCTCAGCGATAGGGTGAGGAGCTCAGTCATCCGGGAGAGGCTCAGAGTAGAACCGCTGCTCCTCCACATTGAAAGGAGTCAGTTGAGGTGGTATGGGCATCTGATTAGGATGCCTCCTGGACGCCTCCCACTCGAGGTGTTTTGGGCATGTCCCATGGGGAGGAGACCCCAGGGCAGACCCAGGACTCGTTGGAGGGACTATGTCTCCCATCTGGTCTGGGAACGCCTTGGTATCCTTTCTGAAGAGCTGGAGCATGGAGCAGGTGGCTGGGGAGAGGGAAGTCTGGGCTTCTCTGCTTGAACTGCTGCTTCCGCGACCCGGACCTCTGGAAAAGCGGTAGAAGATGGATGGATGGATGGATGAGGTCAAAGTTAATATTGCAGTTGGACTACGGTAAATTGTAACTGCTACATTTACTCTTACTATAAAGCGAGTAAAGTTAGGTCACTGAACTTGGTACACAGGTTCACCTTGGGATCCCGACCTCAGACTATGGGTTTGGGGTCAAAAGGTCAAAGGTCAAGGTTAACATTCCCGATGCCTTATTACTGTACAATGAGTAAAATTAGGGTCACCAAAGTTGGTACACAGGTTCACCCTGTGACCCTGAAGCGTAACTATGGTTTTTGGGATTGCAAGGTCAAAGGTCGTCATCAAATTGGCTTATAAACTATATCTCAACAACAAAGAAAGCTAGGGTCACCAAACCTGGTACACAGGTTCACTCTGAGACCATGACCTCTGACTACAGGGTTGGGGTCAAAAGGTCAAAGGTCAAGGTTGGTGCTCCCTACCTCTCTTATATATAGAATGTGTAAAGCTCTCTAGCGTCACCAAATTTGCTACACAGGTTCACCTCGGGATCCTGCCCTACAACTATGGGTTATATACTTTGTTGTATATTTGTGGATGATGGGCTTATCATAATTTGGTTCTGCGACAGTAATTATATTGAAAACTTGAAAACTGCTCTCTGTCAGTAAGTATTGGGATTGGGAAGAAAACTGAGGTGGGGGAATATTGCACTTGCCTCAGAGTGCTCTTGTTTTGTGCTTTGTCACTTTGTCTAATTGCTTCTGACCATGGCCAGCATGTGTCTGATGCCAACGGTGTGACACTTGCACTCACATGTAAAAAAAAAAATAATTACTATAGTTAATGTTATTTATGCTGTTTTCAAAATCCAGTCATGTTTTCCCCTCATGGGGATCTTCTGAACCTGGCAAATAATGCTTACAGCTATGTTTAGGATGCGTATAGACTATTTTTTCTTGATATTTTAACACATAGCCTTTAGTTCTTTAGGAAAATTGACAACCTATACTGTGCTACTACCCTGGAACAGACCCACAGTTGTTTTTTCCTTTTTTTCCCTGAGTACAAGACCATCAGCAGCATTTCCGTAATCATGACATGAGTTTTCTTGACCCGTGTAGTGGTAAAAAATATAAACTCCTAAAAACAGCACCTCTAGTTTGACTTGTAAACCTATATTTTAAAAGTTTTTCCTGCATGTGTTGGAACTAAAAAATAAATTTAACTGGCAGGTTTGTGACATTTATTCAAATGAGTTTTGTCTGTTCCTTTAAGATTTCTTCTTGTTTTTATCTGAAAAGGCTTTTTCACAATTTTATTTCCCTTCTTTATTTCTTGATGATATCACATAGGGGCAAATCTTTAATGGGGTACAGAGCAGTGGTGGCCAAATGGTTAGGAATGTGAACTGGTGACTGGAGCAATGCCAGTTCAATTCCTGGACCGACAAGATCAGATCTGGGTGTGACAGATGACATAGTAGTGTTTGCCCCACTCTCACTAACACCACTGTGGTGCCCTGGAGCAAGGCATGTAATTCCAACTGCTCCAGTAGACCTGCTCAGTGGCCACAGGTCAGTCTGTGGTTGTAGTAGGTGGTTTCCAGGTGTGAATGTGAACAGGGTGTCCTTGAAAAAGAGAGGTTACCACTCAGTGGGCCTCCCCTGTATAAATAAAGGATTTAAAAAAGAGCTAGCTGTGATCACAGCACTTTCACCAAATTAATTTCTGTTTGTGAGGATCAGTGTATCAGAAATAATGGCTTAAAGGGAGAGAATCCAAAATAGTTTATTTCAGTCAGTTGAAGAATTGTGGGACTTAACGTAGACCTGTTATTAAAGATAAGATAAGATAAGATAAGCCTTTATTAGTCCCACAACGGGGAAATTCCAGGATTGCAACAGCACAGGGATAGCAACACTCAGAGCAACAATCAGAAGGCAAGAAAAAAAACCAAGCAAGCAAGAGCAGCTAATATACATATGTACATATTACTATAAAATATATATATACACACACACAGACACACAGTGCAGAGCATTGTAGCTGGATGGAATAAATATATGAATATATAAACACACAGTGCGGAGCATTGTAGCTAGATGGAATAAATATGTAAATATATAAACACCCACAAAAAATGTACAGTTAATTTGAACTGAAAATCATCCATTCATCCACCCATTTTCTACAACTTTTCCGGAAGTCCGATTTGCAGAGGCAGCAGCTCAAGCAGAGAAGCCCAGACTTCCCTCTCCCCAGCCGCCTGCTCCAGCTCTTTAGAAAGGATACCAAGGTGTTCCCTGGCCAGCTGGGAGACGGTCTCTCTAGCATTTCCTGGGTCTGCCCTGGGGTCTCCTCCCAGTGGGACGTGCCCAAAACACCTCAAGTGGGAGGCGTCCAGGAGGCATTCTGATCAGATGCCCAAACCATCTCAACTGGCTCCTTTCGATGTGGCGGAGCATCGCTTCTACTCTGAGCCTCTCCTGGATGACTGAGCTCATCACCGTATCTCTGAGAGTGAGTCCAGCAATCCTACGGGGAAAGCTCATTTCAGCTGCTTGTATCCACGATCTTGTTCTTTCGGTCATTATCTAAAGCTCATGACCATAGATGAGGGTAGGAACGTATATTGAGCGGTAAATTGACAGCTTTGCCTTAGAGCTCAGCTCCCTCTTCACCACAACAGACCGGTACAACGCCTGCATCACTGCATATGCTGCTTCAATCTGACTGCCAATCTCCCGCTCCACTAGACTCCACTAAGACCCCGAGATATTTGAACTCCTCCACTTGGGGCAGGAGCTCATCCCTGACTCGGAGAGGACAATGCATCCTTTTCCAGCTGAGGACCATGGACTCTGACTTGGAGGTGCTGATTCTCATCCCAGCCGCTTCACACTCAGTAGCAAACTGTCCCAGCAAGACCTGTAGGTCATTGCTTGATGAAGCCAACAGGACAAAATCATCGTCAAACAGCAGAGAAGAGTTCCTGTGGTCACCAAACATAACACCCTCCATTCCTTGGCTGTGCCTAGAAATCCTATCCATGAAAATTATCAACAGGATTGGTGACAAAGTGCAGCCCTGGCGGAGTCCAACTCTCACTGGAAACAAGTTTGACCAAGTGTTGGCAGTACAAACCAAACTCTTGCAACGGTCGTAAAGAGACCAGATAGCCCAGTACCCCATACTCCTGAAGCCCCCCCCCCACAAGAGGCAATGAGGGACGCAGTTGAATGCTTCCTCCAAGTCCAGAAAACACATGTAGACTGGTTGGGCAAACTCCCAGGAACCCTCAAGGATCCTTCAGAGAGTAAAGAATTGGTTCGATGTGCCATGGCCAGGACAAAAACCACATTGCTCCTCCTGAATCTGAGGTTCAATCAACAGCCAGACTCTCCTCTCCAGTACCTTGGGATAGACCTTCCCAGGGAGGCTGAGAAGCGTGATCCCCCTAAAGTTGGGACACACCCTCTGGTCCTTCTTAAAGAGAGGGACCACCACCCTAGTTTGCCTTGCCAAAGGCACTATCCCTTACCTCCATGCAGTGTTGCAGAGGCATGTCAACCATGACAGCCCTACAACATCCAGGGCCTTGAGGTACTCAGGGTGAATCTCATCCATCTCTGGGGCCCAGCCACGAAGAGTTTTTTTTAACCACTTTGGCAACCTCAGCCCCTGTGATGGGGGAGTCATCCCCCTTATCCTCAAGCTCTGCTTCCTGTATGGAAGGTCGTCGGCCTCCGTCGGTCTATGATGACCATGGAAGAGAATCCTAAACGTCTACTCTGCTGGAACAGCACCACCTGTGGCTGAACAGGCCAATGTGCACCGGTGTTCTACCTTCCAGCGTTGGGCGTTGGTAGGATTCAAGCCGGGGCAGGAAGATATGGAGGACAAGATGTTATCCATGCAGCATGTCCCCCCTCTCCACGTCACTGATGAATCCAAACGAACAGCAGGGCTGCTATAGTTTGGCACCAGCGCCGTCGCAGGAGCTGCCAGAACGATGTTGAGCACAACAGAGAACTGCCTTAGGGGCTCCAACTCCGGATTTTTCCTCAGGGTTGACTCCCGAAGCCTTTCCCGTGACCGGGTGCGCCGCAGGGCAGCGGAGGTTTGAAATCAGGGTTTACCTTCCCTAGATAAGATAAGATAAGATAAGCCTTTATTAGTCCCACAACGAGGAAATTCCAGGATTGCAACAGCACAGGGATAGCAACACTCAGAGCAACAATCAGAAGGCAAGAAGAAAAAAAAAAAAAAAGCAAGCAAGAGCAGCTAATATACATATGTACATATTACTATAAATATATACTATATATACACACACAGACACACAGTGTAGAGCATTGTAGCTGGATGGGATAAATATACGAGTATATAAACACACAGTACAGAGCATTGCAGCTAGATGGAATAAATATGTAAATATATCACCGAGTGGCAATTAAGTGCAAGCAGCTGTTCCCTGCTGTACCGTCTCCTGCTGTAAACAGTGGCTCCGCCTTCCCAGGTTGACGAGCCACCATCTACCCGAAGCATCTGGTTTTAAGGCGCCAGAGATCCGCCCACGCCCCTTCTCCTATTAGTAAAAGCAGTTCCGCCGGGCTTAGAGACTAAGCCACACGGGCAGGCTAGGAGTTGGACTTAGTTGTCAGAGGCTTTTCGAGACGCACGCCGTAAGGAGCATTTTATGAGCACCGGGAGCTTAACCCCAGTGCCGCTCCTGGCTATGACAACCTTGATGGAAGGTGTGCCAGTGGGATTGAGGAGATCCTTGAAGTATTCCGTCTACCGCCTGACGATGTCCCCTGTCGAAGTCGGCAGCGCCCTGTCTGCACCATACACAGTGCGAACAGGGAGCTGCTTCCCCCTCCTGAATTGTCGGATAGTTTATGACTGAAAGTCTTGTTACATGGTCTCACTGAGCTCTACCCACACCTGAGTTTTTGCTTCAGCAACCACCTGAGCTGCACTCCGCTTGGCCTGTTGGCACACCTCAGCTGCTTCGGGAGTCCCACAAGCCAACCAAGCTTGATAGGGCTCCTTCTTCAGCTTGATGGCTGCCCTCACCACTGGCGTCCACCACTAGGTTCGGGAGTTGCCACCACAAGATGCACCAATGACCTTGTGGCCACAGCTCTGGGCAGCTGCTTCAACAATGGAGGTGGAGAACATGGCCCATTCAGACTCCATGTCTCCAGACTCCCTCAGAATGTGGTCGAAGTTCTTCCAGAGGTGGGAGTTGAAGACCTCTTGGGCAGGGGCTTCAGCCAAACGTTCCCAGCACACCCTCACTGTACATTTAGGTCTAAGATAAGATAAGATAAGATAAGATAAGCCTTTATTAGTCCCACAACGGGGAAATTCCAGGATTGCAACAGCACAGGGATAGCAACACTCAGAGCAACAATCAGAAGGCAAGAAAAAAAAAAAAAAAAAGCAAGCAAGAGCAGCTAATATACATATGTACATATTACTATAAAATATATATATACACACACACACAC
Source organism: Pholidichthys leucotaenia (assembly GCA_020510985.1). Classification (NCBI taxonomy): domain Eukaryota; kingdom Metazoa; phylum Chordata; class Actinopteri; order Cichliformes; family Pholidichthyidae; genus Pholidichthys; species Pholidichthys leucotaenia. The sequence continues at coordinate 43,344,740 of CM035838.1, read as the reverse complement.
AGACACACAGTGCAGAGCATTGTAGCTGGATGGAATAAATATATGAATATATGAACACACAGTGCAGAGCATTGTAGCTAGATGGAATAAATATGTAAATATATAAACACCCACAGTACGGAGCATTGCAGCTAGGTGGAATAAATATGCAAGTATATAAACACACACAGTGCGGAGCAATGTAGCTAGATGGAATAATATGTAGATATATAAAAACACAGTGTGGAGCATTGTAGCTAGATGGAATAAATATATAGATATATAAATATAAACACACCCAGTGCTGAGCATTGTAGCTAGATGGAATAAAACCGGGTCTGAATGGCATCCACCCCTGCCATTTGATTCAACTTGCCACCAAGTGGTGATCAATTGACAGCGCTGCACCTCTCTTTACCCGAGTGTCCAAGACATACGGTCGCAGTTCTGATGACACAATTAAAAAAAAAAAAAAAAAAAAAAAAATTGGTCATCGACCTGCGACGACGGATGTCCTAGTGCCAGGTGTACATGTCGACACTCTTATGCTTGAACATGGTGTTCATTATGGACAAACTGTGGTTAGTACAGAAGTTCAATAACTGAACACCACTCGGGTTCAGATCTGGCAGGCTGTTCCTCCCAATCACGCCCATCCAGGTTTGACCGTCATTGCCCATATGTGTATTGAAGTCCCCCAGTAGGACAATGGAGTCTCCAAGAGGAGCACTTTCCAGCACCCCAGTCAGAGACTCCAAAAAGGGTGGGTGCTCTGAACCATCATTTGGTGCATAGGCACAAATGATGGTCAGGACCCATTTCCCAAGCCAACAGTGCAGGGAAACTACCCTTTCGTCCACCGGGGAGAACTCCAATGTAGAGGCAGGCCTCATCCCTTCCACAGCGTGTGGGACACTATGTGGTGTATGGGGCGGCACCCATCTCCGTTTCACTGACCCTACGCCACACAGCTACTGTAAGCAGTGAAAGCTACAGTGGGGGAGGGGGGGGTCAGTCCTCTGGTAGCTCTGTGCGTTAACTTTCCTTTCCCCATTCTGTTATGCTGAGCACCAAGCTAAAAGGTGGAAAGTACCATTTTTGTATGGTCTTTGGTATGACCCGGCCAGGATTTGTACCTACAATCTCTCGGTTGTGGGGCAGATGCTTTACCAACTAGGCCACCACTCCGGTATAATGTAGAGGCAGTAAGGCGGGGGAATACAAGAATACCCCCCACCACAATAAGGTGGTGATCCACAAGAATCATGCCAAACTGTTTTCAAGATTAAAACAGATGTGCTAAAAGAATGTAGCTGAAAAAAAAAAAAAGCAAGAATAGGAAATTAAAGATATTTGACTCATACTGTTAAGATTCTTGTGACTTCCTTTAACATTACTACATTTTGTATTTTTTGTAATTGTAAACATGAAGCTTATGGTGCCATTGTTGATGATAAAGAAATATTTTTTTTTCTGGTTATTATGTCCTCAGCTTCAAGACCATCATCCAGTACATTGACAATCAGTTTGAACGATACCTCCATGACGAGAGTGGCTTGAACAGGAGGCACATAGTGGATAACAGGGTGCACTGCTGCTTCTACTTCATTTCTCCATTTGGACATGGGTAAATAATTAAAGATAGTCTTATAGTCATAAATTGTTTGACTCTAAGGCAGAATGTCCTCATTTTGCATATTTCAGATTGCTTTTCTCTTGCCGATTAAGCTAATGTTGGTGATCTTTTGACAAGACTATATTCCTCTTTAAATTTTACTTCTGCTTTATCTCAAAATGTTGCCATCTCATTTTAAAATGCAAATTACAGTTCATTTTTCTAGTCTTAAATCATTTAGGACTTTCTCTACCTAAAAAAAGAAAAACATTCTTGCAACCTTTTGCATTTTGTTGTCCTGTTTTCTTGTCTTCCCTAGTCTAAAGCCCCTGGATGTGGAGTTTATGAAGGCCATCCACAGCAAAGTCAACATAGTCCCCGTCATCGCTAAGGCTGACACACTTACTCTCAGGGAGCGTGATCGTCTGAAGAGGAGGGTGAGTGCGAATGCCGCTTGATGAAGTCCACACGTTTTTATATAGTGTATCTGTAATCATACATTTCATTTTGACTTCTGGCACAAGGCTTGAATGTCTAAACCTGTATAGTGTCACAATAAAAAATGACAGGATAACAGAATGGAATGTTGCAGTACTAAAATCACAGATCCACCTTTATTGTTCTCAGATCTTTGTATTCATGTGATAAAATGCACACACACTTCCCTTTGTAATTGCAAATAAGTGCAGCTTGTGTTTCTGTGTTTTAATGACTCCTGTAGATTGTTCAAAACTACAGGAAGGAACAAAGCAAGAGAGGGAGCAGTGGGAGGGCGGGACAAAAGGAAAAGAGTGTTGTAGATAATATCAACATGGAGCATCTCATCCTATCTTAACTCATCTCAGATACTTCCTGTTGGAGCTCACCCAAGTGTTTGCCTGTCTGCCTGCACGCTTCACAGCTTCCTGCTGCTCACAGGGGGGAAGAACACTGTAGTAACACACAACACGTACGTCACAAGAGCTTATAACCTCTCATATTTTCCTGCTTCTGTGTAACTCTTCTAATTTCCTCTAATTTTCTGTATCTCGTCCCTTTAATACATCATCTTTATTCCTTGTTTTCATCCCATAAAATTTACACTGGTATGTATTTTATATAAAATGAGTGATGCCAAACCTTCTTATTTAGTAGTAGTAAGTAGTAGTAATAATAATAATAAAATGATGATTATCTTTTCTTTCCCTTTCCTAAAACAAGTTTTCAGAGTTGTTTCAGGAATACTTATTTTTCCACTGCCAAAATGACAAATTGAGAAAGTAATTGCCAGTTTAACAGAAAATGAAAAAAAGCTAGTGGTTGTTTTCTTAGTTCAGTAGTATGTGTCCAAGGCTTAGTTGCTAATGCCTTTTTCATCACAGTCTCATTTAATTGGAAGACAGCCTGTCTCCTCACCTTCCCCCTTCATGCTGAGACCTCCCACCCACCTCTCATTCAGGTCTCGGAGCCGGTGGTCCAGCAGGCGTCAGGCTGGTCGGCTGATCAGAGTCCAGCTCTGATCTGTTCTCTTCAGCAGCCAGTCTGTGTGGTTCAAAGCATTCACAGCTAGATTGGTCAAAATTTCTAATGCAACATCTTGGGAAAACAAAAGGTAACCGGTCACATTAAAGCTGGATTCATGCTGCGCCTCTGCTGCCCGCGTACGTGTAACCAAAAACCTTGTGTGTCGAAATTTACATCATCATCTCCACTCCACTAGTGTCCGCAATGCTCGACCGTGGACAACCGCTTGTAGCCCAAATTTTGTGACCACGCTGCCTGCCCACGACCTGAACGCGTTGAAAAGCGCGTGCACAAGACTGAATGGCCCATAAGCGACTTTCGCATTACGAGTGCACATGTGCAGATTATGTGAGTTCAAAGTTCACGACTACCAAACATTCCGGTAGCCAGCTTGCTTTTGTATACAAACAGTACTGTCACACCTGAACAATTGCCGCTTAAAGTCTGCTGTAAGCTTTAAATCTCCGTTATGCCAGGTGCACATTGTGCCGTAGTAAAGTGTGGGAACGGCATGCATCATCTAGAGCGGTGGAAAAAGCAAACTTGCAGCATACATGCTTGTAACTTCAGGACCAGCGTGTATACATGTCCGTTGCCATTCACGTTATATACATTCCCCACAGAGCTGAAGGATCCGGACGAACATAATTGTTGGATTAAAGCAGTAAGTCTATATTATAACATAATTAAATAATGTTGTGTGTTGTTCAAGTTCTAGCCTAATTGACACGAGTCTAAACCCTGAAGTAGTAGATACGGACAGGCAGGCCTGGATCTAGGATATTGTTCTTTGTATACTGGTAATGACGCTTGATCTACACACACATGTAATTAAGGCCATTGATAAGTAGGCTGGTATAAAAAAAAAAAAAAAATTGCAAATCACTGAAAGTGTGTGGTACCTAAACTATAATAGTATCGACCTATAGATCTAAGTAAGCAGGTTATGCCTTGTAGTGACATTTACTCAAAATGACAAAACCAAAGTTGTGCTGTTAAACCACTCACTTACCTTCTTTGTAGTCGTTTCGGAGTCTCGCAAGTAAGGGTGCTTGGTCCTTTGACAACAAAAAATCTGCTATGTCAGCATACATACGGGGGGCCATTTTGGCCAATTTCTGCAACGTGGCCATGAATGCAAGCGCAACTAGTTCATCCTTGCGTTTGCGGGTACAACCGGGAAGACCCCTACGCATACAATATGCTCATAGATCAGGAACTTTCCATAAATTAAATGTATCGATAGCGCATGTTTGGTAGCCACGTTCCCATGATGCTTTGCGTGAGCCGAGATGCGAAAGTCACTTATTCACGAGGTGGCGATATCGGCACAGAATATCAAGAAAAAGTAGATGAAGAAGACAACGAGGAAGCGGAAGACAAGAATAAACATACATGAATCATACATACTGATTGAAGTACCTGGCGGTAATGCACCTGTAAGCTGGTTGCCAACCGCCAATCAAATCTAAAAGAAGAAGACTCATACATAAATACTTCAGCAGCAGCATCTTCGTGGAAAAGGAGTAAAAACTGGGAAGTCAAGCAGCAGAAAGCAAGCGGTGTTTCTTCGTTGGTGAAAATCCTGGCACGTCGGCGCGTTGGTGCTACCTATCGGGCAGGAGTGAAACAACAAATTATGGTTGTGTGCATGTGTCAACCACTTGGCCTGGGTGGATGCAAAAAAGTGAGCATAAACAGCGCCACGTGTGTGCCAGGCTCGTCCAAAGCGCACGCGGACCAAAGTGGACTAGAGGGGAAATGCAGCATGAATAAGGCTTAAGGGCACAATGGGTTTTTTATGTTGTTAATTGATGTTATTTCCTAAAACAACAAAATTTTGCATTCGTCACAATGTTAAGATATTGAAACTCAGTGTGTTTATTCTATACCAGCACATATTGGTCCAATGCCAAAGGTGGAATTCCTCCACTGATTTGTCCCCTACCAGTTCAATTGCGCTCTGTACCGTTGTTTTATGTTGCGGCCTTCCTTAAACCCTCTTAAGTGTCCCTTTGGTACTTAGATGAACAAAACCATGTTTCCTGCTGCTGCTGCCCCCATCTCAATCTACAAAAATCCCTCAAGCTTGTTAGTTCTCTGGTCCAACTGGCACCATTCAGCTGCTCAACGTTTTTCATATAGATTAAACAAACAACTTTGTTTGATCTTGCATATTTTATTTTGTAGCTAATTTTCTGTATTTGGCATTGATATATACTCACTGGAAATGGAGTGTCTGAATTGCTCTGACCTGACCAGAACATGCAAACTCCATACAGAAGGGTCACCCATGGTCAGGGGGACTAGTTTTACTAAAAAAAAACAAAACAACTTTTTTTAACCTTAAGAATGAGTTATATCTTGAGTTTTTATGAACAGTGATAAATAAAATTGTCAACAGATAAAAATGTGTATATGGAAAGTTTATATAAGGTCAGGCATTGGTTTGCTTGCTACCGGATAACCATGAAAACCGGTACTACCTGTGTCGTGGGTTGGGCCCTCGGCGACTCAGCCGGCAACCCCGCCCTTCCAAGGGCATGGAGGGTGAAACTGGGCATCCTGGCAGAACTAAAAACAATATGTCACAGGTCTGTGGTGGACCACTCCCAGTTACACGGGGTGAGACTGGACATCCTGGCAGATAAGCACATCTGTCGCAAGGCCTGTGGTGGACTTTTGCCAGTTTGTATAGTGCATGTCACGATGCACCAAGAGCAGAGATAAACAAACCTATCATCTGGTCAGTCATTGCAACAGATACTGGAGTCAGTTTGTCTTGGGCTGTCCTTGCCACTGATAATACCTTTATCTGCCACGAATGTGCCGCTAGTCCAGCAAAGGCTAATGGTACTCAAATACTTTGCAAGCAGTTTCATGAAGTGGTCAGTCAGAAAGCAACTCATACCAGCTCAGACGTCGCCCGGGTTAACAAGGTCAGGAGTTCCTGGCAGTGGAAGGCGAAGGACAGAGCTGCGTGGAGGAATCTGATCAGTCATTGTCACCCCGGACAGACTGCTATGACGATGATGATGATGATATATGGAAAGTAGACGAAATGCGAATAGTTGCCTAAATGGGAATAGACGAAATGGAAAGTTACCATGTGGGTTCCGGTGGTTAGCACAGTAGCTAACTCCAAGTTAATGTTTTGGTCAAATAGCCGCTACTTTTGTTTGCTAGGGATGTGGGATTGTTTCCCACCATGCTGCATCAGAAAGGATGGTCCACTAACCTTGTTTACACCATCTCACTCTAATTGTAAAACAGCAAATGCTAAACGACGATGTTAACTTGTTGCGTAAAGGAAACATAGTGAATCAGATCATCGTTTCTTTGGTTTAAGTTACTGCTGAGTTTCTTAATTTTGTCTGAAAAAAATATACTAAAGCTGCAAAAGTGCGTGATAGCAGCAATTTACACACTAAATAAATAATTAATTAATTAAAATGTGTGTTGGCAGAGCAAACTGGCTCTTAATGTAACTTACTTGATTTCTAATAATTTTTAGTCAAGTAGCGATAATGAATAAAGTTGAAGTCATCTCAAATGCACATTAAAAAACAATTTTATAATACTGCAAAGCATAAAATTAATGACAGATTAATTTTCACAATTGATTTTTTTTTTGAGTATGTAATTTAAAATGTAAACTAGACGGCACTCAGCACATACCTCCGCCTAGGCTCCGTCCCTCCCTCCCTTTGTCCTCCCCCCGTCCCCTTGTATATAGCACCTTTCATTCAAATTTTCAGGAAAGGTGTGTAATGGCACACTGAACAGATGATTAGATTTTGATGATGATCTCAAAATGCATACCTCCGCCAAGGTTCTTATCTTCTCAGAGAGTTAGCAACAATACTCCAAAGCTACTGGATGGAATTGGATGACATTTTCACCAGAGGTGGCCCTTGGCCCAAAGATGAACTCATTAGATGTTGGAGGTGATCCGTGAGTGCATACCTCCGCCAAGGCCCTATCTCGCAATGTACAGATGGATGGCGATATGGACGGACAAAGGGACGGAGGGGAGGACAAAGGGAGAGAGGGACAGAGCCTTGCCGGAGGTATCCACTCTCTGAGTGCCCTCTAGTTTTAATTGCTTTTAATCCTAGATCAAGTTTGTTTCGGGTTCAAAATGCATCGTAAGTGTTAAATATATCTTATTATACCTAACTCAGTACTGTTTACTTGTTGAAGAAATATATATTTTACAGCTAATACAACCCCATAACTACAATATGGCACCTGGCGGTCATTTTTTGTCAGCTGATCACTTTTTGGCATGACACCAGGTTGTCTGATGCAGCAAAGTTCAAACTCTCCACTGTCTGTCACTTCCCGTTCTCGTCTTCCTGTACCGGTGTCCTATGTCCTGCCCTTCCTTAATTCTGATTGGCTGCTTAGAAAGGTCTGACATTGACGAGCGCAGCTGTACAGTAGTCTGACAAGTTGAACTTTTTTCAGCCCTGAGCACCGTGACAAAAAGTGGGCACTGCTTAAAGCGTTTCAGTGCAGAGGGCGCGCATCGCTGTAAACGTTGGATTACATAGAGAATGAATAGAAAGTAGTCACCCACAGCAGAAAAAATGACTTTGGTGTACACCCCCCATAATACCTTTTCTATAGTGTTTGGCTTTCGGGTTGCTGAGGCGCGTGACCATGCACATAACTGAGAGGACACATCTTAAAGGAGCAGTACATGAAAAGTGCCAGATTAATATATAAAATAATATTTAAAAAATTCCTGCATCCACATCGTGATCCAAATCACCACCAAAATCTATTCATCTATTCCCCAGGCCATTACACACCTTTCCTGAAAGTTTCATCAAAATCTGTCCATAACTTTTTGAGTTATGTTGCTAACAGACCAACCAACCAACCAGACAGACAGACAAACCGATCAACAGGCAAACCAACAAACCAATGCCACTAAAAACATTACCTCTGTCCTCCCTTGGCAGAGGTAAAAAAAAAAAAAAGAGAGAGATGGCCCCTTTTATGTGATTATTACATCTAAACTATAGAATTTACAGAAAATGTATATCGTGATAGGATTGCTGGACTCACCCTTAGGGATAGGGTGAGGAGCTCAGTCATCCGGGAGAGGCTCAGAGTAGAACCACTGCTCCTCCACCCTGAAAGGAGCCAGTTGAGGTAGTTTGTGCATCTGATCAGGATGCCTCCTACTTGAGGTGCTTCGGGCACATTCCATTGGGAGAAGACCCCGGGGCAGACCCAGGACATGCTGGAGAGACCGTCTCCCAGCTGTCCTGGGAATGTCTTGGTATCCTCTGTGAAGAGCTGGAGCAGGTGGCCAGGGAGAGGGAAGTCTGGGCTTCTCTGCTTGCGCTGCTGCCTCTGTGACCCGGACCCCGGAAAAGCGGTAGAAAATGTATGGATGGTATATCGTGCTATATATCGTTATCATCAAATAAGATTACTTATATCGTGATATGAAATTTTGGTCATATTGCACAGACTTAGTTCCCATTCTACATTATGCAGCAGTTAGAGAATGAGTTAAACAAAATTGTGAAGCTAATGCATAGCTAGATACTTTTTAAAAATCTATGACATCTAGTGAGATAAAGAAAGCTGAATTCCTGGACAAGTCATGAGGGACAGAAAGTACAGATGCAAATTAAGCTATTTGCCCAACATTTAGAAATGTCATAGTGTGTCTCCAGAGTAGGGGTCATCAACTAAAACTGCAAGAGTTCCGATAAGTCAGTCCTTCTCTCCAGCTGAGGTCCAGACTAGAGGTGGGAATCTTTAGGCACCACAATTTGATTACGATTCAGTGTTTTCGATTTGATTCTAAAATTATTTTTGATGCATCTTTTTTTAGGAGTCAGAATTTCTTTCCCGCAACTGTGTGACAACTTAGTACTTTAAGCAAAGTGTTTGCAATGACCCATGAATTTACTTCCAATACTTTTTAATAAAACAAATGGAAGAGAAATGTAGCGAGTCACATGGACAAATTTATCTTAAACATGTGCTTTTAAAAACTGCCATCCTTTCATGGAAAGTCTTTCAGAAGTCCACAGGCATCTGCAGGCAGGTCAGTATCAGTTGCGTTTACACATTATTACCTCCTCCAAGGAGGTTATGTTTTCATCAGCGTTGGTTTGTCTGTCTGTTTGTTTGTTAGCAAGATAACTCAAAAAGTTATGGACGGATTTTCATGAAATTTTCACAGATTGTCACAAATGGGGTATCCTACAGATGATTAGATTTTGGTGGTGATCCGTCAGAACACTTGGAAAAAAAAAAACTAGAAAAGCACTCGGAGAGCGCAGACCTCCGCCAAGCGGCGCAGTTCCCCCCATACAGTCTTCAGATTCCTTGATCATGAAAACATATGACAAGCAGTGGTTCAGTAGTTATTCACGAAAATGGCATTTTCCGTAATGGTGGCCACAGTTCCTCCCATAGAGTGTTTGTGTGTACGTTTTCAGATTCCTTGACCATGAAAAGATATGACTAGCAATTGGATTGACAATGATAGGATTGGTGGTTCAGTAGTTATTCATGAAAATGGCATTTTCCGTAATGGCGGCCACTGTTCCTCCCATACAGTGTTTGTGTGTACGTTTTCAGATTCCTTGACCATGAAAACATATGACAAGCAATTGGATTGACAATGATAGGAGTAGTGGTTCAGTAGTTATTGAGGAAAATGGCATTTTCCGTAATGGCGGTTTAGCGCCACAGTTCCCCCCATACAGTGTTTGTGTGTACGTTTTCAGATTCCTTGACCATGAAAACATATGACAAGCAATTGGATTCACAATGATAGGATTAGTGGCTCAGTAGTTATTCTTGAAAATGGCCTTTTCCATAATGGCGGCCACAGTTCCCCCCATATAGTGTTTGTGTGTACGTTTTCAGATTCCTTGACCGTGAAAACATATGACTAGCAATTGGATTCACAACAATTGGATTGACAATGATAGGATTAGTGGTTTAGTAGTTATTCACGAAAATGGCATTTTGCGTAATGGCGGTTTTCTTGTGGACGGTGATCCGGATCACCACCAAAATGTAATCATCTGTAGGATACCCCATTTCTGACAATCTGTGAAAATTCCACGAAAATCCGTCCATAACTTTTTGAGTTATCTTGCTAACAGACAAACAAACAGACAAACAAACAAACAAACAGACAAACCAACGCCAATGATCACATAACCTCCCCCTTTGGCGGAGGTAAAAAAAAAAGCATCACAGTATAGCTAATATATGCCACTTGCGAATGGCATTTTTTTCCATGGTCAAGGAATCTATAAAGTTAGACAAAATAAATGTAGGATTAATATTTATGATGTTAAACACTGTATGGGGGGAACTCTGGCGCTTGGCGGAGGTCTGCACTCTCCGAGTGCTTTTCTAGTTTTATTAAGATGTTTTAGCTGCTCTGTATTAATTTTTTAAACAAAAACATCAAATAAATTCTGTGGACAATTTCAAACTAGAAAAGCACTCGGAGCACATACTTCTTCCAAGGCTCCTTCATCCCTCATGGATCACTTCCAAAATGTAATGAGTTCGTGTCTAGGCCATGATCCAGTTCTGGTGAAAATTGCATCCAAGTTTATCCAGTTGTTTTGGAGGATTCTTGCTAATATACTGAGAAGATAAGAGCCTTGGTGGAGGTATGCATTCTGAGATCATCACCAGAATGTAATGGGTTTCTCTCTAACCCAAGGGCCACCTGTGGTAAAAATTTCATCCAAGTCCATCCAGTAGTTTTGGAGTATCCTTGCTAACACACTGTGAGAAGTTAAGAGTCTTGGTGGAGGTATGCATTCTCGGATCATCACCAAAATGTTATGGGTTCCTCTTTAGTCCAAGGACCACATCTGGTGAAAATTTCATCCAAATCCATGCAGTAGTTTTTGTGTAATCCTGCTGCACAAATACAAACAAGGTCCTTGGTGGAGGTATGCACTCTCAGGTCATCACCAAAATTTAATGGGTTCATCCTTGGTGGTTGACTACTGGGTCAAGAATGTGACGGAGCGCTGCCCAAATCTTGGAGTTGACTTCCACTCCCACTTCACAGACCTGTGCTACGCGGACGACGTCATACTTTTTATCACGCATATAGACATAATTGCTGAGGCACTGGAGCTCCTTGCAGAGGAAGCGTCACCCCTGGGCCTCACCATCAGCTGGACAAATACCCAGTCACTGTCAGACTTCTTGCCGCCACCACCACAAGTCATCACCATCAACAACGAGCCGGTTGAGATTGTCAACAACTTTGTGTACCTCGGATCTATGATCACCAGCTCCTGCTCGTCAGACCCAGAGATCACTCACCACCTGCAGGTGTCTTGCACTGCTTTTGGCTGCCCCCAGAGAGTTTGGCAGAGCTAGAAGATCCACATGTCCACAAAGTTGAGAATCTTTGAGACCTGTGTGATCCCCATCCTCCTTTACAGGTCAGACATGGACCCGCTTCACCACAACCACCCACCATCTGGATACATTCCATCGGACCTGCCTCTGTAACATCCTCGGCATCCGATGGTTCCAACACACCACAAACGATGAGGTTTACAGGAGAGCTGGCTGCCCTATCCCCATCTCCACCGTCATCAGAAGAGGGAGGCTGTGGCCAGATTGGAAGAGGGGACACCGGCCAAACAGGCCCTCTCTACCAGCACTCATCTGGACTCATCTGGTGCGGTGGCGCAGTGGTTAGCACTGCACCAGCACAGCAACTCACCCTTGGCCATGGGATCCCTGGTTCGATCCCAGCCCCTGACTAACAGTGATCTGTGTGGAGTTTGCATGTTCTTCCCGTATCTGCATGGGTTTACTCCGGGATTTCTCCGGTTTCCTCCCACATGCCAAAAACATGCAGGTTAGGTTACTTGGAGACTCTAAAGTGGCCCTAGGTGTGAATGTGTGTGTGAATGGTTAAGGGATAGTGCCGTACCGTGGCTGCTTCATCCATCCAAGTGGATGCCCTCAATTTCCCCTCTGGGAATCAATAAAGTATACAAAATCAAAAAAAAAAAAAAAAAATCAAATCTGCCCCCCAGGGCTGGCATCGCCCCCGAGGTCGGCCCAGACGGTCCTGGACGACCCAGGTCACAATGATAAGACCTCTGGCTGACCCTCATTGCCCTAGCCCAAGATTGCCCTGCCTTCAGACGATTGGCCACAATGGTCACTCAAGTGGCCAGGCAAGGACTAAGAAACGTCCTTGGCCCAAGGGCTACCTCTGGTGAAATTTTCACCATAATGCGTACAGTAGTTTCTGTGTAACCCTGCTAACAGACAAGCAGACAAACCATCCCAATTACATTACCTCCTAGGCAGAGGTAACAAAACGTGATAATTTAATCATAACAATATAGGAGAACACCAAATGTGTTTGTTGACTCCAAATAAATAACTAAAATTCAAAAATATAGCTACAACTTAAATCTTGTAAATGTAAGGTTTTACAGAACACTAACTAAATTACGTACATTTGAAATAAAATCTCACAGAAAGTCACCTGTATACTATATTTTCAGTATAAGAAAAAAAAACTGTTTCAAATTGTAAGCCTAAAAAAATGGGCATAAAATATAATTCCACACTACAAAATTCCTCTTTTTTTATAACAATTATCTTTCTAACCTGTTTGGGTAACTGTCACAGGGAGAGAGGAGGTGGATGTATGTGGAACTTTTCATGTTCAGTAACACACGGAGCATCATTGTTTTTACGTGATATCAGAGGGTCACAGAAATTACATCCATAACCGGCGTCATGTGGGCCCAACGTGGATGCGGTCCCGGGGGACATGACCTCCCCCTGCATCCCAGCATGGACTACTCTCGGCAGAATTATGGAGATGCAGAGGAGGTGCAGGAACCTTCCATCAACAGACGCTTAGGTGAATACGTACCATCAGAGGCAGCCAGAGCAGAGGTAGATAAAATTTCAAAACAGTGCTTCATTCCGCGGGCACAAATCAGGAACAAAGCGTGTCTGTCTGTGGTGGATATTCTGGCTGTCCGCCTTGTGTGACGCCCACAGCGAACGGTGATTTTTGCCTCCAGCAGAGTGCCCAAGGTTTCACGCCGTAAAATGTCATGGTGGCTGCTGATACAGTGTTTCAGTTCCACTTTTTTTCCGTCCTTGACGTCTTCAACATCATTGGCGGCCATCATTTCTGCTCAATGTGAATTGACTTTCATCAGAGAACAGCACTGAGGCCCACTGGTCCCTTGTCCAGCATAAATGCTCCATGGCCCATGCAAGATGATGACGCCTGTGCCTGGTGGTGTGGTCAGGTACCCTTGCAGGTCGTCTAGCACACAGACTACGCTGATGTAAACGATTTCAAATGGTCTGACATGACACTTGGGAGCCTCTCACCTCCCTTAAATGTGCCTGGAGTTGAGTGGCATTCATCATCCAGTTCCGCAGGGTACTGTTCACAATGAAGCAGCCATCAGCGTGGGATGTGACCGAAGGACATCCACTTCTATGCCTTTCTGTGACACTTCCAGTCTCTCCGTATCTCTGTTGCAACCTGCTGATGACATTAAGCTCAGTGGCCACTTCCCTCTGAGAACATCCTGTTTGAAGCCTCGCAATGGCGAGGTACTGTTGATCAATTGTTAGGTGTTGGCTTGGTCTCATAATGTCAAAATGGGAACAGCATGATGAAGAGGACTGTTTAAATACCAATTCTAATTGAACCAGAAAATTTATTGGTCGCTTTATGGCTCAAACACCTGTTTAATGTTTATTTGAAAGGGACATTACACACTAATGAACATTAATATATTATTAAGTATGCCAGATTTAGCAATGCTGCTAATTTGCATCTGTAGTCCACCTGTTGTGAATTTTGCCATTAAGCACCTTGTTAGAGAACAGCAAGTTATGCAAAAAGTACTGAAACACTGAACAGTTGGACATGTGCATTCAAAAAGTTAGAGAAGATCAAATTAAGTTCACCTGTAAAGATTCTAGTGCAGAATCTGTAAAGCGCTTTGGTTATCCAGAGATAAGTAAAAGTGCTATGTAAGTGAACGTCATTTTACCATTACCATTTTAGGTGCATCCTGCAATTTCTACCCGATAATAATACCCGATATTTCTAGTCAAATATCCTTAACTTTTTGTTAGTAGTGCATGATCAAACTTGACTATCGCATGCTAAAATTTACTTGAACTAATTTTGCAGCCTTTTTAAATGCAAATGACCCTTATACTGTACATGCATAAAAATAGCAAGAGAAACACTACTTATGAACAGCAGTAGATACTGAAACAGTAGAGAAAAATATTTGTAATGTGAGTGTAGTACAGGTAGATTTGGGATGTGTCCTAATTCTCATTTGTGCCCCTATCCCATTCCTACCCCTGTGAATTGGGACACCCCTTCATGGCCACACTACGTCATTAGCAGTTGGTGATGGATTTAACTTAACCTGAATTCACCAGAAAAATGAAGAGAAAGAAAAAGAAAACTGATGAGCAAAAAACTCATTTTAAGGAGAAAAATGTCTCAAATGTACATGAATCAGTAGAAAAGGTCAGAAATTTGCTAGAAAGAAAACTAATTTCACAGTGAAAAATTTGGACCCACTGGCGGCCGGTTTTGGCCATATGTCTGACACCCCTGGACCAACCCATTAAAAATACATATTTAGAGGGTAAACAGCAACTTCTTGCTCTAAAAAATAATCATGTTTAACCACAGAGGTAGGAGCTGATGGGGGCGGGGGCACAGGGATTACCTACTCACCGCTCGGACAACGGGGATTAGGGGCAGTTCTCTTGGTAATATGATTGCTGAGAGCGGGGACAGGTGTGTTCTACTGGCTGCTGTTTGTTCGTCACCGTTTCGCCAGACTGGCTGCAAAATGAGCTCGCCATGGGTGGAGTTTGGCTCCACTCGGTACTTGGTACAGGAGAAGCCGCCACTCACTATTGCATTTCTTCCCACCGGGCTGAACAGTGGCAAGATGGGAGACCGAACTGTGGAGTAGACTGTCCACGGCTTCTCCACACTATGTCCACGGTGACAGTGGACCAGTGATCACACAGTGCAGATAGTGCTTATGGGAGTTGTAGTTTTATAGTCTCAGATTGCAATAGGTTTATTATGTTAGATGCCGTTTGAGAAGACTACAACCTTCCAAAGTGGCTAGTGGGAGTGGCTGTCTTACCGGCCTCTGCTGAAATCCACCGGCCATTGGCCAGTTGGCCGGTGTGAATGTCAGGCCCTTAATATAACCAGTTCATTTCTTTTGATGAGTATTTGTTGTTTAGATCAGATTAGAAGCCTCTAACATACATGCCTGACTCCTGCTGCTCAGTCTCATACAACCTTCCTTTCAGGTCAAAACAACAGCAGCCAAGAACCTGCCAGAAAGCTGAATGCTGGCGGATGATTGATAACCTCCAGTGTTTCTCCTGCGCAATTTATTAGTTTGTTTTTTGCTGGGCACGTTCTCACCATTTGGAACCATTTTTTCCTCCGAATCCCCAGGGAGCTCAATTCTCCTTTTGACTCAGTCATTTCTGCTTTTATTAAGGGAAACAGTTTGTACAGAGAAATGCAGATTTCCTGGAATGTGTCAAAACTGTTCCATGGACAAGATACAACCTGCTGCCCAGGCTCACTGTTCACTGCATGCCTCTTCTTCAGTTACTTCCTTTCCTATCAGTGCCTCACCCAGCAGGCCCATTTTCTCCCTTTGCCCCTTTGTGTCCCCCTTTTTTTATTTTCTCTCTTTAATACCAATTTCCTTCACCAGAGTGGCTGTGATCTGTGGCTCATAAGTTGCCTGAGGAGGGTATATTGAAGGGCTGATCCTCTGTCTGGAACCTTGAAGTCATATCCTGTGTGGGGCTTTAGTCTTAAACTGCTCTACTGGTTGTTTTCTGTTGAGCATGCAGATGTTCTTTTATATGTCGATAAATGCTTTCCAGTGCTGCTGGGCTGTGTTTGCGTAAAGTGACACTCTGCCAAAAATTGAGTTTTTTTTTTTTTTTTCCCCCTTGTTAACATGTCTGTAACATGTTTTTTATGACTTACAAAACATATCAAGAACGTAATTACTCAAATGTCTCGTATCTTTTTTTTTAGGGGTTTTTTGCTGTGAAATTTCACTTAAGCCCTGCCCCCTGCAAAAAGGCGAGTTGAGACGGGAGGTTTCTGGTGATGTAACATTCATGGTTCTGACATGTGGGTAGCGCTGAGCCAGTCAGGACTCTCTGGTCTAACTGACGTTATCCTCCAAGCTAGTTAACATTTTTTAACAAACTGCTTTGAAAACTTGACCCAAATTAAGATGGGTTTTGCCATTAAACTGTTTTTAAGGACCGATGCAGTTTCAGTCATTATCCTGGGCCACCGTGCATACAGCTGGGCATGTTCTTCAACCAGTAAGTCTTTTTATCACAGAATTTATTCTGATAATGTAGTGCTAGGTACTATTAGCCTTGTCGTATGTGGTTGGGCCTAGTGGTGTTTGAAGGGGGAGGAGTGAAAAGATTTTTCGCATGAAAGTGTAAGACAATGAAAGGTTTATTGTTTAAAAAAAAGGCATAAAATACCATTTTAGACAATGTAGATTTGTTTTTATAGGGGATTTATATCCACCAGAGTGCGTCTTTAAAGCAGTTTAATGAAAGTATGAAAAGTAACAGGGGAAACTGGTCATTTGCTCAGGAAGAGTAATCCATCAGCACTAACAGCATTCTCAATTTTTAAAGGCATAAACAGTCTTCGAGTTTGTCTTTGGCAATGACACAGAATTTTTACATTTGACAATAATTTTATAATAATAATAATACATTTTATTTAAAAGCACCTTTCAAGACACTCAAGGACACTTTACAGAAATGGATAAAACACAGTATCAGTAAACAACAAAAACACAAAAACGACAATCATAAAAAACCATGGTAGTTACAATGAAAATGCTCATCTGAACAGGTGAATTTTGAGAGCGGATTTAAACTGAGGAAGGGAGTCAATGTTTCTGATGGCAGGTGGGAGTGAGTTCCAGAGTTTGGGAGCAGAGCGGCTGAAGGCTCTACTCCCCATGGAGCTGAGTCGAGCAGGACGGACAGCGAGGTGGACAGAGGAGGAGGATCTAAGGGAGCGGGTAGGGGTGACAATGTGAAGGAGGTCAGCCAGATAAGGAGGGGCGAGGTTATGGATGGCTTTGAAAGTATGAAGGAGAATTTTGAAGTCAATGCGAAATTTGACCGGGAGCCAGTGAAGTTGCAGGAGAACAGGGGAGATGTGAAGGAAGGAGGGGGTTTTGGAGATAACACGAGCAGCTGAATTCTGGACCAACTGGAGCTTGTGAAGGGATTTCTGAGGGAGACCAATGAGTAGGGAATTACAGTAATCTAAACGGGAAGTGACAAGGCTGTGTACAAGAATAGAGGTAGTGTGGGGGGTGAGCGAAGGGCGAAGACGATTAATGTTGCGAAGATGAAAATAAGCAGACCGGGTAATGTTATTGATGTGGGAGTGAGAGGAAAGAGAACCATCGAGGAAGACACCCAGACTCTTAACCTGAGGGGAGGGGCAATCTGAGGAACCGTCGATGGTGAGGGAGAAACTATCAACTTTTGATAATGTGGATTTAGTGCCGACTAAAAGGATTTCTGTTTTATCACTGTTGAATTTGAGAAAGTTTGCGGTGTACCAGGTTTTTATTTCAGAAAGACAATTGGTCAGGGAGGAGGGAGGGAGGGTGGAATTTGGTTTGGTGGAAAGGTAGAGCTGAGTGTCATCTGCGAAGCAGTGGAAAAGAATATTGTATTTATGGAAAATAAAACCGAGGGGGAGGAGGTAGATGATGACGAGGGAAGGCCCCAGGACTGAGCCCTGCGGCACACCAGAGGAGACGGGGGAGGGTTGAGAACAGAAGGATTTGAGTTGGATGAACTGAGTACGGCCATAGAGGTAAGAATGAAACCAGTCAAGGGGAGCGCCAGTGATAACGATGGAAGACAATCTGTTGAGGAGAATGGAGTGGGAGATTGTGTCAGAGGCCACACTCAGGTCAAGGAGAATGAGAATAGAAAGCAAACCAGAATCAGCTGCAATAAGGAGGTCGTTAGTGATTTTCAAAAGGGCAGTTTCAGTGCTATGGTGGGGGCGAAAACCCGATTGAAAATCTTCATACAGGCTATTGTGGGATAAATGGGAGTGGAGTTGAGAAGCAACAACCTTTTTGAGAATTTTGGAAATGAATGGAAGGTTAGAGATGGGACGGAGGTTATCGAAATTATTGGGATCTGAACCGGGTTTTTTAAGGATTGGGTAGACAGCAGCAGTTTTAAAGGATAAGGGAAATGAACCAGTGGTGAGTGAGGAGTGAATGATAGCAGTGATGAGAGGGAGCAGTGAGGGGAGGCAGGATATGACCAAGGCTGTAGGAAGGGGATCTAGAAGACGAGTGGATGGCTTGGATTTATAGATGAAGTCGGAGATGGCAGAGTAGTCAGGAAGTTGAAAAGAGGAGAGTGAAGACCTATAGGAGGGAGGTGCCGAGGGGGAGGGAGAAGAGGGAATGGGACACAGGTGCTGGTGGATCTTTTCAATTTTCGCATTAAAAAACAAAAGGAGGGAGTTGCAAGTGTCCACCGAGTACAAATGGGGAGGGTAGGGAGTCCAGGGGTTGAAGAATTCTGTTGAGGAGTGAAAAGAGTGTTTTGGAATTGCCATGGTTGGAACAGATGAGACCAGAGTAATAAGCAGATTTGGATTGTGCAATGGAGTCCTTGTACTGTGAAATATGAGTTTTGTACATGTTAAAGTGAATAGTGAGACCAGTCTTTTTATGGAGACGCTCAAGTTGGCGGCCTTTAGCTTTCATGGAGCGAAGTTGAGGGGTAAACCAGGGGGCAGAGAGGGAGAATGAAACAGACCGGGTTTTAACAGGAGTGAGGGAGTTTAGAATGGAAGTTAGGGAATTATTGTAGTGGTCAACCAGTTCATCAGGGGAGGAAGAATACTTAGGGTCTGGTAAAGTGGCAATAATGGAGGATAGGGTGTCTGGATTAATGTCCTTGATATTCCGGAATGAGATAAGACGTGAAGGCTTGGTTGTGGAGAGGCGGAGTGTGACATTGAAAGAGATGAGGAAATGGTCGGTTATGGGGAGTTGATCAGCTGTGCAGCCGGAGGGTGAAAGGCCAGAGCAGCAGATAAGGTCCAGAGTGTGCCCTTTAATATGAGTAGGAAAATCGGTGAAGGTATGAAAATCAAAACTCTCAAGGCAAGATGAGAAATCACGGGTGAGGGGGAGATTGGTATTGTCCATATGAATGTTGAAGTCACCTAACAGTATTACATTAGGTGAGAGAGTGGAGAGATGAGTGAGGAGAGCAGCAAAATCATTAAAAAACTCAGTGTGGGGCATAGGTGGGCGATAGATAATAGCCAGGATGGTGGGAATGGGACCAGACAGTTTACAAGCAAGACATTCAAATGCCTTAGATGCTGGAAAGGAGACAGGCAGGACTTTCCACTTCTCGTGGTAAATTATCGCGAGACCTCCACCGTGACCAAAGCCACGGGGTTCAGAAAGGTAAACAAACCCAGGAGGAGTAGCATCGTTTAATTGGGAAGTCATTCGGATGCTGCCATGTCTCTGTCAGGCAGAGAAAGTCAAACTTATGGTCGACGAGGTAGTCCTGGACAAGGTGACCCTTGCTCGTGAGTGAGCGGATGTTGAGAAGCCCAAAGTTAACGGTGGTGTTGTCGGACTTGACAGTAGCATTAGCCGAGCTAGCCAGGGTGGCTAGCGAGCTGTGGTCAACCCGGCGGGACGCAGCAGTTCTCCGAGGGCGACGTGAGGAGGACCAAATGGACTGTATTACTCCAGAGTTGTCGATGTGGAAGTTCCGGCGAGAGCCACGGTGGATGTAATTTCGGTGAAATTACATCTACCGTGGAAATTACATCATAGAATTATTATTATATAATTAGAATTATATATAATTTCTATAATTAGAATTATATTATTATATAATTAGAAATTACATCATAGGCTGCACGGTGGCGCAGTGGTTTAGCACTGTGGCAGCACAGTTTTACCCTCGGCCGGGGGATCGCGGGGATCATGAGATCGTGGGTTCGATCCCAGCCCCCGACCAACAGTAAGCTGTGTGGAGTTTGCATGTTCTCCCCGTGTTGCGCGGGTTTACTCCGGGATTTCTCCGGTTTCCTCCCGCACACCAAAAACATGTAGGTTTAGGGCGCTCGCGCACGCAGCGACCAGCAGCCGGTGGCTTGTCACCAGACTGCAAACCAAGTCTACCTACGGGTACAAATAAGTAACAAAAAAAAAAAAAAAAAAATAGAAATTTAGTTCTAATATTGAGTGGATTTTTTTTTTAAGTAGTAAGAGTCCTTACTTTTTTCTTTCCAACAGGATGTTATGAGTAGATGTTACAGCTGAATTCAACAAAAATTCCCACAATGCAACAGAAATTACAGTAACTCCCTGGAAAAACATTTTACGGTATACTGGGTGAAATATTGTATGTACAGTCATGTGAAAAAATTAGGATACCCTATTAAATATTCAGTTCTTTGTTAAGAAATGTTCACATATTGATGTCTAATCTTGTTTTTATCTCTGGAAAAGAAGATGATTTAATTGCAGGTAAATAACAAAAATTAACCATGTTTTACTCATTAACTAAAAGATAACAAAAATGCATATTCTAACTGAGGAAAAAGTTAGGACTCTCTACCACTTAATAGCTAGTGTTACTCCCTTTGGCTGAAATAACTTAAGTGAGATGCTTCTTTTAGCCATCTACTAGTCTCTGACATTGGTCTGAAGAAAGTTTCCTCTATTCCTCAACACAGAATTCTTTCAGCTGTGAGATGTTTGAGGGATTTCTTGCATGTGCAGCCCGTTTCAGGTCATCCCACAGCATCTCAATGGGAATAAGATCTGGGCTTTGGCTCGGCCATTCCAGGACTCTCCATTTCTCAGTTTTTAGCCAGTCCTTGGTGGATTTACTGGTATGTTTTGGGTCATCGTCATGTGGCAGGGTCCAGTTTCGCTTCAGCTTTAATTTTTTTACAGATGGCCTCACGTGGTCCTCAAGCACCCTCTAATACACGGTAGAACTCATGGTAGATTCTATGATGGTGAGCTGGCGAGGTCCTGCTGCTGCAAAGCATCCCCAAACCATGACACTTCCACCTCCATGCTTCACAGTTGGTATGAGGTTCTTTTCCTGGAATGCTGTATTTGGTCTACGCCAAACACGTCCTCTGTTTTGGTGTCCAGATAATTCAATTTTAGACTCATCTGTCCAAAGAACATTATTCCAGAAGTCCTGGTCTTAGTCTATGTTCTCTCTGGCAAACTTCAGTCTGGCCTTCATGTTTCTCTTAGAGAGCAAGGTTTCCTCCTTGCACGCCTCCCATGGAAATTAAACTTGTGCAGTCTGTGACTGTAGATGCATGCACTTTCACATCAACAGTTGCAAGAGCCTGCTGTAGGTCCCGTGATGACATTTTAGGGTTTTTGGAGACTTCTTTTAGCATCTTGCTGTCTGCTCTCAGAGTGAACTTGCCTGGACGGCCAGAACTGGGCATGTTGGCAGTTGTTTTGAATGTCTTCCACTTGTAGACTATTTTCTGGACAGTGGAATGGCTGATTTCAAATTCTTCTGAGGTCTTTTTAAATCCTTTATCAGACTCATAAGCTGCTACAATCTTCTTTCTGAAGGCCTCACAGCTCTTTCGATCTCACCATGGTGTTCACTCTCACTTCAACAGTCAAGAGCACACCAAACTAAATGTCTGAGCTTTAAATAGGACAAGCCTCCTTCAAAATGCTGAGTAACCATGTTCTAATCATGTGCACCTGATGTGAGACACCTGTGTGATTTTAGCCATTTTAAGTGAGAATAAATGTGGGGGTGTCCCAATTTATTCCTCACCAGAAATTGCATGTTTTCAGAATTACATTTTACAGAAAACTTTAAAAAGTCTTTTCTTCAGTTTTAATTGTTTATATTACTTGACTCTCCCAGTATTGTTAAAATTGATATTAGATATCTATATGTCCACATATGTTAAAAAAACACAGCCTTTCATAGGGTGTCCTAATTTTTTCATATGACTGTAACTGTAGAAATTACAGCCATATGAAAATTCTTAGCCATAATTATAGTCCAAGAGATTTCTGTTGATATAAAAGAACTGTGTAGTTCAAGCGGTGGTGCAAGAACACAATATATTACTGTTACTTTCAATTATGAAAGAAAAAGCCAATCAGAGGCTCTGTGGGATCTCTTTTTTTTCCCTTTTTTTGAAGATGAAAAAATTGTTTGTTTTTTTTTCCCCAGTCAGAGGTCAGATGGTTATCGCGCACAGCAGCAGGCTACCAACAATAGTCTAGCACTTCTTTCCTCCCGATCTTATCCTCTCTTCTTTCATCTGTCATCGAACCTTCTGTCCTTCCCCGTGTTTGTTCTGCCTCCCATTCAGAATCCACACTCTTGTTGACCTCCTCCTCCTGCCCCTTCACTGTTTTTGGCTCGTCATCCTGCTTCTGCCTTCTCCCCTTCTCTTCCACAATACTTGTGCCCGGTGAACAAACTTTCCAAAGTGACACCACTATATTGCTGCATAGCCTCTACCAGGTTTTTATGACGCTTCCCCACCTGAGGTCAGAATCTCCCGATAAGTTTGTAAACTTGTAATGTTTTCTCCTTAGTTCGGTTTCTTTTCACACAGGGAAAAATTCAAGCTTATTAAACTGTGTCACTTCAAACCATGTGAGAATGTCTTCTCCTCATAAGTCAGATTTGTTTTCCACGGGAACAAGAAAAGTACATACGGGAAGTATTTTTTTGCCTTTGTTTTGGACCCACAACTCCCTATTTATTTGTGTGCATCTTGCACCTCAAAGTACTTACGGTAAAGCTTTTAAAGCTGCATTCAGACCAGGATAGTCCGGGGGTCTCAGTTTGACTGGGCGGGGAATGCAGAGAATTTTCACACCTTCATTTGGTTGGGTTTGCATTCACACTGCAGTGGACCAAACTGCCTGGACAACTTCACACAGTTACAGCAACTGCTCGTTTGGGGTGCTGTAGCCGAAACCACCACTGAGAGGAAGAAAAAAATCTCGGTGAAGAAGAAAAATCAGCCTCATCGATTGACCAGGATCGAAAATGGAAGTCCGTTCCCTTTAGCCGGGTTGTTTGTCCACCACAAACGAGACCTTTAACTTTTCTCCTTGGCTTTCTCCTGTAAAAAGGATTTCTTGGATTTGTGCGGTTGTCTTTGTTATTTTCTACCCAAAATGTACTATGGTAAATGCCACTTCCTCTTCTCATACTACGTGTTGCTATGGTTACACAAACACCGAGGGGCATTTCCGCCCTTTAGTCCGCTGGATAGTCCGTTTGGATTCACATTGCAAGCGGAGCGCACCAGACTTTGTTTGCAAGTGAACCGAGACCTCAGTTTTCAGGGGGACCAGACTTCGCTGGTTTGGTGCGCACCAGAGTTCCAATGCACGTTCAGATGGCACCAAATGAACTCAACTATCCGCGGAAGCCACTGTTTGGTCCTTTGGTCCGGACCAAACAGTGGCTGTTTGAATGCACCCTTAAATGTGATGCGGCACTGTGCAGCAGACTATCTTTTAGG
The DNA here is from genome assembly GCA_020510985.1 of Pholidichthys leucotaenia. NCBI lineage: Eukaryota > Metazoa > Chordata > Actinopteri > Cichliformes > Pholidichthyidae > Pholidichthys > Pholidichthys leucotaenia. The sequence goes on along the minus strand of CM035838.1, from coordinate 43,320,957 downwards.
TTGCAGTCAGACCAGGATGGTCCGGGGCTCTCGGTTTGACTGCATGGGGAATGCCGAGATTTTTCACACCTTCATTTGGTTCGGTTTGCATTCACACTACAGCAGACCAAACCGCCTAGACAACATCACGCAGTTACAACTGCTCATTTGGGGCGCTGTAGCTGAAACCACCACTGACCAGGAAGAAAAATTCTCGGTGAAGAAGAAAAATCAGGCTCATCGATTGGCCATGACTGAAAATGGAAATCCGTTCCCTTCAGCCAGGTTGTTGGTCCACCACAAACGAGACCTTTTTTAACTTTTCTCTTCAGCTCTCTCCAGTAAAAGGGTTCCTCAGATTTGTGCGGTTGTCTTTATTGTTATTTTCTACCCAAAATGTACTATGGTAAATGCCACTTCCTCTTCTCAGACTACGTGTTGCTATGGTTACACAAACACCGAGGGGCACTTCCGCCCTTTGGTCCGCTGGATAGTCTGTTTGGATTCACACTGCAAGTGGAGTGCACCAGACTTCGTTTGCAAGTGAACCGAGACCCCCATTTTCAGGGGGACCAGACTTTGCTTGTTTGGTGCACACCAGAGTTGCAACGCGCGTTCAGATGGCACCAAACGAACTGAACTATCCGCGGAAGCCACTGTTTGGTCCGGACCAGGTTCAGGTTCCTTTATTTGTACCCGTAGGTAGATTTGGCCAAACAGTGGCCATCTGAATGCACCCTAAAATTGACAAACTTCATATTTGTAACTCGTAGCAAAATTGGGATCAAAAGATACTTTCTCTCTTGCCATTCATTTTAATGGAGATTTTTTTTTTCCAAATTAAGGTCTGATATGCGGAAGTAGAGGGGGCGTGACTCAGGCTCTCGATACCCTTGAGCATGTATCTCATGGAGCAGCAAATGCTGACAAAAGTTGCAATTTTTGAGATTGAAATTTTGAATTTCTTTGTGAATGTATTTTTCTGCAAATAGTTGTAAACATTTGCAAAATATTTGTAAGCATTTGCAGATGGTTGTAACGTGTCGCTAAAGTTCTTTTTGGTTCACCAAGTAGTAAACACTATAAACTGTTAAGAACCTTTACAAACCCTTGCAATCTGAATGCTGGAGAGGGTTTGCTCACTTTTTTTTTTTGTTTGTTTTGTTTTTTAAAATGTTGTTAATGACTGAGGTGAACCCTGATTTTTGTGAACAGTCATCCAAAAAGTTGACGAATCCAAAAATCTCAACGCTCATCAGCATCTATGAGATACTAACTTCATATTCAAAGGGATGTGATTTCAACACACAGGGTGAACAATAATAGTCAAACTTGTTTTCTAAAGAAATTTATAAATTAGTTTATACAAAAAGTGAGTTTGATTTTCAACTTCATTTTAAATATTTTTCCATTGTATTTACTTGTGCCTGAACAAAGGCTGAATGCTTCATTCCTAGGGATGTTGGGGGGGTGCGTGCACACGCATTTGTGTGTGTTGGGGGGTGGCCTTTTCCTACCAGTGTTTCAAACACGCGGACATATTTATTTATATGCCCTTCAGCAGTCATTGTTTGAGGGTATGTTCCACATCTCCACAGATTTTAAAACAATAAATATGCATTTTTCCTCTTTGAATGAGCAGCTCTGTTACTCACAATTATTTGTTCTCAAGTGAAGAAAGCACCACCCGGCCTGAAAAGCTTTCAGGACTGTTGAGTCATTTGTTACCATTGAGTCTGCCATCAAGATCCCTTGGCTCACCAGACCAAGTCACACAGCCTGATGTGTGACTGTGGCTGTCCTAAATCTCACATAAATGCAACTTTACATGAATAGCTCAATTGTATCTCTACATGCTCTTTGATCAGAAGGAGAGGTGGGTGGTCTTAACTGTACTAATGCTTAACCCAGACAATAGGAGTGTGAAAGCTTGTGTGTGTGTGTGTGTGTGTGTGTGTGTGTGTGTGTGTGTGTGTGTGTGTGTGTGTGTGTGTGTGTGTGTGTGGGACCCACTTACTCATATGATGCCTTCATGTTACCATGGTTGTTAGACTTCCTCTTTCATTTGTTACCTCCTGTTGGAACTAAAGCAGCTCTTCTGGTTCCTTTGTTGGCTGCCTCAGCCAAACATATTTGTGTTTCATTACCTGTGTTGAATGAAAATTTGTTCTGCTATTATTCTTGTTTAGGTACTTTTAACTGATGACTGAAGGTCTAAACATGTGAGCATGTCTGTTTTTCTCATGTCTTGCTGTCCTCTATTTTTAATGAGTCACTGACCTCCTGGAGTTACAAAGCTCCATGTATAGAATGTGTCGTGCATAATGTGCAAACAGTTCTGACATGAGAAAGACTGTAGTTGGCTGTGTGTATATGTGTTTGCTTAGGTGGCTGGAATGAGGTCTAAATCCCCCCTTCGACCCCCTTAGATCAGGTATTGTTGGGGCTCCCTCACCCTCTCAGACTCCCTGCAGGCTGGAGAGAGCCGGTTAGTTGAAAGGAGTTTCTTGGAAAGAGTAGTGTTTGTTCTCATGTGTCTTAAGGTCAGCAAATTAAGTTTGAAGCTCAAGAATTGTAGATGGCATTGGGCAAGCATGAAGTTTTTCCTCTTTCATGTTGCCACAGATTTCCTGAATCTATAATTACAGATTTCCTTAAAACCCAGTTATGAGAGATTGACCTAGACCTCATTTTTTTCTTTAGAAAGTTATGTCAGTGCTTGTTGGTTGATAGAATACATTTCTTTGTTTTATAATGTAGACAAAAATTAGTCTTTAAAGGGGTCATACTCTTCAGGCCTAGTTTTTGCAGCTGGTTCTTATTACAGTGTTATAAGTTGACTTGCCCTTTTATACTCGTATGGGTGATTGTGTTTTGGAGTCTTTATAACTCACCTGATTTTACCTGATTTATTGATTGGACACTTGAAATTAATCACCAGACTTAAAATTATTGTATTTATCTTATAATTAATAATTTTTTTGTTAGCATTGGACCTAAACTGGCCCGAGAAATACCCACTACGGTGCCAACAGGTGATACAATATGCAATAACACTGCTGTAAAAGACTCCATCTTCATAAAGAACACAGACGAAAGAGAGGTCATTGAAATTGTTAAATCGTTCAAAAGTAAAACATCTACTGACTGTGATGGTATCGACATGCTACTAGTCAAAACTGTTATCGAATGCATAGTAAAACCACTGACGTATATCTGCAACCTGTCTCTCCAATCAGGTATATTTCCCAATGCAATGAAAATAGCTAAAGTAATTCCGATATACAAGACGGGCGACAGAGGGGAACTCTCAAACTATAGACCAATTTCACTATTACCGCAATTTTCCAAGATACTTGAAAAAATATTCTATGAGAGAATTGACAACTTCATACTGAAGAATGATTTATTATGTGAGCAGCAATATGGGTTCAGACAAGAGGACAACTGCATATGCCCTAATGGAATTTACAGAAAAAATATCAACAGCCATTGAAAATAAAGAGTATTCAGTTGGAGTATTCCTAGATCTTAAAAAAGCATTTGATACAGTAGATCATAATTTATTATTAAAGAAACTACAAAATTCTGGTATTAGAGGGGTAGCACTGTCCTGGTTAAGTAGTTACTTAAAGAATAGATATCAGTATGTATGTGTTAGCAACAAAAACTCAGAGTTGCTGAAGGTCACCTGTGGAGTCCCACAGGGTTCAGTTTTGGGACCATTATTATTCAATATGTATATAAACGATATATGTAAAGTCTCAGAAAAAATGGGCTTAATATTGTTTGCCGATGACACTAATCTGCTATGCAGTGGAAACAATTTGGAACAACTTCTGGATACACTCAGGAAGGAATTAGGAAAGCTTAAACTGTGGTTTGATTCAAACAAATTAACGCTCAATTTAAAGGCCAAATGTCACGTAACAGGGTACTTTAAATATCTTGAAACTAGATATAAAAGGGAACCGATCCGTTCGGGTCTTGGTGCATATGCTTCAGTAACAACGGAATATTCGTTAATTTAAAACTGCCGCGCTTGGCCTGACACGGCCCCTGGAATCGCCTGGGGAAGAAGGCGGAAGTGACAAAATCGATTGTACCCTAGTTTGATGCTTGGGGTATTTCAATTGATTGTTTATATGGAGACTGGAAGGTTGAAGTGAGCAACAAGAAAGAAAAAACTGGATATTTCACCCATACCTTAAAACGGGACTATCAGGGACAGCTGGGTAATAAGGGACACTTCTCTGGGAAATGTTTTCTTACCTGTCAAGTGAGACGTTTTCGCTGTACTTCAACACCGTAAAAAGCGGCTATAAGCAACGGCGGAGCAACAAGGCACACCTCTCTGTGATCTCTGTCTGTTCCGCAACCGCTGCACAGCTCAACGTGTTAAACCATTGTCCTAATTACTTCTCATGGTAGTGAGAATTGCTCCCGCTGAGCGATCAGCCCGCCCAGACAATTAAACTAATGAGTGACTCCACACTTCGAACAGTAGTGAGAAGAGCTCCCGCTGAGCGATCAGCCCGCCTCAGCTGTGAGTGATCACACACAGGAGTGCTCCTCAAGACACTCAGTTTTTTTTCCAGTATATTTTTTCTTTTGGGCGTACAGAAATGGCAATACGCCCGTTTTTGCTAAAATTGCATTTTCCCCGTATTTTCCTTAAAATATTTGACAATAACAACACGAACTACATTTAAAACATTTCCCAGAAAAGTGTCCCAAACCACTCCGCCGTCTCCCACAGCCGCGCTTGGCACCAAAATACGGCGAAAACGTCTCCCTTGACAGGTATGCGCCTCCATTTTCATATTGATCTGGTCAATTTCTTGACAGCAGCGGCTCTCCTCCACTGCAATAATAATGGCTTCCGAAAAATCAATATTTATGGGGCGCCCTCGACAGACCCCCTCCGGCTTCGCAATTCTGGAGGCGATTAATGTCCAGTTCAATGACATTTTCCACCGGTTCTGCTCTCTGGTCATCGTTGGAACTGTTGTCATCAGACAAAGCATCTGATTCCGTCTCGGACGGCTCGAACCGGTAAGGTTCTATGCCTCTGTCACTGTCTGAACCACTGACAAAAAAAAAAGACAAAACTAAACTAATTTGTTCACAATCGCTGTCACTTTCCGTCATGATTGTCCAATGTTGATAAGTGTGAATGTGGATAGACAGGGCAGCCAGGGTACAACTGGTGATGTCAAAAACATGGGCGTGGTCTGGACTGGCTGTCACAAGCCAGCAAGCAAGGTGGGGCCTTCACCTGGTGTATTTTGTGCAATTATGTAAATACAGGTGGGTGATATGGTCTCCGGTATGAATATTTGGTTTAAGCTATGTGTATTTTATCTAAATTCATTGTCATTTAGAAAAAAAAATTACGTGACATTTGGCCTTTAAGTAAGACAAAATTTATAGTCTTTAACAACCATCACAACAATCCAGTACCCAAACTCAGTGTAAATGGTGTAGAGATTGAAAGGGTATCTGAAACTAAATTCCTTGGAGTAATAATTGATAAACTGTGTTGGAAGTCACATATTAATTATATCAAAGGTAAAGTTTCCAAATCAATTGCAATATTACACAGAGTGAAATATTTGCTGAATCAACCCACACTATACACCTTGTATCATTCATTAATACTCCCATACATGACATATTGTAATGAAGTATGGGGAAATACATACAAAACAAACATATATCCACTCTTTATGCTTCAAAAGAGAGCTATTAGAATAATAAACAAAGCAGCTTACAGGGAACCAACAAACCCACTTTTTCTTAAACAAAAAACTCTCAAGTTGAAAGATCTGGTTGACTTTAAAACCGCAATAATAATGTTCAAAGTGAAGAATTTATCACTGCCCACAAATATCCAAAAGTTGTTCCAAACAAGGGAGAAACGATATCACTTCAGAGGAACATGTATATTTCAAAAGCCTACAGTGAGAACAACCACCAAGCAACACTGTATTTCAGTGCAAGGAGTCAGATTATGGAACGATTATGGACCTGAATTAAAATCATGTACAACGCTTGGACAATTTAAACAAAAACTAAAGGAAGAAATACTCCAAACATATTTACAAGACGACATGTAAACTCACATAAGGATTGACATTTCCAGCCTGTGTTGTGTTGTAGCGTAGTTTTTTTTTTTTTTTTTTTCTCTCTGTGACATTCTGTCTTAGATTTGTCTTGAATAGTAACCGCTTAACTTAGCTTAGTTTTCTTTTTTTTTTTTTTCTCTCAGTCACACTTTGTCTTAGCTTTGTTCTAAATTGTAATCACTCTTGTCTTGTTTACTCTTTTTTCTTTGAATTCTTGGATGGAATATGGGTGGGCAATATAAGCTGCGGCTTCAGCCATCACCCATTTCGGATAACTCACATGGAATTGTTTAGTAGAAGGAGTCTTTGTCTAATTTGACCTTGTTGTTATATTATACAGTTTCTTTTAACCTGTACTGTATTATCCGAAAATAAATTCATTCATTCATTCATTCATTCATTCATTCATTCATCCATCTTAGGTTTACTTTAGCCAAAGCATTAAAATCTATTAAAGGGTAAAACGGTCATCCTGACCCAACTCATCATGTGAGAATTTTCCTTGTCTTACATCCACTTTTCTAAAAAAATTAGATGACCACTTAATGAATCAAGTGTGTGTGTGTGTGTGTGTGTGTGGGGGTGTGTGTGTGGATAGATAGTTCGAGTAGGTTCATTCTGTCTTCTTTTTCAATTATAGGTTTTATGTTTCTTATTTCAGACAAGGATGAAAAGGAGATGTTTTAACTTTACCTTGACATGTTTCGACAGAAGACTCTTCTGAGGAAGACTGCAGACACCAGTCGAAACATGTCAAGGTAAAGTTAAAACATCTCCTTTTCATCCTTGTCTGAAAGAAAAACAAAAGACCTATAAGAAAATAAATATATATAGCCAGTTTGAAATATGCCACAGTTATCTAGTCTTCTGTTTTGCCGTTTTAGTTGGATTTTTGTATACAAGGACAAAGTATTCATAAATAAGTAGCATTTGCTCTGTGAAAATCATTACTCATACTTGGGCTGGGCAAATTAACCTTAAATCAGTATCACAGTTAATTGACCCTTTCATGTTGGTTTTGTTTTTTTCTGTTATTTTTTCCTCTCTTCTTACTGACAAAACTGGTAATCAGGCAATATTACATAAGAGTGTGATATAGCTGCAGTGCAGCATTAAATAAACATAATATAATAAAGAACAGACCTTTTGTCATTTCACACACAAAATTAACATTGTTGTGTTTACAACACATACCTCTTAGGGATTTGTGGGTCACATGCACAATGGCTAATTAGCTTGTTAGCTGTGTTGGCGAGTCCTTTACACATCCATGATTGTGTTACCACCACATAGTGATTATGAATCTCTTATCGGGTTCTTAAATACAGCCTTAGCTTGTCCATTTCCTCTGTAAAACAGTTGAGATGACACGGATAGCCATCACAGGCTAACAGTGACTTACCTTCTGCTCCTTTTAGTATTAGTATCTACACACTTCGCTCATTTTTTTCCTTGGCATTTTCAGATGACGGGGTTTCCTCAGGTAACATTTCTTGGTGGCAGCCCGCCGTGCCAGAAATTTTACCGCCACGCCAAGGAGATACAAATTTATTAAGAAAAATATATGAAGCAATGACCTTCCCGCAAGCGCACACACGAACAACGTGCGTGGCCGTCATCCGTGCGGAGTTTAGAAGCGCCCCGCCCACGCAAGTTTTCCAGTCAGCAGGCAGTGTCTCGCTAAGCGCTACTGTCCGACAGAAACATGAGTTTGTTAAAGTACTTTAAATGTGGAAAAAAAAAAAATCATAAGAGGTATGTAAGCACTGGAGGCATTTATCATGGTTTTAACCCGCTGGAAACGGGAGCAATAATGGAAGAGTCGCTTAGCTAAGAGATGTGGTTAGAATTCATATGCAGCCGGCTTTATATGAAGGGAATGGCAAGGAGGACTGATGAATTGCTGAGGATATATTTCACCAGCCACTACAATACTAAGTTATGTTCTGTAGGAAATGCAGGAATGAAGAGACTGGCAATTTCTCTCTTTGCTCGCACAAGTAGGCGTGCCGTTTTTATTCAGCGGCAGTGACAAAAAGCAACAGCTAAAAATGCTAGCTCTCTTTTCCCTCTAAACTGAGGTCCTTCAGCGGCTGCGTAGAGAGGTGCCTGATGAGAAAGCCTGAGAGCACAACTATAACTTCCTAAACAGATCATTCTGTACATGAACACATATTATGGTGAATTATGTCTTTAGAGTCTGCTACAGTTCCCTATTATGTACCTGGCAGGTTAAGATGACCGAAATTCACAAAGTCAATGACTTTAACCTGTCAGCAGCCTCCAGACAAACTAAACGTGTCAACATTTGATTTCAAAATAAGGGAGGTTTTTCCCTGCTGTCTGGGTGGTGAGGAGATTTCTTAAAAAAAAACAAAAAACAAACCAAAACTATAAATATAAAGAAATATAACAGAAATAACGGCATCCTTGGTCATTTAATTTATTTCATTAAATACAATTTTATTAATATTTTTTCTTTGTAATCAGAGTTAAATATATTGTTCTGTTCTGACTGCAAAATTATGGTCAAAAATTCGCATTTGACCATAAATGTAAAAGGAAAAAAAAAAAAATGACCAGTCCGTTTCAAATTTATCTAAAAAAAAAACAAAAAAAAACTAATTTTATTTAAAAAAAAAAACAGACAAAAATTAGTCATAAAATAATCCTCAAATTTATAATAAAGTTTCAAATGTACAAGAAAAGTCAATTTTACAAGAGGAAATTACAAATTTGAGGAACATGGTTTCAACTTTAGATAGTTTTCTACTTTTCTCTGTAAATCTAAGAAAATTGTTATAAATTTTTGAGAAAAACCTCAAATCTTAAAGACTGAAGTCATTTCTCAAGTTTTTAAGTGGGTGCTCTTTGTACCCTTAACTCAAGTAGAAATTTTTGGTTGTCTACTTTTAATTATTAATTTCAAAGCACTGCTTTTACATGAGTAGAATTTCTGGTTACTATACCCACCTGATCATATAATTTAAGTATGCATGAGTACATTACTATTATGAATGTTTCTTTCCCTTCCCTACTCTCTCAATGGAAAAAAGAAACACTAGAATAAAGATACACATTTTGTCATTTATGTAAACCATGACAAAAAAAAAAATCCTGCAGGACAAAACATGACACTTGATATTGTCTGACCTGTTTGTATACCACCATAGACAGAGAGAGAAGCTGAATTAGACAGAGCTCAAAGAGGGCAAGATGAGACAGAAGAGAGGAGCCAAGGAGAGTAAAGTGTTCAGGCAGAGGAAGGAGAGAAGGATAACACCACTAAAAAGTCTAAACACAGGATGTCTGGGTGGAACCCCAACTGGCCCAATATTCAAGCCTCGGTTGTACAATACTTCAAATGGTAAGTTCCATATGCAACGTTACTGTGTAAAATTTTAAAAAGAAATAAATAGTATAAAATTAACATCCTGGTATGTTTACTGCCACCCCCCCCCCCCCGGGGAAAAATATGTTGCCACCACACCAAGATCTTTAAGCCAGAAGAAACACTGGATGAAATGGTCAATCATCACATACTATATAGAGGGAGGCTGCTTTGTTTTCATTACAAGCTATCTTTGTTTGATTCCACCCATGTTCTGCTGCATCTGAATAGCCCTGACTGCATGCGTCCAGAGTTGCATGCCCATATCTATAACTCTGCGGGCACCTCTTAAAGGGGCAGTACATGAAAAGCTCTCAAATGCATGCATGGTGTTTTGTTAGTGATACACAGTCTTGTTTTTGAGCCAAACGTACACATGTAGCACATGTTTTTGAAAGGCTTGATGTAATTTTATTTTGAAATTTGATTTTTTTTTTTTTTTTTGTAAGAAAAGGCTTCCATTTTATGACCCTGTCCATAGTCCAGACATATGGAGAGTACGGTAGATTGTTGTCACATGTAGCATACAGCCAGTACTTACTGGAAATTTCTGCAGCTACTTCAGTGTTGTTGTGGGCCCCTTAGTAGCCTCCTGACCGGTTTTCATCTTGTCTTATCAGTTTTTGAAGGACGTTGAGCTCTTAGTTGCACCACTGTTGTCCTATATGTTCTTCACTTCTTGATGACTGTTCTGTGTATCTAATGCCATGGAATTTTTCCTCTACCCTTTCTTCTGACTAATACTTTTAAACAGTGAGATCCATTTGATGGTCTTTCAGCTTTCAAAGAACCATGGCTGTGGGATGCAACTGAATAAGTGTCAGGAAAATTCTACTAGGACAGCTGAGCTTTGTTTGTGGTTTATCAGTCATTTTAATTAATGGGAGTGTGTACCCAAAGAGACTGAATTAAATCAAAGGGTGCTTCAACAAAGTAGCAGGGAATTACATTTATTATTCTATACACATACCAAAACATGTACAATAGAATGAAATGACGTTTCTCTGATCTACAGTGTTAATCACACCTAGAATTGGGGGGGACCTCTGCCATGCAAAGCTTCTGCCACAAGCCTTTTAATTGTGGAAGGAAACCTATGCAGCAGGGGGAGAACATGCATCCTTCACTGTACTGATGGACTTGGCCTGGGATCGAACATGAGTTCACTCCCAGACCCTCTTGTTGTGAGGCAGCAGTGTTACTGATCCACCGTGCTGCCCACCGTGTTTAGATTAAGGGTGTGTAGACTTATGCAATTGGCTTTTATTTATTTTATTTATCTGTATTGTAGCCCTAACAGATTTTGATTGAACTGTACATATATTTAAGGTTGGAAAAAGTTTGAAAATTATTTACCATGATCTCTCTTTTTTACATCACAAAAATGTGGCATTTTAACAGGGGTGTGTACACTTTTTATAACCACTGTACACTCCCTGTAATTTAAGCAATGCACAGGTTCATTCTCATGGTCACTGGAGAAGTTGGCAGGCAGCTGTGGGGTTACATAAATGTTGTATAAAAGAGCTGCTGATGTTGTCCCTATTCTTCCATTTCTTTCTGCTCTCAATCAGGGTCAACTAGTGTTTCAATGTAGTTTGAATTTTTGTCTTCACTGTCTCTTTTGATGATTTTCTGAGAATGCTTTGAATGTTTCTACTTCCAAGTATTGTTTCCTGTTATGGTTTTAACTTAAGGGATACAAGCACCGTGCCAGTCCAGAAGTTACATCCTCAACAATCACGCAAGAAAACTGTGCGTCAAATAGAGTCACCTGTTAAATGTCAGACCTGAAATGCTCACCAAAAGCTCCTCTTTTATTTGTAGCTCTTTTCTTTGGAAGCAGTTTGTTTCCTTCCAGTGAAGTTTGTGCTGGAGCCTTCTCTGACAGCTTAGCAGGTGTTTGACTCATTCATACTTTTGTGGGGTAGCTACTGAGAATGAGGAAATGTTAAAAATATTTTTCTTTTGTCAGGTTGAAGTGATGAAACCTTAATCCCAATAATGATCAGTTTGTACCTCGTTTCATTACGATTGGTGGTTTTGGTTCAACATGTTGCTGAAAAACTGCTAAGCTATGGCTCCCACCTCTTCTACCCATATAATTATATCTATCTATAGACTTGTGGGTTTGTTATATTTGGGTTACACGTAACCTCCAGTATATGAAACACTACTATTTCTAGTACGTACTGGGTATTACCGTCTTCTCTCTGTAAATACATTTGTAGCATGATTCACATGTGGCTTGTCTCATTTCTGACTAATTTTCTAACAAGCTTCCCCACCCTTCACCCCCACACTTATCATTCCTGCCTTACGTGGTGGAATTTGTTCACAAACAATGCTTCATATTTTGTGTTGTGAGCCAGAAACATAAGGCTTTCAATTTCTGGCTTCCTTTTCTAATTAGCACCCAGGCAGAGTCTTGAGTGGCATTGTTTGTCCAGCACTCTGATAGCACCGAGCTGACTCGTAGAGCCAAGCATAACACGGAGAGGTGGGAGTGTGTGCTGTATTACAGCCTAGCAAGATGGTCATAAAATCAAAATGCTCCTGCTGCCAGCTTCTCAGTGCCAGCTAAAATACGCAGTTACAAGGAGAGGCTGGTGTAACATTAGGGGTTAAGGCCTACATTGTGTACAGTAAATCAGCAGGAGACAACAGGTATTTGAAGCAAGCCGTGATTTTGACATCTCATGATCCATGAGAGGTCTTGATTACAGGTCTCAGGCTGTACTAAGCACATGTTACGGAACAGAATAATTCAGGTAAACAGCCATTTTGGATTAGTGGGGTCTGGAAACAGGTGATGGCAGACAACTGACTTGTGTTTGTGCAGTGACCTGATAAAGTTTCTTGATACTTAACAGTAGATTACATTCATGAGAAGTGCTGCTGTATTCATTGGTTCTTTTAACTGATTTTCTGTTTTATCGCTTTTGAATTTTTCTCTTTTGTCACTAGATTTGTTGTTCGTTTCGTTTTTTCCTGCCATTGTGTCACATGCGTTTACTTTTCCATCGACTGCACATTTTCCCAAAATTCTCCATGTGCTTCCCCACCAGGCTGATGTTTATCCAGCATCCATGTTGGAGTTTTCTGTAAATCATGTGCGTGTTTGAGCACATAAAAGAAAAGGGGGCTCTAGTCCGGTGTCACACTTTACTCTTGGTCCTGCAAAAGCCTGTTTGTTTTCAGATCTGCCGCATGACAATACCTGACTGTCCCCGTACACACACACCATCTGACACACTCTGCACACAGCGCTCACTGAGAAAACAGGCGGCAGCCATAACAAGGGCTCAAACAGTAGCTGCACTCTATAGGAAAACCTGCGCTCACTTCCCAGGCTCCTGGCTGACTCACCACTGTCCTTTAATATGCTGCCGTACATGAAAGTACCCCCAAAAAGTCAGGAAAACAACGCTTGACATTTTTTGGCTCCATTACATAAAACTACATTGTTATTTTACAAATTCAGTCTTGGGAAATCAAAAGAAAGTGCAGCTTTGATGTTTAGAATAATAAATATGGACATCTGTCCCAGAGGTAGCAAAGAAGAAAGCTCCTTTGTTTTAGCTTGTTTCTTTACCGGCTGAAGAAGAAAGAAAGGATGCTGACAACTTCGTTTCTCACTCTTTTAGAACTCAAATGCTCACACCAGACGCTGTTATTTTTCACCTGTCTCTTGTCTCCCCCCCGTTTCCGTGTGGGGGGCTTTAATTAAATGTGTTGCAGCAACAGGTGCTTAGTACTACCCTCCTATTACGCTATAGCTCTTTTATGGGTTTACGGGTCAGAGCTGCAGCTATTATTTTGTCCATGTTATTTAGTTTGCAGTGAGAGCACCCATTTCATGTCGAAAATGGCATTCCATAAAGGAGAAAACTGTAAGTTTCTGTTTTGGAGAGAGTAATTCAGAACTGCACCAAAATGTGACTTAATGGTTTTTGGGTGTTGATGCTGTCAGACAAATAGACAAATTATTTGCTATTGTTTGAGAGAATACAACCCATCATACACAAGTGCTATGCCTCCTCCTAAAAAATGAATAGATTAAACTAAATTCCAAGTAAAGCATTTTTCAACTATAATTAAAGAAACTTTATTACAGTCACGTTACTCCTTTTCCACAGCATGTGGGACACAATAGGATGACCCTAGGCCACACAGCTACTCCACGTACTGAAAGCTGCAGTGGGGGATCAGTCCTATTTGCATTAACTTTCCTTTCCTCAGTCTATATATACACATACACACTGAGCACAAAACTGCAAGACAAAACGTGTTATGTGGTCTTCTGGTCTGACCCGTGAGCCTGCAGCCTCTTGGCTGTGGAGGCAATGCACTCATATCTTGTAGTGTTAGACAATTAAATTATTACTACACTGTGGGAGGAAAAAAAAAATTATAATTAGCTATTTGCAAACTATAAATCGGATCATATCAATGCTTCTAGTAAGTCCTTGCAGTCTTGGTTTCAGTGAACATTTAAACAAACATTAAAAAGAGAATTTGTAGCTGATACAGAGTAAGGGATAAGGACCCGTGCTTATATAGCGCTTTTCTAGTCTCAAAGACCACTCAAAGTGCTTAGCTAATAGTTACATTAACCCTATATAGAATACATATTGAATATAATATATATATATTGAAATTAGAGTGTGCTGGATTGAACCAAATACCATTTTATGGATATTGAATTCGTTTATAGGCACTTCAATAATAATAAAAGTTGTGATAATTTGAAGTAAAATGTAGCATGTATATATATATATATATATATATATATAATCCCTGTGGATTATGGATTTTTTTTCTTTAAGCAAGTTCATCTTCAAGCTCTGAACAGATTTGTAAGCATACAGCGGGGAAAATAAGTATTGAACATGTCAACCCTTTTCTCATTAAACACATTTCTGGTGGAGCCATTGACCTGAGATTTTCACCAGATATCAGTAACAACCCAAGTAATCCATACATAAAAAGAAATCAAGGCAACCATGTTCACAAAACAAGTTATATTTAATAAAGTGGAATGGCACGGAATAGGTATTGAACACATGAAGAAAAAGAGGCACAAAAAGGCATAGAAAACCAAGAAACCAGCTGAAATCCATCAGAATTTAGGAAGCCATCCCACCCCCCATCAGTGCAACTTAATTTCGGCTTGTTAAGTCCTGGCTAAAGGTCTGCGAATATCAAATTGTCACACCACAAAGAACTCATGGTGGGTAGAAGTAAAGAGCTCTCTCTAAACCTTTGCAACCTTATTGGGCTGCACGGTGGCGCAGTGGTTAGCACTGTGGCAGCACAGTTTACCCTTGGCCGGGGGATTGTGGGGATCGTGGGATCGTGGGTTCGATCCCAGCCCCCGACCAACAGTGATCTGTGTGGAGTTTGCATGTTCTCCCCGTGTTGCGTGGGTTTACTCCGGGATTTCTCCGGTTTCCTCCCACATGCCAAAGACATGCATGTTAGGTTAATTGGCTGTTCTAAATTGTCCCTAGATATCCGTTTCCTATAGGCCCTTAGAATAGAGGGTTAGTATTAATGAAAGCGCTTTGAGTGGTCTTTGTGACTAGAAAAGCGCTATATAAGTGCAGGTTAGTTAGTTAGTTAGTTATTGTTGCAAAACATTAGGATAGCACTGGTTACAGGTGCATTTCTAAACTGCTGAATATTCCAGTGAGCACTGTTAGAGCCATCATTTGGAAGTGGAAAGAATATCATTTTACCATAAACCGGCCATGACCAGGAGCTCTTTGCAAGATTTCTGACAGAGGAATCAGAAAGAATTATAAGCATTATCCAAGAGCCAAAGACCACTGGTGGAGAGCTCCAGAAAGACCTGGAGTTAGCAGGTACTGCTGTTTCAAAGAAAACAGTAAGGTAATGTACTCAACTGACATGGGCTCTATGCCCACTCACCTCGCAAGACTCCATTGCTGAAGAAAAAGCATGTTGAAGCTTGTTAAAGTTTGCTGCACAACATTTGGGCGAGCCAGTAAAATACTGGGAGAATATAGTCTGGCTAGATGAGACCAAAATTGAACTTTCTGGATGCCGTAGCACACAGCATGTTTGGAAGAGAAATGGAACTGCACATCAACCCCAAAACACCATACCAACAGTGAAGTTTGGAGGTGAGAGCATCATGGTGTGGGGGTGTTTTTCAGTACATGGTACAGGCAGACTTCATATAATTGCAGAAAAGACGGACAAATGTACAGAGACATCCTCGATAAGAAATTGTTGCTGTCTGTCAAGATGCTGAAGATGAAACAAGGGTGGACATTTCAGCAAGACAAAGATCCCAAACAGAAGCGAAATAAAGCTGCTACAATGGCCCAGTCAGTCACCTGACCTGAATCCGATTGAAGATCTATGGAACGAACTGAAGATCAGAGTTCATAGAAGGCAACCATGGAATCTTTAAGATTTGAAGACAGTTTGTGTGGAAGAATGGGCTAAAATCACTCCTGAGTAATGTCTGAACCTAGTTTCTCCATACAGGAGCCATCTGGAAGCTGTTATTACAACAAAGGCTTTTCTACTAAATATTAAGTGAATTTCACTAAGACTGTTCAATGCTTATTCCCTGTGTCATTCCACTTTATTAAATATAACCTGTTTTGTAAACACAATTGCCTTGATTTCTTTGTATGTGTGGATTACTTGGGTTGTTACTGACATCTGGTGAAGATCTCAGGTCAATAGCGCCATCAGAAATATGTTTAATGAGAAATGTTGATGTGTTCAATACTTATTTTCCCCACTGTATGTCAGCTTTGATTTAGATAAGTTTAGATTGAATGGATAAAACTGACTCTCCTTATAATAGTAGCAGTAGTTGTTGGAATGGTAATAATTGCTAAAAAAGACAAGGATTTTCTTGATACTTTATAAAATATTAACAGCAAAGAAGATCGTTAAAGAAAAAAAACCTCTGGATTTCAAATTTTGTGAATTGCATCACAGGTTAATAATGGCACTGTTTTCAAAGAAGGCATTTAAAATTTTAGGTGTTTGTTTTATATCCAGTTGGACATGACTTAAGAGTGGAGGAAGGTGCACACAAGTGGACTACATCTTATGCAGAAGGAGAAATCTGAAAGAGATGGGAGACTGCAAGGTGGTGGCAGGGGAGAATGTAGCTAGACGGCATCGGATGGTGGTCAGTAGGATGACTGTGGAAAGCAAGAAGAAGAGAGTAAAGGCAGAGCCAAAGAGTAAGTGGGGGAAGTTGCAGAAGGAAGAAGGTCACACAGAGTTCAGGAAGGAGTTGATCTAGGCTCTGGGTGGTAGGGAAGAATTACCAGATGACTGGGAAAGTACAGCAGAAGTATTGAGGGAAACGGGTAGAAAGGTATGTAGTGTATCCAGTGGACAGAGGAAGGAAGACAAGACTTGGTGGTGGAATGAGAAGGTACAAGAAAGTATTCAAAGGAAGAAGTTAGCAAAGAAAAAGTGTGATAGTCAGGGAGATGAAGAAAGTAGACAGGAATATTTGGAATCTAGGCGCATGGCAAAGAGAGGCGGCAAAGGGAAAGGCATATAGTGAGTTGTATGAGAGGCTAACACTAAGGAAGGAGAAAAGGACTTGTATTGATTGGCTAGACAGAGAGATCAAGCTAGAAAGGATGTACAGCAGGTTAGGTTGACTCCGGACAGAAATGGTAATGTACTAACAAATGACGAGAGTGTGTTGAGAAGGTGGAAAGAGTACTTTGAAGAGCTGATGAATAAAGAAAATGAGAGCAAGAGAGAGGAGGATGGATGAAGGAAAGGTGGTGAACAAGGAAGTCCTGAGGATTAGCAAGGCACAAATGAGGGCAGCTTTGAAGAGGATGAGGAGTGGAAATGCGGTTGGTCCAGATGACATGGTACCTGTGGAGGTATGGAGATGTTTAGGAGAGATGGCAGTAGACTTTTTAACCGGATTGTTTAATACAGTCTTGGAGAGTGAGAGGATGCCCAAAGAGTGAAGAAGTAGTGTTTTGGTACCAATTTTCAAGAACAAAGGTGATCCTCAGAGCTGTAGTAACTACAGAGGCATAAAGTTGATCAGCCACACTATGAAGATATGGAAAAGAGTTGTTGAAGCCAAGTTAAGAGGAGCGATGACAATCAGTGAGCAGCAGTACGATTTCATGCCAAGAAAGAATTCTACCGATGTAATGTTGGCTCTAAGAGTGCTGATGGAAAAGTATAGAAAAGGTCAGTAGGAGCTGCACTGTGTCTTTGTGGATTGAGAGAAAGCATTTGATCAGGTGCCAAGAGAGGAAGTGTGGTACTGTATGAGAAAGTCAGGAGTGGCCAAGAAGTATGTGAGGGTGGTGCAGGACATGTATGAGAACAGCAAAACGGTGGTGGTGTGCTGTAGGTGTGATAGATGAGTTCAAGGTGGGGGTGGAGTTACATCAGGGATCAGCTCTGAGCCCCTTCTTCTTTGCCATGGTGATGGACAGGCTGACAGACGAGGTCAGGCTGGAGTCTCCATGGACCATGATGTTTGTAGATGACTTGTGATCTGCTGTGAGAGAGTAGGGAGCAGGTGGAAGAAAACCTGGAGAGGTGGAGGTATGCTCTGGAAAGAGGAATGAAAGTCCATAGAAGCAAGACAGAATACATGAGTGAATGAGAGGGAAACGGGTGTAATGGTGAAGATGGAAGGCATAGAGGTAGTGAAAATAGATGAGTTTAAATACCTGGGGTCAGCCATTCAAAGCAATGGAAAATGCACAACAGAGGTGGCTAAGGCTATGGTCGCACTGCAGGTTTTAATGCTCAATTCTGATTTTTTTGCACAAATGTGACCCATATCTGATTTTTTTTTTTTAATGACAGTCTGAAAGGCACATATCCAATTTTTTTTTTTTTTTTTTTCCCCACACCAGACCCAAGCCACTTTCATATGTGGTCCTAATTCCGATATGTATCTGATATTTTCCAAAGCAACCTCAGTCTGAACAGTCATGTTGCATGTCATCTGACTTTTTCATCATTGAAGTGAGACACGCTGCAATTCTACTGTGGAGGATGCTGCAGGCATGGCAGACACCTGATTTGTGCTCTTTTTTTAATCAATCTTCTTCCCTTTATCACTGGATCATAATTTCGTCAGCTCCCGTAGCACAACAACTTCAAAATTGTGTGTGTGTGTGTGGGGCGGGGGGGTGGGGCTGTCGGGACTGAAACCGTCAGATATTACAGGCAATGGCACATTTTTTAAAAAAACAGCACATTTACTGGACGCTGTAAACAATGCAGTCCTGGCTGCTGTAATATGTAAATGACTGGAGCGCAATGGCCAGATAGGGGCATACAAAAACACAGTCCAGGAGAGGAGAGTCTCTAGCGGCTCCTGTGCAGGACTGGTGTTACGCCGCTGGTACGATCCGTGCTGTTTATTATGGCGAGAGCCCTATTGTAATCGCTAGGATTATTTATACAGGTAATCCCATTAAGACACGGGGTCTCATTTTCAAGAGTTGTTTAATCGATCAGTTCTGTTAAAGCAGAGTTGATCACAGTGGTCATCTGGCATGTAGAGGAATGAAGCTGGTCTCATTTATTTTGTGCATAAACATTTCTGAATGTTTAACATTTATTTTGCTGCGCTACATCAAAGGTGAAGTTCTGTCCCTCCCCAATCGTTAGGGGCTACTTTCGCAAACACAGTGCTGTGTCTGACGTTAGTTTTCTTCAGCGCATGCGGGTCACTTCATAGCTGGAGACCGTTCATACTCCAGTCTGATGGGGGTCGCATTTAAATTATAATGTGAACACCCACACACAAAAAAATCGGAATTGAGCATCAAGACCTGCAGTGTGACCGTAGCCGAAGAGAGTGCAGGCAGAGTGGAGACGAGTGTCAGGGGTGATTTGTGACAGAAGGAGAGCAGCACAGACCACAGAGAAGATTCATGGATGTAGTGAAAGAGGACATGGAGAGGGTTGGTGTTACAGAGGAAGATGCAAGGGATAGGCTGAGATGGAGGCAGATGATCCACTGTTGCAACTCCTAAAGGGAGCAGCCGGAAAAAAAAGTTTTATATCTAATTGGATAGTAGATTAATATTGGACATTCGAGCTTGATCGATAGTTTAAAAATTAAGTTTCCAATGCAGAGTGAAAAAAGTTTGAGCGTTCACAACTCTGCCTCTTCATTGTATTTTGTTTTCCCTTGTGTCCATTTCTCAGATCCTGGACGAGATTGCAGAACAAGGGATAAAAATTTATCAACTACCTGATGCCGACTCGGATGAAGATGAGGAGTTCAAGGAGCAGACCAGAGTCTTGAAGGTGAAACACAGTTTTTATGTTAGCATGTTTACACTCTTCCCGCATGCTGCTTTAGTAGCAGAAACCCTGTCTCTTCTCATTCATTCTTGTTTCCTTTCACTGTGTCCACCCCCGTGATACATTTATTTTCCACATTTCTCGCTCTCTCTTCTTATGGTGTTGTTTCACCGTGGCCATCCACTGACATTTCGCTTCCTTTCCTAGGCGAGCATTCCTTTCGCTGTGATTGGCTCCAACCAGCTGATCGAGGTGAAGGGGAAGAAAATCCGTGGTCGACTCTATCCCTGGGGAGTAGTAGAGGTGGAGAATCCTGAACACAACGACTTCCTTAAACTACGCACCATGCTTGTGTGAGTCTCCTTGGTAACAACATCTCAATGGTAGGATGGTTTGAAGGAAACTGTTAATAACAGAATTTTTGATTTATTTTTTTTTTTCAGCTTGTTGAAAAAGTCCACTTGAGGAAAAGTTTATGCTGAGCTCCTGCCATCTAGTTTGTGAAATTCTGACTACGTGTATGTTTGTCATAGGACCCACATGCAAGACCTCCAGGAGGTGACTCAGGATCTGCACTATGAGAACTTCCGCTCAGAAAGGCTGAAGAGAGCAGGCAGGTGAGATATCAGTCTGTCAAGCTACATATGCATCTCCTGTTTATTGCAGGTTTAATGATATTTACTCCCCCCCCCCCCCCCCCCCCCCCACAGGGCTGTGGATGAGGATGTGTTGGATAAGGACCAGATCCTGCTACAGAAAGAGGCAGAGGTACGCACAGCTTCAAAAACCTTCCTGATTTTGTAGCTTCTCTTGATCCTGAGGGAAAAGTTGCACACATCTTTAAGATCCAAAATTAGATCAAAGGTTAAGCTTCAATTTCTTAAGTTGTTAATATTTTCTCTGAAAGGGTATTTGGACGGTTCAGTGATTTTCTTGTTAATACAAGTCTGCTGTAAAATACTCCTCTTCTGTGGCATTTTACAAAATAATTTACAATGTATTAGTTTTCATTATCTATCACCAATAAATGCAGTAAGTGAACATAATACAAGTGCATCTCAATAAATTAGAATATCATCAAAACATTAATTTATTTTGGTAATAAAAGAAAAAAAATATTTCAGTAATTCAATTCAAAAAGTGAAATTCGTATTGTATAGCTTCATTACACACAGAGTGATATATTTCAAGTGTTTATTTCTTTTGATTTTGATGATTATGACTTACAACTAATGAAAATCCCAAATTAGTTTGTCAGAAAACTAGAATATTACATAAGATCAATTTTAAAAAGTGGATTTTTAATAGAAATGTTGACCTATTGAAAAGTAGGTCCATGTAAGCACTCAATATTTGGTCAGGGCTCCATGAATTACTGCAGCAATGAGGTGTGGCATGGAGGTGATCAGCCTGCGGCATTACTGAGGTGTTATGGAAGCCCAGGTTACTTAGTGACTTTCAGCTCGTATGCAATTCAATTCAATTGAATTGAATTGAATTGAATTGAATTGTTGGGTCTGGTGTCTTCCATCTTCCTCTTGACAATACCACAGATTCTCTATGGGGTTTAGGTCAGGAGAGTTTGCTGGCTAGTCGTCACTAGCTATGTTTACATGGACACAAGTAACCAGATTAAAAGCCTGATCGGAATAAAAATGCTTCATGAAAACACGCCAATCTGAATATTCTGACCCAATCACGCCCATTCGGATCAAAATTTCATTCCGATTGTTAATCCGAATGGTGCGCATGAAAACACTTAATCCAAAGGTAGGGCAGAAAATATGTTTACTGCGCATGTCTGTACACCAGCCGCACGTCGACGTGACGCATTTCCGCCTTAGCAGCAGCTAGCGGAAAACATAGTGGGAGTAAACCAGAAGTGGTCTTTATTGTTCTGCTGTCTCCCTCTGTTCGTCATATGCAAAAGTATGTACTTGTAGCCTCATTACGGAGACCAGCAGAAGAAAAAATACAGTCTGAATAACACAATACAGGTCCATTTTGACACGAAGTGGGGCTTGCTAACACCGGAAGTTGCTTCTTCTATTTTCGGAATGTCGAAATGTTGACGTGCGCGTGTCAAAATGATTTATTCCGTTCAAATGTGTGGCACATGGAAACGCATGTCCTAATCGGATCAGTTTTTTCAGGATCCATGTAAACAGTAAAATTCTGATCTGAATTGTAATCAGATTGATGAAATTTTGCCCATGTAACCGTGGCCACTGACTGTGTAAACTTCACACTGGTCATCAAGCAATTTGGATTCTGTGCCTCTCCACTTTTCCTCCAGACTCTGGGACCTTGATATCCAAATGACAGAAGATAGCACCTGATTTAGGCAGCCATGTCATCTGCTGGTGTTGGTCCACTGTGTTTTATCAAGTCCAAAGTCAGTGCAGCCGTCTACCAGTCAATTTTAGAGCACTTCTTGCTTCCCTCTGCTGACAAGCTTTATGGAGAAGCTGATTTCATTTTCCAGCAGGACTCTCTACCCCCCCCGCCAAAAGTAACAAAACCTGGTTTAATGACCATGGCATCGCTGTGTTTGATTGGCCAGCAAACTGGCTAATGAGAGACATTAGATCCAACAACGGAGATGAGCTGAAAGCACCTCAGCAGTACCACAGGTGATCATCTCCATGCCACATCGCTGTTCTGCAGTAATTCATGCAAAAGGAGCCCCAACCAAATAGAGTGTGTACATGGACATGCATTTCAGTAGGCCATCATTTCTGTTAAAAATCCACTTTTTATCTCCCGCTGGTCACAGCCCAAAGGGGTCGGAGACCGAAGGGGGATTATGTTATGAGTCTGTCCGTCCGTCTGTCTGTCCCACTTTTGTGAAATTAACTCCTCCTACAGTTTTGTTCCGATTGTTTTGAAACTTGGTACCGTGGTTTGATGTACTGATTGCAATTTGATTCTCATCAGATGACCTTGAGGTCAAAGGTCACAGGTTAGATTTTCCCTAAATGCAATAACTACTGAAAAAAAAATGTAGGCTTCTCAAATCGATACAGTAGTTGTATCTAATACACATCTTGGATGACTTACACCCTTACCTAACTATGGGTTTGGGGGCAAGGGGTCAAAGGTCAAATTTAACATTCCAATTGCACTATGCTACAGTGGTGTGAGAAAGTATTTACCCCCTTCCCGAGTTCTCATTTTTTCGTATGTTTGTCACTCTTAAATGTTTCAGATCAAACAAATTTAAATATTAGACCCAAGATAACACAAAATGCAGTTTTTAAACAAAGGTGTTTATTATTAAGGGGGAAAAAATCCAAACCTACATGGCCCTGTGTGAAAAAGTGATTGCCCCCTAAACCTAATAACTGGTTGGGTCACCCTTAGCAGCAACAACTGCAATGAAGCGTTTGCGATAACTGGCAATGAGTCGTTTACAGTGCTGTGGAGGAATTTTGGCCCACTCATCTTTGCAGAATTGTTGTAATTCAGCCACATTGGAGGGTTTTCCAGCATGAACCGCCTTTTTAAGGTGACGCTACAGCATCGCAATCTGATTCAGGTCAGGACTTTGACTAGGCCACTCCAAAGTCTTCATTTTGTTTTTCTTAAGCCATTTAGAGGTGGACTTGCTGGTGTGTTTTGGATCATTGTCCTGCTGCAGAACCCATTTGCGCTTCAGCTTGAGGTCACAAACAGACGGCCGGACATTCTCCTTCAGGATTTTTTGGTAGACAGAATTCATGTTTCCATTTACCACAGCAAGTCTTCCAGGTCCTGAAGCAGCAAAACAGGCCCAGACTATCACACTACCGCCACCATATTTTACTGATGGTATGATGTTCCTTTTCTGAAATGCTGTGTTACTTTTACACCACATGTAATGGGACACACACACCTTCCAAAAAGTTCAACTTTTGTCTCATCAGTTCACAGAGTATTTTCCCAAAAGTCTTGAGGGTCATCAAGAAGTTTTCTGGCAAAACTGAGATGAGCCTTTGTTCTTTTTGCTCAGCAGTGGTTTTCGTCTTGGAACTCTGCCATGCAAGCCCTTTTTGCCCAGTCTCTTGTGGTGGAGTCATGAACACTGACCTTAACTGAGGCAAGTGAGGCCTGCAGTTCTTTGGATATTGTGGGGTCTTTTGTGACTTCTTGGATGAGTCATCACTGCACTCTTGGGGTAATTTTGGTCGGCCAGCCACTCCTGGGAAGGTTTACCATTATTCCATGTTTTTGCCATTTGTGGATAATGGCTCTCAAAGCTTTAGAAATGGCTTTGACCTTTTCCAGACTGATAGATCTCAATTACTTTGTTTCTCATTTGTTCCTGAATTTCTTTGAATTGCAGCATGATGTCTAGCTTTTGAGGATCTTTTGCTCTACTTCACTTTGTCAGGCAGGTCCTATATAAGTGATTTCTTGATTGAGAACAGGTGTGGCAGTAATCAGGCCTGGGTATAGCTAGAGAAATTGAACTCGGCTGTCTAAAGATGTGATAAACCACGGTTAATTTAATGTATATTGTAATGGGGGGGCACTTTTTCCCCCACACAGGGCCATGAAGGTTTGGATTTTTTTACCTTAATATCTTCATTTAAAAACTGCATTTTGTGTTTAGTTGTGTTATCTTTGACCAATACGTAAATTTGTTTGATGTGAAACATTTAAGTGTGACAAACATACAAAAAATGAGAACTCAGGAAGGGGGCAAACGCTTTTTTTTTTTTCTTTTTTTTTTACACCACTAATTGAATGCCATTTACCATATAAATGACAGTGGTACCTTCAGACTTCCTACAATAAATTATTTTGCCATGTCTGAAAAATCTGCCATAGTTTCAGTCATTAATGCAAAAAGACCTTTCTGGGAACCTCTCACATACTAAACTACTTATGAGCTGTTTCTAGGAAATCATAAATGTAGAGTGTAACAGTTATTGTTATATTTCCCTCATACCAAAACTTGGACAACACGTAGACAAATGATCCACTATCCCCTGTAGATTACCCCTTTTGGCTTTCCTAAGGTTGCTGAGGTCATTTCCACCATAAAACTGCACCAGTACGTACAGGCAGGATGTGCCATCACTTCCTTCAACACACCTTTTACAAACAATTCTGATTGCATCCTGCACACTCACTACAATGCACTGAAGCAGCAACATAAACAGGCTTATCAAGAGCAATCGGGAAACAATTTTACCTGATGACATTAAGGCCCGAGAGCTCGTAAGGTTAACAATGTATGTCCAAGTCAGAAAAACTTATTTCCTGACATGAAAGCACAGTGAATGTGCTCCTGACGCCACCGAATCCAGAGTCGTAATGTTGATTTGACAGATTGATAGCCTGTGCTACACAGCTGGTTTCTAAGCAGTCAGGGTGAGTAGACGTCAAGGCCATATCAAGGGCCAAAGAAAAACAAGTATCTCTAATGACCAAGAGATCATTCCAGCCTGATGAACACACCTTGAGGTCATCAAGATCTCTCTCATATTGACTGATTTCATTTATTTGAACATCAAAAAAAAAATAATTAAACCCCACGTATCAAAGTTGCAAAGGGTATCATGTTTTTGACCCATCCGTCCGTTTGACATTTTCTGTTGCCATTATAACTTCAACATTTTGGATCGGATTTACTTCTAATTTATACAATACCTTGGACAAGTTCAATTTTGAGATACATCTAATGAGGGGTTCCATTTTTTCAGGCGAGGGACTTTTACTTTTTACGGTCCATTTTACATTGTCACCACAATAGCTTCTACAGTTCTGATCAGATTGACTTCCTACATATGCAGAAGTTTTGACTCAAATGAGGTGTTCCAGTTTTGGTGGTGGTGGTGTGTGTGGGGGGGATTTCTTGTTTTTCCCCCAGTCAATTTTATGTTTATCAGAGTTCTCATTACAGGCCAACAGTCCAAGGACAGAATTTTTTCCCCCACACATGAAGAGGTGTTCAGAACTCCTTATACAAAGATATAGAGTGATGATAATCAAATCCGTGGCGGTAATGCACTTGTAAGCTGGTTGCCAACTGCCAATTAAATCTAAAAGAATAATAATATGGGGATATGTAAACATAGGCTCTTCCATTTTATTTTTGCATATGAAAAGGTAAAATATCAAGTGTCAGAAATTTGGGGTGCAGTTTTAGTTTGAAGTGTACTTCTACCTTTATATTTGATTTATTTTAAAAGGACAAAGGACATTAATCAACATGAGCGCTACAGTCCATCATGCAAATGGACAGGTTTGCTGCACGGTGGCGCAGTGGTTTAGCACTGTGGCAGCACAGTTTTACCCTCGGCCGGGGGATCGCGGGGATCATGAGATCGTGGGTTCGATCCCAGCCCCCGACCAACAGTGAGCTGTGTGGAGTTTGCATGTTCTCCCCGTGTTGCGTGGGTTTACTCCGGGATTTCTCCGGTTTCCTCCCGCATACCAAAAACATGTAGGTTTAGGGCGCTCGCGCACGCAGCGACCAGCAGCCGGTGGCTTGTCACCAGACTGCAAACCAAATCTACCTACGGGTACAAATAAGTAACTAAAAAAAAAAAAAAAAAAAAATGTGAAAGATTTAGCCATGTAGGCTAGTTTTCATCCATAGTTCCCCAGTAGGTAGTAAAATCAATAATACAAAAGGACAGGCATGATAAACTCAACAACAATCACACAGCATAAGTGCACAAGTAATGTATAACATACATGATATAATGCACAAAAAACAATTAAAAATACATTCTGTACAACCAAAAAAACCACAACTGTCATGAATTGCTGCCCCTTCGGGGCAAGGAGAAAAAACACCAAACGCAGGATAGTGCGGTGTGTGTTTATTGAATAAAAAGGGTTTTAACATAGCTCCAACGAGCGAACAGAACAAATAACATGGAATTCCTCAGGATGCCCTCCAGCACACAGGTGAGTAGAACCCAAGGCGCTTACAGGTGAAACTGACTAGCAGGGGGGGGAAAAAATGAGAAAAGCCCAAGGCGCTGTCAGATGAGACTGACAAGCAGGGGGAAACAGTACTCACAGCGAAAGGCTGGGCAGTCCAAGGAGGTTGACAATCCAATAATCCGGCAAAAAAACAAGTGAACAGACAGAGCTCAATAATCCAACCATAACGAGCAGAGTGATTACAGGTGCAAGTGTAGGTATGCGTGCATATGTGAGTGTGAATGTGGCTGAGCTGAGTGAGCACAGGTGTGAGTAAGTGTGTACAAGTGTGTATATATGTGTGTGTGTATGTGAGTGTGAATATGGCTGAGCTGAGTGAAAGCAGACAGTAATTGGTATCAGCTGTCAAGCACTGACAGGAGAGGGAGGTGTGCCTGCCAGCTGACAGGAGGTGGGGCATCCTGAAAGGCTCCCAGACAGCTGCCTGTTCACAAAAATACATGAGACCAAACCAAAACATAAACTGGCAGATAACAGGCACCAAAAATATGACAAGAAAATAAATACAGCCACAGAGCCATGAAGCTGGGTTTGGAAAAAGTCCAAACCCAGTTCATGACAACAACCACTATCATAAATTATGACAGAATATTTGATTATCCAGTAACCATTTTTTTATATGTTGTATAAACTTCAAAAGACTGATAGTACTTTTATAACTGTTAACTTCAAAGAAGTCACAACCAAATCACACTAAAATTGTCTTAAGGCTTGGAATAGAATAGAATAGAGTAGAAGGTGCATCTTAATAAATTAGAATATCATCAAAAAGTTCATTTATTTCAGTAATTCAATTCAAAAAGTGAAACTCGTATTATATAGATTCATTACACACAGAGTGATATATTTCAAGTGTTTGTTTCTTTTAATTTTGATGATTATGACTTACAGCTAATGAAAACCCAAAATTCAGTTTCTCTAAAAATTAGAATATTACATAAGATCAATTTAAAACTCTGAGACCATAACCTCTGGCTACAGGTTTGGGGTCAAAAGGTCAAAGGTCAAGGTTGGCACTCCCTATGCTCTCTCACTATAGAACATGTAAAGCTCTCTAGGATCACCAAACTTGCTACATAGGTTCACCTCGGGATCCTGCCCTACAACTATGGATTGTATACTTTGTTGTATATTTTTGGATGATGGGCTTATCATATTTTGGTTCTGCCACAGTAATTGTACAGAAAAGTTGAAAATTGCTCTTTGTCAGTGTATTGGGATCGTCAAAGAAAACGGAGGTGGAGGATACTGCACTCGCCTCGGAGTGCTCGTGTTTAGCTTTGAAAACAAGTTGCCTTGTGAGGTGTTGCAAAATTGTCCGATGTAGTTGGTCAGGCACAGACACTGGCAAATAACATTGTTGGAAATTAACATGGCTTTTGCTGATTTGCTGTTTTTAACTTTTCTCTCCCTCACTCTAGCTGAGGCGCATGCAGGAGATGATCGCTCAGATGCAGGCACAGATGAGGATGAAATCAGACGAGTAGAGGCGCTGGAGGCAAAGGGAAGCACTGTGATTCAAATTCTTCAAAACAGTCACGCACACACACACACTCACACAAGGTCATCCACACCGGTCTGGCGTCATCCTGCAGAGCCGCTCGGAGCCAAGACCACCACCTCTTCTTCCCTCCAACACTTAATCCAGCCATCATGGGGTTCCACACTCATGCTTTTTAAAATATTGTTGCATTATTGTCATACATTTGTTTCCTCTTTGTTTAGTTCTTTTAATTATTGTCCACACAGCCACTACTCTCTAAGGTATGAGGTAATATCACACATGGACAAAAGCATATGTCTCAGTCCAAGATCATTTTCATTTGTTCCGGTGTTAAGTTGATGGTAGAGGTGTTTTGTTTTTTTTAATATATATATATACTGTATATGTCATTCAGTAATTCTCCTTTTACACAGGGGTGGCGGTCATTGAGAGGTCATTGAGACATCTGGCCAATTTTTGATCTATCAGTGATTTCCAGTGATCTCCATGGTCTCCTCAAAGTTTTGACTCAGTCCAAAACACACAAGGATCTCCCAAATGATCCCAAAGATCAAAAAATTGGCCCAAACTCTCAACAGTCTCCATACTGTCTAAATGGACCCTAAGCACTATTGGCCTACTAGAATTTCTGAAACTGTCAGTGCCTGTTTGCATACTGCATAAATGCCTCAGCAGTTAAATATCTGTGGTCAACTCTGCTGCATAAGGAAGAAAAATACTTTATTTTTAGCAAAAATGTTTGTTCCTTCTTGTTGTTAAACTAGGAATTTAATTCAGTCGCCAACACTAAAAACTAATGCAAGTCTCTTATGAAAATACAGGCAGATTTTAGGATCATGTCATAGTTATTTTATTTATTATAATCAAGAGTTTATCTAAATGTCAGTGCCAACTTCATACAACAGACGGAAAGTCAATCATAATTCTTATGTATTATAATTTGTGCCTCAGTGGTATGTAATGTGTGTGATGTTGTCTGAACACTACATGTGCAGCAGTTCAAAATGTTTCCCTATGTAAATGTTAAATATTTAACTTTGTGTTGACTCCCTCCAGCCTTCTGTTAGCAGCAGAGAAAACCTAACCTCCACAGCATTGTCGTGTATCAGTGCTGTCATCAGTGTGCCATTAGTGTTACCGTTTTTCCGTCTTTGCTCATGTCGCAAATCTCTGTTCAATTCAACATGAACGCCAGTGTCATTTCTTAAACATTTGTCAGTAAACACTTGTTTTTATGTGTCAACATTTTTTGTATTTTTCTCTCAAATAAAATGTGTTTAATGAATAAAAGTTGATAATTGAGTCTGGCTTTTTTTTTTT
This sequence comes from Pholidichthys leucotaenia, assembly GCA_020510985.1. Taxonomy (NCBI): domain Eukaryota; kingdom Metazoa; phylum Chordata; class Actinopteri; order Cichliformes; family Pholidichthyidae; genus Pholidichthys; species Pholidichthys leucotaenia. The sequence goes on along the minus strand of CM035838.1, from coordinate 43,291,385 downwards.
TTTTTGGTCAAAACTAGGTTCCTGAAGGCATCATTATCTTTCCGTGGGTATATAAACCAAAGAGGTCACTGTTTTAACATCTGTCTTTACTATTTATGGAGTTGTTGGTTCACAGTGAGCATCCACCTTCTTTAAGTACATTAATACAAAACAGGAACAACACTATAACAGGCTTGTCCAAACAAAATCTTGAGTGGACAAATCTGCTCCATCGACAGCTGAGCCAGGGACACTCCTGTTCATATTAATTGTAGTTCACCTCCCTCTAGTGGTAAATGGCATTCACTTATATAGCGCTTTTATTCTCATCTCTAGATGACCAAAGTGCTTTACAGATCCTGCTATCCACCCATTCACACACACACTGATGGCGGCACAGCTGCCAAACATGGCGCTGTCCAGACCCAGTGCTGTAGCACCCCTAAATTGAACTGAGAAAAGTTGTGATTATAAAATTTTAGTTTGTCTATGACAAGCTGAAATAACCAAAACGTATTCAATAGTTTGTGGTTTAAAAAATGAAAATGAAAACACCCACCTTTGCTCACACATGTTCTCTCCCCTATACCTGCTGCACAACTGGAGCCCTGGCTGCAGCCTGCCTGACACACGCACACACACACACACACACACAGAGGTATGGTGGATCCAGCAGTAGCTCTAAGGATGTATCACACTTCTTTACGTTTACCTGTCATTACCAACATTTTGTAATGATTACTACAAACCATAGATTGCTTTTCATATTGTTAGTTAAGAGTTTGCCAGTCCAGCCCTGGTCTTAGCTATCTGGCATACTTGGCATGTGCCTGGTGGGCCGAAGCACATGTGGGCCGGTGCATCATGTTATGTCTGATAAAATACCTGAAATGATGAGGCCAAGTGAATGGACAAACTCAGCTTTATTGAACCATATGCAATAGCGGACACCCAGTAGACACCAGGCAGAGGGCACCGGTCGAAGAGGATATGTAATGGATGCCCTCTGCTATTTATAGGGCGGTGCAGTGGCAGAACAGGAAGTGGCCGCCACTACACCGCACTTCACAATAAAGGTGTTCAACCACAACACCACATTTCCTCCCCTCTTAGAAAGTTCAAAACCACTCACTCAAGACCATCCCCAATTTGGACCCAAATCATGCACTAACAAACGAAAATTAATGTCTCTAAATGGCCTAACACATGCACACAATAGAACCTAAAATAGGGAGGACGGGTGGACTACCGTCCTGCCCACATGGCAAGGTGGATTATTCTGCCACCTGCTAAAATAAATCAAAATCCATTAATAAACTAAAATCATTACTGTGTTCCTAAACTACTAAAAACACACAAAACAATAATATTTTACTGCATACATAAACCTATGAACAGTAGAACTATATAACAAAATTTACAGCACTGTCCCTTGGGCAGGAAGAGTAGAACCGGCTTGGGGGGGCCTAGGACAGCCCCTCAGCAGACGCGCCCCTGGAAGCAGCAGGCTCCTGGGATAGTGGTTGAGCTCCCGGACAAAAGCGCCTCTTCTCACCACCAACTGCCGCTCTCATCCAGCCCTGTCACCAGAAGCCTCTTCCCGGACACGCCAAAGCTGATTGGCATGCCTCGCTGAGCCATTAGACAGCTGGAAGTACGCTGCACCCAGCTTAACCACAATGCGCAGATACTCCTTTTGTTTTGCCAGCTGTTATCTGGCCCATATTCGCCATGGACATTCCGCTCCTCAAACCCAGACCAAGTCCATAACCCTAAGAGGGGCCCGCCTCGGCCTGACATGATGCTGCTTGGCACGCGGTTTCTCCGTGCCAGTTGGTCTGGCCTCGTCCTCTTCTGAAGACGCTGTAGTGGTCGCCATCATAGCAGCAGATCCTCCACCCCTCTGCAGCCAAGCTCCAGAGAAATCTGGGGCTAGCACATTGGCGTCACTCACCAACGCAGGTGCCTTGCCGCCACGCTCAGTACCCCCCTCTACCATTTCCTGAGCGCCGGCACTGAGACCTTCCTGCTCCAAACCTGAGTGAGGCTGGTCCTGATTGACCGCCGTGGTGTCCGTTAGTCCTTCATCCCACACGTCATGCTCAACCACCAGAACCAGAGGGTTCCACCAGCCACATCCAGACCACTCCTCCCCAGCGTCATCTTTAATGGCGAAACCCAGTCCGTAGAACAAGTCACAGCCCATGATGTTGTCGCCTCGGGCTGTCACGTGGACTGTGAAGTCAGCCATCATCGCAGACTTGTACCAAACTGTTAACTCCAACGTTCCAACCGTGCACAGCCTGCCACCTCCATAATGATAAAGCTGCGCTGGGTTAGCTTTTATCCTGTAGTGGGGGAAAAACTTCTTCACTGTGGCCCAATTCAGCAATGACCCCTCCGCCCCCATGTCGAGCAGCAGTGGCACTTCCACGCCATCCAGTGTCACTGTGCTGAACGTGTACCCATTGGTACTCGGGGACACCGTGTGGATGGTTGTCGGGGACGGGCGGAGTGATTTCTTCCATGGGCTCTCCGGCTCAGATACATGGCACACTCTAGCATATTGGTTCAAGCGTCCACACTTGCAACAACGCTTCCCTCTAGCCGGGTAGTCCTTAGCCTTATTTTGGTGCTTCATGGACCCACAACCATTGCAAAGAGGTTTTCCCAGGGCAGACCTTTGGCTGGCAGGATTGGCTTTCGAAATGTCATCATCCAAGCTATCCTCACTATCCAAGTCCGCTACTAATGCTGCGTCGGGAGGCTCTGGCTGTCGCTGTGACTGGCATGAATTTAGCCAGTTTAGCTCCGAAGCTACCTTGTCCGTGGCATCCAATTGGAGAGCTAGCTCGACAGCTCTGGCTAACGTTAAGTCACTCAGCGCCGTGAGTAACCTAGCCCTTAAAGCAGTGCTACTTGTGTGCTCTGCCAGCTGGTCACGTACCAATTTATCCTCCAGCGGCCTAAAATGACACTCACTAGCTAGCTGCCTTGAGTTTTTTTTTTTTTTTTTTTTTTTATTACTTATTTTGTACCCGTAGGTAGATTTGTTGTGCAGTCTGGTGACAAGCCACCAGCTGCCAGTCGCTGCGTGCGCAAGTGCCCCTTATCCCTAACCTGCATGTTTTTGGCATGTGGGAGGAAACCGGAGAAATCCCGGAGTAAACCCACGCAACACGGGGAGAACATGCAAACTCCACACAGATCACTGTTGCCCGGGGGCAGGGATCGAACCCACGATCTCACAATCCCCGCGATCCCCCGGCCGAGGGTAAACTGTGCTGCCACAGTGCGAACCACTGCGCCACCGTGCAGCCCAGAGTTGGCGACAAACTGAAGGATAGGCTCACCCACACGTTGATGTCACTACCGGAACCAAATCCTCCAGACAGTCACGCTGTGAAAATAGCCTGCTAGCAACTCGACAACGTCTTCAAACGAGTCCAAAGCCCCGAGTGTGCGCAGGACATACTGGCCCTCAATCCCGAGGTTGTGAACAAGAAGCGCACGAGCCCTTAACTTGTTGAGCTTACCCAGGTTGAGCGCTGTGATGTAATTTTGAAAAGCTGTAAACCATCTTGGCCAGGACACAGGTGGCTCGGCCGGGAGCTCCAGGAAGGGGCGAAGTGGTGCAATACACTCCTCCATTAGTTAATCCTCGATCACCAAATGTTACGCCTGGTAAAATACCTCTGAAATGATGAGGCCAGGTGAATGGACAAACTCAGCTTTATTGAACCATATGCAATAGCGGACACCCAGTAGACACCAGGCAGAGGGTACCGGTCGAAGAGAATATGTAATGGATGCCCTCTGCTATTTATAGGGCGGTGCAGTGGCGGAATAGGAAGTGGCCGCCACTACACCGCACTTCACAATAAAGGCCTTAAACCCCAACACCACACATCGTCATCAATATTATGTAACCACGGCTTCAAGGACCGCTGTGCACAGGCCTTTGAGGTACTGACAGCAGCCCCACCCCCCTTCCCAGGCACCGGCCCCTTTCATAGCTGAGTTTAGTGTGGAAGAAGTTTTGTGGCAGCAGAAGTGTCAGATGAAAATGGACAAATAAAACATACAGTAAAAGTAGAGTTGAAAAGATTCGGGAAAATTTTTTAAAAATGGAAGTGGATGCCACTAAGTTTATTAAAATTAACCTTTTAACTGCCCCAGGCGCCGTATGGTGACAGGAACGGTTAAAGAGTGGTCAAGGCCCCTAGTGGTCAAGAGTGGTAAAAAAATTTTGTCAATAAAATAGTCATTTCCAAGGCTATAACTTGGAAGCTGCAAGAGATAATGGCTCACTGTCATTTAGAAAGATGTGTGGAGAGTATGGAAATGATGAGGCCAAGTTACGATCAGACGAAGTTTTACTCACACTCTCACGTCATCATACACAGAAAGCACTGAATCAGCCAAACCAGGTTTCTCCTTAAAAACTCCACAGATCATCTCACATCTGCATGACATTTCACCTCCACCATACATTTCCCTTAAACCCCCAGCTCTCTCTTCCTGCCAACTACCCATGAGGTCCTTGCCTATTATTCTCTTGTATTTAACCACTGCCTCCTGACTGAGACGCTGTCTGCTGACACAACCACAATATACATTGCTATATCACCAATATGCATTGCCATATCACCCACCCCCCCGCCCAGACAGAGTTTCAGTCAGCACGTCTTTTGGGCTTCAGTCTCCTCCCATATCTGCTGTAACAGGGGTCTCTGTGCCGGCGGTGGGCTGCTGGACGTGTGTCTGACTGCGGGTGGGCCAAGGCGAGGGGGGGTGAACTTCGCTCTGCCCGTGTGGCTGTCCTGGTGAATCGTTTGCCTGGGGAGCTCTCAGTGGGGGTCTTCCATGCCGAGGGGCCCGAGCCAGCAGCACTTGCTCGTCCGCCACTACAAAGGCGGGCTTAAGTCTGTCTATGCATATTTTCTCCCGATGCCTCCCCCCCCCCAAGTCTAACAAAAAATGCTTGTCCCTGTTTCCAGCACTCTGAATGGGCCATCATAGGGTGGGTGCAATGGCGGGCAGTGGGCATCGTGTCTGACGAACACGAATGCCGCATTCTTCAAAGTTTTTGGCACAAAAGCGCGTGGGAAACAGTGGTGGGCCGGGCCGGGCAGCGTGCCTGTGTCTGCACTATGCTGCAAACGCTGAGACGGGCAGCTGTCCGGTGCGGGATTATCTGGCAAGAATTCCCCGGGCAGCCTCAGTGGCTGGGAAAAAACCAGCTCAGCCAGGGAAGCCTCCAAATCCTCTTATGGCGCGGAACGCAATCCCAATAAAACCCACGACAACCGGTCAACCCAATTTGCATCCGTCAATGAAGCCCTGAGTGCTGCCTTCAGTGACCTGCAAAACGCTCGCATAACTCATTTGCCTGTGGGTTGTACACGGTTGTGCGGTGAACTGCAACACCCAGGCTGCGGGCTATCGCGGACCAAAGTTTGGAAACAAACTGTGGGCCCCTATCAGACGTGATGTCCGACGGGATTCCAAAACACGTCACCCATGCTGTCAAAAAACCGTGCGCCACGTCCGCGGACGTGGTTGCCGCTAGCGGGACTGCTTCTGGCCACCGTGTGGTGCGGTCCACCACTGTCAGAAGGTGCGTGCACCCCTGTGACGGCGGGAGGGGGACCACGAGGTCCCCCTCCACGTGAACATGGTCGAATCTTTTAGCCGGTATCCTAAATGGCTCCAAAGGAGCCTTGGTGTGTCTGTGCACTTTGGCTCGTTGACACGCTACGCAGGCTGCAGCCCACTCTTTCACTTGTTTGCACAGGCCTGGCCACACGAATTTTGCTCCCACCATTTTGACTGACGCGCGCACTCCTGGGTGCACCAAAGCATGAACTGACTCCAACATGCGGCGGCGCCACGCGACCGGGACCACCGGGCGCGGGCGTCCCATGGAGACGTCGCAGATTGGCGGGGGAAGGGGGGCTGCCGTCTTGCAGTACCCTGCTCTCCAGCCTTAACCCTGTTGGTCCAGACTGGAGTGCGCGCACGTCCATATCGCTAATCTGCTCTGTGGCCATGGCTGTATAATCTATCCCTACGCAGACCGGGGCCGCTACCGCGTGCGAGAGGCAGTCCGCCACCACATTCAGTTTACCCGACACATGTTGAATATCGGTCGTAAACTCTGAGATCGCGGCCAGCTGTCTCTGCTGCCGGCCCGACCATGGTTCCGAAACCTTGGCCATCGCGAACGTCAGCGGCTTGTGGTCCACGAACGCGGTGAAGCTGCGCCCTTCCAGCCAGAACTGGAAGTGACGTATGGCCAGGTGGAGAGCCAGCAACTCTCTGTCGAACGCGCTGTATTTACGCTCACTGTCTCACAAAGCCCTGCTGAAAAAAGTGAGCGGCTGCCAAGAACCGGTGACACGTTGCTCCACGACAGCCCCTATGGCCATGTCCGAGGCGTCGGTAGTGAGCGCTATCCGGGCCGCCGGGTCTGGGTGCGCCAGCAGTGCAGCATTTGCCAGAGCTGCTTTCACCTCAGAGAACGCCTGCTCTCGCTCCAGAGTCCATTCGACTCCATCCGCGGGTTTCCGTCTCTTGAGCGCAGCGTACAGTGGCTGCATGAGTTGAGCTGCGCGGGGGAGGAAACGGTTATAAAAATTAACCATCCCCAAAAATTCCTGCAGCGCTCTGACTGTTTGAGGCCGGGGAAAGTTCGCCACCGCGCGCACTTTGTCGGGCAAGGGTATCGCTCCCTCCGGTGAGATGCGGTGCCCCAAAAAATCAATCCCCGTCACGCCGAACTGGCACTTCACTGGGTTGATTATTAACCCGTGCTCCTCCAACCTCTGCAAAACCGTCCTGAGGTGGGTTACGTGTTCGTCTTTGGACGCACTGGCTACCAGGATATCATCCAGGTAGACAAACACAAACGGGAGATCCATCATGTGCTGGAACGTCTGTGCCGCTCCTTTTAATCCGAAAGGCATGCGCAGAAACTCGAACAAGCCAAACGGAGTTATTACCGTTGTTTTGGGTATGTCCTTCACGCGCACTGGGACCTGGTGGTAACTGCGGACCAGGTCTATTTTAGAAAAAATGTGCGCTACGGCGAGGTGAACGGAAAAATCCTGAATGTGGGGAATCGGGTAGCGGTCGTGTGCTGTGGCGTTATTCAACCTGCGGAAATCGCCGCACGGTCGCCACGATTCCTCAGCCTTAGGGACCATGTGTAGCGGGGATGCCCATGGGCGGTTTGATCGCCTGATGATGCCCAACCTTTCCAGGTTGGCAAACTCCTCGTGTGCTATGGCCAGTTTAGCTGTGTCCAAGCGCCGAGGTCGTGCGAAAACAGGCGGCCCGGTGGTGGTGATAAAGTGCTCCACCCCGTGTTTAGCGATGGCCGCTGAAAACGTCGGGACCGTGAGTGCTGGGAACTGAGTGAGCAGTGTGTGGAACTTACCGCCTGGAGCTGTGACGTTGGCTTGTGTTACTGGCCCACTGTCAAAGGACAGTGAATTAACCAGGCACCTGTTAGCAACATCAACTAGTAAACCATGCGCACACAGAAAATCAGCTCCCAGGATTGGGAAACTCAGTGCTGCTATGACAAAAGTCCACTCGTATGTGTGGCTGTGTAGAGATAAAGCCAGTGTTCTCTCACCAAAGGTCTTAATGTCCGAGCCGTTTACTGCTACCAGCCCAGGGCCACTGGGTCCTGCCAGCTGGTCAGTGTAGGTCGGCAGGATGATGCTCTTCTGGGCTCCGGTGTCTACAAGGAAACGCCTCCCTGAGCACGAGTCCGTCACGTAGAGCAGCTTGTTCTCTTCGCCCTTCGCTGGCAGTCGCAGCTGCTACCAACTGCCGGCTCTAGCATTTCCCGAGCGCTTGAATTGGCACGGTGGGGCACATCAGAATCAGAATCAGAATCAGAATGAACTTTATTGCCAAGCATGTTTTTACACATATGAGGAATTTTACTTGACATTAGGGTGCACTCCAAGCGCTCCCTAATGACGCGGCAGCTGACAGGCGCCTGTAATCTACATCTGCATGCGTTCCCTCCAAAACGGCGGTGGTAGAAGCAGAGCGTGTCTCTCTGGCGCTCCTTGGCCCCCGCTGCCGCTACCGTCGGTGGCTCCTCGCCTCCTCTGGTCGTCTCGCTGGGTTCTGACACCGCTGCGTTCACCGTGAGTGCTCTGGTGGTGAGGATGATCCGGTCTGCCTCCTGGGCTAGCGCACGGTAGTCACGCGCGGCCAGCAATGGCGAATTGGCCAGGACCGCTCTCGCCTCTGTTGGAAGGTTCCGGAGGAAAAGGTGGGCAAACAGAAAATGCCCGTCATCCGTGCCCATTAACACCAACATCTTCTCCATCAGATCGACGGCCGAACCATCTCCTAACTCGGACCGCCTCAGGAGCCTCTCTGCTCTCTCACCGTCCGAGAGCGTGTAGCGCCGAATCAGCGCAGCTTTGAGAGCCTCGTATCTGTCGTGGGCTGGGGGCTGGTCGAGCAGGCTCGCTACCTGCTGAGCTGTGTGAGCGTCCAGCGCTGCAACCACATGGAAAAACTTGGTGTCGTCTGCCGTTATTCCCCGGAGGGCGAACTGGTCCTTGGTGTGGTGGAACCAAGAGCGCAGGTTGTGCTGCCAAAAGTCCGGTAGCTTGACTGCAACAGCACACGCGTTGCTGGGGGTTCCCGTCCGGGCCGTCTGTGGGATGCTTGCTGTGTTGCTGGGACTTCCCGTCCGGGCCGACTCCGGGGTTCTTGCCTCTTGTTCCATAATACGTCTAGGGTCACCAGTGTGGAGAGTGTGGAAATGATGAGGCCAAGTTAAGTTTTATTCACACTCTCACATCATCATACACAGAAAGCACTGATTCAGCCAAACCAGGTTTCTCCTGAAAAACTCCACAGATCATCTCACATCTGCATGACATTTCACCTCCACCATACATTTCCCTTAAACCCCCAGCTCTCTCTTCTTGCCAACTCCCCATGAGGTCCTTGCCTATTATTCTCTTGTGTTTAACCACTGCCTCCTGACTGAGACGCTGTCTACTGACACAACCACAATATACATTGCTATATCACCAATATGCATTGCCATATCTGTAGAATATGATCCAAATTTCAGATAGGAATAAATTTATGTATCTAATTTGCATAATGTCAAGGCAGCTATAAATTACATAACTCAGTCAATAGTGGACTTTGGACACATTTACACAAAGAATGGTCCGTTTTTTTTTTATGCCGATTTGTCTACAGGGGTATGTTTTTATCTTATCTTCAAAGTAAATGAACCAGAAAATCAATAAAATGTAAAAAAAAAAACCCAAAAAACCCCAAAACATATATTGTGGAGAAGTGTGGAAGGAAGAGGCTGAGTTTATTTCTCAAGTCCAGTTTTATTCACATTCTCCAACATCCAAAAACAGAAAGAGAATGAATCCCCCAACATCTGTCCCTTTTATACCCCAGGACATCAAAGCACACAGTCACATTGTCTTTTAATCCCAAATCACAATGCATCTCCCTTCAGGTCTTCTCACCTCCACCTAAAGTCCTGGTGGTCAGGAAATCCCTCAAGGCCATCTCTTTGCATACAAAAGGCCAGATTTCACATCCTCCTGTTACCCCTAGGAGGTTCAGTCCTTTTGTTCCTCTGAGACGTGAAGCATACAATAAGCATACAGTAATATACATGTGAAGCATATGAAACCCACATATGTGCACCACAATATTTCTCTTACCTGTTGCCGGGTGGGTCAATTGTAGTTGATGTTTTGCGTTTACTTAGTAATTTACACCTGATTACACATCTACAAACCCATATGATTATCCCATGTGAGTTTCGTTTGTATTACGTGGCTATTTTTTCTGTTTGGTGCACTTTTCCTGTGGGAATCCAGCCACTCATGGGCGGTACCATCTTGGTAATGGGAGCTCATTTTTTCGTCCATCGTGGTCAATGTTACTTAGGAATTTACACTCGCTTCCACGTCTTTTTTATTCCATGTTGAATTTCGTTTGTATTACGTGGCTATTTTCCCCGTTTCATGCAGATTCAGTCATCACCACTGTCGCAATGACCAATCATGGCGGCATCCACATTGGTGCTGTGAGCTCAAAGCGGAAAAAGGAATAATAATAATAATAATAGTAATAATAATAATAATAATAATGAGGATTTCTTCTTCTTTGCTGTATTCCATGTCAGCCATGATTCCTTCGGCACATGTCTGCCACCTTCTAAACTGTCAGATCAATACAGATTAGTACAAATTCAACTAGAAAAGCACTTGGAGAGCGCAGACCTCCGCCAAGCGGCAGAGTTCCGCCCATACAGTGTTTGTGTGTACGTTTTCAGATTCCTTGACCATGAAAACATGACTAGCAATAGCACGATGATTCTGCGCATCGTCTGTGTTATCTCCCTGCCTTTTTTTCCTTTCTCATGCACTCTGCACTCTGTTGCCTTCTGTGTTTCACACTTTTAGACTTTGAACGAGGCATGACTGGCAATATCGAGCAGATCTTCTTTTAAAAAAAAAAAAAAACATAACCTCCTGGCGGAGGTAATAAGAAAAAAAATCAATTAAAAAAAAAAAAACCTAAGCTCAAAGAGCTTCAATAGCGCCTGAGTCGCTGCATTTCTTCTCTCGCTGCAGCACGGTGATTCTCCGCATCCTGTGTTTTGAAAATGGCCCTATGTCACAATGTTAAAGAATCCTTTAAAAAATTCCTGTATCCAGACGGTGATCCGGATCATCCCCAAAATTTAATCAGTTCTTCCTTGTACCATTTGCAACAACGCCTGAAAGTTTCATCAAAATCCGTCCAAAACTTTTTGAGTTATCTTGCTAACCAACAGACAGACAGACAAACAGACAAACCCTGGCAAAAACATAACCTCCTGGCCTGCGGCCTGGCGGAGGTAATAAGTTGACCGGTGCAATTGCTGCGCTGTGCCACTGGGGGTGCACGACCCATCCATTTAATGTGGCCAGTTAAAAATTAATTAGTTCAAAAAGCCCCAGACAAAGGTGTCAAACTTTATTTTTTTTTATTTTTTTTTTTTGAAAGACAAAAGTAAAATAGAAAGATGTCTTTACCTTCTGAGTGTAACTGAATGCAACATCAAATTGCATCACCCCAGCCATCCCTATCCAGGGAAAAGTGAGGGGACAGGAGACTCCTGCAGCTCTTCTACAGGTAACACACACCTTACAGGGGCGCCCCCACATTTATTTTTCAACCACAGGGATCCAAGTGCTGCAACACCGATGGAAGAAGTGTGTGGACCAAAGGGGAGACTATGTTGCAGTGGCGCAGCAACTCACCCTTGGCCATGGGATCCCTGGTTCGATCCCAGCCCCTGACCAACAGTGATCTGTGTGGAGCTTGCATGTTCTCCCCGTGTCTGCGTGGGTTTACTCTGGGAGTTCTCCGGTTTCCTCCCACAGACCAAAAACATGCAGGTTAGGTTAACTGGAGACTCTAAAAGTGGCCCTAGGTGTGAATGGTAAAGGGATAGCACCATACTGTGGCTGCTTCATCCATCCAGGTGGATGCCCTCAATTTCCCCTCTGGGGATCAATAAAGTACTGTATATAAAATAAAAAAAAAGTCGAAAAAAAAAAAGTTGAAAAATAAACTACATTTGGTCAAATTTGACCACTATGAACTTTTCAGCCCCTCTTGTAGTTAATCAATTGCTGGCTTGCAGGCTTGGTTGGTGCCTTATTTGGATGCCGAGAGATGCCAGTGCTAATGGGATTGCAAAGTAAGTCATTTAATACTTACTTAAAAATGTGTTTGTGCTTTTTATGGTTTTGTCTGTTGTTTGTGGTGATGTTACATTTGCCGCTAAGCTTTCACTAGCAACAATTGCTTGCTAGCTCTTTTTTTAAATTTAAGATAAAGTTTCTCAAATCGGCTCGTTGGTGCAGTGGTTAGTACTGTGGCAGCACAGTAAGAAGGTCACGAGATCGATTCCACCCCTGACCATCCGTGACCCTTCTGTGTGGAGTTTGCATGTTCTCTGCGTGGGTTTACCCCGGGAGTTCTCTAGTTTCCTCCCACAGGCCAAAAACATGCAGGTTAGGGTAATTGGAGACTCTAAAGTGGCCATAGGTGTGAATGTGTGTGTGAATGGTAAAGGGATTGGCGCTGCACCATGGCTTCCTCATCCATCCAGGTGGATGCCCTGTAATTTCCCTCTCGGGATTAACAAAGAATACAAAATAAATAAATAAATAAAAACATATATCACAATGTACAATAATGAGTAAGAAAAAATGCTTTTGTTAGAACAAGAAGATGAAGTAAACAGAATAAATGAAATATAATGCAAATTGCTTTTAACAAGGTTAAGGTGCTAGTAGTAATAGTAGTGGTAGTAATACTATACAAATGAGGTTTTTATAATATTACGTACAGTGTTTTAAGACTTTATATAGTTTTGTTTTGTTCAAGACAGCATTAAAAATTGGACTCATTTTAAAGCAACTGCATTTATGCATGAAAAACTTTTCCAAATGATTATTCAGTCTTTTCTTTCTTTCTTTCTTTCTTTGAATGAATGAATGAATGAATGAATGAATGAATTTATTTCGGATAGTACAGTACAGGTTAAAAGACACTGTATAATATAACAACAAGGTCAAATTAGACAAAGACTCCTCCTACTATACAATTCCACGTGAGTTATCCGAAATGGGTGATGGCTGAAGCCGCAACTTATATTGCCCACCCATATTCCATCCAAGAATTCAAAAGAGAAAAAAGAGAAAACAAGACAAGAGTGATTACAATTTAAAACAAAGCTAAGACAAGATGTGACTGAGAGAAAAAGAAAACTAAGCTAGGCTAAGTTAAGCGGTTACTATTCAAAAACAAATCGAAGACAAAATATCACAGAGAAAAGAAAAAAAAAACTAAGCTACAACACAATACAGGCTGGATATGTCAATCCTTATGTGAGTTTACATGTCGTCTTGTAAATATGTTTGGAGTATTTCTTCCTTTAGTTTTTGTTTAAATTGTCCAAGCGTTGTACATGATTTTTTTTTTCCACAATATCTTTATTGAACCTTTTTTTTTTTAACAAACATGATACAAACAATCAAACACTAACACTAAAGTACTACCAAAAAAAAATGCACTAAAAACACCAACAACCACCAACAAAATCAAGTCTTCAACAATGCTCCTCTGTTTAGTCTAGACAATCCATTACATAAGTATACATATTATGTTCACCAGTTTGGAATTTACAAGGTCCACACACATCATTCACCTTCTTCTTCAAGAGTTATGTTTAAATTTTTTACATAATCAATAAAAGGTCTCCATATATTCTCAAACACAATTTCCTTTGATTTCAGTATATATGTTATTCTTTCTAATGGAAGGTTTGTTAACATCTGTCTTAACCACTGAGTCACATCTGGTCTATGAGTCTTTTTCCATAATAGTGCAATACATTTTTTGGCATTAAGCAAACTGAGGTCTATGAATGTTCTTTCACTTTTATTAAAGTTATGCTTTTCTGGGTACAGACCCAACAAAAACAGTTTAGGATTCAATATGATTTGTTTTGAGATTATTTTTTCAATTGTTACCCTCACCTCTTCCCAAAACATTCTTATTATTCTACATTCCCATACACAATGAAATAGGGTTCCTTTACTTTCCATGCATTTTGTGCACGTATCTGGTATATTTTTGTTATATCTATTTAACTCCTCCGGTGTAACATACATCCGCATTAACCATTTGAAATGTATCAATTTAAGGCGTACATTTATTGATTCGGTTTGAGCTTCTGTACAAGCCAATTCCCATTGTTCCTCTGAAATTTCAATTTGCAGATCTTCTTTCCAGTAGTTTAATCTTTTCAGTGAATTTTCACTTGAAGATAGTGTCAATGAGTTATAAAACTCTGAAATAATACCCTTTCTTTTACTATCTTTCATCAACATTTTTTCCAAGGATGAATAAATAGGTCGAGTGAGAGCTTTATTTTGATTTGATCGAATAAAGTTTCTAAGTTGAAGATATTTAAAAAAATGTGTTCTATTAAGATTAAATTTGATCCTCAGCTCTTCAAAAGACATTATGTTATCTGCACATGGCAAATATAAATCCTGAATCTTTTGTATCCCTTTTAAATTCCATACTTTAAATACAGCGTCCGCTCTCCCTGGTTTAAAATATTGATTACCCCATATTGGGCTAAATTGTGACAATTTTTTTTTTTTTTTGTTACTTATTTGTACCCGTAGGTAGACTTGGTTTGCAGTCTGGTGACAAGCCACCGGCTGCTGGTCGCTGTGTGCGCGAGCGCCCTAAACCTAGATGTTTTTGGTATGCGGGAGGAAACCGGAGAAATCCCGGAGTAAACCCGCGCAACACGGGGAGAACATGCAAACTCCACACAGCTCACTGTTGGTCAGGGGCTGGGATCGAACCCACGATCTCATGATCCCCGCGATCCCCCGGCCGAGGGTAAAACTGTGCTGCCACAGTGCTAAACCACTGTGCCACCGTGCAGCCAGTAGCTGTGGTTCCTTTAAATAGTTTTTAGCTTCACACCATATTTTGATCATATGCTTTACAAATGGATTTTTAACTTGTTTTTGTAATTTTTTTGCCGAATCTGAGTATATGAATATGGGAAGAGGTAAAGGTAAATTGTATGATTCCATTTCAGTCCAGTGAGGGAGATCATTTGATGAAAAATAATATGTCATAAACCTCAGTTGTGCCGACCAATAATACAACATAAAATTTGGACATTTCAGACCTCCACGATCAAATGGTAAATATAATAAAGACAGACGTAATCTAGCCCTCCTGTTGTTCCATATAAATTCCACTAACTTTTTTTTAATTCTTGAGAATAGATCTAAAGGTGGTGGTAAGGGAATGTATTGAAATAAATAAAGTATTTTAGGTAAAATATTACTTTTAAGTATATTGATTCTCCCTATCATCGACATTGGTAGTGACATCCATCTCTGAATTAACTCATTAATATCTGTCATTAAGGCTTCATAGTTGACACTGGCGACTGATTCTAGCTTAGGCACAATTTGGATTCCTAAATATTTAAACTGATTTACAACATTGAATTGATTTACCTCAGGAGCTGGGTAATTTCTCTGGGTCTCATCTAGCATTAATATTGAAGATTTAGTTTTATTTATTTTATATCCTGATATTTCCCCAAAATTCTTTATTAAATTCAACAAGGTCGGAATTGATTTTTTTAGATTCGACATAAACAAAATTATGTCATCGGCGTACAGGGAGATTTTATGTTCTGTTGGTCCAACTTTAATTCCATATATTTGTGAATGTAAACGTATCGCCATCGCTAAAGGTTCAATTGCCATAGTAAACAGTAAAGGTGAAAGTGGACAGCCTTGTCGACATCCTCTATTGATTTTTATTGATTTTGAAATATTGTTATTTGATAGGATTTCTGCTGTAGCATTATTGTATATTATCTGAACCCATTTTATGAAATTATTTCCAAGTCCAAACCTTTGTAGGACTTCAAAAAGAAAGGGCCATTCGACTCTATCAAAGGCCTTTTCGGCGTCCAGTGATAGAAGAGCTGTATCCGGTGCTTCTTTATTAAAATAAATAATATTAAATAGTCTTCTTACATTATGGAAGCCTTGTCTTCCCTTTATAAAGCCATTCTGATCTCGATTAATAATATTTGGTAAAATTTCTTGTATTCGTCTTGCTAAAATTTTACAGATTATCTTAAGGTCAGCATTTAATAAGCTTATTGGTCTCATATTTTCACATTTATTAGAGGGCTTACCTGGTTTTGGCAGCAGTATAATTAAGGCATTATTCATGTATGATGGTAAATTATTATTTTGAAATGCTTCTAAAACCATTTCCAAAAAAGGTTTTATTAATTTATTCTTAAATTTTTTATAAAGGTCAATTGGAAGACCATCTGGTCCTGCACTTTTTCCTGATTTCATATTATCAATGGCTAGCCCAACTTCTTCTTGACTAATTTTAGACTCCAATATCTCCCTGTTTTCATTTGGAATACACGGTATAGATAGTTCGTTCAAAAACCCATTTAGTTTTGTTAAATCAGATTCATTTTTGGTATCATATAATTTTTCATAGTAATCTCTAAAGGCTCTGTTAATTTCTAAAGGATCTATAACTACCTGTCCGTTACTTATAATACTGGTAATTGGCGTTTTAAATTCTAATTGTTTAATCTGCCATGCCAATAATTTTCCTGATTTTTCACCTTGTTCATAAAAAGATTGTTTCAATCTTAGAAGACTCGAGGCAGCTTTATTCACTGATTTTTTGTCGTATTCAGCTCTCAAAATCAGTAATTCGTTCTCCAACCTTGGATCACTTCCTGCATACACTTTTTCCTGAAGATTTTTTATTTTATGTTCCAATTTAGCTCTCTCCTCTCGAGTCTTCTTAGATTTTGATCCTGTATAACTAATAATATGTCCCCTAATAAAAGCTTTGAAAGCCTCCCACTTTACACATGCTGATGTTTGTGTAGTATTGATGTCAAAGAACTCATCTATCTGTTTTTCTATATACTTGACAAATTCCTCCTCCTGAAGCCATTTATGCTGAAATTGCCATCTACCTGGTTCCTTTGTCAATTTTTTATCTACATATATTAGACAGCAGGGTGCATGATCAGAGATCACAATGTTATCATAAAAGCAGTTTTGAATCTTGGACCTTAATTCTGTGGAAATCAAAAAATAATCAATATGTGAGAATGTCTTGTAGGTACTGGAATAACAAGAGTAGGCTTTAACTTGTGGTTTCATTTCTCTCCATATATCTAACAATCTCAATTCTTTCATAAAATGATTAATGGTCATCCTACTTCCATTGTGCGTACAATCCAGTCCTGTTGATCTATCTATACCGGGATTCAATGTACAATTAAAATCCCCTGCTATTATATGTTGCCCTGTAAGTGATGATAAGAAATAAATTAGCAAAGAACTTTTGATCATCTATATTGGGACCATATAAGTTCACCAAATTTATATTTTCTAATAGCAAAGAACCTTGAATGATTACATATCTTCCAAATTTGTCTCCAATTACATTTTTCACTTGAAAAGGGACTGATTTATGTATGAGAGTCATAACTCCCCTGGCCCGGGATGAAAATGATGAGGTGAAAACACTTCCTTGCCATCTACTCCTAATTCTTTTAACATCCTCCTCTATTAGATGAGTTTCTTGTAAAAACACAATTTTTGAACCCATGTCTTTTATTTTATTCATAACTTGTTTAAGTTTTTTTAAATTTTGTAGACCTCTGCAATTCCATGAAGTTAAATTAAGATTAACGCTTTGGTTTATGATCAATAGAGAGTTTGGGATTACCTTGCAGTGTAAACATGCTCAAACAGAGAGGCAAAAAAATGAGTGGTTGAACATTCATCCTACAAACTACACACAAACAAATTCCCCCTTCCCACACTTGTGGCAAACCCCCCAAAATCAAAAGAAAAATTCTGTCTCCCGATATAGCCATCGACCGCTCCACATCCACGGGGAACAGCCTAAGCCACTCCTTCTTCATCCTCCCAATCACCCTAACTCTACTGCTTTTAATGACGTAACATTAACTCTCCTCTGTAGTTTTCCAACTTAACTCCAAAATTTTTAGCAACTTTGTACATCATAGTTTTTTTTTTTGTTTGTTTTTTTTTAATATATAATACAATCTATATTTTGTAAACTTGCTATTTGCTTCAAGTCAGTCAGATGCCTGTGCAATGCTTAATTATTCTACCTTATATTTTGTTCATGCTTAGCTCCCACCAGTCGGGCTGCACGGTGGCGCAGTGGTTAGCACTGCGGCAGCACAGTTTACCCTTGGCCGGGGGATTGTGGGGATCGTGGGTTCGATCCCAGCCCCCGACCAACAGTGATCTGTGTGGAGTTTGCATGTTCTCCCCGTGTTGCGTGGGTTTACTCCGGGATTTCTCCGGTTTCCTCCCACATGCCAAAGACATGCATGTTAGGTTAATTGGCTGTTCTAAATTGTCCCTAGATATCTGTTTCCTATAGGCCCTTAGAATAGAGGGTTAGTATTAATGAAAGCGCTTTGAGTGGTCTTTGTGACTAGAAAAGCGCTATATAAGTGCAGGTTAGTTAGTTAGTTAGTTAGTTAGTCTCTTCTTCTTCTTTGATCTTCTTGATGAACTCCTGCGCTTCCTCTGGGGTCTTGAAGATGTGTGTTCTGCCCTCATACGTGGTCAACAGTCTCGCAGGATAGATTACACCATGACGAATCCCAAGGTTGCGCAGCTCCTTACGTATGGGATCAAACTGCTTCCTCAATTGTTGGATTCCTGTGGCCAAATCTGGGTAGAACCGCACCTGCTGGTCCTGGTGTTTAATCTCTCCTTTAGCTCGTGCTGCGTTGAAGATCTTCATCCTGTCTCTGTTGCTGAGAAACTTCATAATTAAGGTCCTCGGTGGTCCCTTATCTCTCCGTGGGCCAATACGGTGCGCGCCCTCCAGAATCACCGCCGACCGCAGCTCCGCGCTGCCCAGCGCCTCCGGAATCCACTTTTCCAGAAAGGAACACGAGTCCTGACCTTCGGATTCCTCCGGTAGACCCACCAGCCTCAAGTTGTTCCGTCTCGACCGGGATTCCAAATCCAGGATATTTTCTTCCAGACATTTATTTTTTTTTTCCAAAGTGCGCACCTTTAATTGGAGACAGGTGACGTCATCTTCAGCACTGGAGACACGAAGCTCCATTTGCGCCATTCGTTCTACACAGTCACCCAATTCCTTTCTCATTCCTTCCAACGCTGCCATAATCCCATCAAATCTAGAGGAAATTTCCGCTCTCATTGAACTTATAGCCGCCAGCAACGCACCTGTGTCGCTTTCCACAGATACCGCACCGCTGTTCACTTCCTCTGCCATATTTGGTGCTTTAACTACTGCGTCACAGACCTGAAAGTCCGTTAATTTGGACTGTTTCTGCGGCTCGCTTTTTCCTCTACCTGGTTTTCCAGCCTTAGGCTTCGTCGACATATCCTCGCCCAAACGCTGGGATACGTTCTGTCCCAAATGAGAGAGTTATTTGCCGATTTTTTTTCTCCAAAAGCAGAGCAGAGTGAGACGCGTCCGTCTTACGTGGCAGCCATAACCGGAAGTCGTTGTACATGATTTTAATTCAGGTCCAAAATCGTTCCATAATCTGACTCCTTGCACTGAAATACAGTGTTGCTTGGTGGTTGTTCTCACTGTAGGCTTTTGAAATATACATGTTCCTCTGACGTGATATCGTTTCTCCCTTGTTTGGAACAACTTTTGGATATTTGCGGGCAGTGATAAATTCTTCACTTTGAACATTATTATTGCGGTTTTAAAGTCAACCAGATCTTTCAACTTGAGAGTTTTTTGTTTAAGAAAAAGTGGGTTTGTTGGTTCCCTGTAAGCTGCTTTGTTTATTATTCTAATAGCTCTCTTTTGAAGCATAAAGACTGGATATATGTTTGTTTTATATGTATTTCCCCATACTTCATTACAATATGTCATGTATGGGAGTATTAATGAATGATACAAGGTGTATAGTGTGGGTTGATTCAGCAAATATTTCACTCTGTGTAATATTGCAATTGATTTGGATGCTTTACCTTTAATATAATTAATATGTGACTTCCAACACAGTTTGTTATCAATTATTACTCCAAGAAATTTAGTTTCAGATACCCTTTCAATCTCTACACCATTTACACTGAGTTTGGGTACTGGGTTGTTGTGATGGTTGTTAAAGACTATAAATTTTGTCTTACTTAAATTGAGCGTTAATTTGTTTGAATCAAACCACAGTTGAAGCTTTCCTAATTCCTTTCCGAGTGTATCCAGAAGTTGTTCCAAATTGTTTCCACTGCATAGCAGATTAGTGTCATCGGCAAACAATATTAAGTCCATTTTTTCTGAAACTTTACATATATCGTTTATATACATATTGAATAATAATGGTCCCAAAACTGAACCCTGTGGGACTCCACAGGTGACCTTCAGTAACTCTGAATTTTTGTTGCTAACACATACATACTGATATCTATTCTTTAAGTAACTACTTAACCAGGACCTTCTTTTTTCTTTTTTTTTTTTTTTGCATTTGACGGCCAAATCTTATGTTGTGGAAGAACAAATAAGTTCATGCGAGATGCTACGAGCTGGAAGGTTTCAGAGTTTTATTCCTCCATCATCATGAGACACACTGTAGCGCTGTGCGCTGTGCTGTGTGTGCTGTGTGTGTGTGTGTGTGTGCTCTCTCTGAAGCATGTCAAGTAAGCTCTTTTATACAGACAAGAGAGAATGCATGGTACATTTGCATATTGATATACATATCAGTCAATACATATCAATCGCGTAATTAACTGGCGCCGGACTTCCTCTCCTTAATCCGGGGATGTATAACAATAGTCATTGTTCTGATTGTCTCCTAGGGGCTCTCTGTCCGTATGCAAATTGTCATCTGCTTAGTGCAGGCTGGCTGAGTGTGAAGATTGAATGTCCATGTAGATTGTGGTGGGTCACCACAGGGCTCCCCCCAGAACACTCAGCAGGGGTTGTGACCCCCCCCCCCCATTGTTTGGGCTCCAGCTCCGGTAGAACTGTTGGAGGGCATGTCAGTCTGTGGGGGGGACGGGGGAGGGGTGGAAAAAAAAATGTGCTCCGCTCCGAGTTCCAGCACGTTGAACGGCCGTTGATCGTGGACGCACGGGCCGGTGTGCAGTCGTGCGCAATGGAACCAGACGGTGATCGGCCGGCTTAGGGAGTGAGGTGCCGGAAAAGCTCTGTGCAGGAGGAGGGGGAGGGGGTGGGAGTAAGCGAGTGCTGGCCCGCGACGTCAAAGGTGTCTGGGCCGTGCAAAAATTGCGTGTGGATCCGCGATGGTAAGGGACTTTCCCGTTAAGCCTGGCGGAAATCCACAGCGGCTGTGAAAAAAACATTTTATCTGACTCCTCCTGCAGCTCGATCCAGCGAGGATGTGGGGAAGGCGAGTGGCCAAATTCCCCGAGGATGCATAGCGGCTGTGAAACAACTGCAGCTGTGTGAGGGTGTGAGGCAGTTTGGCTTTAGGTGCGGGAAGCAGCCCTAAAGTCATCGGGGAAAGTAATCGGTAAAATTCCCGTTGAGCGCCGTGGCTGAGAAACCCATACAAAGTCTTGTGTGTGGGCTGCACGTATGCTTCAGGTGCGCGAGCAGCCCTAAAGGTTCCGAGGGTGGCGACCGGTCGTGTTTCTCGGGCATGTGCAGTGGTGGAGGACGATGTATCAGTCTGTGGAGCCGGTTTTGTCCCGTGCGTGGCGCGCGCTTGGCGCCGTGACCACATAGCTGGCAGTTGCGCTGTCCTCGTAATCCCGCGGTGTGCGTGCGGGGCTTCTGTGCGCGGGAGGTCCGCTGTTCGGAGTTTAGTCAGAGTTGGGGAGCTCGGTGGAAATCAGCGTAGTCGGCGTCGATGATTGTCCCCATTCAGGCTGCTTCCTTCGTTCGCTCGTGTCGTTCATGGTGCGTTTTAGTCCCAGCACTGCGCTCCGGTGAGGATGAAGAGGTTGCAGGCATTCTCTGGTCCTCTGTGTCCACAGCGCGGTGAGAGGGAGCAGACGGTCATTCTCCCTCGTCAGGTCACCAGTATGGAGGTACAAGACCAGGTGGGGGACGCACCATGACGCGTGCTGAGGCTTCCCATCCGGGTCATCTCCGGGGTGTTCGCCTCGTGTTCCATTCTGAAGGTTTCAGAGTTTTATTCCTCCATCATCATGAGACACACTGTAGTGCTGTGCGCTGTGCTGTGTGTGCTGTGTGTGTGTGTGTCCTGTGTGTGCTCTCTCTGAAGCATGTCAAGTAGGCTCTTTTATACAGACAAGAGAGAATGCATGGCACATTTGCCTATTGATATACATATCAGTCAATACATATCAATTGTGTGATTAACTGGCGCCGGACTTCCTCTCCTTAATCCAGGGATGTATAACAATAGTCATTGTTCTGATTGTCTCCTAGGGGCTCTCTGTCCATATGCAATTTGTCGTCTGCTTAGTGCAGGCTGGCTGAGTGTTAAGAATGAATGTCCATGTAGATTGTGGTGGGTCACCACAATATGGTCTAATAAAGTTGGAGAAGTTGGGTGTTATCCAGAACTGTAAAGTTTGCAAGAAAGTTTGTGAAATTACAGGAAAAAAGAAATGTTATCCTTTCTCAATGATGGAATCATAGAATGTACAGGAATTTCTATTAATATTAACCTGTGGTGGACCACCAGGAGGTTCCACTCTCGCCCAGTGACTTGGAGAGTAGGGGGAAGGGGCAGGGAATGTAAATGTATGCGCCTGGGGCAGGAGATATAAATGTAGGTGCCTTGGTGCCCAGGAGGGAGAAATATGTAAATATATGCACCTTGACACCTGGTGAAGGAGGTGTAAATGCATGCGCTTTTGGCACCAAGGAGGAAGAGGCAGAAGGTAGTTGGCGCCAGGAGTTCAGTCTTTTTGTTGGAGTGAATAAAGTTCTGAATCAGCAGCTCTCGTGTCTCGTCACATCATTCCTCCACACTGGTGACCTACGATGTGAAAATGCTCAGGCTGCCTGGTTCCTCCACGTGGAAGCTCAGTTTGATCTTAGTGGAATTTCTGCTGACAACACGAGGTACCATTACGTGGTGGCTTTGCTAGACCTGCACTCCACTCAGTGTACCATGAGCCTGCTCTGAGACCCTCCCACCCCGGGGGAAATGCAACACTCTCACACAGCTGCTGTTACGGCATTACAACCTCTCTGATGGAGAGAGAGCGGAGGAGCTCCTCTCCCACTCTGAGTTAGGCGACGGCTCGGCTGTGGAGTTAATGGAAAGTATGCTGGCGTTGCTGGGCACAGATGACAGATCTTTTCTCTTCGCCCATCTCTTCCTGAGGAAACTGCCGGTTTCAGCGTGGACAATTTTAGCCAACTCACTACTGCTGGCTGCCAGGGACTACCGCACATTGGCAGAAGAAGCAGACGCATTATCCTGGCGAATAGGAGTTTCGGCATCCAGGCGGTGAGACCGGGATCTTCGGCAGAGTCCACTGAGGTTGAGGAGCCGAA
Organism: Pholidichthys leucotaenia; assembly: GCA_020510985.1. Lineage (NCBI taxonomy): Eukaryota > Metazoa > Chordata > Actinopteri > Cichliformes > Pholidichthyidae > Pholidichthys > Pholidichthys leucotaenia. Next base: position 43,268,267 of record CM035838.1, on the reverse strand, counting down.
GGTTGTGGCCAGGACAGCCACTCGGAGACGCCGGAATAGGGTGGTGTGTTTCTACCATCAGCATTTTGGCACCGACGCACAGCATTGTCTCCCGCCGTGCTGTTTCAGGATGCTGGGAAATGGGCCAGCCAGCAGTCAGTAGCAGCTATGACTGCTGGCAACAGGGAGAAGCTACTTTTCATCGAGGACACACGTTCTCTGAGATGGTTTTTGGTTGACTCTGGTTCCCAGAAGAGTCTTATTTTGCCAGTCGGCTCTAATAGGCTGACTGAAGGCTGTGGCCCATCATTAATGGCCGCCAACGGATCCCCTATCAAGACTTTTGGACAAAGGTCAGTGACTGTGTGTTTGCATGGATGCAACTACAAGTGGGACTTTATGGTAGCTGTCTGCTCGGTTCCTATCTCAGGTGCTGATTTTCGGTGTGCTTATGGTCTCCTTGTAGATGTTGATAATAGACGTTTAGTGGATGCTATGTCTTTTTCTTCACTGCCTTGCATAACTCGGGGAGGTGGGCCACTAACACGTGCTAATTTTTTAGCCTTAGAGGATGTTTAATAAAGTTTGCTTTCTGAGTTTCCCACGCTCACGGTGCCTACCTTTTCCGCTACTGTGACCAAGCATGGGGCTGAGCATTTTATCACTGCAAAGGGCCCGCCAGTTTTCACGCGCCCGCGCCACCTGGACACAGCTAAGCTAGCCATCGCGCAGGAAACGTTTGCTAACTTGGAATGTTTGGGGATTGTTAGGTGCTCCAATAGCCCTTGGGTGTCCCTGCTGCACATGGCGACCGTGCGGTGATTTCCGTCACCTGAACAACATCACTGAGCACGACCGCTACCCCATCCTGCACATTCAAGATTTTTCGGTGCACCTGGCCGGAATGTGCATTTTTTCTAAAGTGGATCTGGTCCGCGGCTACCACCAGGTCCTGGTTCTCACTGAAGACATCCCAAAAATGGCCTTTTCGAGTCTCTCTGCATGCCGTTCGGGCTGAAGGGCGCAGCTCAGACTTTTCAGAGGATGATGGACGTGGTGTTCCACGACTTGTTGTTCGTGTTCACCTACCTAGATGACATTCTGGTGGCTAGCTCGTCCAAGGAGGAGCACCTCTCCCATCTGAAACAAGTTTTCCATTGGTTGGAAACACACGGACTGATAGTTAATCCAGCAAAGTGTCAGTTTGGGATGCCGGTGATCGATTTCTTGGGCCACCGCATCTTGTCTGAGGATGCAATTCCGCTGCCAGATAAAGTAGGGCAGTGTCAGATTTCCCGTATCCACAGACCGTGAGGGCACTGCAGGAATTTTTGGGGATGGTCAATTTTTACAACTGTTTCCTTCCTCGGGCAGCCCAGCTGCTGCAATCACTGTACGGGGCACTCAAGAAGAACAAACCCGCGGATAACATCGACTGGACCCCCAATCAGGTCCAGACCTTTGCAGGCACCAAAGCTGCACTCGCCAAAGTGGCTTTGCTGGCCCACCCATTCCCATTGGCGCAGATCGTGCTTACTACAGACGCATCTGATGTTGCAGTAGGAGCAGTGGTGGAACAATATGTCTCCGGTTCGTGGCAACCTCTCACCTTTATCAGCTGTACTCTGTGCAACAACGAGTGTAAGTATAGCACCTTCGACAGAGAGTTGTTGGCCCTCTACCTGGCCACGCGTCACTTCCAGTTTTGGCTTGAGAGTCGCGAATTTACTGTGTTTGTCGACCACAAGCCTCTAACCTACGCAATGTCCAAAATCTTGGAACCATGGTTGGCATGGCAGCAACGTCACCTAGTCACAATATCAGAGTTCACTACTGACATTCAACATGTGGCCGATAAGCTCAATGTTGTGGCTGACTGCCGTGCGCGCTGGTCTCCAGTCTACGTGGGTAATGATTTTTCTGCCATGGCCGCAGACCAACCGGGGGACACTGACATTTGCACGCTCCGATCAATGAGTACAGGACTTAAACTGGAGAGCAGGGTGGTACAAGACGGTTGCCCCCCCTTGCTTTGCGACGTCTCCACCGGCCATCCCCGCCCGGTGGTTCTGTGCTCTTGGCGCCACCACGTTTTTGAGTCCGTCCACTCTCTCTCACACCCTGGCATACTGGCTTTGGTTAAGCTGGTGGGGTCCAAATTTGTCTGGACCCGCTAACGCAAGGATGCGAAGGAGTGGGCTGCAGTGTGCGTTGCATGCCAACGGGCTAAGGTTCAGAGGCACACCAAGGCACCCCTTGAACCTTTCCAGATTCCAAGCAGGAGGCTTGATCACATCCACATGGATTTAGTGGGCCCCCTTGCGCCATCGCAGGGTTTCACACACCTTTTGATGATAGTGGACCGCATCACACGTTGGCCAGAGGCAGTTCCGCTGGCTTCCACCACATCTGCCGACGTTGCCCGTGCATTTTTGTCATCCTGAGTCGCACATTTCGGTTCCCCAATGGACATTAGCTCCGACAGGGGTACCCAGTTCATTTTGGAACTTTGGTCCGCTATGACCAAGCGCCTGGGGGTCAAAGTTCACAGTACTTTGACATTTGCTTCAAGATGGCGACCGGGATGGTCACACTTTTTCAGTGCTGAGACAAAGTCACTGATTTTGCCATTAAAAGTGGCTGGCCTGCAGCGATCGGCGCTCGTGGCGAACACGCACGGGCTGAATTGCCACCTCCGTTGGATTGCCCTTTAATCGCCTTTCTCCAGCGACCAGCATTTCTTTGTGGTTCACGGATGCGCCTTCCTGAAGCGATTGCTAAGCTAACACTAGTTAGCTTAATGCTACCTGAAGCGATTGCTAAGCTAACACTAGTTAGCTTAATGCTGGTGCCAGTCTCTAAATAACTAACCTACAGCGATCGGATATACCTCCGGTGGATTACCCCTTTGATCGCTTTTATCCGGCCACTGTGAGTAAACTGACCAGCGATTCCAGCGCTTCCTTGTGATTCACTGATGTGCCCTACCTGAAGCGATTGCTAAGCTAACGCTAGTTAGCTTAATGCTGGCGCCAGCCATTCCACCTAACACCAGCCTGAATCAAAGCCCAGCTGCGAGGCCCAGCGGAGATACTACCAGGCAGGCGGCTATTTGTTGACGGGGCTCAGCAGAGTTTTCACCCAGGCAGACGGCGGTAGGCGGCGGTGCCCAGCGGAGGACTTACCGTGACTGCAGCGGCGGTGTGCGACGAGACTACCCGAAGCGATTGCTAAGCTAACGCTAGTTAGCTTAATGCTGGCGCCAGTCATTCCACCTTACACCAGCCTGAATCGAAGCCCAGCTGCGAGGCCCAGCGGAGATACTACCAGGCAAGCGGCTATTTGTTGACGGGGCTCAGCAGAGATTTCACCCAGGCAGACGACGGTAGGTGGCGGTGCCTAGCGGAGGACTTACCGTGACCTCAGCGGAGCTCGGTGGCAGCGGCGGTGTGCGACGAGACTCGGTTGGAGGAGCGGGATGGGAGACCAGTTACGGCGGCTATGAGCAACGAGACCAGGCAAGCGGCTATTTGTTGACGGGGCTCAGCAGAGATTTCACCCAGGCAGACGACGGTAGGTGGCGGTGCCTAGCGGAGGACTTACCGTGACCTCAGCGGAGCTCGGTGGCAGCGGCGGTGTGCGACGAGACTCGGTTGGAGGAGCGGGATGGGAGACCAGTTACGGCGGCTATGAGCAACGAGACCAGCAACGGAAGGGGCTAGTTGGCTAGCTGAGGCCCAGCTGGATTCGAGGACGATCGGATCAGATTCTGGCGATATAAGCAGAATTTATTTTACTATCCACAGATTTTCTTTTTCCTTCTTTCCAAGAAAGACTGAAGATGGCTGCCACCGGATTAAAAAGTGGGCTGATGGGCACCACTAATAAGCCTTCTCTACTTATCTACTTCCTCTTCGTTTTGTCTTTGTGTGTCTGGACCTGCAACAAGAAGGATTTTCCGACAAACTCAACCAAAGGTGAAGTTAAAAAGTTTTATCTGTATGGATTTGGGCTTGGACATCTCACCCTACACTCTATGTGGTCTTTAAAAGCCCTGAGCAAAAACTTCCAAATTAAGGCAAACATGGCTGTTAAGCAAAAATCACAATATGGCAGAGGATATACAATTAAAGTTCTGTTAGTTCTGCTACTTCTGGCAGGAGATATTCACCTTAACCCTGGACCTGCCACTTTTAAACAGCAGACCACTGGGTAAGCACAAAACCGAGCTGTACAAAAGCAAAAACAACATTTATTTTTCCAAACTGTTAATCATGCACGAGTTCTTTGGGACACCAAGGCTAAACCAAAGGGGATCCTCGGTGGTCATTTAAACATACGGAGCATAATCCCCAAAAGAGATGAGATTTCGGTGTTGCTGTTGGACTCAAATCTGGACTACCTTTGTCTCTCAGAAAGCTGGCTACACAGGAACATAGACACTAATATGATCGATATTGTGGGCTACCAGTGTTTTAGAAAAGACAGGCAGGTAGGGAGGGGAGGAGGTGTTTTAATTTACATCAAAGAGAAATATAAATGTCAACTGGTTGATTTGAATACTTCACTTGAATGTTTTGCTGTTAATGTATGTCTCTCTCCGGTAATGAATTTCAACATTGCAGTAGTGTACAACCCACCGTCACACAACTCTTCCTTTTATAATGAATTAAGTGATCTGGTTAAACAACTTGAGAAGAACAGAGAAACAATAATTCATGGTGACTTTAATATCAACTGGTCTGATAAAAAAGACAAACAAAAACTGAAAAGCCTCATGACTAAATTTAATTACCAGCAAATCATCAAAGGACCCACCAGGATAACCAAACAATCCAGAACACTTATTGACATGGTATTTACTAATAAACCAGAACGAATAACCAGAACCTATAATCTTGTAACTGGCCTCTCAGATCATAACATGGTTCTTGCTGTCAGGAAACTTACTAAAAAGCGACTACAGTATTTTGGGGGAGTCGATATTGACAAATCAAATTTTATTATCCCCAAATCAAAAAATGAGGAGTTTGAACATTACTTAGAGAATCAAAATTGGGAGCAGCTCATGTCAACATGTGAAGTAGATGATTGTTGTAATTTTATAACTGCAACAATCACAAAGTCTATAGAAAAATTTTCAAAGCAAATTAAAAGTAGACAACAGAAGATTAGCCTACCATGGTTAAATAATGAAATAAGAAAACTTATGAAGAGACGAGACTATGCACTGAAAACATCACTAACCTCCAAACTACAAAATGATCACCTTGTGTATAAAAGTTTAAGAAATAAAGTGGTACATGAGCTGCGAAAATCAAAAATATCTTATTACAATAAACTGATAGATCATGCAAAGGGTAACAACAGTTCCCTATGGAGGCATTTAAATAACTTAACTAATAAAAAAAACGATCAGAAGGGGGTAAAGGAACTTAGACTAGTGCCTGACTCCCTCTGCAGGTGGATCATCGACTTCCTGACGGACCGGAGGCAGCATGTGCGGCTGGGAAAGACTGTCTCAGACTATACTAGCATCAGCACCGGATCACCCCAGGGCTGTGTACTTTCCCCCCTACTCTTCTCCCTTTACACCAACTCCTGCACCTCCAGCCACCAGTCTGTCAAGTTGATCAAGTTTGCGGACGACACCACCCTCATCGGGCTCATCTCCAACGGCGACGAGTCCGCCTACAGGAGAGAGGTGGCCCAGCTGGCGTCCTGGTGCAGCAATAACAACCTGCAGCTGAACACTCTGAAGACAGTGGAGATGATTGTAGACTTCAGGAAAGTCACTACTCCTCTGCCCCCCCTCACCCTCTCAGGCTCTCCCATCACCACTGCTGATTCCTTCCGCTTCCTAGGCACTACCATCACCAGGGACCTCAAATGGGAGCTGACCATCAGCTCACTCATCAAAAAAGCCCAGCAGAGGATGTTCTTCCTGCGGCAGCTGAGGAAGCTCAAGCTACCCACCAAGATGTTAGTGCAGTTCTACACAGCCATCATCGAGTCCATCCTCACCACCTCCATAACCGTGTGGTACGCAGGAGCCACTGCCAGGGACAGACTAAGGCTGCAGCGCGTCGTGCGCACTGCTGAGAAGGTGATCGGCTGCAAGCTCCCATCTCTCCAGGATCTGTACATCTCCAGGACCCGGAGGCGTGCTGGCCGGATCATAGCCGATCCCTCACACCCTGGTCACGTACTGTTTGCCCCCCTCCCCTCTGGTAGAAGACTTCGGTCCATCCAGACTAAAACCTCCCGTCACATGAACAGCTTCTTCCCCTCTGCCATTAGACTGCTGAACACTAAGTGACTCTCGTGCACCATGTACAGCAGCTCAACCAGACTCATGTCAATCATCACTGTTTTCTTCCTGCATTACCGACTGCACTATATAGTTCTCCACAGTAACTGCTGCTGGCTAATATATATTTTAACTGTTGACCAGTATCACTTAATCTTATCCTACACTTTATTACATGTATAGTTTATTTCTCTTATCTTATCATGTTTAATGTTGCAGCATTGTACCGAGACAAATTCCTAGTTTGTGTACTACATGAACAATGGCAATAAACCTGATTCTGATTCTGATTCTGATTCTGAATCAATGGCAAGACCGTCAGTGACAAGGCTACTTTGGCAAATGAATTTAATTCACACTTTGTGGGCTCTGTGGAAGACTTAACAAAAATTTTTGTGCTGCCAAATGTGCTCAACAACACAAATTCCATACTTCCAACAGATACTTTTCACATCAATGAGGTAAATGAGAAGTTAATTGCTGGTATTGTTAAAACACTGTCAAACTCAAAAACTAATGATATCTACAATATGAGCACCTCCTTTCTCAAAATGCACAGCAAAATATTAATCAAACCACTGACCCATCTCATTAATCTCTCCATTAGGTCTAGTACATTTCCATCTGGCTGGAAAAAAGCTGTCGTCATACCAGTTCATAAATCAGGCAGTAAAGACGATATATGCAATTACCGCCCAATCTCTATCTTACCAGTCCTATCTAAGGTTCTTGAAAAAGTTGTAGCTACACAGCTGATAGACTACTTACAAGACAGTCAACTTCTTCATCCACATCAATCTGGTTTTAGACCAGGATACTCAACAGAAACAGCAAATTGTTGCCTTATTGAAAACGTCAAACAGTCCTTGGACAGGGGTAATGTGGTAGGAGCTGTTTTTCTAGATCTCAAAAAGGCTTTCGATACTGTAAACCACAGTTTGCTTTTATCCAAAATGGTATCTTTTAACTTCTCCCCAAATACATTAGAATGGTTTGCATCTTATCTCCAGAATAGAGAACAGTGTGTAAAAGTTCACCAGGATAAATCCTCATTTTTAAACAACCGCATGGGTATCCCACAAGGGTCCATTCTTGGTCCTTTACTTTTCAGCATTTTTATTAATGACTTGCCGTTACACTGCTCAGCTGCAACATGCCAACTTTATGCAGATGATGCAGTTATTTACACAGCTGCCAAGACTCCAGCACAGGCTGCAGATGTACTGTCTACAAGTATGGTTGATGTCCAAGAGTGGCTCCTCAAGAACCATCTATTGCTGAACCTTCAGAAAACAGTCTCAATGTGCTTTTCAATCAAAAAATGTAACCTGCAACATTTTAAAGTTAATATACATGATCATGACATCAGTTTAGCTACAGAATTCAAATACCTTGGCATTGTACTAGATCCTCAACTCAAATTTAATCTTCATATAAAGAAAATTTCAAAAACAGTAAAAAAAAATCTGAACTGCTTTAAATTAATTAGATATTACATACCTTACAAAGCAGCTGCACTGTATATGCATTCTATGGTTTTTTCTCATATATCATACTGTTTGACAGTCTGGGCTCAAGCAGCCCCTTCCACAATAAGACATATAGGTTCATTATATAATCAAACCCTAAAAATCTTGGACAAAAAGCCCATTAGGTGGCATCACTGTAATATTTTAAAAAAATACAACCTATTGAGTTTTGAGAGCTTCATTGACCTCTGTCTTCTGAAATTAACGTTCAAATGTTTCCATAAATCAGCACCCGAGCCACTTGCTGGTTTCGTCCAAAGACAGGACAGCAGCAGAGCCACCAGGAGTTCTGTTAACAATAACTGTAAAATATTCCACCGCAGAACCACATTTGGACAAACAGTTTTCTCTATAAAGGGCAGTCACATCTGGAACACAATGCCAAATGAAATTAAAATAATAACGGACTTTAAAACATTCACTAAAAATGTTAAAAACTGGCTGAAAAATAAACAAGAATGTACTCATGTATGAATTAATTGTCTGCAAAGTGAGAGTGAATGAAGGGAAGGAATAAATGTGTTTGTTTATAGTGAGTGACGGAGGGAGGAAGGCCTGAAATAGGCAAATGTGAGTTATGTTATATGTGTTAAATGTGAGTCAGGCTGTTATATTTGTGTATTTATAATATTTATAATATTTATGTTAAGTGTGAGTCAGGCTGTTATATTTGTGTATTTATAATATTTATAATATTTATAATTGTGTATTTATAATTTTTCTGCATTGATGTATGTGGTTATTGTGTATATTTTTTATTTTTTTTTTTTCCCATCTTTACTTGATTCTTTTTTCTAAAGCCCATCCAGGGACAAGAGTTGCAAATTAGCTAATAGCTATACACTCTATGTGCAACACATCAGATTGATTGTCTTTGATTAATTGTCTATGTTTATTGCACTGTCCCTGTCAAATAAACTAATCTACTACTACTACCACCGCATACAACCCACAGGCTAATGGTTTGTGTGAGAGGTTCTACAGGTCACTTAAAGCTGTGTTCAGAGCCTCGTTGACTGGCGCAAATTGGGTCGACCGCCTACCTTGGGTGCTACTGGGGTTGCGCTCCGCGCCCAAAGAGGATTTGACAGCTTCCCCGGCTGAGCTCATTTTTTGTCAACCGTTGTGGATCCCAGGGGAATTTTTGCCGGAAAGTCTTGCTCCCGGTACTTATCCACACGCCTTTTTCCTAGGGCAGAGCCAAGTAACATTCCAGGGCCGGTGTAATATTGTTTTCCCCGCACTTTCATTCCGAAGCATTTGGAGAATGCAGAGTTTGTTTTCATCAGACATGACGCCCACAGAACCCCGCTGCGTTCGCCATATGACGGCCCTTTCAGTTTTGGAAGCAGGGGCAGAACATTTTGTGTTGGATTTTGGACACAGAGAAAACATCTGTATAGACAGACTTAAGCCTGCTTATGTGTTGGCAGATGAGCAGGTGGTGCTGGCCCAAGCTCCCTGGCGTGGATACCCGCCTGCGGTGGGTTCACAGGTTGGTTTTCCCCCTTCATAGAACTGTGCGCAGGAGACCGAGTCTTTTCCCTCTCCACCTTTGCCCTCTTCAGAGGACTGTTTGCTGGAGACCAAGTTTTTTCCCTCCCCACCTCGACAGGAAGATCCTTTTGGTCGGCCCGGCTGCTTCACGTTACAGCCGTTACGGGCGATTGTTCAAGCCCAAGGTACTGGACGGTTAAGGCCCCTTCTGGGTGTTTGTGTGTGTGGGGGGGTGAACCATCAGGAGGTTCCTCTCTCACCCAGTGACTTGGGGAGTAGGGGGAAGGGGCAGGAAATGTAAATGTATGCACCTGGGGCAGGAGATGTACGTGTAGGTGCCGTGGCACCTGGTGGGGAGAAATGTGTAAATATATACTGTATACCTTGACACCTGGGGCAGGAGGTGTAAATGTATGCGCTCTTGGCGCCAAGGAGGAGGAGGAGGCAGAAGATATAAATGTATACACCTTGGCACCAGGAGTTCAGTCTTTTTGTTGGAGTGAATAAAGTTCTGAATCGACAGCTTTCATGTCTTGTCACATCATTCCTCCACAAACCTTTTGATTTAAAAAGTCTCAAGAATGCATTTTTTAAGAATCTTAAAATGGGCTTGTGTCTTACTCATCATACTGTTGTTGTTGATGTTGCTTTTTGATGTGCTTTTGAATCAAATAATGCAACGAAAACAAGTTCATGTTCATTCTTAAACACTAACTGGACCTGTGAGTCTGAAATAAAAGTTTCTATATACTACAATACTTCAGTTTTAACTTAGGAAAAACTCAAATCTGCATTTGTGAAGTAGCTCTGTTTTTTATTCATAGCTGAGCTTTTATGCATCTTACTATGTTTAGATGATCACCCAAACAGTTACTCCTTAGGTAGATTGAGGGGCTGTTGTATGTATATATTCCCAAAAGTCATACTGAAGTATTTGGGGCAGCCACTTACATATGTTTTTTATGGTTGCTGTAAGATTTGTTTGACTTTATTGTAAATGTGTTAAAAAGTTAAATATTTATAACACAATACAACGTGAGTGACTCTTTGTTGTTCTTTCCCTATTTAACATCAGTGTTGCATTAGTTTGATTTGTGTAAAGACATGCATACTTGCATACTGCATCAAGCCACAGCTCAAGTAAGGTCATTTCTGCATGTTCCCCTCTGTCTAAAGCTGTATTATAATTTGCTCAGGAAAACGCACAGCAGCCTGTTTCCTGTAAATGATTGTCTTCAGCCAGTTCTCCAATTTAAGGGTAACTAGTCTATATGAAGAGCAGCAAATCTGTCACCATGGGATGAGATGCCGGGTCGGCGCTCAGACCATGCCCCTTCTCATCCCTGCCTCTCATTGGGCAGCGTCTCAGCAGGCTCCCAGCTGTCAGTGTTACGGGACGGCTGGGGCCAATTAATCCTCATCAGCTGGAGCGCTGCTAATGAGGATAAAAAGGAGCAGCCTCGATCACTCGGGGCTGCGACTTAAAGCACTACAGGCTGAAACCCCTACGTCCGGCGTCAGCCCTCTACTCCGCTTGCAGTATTCTTGTGAGTGTTCCCCGCTGTGAGTATTCATGCCTTGGTATCCTTATGTCCGGTGCCAGCCCGTTACTCCTGTGCCGTTCTACTCGTGAGTGTTACCCTGTATATGAGTAGCTGTGCTTTCGGTCTGCAAGACCGTGTTCCTTATTCCGTATCCCTATCCCTTGTTCCTAACCCCTTATTTATAATAAACATCTCAACTCACTGGCTCGCCCTTGGCTCTCATTGTGTGGCTCCCCAGAGCCACACGTAACAGTAAGTCGCAGCCAGACGAGTTGCCGGCGGCCGTGAGTTTGTGGACTTGTACCTTTCTGTCCGGGTGTCAGCGTTCTTAGCATGCCGTCTCCCAGGAGTCATGTCCGACGCCAGGGCGACGAGCTGAGGTCCATCCCGGGGGCTGTCGACAGGACGCTCTTCACCCTGCACGACGCCTCCAACTCGAGACGCTGGCATCTGGGCCATGCTGAGAATCTCCTGGACAGTCACCTCCGCTCTTCATTCCATCTCGAGGGCTGTGCCAGGATTGACGCCATAGTTGCACAGCGAGAGAAGCTCCGCGGGTCGGATGGAAATCCCGGCAGGAAGCCGAAGCGGATGAGATGTCCCCGCTTCAGGATCCCATTCCTGCCTCCATTCCAGCCCGGGAGTTCGCGCCACCCAGAGGGCTTCCCCCGTTCTGCACAACGTCACTCGGGATTCCCCCGACGGAGCTGCAGCTGACAGCTGTTAAAGTCCGGAACCGAGTGGCTGTTGCGAGCTCCACTATGCACCTGTTTACCATCGTTAGGCGTGTGGCGGCGGCGGCGAGATTGGTGGAGAGGAGTCCAGGGCTACGAAGCTTTCCCGAGTTCGACGCCCTCCTCGCCGTGGTCTCTGCTCAGGAGCGGCGATTCCTGGGTCTCCCCCTCGCTTCGTCCCCTGGGAATAGCCGTCATCACATCGCCAAGTCACCTCAGCATGAACCCCGTCCGGATCCAGTTCCAGGCTGTCACCAGGACCTTTCCCCCCATGCAGCTGTCACCTCTTCGTCTCGTCAGCGTGGAGATTTCACAGCCTCGTTCCCTGAGCCTCGTTCCCCCGCTGTCATTCCAGGGCATTCGGGCTGGCTCATCCCGGCTGTCACCCCCTCCTCCTCGACGCACTTCCCGACTGCTGTGTGTGCCTGGAATCCCTGCCTGGTGAGCCCTCTCCTGGAGACTACGCGAGCGGCCCCCAGACGACTTCCCAGGGGGTCGTCCGTTATCGCCTGGCGGGGAGAGGAAGAAGCAGTGTCCACCGCAGCAGGCGCTACCCAACCTCCAGGAGGCAGGCAAGTCCCAGTTTATTTACATCAGTTTAGTGATTTGCTCTGTCATACTCCTGGAGGTGGAGTTCAGGGTCCGCAGCTCCCTGAACTCCCACCACCTGCTGTAATCTGTATCCTTAATCCTGCATCCTCGGTGTCTCTCTCCGCTGAGCGGTCCCTGGCCCTGGGTCAACGTTGTGGGACCAGGAGAGCGCCTGCGGTCCTGGTTCCGCAGCTGCGTGGTGGACGGAGGAGGAAGACTGACTGCTACGTGGAGTCTGCGCCGACGACTAAGCGTCCCCGGGTCTCCACGGAGGAGCGGTTCGGTCCAGCGGGACGAGATTCTTCTGCCTTCACGCCACGTGGATCGTCGGCGTGGTTACCTGAGCTGGAGGAATCTCAAGCTGCGTTGACCATCGTGCTGGCTGCGGGGCCCGACGCAGCTGAATGGAAGCCTGACAACGACCTCCTGATGACGGATCCTGGATCTTCAATTCAATTCAATTCAACTTTATTTATATAGCGCCATTTCACAACAACAGTCATCTCATAGCACTATACAACAGTCATCTCATAGCACTATACAACAGTCATCTCATAGCACTATAGATGACTCATGATGATGACTCATGATGATGACTCATCTTCGCAGTCCTGGACGGCGTCAGAACCCGAGATCAGGCGAGTGCTCTCCTTTCTTTTCTCCCTTCATATCTTTGAGCACTTTAGCCTGTCTCTAGGGGGGATGAGCCGGGTGCAGCCGCCCGCTGTGTCCGAGCTCGTCTCGCCGGGTTCTGGCGCTGCCGGTGATCCTGATCCCGGTTCCGTTTTCTCTCCTGAGCCTTCTTCCAGGGTCACCAGCGAGGAGTTGCCGTTCCTCGTGGTGCTGGAGGGTCCAGGTTCAACGTTGGAGGTCGGTTCTGGTGTGGTGCCGACCCAGTCGGGGTCCGTCGTGGGTGCTGCTCCAGCGGTGTCCGACGTGGGTTCGCCCGAGACCCAATCGGGGTCCGACGTGGGTGCTGCTCCAGCGGTGTCCAACGTGGGTTCGCCTAAGTGTGACAGAGATCATCCTGCGCAGTTTGCCCCACACGGGACACGAACCCGCGACCTACCAGTCAACTACACACAGTTCGAGCATGGGAGACACAGCACGATCGCGCTGAGCTAAAGGTCCGACCGATAGCTCAGCGCTACCGATACTGTATGAGGCTTTTTCGGGAGGGAGGTTTTACTAATGTTCTACGCCGAACAGTACTAGTTGGCATCCGTTACACTCTCCCCCTTAAACCTCACTCCCATCCCGGGTTCACGGCACCATTGTGACTGAGATCATCCTGCGCAGTTTGCCCCACACGGGACACGAACCCGCGACCTACCAGTCAACTACACACAGTTCGAGCATGGGAGACACAGCACGATCGCGCTGAGCTAAAGGTCCGACTGATAGCTCAGCGCTACCGATACTGTATGAGGCTTTTTCGGGAAGGAGGTTTTACTAACGTTCTACGCCGAACAGTACTAGTTGGCATCCGTTACATAAGGCCCAATCGGGGTCCGACGCAGGTGCTGCTCCAGTGTTGTCCAGGTCCGGTGAGGAGGTGGCTGTTTCCCTGCGGCATGACGCTCGTCGCCCTCGTTATCGGCTCTCCCCTGAGCCTCTTCCACCGGGGTCCGCTTTGACCCCTCGCCCGTCTCTACGGTCCTGGTGGTTGTCCCTGGTCTCTGGTGGTGGTGGTGGGGAGCTGGGATGTTCCTGGTCGTTCGGAGCCTGACCATGAGGGGGAGGCTCTGTCACCATGGGATGAGATGCTGGGTCGGCACTCAGACCATGCCCCTTCTCATCCCTGCCTCTCATTGGGCAGCGTCTCAGCAGGCTCCCAGCTGTCAGTGTTACGGCTGACAGCTGGGAATTAATCCTCATCAGCTGGGGCGCTGCTAATGAGGATAAAAAGGAGCAGCCTCGATCACTCGGGGCTGCGACTTACAGCACTACAGGCTGAAACCCCTACGTCCGGCGTCAGCCCTCTACTCCGCTTGCAGTATTCTTGTGAGTGTTCCCCGCTGTGAGTATTCATGCCTTGGTATCCTTATGTCCGGTGCCAGCCCGTTACTCCTGTGCCGGTCTACTCGTGAGTGTTACCCTGTATATGAGTAGCTGTGCTTTCGGTCTGCAAGACCGTGTTCCTTATTCCGCATCCCTATCCCTTGTTCCTAACCCCTTATTTATAATAAACATCTCAACTCACTGGCTCGCCCTCGGCTCTCATTGTGCGGCTCCCTAGAGCCACACGTAACAAAATCATCTGGTACCTTTATGTACAGGTACTTGACTATGACAAGTGGTTTGTTGTGGCGCTCAGCAATTCAATTGTACTGCTTTTAGTCTATGCATATCAACCGTAAAAGGTACTATTAGTAATTATAGTTTTCAACTAGTGTATACTGTATAAGCCTACAACGACACAGCGACAACCACCTGGGGGCGCCACTGTGACAACAGCATGAGAGAATTTCTGAACTTGAGTTTTGGCTTTTGATTTTGATGTGCCACCACAAGATTTTCAGTGGTCCCCTTGTGGCCACCCCTATGAAAAATTTCTGGAGGTGCCCCTGACACCTTAACATCTCATAATGCTGTATGACGCCAGCCTCAGCTGGAATATTCTCCAATGTTATGAACAGTTTTTGGATGTGTCCAAATTTATTCAGTAACAGTATGATGTGTACCTGCGAACATTTAGGTTTCAAAGTATGTGAGGTTTTCACCTGGGGTGGGATGTTGGAAAATAGGCTATTGACAGACAGACAGACTTTATTGATCCCAAACTGGGAAATTACAGTGTAACAGCAGCATTACACGGACAACCCAACCAACCAAAAAACACAAAGAATAGAAAAGAAGTTACCCAGGGAAGTAAAGTAAAAGTAAAATGAAAATGCTTAGATAACTTTATATACCCATGCAAGACGATGACGCCTGTGCCTGGTGGTGTGGTCAGGTACACTTGCAGGTTGTCTAGCATGCAGACCATGCTGATGTAAACGGTTTCCAATGGTCGGACATGACACTTGGGTGCCTCTTACCTCCCTTAAATGTGCCTGGAGTTGAGTGGCTTTCATCATCCAGTTCTGCAGGGCACTGTTCACAATGAAGCAGTCATCAGCGTAGGATGTGGCCAAAGGACGTCCACTTCTATGCCTTTCTGTGACTCTTCCAGCCTTCCTGTAGCTCTGTTGCAGCCTGCTGATGACACTCTGTGACACTCTTAAGCTCAGTGGCCACTTCCCTCTGAGAATATCCTGTTTGAAGCCTCGCCGTGACGAGGTACTGTTGATAAGTTGTTTGGTGTTGTCTTGGTCTCATGATGTCAAAATGTGAACAGCATGATGAAGAGGACTGTTTCAATACCAGTTCTAATTGAACCAGAAAATGTATTGGTCAGTTCATGGATCAAACACCTGTTGTGAATTTTGCCATTAAGCACCTTTTTAGAGAACAGCAAGTTATGCAAAAAGTACTGAAACACTGAACAGTTGGACATGTGCATTCAAAAGGTTAGAGAAGGTCAAATTCAGTTCACCTGTAAAGGTTATAGTGCATTTTAGGTGCATCCTGAAATTTCATCCAAAAGCTGAATGTCCCTAACTTTTTGTGAGTAGGGTATGCAAGTATGAACACCAAGGGAATGTCCAGTCATCAAACTGCTCGAGAAGGAGATGGGTTATGTGACCCAGAGATGAATGTGTTTTGGTCCGAAATGTGCATATCAACCCCTGCAGAAAAGCAAAGATCTTTTGAAGATGCTGGCTGAATGTGGAAAGGAGTGTCATTACCCACAGTGAAATGAGTCCTGTACCGACATGGGCTGAAAAGTCACTCAGTGAGAAAGAAGCCATTACCTCAAAACAAACAGAATAAAGTCAGATTACAGTTTGCAGGGGAAAAAAGACCTTAATTTTTGGAGACATGTCTTATGAACTAATGAAACTAAAATTGAACTGTTTGGCCATAATGACTTGTTGCATTTGGAGGAAAAAGGGGAAAGCTTGCAAGCCTGAGAACACCATCCCAACTGTGAAGTACGGAGGTGGCAAGATCATGGTGTGGGGTGTTTTCCTGCAAGAGGGAGTGGTGCACTTCACAAAATAGATGGTATCATGAGGAAAGAACATTGTGGAAATACTGAAGCAACATCTCAAGACATCAGCCAGGAAGTTAAAGCTTAGGTGCAAATGGTCTTCCAAATGGACAATGACCCGAAGCATACCATAACATTAGTTACATAATGGCTTAAGGACAACAAAGTCAATGTTTTGGAGTGGCCATCATAAAGCCCTGATCTCAATGCCAGAGAAAATTTGTGGGCAGAGCTGAAAAGACATGGGAGAGCAAGGTGGCATCCAAATCTGACACAGTTACACCAGTTCTGTCAGGAGGAATGGGCCAAAATTCCAGCAACTATTGTGTGAAGCTTGTGGAAGGATACCCAAAACGTTTGATCAAAGTAGGGCTGAAACGATTAGTCGATGTCGATAACGTCGATCACAAAAATTTGTCAACGCAGATTATTACTGTCGACAAATTGTTTTGATTTTAAAGTTTATATCCATGCCGTTGGAATGTTCACTAACTGTTCCAGTGAAGAAGAGGAACGCATCACGGCAACACGGAGAGAAAATCACGGAAAAGGCCAAAAGCTTCCAAAGTATGGGACAATTTTACCAAAAATTTGTACAAAAATGTACTATGGTAAACGCCACTTCCTCTTCTCAGACTACGTGGTGCTATGGTTACACAAACACCGAGGGGCACTTCCGCCCTTTGGTCCGCTGGGTAGCCCGTTTGGACTCACAGTGCAAGCAGAGTGCACCAGACTTTGTTTGCAAGAGAACCAAGACCCCCGTTTTCAGGGGGGCCATACTTTGCTTGTTTGGTGCGCACCAGAGTTCCAATGCGCGTTCAGATGGCACCAAACGAACCAGTCTAGCCACAGAAGCCACTGTTTGGCCCTTTGGTCCGGACCAAACAGTGGAAGTCTGAATGCACCCTTAGGCTCTCTATCATGATATGGTTGGGAGTAGCCATTTTTTCCCTTTGATGCAACTGAAAGATGGTAAAGTGGTTTCTCATTTCAGGAGCAGGGCTGTGCGATATGATGATATATATCGGTGACATGATAAAAAAAATCCACCATTTCATATAAAACTGTATCACTTATATTGGCATTTAAAAGACCCATACCCTGTTTCTACTTGTCACCGCCCTGTTTCTCCCCCCCAGTGTGCCAGGTGTGTGCAGTAGTGGGTTCCGGTGGTAGCACAGCAGCTAAATGCAAGCTAACATTTTGGTCAAATAGCCACTTCTTCTGTTTGCCAGGGATGTGGGACTTTTTCCCACTGTACTGCCTCAGAGAGAATAGTCCTCCAACCTCGTTTTAGTTGGAGGCAAGTAACATTAAGAATAGAATAGGCTACTGTATATTGTCATTGTACAGTTGTACAGTACAACGAAATTGTCGGTGCTCCACCAGGCTACTGCGCAACAAAGTAAAGAGAGAAGGATCTGATAAAACACAGTTACAGAACACACAATTGAACATACGTCAGAAATAGAAATAAAAATAGCCCACAGGTATATACACAGGTATGGTAGTGGCTTCACGGATGGAACCAGTGCAGAAAACACGACTGAATAAAATGACCCAAGGATTATGGAAAATATACACATCTTTCTCTCATAACACCATCTCTCGCCAATTATAAAACAGCAAATGCAAATGACGATGCCAACTTGACACTGAAGCTGGATTCATGCTGTGCCTCTGCTGTCTGCGTACGTGTAACCGGAAACCTCGTGACAAAATCCACATATTGGCCTTTTTGAATAATACTTTAGGCTTTAAAAAAGTGATTTTTTTTAAACCAGATCGATTTTGCTATCATGTCATCAGACCTGCGACCGTATGTCTTAGACACTCGGGTAAAGAGAGGTGCAGAGCAGTCAACTGATCACCACCTGGTGGTAAGTTGAAGCCGATGGCAGGGGAGGATGCCATTCAGACCTGGTAGACCCAAACGTATAGTGAGGGTGTGCTGGGAACGTCTGGCTGAGGCCCCTGTCTGGGTGGTCTTCAACTCCCACCTCCGGAAGAACTTCAACCACATTCCGAGGGAGTCTGGAGACATGGAGTCTGAATGGGCCATGTTTTCCACCTCCATTGTTGAAGTGGCTGCCCAGAGCTGCGGCCGCAAGGTCGTCGGGGCATCTCGTGGTGGCAACCCTCGAACCAGGTGGTGAACATCAGTGATGAGGGGGACCATTAAGCTGAAGAAGGAGTCCTATCAAGCTTGGTTGGCTTGTGGGACTCCCAAAGCAGCTGAGGTGTACCAGCACGCCAAGCGGAGTGCAGCTCGGGTGGTTGCTGAAGCAAAAACTCGGGTATGGGAGGAGTTCGGTGAGGCCATCGAACAAGACTTTGGGTCGACCTCGAAGAGATTCTGGCAAACTGTCCGGCGGCTCAGGAAGGGGAAGCAGCTCCCTGTCCATAGTGTGTATGGTGCGGATGGGGCACTGCTGACTCTGACTGGGGATATCGTTGGGCGGTGGAAGGAATACTTCAAGGATCTCCTCAATCCCACTGACAAGCCTTCCACGGTGTGGTGGCGGAGTGGTTAGCACTGCGGCAGCACAGCAACTCACCCTTGGCCGGGGGATCCTGGGTTCGATCCCAGCCTCCGACCACCAGTGATCTGTGTGGAGTTTGCATGTTCTCCCCGTGTTTGCGTGGTTTTACTCCGGGATTTCTCCGGTTTCCTCCCACATACCAAAAACATGCAAGTTAGGTTAATTGGCATCAAACTGGGGATTCTAAATTGTCCTTAGGTGTGACTGTGAGAGTGAATGGTTGTCTGTCTCTCTGTGTTGGCCCTGTGATGGACTGGCGATCTGTCCAGGGTGTACCCTGCCTCTCGCCCAAAGATGCTGGGATAGGCTCCAGCACCCCCCCCCCCCCCGCCGCGACTCGAAAAGGATTAAGCGGAAGAAGATGAATGAATGAACTTTATATACAACATAGGCTACTACTAGGTTAAATAGATGATGATCCTTATGAGTCAGTGGATAGTGCTGACTGTATAGAGAAGGATTATAAGGCACAGGGTCAAACACAAAGTACCAATTATACTGTAAGGTGCAGTATGGCAGCATTGTTATGACCAAATTCAACATCAGAGTGAGTTACTGTACAGTAAAATGGCGTGTGGCAGAAAAGATTTCCTGTACCTAACCGTTCAGCAGCAAAGGTGTAGCAGTCTGCTGGAGAAAGTGCTCTGCTGACTGTCCAGTGTGTGGTGGAGGGGGTGATCAAGATTGTCTATGGTGGATCACAGTTTGTTCAGTGTCTTCCTCTCCACCACAGTCTCAAAGGTCTCCAGCCTGAGACTAATTACAGAGACAGCCTTCTTGATAATCTTGTCAAGTCTGTTGGTGTCGCTGGCTCTGATACTGCTACCCCAACAGACACCAGCAAAGAAGATGGCGCTGGCAACAACGACTGGTAGAAAAGCTCCAACATGTTGTTGCACGCGTTGAAGGATCTCAACTACCTCTGAAAGTAGAGTCTGCTCATCCCCTTCTTGTGCACAGGATTGGTGTTGGTTTGATGAAAGGACTAGCTGTTACAATCCCTGATGTTTTCACCACTTCTGAGTCTGTGGGGAATTCTTGAGAGATGGCTGCTATAAGGCTTCACCACCGGGGCGAAGGACAGAGCTGCGTGGAAGAATCTGATCAGACCTAAATGAAATAGTCATTGTTGACCCTGACAGACTGCTATGATGATGATGATGACGACGACCGGGACACATCATCAGTTGTGTACCATAGCATCACAGAGTGTTTCGGCCATTTATCACAAGACACCCTCCACTGAGACAGGCCCACCACAGGTTGATCAGTCCTGGGTGTGTGTCCTGCGGTTTAGCTCTTTGCCTTAGAAGCCCAGATGGTATCACTCCTTTTCATTCACCGCCAGCAACTGGTCCTCTCGGTGGTGTCGACCAGCTCTTGATAGCCTATAGATCATAGGAAATGGTGATGTCCTAGACAGACTATATGATGTCATAGACATCCTATATGATGTCATAGACTGTTAAATGCCAAAATCCTTTGATGTTGATGATTCCATGAGTTGTTTTGATGCCAGAATCCTTTGATGTGACACCCTCCGCCGAGGTAGACCCACCACAGGTTGATCAAACCTGGGTGTGTGACCCGTGGTTTAGCTGTTTGCCCTAGAAGCCCAGATGATGTCACCCCTTTACATCCACAGCCAGTGAATGGTCCTCTCGGCAGTGTCAGCCAGCTCTTTGATCACCCATCTGTGATCCTGTCCCCTGATCCCAATCTCCCTGAGCAGCTTTGCAGTTGTTGTGGCTACAAAGCCCCCTTTAGCTGCACGGTGGCGCAGTGGTTTAGCACTGTGGCAGCACAGTTTTACCCTCGGCCGGGGGATCGTGGGGATCATGAGATCGTGGGTTCGATCCCAGCCCCCGACCAACAGTGAGCTGTGTGGAGTTTGCATGTTCTCCCCGTGTTGCGCGGGTTTACTCCGGGATTTCTCCGGTTTCCTCCCGCACACCAAAAACATGTAGGTTTAGGGCGCTCGCGCACGCAGCGACCAGCAGCCGGTGGCTTGTCACCAGACTGCAAACCAAGTCTACCTACGGGTACAAATAAGTAACAAAAAAAAAAAAAAAAAAAAGCCCCTACGTCCCACCTCCACCAGGCGCACCTTTATCTTCCAGCCTCTGTCTTCTGCCTCAGCTGCTAAGTTGGAACACTGCAGCTTCTTACGCTCATAAGCTTCCTCAACAGCATCCTCCCAGGGTATTGTCAACTCAATAATATAGGCGAGCTTGGATAAATTAGACCAGATGACGAGATCTAGTCACAGGGTGGTCATTGCAATCTCCGGAGGGAAAATGAGCCTTTGATCCAAGTCAGCTCGCATCTGCCAATCCCTGGCTGCGTTCAGCGGACCCAGATCAAGGAGTGAGGGACCGGTTCTTAGCTTGGCCCCCGCTTGAACAAATGATGGTAGGTGTCGGCGTACATCCTGGTTGTTGAAGGGTTGGGAGTTGATGGATACTCTCTTGCACTCAAGTTTATCGGCTAGACACCTGAGGACTTGGTTATGCCTCCATGTGTATCAACCTTGAGTGAGGCTAGTCCTGCAACCAACCAAGATGTGCTTGAATGTTGCTGGAGCTGTACACAGAGGGCAAGATGGATCCTTTCCAAACCTCAACTGCAGATTTGTAGGAGAGGGCAACACATTATGTATGTAGCTCGGATGATGAAGCTCAGCCTGTTGGATTCCATACTCTCCATGTGATTTTCCTCTTTTCGACACCCTCCCACCTCATCCATCAACCCTGTTTGGCTTGTGCTACAGCTTTGGCCCTTCTGGCTGCTTCCTCCCGTTGATGCACCTCCTCTACCACCATAGTTTGGCGTTCAGCTGGAAATGCCTTTTGCCAGAGAGGTGTCACTGTTCCAAAGCCAAGGCCTCCACTGCCTCGATGGAAGTGGCCCACCACATCACAATGGAGGAGTGCAGATTTGGCCTGTAGAACAACCATGTTTGGGGTCCACTTTCTCCCTGTTGCTAGGGTAGGAGTGGCACCTCTTACTACAGGATCCCGGGAGTTGGTGAGCAACATGTCCAGCCTCACCTTGGCACATCTGAATTCCTCAACCAGGCTAGACAATGGCAGCGACAGGGCTCCATCTCTGTAGAGTCCAATGCTGCTGAGGCATTTTGGAAGGCCAAGCCACTTCCTCACATACAGTGGGGCAAAAAAGTATTTAGTCAGCCACCAATTGTACAAGTTCTCCCACTCAAAAGATGAGAGAGGTCTCCAATTTTCATCATAGGTATACCTCAACTATGAGAGACAAAATGAGAAAAAAAATCCAGAAAATCACATTGTCTGATTTTTAAGATAAGATAAGATAAGATAAGATAAGCCTTTATTAGTCCCACAACGGGAAATTCCAGGATTGCAACAGCACAGGGATAGCAACACTCAGAGCAACAATCAGAAGGCAAGAAAAAAAAAGCAAGAAAGCAGGAGCAGCTAATATACATATGTACATATTACTATAAATATATATATATATATATACTGTATATATGTATATACACACAGACACACAGTGTAGAGCATTGTAGCTGGATGGGATAAATATATGAGTATATAAACACACAGTACGGAGCATTGCAGCTAGATGGAATAAATATGTAAATATATAAACACACAGTGCGGAGCAGTGTAGCTAGATGGAATAATAAGATAAGATAAGATAAGATAAGATAAGCCTTTATTAGTCCCACAATGGGGAAATTCCAGGATTGCAACAGCATAGGGATAGCAACACTCAGAGCAACAATCAGAAGGCAAGAAAAAACAACATCTAATATGTAGATATATAAACACACAGTACGGAGCATTGCAGCTAGGTGGAAAAAATATGTAAATATATAAACAGTGCGGAGCAATGTAGCTAGATGGAATAATATGTAGATGTATAAACACACAGTGTGGAGCATTGTAGCTAGATGGAATGAATATATAGATATATAAATATAAACATAAACATAAACACACCCAGTGCGGAGCATTGTAGCTAGATGGAATAAATATGTAAATGTATAAACACACACAGTGCAGAGCATTGTTGCTAGATGGGATGAAACAGCACAACCGTCTACTTAGTTATCCTACATGGTATGATTATGTGCCCATACATATTCTCACCCTCCGTAGCTACCGGTATTTTCCTAGTTGTATGCCGGAGGGGACCATTGTGTAAGTCTATTGCATCTTTTGCATTCAAAAAACTATTAGGTTGTTACATCTTTTTGCTATCTCTGCGAGCAGCCCTGCTTAGGTTGTACAGTCTGACAGCCGTTGGTAGGAAGGACCTGCGAAACCTCTCGGTTGTGCACCTGGGATGATGTAGTCTGCTGCTAAATGAGCTCCTCAGTGCATTCAGTATGTCCTGCATAGGGTGGAACTCGGACTCCAGCAAAGATGACAGTTTAGCCACCAGATGACAGTTTAGCCACCGTCCTTCTCTCTCCTATCTCCTCCACCGGATCAAGGCGCTGCCCCAGGACGGAGCTAGCTTTCTTGATCAGTTTGTTCAGTCTCTTCGGCTGCAGTAATGCCACTGCCCCAGCAGACCACTCCAAAAGTGATGGCTGATGCCACCACCGTGTCATAGAATGTCTTCAGCAGCGCTCCTTGTACACCAAAAGACCTGAGTCTCCTCAGTAGGAACAGCCTGCGCTGTCCTTTTTTGTAGAGTGCGTCAGTACTGTGTGACCAGTCTAGTCTATTGTTCAGATGAACACCCAGGTACTTGTAGGATGTCACCATCTCAATGTCTGTTCCCTGTATATTTACTGGTGCTGTGAGGGGTTGTCCTTGCCTGTGGCAGTCCACCACCAGCTCCTTAGTTTTCCTCGCGTTGATCTGGAGGCAGTTCCGATGGCACCTGTCCACAAAGTCCTGGATAAGCCCTCTGTACTCAGCTTCATGAGAGATGATGAGGCCAACGATCACAGAGTCATCAGAGAACTTCTGTAGATGGCAGTGTGTTGTGTTGTGTGAGAAGTCCGCAGTATAAAGAGTGAACAGGAAGGGAGCCAACACCGTTCCCTGAGGGGCTCCCATGCTACTGATGATCATGTCGGACACACAGTCCCGGGTTCTCACAAACTGAGGCCGGTTTGTGAGGTAGTCCAGGATCCATGATGACAGGTGCTGGTCCACCCCTGCGCGCAGCAGCTTGTCCTTCAGGATCATCGGTTGGATGGTGTTGAAAGCACTGGAGAAGTCAAAGAACATGATCCTCACCACATTCCCGGGCTTCTCCAGGTGGGACAGAAAACGGTGAAGGAGGAAGATCACCGCATCCTCCACCCCAATGCCATGCTGGTAGGCGAACTGGAGTGGATCCATCGCTGGTTCCACCAGGGGGCGAAGGTGAGCAAAGAGCAGTCTCTCCAGGGTCTTCATCAAGTGGGACATCAAGGCCACTGGTCTGTAGCTGTTCAGGTCTTTGGGGTGGGAAGTTTTTGGTACAGGTACCACACAAGATGTTTTCCACAGCTGTGGTACCCTCCCCAGCTTCAGGCTCAGGTTGAAGATGTACGTCACAATCCCACACAGCTGGTCTGCACAGGACTTGAGGAGCTTTGCGCTGATGCCGTCCGGTCCCGACGCCTTCCTCGCCTTGATCTTCCTCAGCTCCGTCCTCACCTGGGTCCTGGTCAGGGTCAGGATGGGGGGCTGTGTGTTGGGAGTGGGGGGGTGTTGGTGGAGTGGGGAGTGGGCAGCAGGACTCGATGTCTTTACAGGCAGCAATGGTTGTTGTGCAGTCAGGGGGGAGGGTGGTTGGTCAAACCTATTTTAAAGAATTTATTTGCAAATTATGGTGGAAAATAAGTATTTGGTCACCTACAAACAAGCAAGATTTCTGGCTCTCACAAACCTGTAACTTCTTCTTTAAGAGGCTCCTCTGTCCTCCACTTGTTACCTGTATTAATAGCACCTGTTTGAACTCGTTATCAGTATAAAAGACACCTGTCCACAACCTCAAACAGTCAGACTCCAAACTCCACTATGGCCAAGACCAAAGAGCTGTCAAAGGACACCAGAAACAAAATTGTAGACCTGCACCAGGCTGGGAAGACTGAATCTGCAATAGGTAAGCAGCTTGGTGTGAAAAAAAATCAGCTGTGGGAGCAATTATTAGAAAATGGAAGACATACAAGACCACTGATAATCTCCCTCGATCTGGGGCTCCACGCAAGATCTCACCCCGTGGGGTCAAAATGATCACGAGAACGGTGAGCAAAAATCCCAGAACCACATGGGGGGACCTAGTGAATGACCTGCAGAGAGCTGGGACCAAAGTAACAAAGGCTACCATCAGTAACACACTATGCCGCCAGGGACTCAAATCCTGCAGTGCCAGACGTGTCCCCCTGCTTAAGCCAGTACATGTCCAGGCCCGTCTGAAGTTTGCTAGAGAGCATTTGGATGATCCAGAAGAGGATTGGGAGAATGTCATATGGTCAGATGAAACCAAAATAGAACTTTTTGGTAAAAACTCAACTTGTCGTGTTTGGAGGAGAAAGAACACCATACCTACTGTGAAGCATGGGGGTGGAAACATTGTGCTTTGGGGCTGTTTTTCTGCAAAGGTACCAGGACGACTGATCCGTGTAAAGGAAAGAGTGAATGGGGCCATGTATCGTGAGATTCTGAGAGAA
Source organism: Pholidichthys leucotaenia (assembly GCA_020510985.1). Lineage (NCBI taxonomy): Eukaryota > Metazoa > Chordata > Actinopteri > Cichliformes > Pholidichthyidae > Pholidichthys > Pholidichthys leucotaenia. The sequence continues at coordinate 43,242,780 of CM035838.1, read as the reverse complement.
AACCTCCTTCCATCAGCAAGGGCATTGAAGATGAAACGTGGCTGGGTCTTTTAGCATGACAATGATCCCAAACATACCGCCCGGGCAACGAAGGAGTGGCTTTGTAAGAAGCATTTCAAGGTCCTGGAGTGGCCTAGCCAGTCTCCAGATCTCAACCCCATAGAAAATCTTTGGAGGGAGTTGAAAGTCCGTGTTGCCCAGCGACAGCCCCAAAACAACATTGCTCTAGAGGAGATCTGCATGGAGGAATGGGCCAAAATACCAGCAACAGTGTGTGAAAACCTTGTGAAGACTTACAGAAAACGTTTGACCTCTGTCATTGCCAACAAAGGTTATATAACAAAGTATTGAGATGAACTTTTGTTATTGACCAAATACTTATTTTTCACCATAATTTGCAAATAAATTCTTTAAAAATCAGACAATGGGATTTTCTGGATTTTTTTTTCTCATTTTGTCTCTCATAGTTGAGGTATACCTATGATGAAAATTGGAGACCTCTCTCATCTTTTAAGTGGGAGAACGTGCACAATTGGTGGCTGACTAAATACTTTTTTACCCCACTGTAAGCGCTCACTAGCCTTTCCAGATGCTGAGCATGGGTTAGGGAGACTTCATACATGGTCAACGGCCACAGGAGTTTAGGTAGCAGCCCAAACTGGAGGCACCAGAGCTTCAGTTTCCCTGAAAGTGCGGTGTTATTAATCTGCCTGAGGTTGTTAGCCGTGTCCTGCCGGAGTTGTTCAAGTTGTTGAGTGTCTCTTAGGTCTGTGTTATACCATTGTCCGAGGCTCTTGATGGGCTTCTTTAAGACTGTGGGGATTGGTTCATCGCTGATGTGGAACCACACTCCTGTTAGTTGTCTTTTAACAATGGAGATGCTGTGAGATTTGCTTGGCTTAAACTCCATTCTTGCCCACTGGATGTTCTTCTGGAGTTTCTGTAACAGGTGTCTAGTGCTTGGTTTTGTTGTTGTGATGATGGTCGTATCATCCATGTACACTCTAATTGGTGGAAGACGCAGGCCACTTTTGGTCCTCTCGCCACCCACTACCCAACGGGATGCCCGTATGATCACTCCCATTGCCATGACGAATGCTAGGGGGAAAATGGTACATCCTGCCATAATGCCCCTTTCCAGGTGCTGCCAGGCTGTGGTGTTGTTCTTGACTGTCACACAAAACTGGATTTCCAGTCTAGTCTTCTGCTGATCGCGACACCCAGGTATTTATAGTTCTCCACTACCCCCACAACCTCCCCCCTAATTTGCAATGGCTGTGAAGGTATTCTCTTCTTCTTGAAGTCAGTCACCATCTCTCTGGTCTTGCTGACGTTCAATCTCAGGTGATTCCTATAATATAATAGAAAATAATGCATCTTTGCTCATTTTATTTTTGATTTTTAATTTATGAGGAAAACCTCACAAATTTATTAAAGTCTCAAATGTACAAGAAAAAAAGCCCTAAATTAGCATTACACACAAATTATGAGGAAAAAATTGATTTAAGTAGGAAAAATCTTGAAGGAAATTTAAAATAAAAGTGCCATAAATTTAGGAGAAAAACCTCAAACTGTCCAAATTACTGAGTCACATCTCAGTAATTTCTTAACTATTTTGGGGTAACTACTCTTATGTATATTTGAGTAATAATATACAAAGATAACGTACGTTTACTTGTGTACAGTTTTCAGCTACTCTACCACCTAGAGATTTTTTTATTGAAAATGTGGAAAATTTTTAAGTGAATTTGGAGAGTTCCCATAAATTACTTTCTTATGATTATGTTTATTCTTTAAATTATACCTTTTAAGAAAATTTTCAAACGTCATGAAAATTGAAACTTTGTGAAGAATTTTTGCTCATAGATTGACATTTTTTTCTTGAATTTGTGACTTTTGTGTCATAAACTGGCATCTCTTGACATAACGCACGGCTCAGGAGACGCACACACACAGGCTCAGAGTAGTTCAAATAGTTTATTAACAACAGGCGTGAATGAGTGCGTGTCTGTGGGATGTCAATGTGTTGGTGGTGGCGTCTGCTTCAGGCACAGAGGCAGGTGACCGTTCAGCCGAGCAACCCTATGGAAAAAGCACAGGGAGAGAGTGACGGGCATACACCAACACAGAGGAGATTATGGCGAGAGAAGGACTTACTTGGATGGGCAGGATAGCTGGCACAGCAAGGGACGAAACCCGGGGGACAGCCACCTGGAGAGCTCGGTGCAGCAGCGAGGAGTAGGCGTTGGAGGGAAGACGTCCGCCGCCGGGAAATCCACCTGTGCACAGGGGAGCAGACTGGAGAGAGAAGGTAAGGCTTCTTACCCAAACAATTGTGCTGAAGATTGTAGATGACTCACTACGGTGAGGAACGAAGTCTGACGGCTTCAGGCCGAGGCTCCGGGCGAGGCGGCCTTTATCCCTCGCCGCTGATGATGATCAGGTGCGTGAGCAGGTGGCGCCGCTGATGAATGGCGCAGCGTGACAGTACTCCCCCCTCTAGCAGCGCCTCCTGGCGATGGCTTATCCGGGTGCGCTCGGTGGAAGTCCGCGATGAGCGATGGGTCCAACACGAACGATGGGGGCACCCACTGTCGATGCTCGGGCCCATAGCCCTCCCAGTCCACCAAGTATTGCAACCCACGACCCCGGCGCCGGGAGTCCAGGATGGAGGAGACAGACCAGGCCGGATGGCCACCAATCATCCGGGGCGCGGGTTGCGCAGCAGGAGGGGGGCAAAGGGGGTCGGTGACTGCCAGCTTCACCTTTGACACGTGGAAGGTGGGATGGATGCGGAGGGAGGGGGGAATAGCCACGCGCACAGCCACCGGGTTGACGATCCGGGTGATGGGATAGGGACCCATGAAGCGCTGTGCCAGCTTTCTCCTCTCGCCTTGTAGGGTGACGTCCTGGGTGGAAACGTAGACACGTTGCCCAACTCTGTACGCCGGGGCAGGTCTTCTATGCCGGTCCGCCACAGTCCTGTTGCGCTCCGCTGTGCGTAAAAGCGCATTACGCGCGGCAGTCCAGATGGAGCGGAACTGCCTGAGATGTACTTTAACTGAGGGGACAGTTACCTCACTCTCCTGCTCAGGAAACAGCGGGGGGTCGTAACCCAGGGATGCCTTGAAGGGAGACATCCCCGTAGCAGAAGAGCGAGCGGTATTATGCGCATACTCAACCCAGGCAAGATGGTTGCTCCAGGACGTTGGTTTGGATGAGGTCACACAGCGGAGCGCAGCCTCCAGCTCCTGGTTGGTCCGCTCACACTGCCCGTTGGACTGGGGGTGATGGCCGGAGGAGAGGCTCACCTTGGCTCCGATGGCGTTACAGAATGACCTCCAAACCTCGGATGAAAATTGGGGGCCCCGGTCCGAGACCACGTCCACCGGAATCCCGTGCAGCCTGACCACGTGTTGGATGAGGAGATCCGCCGTCTCCAGGGCAGTAGGGAGACCTTGCAGGGGGACGAAGTGCGCCGCCTTGGAGAAACGGTCCACGATGGTCAGGATGGTGTCAAAGGAGTTGGAAACGGGGAGTCCGGTGATGAAATCCAACGCGATGTGCGACCAGGGCCTGCCAGGAACGGGCAGGGGCTGGAGCAGACCCGCTGGAGGGGCATTTCCCGACTTGCAGGTGGCACAGATTGGGCAAGCCCGGGCGTAGCGGGCTGCGTCCCTCCGCAGGCCTGGCCACCAAAAGGACCGTTGGAGGAGGTTGATCATCCAGGAGGTGCCGGGATGACAGGTGAGCCGGGAGGTGTGGAGCCAGTGGATGACCTCTCCTCGGACCGCAGATGGCACGAACAGTCTTCCTTCTGGTCCGCCGCCAGGATCAGGTTCCACCTCCTGCGCCTTCCGGATCTTGCTCCTGATGTCCCAAGAGATGGCACCCACGACGCACGACCTGGGCAGGATGGTGTGGGGCGTCTCCTCAGCCTCCACGGGGGTAAACTGCCTAGAGAGGGCGTCAGGCAGGCCGTTCTTGGAGCCTGGCCTGAAGGTGATGGTAAAATGGAACCTGGCGAAGAACAAAGACCAGCGCGCCTGGCGGGCATTCAGGCGCTTGGCAGATCGTAAATATTCTAAGTTCTTGTGGTCCGTCAGGACCACGAACGGCAGGTCCGCCCCCTCTAGCCAGTGGGGCCACTCCTGTAAGGCGAGTTTGATGGCCAGGAGCTCTCTGTCCCCCACATCGTAGTTCCTCTCCGCCGGGGACAGGCGCCGGGAGAAGAAGGCACAAGGTTGTTTGGCGCCATCGTCCGGTGACCGCTGGGATAAAACTGCCCCCACTCCCGTGTCCGAGGCATCCACCTCCACGATGCACTGTAGCGCGGGGTCGACCTGGCGAAGAACCCGGGAGGAGGAGAATTCCGCCTTCAGCGCCTTAAAGGCAGCAGCGACCTCTTCTGTCCACTGGAACAGGACCTTCGGGGACGTGAGGCGGGTCAGCGGTCCGACGATCGAGCTGAAGTTGGGCACAAAGCGGCGGTAGAAATTGGCGAAGCCAACAAATTGTTGCACCTGCTTCCAGGATGCGGGAGTAGGCCACTCCACCACTGCCTTCACCTTCTCTGGGTCTGGGAGCACCTGGTCTTGAGAGATGATGAATCCCAGGAAGGATGTGGTCCTAGCGTAGAATTCGCACTTTTCAGCCTTCACGTAGAGCCGATTCTCCAGCAGTCTTTGGAGGACCCGCCTCACATGGACCTGGTGCTCGTCCCTGGACCTGGAGAAGATAAGGATGTCGTCCAGGTAGACGAACACAAAGAGGCCGATGAAATCCCGGAGGACATCGTTGATGAGGCGCTGAAAGACGGCAGGAGCGTTGGTTAACCCGAACGGCATGACTAGGTACTCAAAGTGGCCGTTCGGGGTACGGAAGGCTGTCTTCCATTCATCTCCCTCCCGGATCCTGACGAGGTGGTAAGCGCTGCGTAGATCCAGCTTGGTAAACCAGGTCGCCCCCTGGAGGGAGTGGAAGGCAGTGTCCATGAGGGGCAGGGTGTAACGGTCCCTCTCAGTGATGTCATTGAACGCACGGTAGTCTATGCAGGGGCAGAGGGACCCGTCCTTTTTCCCGACGAAGAAGAACCCTGCCCCCACGGGTGACGACGATGGGCGAATTATCCCAGCGCTCAGTGATTCCTTCAGGTAGGTGTTCATGGTCTCCTTCTCCGGCGCAGACAGGCTGTAGAGCCGACCAGAAGGTAAGGGGGCCCCCTGGCGGAGGTTGATGGCACAGTCATAGGGCCGATGAGGGGGAAGAGACATAGCTTTCGCCTTGCTAAACACCATACCCAGGTCATGAAATTCCGGAGGCACCAGAGACAGGTCCGGAGGTGCTGCGTCCGCCACAGGGGAGGAAGCGGACGGGGAGCAGGCAGCGGACTGAAGGCAGGTGCCCATACAAAACGTGCTCCATGCCGATACCCCAGCTGACTTCCAGTCCAGGACAGGGTTGTGGAGGCGTAGCCAGGGATACCCCAGGATGACGGGCGACACAGAGTTGGGCAGGACGTAAAAAACCATTTCCTCCCGGTGATTCCCTGAGATGATAACTGGGACGGGAATGGTCTGATGAGAAACTCTCCCAAGGGAGGCACAAGAGAGAGTGACCAGGGAGATGGGGTTTCTCAGTGCCTGACAGCGGATGCCCAATCGGGTTGCCAGGCTTTGTGAAATGAAGCTGCCTTCTGCGCCCGAATCCACCAGTGCGTGGGTGAGATGCCCAGTGGGGTTATGGCAGAAACGGATGGGCAGCTTCAATTGGGAATGAGTGTTTAACCGGTTGAGATCCGCGAGGCCCCCTACAGCGATTCGCGGACCCCGCCGACTGGCTTTCCGTGGGCAGAGCTCCACAGTGTGTTGGCCACCCCCGCAATACATGCAGAGGTCCAACTCACGGCGGCGTTGTTTCTCCGCAGGGGAAAGCTTCGTCCAGCCCGTCACCATCGGCTCCGACTCCTCGGGGCACGATGCTGGCGGCGCCGCCAGGGGGCGAGCTTGGAACAGGTGCGGCGAGACTCCACGAGGGCGAGAAGAAGACGACTTCCGCCCCGAGGAGCGCTCGCGCAGCCTGTTATCCAAACTTATCGCTAAGGATGTCAGCTCCGCTAGCGTCTCAGGAATATCCCGTCCAGCCAGTTCATCCCTCAGATCGTCATTGAGGCTGCGGAGGAAAAGACTGCAGAGGGGACGTTCCTCCCAGCCTAATTCCTCCGCCGCTACCCGGAAGTCAACCGCGTAGTCTGCGGCCGACCGGCTTCCCTGCCGGAGGGCGAGAAGCCAATCGATCTGGACCGTCTCGGTTAGAGAATGGTCAAATACCTCCAGGAAGCGCCTCACGAATTGGTTATATGTGAGGGTGGCATAACTGGGTCTCGCCATAACGGCGTAGGCCCACGTTAATGCCCGCCCCTCCAGGAGATTCCCGATATAACCAATTCGGCTATGATCTGAGGGAAAATCTCCGGGCACGCGGTGGAAGACGGATTCACACTGCATAATAAACCCCCGCGCTCTGCCGAGCTTACCGCTAAAGCGGGCGGGGGTTGGAACAGGTGTGAGCCGAACCGGTGCATTCGGAGCCAGCTGGACGGCCACTGGAGCAGCAGGAGCCGCGCCACCCTGACGAGCCGGGGGGAACGGCTGTTGAGGATCCAAGCGGCCCAACCGGTTAGTTAAATTCAATAAGTGATTAAAAATCACCTGTTGCTGATAGACTATATGATCCACTCGAGCCTCGAGAGTGGAAAACCGGTGTGCGAGCCCGCCGTCTGCCGAGCCGCTCTGCTGAAGCCGTACTGACATAACGCACGGCTCAGGAGACGCACACACACAGGCTCAGAGTAGTTCAAATAGTTTATTAACAACAGGCGTGAATGAGTGCGTGTCTGTGGGATGTCAATGTGTTGGTGGTGGCGTCTGCTTCAGGCACAGAGGCAGGTGACCGTTCAGCCGAGCAACCCTATGGAAAAAGCACAGGGAGAGAGTGACGGGCATACACCAACACAGAGGAGATTATGGCGAGAGAAGGACTTACTTGGATGGGCAGGATAGCTGGCACAGCAAGGGACGAAACCCGGGGGACAGCCACCTGGAGAGCTCGGTGCAGCAGCGAGGAGTAGGCGTTGGAGGGAAGACGTCCGCCGCCGGGAAATCCACCTGTGCACAGGGGAGCAGACTGGAGAGAGAAGGTAAGGCTTCTTACCCAAACAATTGTGCTGAAGATTGTAGATGACTCACTACGGTGAGGAACGAAGTCTGACGGCTTCAGGCCGAGGCTCTGGGCGAGGCGGCCTTTATCCCTCGCCGCTGATGATGATCAGGTGCGTGAGCAGGTGGCGCCGCTGATGAATGGCGCGGCGTGACATCTCTGTTTCTTTCATCTTGGCATTTTTGCCTTAGTAATTGTCCCTCATCTCTCCACTGATTTTTTTCCTTAATTTTTTAATTAATGCAAATGAACTACATTTCTCTTGTGATTTTCTGACCTTTTGTCTCAAAAATTCATTAATTTACTTTTTCTTAATGAATTCAGTAAATCTTTTAAATAACTTCCTGTGTTTACATTCTCAGTGACTGTAATTGTACATATGTGAATTTTTTCCTCATAAATGTGCAACTTTTGCCATGAATTTGTAACTTTTATCTTTTAAATTCAAGGTTGTTTTTCTTGTAATTTTGCATTTTCTCTCTCATGAATTTAGCACATATTTTAAATAAATGGGCATTTGTCCCTATCAGTTTGTTATGTTTTAGTAAATTTGAAACTTTTATTGTACTGTATATATGTTTGTGATGTGTTTTTTCTTGTAATTATGTGTGTCATGATTCCTCGTGCGCCATAATGCGGCACACGAGGGAAGGAATGGAAAACCTAAGAGATGGAGTAGAACGTGCCATTTGTTAACATAAACTCCCACAAAAATAACAAGTCCAGTCAATCACGAAAATACAGAGAACTGAAATGGTGAAATAAGGCCACCAAACATGCAGGAACACCACCTGGATGCTCTACAGCCCGGCGGGGGAATTGCCTAGTGCTGCAGGGCTGCTGTTGGCGCAAGGAGAAAGGCAAACATTAAACTTACGGGACCAGAGTGATCCGGGGCTGTCCATGCAGTCTGGAGGATGAGGAAGTAAGCTGGGTCAGCCACGAACATCAAAGGATTAACCGTACTTGCAATGACAGGCTGAACAAATACGAAGGTGATGAATGCATACATGTACGTGGATAAACTAGTTGCCAAGTATGGAGGTGAATGCGCCAACAATCTCTTTCCACAAACGCAACGTATTTATAATCCTGATGCAAACGAGGAAAGAGATTGCCGCTGTGAGGAAACCTGGGCTGAACATAATTGAACCAGGTGTGTAGGAGTGCAGTGTACGAGTGTGTGAATGGGAATGAATGGAGTGTGTGTGTGTGTTTGTGTGTGGGAACACTCATGATGAAGCACAGCTAATGGCACTTGACAGGAGGAGGGGGCGTGCCCGAGCTGTCAGGGAGTGAAGGACCCAAACAGCTCCCTGACGCGCTTGACGGAAAATAGGGCAAAAATAAACAATAAGTCAGAACTGGGTTTGGAACAGCCAAACCCAGATTCATGACAGTGTGGCTTTTTCTCAAAGTTTTGCATCTTTGGAAAATTTTGAAACTTTAAGCTTATGACAAAATATTTATGCAAAATAGATACTTTCTTTCTTTCTTTCTTTCTTTCTTTTAAACCACAGGGATTCACTTGTTAAGGGCAAAAGTGTGATAATTCTGACCTCTGTTAGTTGATTAAGTGTGATGGCTGAGTGTTGCTACTTAACAAATTGGACCAAAAATGCCAGGGCTGATTTTTTTTGTCCTAGTCCAGCCCTGGCTAAGACAGCTAGCAGCAGATGGTTTTCTTTAATGGTTGCATTGTCAGTCAACCACTGTGCGCAGTTTGAATTTGAGAGAAAAAAGCTGTTGTTGTTTTGGTATCAGCAAAATATTTCATCCAAGCTGTCACTGTTTTTATGTATCACCATGTTCACTATGAAAGATGATAACTCTAACAAAATGATGTGTGTGTGGGGGGGGGGGGCGTCTGTGGGTGTCTGTGGTGGTGGAGCTCACTGGGTGCTCAGCACCCCTAAAACTCTGATCCTAGAACCGCCCCTGGTTAAACACTTAAATTCTACAAAGCGCTTCTCCTACATTTCAAACAACAACAAAAAAAAAATTACCACACCATAAAGCCTATTGCCTAGTATTCGATATGAAGTCCTTTGTTTTATTTTCCGTTGAATGGAAAATATTTCAAAGGAAGATGTGGATGTGAAGCATATAAAACATCTGTTTGATGTTATGATAATGTCAGCACGAAATTGCGGCACAAGTTTACCCTGATTACTTTCAAATTCATTCAAATCATTAGTGGATGATCCCCAGTGATTTACAGAGTGATTTGGCCAAAATTGTGATTTTAACAGCCATTTTTTACGATTTTTTTTTTTTATAATGAAGTGATCCTGTGTCCTGATGATATCAAGTGATGACTTGTTTCAGGTGCTATTTTTTTTCCTATTGCAAACATGTCTTTTGTTGTATTTTTCATTTCAAAATTCTCCACACATCTTTAATGGGGGACACTGTAGGCCAGAACTGTAGGCAGGCTGGTGACTGTTCTTAAATGCAGTTCCGTCTGAGGGATCGGAGATGACCTTCATGCAATGAAATTCCACCAGATTCCTTGAATTGTTTAATGCAGTGAAGAGGGAGAAATATTATTACAGTAGATGCCTCTCAGATGATGCTGTTACCAAATTTATGCAGATTGTTTCCTCTATGCCATGTGTCATCACAACGGAAATAAGCTATAGACAGCTTGCTCCTTCTGTAATTGATAACATGGTGGATAGTGTTACAGCTTCTCTGCATCAGACTCTAGACTTGGTGGCCCCCTTAAAAAAGAAAAAGTCTAATCAGAGATTTCTAACTCCTTGGTTCAACACAGAAACTCGTAGCTTAAAACAGAAGACTCGTCAATTAGAAAGAAAATGGCGCTCCACTAATTTAGATGAAATCTATTTAGCTTGGAGAAATCATCTTTTAATTTATAAAAAATCTCTTAGAAAAGCTAGAACGAGTTATTACTCTGCATTAATAGAAGAGAACAAGAATAATCCCAGGTTTCTTTTCAGTACTGTAGCCAGGTTGACAAAGAGTCAGGACTCTGTCAATCCTAGTATTCCCTTAGAGCTTACTAGTCAGGACTTTATGAACTTTTTCAATAATAAAATTTCATCCATCAGAGATAAAATCAATCAGATTCTTCCCACAGTTAACTTAAATACTGTAACTACTACAACTCCTTCTATTGATGTCTGTCTTGATGAGTTTACTCCAATCGACCTTTGTGAGTTAGACAAAATAGTTTCCTCATCCAAACCTTCAACTTGTCTTTTAGACCCTATTCCTACCAGGTTATTTAAAGAAGTCTTCCCACTTATTGGTAGCTTTATTCTTCATATAATCAATTCTTCATTAACTTTAGGCCATGTACCGCAGGCTTTTAAAACGGCTGTAATTAAACCCTTACTCAAAAAGCCAACGCTAGATCCAGGAGCTTTAGCTAACTATAGACCAATCTCTAATCTCCCTTTCATTTCAAAAATCTTAGAAAGAGTTGTTGCTACGCAATTATTTGACCACCTGCAGGGAAATGGTTTACTTGAAGAGTTTCAATCTGGGTTTAGAATCCATCATAGTACTGAAACAGCCTTAGTGAAGGTCACTAACGACCTCCTCATCGCATCTGATAATGGACTGGTTTCTGTACTTGTCCTTTTAGACCTTAGTGCAACTTTTGATACTATCGATCATAATATTCTACTTGATAGATTAGAACACTATGTTGGACTTAATGGAACTTCATTGCAGTGGTTTAGATCTTATTTATCTGATAGGTTCCAGTTTGTTCATGTAAGTAATGAGTTTTCTTTCAACTCAAAGCTTAGTCATGGAGTTCCACAGGGATCTGTGCTAGGCCCTACTTTTTTTAGTTTATATATGCTTCCGTTAGGCAACATTATTAGAAAGCACTGTATACGTTTTCATTGTTATGCAGATGACACACAATTATACCTGTCAATGAAGCCAGATGATAGTAATCAATTAGCCAAGTTAGAAGCCTGTCTTAAGGAAATCAAAGCTTGGATGACTTGTAATTTCCTGCTATTAAATTCAGATAAGACTGAAGTCATTCTTGTTGGTCCAAAAAACCTTAGACATTCCTTTCCAAATCAAACTTTCAGTTTGGATGCGGTTACTCTTTCTCTTAATAGCTCTGTGAGGAACCTTGGAATTATTTTTGATCAGGATCTGTCCTTCAATTCACATATTAAATTTGTTTCTAAGACTGCCTTCTATCATTTGCGTAATATTGCCAAGATCAGGAGCATCTTGTCTCAGAGTGATGCTGAGAAACTGATCCACACTTTTGTTAGCTCAAGATTAGATTATTGTAATTCTTTATTATCAGGCTGTTCTAAAACATCTTTAAAAAGTCTTCAGCTGATCCAAAATGCTGCAGCAAGAGTTTTAACAGGTACTAGAAAGAGAGATCATATCTCTCCAGTTCTGGCCTCCCTTCATTGGCTTCCCATAGAGTTTAGAATTAAGTTTAAAATCCTTCTTTTTACTTACAAAGCTCTAAACAATCAGGCTCCTTTTTATTTAAAAGATCTGATACTACCGTATTATCCTAACAGAGCACTACGCTCCCAAAATGCAGGATTACTTGTAATACCTAGAATCTCCAAAAGTACAATGGGAGGCAGAGCCTTCAGTTATCAAGCTCCTCTCCTGTGGAACCAGCTGCCAATCTGGATTCGGGAGTCAGACTCGATCTCTGTTTTTAACTAACTAACTAACTAACTAACCTGCACTTATATAGCGCTTTTCTAGTCACAAAGACCACTCAAAGCGCTTTCATTAATACTAACCCTCTATTCTAAGGGCCTATAGGAAACAGATATCTAGGGACAATTTAGAACAGCCAATTAACCTAACATGCATGTTTTTGGCATGTGGGAGGAAACCGGAGAAATCCCGGAGTAAACCCACGCAACACGGGGAGAACATGCAAACTCCACACAGATCACTGTTGGTCGGGGGCTGGGATCGAACCCACGATCCCACGATCCCCACAATCCCCCGGCCAAGGGTAAACTGTGCTGCCGCAGTGCTAACCATTGCGCCACCGTGCAGCCCATAAGAATAGGGAATTTAAGAATAGGGCTAAAACCTACCTTTTTGATATAGCCTACAATTAGGGAGGGATCATGTGTTTCTGAACCCTCCCTTAGTTATGCTGCTAATAGGTTTAGTCAGCCGGGGGACCTCCAGTAATGCACTGGACTTCACTCCTTTCCTCACTCTCAATGAAATATTTTTTTTGCTGGTCATTAACATTTGTTTGTTCTCTCCCATAGATTGAGTCCCCATCGTGCTGTTTGCTCTCTACATGTCTGTTCTTTTCTTCTTCTCTATCCCCTCACCCCCCAGCCAGTCGCAGCAGATGACTGCCCCTCCCTGAGCCTGGTTCTGCTGGAGGTTTCTTCCTGTTAAAAGGGAGTTTTTCCTCTCCACCGATGCCAAGTGCTTGCTCACAGGGGATCGCCTGATTGCTGGGGTCTTTCTGCAACTGTGGGGGTTCCCCCTACAGTTGATAGTGCTATGAGATGACTGTTGTTGTGAAATGGCGCTATATAAATAAAGTTGAATTGAATTGAATTGATTATGCAAATCCCTTCCAATCTTTCTTTATGGAACATTGTTTTTAAACACTAATAATGTTCTCAGATTTTTTTGACAAACTGGAGATCCTTAGCCCATCAGCCTTTTTGTGGATACTGCTTTTAAACCACATCATTATCATGACATCACTATAAATGCTCTTTCTTTCTTTAAAGCAATTCTTCGTGCACTCTTTTGGACCTTTCACATCCTCATATTTATGACAGCTTTCCAGTGAGTGGTTTATGGAGGGAGAGGAGGTCTGTAGACGGGAGGAGGGGTTCTCCTCCGTCAGCTCGGCCCGCCTCCTGCTGTCTGTCCGGGGGGCTGGAGGCGAGGCGGAGGGCCGCTTTCTGTGAGCCGTCGCTTCGGTGAAATCCAGGGAGAAGCGCGGACAACATGACGGCCAGCATCAGGTACAAAAGCCGGATCCCGGTCAAAACAGGTGAGCCAGCTTTCTGTGGTTGTTTACGTGAAGAAAAAAAGAGCTGAAGTGGGGCTCGTGGCAGTGATGGCTTCATGTTTCTGTCTCCGCATCCTTGCACCTGCTCCTCCCTCTCATCCACCCTGATGCCCAACAGAGGACAGCACAGAGGTAGGAAGCATTATTTTAGTCTGTTTTTCACGATATTAAACGCAGTTCAGGGCGATGATTGCTCTAACGTGTCACCTGTGCACAAAACAATACATGCAGCATCGTCTGTAGCATTTCAGAGCGCATGTTTTTGCACCTTCTTTTTTTTTTTTTTTTTTTACATGTGCGCGCTATTTTCTCGGATTAATAATCTTAGCCATGCCATCACAGGCTGGCAGGCGGGGAAGGGGAAGGGGGGGGGGGTGTATTAGGTTTCATTTTTAGACACGTATGTGGAGCAGGCCAGCGTGGTGATGGTGGTGACGGTACCCAGAGGCTGCAGCAGCATCCCTCCAGCTCCATCCTCACCCCGCTGCCTGCACATTCCTCAGCCGTTATCGGTCACCCATTCTGACACTGACCTAAATGTGAGCATTGCATCGGCCACGACTCCCGGTCGCGGTGTGGGCTGTTGGCGTGGCAGGTCTCCCTGAGCGTTGGTCGGCTGCCACACGAGCCTGCAGGGGGGGGGTCTGGCTCTCATCACCTGCGCCCTCCTCCCCCTCCTGCTCCTGCTCCTGTAGCACTAGCTGCTAACGTCATAGGAAAGCGCCATTCGAGCGCCTTTTTATCCCCCAAAATAGAGCTGCAAATACTGGCCTGTCAACATAATGGAGAGTTTTGTTTTATCTTAAATGTGAAACTTTTCTCTCGTGAATACGTGACTTTTCTTGTACGTTTGCAACATTTTTCACATTTTAATCTTAAATTTGAAAAATTTCTCCAATCTAAAAAAAAAAAAAAAAATCTATTTTAAATTAGCCTATTATTTGCATGATTTTTTTTTCTCTTTTAATTTGTGACTTTACAAGCTGCACATTTTTTCTTGCTAATTTGCAACTTTTTGCTTGGGAATTTGCAAATAATTTAGTCACACGTGCAGAATTATTCTTATGAATCTGCACTTTTATTATAACATTTGCTACTCACCTTGTCAATTTGCTCCCTTTTCTTTAAGTTGTGACATTTTTCTCATTGTGATAGTTTTATTAATTATACGACTTTTTACCTACAAATTGATGACTTATTTTCATTTCTTAATCAAAACTTTATTAAGGATACGCACAACAAGAAAAATAGGTCCATAGAGCAAGGAAAAGTAAGATAAAATCTAAAATTCAAATATAAATGTGATAAAAGAATGATAAATGATGATAATAAACAAAAATTCATATATATTATTTGTAAAGGTGCATTTTTTTCTTTTAAATGTACACATTTTTTTTTTCAGTTGTAGTCTTTTCAAAGCTGGTTCTACGTGAAGAGCTGTATGTAGCTCATGCATGCAGACGCATCAGAAATCCACATCAGCGTTGGCTGTAACTGCTGGAATCACTGTGGCCGCATGAATTCACCGCTGCAGCCCCACGCGCAAACACACATGGAAAAAAAAAAAAAGCTACAGTTCAAATTAAAACAGCTCTTTCCCTCCTGCTCCAAATGTCCTTGGACCAAGCATGCTTCACTTGTACTCATTATGAAGACTGTAGAGCTTTAACACCTTCTGTTGGTGGCTGTCATTGCTCCTTCACTCCCAACACGTCCTCTACTGTACATCTGACCCTGGTCGAGAACCTCATAGCATGAACCCTCCAGCCTGCGAAAGAGAGGAGGGCTGACTGACTTAATGCTGAGGTCATGAGTGCTAAAATAATCACACCTGATAATCAGTCTTAAAATCAATGTTTTTAAAGCGCTCCCATTCCCTCTTCTGCTTTTCTTTCCATGCTTCTCCCAGTCACGTCATCCTAAACGCTCACTTCCATGGCTGTGATATGGTTGCCAGGAAACGGTCTTTTTTTTTTTTTGAAAAATCCATTTTTATCATTTCTCTGATGCGAAGGAGTGGACGACGCCATCTGACCTACCCACAATCCCATGCAGGGAATATTCTGTGCATGTGTGTGTGGGGGTGGGTGGCTGTATGTGGGTGGATAGTCGCCCAATATTTTTTTTTCCATCAGTGAAGGAGCAAGTCAAAATCACAGTTTTATCAACACTTTGCTGCGATGTGTCACCCTGATAGAGCGACATGTAGAAGATGTATCACCCGTTAGTATGATCAGCACTGGGAAAACTCAACTTTTTAAAAACCCCTTCCTGTCTGTCTTCATAAATGCTGATGCACTTAAATCATTCTCACAAGGCAGTCTGTGTGTATCAGTGTGTGTTGCATTAGGCTGCAGGAAGAGGAATGAATGCAAATTAGTTCACTTGAATGGAATTGTAAAATATGAATTTTCTATATGTTAATAGGCATACTGTCTATAGAATTTAAAAAATGTAAAAGTAGGACTAAGGGTGTGACAACTTATTGACTGTGTGGCCTTCAACTTCATCTTTGTCTCTACATGAATTAGAAAAACTGATTTGGCGATAATGTCCAGCTGACTGTAAGTGCAGTAACTGACAGTCACCTTAGAAGAAAAAACTGTTAAGAGTTGAATTATTGGTCATAATGATACGTGTTTTGGTTAGTCGTGGTTACAAACATTTGTGTGGCATGTGTCCTCCACCACTATATACTGTACGTCTGCCAGGCGGACTTTCCAGTTGACCTCTAACCTCATTTCATTTGTGTTTATTTTAACTTTTGTATTTTATCACTGCAGATTATTTTCAGACTTCTAGAAAGTGAGAAACTTGTGACACCTATTATTTGCATTCAAGTGTTAATCTATTCAGTAGGGCAACACTCACACCTCAGCTGATTTACTAGAATGCAGCAAAGACGAAACCCTTGACAGAAAAAAAAAAGTTCTTTCAGAGGATGGTACCAGCTTAGTGGTGATTTTGAGGAAGTGTCTCCACATTATCACACTGTAGGACTATCTCTGTTTAGGAAGTCAGGTCAGGTCAAGAGATTTTTCTCTGCGGCGGTGAACAGATGTGTGATGCTGCGCACGCGTGTCACTTCACTTCAGATACACTCTCACCGCTCTTTCACTCATTATTTATTTTGCCTGTGTGTGCACGCGCGCGCGCGCGCACACACACACACACACACACACACACACACACACACACACACACACATATGGCAACCCAGTGAGGAGGACCAGCTGCAGAGCAGGAGCAGCTCCTCTAAAAGTGTGTGTGTGTGTGTGGGGGGGGGGTATTAAAGTGTAGGATTTAGACCCACTGCAGCTCCTCTTCATCCATGTGGTATCAAGGAAATGTGTACAAATAATACACTATTTGAAGGTGATTTTTAAAGGGGTCATTGCACTTTTTTTCTTTCTTGCATAACAGCTCACACGTCTTAATAAAAAGTTTGTGATATATTTTGTTCAGATTTTCTTTAATTACTGCAGCATCATCTTTTGCAGACTTTCTCAGAACAGCTGGTTTCAGTGCATGTCTCTTTAAATCTCTTAAGAACACATTTAAGTCTACCCTCTGTCTTACGTCCTGATTGCTAATCTTAGTTTTCTAGCTCCTAGCGTGGATCAAGCCTGAGCTAACTAATGTAAATTTGTCTTCAAGAATGAATGAAATAATGCATCACTGGTGGACGGGGTGTGTGGTTTCATTGGTTGGGATATGACCCTTCCCTCGTGTACAGTAAGACCAGAAACAATTGTGAATGAGTGGCTAAACTACTAGCTTCAGCTCGCTGCCTTTGGTCCCAGAGATAATACTACAAGAAAATAGGTTAAAATAATATCTGAGAACAGCATATATGGTCAAGTGTTGTAAATGAACAAGGATTCCACTGAGGGTGAATAACAGTTAAGCTAACGCCAGACGGCCTATTTGTCACTTTCTCCCTGCTGATGTGAGCTCCTAATGCAGTTACTGACCGACACCAACCGCCTAGCTAAGCTAATGCTAAAGGATTGATGTAGCATCATGGTGAAAATTGAACAAAATAAGCCAGAATGACACAAGATATATTATCAACTGTGACTTAGTAAACCAGGTGGAAACAGTGATGTCTGTTACCTTGGATTTCCACTGACTCCGGATGCAGTGCGTTACATCCACGATACCATTTGAGTCTTGCAGCCATCCCCACCAGCTCCGTTTGTGTTTTGAAGAGACACGGATAAGAACAGGGTTCAAATTACAAGATCACACAAGAATGATATAAAATAAAGCAAAAACTCGAGAACTCAAGAAAAACCGGAGAGAGACTGAGGAGGACCATTTGTGATCATGTGATAACGACAAGGAAATGTTACATTCCGGCTTGATTTTTGTGCCCAGATTCATATGTAGCCCATTAATGTAAATTCTGGGAAGTGTTTGTATGTTATGTAAAAGTTTTCAATCTTCTCTGACACAGTGGTGGAGGAGTAGACCTCAGAAAATAACTGGCAATGAATGAAACAGTTATTCAATACAGTAGATAATCGGGGCTTTTCCTTGCCGACTGGATCGTGGCATCCAGCAAAATAGACTCGTGTATTTTTAGTGATTTGAATCCGGCTCCACGATGGTCTGGTCCAGGTGAGGAGCAGATCATTGACTAGAATAGGAACTATTTGCGGCGGAGACCGAATCACAGCTATAACAAACTGCATCCAGAGTCAGTGGAAGTCCTGGGTTAGGGTGACTGAAATCCAAAGAAAATAAGAATATAAACCAACAAGCTTCCTAGTACCACTGTTAGTTCTGAAGCTAGCACCTTTGGCTCCCCACCCATCTACATGACTGACAGTTAGGTTGGCCAGTAATAGAGAAGCAGGCAGGTGTCAGGGCGAGGGATGTTTTCCTTTTTAGTGACATATAGGAACAAACACGGAAGAGTTAAAATGGCTTCTTGAAGAGAAAGATGATACAAAGGCTGTGTGTGTGTTTTTAGAGAAGTGTGTTTTGATAAGTTTTCGATAATCACGTGACCAAAAAGACACATTTCAGAAGGTTAAAACCTAAACACAATTTTTCAGTCAATTGCCCCTTTAAGCGTTTCTTATGAAATTTTGCGTGAAAACTACCCTCATTAATAGTGCCACTGCATTTCACCATTTCAAAAAAACACTCAGTTCTTATGATGGAAGGTGGGGGTGGATGGAGGCAGCAGGAGATGGGAGCTTGAGTCCAGCTGGTGCCCTTGCTTCTATGGCCATCTGCCTTTACTTTGCATTTTACTTGCAGTTGCCTGATACTTATTTTACTCACTAAAGAAGACACATTTTTGGGTGGTTAGGGTTAAGCAGCTTGATTGTGCAGTGGTTAGCACGGTGGCAACACAGTAAGAAGGTCATGGGATCGATTCCACCCCTGACCACCAGTGACCCTTCTGTGTGGAGTTTGCATGTTCTCTCTGTGTCTGCATGGGTTTATTCCGGGTACTCTAGTTTCCCCCCCACAGGCCAAAAACATGCAAGCTAGGTTAATTAGAGACTCTAAAGTAGCCCAATGTGTGTGTGAAGGGATTGGTGTCGCACCATAGCTCCCTCATCCATCCAGGTGGATGCCCTGTAATTTCCCCATTGTGGGACTAATAAAGAATTATTAAAAAAAAAGATTAAGGTAGCAAGAGGTTGTACATTATACAATGCAGCTCTGGTCATGCGCCACCTCATAATTATTTTCACAACCACCAGATGTCACTTTTTTCACATGCTTGTTATTCACACTGTGGTAAAACTGCACACCAAAAGTCAAGAATGTGTCCTAGTAACATTAAAATGACCTAAACGGGTGTCATTCATACACATTTCCATGATACCAGGCTATTCTTTAGAAAACAAAGGTTTTGCTGAGAGGATCAGATGAACTTCTTACTTTAGCACAGGTTATCATGTAAGTCAATGGCATAGCTGTTGAATGTGTCCCCAGCTTCAAATTCCTGGGGACCCACATCTCGGAGGACCTGTCCTGGTCAGTTAACACCACCAGCCTGATCAAGAAGGCCCATCAGCGCCTCTTCTTCTTGAGGACATTGAAGAAGAACCATCTGTCAACTGACATCCTGGGCAACTTCTACCGCTGCGTGATAGAGAGCACCCTGACCAACTGTATCACACTCTGGTATGGGAGCTGCTCTGTAGCTGACCGCAAGGCGCTGCAGTGGGTGGTGAAAACCGCCCAACGCATCACAGTGACTCCACTTCCAGCTATAGAGGACGTCTACAGGAAAAGATGTCTGCGCCGGGCACGCAGCATTCTTAGGGACTCCAACCATCCTGCTCATGGACTGTTCCAGCTTCTCCCCTCCAGAAGACGTTTCAGAAGCCTTCGGACTAGAACCAGCAGGTTTAGGAACAGTTTCTTTCCAACAGCTGTCACGTTATTGAACTTAGTTCCCCGCTGACTCTCTTACAATCATCTTTTACCATCCTCACCTGTACATAACTGCATAACTACATAACTACATCTAACTTATTGCACATTATTTGCACATAACAGTACTTTTAACTTTCTGCACTGCTGCATATATTTGCATATATTTGCTTAAATTGCACATACTGTTAATTACCGTATATACTGCACTGCTGTCCTTTGCACTTCTGATTGGATGCTAAACTGTGTTTCGTTACCTTGTATTCATACATGTGTAATGACAATAAAGTTGAATCTAATCTAATCTAATCTAAAAGTCGAAGTTTTCCCCAAAAATGAATAATTTAATATAATAGAAAGGCTTTTATGCTTTCTCCTGTAAACCCCATTAAACAGAGCAAAGGTTAGCTGCTGATAAATTCTATTTTATGTTCAATATGCTGCCTAAACCTCTAACGCTAATATAACTCGTATGTACAGTGTAAAGACAATAATCCACTTAATCAAACCTTTGAATGTGCTTTGAATTGTAACAATCAGTTCAAAGTTAAGCACCCCAGCTACTAAATACTCTGATATGTAACATGGCAACAAATAGAAAACAGTGTTTTCATAACTTGATTGTGTCTGAAACCATTTTGTCTGTGATCCTCTGATTGTACAATATCACTCTTAGAGGGTTAATATTAATATTTACCATCCTATCACACCTTAAGACCGCAGTACTTTATTGGAGCTATTCCTAAAATTCATAATGCTAAGGCACACTGGGGTCTGTACCCATCTTTTTGTTCTGTCCACCATAAACTTTGTTGCAAGTAATTCTTTAAAAATCAATAAATCATTCCAACAGTAAACAAGAAGGAAAGATGCTGGAGCTAAAATCAGTTTGAAAAAGACACACAAAAATGTAACTTATAACTCACAGCTTTATTTAATTGGTTAATTAATTTGTTTTGAGATTCACATACCTCATTATTAAACTTTTAATGATAATTTTGACATTTTTACAGAATGAAAAATTAAAAACTTTTTTTTATGAGGCCTCTTTTATATAAATTACTTTTTGAGGCCTATATTCTACAGCCACCAGTGAGTTCCAGTCCACACTTTATAACTTTACTTCACTGTAATGTTATGTTAGAAACTGAATTATTTTGTATAGATGCACTCTTGAAACAAATCAGATATTCCAAATGCATTTTGGAATGCATGTAGTGATTTTTTTTTAACTTAGCCTCCACAATAAAGTAGACATCCATCTCACTCTCTACCTCCTTAGAAAGCAGCTGGCTGACACTGGCCATCGTCTTCAGCTGAAGCAGCTTCTGGGTCTTTCTGGTGATAATCACTGACCCAGATGTTCTAGAACCACTGCTACTATTTGTAATCTGCAAACATTTCAAACGACAATTCTACACACTACATGTCATGGACCCTTTAAAAACCATACGATTCCTCTGTGACCATTAGCTCTTGTGTTCTTGTGCAAGTGTTTGAAGACTTTATACCCTGCAGTGTGTTTTCATGCACCGATAGTCATTTTCTCATGATGCAAACATGTAAACACTGAAAGAGTGAGAGAGTTTTCCTCTCTTATCTCCTCAGTTTTAGCCGTAACATAGCCCCACTTCTGCTTTTCAAAGTGCTGTAAGTTAGTGAAGGCTGACCCAGATAGGAAGAGTGTTTGGGAAAAATCTTTTTCAGTGATGGGGATTAGAGACCTTTTGGGAAAGAGGATCAGGAGCTTATGCAATAAGATTATTTTGTTACCATTCTCAGATTTGTGCCCTTCAGAGGTAAAGTGGGCTATCCCACAAAACCATTATTTTGAGAAAATGAGCTCTAAAGTTGAAATATTCTCAAAAAATCAGTGTGCCTATATCATTAAAAAGTTACCCCCTATAAGTTACCCCCTATAATAATTATAGGGGGTAACTTTTTAATGATATAGGCACACTGATTTTTTGAGAATATTTCAACTTTAGAGCTCATTTTCTCAAAATAATGGTTTTGTGGGATAGCCCACTTTACCTCTGAAGGGCACATTTAATAAACAGTAGAACACATCTAGGGCGGCTCAGTGGAGCAGTGGTTAGCACTGTGGAAGCACAGCAAGAAGGTCACAGGTTCGATCCCATCCCTGAACATTGGTGACCCTTCTGTGTGGAGTTTGCATGTTCTCCCTGTGCCTGTGTGGGTTTTCTCCAAGTACTCCGGTTTCCTCCCACAGGCCAAAAACATGCAAGTTAGGTTAACTGGGATCAACTGGGGATTCTAAATTGTCCTCAAGTATGAATGGGAGAGTGAATGGTTGTGTGTCTCTCTGTGATGGACTGGCGATCTGTTCAGGGTGCATCTTGCCTCTCACCCAAAGATGCTGGGATAGGTTTCAGCCCTCCCACCCCCGGTGATCTGAAAAGAAAGATTAAGCAGTTGAAAATGAATGAATAGAAAACATCTAAATGATACAGCCACTACAATTAAACACGCTATTTGAAACTAATGAAGGACAATAGAACATAAATGGACCTCAAAACTATATATTTTCCCCAAGTATCAGTCAAACTAATGTCATTGACTGTCCCATAAAAGCAAGCTGTAAATCAATCTTCGCAATATATTTTTGCATGGTTTAAAAGCAATATGCATAAATATGTATTTTTACCTGCTAGTTACAATTAGTTGTAATGACCAGAGTGGTGGTCTAGTGGTAGAGCATCCACCCCATAGCTAGGAGGTTGTCGGTTCACGCTCCAGCCGTTTCATACCAGAGACCATATAAAAATGCAACTTTACACCATTCTAGCTTGGTGTTCAGCACAATAAAATGGTCGAAGGAAAGCTGGTTACTCAGCCACAGGGGGGAGAACAAGCCAGTGCACTCCTAGTGCTGGTCCCAAGCCCAGGTAAATGGGGAGGGTTGCATCTGGAAGGGCATCCACCATAAAAAAAAAATTTCATGCTTATTCCAGTAATAACACACAGACCCTGCAGCTACGTATGTGGGACTAACGTAAAGAGGAGGAGTTACAGTTAATTGTGATAGGGTAGTGCATGGTCAGGAATCAGCTCAATATAAACTACAGTAGGTATGGTGAACATGAAGAAGATTCAGTTCAATTCAGCTTTATTTATATAGCGCCATATCATAACAAAAGTCATCTCACAGCACTACCAAATGCAGGGAAAACCCCACAATTGCAGAAAGACCCAGCAATCAGACGATCCCCTGTGAGCAAGAACATAGCCATGGTAGAGAGGAAAAACTCCCATTTAACAGGAAGAAACCTCTAGCAGAACCAGGCTCAGGGAGGGGCAGTCATCTGCTGCGACTGGCTGGGGGTGAGGGGATAGAGAGGATGAAGAGAACAGACAAAGATTCATTCATTCATTCATTCATTCAACCTTTATTTAGAATCTCGAGGAATCATTGAGGGCAAGTCCTCATTTTCAATGATGTCAAGAGTGCAGGAAAACACAAAACAGAGAACAATTACATTAAAAAACAAAATAGTTAACAATCATACGTTTGAACTGATCCACAGAAACTTTTGTGTTGAGTTTAAGTGTATATTGTAAAGTGTTCCAGGTCAATGCAGCAGAGATACTAAAAGCAGACTTTCCAAATTTAGTGTTTGTCTGAGGAACATCAAGCATTAACCAATTACATGAGCAGTTAGAATGAGTCCTATCTGACCAGTTAAGTGGGACACTAAGGTATGGTGGCATGTAGTCTTTCAAGATTTTATACATGAAAAGGAACCAGTGCATGTTGCGCCTAATTGATGAAGGTGCCCATCCCACCTTTTCTTATAGAATGCAGTGGTGTGTGTAGTATTTTTCACCAGTGATAACTCTTAATGCAGAGTCATAAACTGAATCCAGTGGTGTCAGATTTGAGGCAGAAACATGTCTATAAATAATATCTTCATAGTCCAGAACTGATAAGAGAATGGCCTCGATGATCAGTTTCCTACAGGATAAAGGGAAATTTGCTTTCTTTATAAATAGCCAATTTTTTGTTTTAGTTTACAAGCAAGTGTTTCAGTATAAGTATTAAATGTCAGTTTCTGATCAACCAAACACCCAGGTATTTGCATTTTGTGTCCCTTTAAATCCTGTAAGAGTGCTGATTTGTAAATAGCATGTGGCACTCCCTTGATTAATGGAAAAAAAAATGCTGAGCGACAGTTTCCTCTAGCTACACATTGTTGCCTGTGGGAAAGGTAATCCTTAAATATGAGTTTACATTAAAACCAGTGTCATGTCGACTTTGTAGGAGCAGAGCCTGCTCAATGGTGTCAAATGCCTTTGTTAAGTCTACAAAGAGGGCGGCATAAAATTGACCTTTGTCCATAGCACATATGCTATCATTTGTGACTGATGTAATGGCAGTGATGGTGCTGTGTTTAGCTTGGAAATCTGAATGGTGAAGACTGAACACATTGTTTTCCAAAAGGAATGATTTAAGCTGGTTATTGACAAGAGATTCTTCTCCTGGAGACAGAGATCGTATTATGTTCTTTCCCAGCAGGGCAGAGACCTCACTGCCCAGAACCACGGAAAGAGTGTTCTCCTTACTTTTGCTTCCAAAACCCCTTGAAGTTGGGAAATGAGATCTGAATTGTAGGTGGTATCCACACTCCAGTGCATCAATCACCCATGGACATGAGGTGCGCCTATGCCAACTCATGAGGTGCGCTGTGGAGAAGGTTGACGTCAGGGAAAGCGTACCATGAGAGATGCTGGCAGAGCTTGGCAGGACCATGCCCCACACGCTCCCGAGAGCGCGGACGTGAGTGCTGATGAACCTGCACCTGCTGC
The DNA here is from genome assembly GCA_020510985.1 of Pholidichthys leucotaenia. NCBI lineage: Eukaryota > Metazoa > Chordata > Actinopteri > Cichliformes > Pholidichthyidae > Pholidichthys > Pholidichthys leucotaenia. The sequence continues at coordinate 43,218,311 of CM035838.1, read as the reverse complement.
CGAGAGGCCATCTGCCTCGGGTGACCCGAGCTCTGAAAGGAACCTGGCTCTGTGAAACAAAGCCATTGTGGGTTCTCACACTCTCAAGAGGTCTCCGGACACTCAACCTGGATAGTCCTGGCCGATGAAAGGACTACGTGTGCAATCTCACCTTCTGCACCTCGTCCAACACCGCCTCTGCTACAGGCCCAAAGACCTCACTAGGTGCTACCACAGCCTCCAAAACAGCAGCCTTTTCCGTATCCACCAATCCAGACTGACTCAATCACACATGCCTCCGGGCCATGGTCAGCTGGCCAGGGAGTTCCCAAGTGCTGTTGCCTGTGAGCTAGCTCCTTGAATCACAGGGTCCACCACCTTTACCAACTCTGGTAGAAGGTCAGTTCCGCTTTTGACTCTAGGCCCCACTAAAAGAAGTGTATTGGCATTTGCCAGCCTAGAGGCCATAGCCACAGACTGGTAGGCGCTAGCCACTCACCCATCTGTGGCACGACACTTGCCATTATGGTGGTGCATAGACTTGCTGCCTGTGGAGGGAGCTCCAGCCAGCAGTGCAAAGTTAGAGTCATCTTCAACGCACCATCCAAGCCCTGCTTCGCAGCACCACTCAAAATACTGAGTCTAGAACGAGGGGCAGCAGTCTTCTTAGACGTACCCACAACTTCTACAGATGTTCCCCAAAGTCAGGATAAACTGACAAGGGAACCCACCTCTGGGTTGCAGGACCTCTGTCCAAACCCAAAGCCCTGGCGGAGAAGATGGGGGAGGAAGCCCAGCAGCTGATGCTGCCCCAGAGAGCCATGCCCTGACAGATATATAATAGAGCTCAGGAAGGTCTTCTCGACCGGAGAATCACCATCGACTTCATCATCATCCTCAGAGAGACGTCCACTCTCCCAGTGGTGCCACAGTCAGAGCTGATGGTCTTACCCAAGCTATCAGAGGCCATGAGAGACACTGCATCAGGATGCGGTCTCAGGGCACATATGGAAGCCTGGTGTGGCATACCCCAAGGCAATGGCGATTTGCAGCCATATGTTCAATGATTTTATGCACTTCCTCCAATTGGCTCTGCATGAAATCCACCCACTGGATCGTGTGGCTGACTTCCTTCAATCTGCTTCTGCTCCCTGCTAGCCTACCCAGTTCCAGCTGGAGCACTTAAACCTGGAGGGATGGAGCCCTGGGCTGGTGGCATACCAGTGTCCGGGCTATTTCCCCCTCCTTCACTCCCCACAGAAGCCATTATTCCTCCAAGAGAACAGTAGGAGAGAAAAGAAGACAGTTATTGTTATTATTTTATTATTATAAACAGGCCAAAGGGCTGTTCCATGAGGTACAAGCATGCTAGTTAGATTTCAGTTCCCACCTGTATGCAGTACCACTCCCCCACAAAAGGTGGCAAGAGTGCACCAAGCACAGGAGTGCTCAGTAATAATAATAGTAATAACAGCTGGTGTAAACCGGGACACATCATGGTTAAAGAACAGCACTGCAGCAAAGACATTGAGTTGCTAGCTGTTAGCATGCAGCCTGTTTATCTCCCGAGGGAATACTCACACGTGATCTGCATTGTTATTTATGCAAATCCGACAGCGAATCCTGGGGCAGCGTGTGACGCCATCCACTCAGTCACTGGCAGGCTGCTGACAGAACACCCAGATGCTCTCCTCCTCATCTCAGGTGATTTTAACCATATCTCACTGTCCTCCATTCTGCCCATGTTCACCCAGTATGTCACATGCCACACCAGAGACAATAAAACACTGGATTTATTCTATGTGAATACTAAGGAGGCGTACACCTCATCGCCACTCCCCCCACTCGGGAGATCGGATCACAACTTGGTTCATCTCCTGCCAGTGTACAAAACCCTAGTACACAGACAACCTTCGGTTACGCACACGGTGAAGATATGGTCTGAGGAGGCAATAGACGCTGTAAAGGACTGTTTTGAAATCACTGCCTGGGAGCAGTTCTGCGATCCACATGGTGAGGACATCGATGGCCTCACTCACACCATCACGGACTACATCAACTTCTGTGTGGACAACACCGTACCCACCAAGATCATACGGTGTTGCTCAAACAACAAACCCTGGATCAATCCTGAGATAAAATCACTACTGAGAGAAAATTAAAAGATCTTCAGGTTGGGGAACAGGGAGATGCTGAAGTCCGTACAGAGGGAGCTAAGGAGGAAGATCAGAGAAGGCAAGGACAGCTTCAGGAAGAAGATCGAGGTCAAGCTGCAACAGAGCAACATCGGCGGGGTCTGGAGAAGTCTCAAAACCATCTCTGGGCTCTAGAATACCTCCTCCCAGGCCATGGAGGGCAGGGAGTGGGTGAACAATCTGAACCGTTTTTTTTAATAGGTTTGACCAACCGCCCTCCCCTCCGCCTGCACAACAACCACTGCTGCCTCTACCATCATTGAGACCTGCTGCCCACCCGCCCTCCACCAACACCCCCCCACTCCCAGCACACAGCCCCCCAGCCCCAACCTGACCCTCACTAAGACTCAGGTGAGGGCAGAGCTGAGGAAGATCAAGGCGAGGAAGGCCTCGGGTCCGGACTGCATCAGCGCGAAGCTCCTCAAGTCCTGCGCAGACCAGCTATGTGGGATTGTGGAGCACATCTTCAACCTGAGCCTGAAGCTGGAGAGGGTACCACAGTTGTGGAAAACATCTTGTGTGGTACCTGTACCAAAGACTTCCCACCCCAGAGACCTGAACAGCTACAGACCAGTGGCCCTGACTTCTCACCTGATGAAGACCCTGGAGAGACTGCTCCTTGCTCACCTCCGCCCCCTGGTGGGACCAGTGATGGATCCACTCCAGTTTGCCTACCACCTCGGGGTGGAGGATGTAGTGATCTTCCTCCTTCACTGTTCCCTGTTCCACCTGGAGAAGCCTGGGAACATGGTGAGGATCATGTTCTTTGACTTCTCCAGTGCTTTCAACAACATCCAACCAGTGATCTTGAGGGACAAGCTGCTGTGTGCAGGGGTGGACCAGCACCTGTCATCATAGATCCTGGACTACCTCACAAACCGGCCACAGTTTGTGAGAACCCAGGATTGTGTGTCCTACACGATCATCGGCAGTACGGGGGCCCCCCAGGGAACTGTTTCGGCTCCCTTCTTGTTCACCCTTTATGCTGCAGACTTCTCACACAACACAACACACTGCCATCTACAGAAGTTCTCTGACGACTCTGTGATCGTCGGCCTCATCTCCAACGGAGATGAAGCTGAGTACAGAGGACTTATCCAGGACTTCGTGGACTGGTGCCATCGGAACTGCCTCCAGATCAATGCGAGAAAAACTAAGGAACTGGTGGTGGACTGCTGCAGGCAAGGACAGCCCCTCACAGCACCAGTGAACATCCAGGGAGCAGACATTGAGATGGTGACATCCTACAAGTACCTGGGTGTTCATTTGAACAATAAACTAGACTGGTCACACAATACCGACGCATTCTACAAGAAGGGACAGCGCAGGCTGTTCCTACTGAGGAGGCTCAGGCCTTTTGATGTACAAGGGGTGCTCCTGAAGACCTTCTACGATTCAATGGTGGCATCAGCCATCACGTTTGGAGTGGTCTGCTGGGGCAGCAGCATCACAGCAGCCGACAGGAAGAGACTGAACAAACTGATCAAGAAAGCTAGCTCTGTCCTGGGGCAGCGCCTTGACCCAGTGGAGGAGATAGGAGAGAAGAGGATGGTGGCTAAGCTGTCATCTTTGCTGGAGTCCGAGTCCCACCCTATGCAGGACATGCTGAACGCACTGAGGAGCTAATTTAGCAGTAGGCTACATCATCCTAGGTGCACAACCGAGAGGTTTTGCAGGTCCTTCCTACCTACGGCTGTCAGACTTTATAACCTAAGCAGGGCTGCTCGCAGAGATTGTAAAAAAACATTATGACCTAATAATATTGAATGTAAAAGATGCAACAAACTTACACAAAATGGTCCCCCTCCAGTATACAACTAGGACAATATCAATTGCTACGGCGGATGACAATATGTATGAGTACATATTCATACTATGTGGGGTAACTAAGTAGACTGTTATGCTGTTTATTCCATCTAGCTACAATGCTCCGCACTGTGTATATATATTTACATATTTATGTGTACATATGTATATTCACTGCTCTTATTTTATTTTCTTATCTTCTAAATTATTGCTCTGAGTGTTGCTATCTCTGTGCTGTTGCAATCCTGGAATTTCCCCATTGTGGGACTAATAAAGGCTTATCTTATCTTCAGTCTGGCCTTCATGTTTCTCTTAGAGAGTAAAGGTTTCCTCCTTGCATGCCTCCCATGCAAGTTAAACTTGTGCAGTCTCTTTCTGATTGTAGAAGCATGCACTTTCACATCAACAGTAGCAAGAGCCTGCTGTAGGTACCATGATGACATTTTAGGGTTTTTTGGAGATTTCTTTTAGTATCTTGCAGTTTGCTCTCGGGGTGAACTTACTTGGACAGCCAGAACTGGGCATGTTGGCAGTTGTTTTAAATGTCCTCCACTTGTAGACTATTTTCCCGACAGTGGAATGGCTGATTTCAAATTCTTTTGGGATCATTTAAATCCCTTACCAGACTCATAAGCTGCTACAGTCTTCTTTCTGAAGGCCTCAGACAGCTCTTTCGATCTCACCATGGTGTTCACTCTCACTTCAACAGTCAGAAGCACGCCAAACTAAATGTCTGAGGTTTAAATAGTACAAGCCTCCTTCAAAATACTGAGTAATGATGTTCTAATCATGTGCACCTGATGTGATACAGCTGTGTGACTTCAGCCATTTTAAGTGTGAATAAATGTGGGGGTATCCTAATTTATTCCTCACCTGAAATTGCATGTTTTTAGAATCACATTTTACAGAAATTTTCGAAGTCTTTTCTTCAGTTTTAATTGTTTGGTTATATTAGTTGAATCTCCCAGTATTGTTAAAATTGATATTAAATATCCATATGTCCAAATAATAGCAGCAGCTGCAGTGATGCGGACGTTGTACCAGTCTGTTGTGGTGAAGAGGGAGCTTAGTTCTAAGACAAAGCTGTCGATTTACCAGTCAATCTACGTTCCTACTCTCACCTATGGTCACGAGCTTTGGGTAATGACCGAAAGAACGAGATCGCGGATACAAGCGGCTGAAATGAGCTTTCTCCGTAGGATTGCTGGGCTCACCCTCAGAGATAGGGTGAGGAGCTCAGTCATCCGGGAGAGGCTCAGAGTAGAACCGCTGCTCCTCCACATTGAAAGGAGTCAGTTGAGGTGGTATGGGCATCTGATTAGGATGCCTCCTGGACGCCTCCCACTTGAGGTGTTTCAGGTACGTCCCACTGGGAGGAGACCCCGGGGCAGACCCAGGACTCGGTGGAGAGACTATGTCTCCCAGCTGGTCTGGGAACGCCTTGGTATCCCCTCTGAAGAGCTGGAGCAGGTGGCTGGGGAGAGGGAAGTCTGGGCTTCTCTGCTTGAACTGCTGCCTCCGCGACCCGGACCTCCGGAAAAGCGGTAGAAGATGGATGGATGGATGGATGTCCAAATATGTTTAAAAAAAACACACAGACTTTCATTGGGTGTCCTAATTATTTCACATGACTGTATATGATAAAAGCTACACATTTATGAAACTGAGGTCACATTATTAAAACACAGACTAGAATAGAATAGACTTTATTGTCATTGTACAGTTGTACAGCACAACAAAATTGTGGGCGCTCCACCAGGCTAGCTACTGCACAATAAAGTAAGAGAGAAGGAGTCTATAAAAATAGAACACACGATTTAAACACACGACTGAAAATAAAAATGGTTATATAAAAGTACGATGGGCCGAACACACAGTTGAACAAACGATTGAACAAAATGGCCAAGAATTATGGAAAATATACATAGGTATGGTAGTGGTTTCATGGATGGGTTAATATACAGTGCATCCGGAAAATATTCACAGCGCTTCACTTTTTCCACATTTTGTTATGTTATAGCCTTATTCCAAATGGGATTAATTTTTTTTCCCCTCAAAATTCTACACACAATACCCTATAATGACAACATGAAAAAAGTTTGAGATTTTTGCAAATTTATTAAAAATAAAAAACTAAGAAATCACATGTACATAAGTATTCACAGCCTTTGCCATGAAACTCAAAACTGATCTCAGGTGCATCCTGTTTCCACTGATCATCCTTGACATGTTTCTACAGCTTAATTGGAGTCCACCTGTGGTAAATTCAGTTGATTAGGCATGAGCTGGAAAGGCACACACCTGTCTATATAAGGCCCCACAGATGATGGTGCATGTCAAAGCACAAACCAAGCATGAAGTCAAAGGAATTGTCTGTAGACCTCTGAGACAGGATTGAGGCACAAATCTGAGGAAGGGTACAGAAAAATTTCTGCCGCTTTGAAGGTCCCAATGAGCACAGTGGCCTCCATCATCCATAAATGGAAGAAGTTCAGAACCACCAGGACTCTTCCTAGAGCTGGCCGGCCGTCTAAACTGAGCGACAGGGGGAGAAGGGCCTTAGTCAGAGAGGTGACTGAGAACCCAGTGGTCACCCTGTCAGAACTCCAGCATTCCTCTGTGGGGAGAGGAGAACCTTCCAGAAGGACAACTATCTCCGCAGCAATCCATCAATCAGGTCTGTATGGTAGAGTGGCCAGACGGAAGCCACTCCTTAGTAAAAGGCACATGGCAGCCCGCCTGGTGTTTGCCAAAAGGCACCTGAAGGACTCTCGGACCATGAGAAACAAAATTCTCTGGTCTGATGAGACAAAGATTGATCTCTCTGGCGTGAATGCCAGGCATCATGTTTGGAGGAAACCAGGCACTGCTCATCACCTTGCCAATGGTGGTGGCAGCATCATGCTGTGGGGATGTTTTTCAGCGGCAGGAACTGGGAGACTAGTCAAGATAGAGGGAAAGATGAATGCAACAATGTACAGAGACATCCATCCATCCACTCATCTTCTTCCTCTTAATCCTTTTTGGGTCGCAGGGGGGCTGGAGCCTATCCCAACATCTTTGGGTGAGAGGCAGGGTACACCCTGGACAGATCGCCAGTCCATCGCACATCCTGGATGAAAACCTATTCCAGAGCGCTCTTGACCTCAGACTGGGGTGACAGTTCATCTTTCAGCAGGACAACTACCCTAAGCACACAGCCAAGATATCAAAGGAGTGGCTTCAGGACAACTCTAGGAATGTCCTTGAGTGGCCCAGCCAGAGCCCAGACTTGAATCCAATTGAACATCTCTGGAGAGATCTTAAAATGGCTGTGCACTGATGTTTCCCATCCAACCTGATGGAGCTTGAGAGGTGCTGCAAAGAAGAATGGGCCAAACTGCCCAAAGATAGGTGTACCAAGTTTGTGGCATCATATTCAAAAAGACTCGAGGCTGTAATTGCTGCCAAAGGTGCATCAACAAAGTATTGAGCAAAGGCTGTGAATACTTACGTACATGTGATTTCTTAGTTTTTTATTTTTAATAAATTTGCAAAAATCTCAAAGAAACTTTTTCACATCGTCATTATGGGGTATTGTGTGTAGAATTTTGAGAAAAAAATGAATTTAATCCCTTTTGGAAAAAGCCTGTAACAAAACAAAATGTAGAAAAAGTGAAGCGCTGTGAATACTTTCCAGATGCATTGTACATGAAAGTGCAGAGTACAAAGACAGGTGTGTTATTGTGATAATTAAAAAGGTCCTTGGTTTTGTGCATGTGAGTGTTCAGAGGGAGTGGGGTGGGACCTCTGACTGTTTACAGTCCGGATGGCCCAGGGGAAGAAACTGTTTGTCAATCTGGAGGCGTGGAACCTGATTGATCTGAACCATTGTCCAGGGGGAAGCAGGTTAAACAGGTGGTGGGCGGGATGTGAGGGGTCTCCTGTGATGGCCTTGATCTTTCTGAGACAGGAGGATCTGGAGATGTCCTCCAGGGAGGGCAGAGGGCTGTCAGTGATTTTTTGGGCGGTGTTGATGACCCTCTGCACAGCCATTCTGTTCTCGGCCATGGAGCTGACGTACCACACATCCAGGAAGTAGGTGAGCACACTCTTCACTGAGCAGCGGTAGAAGGCCAGCAGCAGCTTCTGGCCCAGGTTGTTCTTCCTCAGGACATGGAGGAAGTTGCAGCCACTGGTGGGCTTTCTTCAATGGGGCCTTGGTGTTGACAGTCCAGGAGAGATCGGAGGAGATGTGCGTGCCCAGGAACCTGAAGGTGGGAATGGTTTCCACACGGTCACCATTTATGAGGAGGGAGGTGTGGTCCTGTCTATTCTTTCTAAAGTCCAGTATGAGTTCTTTGGTTTTTTTGGACATTCAGTTTCAGGTTGTTTGCTTGGCACCGCAGCAGCAGATTCTGTACCTCCACCCTGTATGCCTTCTCATCGTCATTGGTGATGAGCCCAACCAAGGTGGTATCATCCATGTACTTCACGATGACGGTGGTTGGGTGGGTTGGAATACAGTCAAAGGTGTACAGGGAGTACGGTAGTGAGCTTAGCACGCAGCTAAGCCCACTACTGTAGAGGGCTGGAGGAGGTGCAGTTTATTGATCAGGATGTCCGGGATGATGGTGTTGAAAGCAGAGCTGTAGTCCACAAAGAGCATCCTCACATAGCTTCTTGGGTTCTCCAGGTGGCTCAGCACTCTGTGGAGTGTGGTGGCAATGGTGTCTTCCGTGGACCACTTTCCCTGTAGGCCAACTGGTAGGGGTCAAAAAAGGGGGGAAGACATCCCTGATGTGCTGGGACACCAGTCGCTCAGAACACTTAATGACTATAGACGTGAGTGCTATGTGTCTGTAGTCATTCAGCTTGTCAATTCCAGACTTTTTGGGGATAGAGATGATGGTGGAGGCCTTGAGGCAGGAGGGGACGGTGGCATGTGTCAGGGAGAGGTTGAACAGCTTGGTGAGGATCTCTGCCAGCTGGTCAGCACATGGTTTGACCACTGCTCCTGAGATGCTGTCGGGGCATCATTGCTTTCAGTTTCCTCCTCACCTCATGCACCTGTAGAGAGAGAGGGGAGGGTGGGGTGGGGGGATAGAGGGGAGGACGAGTTGGGGGGGGGTGCTCAAACTGGGCAAAGAAGTTGTTAAACTCCTTTGCCAGAGTGAGGCTGCTGTCCGATGTTGCGGGGCACTGGCTCCTGTCGTTGGTGAGGGCCTGGATGCCTCTCCACATCTGTCAGGGGTTGTTGTCTATGAGGAAGCCCTACACTTTGCTTCTATAGGCGTTCTTGGTGTGTTTTATGCCTCTTCTCAGGTTGGCACTGGCAGTGCTGTACAGAGAGCTGTCCCTCTGCCTGAAGGCTGAGTTGTGGGCTCTGATCAGAGTCTGGACCTCACTGGTCATCCAGGGTTTCTTGTTTGGAAAGACCCAGATGTGTTTGGTGATTGTCACATTTTCTACACAGCATTTAATGTAGAAAAGGACAGACTCTGTGTAGGAATCCAGCTCCTGCTGTTCAAAGATGTTCCAGTCTGTGCAGCTAAAGCAGTCCTGTAGCTGGAGGAGAGAATTTGCAGGCTATGTTTTAATTGTTTGTTTGGTTGGGGGGGGACTCTTCCTAAGGGGGTGCAAACAGGTATCAGAAGCAGGGAGGGATAATCTGATTGTCCAAGGTGAGGGAGGAGGGTGGCTCTGTAGCCATGTTTAATGTTGCTGTAAACATGATCCAGTGTTCTTTCCCCTCTTGTGGGACACTTAACATGTTGGTGGAAACATGGATCTGTATCTGATTTAGGACCACATATGGAAGTGGCCAGGTCTGATTTGTCAGAATCAGAAACAGAACATGAACAGAGTAAATCAGCATTAAAAACAAAGTGTGTGATTATAAAAATATCACCTTCCTGGGAGCCCTGAGCTTGTTCCTCTGCAAGAAGACAGTCCCTGCATGGGCAGGGTTGATCCACGTGGCATGCTTGTAAGATGGTTGCGAGTCCACTTGGTAATCACACACCAGCTGGTAGAAGGAAGGCCCAAACTCATTTTCTTTCAGTCTCACTACTAATGTTGGAAACACGTCAAATATTCCTCTGTCCATTTGTCATCCCTCCAGTTTGGCTTTGAATGCCGGAGTAATTTTCAAGCATCACCACTAGTTTTTGAGGCAGGTGTGTATCAAGACAGACAGGATGGGTGGGAAGTCAGGTACGGGAAGAGACAAAATATACAGTAATTTTTTCAAAGTGAAAACACCCGTCAGACTTAGTCAATATAGAGAAATTGAACAGATTATTAATTTTTCCTCTGTGTTCTCTGTGGCTTGGTGCCAAGTGGTCCACAGACTGGTATCTGTGGCCAGGTGGTTGGGGACCACTACCCTAATAGACAGAAAGCCTCCTGCTAGTTGCTCTTAAATAGAGTCGTGCTTTGGTTTATTTTTTACACCAAGAAGCTATGTCTATTTTTAATGCAGTATGTTGAAAGGAACATGTACTGAAATGTTTTATAATCAGAGAAATAAAAAAAAAGTTTTTTTTGCTATATCATGTTTGTGTGATGAGACCAGTCTTTTGTTTGGGTCTTTTTACAAGATTTGTTGGCAAACAGTAATTTCACACCACAGTTCTTACAAACTTTTATTGTCGGACAGATGCTAAAACTAGGCATTGACAGCTCAGTGTTGTTGAAGCCATTTTATTGATGGTTGAGCAGTTACACATTTTCAGATTAGCATGGTAAAGAGCCAAGCACACGCAGGCCTTTGCATCCCCAGGACAACAAAACATAAAGGACGGGGGGGGGGGGGCATCTTTATGTCTGTCTCCCCCCCCTCTCACCCCTCCTTTCTCCCTTGTTGCATCTCTCACTGGGCTGCCATCCGGTCGGCAGGACAACAATTTAGAGGACGTATCCGGAGTTAATGGTGTGAAAGTGTCGGCGGGAGATGCAGAGATGTGAACAGTAAAGGTCAGCGCTCTTCACTGCTCCATCACAGGCCGTCTGGCTGCTCTAAGCAGGGAGCGCACACAGTTTAAATCCTGCTTATTACCATGATTGAACTGGCTGATTTTCAAGATCATAGTTAGCCTGCCCGGTCCAAGTCTGAGCCAGGGAGAGTGACTGGGCATACACCCTCATTTCTCTTGAAGCTCAGCAGATCTGCCATGGACCTTTGATTTTTTAACTTTCTGTTCTGGTTCAGATTTTTTATGACTATGACATTTCAGTGTTTTTTTTTTTTCTCCAATTTTACCTTTTTAATAAAACTGTGGGTTCTGTTTGCTGTATGACTTCAGTTAGGTTCAAACAAAAAGAGAGCCATTTCACAACATAATCTATATTTAGAGTCATGTCTTTGTTTTGACTTGTCTGCCCTTCTGTGTAGAGCAAAGCACGGCTTACCACAGGTATAACTGTGGTTAGATCAGAAACAAAGTTGAAAAGATGAGCAAGTGGTGGAGTTGCAAAGTGATTTGCAGATGAGAAAATTAAATCTGCTGGTAATATTTGTGGATAACATGAATGAATTTGATTGGTTTGGGCTTTCCAGCTGCTTAACTGCACTCAGCTGAACTGAGACAAAATTTAAACGGTTATGAATGCATATCTGTCATTTTTCTGCTTTTAGAGATAAATACAGTTGAAACCAGAAGTTTATATGCACTGTATAAAAAGACAACCTTTTTTTCCCACTGTCTGACATTAAATCGGACTAAACTTTTCCCGTTTTAGGTCAGGTAAGATAACCAAAATTATTTCTATTTACTAAATCATTTTTTTAGAGATTTTTTATTACTTTTTCAAAGCCAGAAGTTTATGTATATACATTTCCATAGTATTTGGTAACATTGCCTTTAAACTGTATGACTTAGGTCAAACATTTTGGATATCCTTCCACAGGCTTCTCACAATAATTTGCTGGAATTTTGGTCCATTCCTCCTGACAGAACTGGTGTAACTGAGTCAGGTTTGGAGGCCGCCCTCCTGGCACATGTGTTTTCAGCTCTGCCCACAAATTTGCTCTGGGATTGAGCTCAGGGCTTTGTGATGGCCACTCCAAATCATTCACTGTTGTCCTTAAGCTACACTGTAACTAATTTGGCGGTATGCTGAGGGTCATTGGCCATTTGGAAGACCAATTTGTGCCCAAGCTTTAACTTCCTGACTGATGTGTTGAGATGTTGCTTCAATACTTCCACATAATGTTCTTTCCTCATGATGCCATCTGTTTCGTGAAGTGCACCAGTCCCTTCTGCAGCAAAACACCCCCACAACATGGTGCTGCCACCCCATACTTCAGTTGGGATGGTGTTCTCAGGCTTGCGAGCTTCCCCCTTTTTCCTCCAAATGTAACAATGGTCATTATGGCCAAACAGTTCAATCTTAGTTTCATCACCCACAGGACATGTCTCCAGAAATTAAGGTTTTTGTTCCTGTGTACATTTGCAAACTAATCTGGCTTTTTTTTTTTTTTAATGTTGCTTTTTGAGTAATGGTTTCTTCCTCACTGAGTGGCCTTTCAGCCCATGTCAGTACAGGACTCATTTCACTGTAGATAATGACACTCAACTTCAGCCAGTATCTTCACAAGGTCTTTTGCTTTTGTTCTGGGGTTGATATGCATATTTTGCACTAAAACATATTCATCTCAGGGACACAGAACCCATCTATTTCCTGAGCGGTATGATGGCTGGACATTCCCATGGTCTTTATACTTATGTATAATTGTTTGAACAGATGAACATGGCACCTTCAAGCATCTGGAAATTGTACCCAAGGATGAACCAGACTTGTGGAGGTCCACAGTTCTCTTACCGATATCTTGGCCGATTTCTTTTGGTTTTCTCATAATGTCACACAAGAGTGTATAGCTATTAGCTAATTTGCAACTCTTGTCCCAGGATGGGTTTTAGAAAAAAGAAACAGGTAAAAAGAGAGAAAGATAAGGAAGAAACAAAATGAAAACAGAATAAACAATAACCACATACATCAATGCAAACAAAATTATAAATACACAATATAAAAACCTGATTCACATTTGCCTATTACAGTCCTCCCTCCCTCAGTCACTCACTATAATCAAACACATTCATTCCTTCCCTTCATTCACTCACACCCTGCAGACAATCATTTCATACATGGGTACATTCTTGTTTATTTTTCAGCCAGTTTTTAACCTTTGTAGTAAATGTTTTAAAATCCGTTATTATTTTGATTTCATTTGGCATTGTATTCCAGATATAACTGCCCTTTATAGAGAAAACTGTTTGTCCAAAGGTGGTTCTGCGGTGGGATATTTTACAGTTGTTGTTAACAGAACTCCTGGTGGCTCTGCTGCTGTCCTGTCTTTGGATGAATCCAGCAAGTGGCTCTGGCGCTGATTTATGGAAACATTTGAAAATTAATTTTAGAAAACAGAGGTCAATGAAACTCTCAAAACTCAATAAATTGTATTTTTTAAAAATATAACAGTGATGCCACCTAATGGGCTTTTTATCCAAGATTTTTAAAGTTTGATTATATAATGAACCTATATGTTTTATTGTAGAAAGAGCTGCTTGAGCCCAGACTGTCAAACAGTATGATATATGAGAAAAAACCATAGAATGCATATACAGTACAGCTGCTTGGTATGGTATGTAATATCTAATTAATTTAAAGCAGTTCAGATTTTTTTTTTACGGTTTTAGAAATCTTCTTTATATGAAGATTAAATTTGAATTGAGGATCTAGTACAATGCCAAGGTATTTGAATTCTGTAACTAAACTAATGTCTTGATCATGTATATTAACTTTAAAATGTTGCAGGTTACATTTTTTGATTGAAACGCACATTGAAACTGTTTTCTGAAGGTTCAGCAATAGATGGTTCTGGATGAGCCACTGTTGGACATCAACCATACTTGTAGACAGTACATCTGCAGCCTGTGCTGGAGTCTTGGCAGCTGTGTAAATAACTGCATCATCTGCATAAAGTTGACATGTTGCAGCTGAGCAGTGTAATGGCAGGTCATTAATAAAAATGCTGAAAAGTAAAGGACCAAGAATGAACCTTTGTGGGATACCCATACGGTTATTTAAAAAGAAGGATTTATCCTGGTGAACTTTTACACATTGTTCTCTATTCTGGAGATAAGATGCAAACCATTCTATTGTATCTGGAGAAAAGTTAAAAGATACCATTTTGGATAAAAGCAAACTGTGGTTTACAGTGTCGAAAGCCTTTTTGAGGTCCAGAAAAACAGCCCCCACCACATTACCCCTGTCCAAGGACTGTTTGACATTTTCAATAAGGCAGCAATTTTTTTTTTTTTTTTGTTACTTATTTGTACCCGTAGGTAGATTTGGTTTGCAGTCTGGTGACAAGCCACCGGCTGCTGGTCGCTGCGTGCGCGAGCGCCCTAAACCTACATGTTTTGGTATGCGGGAGGAAACCGGAGAAATCCCGGAGTAAACCCACGCAACACGGGGAGAACATGCAAACTCCACACAGCTCACTGTTGGTCGGGGGCTGGGATCGAACCCACGATCCCCGCGATCCCCCGGCCGAGGGTAAACTGTGCTGCCGCAGTGCTAAACCACTGCGCCACCGTGCAGCCCAATTTGCTGTTTCTGTTGAGTATCCTGGTCTAAAACCAAATTGGTGTGGATGAAGAAGTTGACTGTCTTGTAGATAGTCTATCAGCTGTGTAGCTACAACTTTTTCAAGAACCTTAGACAGGACTGGTAAAATAGAGATTGGGCGGTAATTACATATATCGTCTTTACTACCTGATTTATAAACTGGTATGACGACAGATTTTTTCCAACCAGATGGAACTGTACTAGACCTAATGGAGAGATTAATGAGATGAGTCAGTGGTTTGATTAATATTTTGCTGTGCATTTTGAGAAAGGAAGTGCTCATATTGTAGATATCATTAGTTTTTGAGTTTGACAATGATTTAACAATGCCAGCAATTAATTCTTCATTTACCTCATTAATGTGTGGTGTAAACCGGAGTGGTGGCTCAGTTACCGGAGTGGTGGCTCAGTTGGTAGAGCATCCGCCCCACACCCGGGAGGCAGGGGTTCAAATCCCGGCCGGGTCATGCCGAAGACCTTATAAAAGTGGAACTTCCTGCCGTCCAGCTTGGTGCTCAGCAATGAATGGAATGGAGGAGGGAACTCTGTGGCGGCGCCTTGCATGGCAGCGGCCCTCTGATTCTGCACTTGGGGTGTGTGTGATTAACACAGTAGATAGGTAAAGCACAATCTCGTTCTGCTGTACATGATTGGTTGTACGGTTGAATGACAATAAGGGTGATTTGATTTTGATGTGAAAAGAAACTGTTGAAAGTATTGATTTTGTATTGTTGAGCACATTTGGCAGCACAAAGTTTTTTGTTAATTCTTCCACTGACTCCACAAAATATGAATTAAATTCATTTGCCAATGTAGCATTGTCACTGATGGTCTTGCCATTAATTCTACGTTCCTTTACCCCCTTCTGATCATTTTTTTTATTAGTTAAGTTATTTAAGTGCCTCCATAGGGAACTGTTGTTACCCTTTGCATGATCTATCAATTTATTGTAATAAGATACTTTTGATTTACGCAGCTCTTGTACCACTTTATTTCTTAAACTTTTGTAGATAAGGTGATCATTTTGTAGTTTAGAGTTGAAGTTTAGAGTTGAAATGTGTGTGTGTGGGGGGGGGGGGGTCAGAGTCCAGGATTCGTGTGTGTAGGGGGCAGAAGGGGGAGAAGGAGCAGAGTAGGGAGAGAGTTGAGCTTCCTGACAGTCTGGTGGATGAAGCTGTCCTTGAGTCTGCTGGTCCTGACCCAGAGACTCCGCAGTCTCCTTCCTGATGGCAGCAGACTGAAGCTGAAGAAGCTGTGTGATGGGTGGGTGGGATCACCTGCAATGCAGAGGGCTTTGTGGGTGAAGCAGGTGCTGTAGATGGCCTCAAGGGAGGCGAGAGGCACTGGTAATCTTCTCAGCTGTTCTCACTATGCGCTGGAGGGCCTTGCGGCAGGACACGTTGCAGGTGCCGTACCACACGGTGATGCAGCTGGTCAGGATGCTCTCGATGGTACCTCTGTAGTAGGTACACATGATGGGGGCCAGGGCTTTAGCTCTTCTCAGTTTGCGGAGGAAGTAGAGACGCTGCCGAGCTTTCTTGGCCAGTGATACAGCATTGGTGATCCAGGAAAGGTCCTCTGTAATGCGCACACTCAGGAACTTTGTGCTGCTTACCCTCTCCACAGCAGCATTGTTGATGATCAGGGGAGCATGCTGGGTGTGCACTCTTCTGAAGTCCACTGCAATCTCCTTCATCTTCTCCACATTCAGAGAGAGATTGTTGTCTCTGCACCACATGGCCAGGCGGCTCATCTCACTCTTGTAGTTTTGTCTTCTCTCTGTTGTTGATGAGACCCATCACAGTTGTGTCGTCCGCAAACTTGATAAAGAGGTTGGAGCTGTGTGTCAGTGTACAGTCATGGGTCAGCAGAGTGAAGAGGAGGGGGCTCAGCACACATCCTTGGGGTGCCCCTGTGTTCAGAGTGATGGTGCTGGATGTGTTACTGCCAACCCATACTGCCTGCAGTCTCCCAGTCAGGAAGTCCAACAGCTAGTTACACACTGAAGTGTTGAGCCCAAGCTGGTCTAGTTTGTGAATGACCTGTTGGGGGATGATTGTGTTGAATGCTGAACTAAAGTCTATGAACAGCATTCTGACGTAGGAGTCTTTCATGTCCAGGTGTGTGAGGGCTGAGTGGAGGGCAGTAGAGATGGCGTCATCAGTCTAGCAATTGGACCGGTATGCAAACTGGAACGCTACATTATTTCTTGGGGTAGTCCTATTTATCAAATAGAAATAATTTTGGTAATCCTAACTTACTTTAAACAACAAAAGTTTAGTCTGATTTAATATCAGTGAGAAAAAAAAAAGGTTATGTGTCTTTTTATGCAGTGTATGTACTGTAAATTTCTGATTTCAATTGTATTATAGACTCAGGAGGCTGCACATTTACTGTAACACTTTATCATAGTTTTTACAGGGCTGTACAATTCATTTGACCACAACACTTCTGTTTAAAATGCAGAAAAGGGAAGTAATTTGTTCCCAGGAAGATGCTGTATGTCTTATTTTTAGACAAACACTTGTAAAATACATCAACTTGTAAATGAGCCTGAAGTGATGCTGTAGTTGGAACTGTTACAGCAAAGATTGGTGCATTTATCTGGAAGATTTTTCATGCTGGAATAACATCTAAACATTTGAAAGTCTTGTTGAGCTAAACAGTGTGTTGTGTCATGACTGGGCTGTGCTGTTTCTTCTCCAAAGCCCTCAGCAGTAGGGCGTGATGCTAGGCTGTATAATGTGTGCTTGTGTGTTTGGCAGCAGAGACGGCTGCTGAGACCCTTTGAGGGCCACTTCCTTTAAGATCATAAATTTCTATGCTTGAGAGGAGGAAGAAGATGACAACTGCCTGCTGATTGAGTGGCTGATCTTTGGCTCTCTGACTCATTTTATTATGTTGCACAGTAAAGAAATGTCTTCCTTTAGTAGTAAAAGAAAATAAAATCATTCACAAACACTCAGAAACTCAAAGTTTGAAACAGTTTTGTACTATTCTCCACCTCTGGCAAATATCTTCTAACAAACGTCAAAATGCAGTTTCCAGATTTTATAGAGGCCTTTTTAACATTTCCCCCAAAGATAACTGCCAGCTAGTCAATTTAGAGTTGGGATGCACCGATTTAACGACTCAACATCAGCATCGGCCAGTAATCAGCTCGTTGGCTGATATTTGCCTATAAAGCAAACTTTTTAGTTTCTCTGGCTTTAAAGGATTGAAAGAAGTCAACAACAATAAAAGAAACAAACAGTATCAGTCATAGTGAGGTAACTGGACCCAAACGCTGGATGTAGGTTTTTACAATGTTTATTGAGAGCTGGTCAGCCAGACACAGCTCGAGGGCTTACAACAGAAAATAATATGCGGCTCAGAAGCTGCAACAAAAAAACTGAGAAAAAAACAGGCTAGGCAAGGCAGGATACAGGCAAGCACATGAGCGTGTTGTTCACGCCGATATGACAAAAGGAAACTGAGCAAAACAGAGGTGAAACAGAATTTAAATCACCAAGGGGGCAATCAAGAAAATACGGCACAGATGGGGAGACCAATCATGACTGACAGCTGACACATGAGGAAAACAGAGGTGACAGGTGGGGCGGGGCTGCACACACAACCACAGACGGAGGACGCTCAGAAACATGAACAGAGGATCAGAGTACACAAGAGATGATGATGATGATGATGATGATGATGATGGTGATGATGATGATGATGATGATGATGACAACTGAAAACCAAGAACAGAATCATGACTAACATAACAAATAATAAATGGAGAAAATCCAACGATGTAAAGCGAGGACGTGGCCTGGGACCTCAAGTTCAGGAGGGACAAGGAGAATGAATAATAAATCAGAGAGAGGAACTGGTGCCCAGTCCACATCCTGACAGTATCGACTAATGGCCATCAGCCAAATAATTATCAACTCATTCTGGCGTAGGCATAAGTTAATGCAATAGCACAACGTCCATCTGTCTGTAAATCTGTCCGTTAGTCTTCTGTCCATCCACATTTCACAGGAATTTGTAAACCTCCGAGTCAGCTACCCCGATGCTCACCAACCACACACATGATGATCCTCAGGTGGGTCTGCGTTCAGTTTGTGCTCACAGTCAAGGTCAGGGTCAAATGTCAGGAGGTTTGAGCGCTTATAAGAGTTCACGAAAATCACTGCTTCTCTTAGGCAATTGCCCCAGTGTTGGCCAAACTCATGCACAATGATTCTCAGGTTGATTTCCATCGAGGTTGTGCTCAAGGTCAACAGTCTTATGTGATTTCAGAAAAACCGATATGTCTGCTAAATAATTGCCCGGATGCTCACCAAACTCACACACAAAGCTCACTGTCAAAGGTCATGAGATCTGAGCACTTTCAGGGTGGTTTTATCAGGTGGGAATTAAGATAATTATCAGTATTGGCACAGCATTTCACAATTAGTGCATCCATAATTTGTAGGAAATAGTGGATTTTTACTGAAACATATCTTTGATGTCCAAGAAGCCAGTTTAGGAAGCCGGGGATCAGATCGGTAAGGTCCCTGCCTTTGCCTGCCACCTGATCCACATAGCACTGGACCCCCATGGTCCCTCCTGCAGGTGGTGAGTCCACTGGAGGGCAGACCCATGCAGCTCCTTCGGGCTGAGCCTGGCCAGGTCCCATGGACAGAAGCCCGGCCACCAGACGCTCACCATCGAGCCTCTCCCCCAGGCCTGGCTCCGGGGCAGGACCCCATTAACCCAATACCGGGCGAGATACACTGAATCCTTGTTCTAGCATTCATCATGAGAGTCTATTGGATCACTCTTAGTCTGGCCCTTCACCCAGGATCAGTTTCTTGGGTGACCCTACCAGAGGCAAATTGCCCCAGACAACATAGCTCCTGGGATCACTAGGACACGCAAACCACCCACCACGATAAGGTGACAAAATTAGGGTGAGGAGTTCAATCATCTGGGAGAGGCTCAGAGTATAACTGCTGCTCCTTCACATTGAAAGGAGCCAGTTGAGGTGGTTTGGGCATCTCATCAGGATGCCTCCTGGACACCTCCCACTCGAGGTGTTCTGGACACGTCCCACTGGGAGGACACTCCAGGGCAGACCCAGGACACACTGGAGAGATGATGTCTCTCAGCTGGCCTGGGAACATCTTGGTATCCTCTCTGAAGAGCTGGAACAGGTGGCTAGGGAGAGGGAAATCTGGGTTTCTTTGGTTGAACTGCTGCCTCCGCAATCCGAACCGCGACCCGCGACCCTGCTGTCTCCGCGACCTGAACCGTGACCCAAACCATTCCCGAGGTGGAATGCAGAAATGAGCACTTACATTTCCACTGAAATACCCCACTCATAGCATAGTGTCTCTCCAATAGCCTCTCCTAACCAAATCCTACTGTCTGGCTTCTCGTGCCGACCCTGTTTTCACTAAATGACAGAGGGTGTCAGTGAGTCTCTGGCGCTATAACCAGGTTGCTCCGGGTAGGTGGGGCTCGTCAGATTTGGGTGTCAGTCCAGTTAGGAGAAGGACCACTCTGATTTCAAATCCGGGCAGGTGGTGCCCGTTAGCCTTGGCCGGCAAACTACCTAGGAGAAGGTAGACTCTGATTCCAAACCTCCGCTGCCTTGCAGCTATACCTGATTACAGGAAAGGCTTCGGGAATGAACCTCGAGGATAAATTTGGAGTGGAGCCCTAAGGCGGTTGGCAGATGCTCAGCACTACTTCCAGCAACTCCTGCAGTACAACTGGTCCCAAACTGTATTGGATCATCCTTTCCTTTGGACTCAGCCAGTGACACTGAGAGGGGGACGCAGACATATGGGCAGCCCAGTGTCTCCATACTACCCCGCCCAGGCTTTTTAGTGTAAACTGGAGAGGCCACTCCAGCGGCATGGGATGAGGCAGTTACCGGTTATAAGCTCCAACCAATTGGCGTAGGGAGGAGTGCCAGGGGTCTTGTCCGACGGTGGGAGAAGCCTTCGCAGTTTCATTGGGCAGCTACCACCCGCCTCAAGCTGGGCAGTCCCCAGCCAGTAAGATGCCACCCCGCCATGGCTTGCCTGCTGTACTGGGTGCGTAGAGCTTAGGGGTCTCTCCCGACAAGCAAGTGTCAATCTGCACCAGGCAGTCAAAAGGAGAAACATACGAAGACTCCAGCTCTTCGATTTGCAAGCTGAAACGTTCGCACCATGTGCCCCGGACTTACTGCTGATCTCCAACAAATGGATGACTCTCGCAAGAGCGCCATCATCAATAAGGAACTGGCACAACTTAACATCGATGTTGCCTGCCTTCAGGAAACCCGCCTGGCCGACAGCGGCTTTCTTATAGAATCAGACTACACCTTTTATTGGCAGGACCTGTCCCAGGATAAGTCCAGGCAGCATAGTGTAGGTTTTGCAGTGAGGAACTCGCTGATCGCCACCACAGAAACCCCTACACGAGGGTCCGAAAGAATCCTCGACCTCTGCATGAAGACATCGTCGGGCTTTGTGAGCATCCTTTCTGTGAATGCCCCGACCCTCACGTCCACTCCAGAAGCCAAAGATCAGTTCTACAAGGCTCTAGAGGAAGTGCTATCTAGAATTCCCCGCTCTGAGGGCTTATTTTTGCTAGGCAACTTCAATGCTCGTGTCGAAGCAGACTGGCAAGTGTGGCCATCCTGTCTTGGCCACTTTGGCATAGGCAGGATGAATGAGAGCAGACAGAGGCTGTTGGAATTCTGTTGTCATCATGGCCTCTGCATTACAAACTCCTACTTCAAATGTAAAGAGCTGTGGAAAGTGTCTTGGAGACACCCCCGCTCCCGTCACTGGCACCAGCTAGATCTTGTCATCACCAGAAGAGCGGACCTCAGCAGTGTTCTTCACATAAGAAGCTATCACAGTGCTGATTGTGACACAGATCATTTCCTTGTTGCCAGTAAGGTCAGACTGAAGCCAAGGAAGATCCACCATGCCAAGACTGAGGGTTGCCCCCGCATCAACACTTGTGGAATTTCCGATCAAGGCTCAGACCTTCGCTGACAGCTTTCAGAGGAAACTTGAAGCTCACCTCCAGTCCGATATCCCAGGCAACGTGGAAGCCAAATGGAACCACCTTCGCGACGCCATCTACGACTCAGCCATGACCGCATTTGGAAAGAAAGAACGCAAGAATGCTGACTGGTTTGAGGCTCACTGGGACAAAATGCAGCCAGTCACAGAGGCCAAAAGAGAAGCACTGCTGGCTCACAAGCAGAACTCTTGCCCTGGCACACACGATGTCCTTCGAGCAGCAAGGAGCAAGGCACAGCAGATTGTCCGCCGTTGCGCCAATGAGTACTGGCAGAACCTGTGCACCAACATCCAGGTAGCTGTCAATGGATACGCCAAAGGAATGTATGAGGGCATCAAAACAGCTATCAGCCCCACAAGCATCAAAACAGCACCGCTCAAAGCTAAGACAGGCGAAGCCATCACTGACAAGAGCAAGCAACTCCAGCGTTGGGTTGAGCACTATCTTGAATTGTACTCGACCCAGAACATCGTGACAGATGTTGCCCTTGACGCCTTGCCTGGCCTACCAGTCATGGACGAGCTTGACGAAATGCCCACGCTGGAAGAGCTCAGCAAAGCCATAGACTGCCTTGCCCGTGGCAAGGCTCCAGGGAAAGCCGGTATCCCCCCAGAAGTTCTGAAACATGGGAAATACAGCCATCTTACAACCACTATATGATCTCCTCTGCCTTTGCTGGGAGCAAGGTCACATTCCCCAAGATATAAGTGATGCCAACATAGTCACGCTGTATAAGAACAAAGGCAACTGCAGTGACTGCAACGATTTTAGAGGCATCTCTCTTCTGAGCATAGTTGGCCAAGTCTTCGCCCGGGTCACCCTGTTCCGCCTACTGAGCCTCACTTCGCGAGTCTATCCTGAGTCCCAGTGTGGCTTCAGAGCTGGAAGGTCCACAGTGGATATGATCTTCTCCCTCCGTCAGCTGCAGGAGAAGTGTTGAGAGCAGCAGCAGCCATTGTTCCTTGTGTTCGTGGACCTGACCAAAGCCTTTGACTTAGTTAGTCGAAGCGGGCTCTTCCAGATCCTGCGAAAGATCAGTTGTCCCCCAGAGCTCCTTGCTATCATCTCCTCCTTCCACATGGACATGCATAGTACTGTTTGCTTTGATGGAGCCACCTCTGATGCCTTCCCAGCCAGCAGTGGAGCGAAGCAGGGTTGCATTCTAGCACCGACTCTCTTTGGGATTTTTTTCCTCAATCCTCCTCCACTACGCCTTTGCCGACTGTCCTGAAGGTGTCTACATCCGCCCGAGATCAGATGGAAAACTCCTCAACAGTAGGAAGCGCAACGGATATTTGCGGTTAAATAATAGCCCATGAAATCCGGTAGGGCTAGCCCACCATTTGTTTTACGTTTACACAGATGACCTTTCCTGACCCTGTGGGCTTTATAGTTCCAAATGAATGGAAGAATTATCTAATCCAGTTTTTTGAAAAAAGTTCTAGTAAGATATATTGATATACATTGAAAGAGGTATAACAGTTGAGGGAGACAAATCATTTTAACTGCATCAATTCTACCAGTTAAAGAAATGGGAAGTGATTTCCAAAATTCAAATTTAGTTTTTAACTTATCCAATATCCCTGCAAAATTTGCTTCATATAATGAATTATACTTCCTTGTAATCTCAACTCTCAGGTATGTAAATTTTTCCAGTGTCAGTTTGAATGGGCTGTGTTTAAAAATGTCCAAATCACTACATCAAATCGGCATCAGTTCACTTTTGCTCCAATTTAACTTATACCCTGAAAATGAGCTAAATAGTTTAATTGTCTGTAACAGGGTAGGGAGAGAGACTTGTGCCTTTGTTATAAACAACAAACTATCATCTGCATGAAGTGAAATTTTATTTGAAGTATATTCAGTGTTATAGCCATGAATCTGTGTGTGTGACCGTACTGTTTCTGCGAGAGGTTCCAATGCCAGAGCAAATAGTGAAGGGCTAAGTGGGAAGCCCTGCCTCATGCCTCTGTACAGATTAAATGGTTTTGAAATAGTCTGGTTTGTGAGGATTCTAGCATTAGGGTTGCTGTATAATAACTTAACCCATGAGATAAATCCATTTCCAAATTTAAATTTTTCTAGTACCACATATAGATAGGACCATTCCACACAGTCAAAAGCCTTTTCTGTGTCAAGACTCAGTACAAACAAATCTTCTTTAGGATGTCTAGGGGAGCATACAGTATAATGTTAAAAAGACATCTGAGGTTATAATATGAATGTCTAGTCGGAATAAAACCCGTCTGATCAGGGTGTATCAGTTTTGCCTTGCAAGGACCAAGTCTTCCAGCTAAAGATTTGGTTAAGATTTTCTGATCTGAGTTTAATAATGGCACAGGTCTGTATAAACCCACCTGTTCTAGGTCTTTCCCTTTTTTTTGGTATAAGAGTGATAGTGGCCTTGTTTAAAGGTGGTGGTAGTCTGCCCACCTTGAGAGCTTCTTTATACATCTTTTGCAAGTATGGAGCTACTACATCAATAAACTTTTTTATAAAACTCATTGCATATTCCATCTGGCCTTGGACTCTTACCATTTCTTAAAGAGCTAATCATTTTCTTTATCTCGTCACATGTAATTTCTGCCTCTAATGAATTCTGATCAAGTGTGGGCAAATTACATAAGTATAAAAACTGCTTCATAGTCTCCGGTGGGGCGTGGACTTGAGATGTATACAATTTTTCATAGAATTGTCAAAATGTCTCATTAATAGTTTTATGTGAGGTGACTGAAGCGCCAGAATTGGATTTCACTGTGTGGATGGTCCTAACATTCTCTCTTTTTCGCAGCTGTCTTGCCAGTAATTTGTGTGGTTTTTCCCCAAATTCAAAGTAAGTCTGTTTTGTAAATGTGAAAGCTCTAGATATTTTGTCTGAGAGTATTTGGTTTTATTTACATTTGAGAGCTGAAACTTTGTTATGTGTCGCAATAGATGGGTGATCTGCATTTTCAACATCTAATTTTCTTATTTGTTCTTCCAACTCTAATCGTTCTGAGTTGTTGCGTTTCTTTTGCGAGGATTGGTAGGAGATGACACACCCTCTCAAGTATGCTTTAAAGGTCTCCCATAGCACAATAGGTGAAACATTATCTTTATCATTTGTCAGATGGATGTAGCTTCGATGTGGCATTGTTTTCATCAATGTTCACTTCCAGTTTCAGTCATCTGCTGGAGGTGGAATTACACTCACACACCCATGCTACATAGACAATGAATTGGAAGCATGAAAACGCACGCCTAGGTGGACATATAGCTTCAGTTCAGTGAATGTACTGGAGAGCAGCAAATGAGCCCCGTTCACTCGTCCAGCCAACTTAGCTCAGCGAGTGGTTGGCAGTTGGAGCTCTAGTACAGCAAGTGATTCGGTTTACAAATATTGCAAACAACTCTTTAGCGAATGAACTGGAAGTGACTCAGTATGTTATAGTGAACTGTGGATCCCATCACTACTCTGCAGTCTCAAAATAAACTGCAGCTCAGTTCATGCCTCATTTCTGAAAAAAACAAACAAACAAAAAAAACTGTGGGCCCTGCCAAAGCAGCTGAGACTACAGACCCCTTCGAGTGTGATGTCACACATTGGGATGTGGTGACTGGTTGGCAAAACACTGACTGTTAGCAACTAGTCTCTATTGTTCTATGTTTGAAAACAAATTATACACGGTAGGGCTGGTCAATTTGATCTTAAATCAGCATCACAGTTAATTGAACCTTCCATGTTGGTTTTGGGTTTTTCTTGTTCTTGTTTTTTTCCCCTCCTTTCTTCTCCCTTATAGTTCACTGACAAGGCTCATAATTAAGCAATATTACACAAGAGTGCGGTATCAATGAATATATTACTGCAGTGATTCAGTAGTAAATGAGCATAATATAATAAAGAATAGGTATATTGTCATTCCACACACAAGCAACCAAACCCAACACCGTCCAGTGGAAAAGTATTTACATGCCTCTTCTCACGGGAGTCCTCGACACAGCCACGACCAGAGCCAGCACCGCATATTGACCATGAGTCTCTGACCAGGTTCCTAGATGCAGCCCCAGCTTGTCCACCCTGCTATCCATCCTCACTATAAAATGGCCTAGCCGACGCGGACAGCGGCCAGTGGCCAATAGCGATCCTGCCCACGCACCTTACTCACTCCTTCCTGGCATCCCTAGACAAAACAAAGAGTCAGTCACAACATACTATGTGGACAGAGACTGCATTTTTTTGGTACAGCCGTTTTAATTACCGCTGCGAAGGAGGTTATGTAATTGGGGTGGTTTGTCTGTTTGTCTGACTGTTAGCAGGATTATGCAAAAACTACTGGATGGATTTTCATGAAATTTTGACCAGAGGTAGTCCTTGGGCCAAGGATGAATCCATTAAATTTTGGTGATGATCTGAGAGTGCATACCTCCACCAAGGACCTTGTTTGTATTTGTGCAGCAGAATTACACAAAAACTACTGCATGGATTTGGATGAAATTTTCACCAGAGATGGTCCTTGGGCCAGAGAGGAACCCATAACATTTTGGTGATGACCCAAGAATGCATACCTCCACCAGGGCTCTCATCTTCTCACACTGTGTTAGCAAGAGTCCTCCAAAGCAAAACCATTACATTTTGGAGGTGATCCATGAGGGATGGAAGGAGGCTTGGCAGAGATATGCACTCTCTGAGTGCTTTTCTAGTCTTTCTACTGTGTTCTGCTGCTTCCGAACAGCAGTAATTGCACTGCTTCAGGGGTGCAGAGTCATATGACTTCACACGCAGGACAGGCTTTAAACAGGTAGGATGTGAAAGCTCTCATATACACATGGACACAACAGAAAGGGGGAAGAACTGAAAAAAAAACAAACATCTAGAGCAAGAGTACATTGGTTTTACATCCTGAACGTCAGTTCTGGCTTTATTTCAGTTATTCACTCAACCCTAATACAGAGTTAGCAGCAGTCAAATACTTTTGGTAATGAGTCAGTAGTTGCTTTTCGCCTGCAAAGCAGTTTCAAAGCTTTTTGTCTGCAGTTACCAGGGCCCCCTAACGAGGAAGTAAGTAACTTGGGCCCCAGTCTCTCTGTGTGCTAAATAGTATCGAGGAATAATCTCTTGCGGTGCCTTGCTGGTTCTTTATGGGGAGCCTATACACGAACACTCTGTACTGGAGCATTTGCACTGGTATACAGTGCAGCGGAATATGCCTCTCCAGCCTGGAGTAGGATAATCACAGGCTGCCTTCATGCCACACCTGTGGAGTACCTGCCTGCATTATCTGGTATCGCTACTCCTTCCATTTGCAGAAAACACCAAACACACATGCTTGTGAAGAAAGCCACTGAAGATAACAAGCATCTTTTACATCATTGCATCCAAGCTGCCCAAGATCTAGGTGCTCAACGCCTATGCTCTTGCAAACCCTTCAGTAGATATGCTGTCTCCCCTGAAATTTCCAACTTTATTCTACTGGAAAGCTGGAGATTCCCTTGGCAAGAGACAAGAAAACCACCTCAGCTCAACGTCACTCCAAGCACAAAACCACCGCCAGGTGCCCAGCTTGGCCATAGAAATTGGGTTATACTCAACTGCCTGCAAACGGGAGTCAGCCGTTTCAACGACAGCATGTATCGTTGAGGCCTTCACTCATCTCCAGCTTGTATTTGTGGCAACCCAGAACAGACAGCACATCATGTCCTATCTGTCATGACCCTCCTTGTGCGCTTTGACGCAGCTCACGGAGGAGGGGAAGGAAGATGGATTTACGCGCAGGTTACACCACAAACACATTTATTAAACAAAAGTACAAACAAAACCAACAGTACAAAATAACATAATGGCTCAGGTAACTCAAGGAGTCCTCCAGGGCGCTCTACAGTCTTAGGGAGAGAACCTCCGTGAAAATGCACACAGTAAATACTCACAAAACTGGAGCAGTCCGAGAAAGTCCAAATGTAGCCTGACAACACATGCATATGACAATACAGTAGTCCAGCAATGCTTGACTGGCAAAGGCCTGCTTAAGTACAAGCATTGCTGGCAACACAGATTGAACACCTGGGCAAAGCGCAGGAAAGACAACTACAGGGGGAGACCCAGCTGGCTGTCAAGAGAGAGGGGGCGTGGTCGGACCGGCAAGTGTCAGACAGTGCCTACAACAATGTAGGTCAAAGGAGGCTGCCTCACAGGTGCCAGCCAGAACAGTGGCTACAGGTATGGAAAAAAATAAACTAATGACAAAGAAACTACCAGAACTCAAAAGATAACACAATACACAAATATACCGATAACCTGAGCCACAGAGAACTGTCAGAACCAAATCTAAAGGACAAAACCGGCTCAGTTCGTGACACTATCAGAGTGCCCTGACCTCAGACCACCTGAAGATATCCATGTGGACCTCACCAACCCCACCGCGGAGACAGTGACCTGGCTCCACAGCTTACATGACATTGCTTAGTGACTTTGGGAGTCATATGAAAGAAGAAGCATTCAGATATAATGCACACAATAAAACAGATTTTAATAAAACAAAAAATGTTTCTACCTGTTCAACATTAATTCTGTCTTCTTTCCAGAATTCCTCATATCAGTTCCAACAACCTTGTAATACCTGCTAGGTGTCATGAAGGCAGGCATGTTAATGCTCCATAGATCACAGCAGCTCTAGAAGGCTTAGCAGTCTTTACTTGTTTACTTTTATGTTATGAATTCCACATATACGTATATTTCTCGTGTATAAATCCTGTTAGCTCATAGTTAACATGTTGATTTCCTGTTGTAGCTATTGGGACAGGTGTTCAGCTGTCACTTTAAGCTTCTGTGTGTATTTTGCCTCTGCAGTTTTGTCAAAAAGTGAATTGCCTGCTCTGCAGGCAACGCTAGTTTCTGTGTGAGATCTTCAAAATTTTGCTCCTCTTTTACCAGATGGTCTACTGCATATTCCATCTTCTATCTTCCATCTTCCTTCTTCTTCCGCTTAATCCTTTTCGGGTCGCATATTCATGGAACGATAATGTCTGTATGGAGTGAATGGGGCTTCAGTATACTTAGCAGCCACAAAGTGTCACTACTTTTGCTTTTAAAAATTGGACCACATTATACAATTTTAGGATGAAAATATCCCTCAAAATGATTAACTGCAGCAACAAGTATGGTTACAATCTTGCATCTAGGCTCCAAGCTCACCACAGTTATGATAGATAGAAAAGTTAGGGAATGATAAGATAAGATAAGATAAGATAAGATAAGATAAGATTAGCCTTTATTAGTCCCACAATGGGGAAATTCCAGGATTGCAACAGCACAGGGACAGCAACACTAAGAGCAATAATTTAGAAGATAAAAAAATAAGAGCAGTGAATATATGTACATATGTACACATAAATATATAAATATATGCGTACACAGTGTGGAGCATTGTAGCTCGATGCAATAAACAGCATAACTGTCTACTTAGTTATCCTACATAGTATGAATATGTACCCATACATATTGTCACCCTCCGTAGCGACTGATATTGTCCTAGTTGTATACTGGAGGGAAACATTTGTGTAAGTCTGTTGCGTCTTTTGCATTCAATACTATTAGGTCGTCATTGTGGGGAGACTTGAATAACGAAACCGAATTGCATTTAATTCCAGTTTATTTCAAGTAATCATCCCACTGTCTGCTCTCATTCCTGAGCAGCGAACAAAGAGGGTGAACACACCAAAGTTCTCCCTTTTAAACATTCTCACATCAAACCATTTCCCTCGCAGGGGAAATCACACATCTCTACCAAAATTCCTTTATTCACATTCATTAACCTTTTATTTACATAACTCCCCCTTCTCTCCTCTCGAGCCTCAGCGGTCAGGAAGTCTTCTGTCCCCTGTCCTCCGCAGGGGGTCCAGGCTCTGCGGCTCCGCACCGCAGGGGACTGCAGCTCTGTGGCTCTCCTTCATCGTGAGGTTAAATCACATATGCAGTGTCCAACATATACATGTCTAACAACACAGCCATATAACCCCCCCCCCCCAAACGATGAAGAACAGACTATTTCCTAAAATTTAATAACACCTTACTCACTACTGAATAATCAATACCAACATTCAGTCTGTGCGCCGCTTGGGCTTCAGCCGTCTGCCGAATCTGCTGTGAGTTGGCCCCGCCTTGCCTGCGGCGCCTTTCTGCTTCGGCTCTGTTGACTGAGGAAGAGAGTGATTATTTGCCCTTTGTGGGGACCTGCCTCGTCGAGGCACCACTGCGACCGGTACAGACACGTCCTTCATGACAAAAGCAGGTTTTAGTCTGTCAATACTGACTGTCTCTTTTCTGTCTCCAAAATCTAGCACAAATTGCTTATCACCCGCCTCCAGCACTCGAAATGGCCCTTCGTAAGGTGGTTTGAGCGTTGCTTTTAGGGCTTCGCGCCTGACAAAAACAAAGTCGGCATTTTTCAAAGCCTTGGGGACGAAAACTCGTGGAAAAGCGTGATGAACCGGACCCGGGAGCGTGTCTGCTCCCGTGCCAACTAACGGACCCAGAGCAGAGAGAGGTGGGGGATCTGGGTGCTCTGGTAAAAACTCGCCTGGCAGCCTCAGAGTTTGTGCGAATACCAGCTCCGCTGGGGAGGCATCTAAGTCCTCTTTAGGCCCAGAACGCAACCCTAATAAAACCCATGGCAGTTTATTTACCCAATCTGCATCCGTGAGCGACGCTCTGAGTGCTGCCTTCAAAGACCTATGAAAACGCTCGCATAAACCATTAGCCTGAGGGTGGTAAGCCGTAGTGCGGTGAATTTTGGCTCCTAAGCCGTTGGCCATCGCTGACCACAGCTCAGAGATGAATTGCGGTCCTCTATCGGACGTAATGTCCGACGGAACCCCGAAGCGCGCCACCCAAGCCGTTAAAAAAATGCGAGCCACCTCCGCGGCCGTGGTCGTCGCAAGTGGGACCACTTCCGGCCAACGTGTGGTGCGGTCCACCATTGTCAAAAGATGCGTGAACCCCTGCGATGCCGGTAGGGGGCCCACAAGGTCGACGTGCACATGGTCGAACCTTCTGGCCGGAATGCGGAACGGTTCTAACGGGGCTCTTGTGTGCTTGTGAATTTTGACCCGTTGACAGGAAATGCAGGTTTTTGCCCATTCCTTCACGTGCTTGCGCAGGCACGGCCAAACAAACTTTTCCGCCACTAGTTTCACCGACGCGCGCACCCCCGGGTGCGCCAGTGAGTGGACCGAGTCAAAAACACGGCGGCGCCACGTGGCCGGAACCACCGGACGCGGGCGCCCCGTCGACATGTCGCAGATCAGGGGGGGCATACCGGTTTGTAAACACTTGCTCTCCAGCCTTAACCCTGTTGGTCCAGACTGGAGCACGCGCACGTCTGCGTCCGCTCCCTGGTCCGCTGCCATGGCTGCGTAATCTATACCCACGTGCACCGGGGCTGCGCGCGCCACCGTGCCGCTCTCCTGCGGCGCGGTCACGGTGGCCCGTTCTGCCTCTGCGCGTGTTGGAGTCGTGAACGCGCGCGAGAGACAATCTGCCACTACATTGAATTTGCCCGCAACGTGCCTAATGTCAGTGGTGCTGCCTCTGCTGCCTGCCGGACCACGGGTCTGAAATTTTGGCCATGGCGTATGTGAGCGGCTTGTGGTCCACATAAGCGGTGAAGCACCGTCCTTCCAGCCAGAACTGGAAATGACGAATAGCCAAATGCAGCGCCAACAGTTCTCTGTCGAACGCGCTGTATTTTCGTTCAGCCGCGCTTAAAGATTTGCTAAAGAAAGCCAAAGGCTGCCAAACTCCGGCTACCTGTTGCTCAATAACGGCCCCTATGGCTAAATCTGAAGCGTCTGTCGTCAGCGCGATACGTGCTGCAGGGTCTGGGTGGGCCAGGAGCGCAGCGTCAGCCAAGGCTTTTTTAACCTCTGTGAACGCGCGCTCCCGCTCCGGGGACCATTCGACCGCCTGGGTCGGTGTTTGTTTTTTGAGCGCGGCATATAACGGTTGCATGATTTGAGCTGCGTGGGGCAGGAATCGGTTATAAAAATTCACCATCCCCAAGAATTCCTGTAGTGATTTGACCGTTTGTGGACGGGGAAAATCCGCTACCGCGCGTACTTTATCTGGTAACGGAACCGCTCCCTCCGGGGAGACGCGGTGACCCAAAAAATCGATCCGCTCGACGCCGAACTGGCACTTGGCTGGGTTAACTATTAAGCCGTGCTCTCCCAGCCTCCTAAAAACTGCTGTGAGGTGCGTTTCGTGTTCGTCCTCTGAAGTACTCGCGACCAAAATGTCGTCGAGGTACACAAACACGAAAGGGCGATCGCGTAACACGGCATCCATCATCCGCTGAAATGTTTGCGCCGCCCCTTTGAGACCAAACGGCATGCGTAAAAATTCGAAAAGTCCGAACAGGGTTATTACCGCTGTTTTAGGAATGTCCTCCGGTTGGACTGGGACTTGGTGATAGCCGCGAACCAGATCAATCTTTGAAAAAATGCGCGCCCCCGCCAGGTGCACCGAAAAATCCTGAATGTGCGGGATGGGATAACGATCGTGCGCCGTAGCGTTGTTTAGCCTGCGGTAATCCCCGCACGGTCTCCAGGAGCCATCGGCTTTCGGTACCATGTGCAGCGGCGAAGCCCACGGGCTCTTCGACCTACGAACGATGCCTAGCCTCTCCAGGCCGGCGAACTCCTCGCGCGCAATGGCGAGCTTAACTGCATCCAAGCGCCGAGCTTTTGCAAACACGGGAGGACCAGATGTGGGGATAAAGTGTTTCACCCCGTGCTTCGCGACCGTCGCTGAAAAAGTGGGCACAGTGAGCGCTGGAAATTGGGTGAGGAGTGTGTGAAACTTACCACCTGCTGTAGCGACGTGGGTCTGTACTGGTGGCGGGGACACTCGAGCTGAACAGGGGAGAGAGTAAAAAGAGAGTGCATTTACCAGCCGTCTATTAGCAAGATCAACTAACAGATTGTGTGAACACAAAAAATCCGCGCCCAACATGTTGAAACTCACCGCCGCTATTACAAAAGTCCATTCATATGTGCGGCCATGTAAGCACAAAGGCAAGGTCCTTCTCCCGTAGGTGTTGATGTTCGAGCCATTTGCCGCCGTAGCTCCGCTACCGTGGGGTCCAGCCACCCGGTCCGCGTATGTTGGGGTGATGAAGCTCACTTGTGCTCCGGTGTCGATGAGGAATTCTCGTCCGGAGCGCGCATCCGTGATGTAAAGCAGCTTGCTGCGTTCTCCGAGGGTCGAAGCTGCTAGCGACCCCCGGTCTTGCCGTTTCCCGAACTCCTGAAGTTGCAGGGCGGCACACACCTACGTGCCTTCTCTGCGAACCTCCGATGGTAAAAGCAGAGATCTTCTCCTCCGCTGTGTCGTGTCCGCGCCTCTGCCGCCGGACCATTGGCTCCACCTCGTCGCGGCCGTGCTGCCGCCGTCATCGGCCAGTCTGGGTCTGCCGCCTCTGGCTCCCCGCTGTCTCGGGTCGCCGCTGTGGTTGCTTGCCCGCCGCAGGCGTCCAGGATCCCATCTGCTTCCCGGGCCAGCTCCCGGAACTCCTCCAGGGTGCAACACTTTTTGCCGGCCAGCGTGCTTCTCGCATGCGTCGGGAGGTTGGAGAGGAAGATGAACTGAAAAATGAAATCATCGTTGTCCAACCCTCTCAGCTGTATCATCTCCTCCATCAGGGCGCTCGGCCTGTGTCCTCCTTGGTCTAGCAAAGACAGGATCCTCCTCGCCCTCACTTCGGCCGAGGGGGTGAAAAACTTGATGAGGGTGGATTTCAGCTTGCCGTACCTGTCGGTCGCGGGTGGCTGCTCCACCAAGCTCTGCACACACCGAGCTGTGCTGTTGTCCAGTTTAGCGATGACATGGTGGAACTTAGTGTCATCCACCGTTACTCCTGCGAGCGCGAACTGCGACTCTGCTTGAAGAAACCACGACCGTGGGTTATCCTGCCAGAAATCAGGCAGCTTAACGGCCACTGCGCTCGTCAGCTCTGAGCGCTGTGAGTCCGGGACCCTGAGAACTTCTTCGTTCATTCTCAACGACGTCAGTCACCAATGTGGGGAGACTTGAATAACGAAACCGAATTGCATTTAATTCCAGTTTATTTCAAGTAATCATCCCACTGTCTGCTCTCATTCCTGAGCAGCGAACAAAGAGGGTGAACACACCAAAGTTCTCCCTTTTAAACATTCTCACATCAAACCATTTCCCTCGCAGGGGAAATCACACATCTCTACCAAAATTCCTTTATTCACATTCATTAACCTTTTATTTACATAACTCCCCCTTCTCTCCTCTCGAGCCTCAGCGGTCAGGAAGTCTTCTGTCCCCTGTCCTCCGCAGGGGGTCCAGGCTCTGCGGCTCCGCACCGCAGGGGACTGCAGCTCTGTGGCTCTCCTTCATCGTGAGGTTAAATCACATATGCAGTGTCCAACATATACATGTCTAACAACACAGCCATAGTCATGGTTTTTTTTGCTATCTCTGCGAGCAGTCCTGCTTAGGTTATAAAGTCTGACAGCCGTAGGTAGGAAGGACCTGCGAAACCTCTCGGTCGCGCACCTAGGATGATGTAGTGTACTGCTAAATAAGCTCCTCAGTGCATTCAGTATGTCCTGCATAGGGTGGGACTCGGACTCCAGCAGAGATGACAGTTTAGCCACCATCCTTCTCTCTCCTATCTCCTCCACTGGGTCAAGGCATTGCCCCAGGACAGATCTAGCTTTCTTGATCAGTTTGTTCAGTCTCTTCCTATCGGCTGCTGTAATGCCACTGCCCCAGCAGACCACTCCAAAAAGTGATGGCTGATGCCACCACCGTGTCGTAGAATGTCTTCAGGAGCACCCCTTGTACACCAAAAGACCTGAGCCTCCTCAGCAGGAACAGCCTGCGCTCTCCCTTCTTGTAGAGTGCGTCGGTATTGTGTGACCAGTCTAGTTTATTGTTCAGATGAACACCCAGGTACTTGTAGGATGTCACCATCTCAATGTCTGTTCCCTGAATGTTTACTGGTGCTGTGAGGGGTTGTCCTTGCCTGCGGCAGTCCACCCACCACCAGCTCCTTAGTTTTCCTCGCGTTGATCTGGAGGCAGTTCCAATGGCACCAGTCCACGAAGTCCTGGATAAGTCCTCTATACTCAACTTCATCTCCTTTGGAGATGAGGCCGACGATCGCAGAGTCGTCAGAGAACTTCTGTAGATGGCAGTGTGTTATGTTGTGTGAGAAGTCCGCAGCATAAAGGGTGAACAGGAAGGGAGCCAAAACCGTTCCCTGGGGGGCCCCCGTGCTGCCGATGATCGTGTCGGACACACAATCCCAGGTTCTCACAAACTGTGGCCGGTTTGTGAGGTAGTCCAGGATCCATGATGACAGGTGCTGGTCCACCCCTGCGCAGAGCAGCTTGTCCCTCAGGATCATTGGTTGGATGGTGTTGAAAGCACTGGAGAAGTCAAAGAACATGATCCTCACCGTGTTCCCAGGCTTCTCCAGGTGGTACAGGGAACAGTGAAGGAGGAAGATCACTGCATCCTCCACCCCGATGCCATGCTGGTAGGCAAACTGGAGTGGATCCATCGCTGGTCCCACCAGGGGGCAGAGGTGAGCAAGGAGCAGTCTCTCCAGAGTCTTCATCATGTGAGAAATCAGGGCCACTGGTCTGTAGCTGTTCAGGTCTCTGGGGTGGGAAGTCTTTGGTACGGGTACCACACAAGATGTTTTCCACAACTGTGGTACCCTCCTCAGCTTCAGGCTCAGGTTGAAGATGTGCTCCACAATCCCACACAGCTGGTCTGTGCAGGACTTGAGGAGCTTCGCGCTGATGCCGTCCGGTCCCGAGGCCTTCCTCGCCTTGATCTTCCTCAGCTCCGTCCTCACCTGGGTCTTAGTGAGGGTCAGGTTGGGGGGCTGCGTGCTGGGAGGAAAACAGCAAAACAGCTGCACTAGCATGAGAGTCAGTGACAGGAAATTCTGCAGATTAAATGTGATGTGTTGAGAGTGACGTGCAGCACTTGTTAGGGGTGGGAATCTTTAGGCACCCAATGATTCGAGCTGATTACGATTCAGGGAGCTCCAATTCAAGCCGATTACGATTCTCGATGCATCTCTTTTTTTTTCTATTCAGGGTTTTTCTTCCCTCCCACTGTGTGACAACTTCTTACTTTTAAAGCATTTGCAATGGCCCATGAATTTACTTCCAGTATCTTTTAATGTTTAAAAAAACCAACATGAAAAGTACAACTGTAGCAGCACATTTGCTGCTATAACACAGACTTCAGAGCATCCTGAATTTTAACAAATAAGATGTATAACAAACATTTTGTTACGTGTAGCAAGTAACTGATCCTTCAGTTAAAAATACTCAGAATTTCTAACACAAATGTTAAAACTTCGAATGAAAGTTCTCTTGTTATGTGCAATAATTGATTGAGTCCTTCAGTCCAAAAGCACAGAACATTTTATTCTATCAAAATCATACTTACCTTTTATACACAAATGTGCAGTTACTGTTACAAATGATTCGGTGGCAATGCTATGTTCACACATCACATGTGATAGCAATCCTACCCGCTGTCGTCAGTGATTGCATGACTTTGGCTTTGGTCTCGTTGTACAGAGTGGGGATGGCTGTGTCGGGAACAGGTCAAGAGAACCACTGATCAAGTGAGCACCCCAAGTGGACCCCGGGATTCAATCTGTACATGTACAAGTACATTTTCAATCCAGTGATTTACAAACTGATTCATAATTTTCTAAAGCCTCATTCAGAACATTGTAGTCCCACATACCTATTCTGTGGATTTTCATCTGGGGGCAGCCAGTGGTGACGAGCAGCAGTGGTGGAGAAGAAAAATCTTTTTGAAAGCAGAAACAGAGCTAAAACCTTCTCCGGGTCAGCTTCATTGTCGTCTTGCATATAGATTTTTTACACTTGTTGGTGACCGAGAAAAATCTTTCCAACGGCTTTACTTACTTACTGATCATTTAAACTCCCTTTTCTACGTAGCGTAAGTTGGAGTTCGTAGTGTAGGTTGGAGTAAAAAAAAAAAAAAAAAAAAAGTGCAACTTTTCATGCTTTACACAAAATATTGTGATGTTGTACTTTGTGATGCGCATCATAGCGTGAAAACCCTGGTTCTCAACGATGAAATATGGGCGTAAATCCTTGGCAATAAAAGCAGCAATAGATTTTGTAATTCACTTTACCCTGTCCGAGTTGTGTAGAAGTTTTGACATTGCTTAAACAATGGTCCTCTGGTGGGCGGCGACAGCTACAAGTGTTTTTTTTTTTCTTTGGCCACTGGCTGGAAACGTGCAATATGGTTTTGCATGTGTGTCGTGTTTCCAAAATATTTTAGTTTGATCTGACAGAGCTTACGATACAGTGTGGGTCTTGTCCAAGTCTTTTTTCCCATTGACTTCATAAAAACCGAAGTATTGATACATGTGCTTTTAATAAAGAGAGGGCTGCCATTTTGTTTCTTTCATGTCACACCATAAAGAGTCTGGGCAGGTACTGGCGCCCAACTTATTCATTCCAGCCGCCGACTTTACGTTATTAATAATATTTAATATCGGAATCTTGACATTTGTCCATCAATTCAAAATCATTCACATCTGCATCAAGATGCATTGGAAAAATGATTATTATCTCCCACCCCTAGTACTTGTAAGGCAGCACAGTTTATGTTTTCCCCTAAAATTAGCTTGCATACTGTATTTTGCTTCAAAAATTAAAGTCAGCCTTCACTTTTGACTTGTGCAGCAATGACAGATCAGTTACACATAATCAAAGATTTAAAGACGCACTCCGGTGGATATAAATCCCCTATAAAAACAAATCTACATTGACTAAAATGGTATTTTATGCCCTTTTTTTCTACAAAAAACTGTCAGACCGTGGGTTGGGCCCACATCCTCACCTTGGGTTCTAGTTTATTATGCTTTGTCACCAGGACATGGGCTCGGCCCACGTCCTCGCTTTGAGTTTGTGTTTTGGGATTTTCTGTATTTATCATTATTATTATTATTATTATTATTATTATAGTCATGGTTCTGTTCCTGTGTTTAGATTATCCTTGCCTTAGTTTTCATTGTCCTGCTTTTTAGTATTATTATCATCATAGTCGTGTTTGTTTGCTTGTTGCTATTCCTGTCATGATCTTCTGTTTTGGTTTGGTTTTTATTTTGACAGCGTCTTTTGCTTTTAGCCATGCCATGCCATACCATGTTGTCCTTGTTCCAAGCCATGCCAAGTGATTCCTTGTTGAAGTTTCGTGACTGTAAGTGTTTTTATGGTTTCAGCCTTTGTCCACGCTGCCCTCGGGCAGTCGCCTGTAAATAAATACCGCGAACTACAGTTCTGGCATTTGGGTCCTGCCTTCCTGTTTAAAAACTTTTCATTGTCTTACAGTTTCCTTTGAAAATCTTTTCACCTCCCTTCCCCTTCAAATGCCAGAATCGGTGATTACTAGGCTCAACCACATACCACAAGGCTAATAGTAGTAGACACTACACTAAAAAGACTTACCAGTTGAAGGGCATGCCCAGTTGTATGCACGGTGGCTCAGGATAATGACTGAAACTGCATCAGTCCTTAAAATCAGTTTAATGGTAAAACCCATCTTAATTTGGGTCAAATTTTCAAAGCAATTTGTTAAAAAATGCTAACTAGCCAGGAAGATAATGTCAGTTAGGCCAGAGTCCCGTTGGCTCAACACTGCCCACATGCCAGCACCACAAATTGTTGTGTCACCAGAAACGTTCTGTCTCAACTTGCCTTTTTATCGGGGGGCTTAAGTGAAACTTCACAGCAAAAAAACACAGATATGAGACATCTGAATTATTTCGCTCTTGATATGTCTTGTAAGTCATAAAAACATGTTACAGACATGTTAACAAGAAAAAAAAAAACTTGATTTTTGACACAGTGTCACTTTACTGTTCCGATGTAGTTTGTGGCCAGCCTTAATCCATATTTCTGTGTATCAATATTCAGGTTGCTTCTATGTAAGATTTTACTCGTATTTGATTTTAGCATCACTCTGTAGTGTGTTTATTTGGATATAGTGCTGAAATTACGTGTATCTTTAGAGGTGTGACGGATTATATTTGTCGGTGTGGCTCCATGAGAAAGGAGCAGCTGGTCGATGAGAAAGACTGGCAGTGGGGGGTTTGTCTGTGGGGCTTTTCAAGACATCTGTTCCTTTCTTCCTTTCAGAGTGACCATCCCACCACTCTCCACACACACACACACACACACACACACACACACACAGACATCTGACTACCCTCATGTGCCCTCTTACGTTTTTTTTTTTAATCACCAGCATGACATTTACATCTCCATCGTCCCAGCCTTAAAAACCAGGGCTGTGTCATTTCTGCCACTCAAATAATATAGTTTTTAATTGAGTTGAGTCCTCTGTCTCCCTCCTGTGGTGTAGAGTGGGGCCACCACATCCTGTACGTGGCATCACCGCTGGGTGTGCCTGCTCGGGGTGAAGAATAGAGGGGAGGGGGAAAAAAGTTCAGCATCTTTTATTTCAAAGAGAATTTAAACTCAGCAGCCCACATTATGTACGAGTGGGACACACCCATAATGTGCTCACATCTGGAAACAATTGAGCCTAACCTCTGCCATGAAATCTACCTCATTCACCTCCGCGTGTGCACACACACACACACACACACACACACACACACACACACACACACTGCACTGCCCAGAGAAAGACAGTCTAGAGCAGCAGTTTAAACCACTGCACCCTTCCACCCTTATCCAGCTACAAATGACACCACTATCGTAAATCACAATTAGGCTTGCGAAAACATATTGTTCGACGTAG
Source organism: Pholidichthys leucotaenia (assembly GCA_020510985.1). NCBI lineage: Eukaryota > Metazoa > Chordata > Actinopteri > Cichliformes > Pholidichthyidae > Pholidichthys > Pholidichthys leucotaenia. Next base: position 43,178,825 of record CM035838.1, on the reverse strand, counting down.
AATATGCACTTTTGGATCATTTTGATTTTCATGAACATGTCACAGACACTGATCTACTCAGCTGGACATAATGTCATGAGGCTGAGCGCAGTGTGTCACCGGGCTCAGGCTCTTAGTTTATTTCCGATTATTTCCTGTATTTGTCCAGTGTTGTGTTATTTTCCTGTACTTTGGTTTATGATGCCTCTTTAATGGTTTATTGTTTTGCTAGTTATGTTCTTAGCACTATTATTCTTTTGTCAATTTCTGTAAAGGAGTTATATTTTGCTTTTCTGTGACACGAGTGCCCTACCTCCTCTTCCAGACACTCCCACCCTGTCATCTGTTCACTAGTCGTCTCAGCTGTGAGTAGTTGCGTAATTAGGTCACCTGCTCGCTCAAGCTCCCCGCACCTGCTGCCTATTGTTCCCCTGCTATTTAAAGACTGTCATGTTGTTTCCTCACTGCTGCAGTCTTGCTTAACTCTCCTCCTCATTGCCGCCAGAGCCCAGTTCCCGCTCTGGTGAGTTTGTCTGGAATCATCTTGGTCTGTAAGTTTTTCCTCAGTGTCTGTTCTTGGACTTTGTTTTGTGCAGTTCTTGGGCCTTGTGTTTTTTTGTGTGTGTAATAAATTTCACTAACTGCAGTTCAGCGCGTGGGTCTCAGTTCTCTGCCCTGAGAGGCAATTCATGACACGTAAAGGCTGATAAGAAAGAGAGTAGCCTGTGTTTTTTTTAAAGAATACACTATTACCTCTAAGTACTAAATGCACTTTAAAGATAAATAAAATAATATTAAGTGCCTAACATCTGCAAATATTTTATAAATATGAGGAGGGGCTGAAAAGTTCATAGGCTGACTAAGAAGGAGTTATATCTTTGAAGATCATTTAGGAAGCCATCCTGTCCCCCATCAGTGCAAATTAATTTCAGCTGGTTAAGTCCTGACTGACAGACTTTAAAAAGGTCTGTCAGATTGTCACGTACACCACAAAGAATCCATGATGGGTAGAAGCAAAGAGCTCTCTCTGGAGCTTCGCAGCCTTATTGTTGCAAAACAATGATGGCATTGGTGACAGGCACATTTCTAAACTGCTGAATCTTGCAGTGAGCATTGTTGGAGCCATCATTCAGAAATAGAAAGAACATCATTTTACCATAAACCAGCCACGACCAGGAGCCCCTCGCAAGATTTCTGACAGAGGAGTCGAAAGAATTATCAGAAGAGTCATCCAAGAGCCAAAGACCATTCGAGGAGAGCTCCAGAATGACCTGGAGTTAGCAGGTACATGCTGTTTCAAAGAAAACAATAAGTAATGCACTCAGCCGACATGGACATATGCCCGCTCACCTTGCAAGACTCCATTGCTGAAGAAAAAGCATGTTAAAGCTCATTTAAAGTTTTCTGCTCAACATTTGGGCAGGCCAGTAAAATACTGGGAGAATATAGTCTGGTCAGATGAGACCAAAATTGAACATTTGGATGCCACAACACACAGCATGTCTGGAGGAGAAATGGCACTGCACATCAACCCCAAAACACCATAACAACAGTGAAGTTTGGAGGTGGGAGAATCATGGTATGGGGGTGTTTTTCAGCACATGGTACAGGCAGACTTCATATAATTGAAGGAAAGATGAAAGGACAGATGTACAGAGACATCTTTGATAAGAACCTGTTGCCATCTGCAAGATACTGAAGATGAAACGAGGGTGGACATTTCAGCAAGACAATGATCCCAAACATACAGCCAAGGAAACTCTCAACTGGCTCCAGAGAAGGAAAATAAAGCTGCTAGAATGGCCCAGTCAGTCACCTGACCTGAATCCAATTGAAAATCTATGGAACGAATTGAAGATCAGAGTTCATAGAAGACACTCATGGAACCTTCAAGCTTTGAAGACAGTTTGTGTGGAAGAATGGGCTAAAATCACTCCTGAGCAATGCCTGTGCCTAGTTTCTCCATACATGAGGCATCTGGAAGCTGTTATTATCAACAAAGGCTTTTCTACTAAATATTAAATGAATTTTGTTAAGTGTGTTCAATACTTTTTCCTTGTGTCATTTCACTTTATTAAATATAACTTCTTTTGTGAACACAATTGCCTTGATTTCTTTGTATGTATGAATTACTTGGGTTGTTACTGATTTAATGAGAAAAATGTTAATGTGTTCAATACTTATTTTCCCCACTGTGTAGGGAGTTAACCATTTGTGTGGTGGCTGTTATTTCTTCACATAAGAATGTATTTGTCAATATCCACAAGATATCAACTGGTAAAATATAAGTGTGGCTTTTTTGCCTCCTTCTATGCTGCTACTGCAACTGTGGATGAGTGTCATATGGCTTGTTGTATAATTTGTTACATATATCTTGGGAAAACAGAATTATCCCATCTGATTCCTGTGAGTCTTTTCTCTAAATGTACTGTTGAGCAACTTTTGACGTTAATATTTGTTTATTATTTAATCTAAAGACAAAAAAAGCATCTTATTACAATTTTAAGTACTATTCAGAGATGTCTGTACTTTTGTTTAGTATTTCTATTCTGCTTATATTTTAGATTAAGGCAGGGGTGTCAAACTCATTCCATGGAGGGCCAAGACCCTGCAGGTTTTACTTCCACCCAGTCTCTTCAGCAGGTGTTTTCACTGATCAGCAATCAGTGGGAGGAAATTCAGAGAAAACACCTGTTGAAGCCACTAGGTGGAGGTAAAACCTGCAGGGTCTTGGCCCTCCATGGAATGAGTTTGACACCTGTGGATTAAGGTATTATGGCATTGTTTTTTTTTTAAAAGAATAAACAATATATAAGGTGCTGGTGGTTTGTATAATTACTTCATCGGCCCCCTGCATATAGCAACAAGTCCCTGGTTTGATCCCAAAGCTTGCAGAAGATGGACATGAAATTATCATAAACAAGTTATACACATTAATTAAGATGTATTTAAACAATGACTTTGAATGTTTGTTGCTGTCATCAGAGTTGTTAACTGAAGGTTCCAACAGACGCCATCTTCACACGTGAGCTGCAGCCTAAATTTTTCTTACTTACACAGCAGAAGTGTGTAAGAAGATAAATGCAGGTTGACCAGACATTGGTCAGTCTTTAACCTCCCACCTTGTACAAAGTCTGCGTGCTATCAGATTGCATCCATGAGTGAACAGTACAGTTAATTGTCAGGTGTTTTCACAGCCATCAAGTCTGTGTGCTGCCGCCTGCACAGTCCTGCAACTCCCTCAGTTAATAAACCAAAATGAGTAGTTTCACCTCTGTGAATATGTCTGAAGCAGACCTGCTGTGTCCTATGTGAGAAATGGAAACTTAAATAAGTCTCTAGAGTTTTAGAGTGAAAATAACTAAAACATACTTAAAAGCTGAGAGGATTTTATTTACAAAGGTTACATAAGCAAAAATCTTGTATCTGAATAGCACAGTCCTAGTTGTCTTTTGGTTCAGGAATGGATCCAGTTTTCTTTTTTTTTCTTTTTTTTTCCCAAAATGCTTAAAGTAACATAAACCGAAGACAGTTATTAACACCCAGTTGAATCGGTGAATTCAAAAGGGGCCCAAGTCCCCTTTGAAAAAGTGTGGACTTGGGCCCTTTTTTGAATTCACCGATTCAATTTTATCAGACTGTAACATTTGTCCTGTGATTCTCTTTAAAAACAGGAAAAATTGATTCTTTATACTTTTAACCCATTCCAGCGACGATGAAATGAACTAATGCCACGGCGCTGCTTCCGTCTATCTGTCCGTGTGTTTGTCTCTCACAGTTCCTTCTAGTCAATCGCCCCAATGCTCACCAAACTCACACACACAGTGATGCTCAGATCTGTCTCCATTCAGGTCATTTTTAATGCTTAAGGTCACAACATATGATTAGGTGTCATTTCAACTTTGAGTAGTTACGTGTTTTGCGCGGGTTCATGGGCTACTCCGTCACTGGTGATGGGGTTCGTTGTCGTTCCTCTACTTTGACTCCAGTAAAAATTTGCAGAACTTGTGATAATACCTAGAGGGCACTCAAAAAGTTCATACTTCCGCCAAGGCTCCATTGGTCCCTTCCTCCCCCCCCCCCCCCCCCCCCGTCCGTCCATCTGTACCTTCATCCATACCTCCAAATTCATCCTGTAGTTTTTGCGTAATCCTGCTGGCGGGCGATCACATGAAATTGACATTGTGAGATAGGGCCTTGGCTGAGGTATGCACTCATGGATCACCTCCAAAATGTAATGGGTTCATCCATAGCCCAAGGGTCACCTCTAGTCTAGGGAAAATTTCATCAAGATCCATCCAGTAGTTTTTGCATAATCCTGCTAACAGACAGATAAACAAACCACCCTGATAACATTACCTCCTTGACGGCGGTAATAATAAAGTATTTGCCATTCATTCCATCAGTTCTTTTCACACTCATTTTTCACCACTGATTGTCTGATTTACACGAAGGTGTAGAGCCCTTTGTTAAAGGCTGGCTTGTTTTTCACAATGAACTTTCACTTGACTGACAAGCTCATGTCCGATAAGCTGACCCTGCAAGGCTCTGCACGCAGCATTTATGTTTTGATCTTTTGTTTGTAATGCAACTTTTGTTGTGTCAAGTTCATGCAGGTTTTTAACTTTCACATCATCCAGCACTGAGATCACAAAGAAAAACATCCACACCTTCTCTCCTTTCATTCCATCCTTTCTGTCTTTCTCTTCTAACTGGTAATGACCTCTCTCGGTGTAGATATTTATTTTTCAACTGTCGGAGCACGGGGAGGGAATTTAGGTCGAATGAATGACTTTCTTTTAGACTTTTGCTTCTCCTATCCCTCCCTTGTTTCCTCCCTCAAATTGCCACCTCTCTCCACTCTCTCTCCCTCACTCTGTCTCCCTCGCTCCCTCTCTCTCAGTGAGAATTCCTCCATACCTGTCTGAGCAGGGAGAGTTGGAGCGCTGTAGGGGAGAGGAGAGAAAGAAATCAAAGAAACAAAGTGAAAAAGAGAATACAGAGAGAGTAGGGGGGGCATTTAAAGAGGAAAACAGGAAAGAAGAGCTGTAGACCAAAGTTTGTTAAGGTCCTTGAGCCTTCAAATTGGCTTTTTCCTGTTTCCTGCTGGGTTGTTTTTTAACTTTCTGAGACCCGCGACTATTTTGGTCCTTCAGTTTTTGGAGCGGTTTAGGATGGATGCCATCATGCTGCAAGAAAAACTGGTGGAACGGCTGCTGTGCCCACGAGTGAGAACAGCCAGGCAGAAGGTAAAGAGTTGGATTTATAAGAAGAAATACAGTATGTGCAGAAAAAGGAGAGAAATTATTATAAACGTATCTTTTATAAAAAGTAGTTGTTCAGCATTAGATAAGACAAACAAATAGGAATCCTTCTGACCTTGTGTCTGTATCTGTTTGCTGTTATTGTTGTGACTCTATGGAGGTTGGTGTCAGATTTGCTGATGACACACTGATTTATTTTCACCTTTATCAGCAATTTCTCTTATTCTTATGCCTCAAGCTCTTTGGCACTGCCTGTGTGTGTGTGTGTGGGGGGGGGGCAGCGGAAATGCCTATGACAAGTTATGACAGCGTATAAGGCTGCTGACTATGTTTTTGCAGAGTTAAAAAAAAGAAGAGCTTTTCAGGCCTGCTGAATGTAGCTTCTGTCTGTGCATGAATGCTCTTTCTGGGGCTGGAGTGTATATTTATATGTACACATGTCAGCGTCCCACTCAGTGAGAGCCTGGTGCCCTGTGGTTCCCTTTGTGTCTCTTTGGGTGATTTAGTGGAAAGTCTGAGACGCTGGCTGGTTATTCACAGGAATGCCATGCACGTGTTTTTCCATGCAGTTGTAGATTGTACTATAAACCTTTGTTTGTCTGTTGTGGGGATTTTATTGCAGAGAGACACTGTCCAGTACACAAATCTCTCTCACACCATTTGCTATGTGGATTAGTTTTTAGCATTCTGGCACACCACTACATATAAAAGATGATAAAGTCCAGCATAGACCAATGCAGACATTTGGCAAAATTTTTTAAAAAAGCATAGAATTTTAAGCATTTTTTTTTTTCAGTTACACAACTTTTTAGCACAGAGCGCAAATTGTCAGAAGAAAGCTTTTTTAAATGTTCTGTGTTCAAAGGTGAAATTGCAAGTTATGTAAAGATCTTACACGCTGTATATCTTTAACAGACTTAAATTTATTCATTCACCGCACTGTGCCTTAGTAAAGTTTTATTTGTTCTTTATGTTGGAATACCTAAGGTTTTAGGAAGTTGAAAGTCTACCAAAATGAGCCCTTTGACCTTTAGTGTGTTGTGACTCCAGATTTTACTGTAATTTCCAAGTTTGGGATCAATAAAGTACATCTATCGATCTACAGTGGTGTGAAAAGGTGTTTGTCCCCTTCATGCTTCCTCATTTCTTTGTACGTTTGTCCCACTTAAATGTTTCAGATCATCCAACAAATTTAAATATTAGACAAAGATAACACAAGTAAACACAAAATGCAGTTTTTAAATGAAGGTGTTTATTATTAAGGGAAAAAAAAATTCAAACCTACGTGGCCCTGTATGAAAAAGTGGTTGCCCCCTAAACCTAATAACTGGTTGGGCCACCCTTAGCAGCAACAACTGCAATCAAGCATTTGTGATAACTGCCAAGGATGCTGGGATAGGCTTCAGCCCCCCCGCAACCCGAAAAGGATTAAGCAGAAGAAGATGGATGGATGGATGGATGGCAATGATTCTTTAACAGCAGTGTGGAGGAATTTTGGCCCACTCATCTTTGCAGAATTGTTGTAATTCAGCGACATTGGAGTGTTTTCGAGCAGCATCTCAATCGGATTCAGGTCAGGACTTTGACTAGGCCACTCCAAAGTCTTCATTTTGTTTTTCTTGACCCATTCAGAGGTGGACCTGCTGGTGTGTTTTGGATCATTGTCCTGCTGCAGAACCCAAGTGCGCTTCAGCTTGAGGTCACGAACAGATGGCTGGACATTTTCCTTCAGGACTTTTTGGCAGACAGCAGAATTTGTGGTTCCATTTACCATAGCAAGTCTTCAAGGTCCTGAAGCAGCAAAACAGCCCCAGACCATCACACTACCACCACCATATTTTACTGTTGGTATGATGTTCCTTTTCTGAAATGCTGTGTTACTTTTACGCCGGATGTAATGGGACACACACCTTCCAAAAAGTTCAACTTTTGTCTCATCAGTCCACAAAGTATTTTCCCAAAAGTTTTTGGTATCATCAATATGTTTTCTGGCAAAACTGAGACAAGCCTTTATGTTCTTTTTGCTCAGCAGTGGTTTTCGTCTTGGAACTTTGCCATGCAGGACATTTTTGCCCAGTCTCTTTCTTATGGTGGAGTCATGAACATTGACCTTAACTGAGGTAAGTGAGGCCTGCAGTTCTTTGGATGTTGTTGTGGGGTCTTTTGTGACCTCTTGGACGAGTTGTCGCTATGCTCTTGGGGTAATTTTGGTCGGCCAGCTACTCCTGGGAAGGTTCACCACTGTTCCATGTTTTCGCCATTTATGGATAATGGGTCTCACTGTGATTCGCTGGAGTCCCAAAGCTTTAGAAATGGCTTTGTAACCTTTTCCAGACTGATAGATCTCAATTACTTTGTTTCTCATTTGTTCCTGAATTTCTTTGGATCGCAGCATGATGTCTAGCTTTTGAGGATCTTTTGGTCTACTTCACTTTGTCAGGCAGGTCCTATTTAAGTGATTTCTTGATTGAGAACAGGTGTGGCAGTAATCAAGCCTGGGTGTGGTTCGAGAAATTGAACTCAGCTGTCCAAAGATGTGATAAACCACAGTTAATTTATGTTTTAACGGGGGGGGGGATCACTTTTTCACACAGGGCTATGTAGGTTTGGATTTTTTTCCCCTTAATAATAAACACCTTCATTTAAAAACTGCATTTTGTGTTTACTTGTGTTAGCTTTGTCTAATATTTAAATTTGTTTGATGATCTGAAACATTTAAGTGTGACAAACATACAAAAAAAAAGAGAAATCAGGAAGGGGCAAACACTTTTTCACACCTCTGTATGTATGTATGTATGTATGTATGTATGTATGTATCTATCTATCTATCTATCTATCTATCTATCTATCTATCTATCTATAACATCTGGTTTTAATCTACAAAAAGTAGATCACAGTTGAATATTTTGGATAAGTGGAGGTAGTAATGTTTTTCGAAGGCCTGCAACAACAATTAGGAAAAGCCAAAAATCATTAAGATAAAGTTCAGGATTTTTATGATCAAACCTGTCTTAGACCTCACTCATCTGATTTATTATTCCAGTGAAACCAGTTGAAAGATTCATATGAACGTCTGAGCTACTTCATGGCCTTACTGTATGGCTCATATATGTTCCACAAAGTCAAATGTGTCCAATAATAATAGATTGGATTTATACAGTGCTTTTCATGACACCCAAAGCATTATTCATTCACTCCACAGTCACACACTGATACTGTAGTGGTAAGCTACCTTTGTAGCCACAGCTGCCTTGGGGCAGACTGATGGAAACGTGGCTGCTAATCCGCAACAAGGGCCTCTCTGACCTCCACCGAACATTCATTCACATTCATACAAGGTGGGTAAGGTGGGAAAAGTGTCTTGCCCAAGGACACAGTGGCAGGATGACTAGGGGGAGCGGGGCTCCAGCCATTATTGGACGACCGGTTCTCCTGAGCCACTGCCGCTCACAAATGTGCCACCCACAATAGAAAACTCCTGGTTCTGGGACACATTTGAGATTTCAGTCTTTGAACTGAACTATGTAAACAGTGTAAATACCCCACGAAGCCTAAGATTAAGCTTTGAGTCTACTTGGCACTGTATGTACCACAGTCTAAAACCTGCGGTATGTGTTATGAAGAAAAGGAACAAATCCTTACAAGTCAGAAATCTACCTAGAAATACAGAGGTTTTGGTTTATTATAGGGAAGGAGATTAATGCAATTCTAGCCTCAAATCTAGAAAGTGACCCACTTCATATGCTTCTTGGGATATCAAACAGCCTTATCAGTGATAAGCATAAAAGGAGTCTATATAAAATACTGACATTCTGTGCAAGAAAGTGCATACTTTTAAATTAGATAACAAAGTTCCATCCAAGACACAGTGGCACAAAGTCATACCTGAATATGTTTCACTGGACTGTTTAACATATATGTTATAAAGATAATGTATTTCATAGAACATGGGAGTCTTCCATGCCCTACACCATAACAAAATGTGGAAAAAGTGAAGCGCTGTGACTACTTTCTGGAAGCAGTGTACACAATTGAATATTTCGTACACAATTGAATATTTCTGCAATCCTTTCCAGAGGGGTCATGTTATTTATGTGTTGTATGTCTTTTACTGTGTTTTTTATTTTGTTGTAACTGATTGTTCTGTATAGATCATTATATCTGTGAGCTGAGGTCTGTTCTGTTCTTGTTGTGGGGGAGGGTGTTGTGTGTTTTTCTTTTGTGAAAAAAGTAAAAATTATATACATTTATATATAAAAAAGAAAGGTACCTAGAAAATCTCAACTTCTCTGACTCAAAATTAACTTTAAAATGTATTAATCAGTGACAGGCATTTGACCCAAGAACCTTCAATGATTTTCCACCTGACTTAATCCACCTATCATTAGCATGACTACAACGCCATAGTTATAGAATCATCAATACTATACAAATAACACAACATACCAAGGTGTTACTGTCATGAATCACCCTTTTTAAAGGGCTATTGAAGGACACCAAACGCTTGCTGTGGTTTCTGCACATTTATTAACATAAAGACGAACCATACAACTAACACCAAACATACAAATACGTAACTGAAGAAGCGCTGGAGGAGAACGGGGCTCAACGGCACAGGGGGACAGAAGCCTGGGAATGCCAGGCAAAGGGGCTGAACCAGCCAGACCACAGCCAAAAGGCAGCGGGGCTCACGGCTGGAAATAAAAGGGGAACACTAACCTGGAGGAGCACTCCGGTTCTCCTCAACAGCAGCACAAATACACTCAGAGCTGGACAGTGCATCTGAGGACAGAAGAGTAATGGAAGAACACGACAACGGGAAGAGGTTATCATGCTCTTAAATACTGTTTCTGATATGTGACAGGTGTGGATACATGAGTGGAGAAAGTAATAATCAGTGACAGCTGCACAGCCCGCAAACCAGTTTGACAGCTGGAAGCTGTGCAGCGCTGTCAAAATAAAACACAAACTGGAAACCATAATGATACGAGAACAACACAACCCCAAAATGTAAATAATAATACTACAAGTACAGAACAACAATAATTAAACAGGAACCAAATACAGCAGACAGGATAAACAAGGAGCAAATAGACAGAAAAAAGACTAAACTTAAGACTGAAGACTGGGCACGGCGCCCACCCGTGCCCAGGATCATGACAGTTCCCCCCCTCAAGGGGTCGACCCAGACACCCCAGGGCAACATCAAAGAAAAAAGACCCCCCCCACAAAGAAGACCCCCCCCAACAAGAAAAACAACCCACCCCGGGGGCGGGGGGGAGGAGGGGGAACCCAAGCACGGAGGGACCAAGACACAACAAGGAGAAAGAAAAAACCCAAAACACACACGACCTACAACCTGAACAAATGTGGTGGCCAAGGACTCATGGACCCCCGGCTGATAGCAACGACAGCTCGGGTGCCTACCAGAGTTCCTGAGCCACCTTCCCAGCTGGCATAGCCCATCGGGTGGCCTCCCCGAGTTCATGAGACACCCAGCCCCACGACACAGTCCGTCTGGTGGTCTCCCTGAGTTCTGGAGCCAGCTGCGCAGATGGCATAGCCCGTCGGGTGGCCTCCCAAGTTCATAGGCCAGCAGACCGCTGAGCACCCCCCCCACCCCGAGGCAGCAGCTGGAATCCTTGCCCCCAGTGGACCGCAGGATCTTCAGCATGGAGAAGGCACAACCGGCTCTGCGGAGGATTGACCTTTAACCATGACTGCTGGCCAACGGTAGAGCCCGACGGAGATGGCGGTTGACCAGCGAGGGGACCAGATGAGGGAAGAGGCTGCTCAGTGGAGACCTCCGGTGAGGATGGGGAATCCATGATGACCCCAGATGAAGGCGTGGCACCCACGGCGGCCTCAGACAGAGGCGTTACACCAGCGGCAGCCTCGGCCTAAGGCGCAGCACTCATGGAGGCCTCGGGCTAAGGTGCAGCACCCATGGAGGCCTCGGGCTGGGGTGCAGCACCCACGGTGGCCTCGGGCTGGGGTGCAGCACCCACGGAGCTCCCAGGCTGGAATGCAGCACCCACGGAGGCCCCGGGCTGGAGTGCAGCACCCACGGCTGCCCCAGACTGAAGCACAGCACCCACAGCCGCCCCGGACTGCAGCATAGCACCCACTGCAGCCCCGGACCAAGGCGTCACACCCACGGTGGCCTTGGACCGAGGCATCGCACCCGCGGTGGCCTCAGACGGAGACATAGCACCCGCGGTGGCCTCGGTCCAAGGTGTAGCGCCTGCGGTGGCCTCAACTCAAGGCAGGGCACCCATGAAGAACTGACTGACCTGCAAGAGAACCAGGTAAAAAAAAGCGATCAATCGGTGGGGAATTACACCAAGGGCGAGGACCCACGGTGACCTCAGGTGATGAGGGAGGACCTGCGATGATCCCAGGTGAAGGTTGAGGACCCACGGTGACCTCAGACTAAGGATAAGGACCTCGGACGGAGGATGAGGACCTACGGCACCCTCGGATGGAGGATGAGGACAACCATCAATGGACCCAGATGAGGACTCAAACAGAGAAGAAACAAATACTGGGTTACTACCACCAGCAGCAGTGGAGCCCGGTGAGGAGAGTTCAGGAGCGGCTGAGGGCTGCGCCTGGTTCTCCTCACCCAGAACTAAGCAAGGTTTCTCTAAAACAATTGCTATAACAACAAAGAAAAGAACTTGCCTTAGCGCGAGCTCCACCGCCATCCAGGACTCCGGTGAAACAAGCAAAGGCATCTCGAGTCCCTCCATCTGGTCGCCCTCTCCCGACATGGTCACCTTGGAGGGAAAAGAAAGAAATACCGGAGAAGAGTCACCAGCAGCAGTGTAGCTCGGCGAGGAGAGCTCAGGAGCAGAGGACGTCTGCACCCTACTTTCCCCACCAAGAGCCAGACAAGATTTCTCGAGATCTGCAGATGTAATGACAGAACAAAGTACTTACCTGGACTCGAGCTCCACCGCCGTCCAGTACTCTGGCGATCCTGTGGTGGTGGCCCAGGCAGCAGACGTGGTGGTAGATGCAGCTGAAGGGCATCCAGGCATAGCAACTAGTCCAGGTGGATCTCCCGGCGTGGCAGCTGGAACTGGATGTCGCCTCACCGCTGGCGTTGAGTCCCGTGCAGCTGAAACCAGGGGACACTCCACTGTCGGCACAGGTTTCAAGTCACAGGGAGCACTCTTCTCCCATCCGGAACATGACTGTGGGGCTGGAACAGGGCTCTTCAGGGCCGCAGGCTGCTCCGCCGTTCAGCGGCTCCATCCCTGGACCGGTGGACACTCAGGGAAAACAGGAGGAGACACAGGAGTAGCAGGTGAGGGAATAGTGTCAGCAGCAGGCAGTGAGGACTCAGTGAGCTGCTGTTGCTGAGCCTCACCACTGGGAATTAGGCAAGATAATTCATTTTTAGGTAAGGGAGAATGAAAAAACACTTGCCTGAATTCCCAGGTCATGATGGTAACTGCTGCTGAAGGCCCAGAGTCATTCCTCCCAGTGGCTGTAGTGGGTGTGGGCCCCCCTGAAGAAAATGGAGGAGTCGGCCCTGCAGATACGTCACCGGCCCAATCAGCTGCTGTGGCGGGGGAGTTCCTCCTCCTGAGACAATGTCCTCAATAAGCTCAGTTGCCCAACACTCCTCCTCATCCAGACCAAAACTCCCATAGTCCGTGTGGCCAGACATGCCAAAAAAACGGACTAAAAAACACAGAAGAACAAAAAAAGAGGTGGGGGAGGGGACAGCAGAAAAACACAGTAGCTGGTGTCCACACCCTGGTCGTGTTCTTCTGTCTCTGTCATGAATCGCCCTTTTTAAGGGCTATTGAAGGACACCAAATGTTTGTTGTGGTTTCTGCACATTTATTAACATAAAGACGAACCATACAACAAACATCAAACATGCAAATGCGTAACTGAAGAAGCGCTGGAGGAGAGCGGGGCTCAACGGCACAGGGGGACAGAAGCCTGGGAACACCGGGCAAAGGGGCAGAACCAGCCAGAGCATGCCCGAAAGGCAGCGGGGCTCACAGCTGGAAATAAAAGAGGAAAGCTAACCTGGCGGAGCACTCCTGTTCTCCTCAACAGCAGCACAAATACACTCAGAGCTGGACAGTGCATCTGAGGACGGAATAGTAATGGAAGGACATGACAACGGGAAGAGGTTGTCGTGCCCTTAAATACTGTTTCTGATATGTGACAGGTGTGGATACATGAGTGGAGAAAGTAATGCAATCAATGACAGCTGCACAGCCTGTAAACCAGTTTGACAGCCGGAAGCTGCGCAGCACTGACAAAGTAAAACACAAACCGGAAACCATAATGATACAAGAGCAACACAACCCAAAATGTAAATAGCTAATAATACTACAAGTACAGAACAACAATAATTAAACAGGAACCAAATACAGCAGACAGGATAAACAAGGAACAAACAGACAGAAAATGTCATGGGCAGCGAAAGCGTGCCCCTCCCGCCCATCTCACTTTCACTAACTCATCACTGTACCTGAAGCAGAGGACACACCTGCTCCCGCTCATCAGCCAGCGTACTTAAGGAGGACCTCTCCGCGCATTCTACGCTGGCTCCTCTGGGTATACTGCCCCGTCAAGGACTGGCTAAGTATTGTTGACAAACTTAGACACACTGTCTAATGTTGTTTCTCTTTCTCCCTCAGGTTGCTGCCACTGTGCAGGTGTGTCTCTAGGACTGCGCGCGCTCTCCTGCCACATCTCCACCATTCTTCAGCTTCCTGCCTCCACCCGGTCAGGCACCACCAGCTCATCCCCCTCACCCTACTGGTTTGTCTATTTCCCGCTGGGGCCTTACCGGTTCTCCCTTGGAACCCAAGTAAGTGGCAGTTTGGCTCGCCCATTTCCCCTTACTCCGTTCCTCCTCTCACAGCTCTCGTCTTCTCTCCACAGGTTGAGTCCTCTGGCGAGTGACTGTTTCCCTAGCTGTGCGTTTATTTTGCAATTCAATAAAACTCTCAAACGTGCCTCCTCGTGTGGTTGTCCTCCTGTGCTGTTGTATCGTGCACGTGAGCTGTCAGCTTATTAATCATGACAGAATGAGCCAGCCAGGACAGCAGCTCAGCCGGTGCATCGGAGCTCACATCCATGGATCACCTAGTGGGCGAGCACCAGCTGGCCGTATTAACCCAACAAATTCAGAATATGATGCGGCTTTGGCCCAATGCACCTCCTCAGGCTCCTCCTCCTCAGCCTGCTCCCCGCACTACGGTGTGTCGTACCACCTCCGTTCCCATACCTGCCCCGTATGCAGAGGAGGTGGGGAAATGCAAGGGTTTTCTTATTCAGGTTTGTATGTATTGGAGCAGGTTGGGGAGGAGTACCCAGGGGATGTGGCAAAAATACAGTTTTTTGCCCTTTTGCTCAAAGACCGAGCCCTTGATTGGGCACGGTTCACAATAGAAAACCCCGGGGGGCGACAGTACACGTTTGAACAATTCGTGGACGTTTTCTCTCGCGCATTTGGCCGTACGGAGAGTCAGGCAATGTAAGCTGAGTACTCGGTGGAGTTCCGTGTTGAAGCGGCTGACTCGGGGCGGAACGAGGTTGCTTTACGCAGCGCGTTCCTCCACAGGTTAAATGCTCATCCCCATGATGATCTGGCAGTTCACCCTGTCCCCGAGACTCTTGGCGGTCTCATAGACCAGACCGTAGGGTTAGACAACTGGTACCGTGAGCACGCGAAGGAGCACGAGTCCTCCTCTCATCCATGCGCTGAGCGCGCACCCACCATGATTACTAACACTGGTGGCACCGGCTCTCCGTACAAGCCAATGGAGCTCTCTCGGCACTTGACCAATGATGAGCACCGGTGAAGGGCTGGCGTGTGCACGTTCTGTGGTTCGCTGAACCACAGCCTGGACGAATGTTGCCAGCGGCCAAAAGACGCAGCCCATCAGTAACCATGGGGGGTCTGGTGGGCGGAACCAAAACTACTCCCCCCGGTAGTTTTTCTATCTCAGCCCTTGTGCAATTGCTGGGGGTCGAGAGGAGGACTTCAGCATTGGTTGATTCGGGGTCTGAGGGTAATTTTGTCTCTGCCCAGTTTGTTTGGCAGGTGGGTATTCCCACACGTAAATTGCCCCACTGCCAGAAAATCACTACCATATTTGGCTGGGAGGTTGCGGTAGTCACCGAGAACACAGTGCCGATCTCCATCCTCCTTTCCGGGAACCACCGGGAGGAACTCTCATTCCTGGTTCTTCCTATTCTTCCTATTTCATCTTCCCTGGTGGTTCTTGGCTACCCAAGGCTCCGGAGGCATAATCCAATAATTAACTGGGGACAAAACACAATCTCCTCCTGGAGCCCATTTTGTATGGCTAATTGCATGCGTTCAGCTGAGTGTTCCCCATCTCTGTCTGTCTCCCTCCCCCTGGTTGAGCCACCAGACCTCAGCCTCGTTCCCGGGCATACCACGGTTTGGGGGAGGTCTTTAGCAAATCAAGGGCGGTGTCGCTACCGCCTCATCGCTCTTATGATTGTGCTATAGACCTCATCCCGGGGGGGAAGCTGCCATCCAGCCAGCTGTACAGCATTTCTGGTCCGGAGAGAGAGGTGATGGAGAAGTACATTAAAGAGTCGCTGAACGCTGGCCTTATTCGGCCATCTTCGGCTCCGCTCAGAGCCGGGTTCTTCTTCATTGGGAAGAAGGATGGCTCATTGTGCCCATGCATCGACTACCGGGAGCTCAACACAATTACCACCAAGGACAAGTACCCTCTCTCTGCCTTTGATTAATTTCGCATTTGAGCTCCTTCAGCACTCATGGGTTTTAACCAAGTTAGACTTAAGTAATGCGTACCATTTGATCCGCATTCGCGAAGGTGACGAATGGAAGACGGCATTCAAAACCCACCAGGGGCAATTCCAATATTTGCTGATGCCATTTGGCCTCACCAATGCCCCCGCCGTCTTTCAGCGGCTAATCAATGACATTCTTTGTTATATGCTTTATCAATTTGTCTTTGTCTACTTGGATGATATTTTGATTTTCTCCCGCTCGCCAGAGGAACACAAAGCCCATGTCAGGGCCGTCCTGCAACGGCTCTTGGAGAACCAGCTCTACGTCAAGGCCGAGAAGTGTGAGTTCTCCACTACATCTACCACCTTCTTGGGCTTCATAGTGGCTGAAGGGAGACTGGTTGTTGACCCGGCCAAGGTGAGGGCAGTGCTTGATTGGCCAACTCCCCACTCCCGTAAGGAGCTTCAACGTTTCCTCGGGTTTGCAAACTTTTATCGCAGGTTCATCAGGAACTGTAGTTCCTGATGAGGTGGCACTACCCTTGATGCAGCTGACCTCCACTAAGGTCCCCTTTCGCTGGACCGGGGCAGCTGAGCAGGCGTTTGTGAAATTAAAGCACCTGTTCTCTGAAACACCAATCTTGGCCCAGGTTGACACGCAGCTCCAGTTCGTCCTCGAGGTGGACACATCTGATTCGGGGGTAGGCGCTGTGCTGTCGCAGTGCACACCCTCCGATCAGAAGCTCAGCCCATGTGCACATTCTCTCGGCGGCTCACACCGGCCAAGAGGAATTATGACATGACAGAGAGCTGCTTGCTATTAAGTTGGCATTGGAGGAATGGAGGCACTGGTTAGAGGGGGATATTCACCCCATCATCATGTGGACCGACTACAAAAACCTTTCAGAGTATTTGCGGTTGGCCCGCTGACTTAACACCAGGCAGGCTCGTTTGGCTCTGTTTTTTCAGAGGTTCAACTTTTCCATCATGTACCGGCCTGGCGCTCAGAACACCAAACCAGACACGCTATCACGCCAGTTTGATTCCGAGGAGGTAGCCCCCCCCCCCAAAAAAAAATCTTACAGCCTTCTCGCGTCCTTGGAACCCTTACTTGGGATATCGAGCGGAGGGTCCGCCAGGCCCAGTCCCAGGAGCCTGTGTCAGTAGGGTGCCCCCGGAACCGTCTGTATGTCCCAGCCACCCTCCGCAGCAACGTCATCCAGCGGGGTCACAGCAGTCGCTTCGCTTGCCATCCTGGAATTGCTCGGACTGTGGACTTCATCCGGCGAGTTTTCTGGTGGCCCACACTGCGGCGGGACATACTACAGGAGTATGTTAAGGCCTGTCAGACCTGTGTCCGGGGGAAATCAAGACTCCCCTCCCCCGTCTGGTCTCCTCCATCCCCTCCCCACCCCTGGTCATCCTTGGTCCCACATTGCCGTGGATTTCGTTACCAGACTTCCCCCCTCCTGTGGCAAGATGGTAATCCTCACCATTGTGGATTGCTTCTCGAAGGCGGTGCATCTGGTTGCCCTCCCAAAGCTACCCTCTGCCTTGGAGACAGCGGTCCTGCTCACCAATCATGTCATCCGGCTCCACGGTATTCCCATGGACATTGTGTCTGACTGGGGTCCTCAATTTACATCCCAGGTCTGGAGGGCCTTTTGCCGGACCCTGGGAATGACGGTGAGCCTCTCCTCTGTTAATCACCCTCAAAGCAACGGGCAGGTGGAGTGCACCAAACAGTCCCTGGAGGCCACCCTGCGGTGTGTAGCAGCCAATAACCCGTCATCTTGGAGCATGCACCTGACCTGGGTGGAGTATTCTTTGAACTCAGCCATCTCCTCTGCCACTGGACTCACCCTGTTTGAGGCGTTGCTGGGGTACATGCCGCTGCTTCTACCCATGGCCGAGAGAGAGGTTGCAGTTCTGTCCGTGGGGGTCCATGCTTGTCACTGCTGGCGCTTCTGGAGGTCCACCTGGGCCGCCCTTGTCCGCTCCACTGAACGCACCCGGGCTGCTGCTGACAGGAAGCGGGTCCCTGCTCCCAAGTATGTCGTCGGGCAGTAGGTCTGGCTGGCAGTGAGCCAGATTCCTCTCAAAGAGAAATCCAAGAAGCTGTCCCCCCGCTTCCTGGGCCCATATACCATCTCACGGGTGGTAAATGATGCTTCGGTCCAGCTGAAGTTGCCGCCGACCCTGCGGGTGAACCCTGTGTTTCACGTCTCCCACATCAAACCCCTCTCGGTCAGTCCCCTCTGCCCCCCTTCCCACGAAGCCGCCTTCTCCTCCCCGGATCATCGACGGCCATACCACCTACACTGTACGCCGCATCCTGGATGTCTGCCGTCGGGGCCAGAGCCTTCAGTATCTAGTGTACTGGGAGGGCTATGGCCCGGAGGAACGCTCTTGGGTCCCTATGTCATGGGTCCTGGAAAAAGAGATGCTCCGGGCCTACCACTGAGGTCATCTGGAGAAGCCCTCTGGACCACCATGAGGCGCTCCTAGAAGGGGGGGCCTTGTCATGGGCAGCAAGAGCACGCCCCTCCAGTCCTGTCTCACTTTCACTAACTCATCACTGTACCTGAGGCAGAGGACGCACCTGCTCCTGCTCATCAGCCAGTATACTTAAGGAGGACCTCTCCGCGCATTCTACGCTGGCTCGTCTGGGTATACTGCCCCATCAAGGACTAGCTAAGTATTGTTGACAAACTTAGACACACTGTCTAACGTTGTTTCTCTTTCCCCCTCAGGTTGCTGCCACCGGGCAGGTATGTCTCTATGACTGTGCGCACTCTCCTGCCACATCTCCACCATTCTTCAGCTTCCTGCCTCCACCCAGTCAGGCACCACCAGCTCATCCCCCTCACCCTACTGGTTCGTCTATTTCCCGCTGGGGCCCTACCGGTTCCCCCTTGGAACCCAAGTAAGTGGCAATTTGGCTCGCTCATTTCCCCTTACTCCGTTCCTCCTCTCACAGCTCTTGTCTTCTCTCCGCAGGTTGATTCCTCTGGCGAGTGACTGTTTCCCCAGCTGTGCGTTTATTTTGCAATTCAATAAAACTCTCAAACGTGCCACTTCGTGTGGTTGTCCTCCTGTGCTGTTGTACCGTGCACGTGAGCTGTCAGCTTATTAATCATGACAGAAAAAGACTAAACTTACACTGAAGACTGGGCACGGCGCCCACCCGTGCCCAGGGTCATGACAGTTAAATTATATTACTCTCCTTCCACTACAGCCCCAGCTGTGTCACATGCACAAGCTTCTTCCAAGCAGAAGCATCAATATTTACATAATAAAATGACAAAAACATAAAAAATGTAAAGAAAAAATACAGTGGGGCAAAAAAGTATTTTGTCAGCCACCAATTGTGCAAGTTCTCCCACTTAAAAGATGAGAGAGGTCTCCAATTTTCATCATAGGTATACCTCAACTATGCAAGATAAAATGAGAAAAAAAATCCAGAAAATCACATTGAAGGATTTTTCTTTTCTTTCAAAGGTCTTTTTATTATTATTAATTGAGGTATCAATACAATACAAAGTATTAGAAATTTTCATTTTTGTTTCAACCAAACAGTAAAAAACTAGAACTTAAAGCCAACAAATGTAAATGCTTCAAAGCACAAAAACCTTTAAATAAACAATAATTAAAAAAAAAAAAATACAAAGAAAAATTGTGTGTGTGAAGTGGGGGTGGGGTAAAGGGGATATGAGCTACTCAGAAACTATAATCGTGGGTCTTTCAAAGAAATCAAGAAACGGGCGCCATAATTTATAGAATTTGTTTTCAGAGCCACAGACTGTATATCTGATTTTTTCTAAATCCAAACAGGACATTATATCTTTTATCCACTGTAAATGTGAAGGGGGCGAAGAGTCTTTCCACTTCAGTAATACAGCACGTCTGGCCAATAATAATGAAAATTTGAATACTTTTAATTTGGAACTTGGCAAGACAAGTTCTGGAGCCACACCAAAAATGGCGCATAATGGATCAAGTTTAATTTGATATTGCAGGACTTCAGACATAGTGATAAAAACCGAATGCCAAAAATTCATCAATGCAGGGCAGGACCAATACATGTGAAGCAAAGTGCCAGGAGCGCTACCACACTTTTCACAAGTTGGGTCTATATCCGAGTAAATACGTGCTAACTTAACCTTGGACAGGTGCATCCGGTGTACAATCTTAAATTGAATAAGAGCGTGACGAGCACACATTGATGCAGTGTGAACCTGGCCAAGAATAGAGTCCCACAGTTCATCAGTAAAAGTAAAATTAAGATCTTGTTCCCAGTTCAATTTGATAGCGGCCAGAGAAGAAGATTGTAAATTTGAAATTAAATTATATAAAACTGACATTACCCCCTTAGAAGTTGGTTTAACTAATAAAAAATCATCTAGAGGATTATCAGAAGGTTTTTGAGGGAATTGTTTTGTCATGGTTTGCACATAATGTCTGACCTGGAGGAAGCGGAAAAAATGTGTAGAAGTGATGTCGAATTTGGTGGAAAGTTGAGAAAAACTTGCAAATTGACCATCAAAATATAAATCTGCAAAAGATTTTAAACCTTTTCTGTACCATATATGAAATGCACTATCAATAGTTGATGGGGTAAATAAATGATTTGCGGCAATTGGACTTCTAATGGAAAAAAACTGAAGACCGAAATTTTTCCTGAATTGAGACCAAATTCTAAGAGACTGACGAACTACTTTATTATTACCCAGTGTAGACAAAGCAAGGGGAAGTGGTGAACCTAAAATTGCCGGTAGGGAGGTTTGATTGTCCACATGTGACTCCATAAGGATCCAAATAGGTGATTTGGGTTCCAGATAAAAATGTTTCCAATATAACATGCACCTGATATTTGCTGCCCAGTAGTAATATTGAAAGTTAGGCAGAGCCATGCCACCTACTGATTTGGGTCTTTGAAGAAAAACTTTCCTCAATCTCGGATGTTTACCATTCCAAATAAATGAGGTAATCAGAGAGTCCAAAGACTTAAAAAAGGATTTAGGAATAAAAATGGGGAGACATTGAAACAAATATAAAAACTTTGGAAGTAACATCATTTTTACAGAATTGATTCTGCCAATTAAAGACAAGGATAATGGGGACCATTTGGAAAGTATTAGCTTGCTCTGGTCAAGTAAGGGGAGAAAATTATTTTTAAACAAGTAATTAAATTGTTTAGTGACACATATCCCAAGATAATTAAAATGATCAATAACAACCTTGAAAGGAAAATTTTCAAAATCCTGAACTTGAATCTTTTCATTAATCAGAAACAGTTCACTCTTATTAAGATTAATTTTATAACCAGAAAACCTACTAAAACTATCCAAAATATTGAGTATAGCGGGTAATGAAGTAAGTGGGTTGGAGAGAAATAATAAAAGATCGTCAGCATAGAGTGAAACCCTATGCTCAATGCCACCCCTACGAATGCCTAGAAAGTCCCGGCTCCCACGGATTGCAATAGCTAACGGCTCAACTGCCAAGGCAAAGAGCAACGGGCTCAAAGGACAGCCTTGCCTCGTACCACGGTAAAGTCTAAAATAGTCAGAATAGCGACAATTAGTTAACACTGAAGCTAAAGGACTAGCATAGAGAAGTTTAATCCAGGAACAGAAGGAAGGACCAAAACCGAACCTCTCCAAAGTAAAAAACAAATACTCCCACTCAACCCTATCGAATGCCTTTTCAGCGTCCAAACTAATAAGACATTCAGGTACGTTGTGGTGAGGAGTATAAATAATATTAAACAACCGCCGCAAGTTAAAAAAAGAATGGCGATTTTTAATGAAACTGGTTTGGTCCTGTGAAATTATAAAAGGAAGAGTCTTTTCCAACCTTGAAGCTAACAACTTTGACAAAATTTTAACATCGGTATTTAACAAGGAAATAGGCCTGTAAGAAGCACAATCAACAGGATCCTTATCCTTTTTAAGCAACACAGTGATACAGGCCTGATAGCATGAAGGAGGAAGTGTACCAGAGTCAAGCGACTCTGTAAAAACTTGACAAAGGAAAGGAGCGAGGTCGTCAGAGAATTTTTTGAAAAAATCAGCGGAAAACCCATCAGGTCCTGGAGATTTTCCTGATTGCATGGATGATATTGCCAGCTGAATTTCTTCTTTTGTGATGGGAGCTTCTAAAATTTGCCGAGATTCTGAAGAAATCGAAGGAATATCAATAGAATCAAAAAAAATTTCCAAATCCTTTAAGTTTGTTGTATATTCTGAGGTATATAATTTGGAATAAAATGACCTGAAAATATCATTAATCACTTGTTGGTCAGATGTCACCTCTCCTTTATCTGTCCTAACTCCAGTAATAATTTGCTTAGCTCTAATACCACGTAGTTGATTAGCTAGAAGTTTACTGGTTTTTTCGCCATGTTCATAAAATTCACTCTTGTTCCTTATTAAACAACCTTCAATTTGTCGAGTAGAAAGTAAATTAAGTTTAGTTTGTAATGTCATACGTTCCTTGTACAGAGCGGGTGATGGCGGGTGATGGAGATTGAGCATATTGTCTGTCAATGTCCAGGATTTGATCTAAAATAGCCTTCTGTTCCTGTATTAAGGATCGTCTTTTAAATGCTGCCAATGAAATAAATTCCCCCCTAAGAAATGCCTTCATGGCCTCCCATATCGTTTTATTTGACATACCAGGAGTTTTATTTTCTTTTAAAAAAAAATTAATTTTAGAAGAAATATTCACAACCAATTTTTCATCTGTAAGTAATAATGGATCCAATCTCCAATGCTTTCTCATGGAGTCACATCCATGGAGGATCATTTTAAGTACAAGAGGGGCATGATCAGAAACCGAGATGCTATCATAACTGCAAGAGCAAAGGTTATTAATTAATAAATTGTCAACAAAAAAATAATCTATTCTGGTATAAGTATGGTGTACGTGAGAGAAAAAAGAATAGTCCCTGCCGTTAGGATGTAAAAAATGCCAAGGATCTGTAAGGCTATATTCCTCAAGAAAAGACTTAACATAAGTTGCAGATTTATTAAGACTAGCAGGTTTTGAAGATGAGCGATCTAAGATCGGATCCATATACAAATTAAAGTCACCCCCAAGAATTAGAGAATGAGTATTTAAATCTAGAAGTTGCGAAAAAAGGTTGCGAAAAAAGTGCACATCATCAAAATTCGGTGCATACAGATTAGCCAAAGTGACATGTTTATCGCCAAGTTTACCTGATACTATTACAAATCGTCCATTTTTATCTAATACAACATTAGAGGGAATAAATGGGATATTTCGATCAATAAGAATAGCAGCGCCCCTGGCCTTAGCTTTAAAATTTGAATGAAAAAATTGTCCTGACCAACATTTTGACAAACGCAAGTGGTCGGAATCCTGCAAATGGGTTTCCTGCAAAAACAATACCCCAGGCTTAAACTGCTTTAGACGTGACATGACTCTCTTTCGTTTAATTGGATGGTTCAACCCCTTCACATTCCAGCTTACCAAAGTAAGATTACTATTCATTCAGAGAGTAAAATTTATATATTATGTTGTGTAGCCCAAAGAAGAGTAAAGTGAGGTACGGGTAAAAAAAAAAAAAAAAAAGGAGGGGGTAAGGGGGGGTGTAAATAAAACCATAACAAAAAACAAAACAAAACAAAAAAAAATAAATAAAAAAATTAAAATAAAAAAAAATAAATAAATAAAAAAAATCCAACAACCAAACCTATAACCACATTCCAGCCGGTTGCAAAAAAACAGCAACCGCTCCATCTCCAGCTCTATTTTCATCCTAACAGAATGCTCCCATACAACTGGCTTCAATCCTGCATAATATGAACGTTTTACCCTAAAAAAAAAAAATAAATAAATAAGATAAAATTAAAAAAAGAATTAAGTAAACAACAACGTATATACCATCAGTAACACACTACGCCGCCAGGGACTCAAATCCTGCAGTGCCAGACGTGTCCCCCTGCTTAAGCCAGTACATGTCCAGGCCCGTCTGAAGTTTGCTAGAGAGCATTTGGATGATCCAGAAGAGGACTGGGAGAATGTCATATAGTCAGATGAAACCAAAATAGAACTTTTTGGTAAAAACTCGACTTGTCGTGTTTGGAGGAGAAAGAACACCATACCTACTATGAAGCATGGGGGTGGAAACATCATACTTTGGGGCTGTTTTTCTGCAAATGGACCAGGACGACTGATCCGTGTAAAGGAAAGAATTAATGGGGCCATGTATCGTGAGATTTTGAGTGAAAACCTCCTTCCATCAGCAAGGGCATTGAAGATGAAACGTGGCTGGGTCTTTCAGCATGACAATGAGCCCAAACACACCGCCCGGGCAACGAAGGAGTGGCTTTGTAAGAAGCATTTCAAGGACCTGGAGTGGCCTAGCCAGTCTCCAGATCTCAACCGCATAGAAAATGTTTGGAGGGAGTTGAAAGTCCGTGTTGCCCAGCGACAGCCCCAAAACATCACTGCTCTAGAGGAGATCTGCATGAAGGAATGGGCCAAAATACAAGCAACAGTGTTTGAAAACCTTGTGAAGACTTACAGAAAACGTTTGATCTCTGTCATTGCCAACAAAGTTGTTGATGGCAAAGTATTGAGATGAACTTTTGTTATTGACCAAATACTTATTTTACCGAGGAATTTACCAATTAATTCATTAAAAATCCTTCAATGTGATTTTCTGGATTTTTTTTTCTCTCATTTTGTCTCTCATAGGTGAAGTATACCTATGATGAAAATTGGAGACCTCTCTTATCTTATCTTTTAAGTGGGAGAACTTGCACAATTCGTGGCTGACTAAATACTTTTTTGCCCCACTGTACATTTGACTCACCAGGGTTCAGGTGTGGCTGCATTGTTTGCATCTCTCACCGTGGAAGTCACAGGGGTGTTTTATACGTAAATCTCATTTTTTGCCTCTTCTTTCATCACTTCAGCAGTCATATTAATCAGGCCCTTTTGTAATTTTCCTGAAGTTGTGGAGCCCCCTGAGAGGAAGGGGGGGCGCCGCTGCTTGCAGGTGTGTGGCTTTGCTGTCTTGCTGCGCTCGCAGTGGAGCGGTTTGCCGGACTGCAGGCAGCAGAATTTACTCATGGCTGCCAGCATGGGAGTGGTGGGCACCTGGAATGGGAACACTTAAACCAGCAGTTGTTGATGTCAAGTAACAATGGATTCATTAACTGCATCTGCTATTTCTCACCTCAAATGTTGTTAGGTATGCTTTTCGCTGGTTTGTTTTAAAGATATCAGATAAAGTTTACCCGAAGTTTTCCAGGAACTGAATTCTAGTAAAAGACTGCCTGCAGCAGTTTGCATCTACCAATCAGGTGCAGCCTTTGTGTTCTCAGCAGCAGGAACAATGAGAGTCTTTTCCCCCCCA
Organism: Pholidichthys leucotaenia; assembly: GCA_020510985.1. Classification (NCBI taxonomy): domain Eukaryota; kingdom Metazoa; phylum Chordata; class Actinopteri; order Cichliformes; family Pholidichthyidae; genus Pholidichthys; species Pholidichthys leucotaenia. Next base: position 43,153,424 of record CM035838.1, on the reverse strand, counting down.
GGACAGGGCTCTTTGACTGTTGGTTGTACACTTTGTCACTCATTTTCTGTCACTTCATCCTCAATTGCTGGTTATGTGATTTTTTTTAAAATCATGAATAATTTAATACATCCTCATGAAACAAATATAAGAATGTTGGGTGAAAGTCAGTGACTGGTATTCATGAATAGGTAGATTTGATTGGCGGTTGGCAACCAGCTTACAGGTGCATTACCGCCACGTTCTTCACTCTATATCGTCACTCTATCTAGTCAGGAGCTGTAGTCCTTCTATCATCATTGCTGTGTCCAATTGAGCCTCAACTCTAGCTTCAAACATCACTCTTCTTCGTCTCCTCATACTTCACTCTATATCATCACTATCTGGTCAGGAGCTGTAGTCTTCTTCTTCTTCTTTTAGATTTGATTGGCGGTGGGCAACCAGCTTACAGGTGCATTACCGCCACGTACTTCACTCTATATCATCATTGTTAAGTGTCCAATCCTCTCCTCAACTCTTCTTCTTTTAGATTTTCTCATTGCTACGTTAAATCATCACCCATGTCTTAAGTACTGCAGGCGGCCATGTACTTCAGTCCTTCTTCTTCTTCTTTTAGATTTGATTGGCGGTTGGGACCCAGCTTACAGGTGCATTACCGCCACGTACTTCACTCTAAATCATCTCTACTGCGACCAACTGCTCTAAAACGCAGCTGACCAGTCTGTGTCTTCTTCTTCTTCTTTTAGATTTGATTGACAGTTGGCAACCAGCTTACAGGTTCATTATCACCACGTACTTCACTCTATATTGTCACTTTATCTGGTCAGGAGCTGTATCACTCCTGTCCTTGTCTTCACCCCATCACTCTATATTGTCCAGTCTCCTCTTCTTCTTCTTTTACATTTGATTGGCAGTTGGCAACCAGTTCACAGGTGCATTACCGCCACGTACTTCACTCTACAGTATATCTTCCTCATAGCTTTGTGATGTTTTACTCATAGCTTCTTCTTCTTCTTTTAGATTTGATTGGCGGCTGGCAACCAGCCCACAGGTGCATCACCGCCACAATTCTGTGTGTCTGTTTTTCCTCATAACTTTGTGACGTTTTCCTCATAGCTTTGTGATGTTTTCCTCATAGGTTTGTGACGTTTTCCTCATCGCTTTGTGACATTTTCCTCAGAACTTTGTGGCATTTTCCTCATAGCTTTGTGACGTTTTCCTCATAGCTTTATGACGTTTTCTTGGTGGTAGTAGAAGGACTACCACCAAAGATCCTAACCAGATAGAGTGATGATATAGAGTGAAGTACGTGGCTGGTTGCCAACCGCCAATCAAATCTAAAAGAAGAAAGAAGAAGAGTAATGATATAGAGTGAAGTGATGATATAAAGTGAAGTACGAGGAGACGAAGAGTGATGTCTGAAGATAGAGTTGAGGCTCGATTGGACACAGCAATGATGATAGGACTAAAGTTCCTGACCAGATAGTGATGATATTATAGAGTGAAGTACGTGGCGGTAATGCACCTGTAAGCTGGTTGCCAGCCGCTAATCAAATCTAAAAGAAGAAGCTTTGTGACGTTCTTCTTTTTAATCTTGTATCTGCATCTCATCTCATTCTTCTTCTTCTTCTTTTAGATTTGATTGGCGGTTGGTAACCAGCCTACAGGTGCATTACCGCCACACACTTTATATGTGTCTTGTCTTTCTGTGTGTCTGTTTTTCCTCATAACTTTGTGACGTTTTCCTCATAGCATTGTGACGTTACTCTCGTATCTGCGTCTCTGTAGTTCGAATCTGCGGCTCATCTCATTCTTCTTCTTCTTCCTTTAGACTTGATTGGCAGTTGATCCACCAGCCCATGATGTCTTTGAACTTAAAAGATCCCCCACTTAACAAGTCCTCAACTGCTTCCCAATGTAGCCCCTTAATGCCAAAATATTTTTTTGCTGCTTTCACAATGATTTAGATTTTTTCTGTTTTCTTGGAAGTCTGCGCAGTGCAGTTTATCACATCTACCACAAATAAGACAAAATTATTTTCCTTCAAAACCAGAGTATCTTCCTTAATTCTACTGCATGCAGTGCAAGTCTTGTTGAATATTTAATAGTTCATAATGGTTCATACACATAAGTTGATAGTTATTACATATTGAAATACACGTGAAAACAAACAGATATTATAAACATTTTATAGTTAATCAGAAAGGCTATTTATAGTAGTAATTTAATTAGAATCCCAAAGGTGTTTTCCTTCAATGCAGTCGTTAGACATTGTCCACTAGACGGCGCTGGTGCTGTACCTTTGGCCATGAAATGTTATTGTTCAAGCTGCAGACCGAAGAAGAAGAAGTCAGTGCTAAGCAATGCAGTGCTATCAGAGAGACGGATGCATGTTAGCCAGCGGGAACAACAAATGTGTTGTAACCTGAGATGCAGCATTTTTCCAGTAAAGCCAAATGAAGTTAAAGTTGGGTGTTTGGACATTTTTCTTTATGACAACTGATGTTACAGCTAAATCCACAACATATTTTTTGGTGCCGAAAACCCGGGAACCGGAAGCTGGGAAGCGGGAAAAGTGAAGAGAGAACGTTGTTGGGATTAAGCCAATAGCTGTAACAACACGGAGACGAAAGGAAAAAATGTCGGAGCGACTTCATAGGCTAAAACAGAAACGGCCTGTGCTGCGGACGTCCGTTACAAAGCTGCTGCAAATTATACAAGATGAAACAAGTAAGACTGATATAAACAGTGACCGTTTGCGGGAGCTGTTAGCCATGTTGTCACAGAAGGAGAAAGGCCTGCAAGACATTGAACCAGATATAGAGCAGGAGATCCCTTTGGACGAGTTAGATGCGGACATGGTGCGGACACTTGAGTATCAGGACAACACAAATTTATGGAGGACGCGGGCAGAGAGAGCGATTGAACGGGGCTGCCTTACAGCAACAAGAACAGGCAAGAGACGCCACCGTATCAGCGAATCCACATCGGCTGAGTGACGTGAGTACACGGTCAACTACAAGCAGACCCTCGGTAAGGCTACCCAAGCTCTCAATAAACAAATACAACGGAGAAGTGTGCATGTGGCAGGAGTTTTGGGACCAATTCGAAAATGCAATTCACCAAAACCCAGATTTGAGCAAAACTGAAAAGTTCACTTACTTGAAGTCATATCTCATTGGGCCAGCTGCACGCGCCGTCGCAGGGCTGAAAGTAACTGACATGAACTATGATGCTGCAGTAGTCATGCTTAAGCAAAGATTTGGAAGGAAAGATCTCATTGTAAGTGCACACATGTCTAAGTTACTAAATCTAAGCCCAGTTAAAAGGTCCTCAGACATTATTGCCTTGAGACAACTTTTTGATGACGTTGAAGTACAAATCAGAAGCCTAGAAGCTTTAGGAGTCATGTCAGACAGTTATGGAGGTTTACTGTGCCCCATACTGTTCAAAATGATTCCTGATGATCTTGCCCTTGAGTACACCCGCAAGACAGATATAGGGCAAAAGTGGGATGTTGATGGCCTTGTAAAGTTTTTGCAACAAGAAGCTGAAAGCAGGGAGCGTGCTGCACATTTGACACAAATAAGAGAGAATCATAAAGATACACATGCAAATTAGAAACAGCACTGCAAACCAGATTCAAGCAGAGAAAGGTGGAAAGGACCTAATGTGCCCTCAGCTGCAGCCCTCCACACAGGCAGTTCGAATACACCATTTGTGCACAGTTGCATATTCTGTAACAGTACCAGCCACAAGTCAGAACAGTGCACTGAAGGCACAGTCACAAGCAGGAAAGAAAAGCTAAAGAAAATGGGAAGGTGCTTCATATGCCTAAAACCCAGACATCTTGCTCGAGACTGTAGATCCAAAAATGTGACATGCACTGATTGTGGAAGGAGACATCATGCTGTTGTGTGTGACAAAAGTGAGCAACCAATAGAAAAGACAGATGCTGCTGAAAACACGAGTGATACAGTAGTCTCCTCAGTCATTCCACATGCAGCCAAACCAACCCCAGAAAAATGTGAAACAGTGCTGTTGCAAACTGTGAGAGCAAGGATTGAAGGACCTGGAGGAAAGAAGATTGTGCGTTGCTTAATTGATGGAGGAAGCCAACGGAGTTTTGTCCATGAGAAACAAGTGAAAGATTTAAAACTGCCAATACTAAAACAAGAGACATTAAACCTTCACACGTTTGGCTCAAAAAACCCAGTGACCACAAAATGCAATGTCATAAAACTAGTCCTGGAGAATGTGAGAAACAAAGATCAGAAAATCGAGATTGAAGCTGTTCAAACCCCACAGCTTTGTACTGCAGTCATGAAAGTCCCCAGTGAACACATCCAACGGCAGCTGGAGAAAAAAGGGCTACCAGTAGCAGATGTGTCAGCGGGAGACAAAGATGGTTTGGAGCTATCAGTACTGATCGGAGCAGATTACTACTGGAGAGTAGTCACAGGTAAAACTGAGAGACTGTCAGACGCTTTGGTTGCAATAGAAACCAGATTCGGCTGGGCAGTGCAAGGACCAGTTGTCATGTCCAGTATGAATGAAGCAACATGTATGCACATTGGACTCAGTGGAGACTCAGTGGAGATCTCAAACCAGCTAAGAGCATTTTGGGAGATCGAGTCGCTGGGCATCACTACTAAAGGTGAGGAAACACCTGATGACAAGAAAGCCAAGGAGAGCTTTGACAGGTCAGTCAGATTCATTAATGAGAGATATGAAGTGGCGTTGCCATGGCGCCAAGACACACCCGAACTCTCAGACAACAAGAAGGTTGCACAAAAGAGGTTTGAAACCCTGAAAAGAAAGCTGAAATCTGACGTGACACTGTTCAAAAGATACAACGATGTAATAGAGGATTACACAGAACAAGGAATATGTGAAGATGTGCCAAAGAGCAGTCATTCAGCAGAGACAGAGAATGTAACCTACTACTTACCTCATCATGCTGTAATCAGAAAGGACAAAGTAACTACCAAGTTAAGGGTAGTGTTTGATGCTTCGTCACATGAAGAAGGTTGTTCCTCTTTAAATGACTGTTTATTACCTGGCCCAAACCTGAATGCTGACCTCATGAGCATTTTGATCAGATTCAGACAAAATCCTGTAGCTTTCACAGCGGACATTACTAAAGCTTTCCTTCAGATATCTATAACTGAAAGTGACAGAGATGCTGTGAGATTTTTGTGGCTTACAGGACCTCCAGATATTGAAGGCACCAACACGCGTATAATGAGAATGGCACGTGTTGTGTTTGGAGTAACTTCAAGTCCATTTTTACTTGCAGCCACTATCAGATATCATCTGGAGAAATATGAAGCTGACCAACCAGACACAGTAAAACTAATGAGAGACTCACTTTATGTGGATGATCTGATCGCTAGCTCAAGTAACTCAGACGAGGCATACAGACTTACTACAGGAGCAAGAGAAATACTGGCTGCTGCCAACATGAACCTCTGTAAGTGGACAACAAACTCTCTTGAACTGAAAACCAAGTGGTCAAACAGCAAGCTTGATTTCACACAAGAAACAGAAACACATGGGAGTGTGTTGAAAGTACTTGGTTTGGTGTGGAGACCGGACACAGATGACTTTGCCTTTGACCTCAAACATTTGATGAACATTCTAAAAGGAAAAGAAAACACAAAGAGGAGTGTTTTGAGATCATCCACCAGACTCTTTGATCCTATAGGGTTCCTAACACCATTTACCATTCGAGTTAAATGTCTGTTTCAGGAAATGTGGCGACGGGGCCTGAGCTGGGACGACGAGCTGCCTCCAGACCTTTCACAGGCATGGCAGCAGTGGTGCATGGAGCTTCCTCAGATCCACCAAATAGTCATTCCGCGGTGGTATCGAACAGAAAAACTGTCAGATGAATCACAAGTTCTCCATGTCTTCACAGATGCAAGCGAAAAGGCGTATGGCGCAGTTGCGTATCTACAAGGACAAACAACAGAAGGAGAGACTGTTACTGCGCTCGTTGCATCCAAGTCAAGAGTGGCACCAATCAAAACGATCACACTGCCACGCTTGGAACTGATGAGAGCTGTGATTGGATCAAGGTTGGCAAATAATCTTTTGAAGGCACTGAATATGCAGATCACTCAACTCAGAATGTGGTCAGACTCCATGATAGCGATTCACTGGATTCGCACTTCATCAAAGAAATGGAAACAGTTTGTTGCCAACAGAGTGATGGAGATACAAACTTTGACACCACCAGAACTATGGACACATTGTAATGGAAAGGTGAACCCAGCTGATCTCACCACAAGAGGTCAGTCCGTATCAAGGTTGAAAGAGGAAAATCTCTGGTGGTCAGGCCCATCATTTTTGAAAGAAAAGGAGCTTCAAACTACACCGCCAGAAACAGCACAAGAACTACTATCAGAAGAAGAGGTTAAAGCTGAGCTAAAGGCAAGTCAAGTCGCAGTACATCTCAGTAACAGTGAAAGAGTGCAATCTGAACCATTGCTACAGCTGGACAAATACAGCAAGCTACAGACTGTACTAAGAGTAACTGCATGGATTCAAAGATTTCTCCACAACTGTCATTCAAAGCAAAGACAAAGGGGAGAACTAACAGCAGAGGAAATGGCAAAATCTGAAAAGGTATGGATACGTGAAGCGCAACTTAACAGTTTTGAAAGAGAAATAACAGAGTTGAAAACTGGAGAAAATGTGCACAAAGACTCAAAAATCAGAGACTTTAAACCCTTTCTAGACGAGCAAGGCTTAATCTGTGTAGGAGGAAGGCTGCATCAGTCAAACATGAGTTTCAATGAGCAGCACCCATGGTTGTTACCCTCAAATCACAGATTTGCACAACTTCTGATAAAATACAGTCACGAAAATGTCATGCATTCAGGCGTGAGAGACACTCTAGTTCATCTACGAGAGAAGTATTGGATTCCACGCGCGAGACAGTTAGTCAAAAAATGCATTTCAGACTGTACTATCTGTAAAAGATTCAAAGTAAAAGCAGCACAGCAAACAGCTGCACCTCTACCCAAAGACAGAGTTACTGAAGCACCGCCGTTTGAAGTCACAGGTGTTGACTTTGCAGGCCCACTGTTTGTAAGGTCCAAGAATTCTGCAGAGAAGGCGTACCTAGCACTTTTCACCTATGCAGTTACAAGTGCAGTGCACCTTGAACTAATATCGAGTCTATCAACAGAAAGTTTCCTTTTGGCACTTAAGAGATTTATTTCACGGAGAGGACTTTGTAGAGTAATCTACTCGGACAATGCAAAAACGTTCAAGAGAGCAGATCAAGATCTAAAGGAACTGTGGAAGGCTATAAAGGAGCCAGAGCTGCTGGAATATTTTTCTGAAAAGGGAATCAAGTGGAAATTTATTGCAGAAAGAGCGGCTTGGTGGGGTGGTTTTTGGGAAAGGTTAGTGCGCTCTGTAAAGGGATGCCTCAAAAGAGTAATGGGCAGAGCATCTCTGAGCTTTGAAGAGTTAACTTCTCTGTTGACAGAAATAGAAGCCACTATTAACTCAAGACCACTCACATTTGTGTACAACGATTTACAAGAACCAGAACCTCTGACGCCAGCTCATTTCCTCATAGGGAAAAGACTTACCTCTTTACCACCAAAGCCATTTTCCACAACAGGTCAGATAGCAAATGCAAATAAAGAAAGGCTGACCCGAAGATGGAAATATCGCCATAGACTTGTCAAGGAATTTTGGAACAGATGGAGGAGTGAGTATTTGCTGGACCTCAGATCGGCTCACACTCGTCATACCCCAAATCCAACACAACTCAAACCAGGAGATTTGGTCCTCATTGGAGATGACAAGATACCACGTCAAACATGGAAAACAGGACTAATCATAGAGGTGTTCTCAGGGAGAGATGGACTAGTCAGATCCTGCGCTGTGCGCACTCCAACTGGGACGACGTTAAGAAGACCAGTTCAGCTACTATATAAGATAAGATAAGATAAGATAAGCCTTTATTAGTCCCACAACGGGGAAATTCCAGGATTGCAACAGCACAGGGATAGCAACACTCAGAGCAACAATCAGAAGGCAAGAAAAAAAACAGCAAGCAAGAGCAGCTAATAAACATATGTACGTATTACTATAAAATATATATATATACACACACACACAGACACACAGTGCAGAGCATTGTAGCTGGATGGAATAAATATATGAATATATGAACACACAGTGCAGAGCATTGTAGCTAGATGGAATAAATATGTAAATATATAAACACCCACAGTACGGAGCATTGCAGCTAGGTGGAATAAATATGCAAGTATATAAACACACACAGTGCGGAGCAATGTAGCTAGATGGAATAATATGTAGATATATAAATATATAAACACCCACAGTACGGAGCATTGTAGCTAGATGGAATAAATATGCAAATATATAAACACACACAGTGCAGAGCATTGTTGCTAGATGGAATGAAACAGCATAACCGTCTACTTAGTTATCCTACATGGTATGATTATGTGCCCATACATATTCTCACCCTCCATAGCGACCGGTATGTTCCTAGTTGTATGCCGGAGAGGACCATTGTGTAAGTCTATTGCATCTTTTGCATTCAAAAAACTATTAGTTTGTTACGTCTTTTTGCTATCTCTGCGAGCAGCCCTGCTTAGGTTGTACAGTCTGACAGCCGTTGGTAGGAAGGACCTACGAAACCTCTCGGTTGTGCACCTGGGATGATGTAGTCTGCTGCTAAATGAGCTCCTCAGTGCATTCAGTATGTCCTGCATAGGGTGGAACTCGGACTCCAGCAGAGATGACAGTTTAGCCACCGTCCTTCTCTCTCCTATCTCCTCCATCGGATCAAGGCGCTGCCCCAGGACAGAGCTAGCTTTCTTAATCAGTTTGTTCAGTCTCTTCCTATCGGCTGCAGTAATGCCACTGCCCCAGCAGACCACTCCAAAAGTGATGGCTGATGCCACCACCGTGTCATAGAATGACTTCAGCAGCGCCCCTTGTACACCAAAAGACCTGAGTCTCCTCAGCAGGAACAGCCTGCGCTGTCCCTTCTTGTAGAGTGCATCAGTATTGTGTGACCAGTCTAGTTTATTGTTCAGATGAATACCCAGGTACTTATAGGATGTCACCATCTCGATGTCTGTTCCCTGTATATTTACTGGTACTGTGAGGGGCTGCCCATGCCTGCGGCAGTCCACCACCAGCTCCTTAGTTTTCCTCGCGTTGATCTGGAGGCAGTTCCGATGGCACCAGTCCACGAAGTCCTGGATAAGCCCTCTGTACTCAGCTTCATCTCCATTGGAGATGAGGCCAACGATCGCAGAGTCATCAGAGAACTTCTGTAGATGGCAGTGTGTTGTGTTGTGTGAGAAGTCCGCAGTATAAAGAGTGAACAGGAAGGGAGCCAGCACCGTTCCCTGGGGGGCCCCCGTGCTACTGATGATCGTGTCGGACACACAGTCCCGGGTTCTCACAAACTGAGGCCGGTTCGTGAGGTAGTCCAGGATCCATGATGACAGGTGCTGGTCCACCCCTGCGCGCAGCAGCTTGTCCTTCAGGATCATCGGTTGGATGGTGTTGAAAGCACTGGAGAAGTCAAAGAACATGATCCTCACCATATTCCCGGGCTTCTCCAGGTGGGACAGAGAACGGTGAAGGAGGAAGATCACCGCATCCTCCACCCCAATGCCATGCTGGTAGGCGAACTGGAGTGGATCCATCGCTGGTTCCACCAGGGGGCGGAGGTGAGCAAGGAGCAGTCTCTCCAGGGTCTTCATCAAGTGGGACGTCAAGGCCACCGGTCTGTAGCTGTTCAGGTCTTTGGGGTGGGAAGTTTTTGGTACAGGTACCACACAAGATGTTTTCCACAGCTGTGGTACCCTCCCCAGTTTCAGGCTCATGTTGAAGATATACGTCACAATCCCACACAGCTGGTCTGCACAGGACTTGAGGAGCTTTGCGCTGATGCCGTCCGGTCCCGGCGCCTTCCTCGCCTTGATCTTCCTCAGCTCCGTCCTCACCTGGGTCCTGGTCAGGGTCAGGATGGGGGGCTGTGTGTTGGGAGTGGGGGGGTGTTGGTAGAGTGGGGAGTGGGCAGCAGGACTTGATTTCTTTAGAGGCAGCAGTGGTTGTTGTGCAGTCAGGGGGGAGGGCGGTTGGTCAAATCTATTGAAAAACAGATTCAGGTTGTTCGCCCACTCCCTGCCCCCTGTGGCCTGGGGGGAGGTATTCTGGAGCCCCGAGATGGTTTTGAGGTTTCTCCAGACCCCGCTGATGTCGCTCTGTTGCAGCTTGTCCTCCATCTTCTTCCTGAAGCTGTCCTTGCCTTCTCTGATCTTTCTCCTCAGCTCCCTCTGTACGGACTTCAGCATCTCCCTGTTCCCCGACCTGAAGATCCTCTTCTTCTCTCTCAGAAGTGTTTTTATCTCAGGGTTGATCCAGGGTTTGTTGTTTGAGTGACGCCGTATGGTCTTGGTGGGAACGGATTTGTCCCCACAGAAGCTGAGGTAGCCCGTGAAGGTGTGAATGAGGCCATCGATGTCCTCACCATGTGGATCGCAGAGCTGCTTCCAGGCGGTGGCTTCAAAACAGCCCTTTAGGGTGTCCATTGTCTCCTCAGACCATAACTCCACAGTGTGCATGGCCGGAGGTTGTCTGTGCACTAGGGGTTTGTACACCGGCCGGAGATGAACCAAGTTGTGATCCGATCTCCCGAGTGGGGGTAGTTGTGATGAGGTGTACGCCTCCTTAGTGTTTGCGTAGAATAAATCCAGTGTTTTATTGTCTCTAGTGTGGCATGTGACATACTGGGTGAACGTGGGTAGAATGGGAGACAGTGAAACATGGTTGAAATCGCCTGAGATGAGGAGAAGAGCATCTGGGTGTTCTGTCTGCAGCCTGCTGGTTACTGAATGGATGACGTCACGTGCTGTCCCAGCGTTCGCCGTCGGATTTGCATAAACAACAATGCAGATCACGTGTGAGTGTTCTCTCGGGAGATATGTAGGCCTCATGCTAACAGCTAGCAACTCAATGTCTTTGCTGCAGTGTCGTTGTTTAACAGTGATATGTCCCGGTCTGCACCAGTTGTTGTTAACATACATGATCACTCCACCGCCCCTAGCCTTGCCACTGTCTGGTGTTCGGTCAGCTCGTATCATGTGAAAACCCTCCAGCTCAATGTTAGCATCTGCTGCTAGTTCAGTTAGCCACGTCTCAGTAAACAAAAGGAGAGAGCACTCCCGGTATGTGCTATCATAACGGGAGATAGCCGCTAGCTCATCTAACTTTCCCAGTATCGACCGTACATTTCCCATGACAACAGATGGAAGGGAGGGTCTGTACCTTATATTTTTTGTCCTCCGCCTTACTCCAGCCCGGCAGCCGCGGCGTTTTCGCCTCAGTTCACTCGGTATGTCGAGTTTTTCCAATGGGACCGGGTGGCGGTTGAATGCTAGCAGCTGTTCTCTGCTGTATCGTATCCTGCTATAGACAGTGGCTCCGTCCACCGGCTCAGGAGACATTTAGGACGATCTGTGTGTCCGTGATATAAGTGGGGTGAAAAAAAAAGACGGATCAAAAGAGAGAGGAAGGGAAAAAGACTCGGAATCGAGCCGCTGTTGCAAAAGGCAGCCGACTCGTGTGGCGCCGAGAGAAATTTCCTTTATATCCTTTTGAAGTATATCCTTTTGAATATCCTTTTGAAGTTAATATTTGAACTGTCTTCTTGGGGGGGAGGGTGTTGAATATTTAATAGTTCATAATGGTTCATACACATAAGTTGATAGTTATTACATATTGAAATACACGTGAAAACAAACAGATATTATAAACATTTTATAGTTAATCAGAAAGGCTATTTATAGTAGTAATTTAATTAGAATCCCAAAGGTGTTTTCCTTCAATGCAGTCATTAGACATTGTCCACTAGACAGCGCTGGTGCTGTACCTTTGGCCATGAAATGTTATTGTTCAAGCTGCAGACCGAAGAAGAAGTCAGTGCTAAGCAATGCAGTGCTATCAGAGAGACGGATGCATGTTAGCCAGAGGGAACAACAAATGTGTTGTAACCTGAGATGCAGCATTTTTCCAGTAAAGCCAAATGAAGTTAAAGTTGGGTGTTTGGACATTTTTCTTTATGACAACTGATGTTACAGCTAAATCCACAACAAGTCTGCAGACTTTTCTTGCACTTTTCTTCAGACTTTTTCATATGCAGACAGTTTCTGCATATGTTAATCCCTGGAAGACTTTTATCTGCTGAATTTCTGCTGCTCTTTTGCTGGCTTCACAACCTCAATATGCAGCTGGAGATGGCAGAGCAGGTAGCGGAAGGTGATACAGCAGGGTGTGATCTAGGAGGAATGGAGGTAGGACACAGGAAAGAGGAAGTTTGGAATTCGGTGAAGTCTAAAAAAGGCAAACATAGACGAAAGGAAATGCAATCAAGTGTGTTATCTAGTGCTGATGAATCAGAAGATGATCAATCCCGGAATAATCAGAAGGAGTGTAAAGTAATCATTAAACTTACTCAGGAAGCGGCATCATCTCGTGAGTGGAACCCAATTAAGCTCACAAATGCAATTAATAAGTTACTTGGAGAAGTTTTAAATGCAAGAATCCTTCATAGTGGTTCGTTATTAGTTACATGTAAAGACAGTGTTCAGCAAGGAAAAGCGGTAGAGTCACTAAGATGGAGGGGAAAAATGTGCAGTGTTCAGTATTGGAAGGAAATAAGGCAATGAGAGGAGTGATATTGGGCATTTCAACAGCTGTTTCTACTGATGAAATAAAGAAAAACATATCTGGAGCAAAAGTGACAGAGGTGCAAAGGTTGAAAACTAACAGAAATGGTGAAAAATGTGATAGTCTGTCGGTAATGTTAACATTTGATGAAACAAAACTGCCAAGTAAGGTGTATCTTCGCTACATGAGCTATAAAGTTAGACTTTACGTTCCATCTCCACTCAGATGTTTCAAATGTCAAAAGTTTGACCATGTTGCAGCGATATGCAAAGGTAGACAGCAATATGCAAGATGTTCTGGTGAACATGAATATGGCAAGTGTGAAAGAGGAGCCAAATTAAAGTGTTGTAACTGTAGTGGTGAACATAGCGCTGCATATCGAGGTTGTGAAGCCAGCAAAACAGCAGCAGAAATTCAGCAGGTAAAAGTCTCCCAGGGATTAACATATGCAGAAGCTGCGAAAAAGGTGCCAGTTAAAAAAGTGGGAGTGGACTTTTACAGGGAAAATGTGCAGGCTTGCAGTGCATGCAGTAGAATTAAGGAAGATACTCTGGTTATGAAGGAAAACAATTTTGTCTTATTTGTGGTAGATGTGATAAACTGTACTGTGCAGACTTCCAAGAAAATGGAAAAAATCAAAATCATTGTGAAAGCAGCAGAAAAATATCTTGGCATTAAGAGGCTACATTGGGAAGCAGTTGAGGACTTGTTAAGTGGGGGTTCTCTAAGTTCGCAGACTAGTGAGTCATAATAGTAATCACAATTTTGCACTGGAATGCCAGAAGTCTAATATCAAATGGGCAAGACTTCAAAAAGTTTATATCTGATATGCAAGACAGACCCCAGGTAATCTGTGTACAGGAAACATGGCTAATACCTCAGTTGGATTTTGTCATATACATCAATAAGGAACGACAGGGAAACTGGTAGAGGAGGAGGTGTAGCAACCTTTGTGCGTAATGGAACAAATTACAAAATAGTGGAAAAAGGGAAAGAACATGAATCAATAATGGTAAAAATATGGACAGTAAAAGACGACATTACAATTATTAATTACTATAATCCATGTAACAGATTGACAGTTGACACTTTGAACACTGTACATAGACAAGCACAGGGTAAGGTGGTTTGGTGTGGGGATTTTAATGCACATAATACGCTGTAGGGTAGCAGGAATATAGATGTAAATGGCACAGTAATTGAGGATTTTTTAGAGGATAGGGACTTAATATGTATGAATGATGGGAAAGGTACTAGATTTAGCAGTAATCTAGTCACAGAAAGTGTGTTAGACCTAACTTTGGTTTCAAATGCCATTGCAGGAATCATATCTTGGGAGGTGTTAAGTCGGTCAGCTAATGGGAGTGACCATTACCCAATAAGAGTTAAAATTGGTCTAGAAGCAGAAGAAGAAGAGATGCAATCTGGCACAAGATGGAAATTGGGTAAGGCAGATTGGGATAAATTTAAATATCTGTGTAAGACTAGATGTGAGCAGCTAAATAGTGAGGACATTTTTGATGTGGAGGAATTTAGTACAAGTGTCAGTGCGATTATAATCAAATCTGCAAATCAAACAATACCAAAAAGTACAGGTTATAGACAACAAAAGAATCTTCCTTGGTGGGATGATAATTGTAATAAAGCTATTAAAAATAGAAATAGGGCATTCAGACAAGTGAAAAAGTGTCATACTTTGAAAGCAGTGATTGAGTACAAACGGTGTCAGGCAATCGTCCGGAAAACAAAACAGCTAAGCGTTTATTTGGGAGACAGTATTGTAATACTATAGGAAGAGAAACACAGCTATCAGATATTTGGGGAATGATTGAGAAAAAATGAATGGTATTAGGAGAGAGTACAAAATACCAGTGCTAGACAATAATGGGGAAATGGCTATTACTAATATAGACAAAGCAGAGCTTTTGACACAAACTTTAGTGAAGATTCATAGTTCAGAAAACCTACCAAACACAATTAGACAAAGCAGGGAAAGCACTTTATCCAAACACCCACATGTGAACATAAGGAAGAATACTTCAAGGGGCATGATAGATTTGCCATTCACTCTATCGGAATTGAAAAGGGCCATTCTGAAATCGAAGCAGTCTTCACCAGGGAAGGATGGCATATGTTATATGATGTTGTCGCACATGGAGGACAGTGCACTTCAAACAATATTAAAGCTGTTTAATAAAGTTTGGGAAACTGGGAAGATTCCTAGGGCATGGAAACAATCAGTTATAGTCCCAGTCTTAAAGCCAGGGAACGATTCATCAGATCCCAATAATTATAGGCCAATAGCTCTTACCTCACAGTTAGGGAAAACAATGGTACGAATGGTGACTGAAAGGCTGAATTACATTTTGGAAGGGAGGGAATGTCTTTCTCGTTTTCAAAGTGGGTTCCAAAAAGGGAGGAAAAACTATGGATTCCATTTTGCACCTAGAATCTGAAATTAGGAAGGCCCAGGTAAATAGGGAAAATGTGATAGCTGTCTTTTTTGATGTAGAAAAAGTGTATGACATGCTGTGGAAGGAAGGGTTGCTGATTAAATTAAATCAATTTGGTATTGAAGGTAATTTATACAATTGGGTATTAGATTTCCTGTATGATAGAACGAATGAGGTAAGAATTGGTACAGAGTACTCCAAAATATTCATTCATTCATTCATCTTCTTCCGCTTAATCCTTTTCGGGTCACGGGAGGGCTGGGTACTCCCCAAGGCAGCGTGTGTAGCCCTGTTCTGTTTAATTATTTACCTTTTGTTCTTATTAAAGACAAAAGTAGAAAGATGTTTTTATCTTCTTTACATGTTTCGACTGTTCACTGCAGCCTTCGTCAAATTGTCCTCAGGAAAAAAAACAGTCTAAGAAGGTCCTTCAGGCTCAGGAATTGTCCTCATCTTCATCCTCTGGGAAGAGCTGCCTCATCCAGGGTGTCATGATGAACCGGTTTCCGTTAAAATGCGTGAAGTAATTCTCCAGGGTGGGAATGTCTCGCCTGATCCCTGAGATGCGCTCCAGTTGTGTCTGAGGAAGGTAGGCGATTAGCAGAGATGAAGGTCCTGGTCCGCTGAACAGGACTTTGTAATGAGGAGTCCTCTCAGCTATGGTTTCCTTAGAGTTTGAGTACACCATATTGACGCATTTAGGAGGAGCTCGAAGTTCTGGCTTGAAGTTTGACGAAGGCTGCAGTGAACAGTCGAAACATGTAAAGAAAGTAAAAACATCTCCTTTCTATTTTTGTCTTTAATAAGAACAAAAGGTAAATAATTAAAAGAAGACAAAATGAGCCGACTTGAGCTGTTCTGTTTCATATAATGATTAATGATGTTTTTGAAGGAATCGATAGGGGAATAGGGAAGGCCTTATATGCAGATGATGAGGTCTTATGGATAAGGGGACGTAATCGTGTGTACATTCAGAGGAAAATGCAAGCAGCAATAGACCAAGGTGAACAATGGGCAAACCGGTGGGCTTTTAAATTATCGGTCTCAAAGACACAAGTGATTTGCTTCTCTAAAAGTCACAAAGAAATTTCTTTAAAACTTTAAAAGTCAAATCCAATCAAATCAAATCATCCTTTATTGTCATGTTGCTGTACATACAACTGTAGTGCAGGCAAAATGAAATTATGTTTCTCTAGGCATCCATATATGTAAAAAGAACATAATTTAAAACACACTCACTCACCCCCCCCACCCCAACACAGCCATTCACACAGCCCTAAGACACATTTAGTTATTACAGTAATATTAACTTATTACAGTTGCAGTTTAAAGTGATAACTACCTATGTATAAAATACCAATTAAAGTGGTTGAGTGAGTCAAAGTGGCTCCTTGAAACTAACTAGAACTATAATATACATAAATATACCATATTTTTTTGGACTATAAGGCGCACTTAAAATCTTTAATTTTCTCAAAAATCGACAGTGCGCTTTATAATCCGGTGCGCCTTATGTATTCATTCTGGTTGTGCTTACTGACCTCGAACCGATTTTATGTGGTACACAGCGCTCAAAAATCTGTCAAAAATGTTTTAGTACGACTTTGGTAAGCTACGAAGCCGAACTGCTTGATGGATTGTCGGAGTATTACGGTAGTCAGGAGCCTCGTGGAGTAATATGTGCTTCAACATAATGGCCGGATGGCTTTTTCCACAAATCTCCATCTCTATTGATCTGCCACTCCATGCGCGCCCATCTCACCGATACTGTCAAAACCCAAGTGAAGCAAACTAATTCGGAGCTTGCCATCATTCCGGGTGGATTAACCAAAGAACTCCAACTGCTATATTGGTGTCAACAGGTCGTTCAAAGTTAAATTGCTAGCGAGTTACGCCACTATCTGCCAATGGATCGTGGATCGAAACTGCTCCTGTTTAGCTGTAATTAATATTCAAAAATGATATTTTCGGGACGAAACAATTCAAGCGTCCCGGCATTTGTTTGCATTGTTTACTTCTCGGGGCTGCCACCAGAGAGCGAGCCGTATCGAGTACCGAGCGAGTACCGAGCGAGTATCCTGGCCAATATGGCGATGTAAACAGCCACGGACTAAAAAACGTTCCACCTGCTCGTGGAACAGGTCATTCACACTCGCAGACAATCGCGCTATATGTGTCTATAATGACTATAGATAGGATTTTCTTTCCATGCACGCAAAAAAAATTTTTTTCCCGGCTCCGACTACCTCGCTTTAATGCGCCTTATAATCCGGTGCACCTTATGTATGAAATTAGACCATCAAATAGACCGTTCATTGATATTGCGCCTTATAATCCCAAAAATACGGTACATAATGTCCATATGTCACGGATGGCCCTCACAAGCCATCATAAGACGCCACAGGTCACCGGTGAGTTTGCAATGATGTTTATTAATGATGGTGAACAGAAGATAATACACAAAGGAACGGAAAGTAATGAGCCTTGGTGGGCTAAAACACACAACACAAGACACGGGAACCGTAAGGCTGAACAAGCTCACTTACGATTACGACGAAGGATGATCACAGACGTGGAAACAATAAGGAGTGTTGACGTCTGAGACGAGGAACGCTCGCTCAACGTCTGAAGAGGAATCTTCGACGGGAAGTTCGATGGAGACTGCTGCATTGGGCCACATTCAGCATCCACTTAAATGCCGGCCGCTAATGAGCCCTGAATGCCGCACAGCTGGCAGGCTTTGACAGCAGGAAGCTCCTCCGAGCGCTGTCACAATAAGAGCCCGGGGAGCCAGAAGGAAATCACTGCTGCAGGGGATGACGTATGACCCGAGCGCGGACGAGATCGGCGCTCGGCTCATAACAGTACCTCCCCCCCAAGGGCGGGCTCCGAACACCCAGGAACGCCCAAGCCCCCCCCCCCCCCCCAGGGTGGGCGGATGTGGGGACAGGCCAGGGGGGAGAGGACCAGCACAGACCAAAAAAACCATGATGAAAAGAGAAAAAAAAAGACACTCTCCTGCACAAATTACAACCAAAGTAGAGCGTAAAGGAGACGATCACAGGGCAAAATAATAGCAAACAGGATATTCACAAATACACAAACCATGAACAAGGCAGACTGAGAAATAAAATAATTACAGGGCACAACAACAGAAAATACCAAATCCCCAAAGACAAAAACACACCAACTGTTACAGGCAATGAGAGGACATTAAACAGAGGAAACATGAACGAAAAAGCACCCGCTAGGAAGGGGTGAGATACACAATATCATACAAGACCGCCTGCACATCCCAAAAGGTTACAGGAACAACGAAAATGAGAACCCGGTATGATGGCAGTCCTAGAACCGTGGCATGAAGGCCGATAGTTCGGGGGGCCGCCCTGCATCTAGCGACCACATCACAGGCAGGGGGGAAAAGGACAGTTCGGGCGGCCTACCCCAGTCCCATGCCTGGAAACACCGTTCCTCTGGCGGCCGGGTCAGATCGCCGAAAGGGCGGGAAAATTTGTCGGGTGGCCGACCCAGAACGCCGAACTGGCGAAACAGCTCACCAGGCGGCCGACCCGCATCACACAGCCACCAGGACTGGAGGGGAGAAGTTGAAGGTGGCTTCCCTGGAGAGGGGGAAGACGAGGGAGAGTCGGGCGGAGTATTAGGAACCCCAATGGCCCCCGATGGAGATGAGCTGGGAAGAAGATCACGAGGATGAGGATGATGATGATGATGAGCCCGTCCAGTGTCCGGTGGCAGGGGATCTGCAGCTCCCTCACCGACCTTGCGTCGGACCCGATTGGGTCACGGTTGCACCCACGATGGGCCCCGATCAGGCCTTGGCTGCACCCGCGTCGGACCCCGACTGGGTCGGCGCCACACCAGAACCGACCTCCAACCCCGAACCCGAAACCTCTGGCACAGCGACCGGAATCAGCTCTGCACCGGTGACCCTGGGAGAAGGCTCAGGAGAGAGAAAAGAACCAGGATCAGGATCACCGGTAGCGACAGAGCCCAGTGAGACGAGTTCGGGCGCAGCGGATGGCTGCCCCTGGCTCGTCTCTCCGAGAGACAGGCAAAAGTGATCCAGAATAGAAAGGAGAAAAACAAAGTAGAGCACTTGCCTGTACTCTGGTTCTGTCGCTGTCCAGGACTCCGACGATCCGGGCTCTGACGAAAGGAGATCGTCTTCTGGCTCCCACTCAGCTACGTCGGGCTCCGCAGCTGGCATGATGGTTTCAGCAGCCTGAGGACCCTCCGGCACCGATGTCCACGTCGACGACCCGCACGGCGTGGTGGCAGGGGACCCTCGACCCACTGGATCGGACCGCTCGTCTGTGGAGACCTGGGGACGCTTCGTCGTCGGCGCAGGCTCCACGTTGTAGTCCACTCTCCTCCTCTGCCCACAACGTGGCTGTGGGGCTGGAACCAGGCTCTCCAGAACCGCAGGCCCTGTCCTCATCCGGCGACGTTGGCCTGGCGTCGAGGACCGCTCAGCGGAGGGAGGCACAGAGGCAGCGGGTTTAATAATAGAAGCTACAGCAGGTGGTGGGAGCTCGGGGGACTGCGAACCCCGAACTCCACCCCCAGGAGTCAGACAAGGCAAATCACAATTAAGAGGAGATGAGTGAACTTGTACTTGCCTGTCTCCCGGAAGCAGGATGGTGCCTGCTGTAGCGGACGTTGCTCCTCCCTTTCCCCGCCAGACGGTGACAGAGGGCCCCCTGGGAGGACGAGAGGGAGCCGTTCGTGATGGATCTGGGACGGGGCTCGCCGGGACAGGACTCTGGGCACTCACAGCAGCCAGGGAAGGCGTCGAGGAGGAGGGGGCGACAGCCGAGATGAACCGGGCACGGAGCGCTGACAGGACAGCAGGAGAAGATGACCCAGGGGAAGAGGCTGCGGGGATTCCCTCCTGGCGAGACGATGAGGAAACACCTGACTGTGGGACTGAGTCTCTCTGGCGGCCCGGAACAGCATCCGGACGGGGTTCTTGCTGATGATGACTATGACCGTGGCGCCGACGTCTTCGACGGCCCCCGGATGGTGCGAACTCCAGAACTGGATCGAGGACAGGAACGGGATCCCAAAGTGGGGAGCAGGGATGCCTCCCCCTCTGCTTACCCCCGTAGTCCTCCTCCATTATGCGGAGTATCTCGCGCTGTGCAGCGATGTCGGCCCTCCTAACATCGACTTCAGGATGGTCGGCGTAGCGAGGGAGATGATTAAGGACGTCCTCAGCACGGTCCAGGTACCAGCGCACGTCGCTGTGATAGTCGAGGAGGGAGGTGGAGATGAGCGTTTCATCCACGTATTCCAGGGCATCCGCCAGCTCGTAGCTGTGACTCCGAGCGCAGCCCCTCCACAACGGCATGTTTCCAGCACACAGTACCCAGACAGGAAAGAGCAAAGTCCAAATGCGAACTCACAGCGACAGGCGTCTCAGTCTGGCAGCAGTCTACTGTCACGGATAGCCCTCACGACCCATCATAAGACGCCACAGGTCACCGGTGAGTTTGCAATGATGTTTATTAATGATGGTGAACAGAAGATAATACACAAAGGAATGGAAAGTAATGAGCCTCGGTGGGCTAAAACACACAACACAAGACACGAGAACTGTAAGGCTGAACAAGCTCACTTACGATTATGACGAAGGATGATCACAGACGTGGAAACAATAAGGAGTGTTGACGTCTGAGACGAGGAACGCTCGCTCGACGTCTGAAGAGGAATCTTCGGCGGGAAGTTCGACGGAGACTGCTGCATTGGGCTACATTCAGCATCCGCTTAAATGCCGGCTGCTAACAAGCCCTGAATGCAGCACAGCTGGCAGGCTTTGACAGCAGGAAGCTCCTCCAAGTGCTGTCACAATAAGAGCCCGGGGAGCCAGAAGGAAATCACTGCTGTCAAGCCTGCAGGGGATGACGTATGACCCGAGCGGGGACGAGATCGGCACTCGGATCATAACACCATAAGGTGCAGTGGCATGTATGAAAGATTCCGGCTCAACTGTTCGGTATCCTAACAGCTTGTGGAAGGAAGCTGTTAATCAGTCTGGTGGTTCTGCCTCTGATGCTCCGGAATCGTTTGCCAGAAGGCAGCAGTTCAAAGTGTTTATGCAGAGGGTGAGAGTGGTCCTTGACAATGTTCAGTGCCCCGCTCCTACAACGGCTCTGAAAAAGTTCTTGGACAGAGGGAGGGAAACTCCAATTACCCTCTCAGCTTCCTTGACTTTCCTCTGCAGGGCTTATTTGTCTGACATACTGCAACTAGAGTACCATGTTGCAATGCAGTACGTCAGAATACTCTCCACCACACCTCTGTAGGAGAATGCAGATGGGGAGAGAGGCCTGTTTGAGTTTCCTCAAGAAGTGCAGTCTCTGCTGGGCCCGCTTCCTGATCCCCGAGGAATTCTTCCTCCAGGTCAGGTCCTGCGAGATCTGCACTCCAAGGAACTTGATATTCTCCACTCTCTCCACCGAACGGCCGCTGATGCTGAGAGGGACGTGTTCAGGCCGTGACCGCCGGAAGTCAATAATCATCTCCTTTGTTTTGTCCACATTGAGTACCAGATTGTTCTCCCTGCACCAGCCCTCCAGGTCTCTAACTTCTTCCCTGTACATTGATTCCTCATCCCTCTGGATAAGTCCCACCACTGTGGTGTCGTCCGCAAACTTAATAATCTGGTTCCCCTTGTGTCTGGACACACAGTCATGTGTTAGAAGTGTAAACAACAGTGGACTGAGTACACAGCCTTGAGGGGATCCAGTGATCACCATGATGGAGTTGGAGATGTTGTTTTCAACACAGACAGACTGAGGTCTCTCGGTCAGGAAGTCCAGGATCCAGAGACATGCGGCAGTGTTCAGACCAAGAAGGAGTAATTTCTCCATCAGTCTCTGGGGAATACAGGAGTCTGGCGTAGGTGTCTTTCTGCTCCAGGTGGGTGACGACAGAGTGCAGGGTGGTGACTATGGCATCCTCTGTGGAGCGATTTGAACGATACGCAAACTGGAGCGGGTCATGTGACGCAGGGAGGCAGATTGTGATGTGTGGTTTGACAAGCCATTCAAAACACTTCATCACAGTTGGTGTCAGTGCGACAGGACGATATCATTCAGACAAGACACAACTGGTTTCTTTGCCACCGGTACTATTGTACAGATCTTAAAGCATCTGGGAACGATGGCCTGGCTCAGGGAGATGTTATAAATGTCAGTCAGGACATCCGCCAACTCACTCGCACAGACTCGGAGCACACGTCCTGGGATGTTGTCCGGACCTGCAGCTTTACGTGGGTTGACCCTGATTAGGGTCCTCCGTGTGTCCGCTGCGTTGATGGTAATAGCTGGCCCAACAGATGGTGGAGATGGGCCAGCCCTCCCTCTGATTGTCATGTTTGATGCTTCAAAACAACCAAAGAAGTTGTTGAGCCTGTCTGGAAGCGAAGCGTCATCATCATCGACCCCTTGCCTAGACTTATATTCCGTCAGCGCCCGAACTCCCTGCCACATCTGTTTGGTGTTCCCTGTGTCATGGAGGTGCCCCTGGATTTTCTCCGCATAGGCACATTTCGCTGTCTTAATTCCCTTTGTGAGCGCAGACCTAGCTGAGCAGAGGGCAATCCTGTCCTTCTCTCTGAAGGCTGCATCTCTGGCTGTGAGCAGCCAGCGCACCTCTGCAGTCATCCAGGGTTTATAGTTGCCCCGTGCAGTGAAGGTCTTCACCATAGTGACATCCTCTGTGCACTTCGTGATGTAGCTGGTGACCATTTCAGCGTACTCCTCCTCATCTGTCCTGTCTCTCTGGGAGGCTGCTATTTTAAAAACCTCCCAGTCTGTATGCAGAAAACAGTCCTATAGTGCCAAGGCTGCACCCTCTGGCCAAATCCTGATTTGTTTCTCTACTGGCCTGCTGCGCTTCAGTAAGGGTTTGTAGGCAGGCACCAGCATCACGGATAGGTGGTCAGAATGGCCGAGGT
Organism: Pholidichthys leucotaenia; assembly: GCA_020510985.1. Classification (NCBI taxonomy): domain Eukaryota; kingdom Metazoa; phylum Chordata; class Actinopteri; order Cichliformes; family Pholidichthyidae; genus Pholidichthys; species Pholidichthys leucotaenia. The sequence goes on along the minus strand of CM035838.1, from coordinate 43,130,270 downwards.
GGGGGCGAGGTGTTGCCTTGTATGCATCTGGGAAGTTTGTGTACACCAAGTCCAACATATTCTCTGCTCTGGTCTTAAAGTCCACAAATTGTTTGAACTTGGGGAGCACAGTCTTTAAACTGGTGTGATTAAAATCCCCTGCAACCACCACAAAACTCTCCGGGTGTGAAGTTTGAAATTCACTGATAGCATCGTGCAGCTCTCCGAGTGCCTCGTTAGCATTATCTTTAGCATTAGCACTAGGAGTTATGTAAACAGCAGCTACAAACACGTTGGTGAATTTCCTTGGCAGATAAAATGGCCGGCAATTCACGATAACAAACTCCGCCAACGGAGAGCAGTGTTTAGTTGCTAACGTGGCGTTAACGCACCAGTTCTTGTTAATATAGATACATAGCCCCCCCCCCCCCCCGGCTCTTACCGGAGCTAGCAGCCTCCCTGTCCGCCCAGAACGATGTCATCCCTTCCAGCTGAATGGCCACATCAGGGATGTTGTCGTGGAGTCATGACTCCGTGAACGCAAACACACAGCAGTCCCTCCACTCTCTAAGGGTTTCTCTCAGCAGATGCAGCTCGTCCAGCTTGTTGTCGAGGGAGCGGACATTGGAAAGTAGGAGCGACGGCACTGCTGGTCTGGAGGGGTTAGCCTTTAGCCTAGCATGAATTCCGGCTCTCTTTCCTCTCCTTTGTTTGCGTTCACTCCGCTTACGCTTCTTCCTCTTCCGGGTAGCTGCCAGCGAACCCCCCGATAGTATTCCATGCTTGCGTAGAATGTCCAAATCACACCTGAGCGCTGCAATTCTTGCAGCGTATGTTACCTTGATGCTTAATAAGGTCTCTCGGTTGTAAGTTTTACAGAATGTATGTCTGGGATGATTAAAACACTCAAAACTCTCACACTCACTGATGCCTAGAGGGGCCGCAGCGTTTGTCCTTTATGGCCAAAAGTTAGAGCAAGTACAGGTAGTTCAGCATTTAGGTGTGTTATTTGATGAAAAACTAACCTGGAAGCAGCATATTGAAAAAACTAAAGGAAAATGTAAGAAAATAAATAATATTTTGAGATGTCTGGCAGAATGGGACTGGGGGGCCTCTTGGGCCTCTCTATTGAGGCTGTATCGAGGACTAATGAGAGCGACACTAGGCTATGGATGTGTTGCATTCATGTCGGCTGCTGATTGTCACCTGAACCAACTGGACATAGAGCAGACAAAGGCTCTTAGGATATGTTGTGGTGCATTTAAAACTTCTCCAGTATCAGCAATCCATGTAGAGACGGGTGAAATACCCTTAAGATTAAGAAGAACCAAATTAATGCTGGCATACTGTATCAACTTGAAGGAGCATAAGAGGTCACATCCGGCAAAAGCTATTCGTAATGATTGCTGGGAACACAATGAGTCCAACATTAGTGGATTTGGATGGATAAGTGATGCCATTGCTGAGCAGGCAGGACTAAAACACATAGAAAAATGCCCTACGGTCCTGTGGTCTGTTATTCCTCCATGGCTGTTTAAGATGCCACTAGTAGATTTTGAAATGCAACAACTGAGGAGGCAACATAAGCAATCAGCAACAGATTATATAGTGCATAAATATATTGAACAGAACTTCAGAGACATGCTTATAGCATTTACCAATGGTTCCAAGGACCCTACAACTGGTCGTAGTGGAGCTGCGGTATACATTCCTCAGTATAAAATATCTATCGATAAAAGAACCAGTAATCACTTATCAGTATACACAGTTGAGCTAGTTGTGTGGTGTTCCGAGCGCGGAGCTGATCCGCGCTCAAGTCACTCAGTATTTTCCCTTTTTTCTTCTGTACTTCTAGTTCTATTATTATTTGTCCCTGTGGTGCTTTTACTGTGACAGCGCCACGGCCAGACTTCCGGCTGTCAAGTCGAGCCGGCTCTGTCACAGCCAATTACGATTTGCTGATTACGGTTTCTCTTCACCTGTTGGCCCTTCGCATTTGTGTTTCAGTATTTTAGGGAACAGCTGAGGCTCACTCCTCGCTGCAACCTCGTCGTTCCAGGCTGGGATCCCTATCCCTGGTTCCAGTCTTTCTTCAGTGTAGGTTTCACCCTCACTTCATTCATTTGTAAGTGTTACTCTACAGCTTTAGGTTTCGCCCTCGCTCTTTGTATGTAAGTGCTTGTGACTTTTTATTCCTCTCTTTATTTCATCCTTCGGGGTTGCATGGTTAGTTATTTGTATTTTACCCCACGGGGCTTGTTATTTTGTTACTTAACTTTAATAAATATACACAAACTCTCTGTTGGCATTTGGCGCCTCATTAATGCCCTGAAAGGGGCGAACATGACAGTAGGTCACAGCCAAGCGATGTGCCAACCACAGTGAGTTTTGTTTTGGCTCTGTTTTTTCCTCTTTTACCGGGTGCCTGCCTTTTTTTTTTTTTTTTCGGAAGGAGGTTATGGCATCACTTTAGGACCTCCTATGCATCGCTTGCCAACGCTCCCCTGAAGACGCTACGGCCGCTGCAGCCGGCCGCTGCATCCGAGCTCTTCTCGCCGAGCTCTGCCGCTACCGGTGACCCTGATCCCTGTTTTCCTTCCTTTTCCGAGCCTTCTTCCAGGATCACCGGAGAGGAGTCAGCGCCGCCCGATGTTGCCAAGGCTCCGGGTTCGCTTCTGGAGGTCATCCCAGGTGCAACGTCGGCCTGGTCGGGGTCCACCATGGGTGCTACGCTGACCCGGTCGGAGGTCGGTGAGGGAGCTGCAAATCCCCCACTGCTAGACACTGTGCTGGTTCCCTTTTCTCCCCCATTTCCCCTCTATTCTCCACCACCAGATGCCGCTGGGGTCCCTCTCATCCGGTCTGGCTTCCCCTTGTTGAGCCTCTTGGTTGGGAAGCCGCCTCCAAGCTCACCCCTCCAGTCCTGGTGGTCCAAGGATGTGGGTCGGCCGCTGGAAGGACTGTTTTGCCAGTTCTGTAACCTGGGTCGGCCACCTGAAGAACTGTTTTGCTGGTTCTGCAACCTGTGTCAGCCGCCTGAAGAGCTGTTTTACCGGTTCTGGGACTTCGGTAGGCCGCCTGAACTGTTTTCCTTGGGTTGGAGTATGGATGCCGGTAGGCCACCAGAACTATTTTTTGCTTTACCTGCCAGTTTTCCCCATGCTAGTGATTTGCGTTAATGTCTGAGTGAAAAGTGTACATACTGTACATGTTTTTGTTGTTGCAGTGTACCTGGGTTTTTTTTGTGTGTATCCTCAAACTGTGATTTATTTGTATTTGGACATTTTCTGTTTGAAGGTCTCACTCTTTGTATTTGTGGTCGGTTTTTCGCCACTTTTTATTTTGAACTTATAATGACCTGAGCAGGTCTTTTGGTGTACAAGGGGTGCTCCTGAAGACCTTTTACGATTCGGTGGTGGCATCAGCCATCATTTTTGGAGTGGTCTGCTGGGGCAGTGGCATCACAGCAGCCGATAGGAAGAGACTGAACAAACTGATCAAGAAAGCTAGCTCTGTCCTAGGGCAGCGGCTTGACCCAGTGGAGGAGATAGGAGAGAAAAGGATGGTGGCTAAGCTGTCATCTCTGCTGGAGTCCAAGTCTCACACTATGCAGGCCATACTGAACGCACTGAGGAGCTCATTTAGCAGTAGGCTACATCCTAGGTGCGCGACCGAGAGGTTTCACAGGTCCTTCCTACCCTACGGCTGTCAGACTTTATAACCTAAGCAAGGCTGCTTGCAGAGATAGCAAAAAAACGTGACGACCTAATAGTGCTGAATGCAAAAGGCACAACACAGACTTACACAAAATGGTCCCCTCCAGTATACAACTAGGACAATATAAATGCTACGGAGGGTGACAGTGTGTATGGGTACATATTCATATTATGTGGGGTAACTAAATAGACTGTTATGCTGTTTATTCCATCTAGCTACAATGCTCCGCACTGTGTATATATATTTATATATTTATGTGTACATATGTATATTCACTGCTCTTATTTTCTTATCTTCTAAATTATTGCTCTTAGTGTTGCTATCCCTGTGCTGTTGCAATCCTGGAATTTCCCTGTTGTGGAACTAATAAAGGCTTATCTTTTGATTTTGATTTGATTTTGTATACTTTATTGATCCCCAGAGGGGAAATTGAGGGCATCCACCTGGATGGATGAAGCAGCCACGTTACAGCGCTATCCCTTAACCATTCACACACACATTCACACCTAGGGCCACTTAGAGTCTCCAATTAACCTAACCTGCATGTTTTTGGCCTGTGGGAGGAAACCGGAGAAATCCCGGAGTAAACCCATGCAGACACGGGGAGAACATGCAAACTCCACACAGATCACTGTTGGTCAGGGGCTGGGATCGAACCAGGGATCCCATGACCAAGGGTGAGTTGCTGTGCTGCTGCAGTGCTAACCACTACGCCATCATATAATATTGGCCACGCTATTTTTGTTTCAGAGTCATGGATGTTTTTCATTTGATCTTTGAGGGTTTCTATTTTCTTGTACTTTGCTGTTAGGCATTTTTTGTGTACTTTCCTTCTAGTTTCTCTCCCTCCTAGCTGGGATTCCCCCTCCACCCACCCGAGGTTGGTTCAATAGTTTTTCTGGTTGGGGGGGGGGGGGTTCTTTTTCTCTCTCTTGGATGTCACGGTGGGACACCTGGAATGCATCCCTTAAACAGGGGGCACTGTGGCGTTCCGAGTACGGAGCTGGCTCGAGTCACTCAGTATTTTCCCTTTTTTCCTCTGTACTTCTAGTTCTATTATTATTTGTCCCTGCGGTGCTTTTACTGTGACAGCGCCACAGCCGGACCGGCTGTCAAGTCGAGCCGGCTCTGTCACAGCTGATTACGATTTGCTGATTACGGTTTCTCTTCACCTGTTGGCCCTTCACGTTTGTGTTTCAGTATTTTAGGGAACAGCTGAGGCTCACTTCTCGCTGCGACCTCGTCGTTCCAGGCTGGGATCCCTATCCCTGCCAGTCTTTCTTCAGCGTAGGTTTCGCCCTCGCTTCATTCATTTGCAAGTGTTACTCTACAGCGTTAGGTTTCACCCTCACTCTTTGTATGTGCTTGTGACTTTTTATTCCTCTCTTTATTTCACCCTTCGGAGTTGCATGGTTAGTTATTTGTATTTTACCCCACAGGGCTTGTTATTTTGTCACTTAACTTTAATAAATATACACAAACTCTCTGTCGGCATCTGACACCTCATTAATGCCCTGAAAGGGGCGAACATGACAAGTTGTCATTATATTAGCTCTACAGTGGTTGGAGATAAATTATAGGAATAATGCAGTCATTGCTTCAGGTAGTTGGGCAGCTCTCAAGAGTATTCAGTCACTGCAGTCGTGTAGGCAGGACCTAATTGTAGAAATCCACTCCTTAATTTACAACCTCTACAGTAAAGGTCAGTCAGTAAACTTTCTTTGGGTTCCAGCCCACGTTGGAATAGAGAGTAATGAGGATGTGGACTTACTAGCAAAACAATAATTGAAAATCGAGGCAATGGGTCTGCAGATCTCACTAAGGCAGAAGGCAAATCAATAATTAAAAAGTATATAGTGGAAAAGTGGCAAGATTATATTGGGACTCAATAGATACAGAAAGATATCTTTATGACATTCAAAAGCGGGTAGACTCTGGAATGGGATTTGGCAGAAACAGGAAAGAGGAGATACTCATCACCTGATTAAGAATAGGACACACTACTTTGAACCAGACACTAATAGGTAAACACCCAACTAGCAGCTGTGCACATTGTGGTTCTCCGGGAACAGTTCAGCACATTTTGTTGGAATGTCAGGGATACCAGGAATAAAGGAAACATCTGAATGTAGTAATGGAAAAGGCTAATTTAAGTTTTGGTTTGGAAAACATGTTACGAACCTCAGTCAAAGAAATATACAGTATGTAGCTCTATTTAGATATTTAAGAGCAACTGGATTAATTAAAAGAATTTATTTTTTTTTCCCCCTGCCATTCTCTTGTCCACACTCCAACCTGGTGGGTGGCGATGGTGCACCTGTGGGCTGGTTGCCAGCTGGTAATCAGATCTAGAAGAAGAAGAAGAAGAAGAAGAGGGATATAAACACTGACGCGGGTGACACGTCTTGAAGTTGCCACGGCCAATATGTGTGTAGTGATGATATAGAATAAAGTACGAGAAGACGAAGAGGAGTGATGTCTGAAGATACAGTTGAGGTTTGATTGGACACAGCAATGATGATAGAAAGACTACAGCTCCTGACCAGATGGAGTGATGATACAGAGTGAAGTACATGGTGGTAATGCACCTGTAAGCTAGTTGCCAACCGCCAATCAAAATCTAAAACAAGAAGAAGACAACAAAACCTGAAATGCTGTTGACTGTTATGACATGAACTGTGAAGTCAAAACATCACAAAGCTAAAGGAAAATGTCACAAAGCGATGAGTTTAACATCACAAAGCTTTGAGGATTACGTCATAAAGCTACTGTATGATAAAATTGTCACAAAGTGATGAAGACAATGTCAAAAAGCGATGAGGAAAATGTCACAAAGCTATGAGGAAAATGTCATAAAGCTATGAGAAAAACGTTACAAAGCTATGAGGAAAACGTAATCAAGTCAGTGGTGGTAATGCACCTTTGAGCTGGTTGCTAACCGCCAATCAAATCTAAGAGAAGAAGACCTATGTTCACCACCGCAGTTACAGCACTTTAACTTGGCTCCTCTTTCACACTTTCCATATTCATGTTCACCGGAGCATCTGGCACATCGTTGTCTATCTTTGCATATTGCTGCTACATGACCAGACTTTTGACATTTGAAACATCTGAGTGGAGGACGAACGTAAAGTCTGACGTTATAGCTCATGTAGCCAATATACACCTTACTTGGCAGTCTTGTTTCATCATATTTTAACATTATTGACAATCACATTTTTCGCCATTTCTATTAGCTTTCAATCTCTGTACCTTCGCCACTTTTGCTTGTTAGTTCCTCATTATTTCATCAATTGGGAGACAGCCGTTGAAATGCCTGATATATCACTTCTCTCATTGCCTTATTTCCTTCCAATACTGAACACTGCACATTTTTTCCCTCCATCTTAGTGACTAACCAGCAACAAACCACTACGAAGAGCCCTTGCATTTAAAACTTCTTTATCCCATTAATTGCATTTGTGAGCTTAATTGGGTTCCACTCACGAAACGATGCCCCTTCCTGAGTAAGTTTAATGATTACTTTACAGTCCTCCTGTTCATTCCTGAATCGTTCATCCTCTGATTGCTCAGCACTTGATAACGGTCTTGATTGAGTTTCTTGACATCTACGTTTGCTTTTAGACTCCACCATGCTCCAAACTTCCTCATCCCTGCTTTCCACCTCCATTCCTCCTAGTTGAATTATATCCACTTCTTCCAGATTTTCAGGAGCTGTCCTCTTTCACATCCTACCTCCACCAATACTTAAGGTTATTGTCCATTATAATTCTTCTAGCTGTAGTCTGTATCTGCGTCTCATCTCATTATTCTTCTTCTTTTAGACTTGATTGGCGGTTGATCCACCAGCCCATGTCTTTGAACTTAAAGGTCCCCCACTTAACAAGTGCTATCCACCAGTAACTGAGAGAAGAAGAAGATATGCATCTTTCAGTTGTTTGCTATCCGCCAGTAACCGAGAGAAGTCCTCAACTGCTTCCACTGTAGCTCCTTAATGCCAAGATATTTTTCTGCTGCTTTCATAATGATTAGATTTTTTCTGTTTTCTTGGAAGTCTGCGCAGTGCAGTTTATCACATCTACCACAAATAAGACAATTATTTTCCTTCAAAACCAGAGTATCTTCCTTAATTCTACTGCATGCACTGCAAGTCTGCAGACTTTCCCAGTTCAAGTCCACTCCCACTTTTTTAACTGGCACCTTTTTCACAGCTTCAGCATATTTGTTAGTCCCTGGGAGACTTTTATCTGCTGAATTTCTGTGTTTGACAAGCAGCTGGTCGACCGCCACCGAGGACGCAGTCCAAGGACGGATGATTTTTTCGTGCATGGGGAGTTGTTCAGAACTCCTTATAAGAACTCCTGATACAAAGAGAGTGTGTGTGGTGGGCAGAACATGAAAAGGCAGCAACTCTGCTGAAGAAGAAGAAGGCGATTCGACCAGGACACAAATTCAACTAGGAGGAATGAAGGTTGGAAGCAGGGAAGAGGAAGTTTGGAGCTTGGTGGAGTCTAAAAGAAGCAAATGTAGATGCAAAAAAAATCATTCAAGAGCGTTTAAGAGCGTTTTCAAGTGCCGATGAATCAGAAGATGGAACAATCCCAGAATAAACAGAACCGCCAATCAAATCTAAGAGAAGAAGGAGTGTAATCATTAAACTTACTCAGGAAGGAGCTTCATTTCGTGAGTGGAACCCAATTAAGCTCACAAATGCAATTAATAAGTTACCTGGAGAAGTTTTAAATGCAAGAATTCTTCGTAGTGGTTTGTTATTAGTTACATGTAAAGATAAGTGTTCACCAAGGAAACTCAGTCACTCGGAGAGAAAAAATGTGCAGTGTTCAGTATTAGAAGGAAATAAGGCAATGAGAGAAGTGATATCAGGCATTTCAACGGCTGTCTCAACTGATGAAATAATGATGAACTTAACTGGAGCAAAAGTGACAGAGGTACAGAGATTGAAAGCTAATAGAAATAGTGAAAAATGTGATTGTCAGTAACGTTAAAATTTGATGAAACAAGACTGCCAAGTAAGGTGTATTAGCTACATGAGCTATTAAGTCAGACTACATTCCTCCTCCACTCAGATGTTTCAAATGTCAAAAGTTTCTGTTCTTTAGATTTAATTGGTGGTTGGCAACAGCTTACAGGTGCATTGTTTTTCCATTATTATTATTTTTTTATTATTTTATATATGTGTATGTGTGTTATAAAAGCAAGAAATCTGTGTGTGTGTCACGCTTCATAGGACATGATGAGAAGGCTTCATCACACAGCCTTCATACAGCCTATGATCGCTACTCAGGCATCATAGGACGACAAATGTGTCTTTATGATGTCAGACCACAGAATCTATGTGGTCTGTGACATCATAAAGACAGATCGTCCTATAATCTATATCATAGATTATAGGACGATTTGTCTTTATGATGTCACACATTTGTATGTTGACAAATGTGTCTTTGTGATGTCACATAGGCCACAGATTATAGGACGATTTGCCTTTATGATGTCACACATAGATTTGTCTGTGTCTTATGTGCATAGGACACATAGACAAATGTGTCTTTATGATGTTACAGACTGCAGAGATCATAGGACATCCTATGACAGACATATGCTCACTGCCTGAACATCATAGGGCATCCTATACCATGTGTGTCTCATGATTTTCATGATCCTGTCCATGAACTGGAATTACGACGCACCTATCCCTCAACCAGTGGTCTCAACGAAGAAGAGGACGACCCACCAGATAGAGAGCAATAGAATGACGACAACTGCTGCACATCAGAAAAGATGCCATGAAGATGAAACACCTGAGGTTCCAGCAGTACATTGCACCCGTCTGAGACAGGAGGACTCCCTTCACCAGTATAGGGTACAACAGAGTTTAAAGCACGTTTCTAAGACATCATAGGACGGCCTATGATCTCTGCCTCATCAACATAGCGCATCATAGGATGACTCCCCATGCCTACATGACGGCAAATGTGTAACCTTGACGAATGCCAGTCTACACTACAAATGTGTAAAATGCCAAGCAAAGCGCTGATTTTCTCCAGGTGCTCCGGTTTCTTGGTTTCTACGGGCATGCACGGGCCTTCCTGAACAGGGTCGAAAGCCACTTTTTCAGGATTGTGCCCATGAACTGGAATTATGGCGCACCTATCCCTCAACCAGTGGTCTGAACAAAGAAGAAGACACTTATGTATACTGTATATAACAACACGTCACAACACGTCTTTCTGCACGTCAGAAAGGATGCCGTGAACATGAAACACCTCAGGTTCCACCAGTACGCCACAGGCATGACTGTGAACAACACAGCCGTCTGAGACAGGAGGAGACCCTTCAGTGTTCTGAACGAAGAAGACCCACCAGATGACGTCTATATGGTGGCACATAGTCTACAGAGCACATGACTCCCTACAAGACATATATATAGACACAGGTATGCAACATAACACAGAACAGTGACAGGCAGGAGAAGAAGTAACAAGCAGGGAAAAACAGCCCCAGATGGCAGGGCATATTTTGTGTGATTTTTATGTTTTGCTGCATACAAAAGCTGTCACGTGATTGCCACTTAGTCCTGTGTTGCTATACCAACTGTCCTGTAACTGGCAAGAATTCTGTTCCAATGCATTCCCTCTGCACGGGTTTCTATGGGCATGCACGGGTATGCACTAGTCACTATAAATTCATGAAATCTCTGTCAGTGTGGCAGTGTTTATGTCACTACCAAAGATCGTAGGACCGCCTGTGATGTTCCTACGTCTGCATGATGTCCTATGATGTTCCTATGTACAGTATAACGACTCCTTATGTGTGAAATGTCCTGTGATGCTCCTTTGTGTAACAACTCGTGTGAAGAAATCCATGCTTGGTCTGCACCACTCTCGATCGTAGGACTCGCTATGACATCAGCAAAGCTCAAACGCAGGCATCACTCACGCTCGCTCACGATCATAGGACATCAACGATCAAAGGCAGGCATCATCATCAAAGATCATAGGGCTCACTATGATGTCATCAAAGATCAAAGGCAGTCATCACTCAGATCATAGGACTCACTATGGCATCATCAAAGATCAAAGGCAGGCATCACTGAACTAGTCGTGATGCACTTGCTTACACCTGCTTTCTACGGGCATGCAGAAATACTTGCTTACACTTGGTTTCTACGGGCATGCACGGGCATGCAGTTAGGCACTAGTTTCTATTAATCAACTAATTGTTCTAAAGCTACATTGATTATGAAAGTAATAATAGCTGAAACTAGAAAAGCACTCAGAGAGTGCATACCTCCATCAAGGCTCCTTCTGTCTTTCATAGATCACCTCCAAAATGTAATGGGTTTATGTGTAGGCCTAGAGCCACTTGTGGTGAAAATTGTATCAAAGTCTGTCCATTAGTTTTGGAGTACTGTTGCTAACATTCTGTGAGAAGATAAAAGCCTTGGCGGAGGTATGCATTCTCAGATCATCACCAAAATGTAATGGGATTGTGTCTAGCCCAAGAAACACCTCTGGTAAAAATTTCATCCAAATCCATCCATCATTTTTTGTGTAATCCTGCTGTATAAATACAAATAAAGCCCTTGGTGGAGGTATACACTCTCAGATCATCACCAAAATCTTATCATCTGTTCCCCGTGCCATTACACAACTTTCCTGAAAATTTCATCAAAATCCATTCATAACATTTTTAGTTATTTTATTAACAGACAAGACAGACTAACATAAATAAACTAAGGCCACAAAAACGTAACCTCCTTGGCGGGGAGGTAATTATTAGGAGCAGCTGTATATTACGGACATTGTTTCACAACGTAAAATTGCTCAACACCCGCCTCCTCTTTGGCTTTCTTTTTTCTTTTCCAGGAGAAACAGTATGTGGGCTTTGCAACTCTTCCCAACCAGGTTCACAGGAAGTCTGTGAAGAAAGGCTTTGATTTCACGCTAATGGTGGCAGGTATGGGTTTGATTCAAAAGTCAGACTAGACAAACATCTTATATCTAATTCACTCTGTTACCATTCCATGATGTACTCCCAGATAAAACAGCCTCTTAACAGCCAGTCATGTCTCTTAATACCCTACCTATGACTTACTGATACATGTACTGTAAATGGAGTGGACTGAATATTAGAATCAGTTTTGCTCTGTGAAATGGCAACAAAGTTGAATAAACACTTTGGAAAATAGCCCCAAACCTCGAAACGTTACTAATGATCTTTTTATTTTGGTTGCATACTCTTGACTAACTGATAACGCTATGTAGCTTGTTTGGATTTAGTTTGTCTTGTAACTCTTGTTATAATCTTTTGTCTGTCTGTGTCATCCAGGAGAGTCTGGCATGGGAAAATCCACTCTGGTCAACAGCTTGTTCCTCACAGACCTCTACAAAGACAGGAAGCTGCTGAATGCTGAGGGTGAGTTTGTATGCTGTTTATTATCTTTCTGCATTTGTCATCAAACTGCTGCTTCCTGGATGTGTTTAGCACACTTCAAAATTGATTTATCTTATGACTACTCTTAAGATTATTTTAGGTAGTCTGAGATATGTTTTTCCTTACAGTCATATGATCATCATCATCATCATCATAGCAGCCTGTCGGGGGCGACAATGACTGTTTCGTTTTGGTCTGATCAGATTCTTCCACGCAGCTCTGTCCTTCGCCCTCCGCTGCCATACATACTTGTAAAATGGTTGCTATTCACTGGAAACATGGATGAAGTTTTCACATCAATATTTAATGCAAGAATAAATCCTCTCTATAAGTCTCTTCAGACTATCATGAATGCTGATTTTCATTTTTTTCCCTCTATTGGAAATACATCACAGCAGTTATCTCCAACATAGCTTTGCAACCAACCAGTCAGAAGAAGTTGGCTTAAGGGAACAGTGTTGGAAAAGCTTTAGCTAAAAGATACACCAAAACCAAGGATTAATTTTAAGGGTGAATTTTACAACTCTTGTAGAGTTCAACAATGTAAGACTGGAAATTAGCATAATAGGTCTCTTAATTCCTGATTGTTATGTATACACTACTCACAGAAAGTTAGTGATATTTGGTTTTCAGGTGAAATTTATGAAAAATGTAAAAAGTTCATGCTACAGTGATATTATATCATGAAAGTAGGGTATTTAAGTAGAAGCATGCAATGGTGATGTCCACATCTCAAACAATTTATTGAAACAAAAGCCAACAACAGTGGTGGGTATACCATAACAAAAAAATGTCATTGTCTCAATAACTTGTCATGTGCCCTTGAGCATCAATTACAGCTTGACGACGACGTCTCATGCTGTTCCAAAGTTGACTTCTTGTCTGCTGAGGCATGGCATTCCACTCTTCTTGAAGGGTGGCCCTCAGGTCACTGAGGTTGTGGGGTGCAGGGTTACAAGCCTCTACACGGCGACTCAGCTGATCCCATAGGTTTTCTATAGGATTCAGGTCTGGAAAAAGTGTAGGCCACTCCCATTTGAGGTACCCCGGCCTCCAGCAGCCATTCCCTAATGATGCAACCTTGATGAGCTGGAGCATTGGTATCCATGAAGATGAAATTAGGCCGTTGTTGTTTATGCAGGGGCACAGTGACTGGATTAATGATGTTATTCTGGTAGTATCGGCTTGTCACTGTACCATTCACAAGGTGTAGGGCAGTTTTGTATACAGACGAGACACACCTGCCCAGACTGTAACACCGCCACCACCAAAGGCTCGTCTGGTGACAACAGTGGCTGATGTATAGCACTCTCCTTGACGTCTCCAACATTATTGGCAGCCATCATTTCTGCTCAAAGTGAATCAACTTTCATCAAAGAACAACACTGAGGCCCACTGGTCCCTTGTCCAGCGTAAATGCTCCCTGGCCCATGCAAGACGATGACGCCTGTGCCTGGTGGTGTGGTCAGGTACCCTTGCAGGTCATTTAGCATGCAGACCACGCTGATGTAAATGGTTTTGAATGGTCTGACGTGACACTTGGGTGCCTCTCACCTCCTTTAAATGTGCCTGGAGTTGAGTAGCATTCATTATTTGATTCCACAGGGCACTGTTCACAATGAACATCAGCATGGGATGTGGCCAAAGGACGTCTACTTCTGTGCCTTTCCGTGACTCTTCCAGTCTCTCTTTATCTCTGTTGCAACCTGCTGATGACACTCTGTGACACTGTCAGCTCAGTGGCCACTTCTGAGAACATACTGTTTGAAGGCTCACAATGGCGAGGTACTTTTGATCAATTATGAGGTGTTGTCTTGGTCTCATGATGTTAAAATGTGAACAGCATGATAAAGAGGACTGTTTAAATACCAACTGTAATTGAACCAGAAAATTTATTGATCAATTCATGGATCAAACACCTGTTGTGAATTTTGCCGTTAAGCATCTTATTAGAGAACAGCAAGTTACACCAAAGTGCATTTTGGGTGCATCCTGAAATTTCACCCAAAAATCGAATATCCCTAACTTTTTGTTAGTAGCAGATAGATAGATAGATAGATAGATGTGCTCATAAGTTTGCATACCCTGGTGGAATTTTGATTTTTTTGGCCATTTTTCAGAGAATGTGAATGATAATACAAAAACTTTCACTCATAGTTACTGGTTTATTATCAAACAACTGTGTTTGCTCTTTTTAAACATAATGACAGCAGAAACTACCCAAATGACCCTGATCAAAAATTTACATACCCTAGTTCTTAATACCGTGTATTGCCGCCTTTAACATCAATGTCAGCTTGTAATTTTTTGTGGTAGTTGTGGATGAGGCACTTTATTTTCGCAGATGATAAAGCTGCCCATTCTTCTTGGCAAAAAGCCTCCAGTTCCTGTAAATTCTTGGGCTGTCTTTTATGAACTGCGTGTTTGAGATCTCCCCAAAGTGGCTCATTGATATTGAGGTCAAGAGACTGTGATGGCCACTCCAGAACCTTCACTTTTTTCTGTTGTGGCCAGCGACAGGTTGACTTGGCCTTGTATTTTGGATCATTGTCATGTTGGAATGGCCAAGTTTTTCCCATGCACAGCTTCCGGGCTGATGAGTGCAAATTTTCTTCCAGTACTTTCTAATAGCATGCTTTATTCATCTTGCTTTATTCATCTTGACATCAATTATGACCAAGTTCCCTGTGCCTTTGTAACTCACAGATCCCCAAAACATCAGTGATCCACCTCCGTGTTTCACAGTAGGGATGGTGTACTTTTCATCTTAGGCCTTGCTGACTCCTCTACAAATGCAGCGTTTATGATTGTGGCCAAAAAGTTCAATTTTGGTCTCATCACTGCAAATAACTTTGTTCCAGAAGTTTTGAGGCTTGTCTCTGTGCTGTTTGGCGTATTGTAAGCGGGCTGCTTTGTGGCATTGGTGTAGTAATGGCTTTCTTCTGGCCACTCGACCATGCAGCCCATTTTTCTTGGAAGTGCCTCCTTATTGTGCATCTTGAAACAGCCACAACACCACTTTTTTCAGAGTCCTGTATGTCAGCTGGAGTTATTTGAGGGTTTTTCTTTGCATCCCGAACAATTCTCCTGGCAGTTGTGGCTGAAATTTTTGTTGGTCTACCTAACTGTGGCTTGGTTTCAACAGCATCCCTCATTTTCCACTTCTCAATTAGAGTTTGAACACTGCTGATTGGCATTCTCAATTCTGTGGATATCTTTTTAGATGGATCGATGGATGGATCGATGGATGGATGGATCGATCCCAAACTGAGAAATTACAGTGTAACAGCAGCATGACAGTAGATGACCAAAAACGACAGAAACACACAGCATAATAGACACAAGGATTACCCATGGAAAGTAAAACTGCTAAATAACATATATATGTCATAGATGGATAGATAATGACCCGTACAGACACATGAATCATGCCCGCTGTACAATGCAGGACTATCAGGTGCAGGTACCAATGTGAGGTACCAATTAGACTGCAAGGTACAGTATGGCAGCATAGTTATGGCCAGAATTCAACATCAGAGTGAGTTATTGCACAGTAAAAGGGCATGTGGCAGGAAAGATTTCCTGTACCTAACCATTCGGTAGCAAAGCTGTAGCAGTCTGCTGGAGAAAGTGTTCCACTCACTGACTGTCCAGTGTGTGGTGGAGGGGGTGATCAGGATTGTCCATGATGGATAGCAGTTTGTTTAGTGTCCTCCTCTCCACCACAGTCTCAAAGGTCTCCGGCCTGAGACCAATTACAGAGCCAGCCTTCTCGATAATCTTCTCAAGTCTGTTGGTGTCGCTGGCTCTGATACTGCTGCCCCAACAGACAGCAGCAAAGAAAATGGTGCTCAACTTCCTCAGAAAGTAGTCTGCTCATCCCCTTTTTGTACGCAGCATTGGTGTTAGATTTCCAGTCCAGTCCATTGCTGATCATGACACCCAGGTATTTGTAGTCCTTCACTACCTCCACATCCTCCCCCCTAACCTGCAATGGCTGTGAAGGTGTCCTCTTCTTTCTGAAGTCAATCGCCATCTCTCTGGTCTTACTGACATTCAGTCTCAGGTGAATTTGCTCAGCCTACTCCCCAAATTTGTCTACCAGTGCCTTGTACTCCCCCTCCTCTCCCTGTCTTATACACCCAACAACAGCTGAGTCATCAGAGAATTTCTGCAGGTAGCATGACTCAGTGTTGTACTGAAAGTCAGTGGTATATAAGGTGAAGATTTTTTATATCCCTTTCCTGTTTTATACAGTTCAACTGTCTTCTCCCGCAGGTCCTTTGATAATTCTTTTGCTTTCCCCATGGCTCAGAATTCAGCAACATGAGTGCAGCACTGTATGAAACATCCAGGGTTCTGTCAGCAGCCCAGAAACTCACTGACTTTTTATACACACACACTAATTACAAGCAAACAGATCACAGGTGAGGATGGTTACCTTTAGTAGCCATTTAAACCCGTGTGTGTCAACTTGTGTGTATGTTATCAGGCCAAAATTTCCAGGGTATGTAAACTTTTGATCAGGGTCATTTGGGTAGTTTCTATTATCATTATGATTTAAAAAGAGTAAACATAATTGTTTGATAACATAATTGTTTGATCACCCAACCACTAACTATGACTGAAAGAAAAGTTTTTACATTATCATTCACATTCTCTGAAAAATTGCCAAAAAGAATCATTAAATTCCGCCAGGGTATGTAAACTTAGGAGCACAACTGTATATATAAAGAATAATCTTTAGTTAAGTTCTTTTTCTCATAATGCTTTAATTAAAATACTTTCATATTATGGATAGCCCTCCAGTGGGCTCACCACCTGTAGGAGGGACCATGCATGTCGATCAGGTGATGATCAATGGCAGAGACCTTGGCGATCTCATCCTCGGCTTCCTAAACTGGCTTTTGGGATGTGGAATGTCACCTCTCTGGTGGGGAAGGAACCTGAGCTGCTGCACAAGGTTGAGAGATACCAGCTAGATACAGTTGGGCTCATCTCAACGCACAGCTCCAGTTCTGGAACCAGTTTCTTGGAGAGGGGCTAGAGCTTGGCCTACTCTGGGGTTGCTCCAGGTGAGAGGTGACGAGCAGGGGTGGGTATTCTTGTATCCCCCCGCCTTACTGTCTCCACATTGGAGCTATCCCCAGTGGACGAAAGGGTACTTTCCCTATGCCTTCGGGTTGAGAAACGGGTTGTGGCCGTCATTTGTGCCTATGCACCGAATGATGGTTCCGAGCACCCACCCATTTTGGAGTCTCTGACTGGGGTGCTGGAAAGTGCTCCTCTTGGAGACTCCAGTGTTCTACTGGGGGACTTCAATGCACATGTGGGAAATGACAGTGACACCTAGAGAGGCATAATTGGGAGGAATGGCCTGCCCGATCTGAACCCGAGTGGTGTTCAGTTATTGGACTTCTGTGCCAACCACAGTTTGTCCATAATGAACACCATGTTCAAGCATAAGGGTGTCCATATGTGCACCTGGCACCAGGACACCCTAGGTTGCAGGTCGATGATCAATTTTGTTATCGTGTCATCAGACCTGCAACCGTATGTCTTGGACACTCGAGTAAAGAGAGGTGCAGAGCTGTCAACTGATCACCACCTGGTGATAAGTTGGATCAGATGGCAGGTGTGGAAGCCACTCAGACCCGGAAGACCTAAATGTATAGTGAGGGTGGGCTGGGAACATCTGGCTGAGGCCCCTGTCCGAGAGGTCTTCAGCTCCCACCTCCAGAAGCAACTTCGACCACATTCTGAGGGAGTCTGTAGACATGGAGTCTGAATGAGCCATGTTCTCCACCTCCATTGTTGAAGCAGCTGCCCAGAGTTGTGGCTGCAAGGTCGTTGATGCATCTTGTGGTAGCAACCCCCGAACCAAGTGGTGGACACCAGTGGTGCGGGGGGCCATCAAGCTGAAGGAGGAATCCTATTGAGCTTGGTTGGCTTGGGGGACTCCTGAAGCAGCTGAGGTGTACCAAGATGCCAAGCGGAGTGCAGTTCAGGTTGTTGCTGAAGCAAAAACTCGGGTGTGGGAGGAGTTTGGTGAGGCCAATGAAGAAGACTTTGGGTTGGCCTCGGAAGAGATTCTGGCAAACCATCTGGTGGTTCAGGAGGGGCAAGCAGCTCCCTGTCAACACTTGTGTATGGTGTGGATGGGGCGCTGCTGACTTTGACTGGGGACATTGTCAGGTGATGGAAGGAATACTTTGAGGATCTCCTCAATCCCATTGACCCACCTTCCACAGAGGAAGCAGGGCTTGAGGATGAGGGGGACGACTCACTCATCACAAGGGCTGAGGTCGCCGAAGTGGTTAAAAACCTCTTTGGTGGGCAGGCCCCGGGGGTGGATGAGATTTGCCCTGAGTACCTCAAGGTCCTGGATGTTGTAGGGCTGTCATGGTTGATACGCCTCTGAAACATTGCGTGGAGGTCAGGGACAGTGCCTTTGGCATGGCAAACTGGGGTGGTGGTTCCTATTTTTAAGAAGGGGGACTAGCATTTGTTCCAACTTTAGGGGGATCACACTCCTCAGCCTCCCTGGGAGGAAGGTCTGTGCCAGGGTACTACTGGAGAGGAGAGTCCAACCATAGGCTGAACCTCGGATTCAGAAGGAGCAATGTGGTTTTCATCCTGGCCGTGGCACATCAGACCAATTCAATTCAACTTTATTTATATAGCGCCATTTCACAACAACAGTCATCTCATAGCACTATCAACTGTAGGGGGAACCCCCACAGTTGCAGAAAGACCCCAGCAATCAGGCGATCCCCTGTGAGCAAGCACTTGGCGACGGTGGAGAGGAAAAACTCCCTTTTAACAGGAAGAAACCTCCAGCAGAACCAGGCTCAGGGAGGGGCAGTCATCTGCTGCGACTGGCTGGGGGGTGAGGGGATAGAGAAGAAGAAAAGAACAGACATGTAGAGAGCAAACAGCACGATGGGGACTCAATCTATGGGAGAGAACAAACAAATGTTAATGACCAGCAAAAAAAATATTTCATTGAGAGTGAGGAAAGGAGTGAGGCCCAGTGCATTACTGGAGGTCCCCCAGCTGACTAAACCTATTAGCAGCATAACTAAAGGAGGGTTCAGAAACACATGATCCCTCCCTAATTGTAGGCTATATCAAAAAGGTAGGTTTTAGCCCTATTCTTAAAAACAGAGATCGAGTCTGACTCCCGAATCCAGATTGGCAGCTGGTTCCACAGGAGAGGAGCTTGATAACTGAAGAAGGCTCTGCCTCCCATTGTACTTTTGGAGATTCTAGGTATTACAAGTAATCCTGCATTTTGGGAGCGTAATGCTCTGTTAGGATAATACGGTAGTATCAGATCTTTTAAATAAAAAGGAGCCTGATTGTTTAGAGCTTTGTAAGTAAGAAGAAGGATTTTAAACTTAATTCTAAACTCTATGGGAAGCCAATGAAGGGAGGCCAGAACCGGAGAGACCAGCTCTTTACCTTCTCGAGAATCCGCAAGGGTTTGTAGGAGTTTGCCCAACCAGTCCACATGTGTTTTGTGGACTTGGAGAAAGCATTTGACTGTGTCCCTCGTGGTCTCTTGCGGGGGGTGCGAGAGCATATGATAGGGTGCCAAGAGAGGACGTGTGGTACTGTATGAGAAAGTCAGGAGTGGCAGAGAAGTATAAGGAAAGAGACAAAAAAAATTGCAGACTTGGAGCGATGCATCAAGGATCTTGAACAATATACTCGTATGGATGATTGAATCATTCGTGGACTAGACATTAAATATCAATCATATGCTCATGCTACAGCAGGAATGAGAGGTGAGGAGGCTCCCCCAAGTGAATCAGTCTCATTGGAAAACCAGGTGCTTCAGTTCCTTGAAAGCAGAAAGATAAAGGTTGAAGTAAATGCAATTTCAGCCTGCCATACACTACCCTGAAAGGATAATAAAACAAAGAAATCAATTGTGATGCACTTTGTGAACAGAAGAGTAAAAAATGACATACTGAGGCAGGCCAGAAAGCTACAGGGAACATAAGTTTACCTAAATGAACATTTAACAAAGACTAATCCTGAAATAGCACAGCAAGCACGGTTGCTGAAAAGACAAAACAAGATACAGGCAACATGGACAAGAAACTGTAGAGTCTGGATTAAACTAATTGGAACACCTGAGGAAGCAAAGGCCATAATAATAAGAGATTTTAATTCAATTCAATTCAATTCAATTCAACTTTATTTATATAGCGCCATTTCACAACAACAGTCATCTCATAGCACTATCACATTTTACTGACTTAAATAAATATAGATGAACACTGATTAAGAAAATTAAGAAACTACGATAATCATATCCACACACATGGCAAGAACAGTCCTTTTGTGACATAACATGATAATGTACTTTAAAAACAAAACAAAACAAAACAAAAAAAGACTCATGACTGACTTTAGTAGACATCAATCATCCCCAATTGGAGGAAGTCATTTGACACAGAGAGAGGAAATTCAGACTCTGAAAATATCTCATTATGCTGAACATAAACTACAAGAGATGGAGAATGATATTGATCCTGATAACCACTTCTTCAATAATATTCATAATCACTGTGAATATTACACTGAAAAGCGATTCAAAAGTCAAGTGCAAGTAGATGGTAAACTATCAATAATACACTTTTTTTTTTTTTTTTTTTTTTGTTACTTATTTGTACCCGTAGGTAGACTTGGTTTGCAGTCTGGTGACAAGCCACCGGCTGCCGGTCGCCGCGTGCGCAAGCGCCCTAAACCTACATGTTTTTGGTATGCGGGAGGAAACCGGAGAAATCCCGGAGTAAACCCACGCAACACGGGGAGAACATGCAAACTCCACACAGCTCACTGTTGGTCGGGGGCTGGGATCGAACCCACAATCTCATGATCCCCGCGGTCCCCCGGCCGAGGGTAAAACTGTGCTGCCACAGTGCTAAACCACTGCGCCACCGTGCAGCCCACTTTAACAGCAGAAGTCTTAACAAAAACTTTCCACAGATTTAGGACTATTTCAAACAGCTGGATAGAAAACGTACAGCCTATGGCAGTCTCTAAAACTTGGCTCAATGAAGAGCAGGCTTCTTTGATGACAATAGAGGGATAACAGATGTTTCATATTAACAGATCTCAAAAAAAGGATGGCGGTGTTGCACTGTATATTGATGAACTGTATAGGTGTAAACTTGTAAATGGAATGTCCTTTGCACTACCAGGGATTCTGGAATGTGTTACTGTTGAGATTGACCAAGGTAAAACAAAAAATCTAATTATAAGTTGTATATATAGAATGCCGGGAACTTGCGTTGAGACATTCAGAGATAAGTTTGTCGAGCTGTACAATAATACAACTAATAAGAAAATGGTTGTAATCTGTGGAGACTTCAATGTTGATTTACTAAATCTAATTTCAACAAAATGTAATTACAGAGTTCATGAATTCTATGTACAGTATGAGTCTATATCCCACAAT
The DNA here is from genome assembly GCA_020510985.1 of Pholidichthys leucotaenia. Classification (NCBI taxonomy): domain Eukaryota; kingdom Metazoa; phylum Chordata; class Actinopteri; order Cichliformes; family Pholidichthyidae; genus Pholidichthys; species Pholidichthys leucotaenia. The sequence goes on along the minus strand of CM035838.1, from coordinate 43,108,648 downwards.
AACACATCCCAGTAGAATCACAGTCCACACTGCTACACTTATTGACAACCTGTTTTTCAATATTATTGACAAGAAAATAGAAAGTGGATTATTGATAAATGACATAAGTGACCATCTGCCAGTCTTCACACTTATCCATGGCCACACGGGGGCCAATACAGAAAAAAACTTTAAAATCTTTCAGATATGTTTCATGAGTTTGTTTTTTAAAGTAATTCTGTTGAACCACAATTCAAAAGCATTGTCTGATTTTCATTGGTTAATTTTCATAGAATTTTTATTTATTACCACTTTTGTCAGATTTCTGACAAAAGTTATTTCTATGACCATTGTGGGTTTTTCTTTCATTAACAGAGGGGTACCAACAATTTTGTCTCCGTGTGTACAAATCACAAAATGCAATCAGTTCTTTTAAAGAAGACCTGCTGAAGCAAGACTGGACAAAAGTCTATGTATCGGATGTAAATAAAGCCTACGATACATTCATGAACATTGTAAATGCTCTTTATGAAAACAATTGTCCATTAGTAAAGAAAAAGCTTAAACAGAAATTTGACAACAAGCCATGGTTAACCAAAGGATTACAAAAAGTGTGTAAAAAGAAAAATTCACTATATAAAGCTTTTCTAAAGAAAAGGACAAAAGAAGCAGAGCAGCAGTTTAAAACATACAAAAATAAGTTAATATATACAGTATAATGAGATGTAGTAAAAGAGACTATTACAGTAAAGAACTGGAGAAAAACAGAGATAACACTAAAAATACATGGACAATACTTAACAATATTCTTGGAAATAAAAACAGAAATACAAGCTACCCAACAATATTTCAAAAAAAAAAAAAAATGACTTGGAGTGTGAATGTAGTCTCACCTGCAGATGAATTTAATAATTTTTTTTGTTAACATTGTTCCTAATTTGGCACAAGAAATACCCATTACGGCACCTACAGGTGATACAATAAGCAAAAACATTGCTGTAAAAGACTCCATCTTCATAAAGAACACAGATGAGAGAGATGTCATTGAAATTGTTATTTTGTTTAAAAGTAAAACATCTACGGTTTGTGATGGTACTGACATGCTTTTAGTCAGAACTATCATTGAATGCTGAGTAAAGCCACTGACGTATATCTGTAACCTGTCTCTCCAAACAGGTATATTTCCTAATGCAATGAAAATAGCGAAAAGTAATTCTGATATACAAGACGGGTGACAGAGGGGAATTTTCAAACTATAGTCCTATTTCACTATTTCCGCAATTTTCAAACATACTCGAAAAAATATTCTGTGAGAGAATTGATAACTTTATAATGAAGAATAATTTATTGTGTGAGCAGCAATATAGGTTCAGACACAAGAGGACAACTGCATTTGCTCTAATGAAATTTATAGAAAAAATATCAACTGCTGTAGAAAATAAAGAGTATTCAGTTGGGGTATTCCTGGATCTTAGAAAAGCATTTGATATTTTTTATATTATTTGAGCATTTGATTTGAGTGGATCATAAATTATTGTTAAAAAAAACTACAAAATTATGGTATTGGGGGGTAGCACTGTCCTGGGTTATGTCGTTACTTAAAGAACAGATATCAGAATGTATGTGTTTGTAGCAAAAACTTGCAATTACTTAAGGTTACTTGTGGAGTCCCACAGGGTTCAGTTTTGGGGCCATTGTTATTCAATATGTAAATGATATATGTAAAGTTTTGGAAAAAATGGATTTAATATTGTTTGCAGATGACACTTAATTTATTATGCAGTGGAAGCAATTTGGAACAACTTTTGGTTACACTCGGAAAGGAATTAGGAAAGCTTAAACTGTGGTTTGATTCAAACAAATTAACGCTCAATTTAAGTAAGACAAAATTTATAATTTTTAACAACCATCACAACAACTCAGTATCTAAACTCAGTGTAAATGGTGTAGAGATTGAAAGGGTATCCGAAATTAACTTCCTTGGAGTAATAATTGATAATAAATTGTGCTGGAAGTCACATATTAATTATATTAAAGGTAAAATATCCAAATCAATCGCAGTACTACAGAGTGAAATATTTGCTGAATCACCCCACACTATATACTTTGTATCATTCATTAATACTCCCATACATGACATATTGTACTGAAGTATGGGGAAATACATATAAAACAAACATATATCCAGTCTTTATGCTTCAGAAGAGAGCTATTAGAATAATAAAAAAAAGCTGCTTACAGGGAACCAACAAACCCACTTTTTCTTCAGTTAAAAGCTCTCAAGTTGAAAGATCTGGTTAATTTTAAAACTGCAGTAATAATGTTTAAAGGGAAGAATCTATCACTGCCCGCAAATGTCCAAAAGTTGTTCCAAATAAGGGAGAAACAGTATCATTTCAGAGGAACATGTATATTTCAAAAACCTTCAGTGAGAACTACCACCAAACAACACTGTGTCTCAGTGCAAGGAGTCAGACTGTGGAATGCTTTTGGACCTGAATTAAAATCATGTACAACGCTTGGACAATTTAAACAAAATTAAAGGAAGAAATACTCCAAACATATATACAAAACGACATGTAAAATCACATAAAGATTATCATATCCAGTCTGTATTGTGCTGTTGCTTAGTTTTGTTTTGTCATGTTTTGTCTTAGCTTTGTTTTGATTTGTAATCACTTTTATTTTTTTTAATTCTTAGATGAAACATGGGTGGGCAATGTAAGCTGCGGCTTCAGCCATCACCCATTTTGGATAACTTATGTTGAATTGTATAATCCGAGGAGTTAGTGTTTAATTTGACCTTGTTGGAATTTTTTTCCCCTTGTGTGGAGCATGTGAGGAAGGATGAGGCGGTGAGTTATTTCTCAGATTCAGCTTTATTGACAATCACATACTCCATCAATCTCTAAGCAGGAAAAGAGAATGAGTTATCTCACATCTGTCTTTTTATACCCCAGACCCCAACTGCAGTCACATGGTGTTTAATCAAACATACAGTCACATGGTACTTAATCCCAGTAACCCCTTTGATCTTCACAACCATTGTCCTTTAGTCTCCGGTGGTCCGGGAATCTCTCCAAGTCGTCTCCCTGAAACAAAGGCCGAATCTCACACTCTTCCGTTGTCTCTCAGAGGCTCAGTCCCTTTTGTTCCATGAGACGTGCAGCACACAGTAAACACACAGCAATAAATTTGTGGAGAATATGTAACCAACATATGTGCCCACAAGACCCCCCCCCAAACGTCTAAGATGGGACAAACATAACCAGAAATACATGACATAATAACATTACTACATATCAATCCACCAGTTGCCTAGCTGTAAGTCTCCTGCCGTATTTGCTGTAAGCCGGCTTTGCTGCTTCTGCAGCGTCCTCCTGCTCCTGTGGATTAGAACTGTTAGTCAATCTCTGTGGGTGTTCTGGAGAATGCCCTCCAGGGGGTCTGCCGCGACGGGGGGCTCTCGCCAACTGCACTGCTTCATCCGCCAAAACAAAAGCGGGTTTGAGTCTGTTTATACAAATCAACTCCTTTCTGTCTCCCAAATCTAGCAAAAAATGCTTCTCTCCTGTTTCCAGCACCCTGAACGGTCCGTCGTAAGGAGGCCGCAAATTTGGGCGACGGGCGTCATGTCTAACAAAAACAAACTCCACATTTTTTAAAGCCTTCGGCACAAAAACACGTGGCAAACTGTGATGAACCGGGCCAGGAAGCGTGTTTGATCCTGTGTCGCTCTGCAACAGCTGAGCGGGGGGTCAATTGGGCGCAGGATTATTGGGGAGAAATTCCCCGGGCAGACGGAGAGGCTGTGCAAACACTAACTCAGCTGGGGAGGCTTGCAAATCCTCCTTAGATGCAGAACGCAACCCCAATAAAACCCATGGAAGTTTATCCACCCAGTTTGTATCCGTAAGTGACGCTCTGAGGGCTGCTTTCAATGACCTATGAAAACGTTCGCATAAACCGTTAGCCTGAGGGTTGTACGCGGTAGTGCGGTGGATCGCTACCCCTAGGCTGCGGGCCATCGATGACCAGAGTTCGGAAACAAATTGAGGGCCTCTGTCGGACGTTAAGTCCGACAGGACTCCAAAACGGGCTACCCGAGCTGTTAAAAACGCGCGCGCTACCTCCTCGGCTGTGGTTGATGTTAGTGGGACCGCTTCCGGCCAACGCGTGGTGCGGTCCACCATAGTCAAAAGATATGTGTACCTCTGTGACGACAGAAGGGGGCCTACCAAGTCGACATGCACATGATCAAAGCGCTTAGCCGGGATGTGAAAAGGCTCCAAAGGAGCTCTAGTGTGTCTGTGTATTTTGGCTCGCTGACATGCTACGCAGGCTGTCGCCCATTCTTTGACCTGTTTGCGCAACCCTGGCCATACAAATTTCTCTCCTACCATTTTGACCGATGCGCGCACCCCCGGGTGCACCAGAGAATGGATCGAGTCAAAAACACAGTGGCGCCACACAGCTGGTACCACCGGACGCGGCCGCCCAGTGGAGATATTGCAGATTAGCAGGGGCATACCCCCTTGCAGCACCCTGTCCTCCAGCCTTAACTCTGTTGGTCCAGACTGGAGCGCGCGCACATCCGCGTCGCTAACCTGCTCCGCGGCCATGGCTGCATAATCTAACCCTACGCGGACCGGGGCTGCGCGCGCTTCCGCGTTGCTACCCTGGCCCGTAGCCATGGCTGCAGAGTCTGCCCCCACAGGGCCTGGAGCTGTCACAGCACGTGAGAGGCAGTCTGCCACTACATTATGTTTACCTGCGACATGCTGGATATTGGTGGTAAACTCCGATATCGCGGCCAGCTGTCTCTGCTGCCGGCCTGACCAAGGTTCCGAAATCTTGGCCATCGCAAAAGTCAGCTGCTTGTGGTCCACAAACGCGGTGAAACGGCGTCCTTCCAGCCAGAACTGGAAATGGCGGATGGCCAAGTGTAGGGCCAACAACTCCCTGTCGAACGCGCTGTATTTGCGCTCGCTATCGCGCAAAGTTTTGCTGAAAAACGCGAGCGGTTGCCAGGTCCCCGCTACAAACTGTTCAACGACCGCCCCTACCGCTAAATCAGACGCGTCAGTGGTGAGCGCCATGCGGGCCGTTGGAACTGGGTGTGCCAACAAAGCCGCGTTTGCCAGGGCTGATTTGACTTGAGAGAATGCGCGCTCCCGCTCAGGAGACCATTCGATTTTATTCATGGGTTTTTGTTTTTTTAGCGCAGCGTACAATGGTTGCATGAGCTGCGCTGCGCTTGGGAGGAAACGGTTATAAAAATTAACCATTCCCAAAAACTCCTGTAACGCTTTGACCGTCTGAGGTTGGGAAAAATTTGTTATTGCGCACACTTTATCGGGCAGAGGGACCGCTCCTTCTGGCGAAACGCGATGCCCCAAAAAATCAATCTGCGCCACCCCAAACTGACACTTCGCTGGGTTAATTATTAACCCGTGCTCTGCCAGCCTCCAGAAAACTGCTGTGAGGTGGCGTTCGTGTTCGTCTTCGGACGTGCTGGCTACCAAAATGTCATCCAAGTAGACAAACACGAAAGGGAGGTCGTGTAGAACCGCGTCCATCATGCACTGGAACATCTGCGCGGCCCCCTTGAGTCCAAAAGGCATGTGCAAAAACTCAAAAAGCCCGAAAGGAGTTATTACCGCTGTTTTGGGTATGTCCTGAGCGTGCACTGGAACCTGATGGTAACCGCGTACTAAATCTATTTTAGAAAAAATGCGCGCCTCCGCCAAATGAACCGAAAAATCTTGGATGTGGGGGATCGGGTAGCGGTCGTGTGCAGTGGCGTTATTCAACCTGCGGAAATCACTGCAAGGTCATCACGAGCCATCAGCCTTTGGGACCATGTGCAATGGTGAAGCCCAGGGGCTTTTCGAACGTCTGATGATGCCCAGTTTTTCCAGGTTGGCAAACTCCTCGCGGGCTATGGTCAGTTTAGCTGAGTCCAGGCGCCGAGCTTTTGCAAAAGCGGGCGGGCCGGTGGTAGTGATATAATGCTCCACCCCATGTTTAGCCACTGTCGCCGAAAACGTTGGGACTGTGAGTGCTGGGAACTGAGTGAGGAGTGCGTGGAACTTACCACCCGCAGCTGTGACGTTGGCTTGTGCAGTTGGCGGCGCCACTCGTGCTGTGCAGGGAATAGAGTGAAAAGACATTAACCAGACGTCTGTTAGCAAGATCAACCAATAAACCATGTGAGCACAAAAAATCAGCCCCTAACATGTTGAAATTGACTGCAGCTACAACAAAAGTCCACTCAAATGCACGGCCCTGCAAAGACAGAAGCAGGGTCCTCTCACCGAAGGTCTTAATTGCTGAGCCATTCGCTGCTGATACTGACACCCGGGGAACCTTAGACGGCGTCAGCCGGTCCGCGTAGGAAGGCGTGATGAAGCTCAGCTGGGAGCCTGTGTCCATGAGGAAATGCCTCCCCGAACGTGCATCCATCAGGTAGAGCAGCTCGTTCTCCTCCCCGAGGGCCGCAGCTGCTACCGACCCCCGGTCTTGGCGTTTCCCGAACGCTTGAAGTGGCATGGTGGGAGGCACTTGTGTGCCCTCTCTGCAAAGCGGCGATGATAGAAGCAAAGGGCGTCATCCACTCCGTGTCGCCTGGTCCTTGCTGCTGCCGTCGTCGGTGCGTCTGGCGCTGCGTCTGGCGCTGCAGCCACTGGCCCCATGCCGTCTCCGGACGTTGCTCCTAGCTCCGCTGCTGCAGCCGAAACCGCGCTCTGTTTGTGGGCGTCGACGAGTCGCTGCGCCTCCTTGCTCAGCCCATGGTAGTCTCGCTTGGCCAACCGGGGTGAATCTGCCAGGGTAACTCTCACCACTGGCGGCAGGGTCCGGAGGAAAAGGTGGGCGAAGATAAATTCGCAATCCTCGGAGTCTTTCAGCCTCAGCATTTTCACCATCAGGTCTACGGGTCTGTCGTTCTCCGACTCCGTCAATGCTAGGAGCCCCTCTGCTCGCTGTTGCACCGAGGGGGTGAAATGGCTGATAAGCGCAGCTTTCAATGCGCTGTATTTGTCGCTGTCCGGTGGGTGATTGACCAGATCTTCCACCCTCTGGACTGTGTGGCTGTCCAGCTTCGCCACCACATGGTAGAACCTCGTGTCGTCTCTTGAGATTCTCCGGAGGTTGAACTGCGCCTCGACCGCGCTAAACCAGGAGCGCGGACTATGTTGTCAGAAGTCGGGCAGCTGGAATGTGGTGGCAGCCATCAAGCTGGCTTCTACCGAGCCCCGCTCGGGAGAATTATCTCTGCTCATGCTTCGTCGTAAGGTCACCAGTGTGGAGCATGTGAGGAAGGATGAGACTTGAGTTATTTCTCAGATTCAGCTTTATTGACAATCACATACTCCATCAATCTCTAAGCAGGAAAAGAGAATGAGTTATCTCACATCTGTCTTTTTATACCCCGGACCCCAACTGCAGTCACATGGTGTTTAATCAAACATACAGTCACATGGTACTTAATCCCAGTCACAATGTAACCCCTTTGATCTTCACAACCATTGTCCTTTAGTCTCTGGTGGTCCGGGAATCTCTCCAGGTCGTCTTCCTGAAACAAAGGCCGAATCTCACACTCTTCCATTGTCTGTCAGAGGCTCAGTCCCTTTTGTTCCATGAGACGTGCAGCACACAGTAAACACACAGAAATAAATTTGTGGAGAATATGTAACCAACATATGTGCCCACACCTTGTTATATTATTTTGTTCCTTTTTTTTAATCTTTTAATCTAATCTATCTGAAATAAAGATTTATTCATTCATAAAAGTATGTGAGGGTTATGCAGGACATGTATGAGGACAGCGAGACGGTGGTGAAGTGCGCTGTAGGAGTGACGGATGGATTCAAAGCGGGGGTGGGATTACATCAGGGATTGGCTCTAAGCCCCTTCTTGTATGCTATGGTGATGGACAGGCTGACAGATGAGGTCAAGCAGGAGTCTCCGTGGACCATGATGTTTGCAGATGACATTGTGATCTGCAGTGAGAGTGGGGAGCAGGTGGAAGAGAACCTGGAGAGTTGGAGGTATGCTCTGGGGAGAAGAGGAATGAAAGTCAGTCGAAGCAAGACAGAATACATGAGTGTGAATGAGAGGGAGACAGCTCTAACGGTGAAGATGGAAGGAGCAGAGGCAGTGAAAGTAGCTGAGTTTAAATATCTGGGGTCAACCATCCAAAGCAATGGAAAATGCGCAAGAGAGGTGAAGAAGAGAGTGCAGGCAGGGTGGAGTGAGTGGACACAAGTGCTGGGGTGATATGTGACAGATAGCAGCAAGAGTGAAAGGCAATATCTACAAGAGGGTAGTGAGACCTGCTATGATGTATGGTTTGGAGACAGTGGTGCTGACAAAAAGACAGGAGGTGGAGTTGGGGGTGGCAGAGTTGAAGATGCTAAGATTTTCATTGGGAGTGACTAGGAGGGACAAGATTAGAAATGAGTACACTACCGTTCAAAAGTTTGGGGTCACCCAGACAATTATTTTGTATTTTCCATGAAAAGTCACACTTATTTACCACCATGAGTTGTAAAATGAATAGAAAATATAGTTAAGAAATTGACAAGGTTAGAAATAATGATTTGTATTTGAAATAATAATTTTTTCCTTCAAACTTTGCTTTCGTCAAAGAATTCTCCATTTGCAGCAATTACAGCATTGCAGACCTAACATGATTGCACAAGGGTTTTCTAATCATCCATTAGCCTTCTGACGCAATGAGCAAACACATTGTACCATTAGAACACTGGAGTGATAGTTGCTGGAAATGGGCCTCTATACACCTATCTAGACATTGCACCAAAAACCAGACATTTGCAGCTAGAATAGTCATTTACCACATTAGCAATGTATAGAGTGTATTTCTGATTAGTTTAAAGTTATCTTCATTGAAAAAAAGTGCTTTTCTTTCAAAAATAAGGAAATTTCTAAGTGACCCCAAACTTTTGAACGGTAGTGTATATCAGAAGGACAGCTCACATTGTGTGGTTTGGAGAAAAAGTAAGAGGCAAGGCTGAGATGGTTTGGACATGGGCAGAGGAGGGTTAGTTGATATATTGGACAAAGGATGATGAAGATGGAGCTGCCAGGCAGGAGGAAAAGAGGAAAATCACAGAGAAGATTCATGGATGTAGTGAAGGAGGACATGGAGAGGGTTGTTGTTGAAGAGGAAGATGCAAAGCAGATGGAAACAGATGATCCACTGTGGCGACCCCTAAAGGGAGCAGCCGAAAGAAGAAGAAGAAGAAGAATAGATCCGCGCATACTTAAGTAGGTGGAAGATGTAAATGCTCTTTCCAAGTAATTCTAGGGCAATGAAAGGGGGGTTTTTTTGTGCTTATAAAAAACAGTATACTATTTTGGGCAATACACATTTGTTTTTGAGGTGGTTTTACAGCCACCAGAGTGCGTCTTTAAGAAACTTTACGACAAAACCAGTTTTGACCTTAAAAACTGTGTGCGAACTTTTTTGCAACCTTTCACAAACCCTGGCAAAACCCAAAAAATGCAACCTTCGCCAACGTTCTTCAGCATTCGCCACTCCATGAGATGCTCGATTTTTGCTGACATTTGTCAGAAAAGTTGGCAAATCCAAAAATCGCCACGTTCGTCAGCATTTGCTTCTCTGTGTAATACAGGCTTGAGGGGGAATTACTGCGGTGCCTTGTTTTGTTTTGATGGTCACCAGCAGAGGGTGCTGTCTGCTGACAGCTAACAGGCTGTTAGGAGTAACTTTTGGGCAGCACGGTGGCATAGTGGTTAGCACTGTGGCAGCACAGCAACTCACCCTTGGTCATGGAATCTCGGGTTCGATCCCACCTCCTGACCAGCGGTGATCTTTATGTGTGGAGTTTGTATGTTCTCCCCATGTCTGTGTGGGCTTACTCCTGAATTTCTCTGGTTTCCTCCCACAGGGGCCAAAAACATGCAGGTTAGGTTAATTGACATCAACTGGGAAGGTATGAATGTGAGTTGTCCCTTGCCCCTTCCCCTCAGGCCACAGTTGTAAATAAGAATGTGTTCTTAATCTGTTCTGCCTGGTTAAATAAATTTAAAAAAAAATTATACTCCACACAATAAGGTTGTGGAGGGTATAATGTTTTTGGCCCATTCAACATTTTCTGTTGTCGCCACTCTAGCTTCTGCATTTCTGATCAGATTGACTTCAAATTTATACAGAAGCTTTAACTCGTCAATGCCTTAGATGAGTTTGATTTTGATATACTAATAAGTGGTTAAACTGCAAGGATAACCAACAACTAAAAGGACTTGAATATGAAGTTTTTTCTATTGAAAAAGACATTAATTTCTTTGGCTACATGCAAGGTTTATATTCACATCAGATGTGGGCATCCATCCTATTGTTCAGCGAGAACTGTGATATGAGGATGTGTGGGGTATGTAAACTTGCTCACGAAGGTTCTTTCATTAAAATATAAAGGAGAAAAACTGCCTTGGTGGGGTTTGCAATCTACAATTGCTTTCTCATTATTATTACCTTTTGTAATTAACTTTTACAAGAGGATTTTATTCTGTGCTAAAGTAATCCAGAAATTCAGCATATTAAAGCATTTGTAATGTAGCCATCAGCTTTTTCATGATTCCTCATATTAGTTGAGGAAATTAAGTTTTGAAATATGCCATCAGCCATTTTTTTTTCACCAGTGACTCAGTTCTTGTACAATGTTCCTGACGAACAATCGAATTCTCTCATTGTGTTGCAGAACGCATTAACCAAACTGTGGAGATCATCAAACACACTGTAGATATTGAGGAGAAAGGAGTGAAGCTCAAGCTGACCATCGTAGACACACCAGGGTTTGGAGATGCTGTCAACAATAACGAGTGGTGAGCTGGGGTGTTTACAGTGTCTGACGTGTCTGATTTAAAGTCATCACTTGGATTCAGGGTTATCTGAAGGAGCTACTCATGTAGCCTGTGGTGTGTGATTGTCTTTGCACGTCATAGCTGGAAGCCGATTACTGACTACATAGACCAGCAGTTCGAGCAGTACTTCAGGGACGAGAGCGGTCTGAACAGAAAGAACATCCAGGACAACAGAGTCCACTGCTGCCTCTACTTCATCCCTCCGTTTGGCCATGGGTAAGAACACACACAAACATGTGGGTTGGTATGGCTATACACAAAGACAGTTGGTGCCTCTTGCTCACTCTGGGTTTCACTCCACAGGCTGCGCCCCGTGGATGTTGAATTCATGAAGGCTCTGCACGAAAAAGTGAACATAATCCCACTCATTGCGAAAGCCGACTGCCTCACGCCTAATGAGATAAAAAAGCTCAAAGACAGAGTGAGTGGAAAAACTGCAACACCACAGTGAATTCCAGATGTCTTGCTTTGGAAGCTGTTTAATTTATGCATATCTGTCTTTGCCTGTGTGTGCTGCGATAGATACGAGAAGAAATCGACAAGTTTGGGATTAAAGTGTACCAGTTCCCTGAGTGCGACTCTGATGAGGATGAAGAGTTTAAACAACTTGACAAGGAGCTGAAGGTCAGTGTATGCTTCACATGCTTTATCTGTCGTGACAAGAACCTGTTTTTCTGTAGTGCTTTTACTAATCTCAGAGACCACTCAACATGCTCAACTAGTATTAACTAATAAATTAAATAGTTGTATATAAATAGTTGTATTGTTAAGGTCAGTTACTCCAAAACTCAAGAGTAGGAAAGCTAAGATTTGAAGGTACTATTAGTGATAATAATGAGCCACATGGACAGATGGAGAAGTGAACTGGGAAAGAGAAGAGATCACACAGCAGCATGCTGCATGCATGTATGTATATATTCAGAAACGCTCAGTTTTGCCTTCATACATAATTACAGGATTGGATGGGTCTGTGTATGGTGAAAAAAAAGACATATACAGTCAGTTAAAAAAAAAACACAGAGCAGAGAAAACATACATAGCCAAAACTAGAAACTTCTACCAAGATCTACTTATTACCCTTTTCCAATTTTCAATCTGTTTCTACATGATAAAAAAAAAAAATCACAGCCCCATTAAATTAGTTTGTATGTCAGATTGTTTGTACGTCCCTATGTACCTATATCTGTCACTTACAGACAGAGTCGCCATGTTTTTACACTCTGTCACGAGCTGAGCACTGGAGGTTCCGCCAGGCTCAGTCTCGTGGCTTTTTCTCTGTATTTATTATATATTTGTTGTATTTTTTGTAGCTTTTGGGTTTTGTTATCCCTGCTTGTTTTTTTTTTTATTTTCCTGTTCATGTCTTAGTTTACTATATTCTGTCCCTATATTGGTATTTATTTCTCAGTTTGTTCTTGTTTATATTTTACCCTAATTCCTTATTATTGCGGGTGACAGCTGTCAGGGCATTTCCTGATTGGTGCTCTGTGTGGGCATAGCCCTGTCAGTTGTCAGCCGGTGCGCTCTCCTCTCATTATTTCCAGCTGATCCCAGTCATTCACCATTATTACCTTTTTGCCCACTCATGTGATCCCACACGTGTCTTCACTTATGTTGTTGGTTCTGAACCTATTTAAGGACTGCTTTTTTATTTCATTGTTGCAGCAGTCTTAATGATAATGATGATGATTCTTTCTCCTCGCCACCAGAACCCCATCCCTGTTCTGGTGTGTTTATCTGCTACGTGAACTGTAAGTTTTCCTTATTATCTGTGTTTGGATTTTTGCTTGTTGCACTTTTGGAACTTTATGTTTGTTTTCAATAAATGCCACAAACTGCAGTTGGCGTGTGGGTCTGTCTTCTCTCTCTCTGCCCTGTGGGGCAAATCACGACACAGTCATTGATCTTTTCACATCTGAGCTATTGTATTGCCAGCTGGTCATTGGCAGCAGCGGCAACCCTCAAACCAATTGAATCACTTTATAAAAATGCTCTGAAAACGTTAGATAAAAAGCTTCTCACATACCACCACTGCAATATTCTACCTAGCTACAACCTCCTGTCCTTTGAGAATTTAAAAAAAATTAAAACTACCTGCTTAATGTATAAAATCCTACATCGCCTGCCCCCCCCCCCCAAATGAATACATCAAATACGGGCCACTAGGGCTTCCTCAAGAGGTGATTGTGTGACACCCCTTCATAAAACCTCTTTTGGTCAACATGTTTTTTCATTTCATGGTCGTACTTTATGGAATACCATACCTCTTCCTGTCAGGGAAAGTTCCAGCTTTGCCACCTTCAAGAGTGAAGGAGTGGCTCATATCATCTCAAACCTGTGTATATGTTCTACATGGACACAGGTTTTCAACAAATTAATAACACATACAGTATGTGTTACTAATTTGTTGAAAACAGACCAGATTTATAACAGTCATATGACCTAGGTATGTTTGTGTGTCCTGGATTGTTTGTATGTACATATGCTTGTATGCTAATTTGCATAACTTCAGTAACCCTGTGTACATGGATTTAACCATGTATGCAAATCTGCTGCAATATCATTGGAACAAAACACGTCTGTATGTGCTGAAACATGTGCAATAGAACTGTGTTCTGTCATGGAGTGCCCGTTTCATGGGCGAAACGAGGACAAAAAGTGCTCTCTGTGGGTTGGCACATTTATTAACATAAAGACAGATAAGATGCTAACATACAAATGCTAAATTTTAAGGTGCATGGCGCTAACAAACAAGTACACAATGATAAATGCTGGAGGAGAGTGGGGCTCAACATCCAGGGGGACATGAAGCCGGGAACACCCGAGTCGGGGTGGAATCCAGCCGGAGCTTTTCCAAAGGCTGCAGGGGCTCACGGCTGAAAATAAGGCAAACACATACCTGGACAAACCCGGACTACCAGGTTTAATCATAGTTTTTTCCCAACAGCAGTGCATATTTTGAATGGATTTATGTAACACGTACAGACTGCTGATGTTCTTTTAGGTTATTTTGTGTATAAGCTGGTCTTATTTATTTATTGCTCAGTATGTTTTTATTATTGCTATGTATATATTGTATTTAACTTTTTTAGGTATTATTGTTTTCGGCGTTATTTATTGTTGTAATTATGAGAATGTTCAATTCATGAATGAACTGTGAGTGTGATAGTTTGTTTTAGGGAGCAGTATCTCAATTTCATTGTATTGTTTTTTAGCAATGGAATGACAATAAAAGCACTTTGACTTTGACTTTGACTTTGACAGAGCTCTCCTACTCTCCTCAACAGCAGACCCAAACACACTCAGGATGGACAGTTCTGCTCCTGAGGATGGGGTAATGGGGAAGAAGGACACAACAAACCACAGAGGTTTGCCGTGCCCTTATATGCAAGACATAATCAATGACAGGTGTGGATACATGAGTGGAGAAAATAACAGAATGGATGACAGGTGTGTAGCTCTGACCAGTTTGACAGCCAGAGGCTACACAGCGCTGTCAAAATAAAACATAACAGGAAACCATAATAAACAACAACAACGACACAACCCCAAAAATGTGAGCAAGACTACAAATATAAAATGACAATAACTAGATCAGATAAACAGGTTAACCAACAGACAGAGAAACACCAAACTAAACAGAAGGCTGGGCACGGTACCTACTCGTGCCCCCGGATCATGACAGAGCCCCCTCCTCAAGGGGTGGACCCAGACACCCCAGGGTTAACATCACAAAAAATCAATCCCCTCCCCCACAGAAGACCTCTCCCAACAAGAAAAACAACCCACCCCGGGGGAGAGGAGGGGGAACCCAGGCATGGAAGGACCGAGACCAAACCAACAACAAAAAAAAAAAACTAAAAAGAAAACACTTATGACCCAGAATCTGAACACTACGGTGGCTCAGACTCCAGGGACCTGGGACGGGGACTAAGGCAGTTTGGGCAGCCTACCAGAGTCCCAAAACCACCGAAGCATAAGGCAGAACGTGTCCAGTTGCCGCCCAGAGTACCAGAACCACCTGACCAGATGGTGAAACCCGTCAGGTGGCCTCCCAGAGTACATGAGCCACTGGTCCACCAAGCACAACATGACCTCCCCAGGCAGTGGCAGCTGGAACCCAGGCTCCCAGCGACTCGCCTGGTCATCAGCATGGGAAAGGTGGAACCAGCGCTGTGGCGGATTGGCCTCCAGCAAAAACTGGTGGCCAACAGTGGGGACCAGCGATGGTGGTGGTCGACCAGTGAGGAGGCCGGACAAGGGAAGAGGCTGCGCCGTGGGGACCTCCAGGGATGTGGGGTTCATGACAACCTTAGGCTGAGCCGTGGCATCCACAGTGGCCTCGGGCTGAGGCGTGGCACCCACGGTGGCCCCAGATTGGGGCGCAGCACCCACAGCGGCCCTGGACCAGGACATGGTACCCACGATGACCAGGCTGACCCCACAACAGCACCAGGCCAAGGAGGCAGTCAACCAATGGGGCCTCAGGCTGAGGCGCTGCACCCATGATGGCCCCGGACTGGGCGTAACTGCATTCACGGAGACCTTGACCGGAGGGGGAGCAGCACCCATGGAGACCTCGAAGGGAGGGGGAGCAGCACCCGCAGAGACCTCGACCAGAGGGAGAGCAGTACCCACGGAGACCTCGACCGGAGGGGGAGCATCACCCACGGAGACCTCAGACGGAGGGGGAGCAGCACCCACGGAGACCTCAGATGGAGTGGGAGCAGCACCCACGGAGACCTCGGAACAGAGTGGGAGTAGCACCCACAGAGACCTCGAACAGAGGGGGAACAGCACCCATGAAGGCCTCAGACGGAGGGGGAGCAGCATCCACAGAGATCCCGGGAGAAGGCTCACACACACAAAACACCCAGACACTGGGTCAGAGTCACCGGCAGCAGTGGAGCCCAACGAGAAAAGCTCAGGTGCAGCGGACAGCTGCACCCAGCTCTCCCCACTAAGAGCCAGGCAAGATTTCTCTAAGGCAGATAACATGAAAACAAAAAAGAGAACTTGCCTGAGCTCAAGCTCTACCGTCATCCAGGACTCCGGGAATCCAGGCTGAGGCATCTTGGCCTTCTCCGTCTGGGCGTCTCTACCCGGAACAGCCACTTCAGAGAAAAGAAAGGGGAAAAACACTAGAGAGAAATCACCGGCAGCAGTGGAGCCCGGTGAGGAGAGCTCGGGAGCAGAGGACATCTGCAACCGATTCTCCTCACCCTGAGCCAGACAAGAATTCTCAATTTCTGTAGATGTTAAAACAGAACTGAGCACTTGCCTGGACTTGAGCTCCACCGCCACCCAGGACTCCCGACGACTCTGCTGCGATGACCCCTGCAGCAGGCATGATGGTTAGTCCAGCCAAACGGCCTCCAGGCTTGATGCCCCCTGCTGGTGGACCTCCCGGCGGGATGGCTGCTGCTGGAGGTGACCTCACCGATGGCGACAGAACCTGTGCTGCTGAATCCAGGGGACACCCAACTGTCGGCTCAGGATTCAGAGCACGGGTGGCGCTTCCCTCCCGCCCCAGACGTGGCCGGAGGGCTGGAGCAGGAAATCCCAGGACAGCTGGTTTCTCCACCATCCGGCGGCTCCTTCCCAGGGGCGACACACGGGAGGGAGGCGAGGGTGAGACAACAGCAGCAGGTGGTGAGGACTCAGCTAGATTTGGCTGCTGTAGCTGAGCTTCATCACTGAGAATAAGGCAAGGTACTATATCATTATGAAAGAAAAAGGAATGACAACCCACCTGCCTTTTTTCCTGGCGCCCGATGGTTCCTGCTGCTGTGGTGGGATCAGATGATGCACCTCTGCCCACCACTGATGTTGCCTGGGAAAGAGGCGGAGGCTCGCGTCTCTGGTGATGGAGGCAGGACGCCAAAGCTCGGGGCTGGGGAGAAGCCGATGAGGCTGTGGTCTGGGAATGCCCTTTCACTGGCACAGACCTCGGTTCATGGACGGAGCTCCTTCCACAATAATCCTGCTGTAAATCCTCCAAATGAAAAACCCTTTCCCTTCCTTCGGCATGTAGCAAAAGCCGAGGGTGACGCTGTACTGCTGCCTTTGCCAGGCTTAAGTTCAAAAGAGCGTCTGTTGGGGCGGGAGATATGCGAGTGGTGGTGATATATCCATTCATTTCCCAGAGCGCAGCGCAGAGCTCCCACCCCAAGCCTCGTGAAAACTGTCTTTCGCTTGCTGACATCTCAGCAGGTGCATGATAGCAAAAAGGGGGGGGGGGAACGTAATTACAGGAAAAAGAAAAAATTGCAGAACCCACAGAGGCTGGTGTCATGGTGGTCGTGTCCTTCTGTCATGGCGCGCCCTTTCACAGGTGAAACAAGGACACCAAGCGCTCTCTGTGGGTTTGCACATTTATTAACATAAAGACATATAAGACGCTAACATACAAATACTAAATTATAAGGTGCATGGCACTAACAAACAAGTACACAATGATAAACGCTGGAGGAGAGTGGGGCTCAACGTCCAGAGGGACATGAAGCCGGGAACACCGAGCCAGGGGTGGAATCCAGCCGGAGCTCTTCCAAAGGCTGCGGGGGCTCACTGCTGGAAATAAGGGAAACACATAACTGGACGGAGCTCTCCTACTCTCCTCAACAGCGTCCCCAAACACACTCAGGACAGACAGTTCTGCTCCTAAGGACGGGGTAACGTGAAAGAAGGACACGACAAACCACAGAGGTTTGCCGTGCCCTTATATGCGAGACATAATCGGTGACAGGTGTGGATACATGAGTGGAGAAAATAACAAAATGGATGACAGGTGTGCAGCTCTGACCAGTTTGACAGCTGGAAGCTGCACAGCGCTGTCGAAATAAAACATAACAGGAAATTATAATAAACAACAACACAACCCCAAAAATGTGAGCAAAACTACAAATACGAAATGACAATAACTAGACCAGATAAACCAACAGACAGAGAAACACCAAACTAAACAGAAGGCTGGGCACGGTGTCCACCCGTGCCCCCAGATCATGACAGTGTGCAATCCACTACGCACTTTAAATTCATACATCACATAATTCTACAAAAGCACTTAATTAAACTACACGATGCACCTTAGCACTTTACACTTAAACATCCCGAGCAACACCTTGGTCAGTGTGGTACTTTTTACTGGTCTGAGATCAACAATATTCATCGTTGTTCATTTGTTTCTCTCTTTCTATCAGTGTGTAGTCCTACTGCTGTTGTTACTATTGTTGTATTGTGTAATTTGCCTTATTGTTGTGTTGTTTATTGTTGTTGTATTGTGTTATCTGGTTATCTGTATATGTGGCTGGCATTGGCTGGCCAGGGGACACAAGATGGAAATTAGCTTCAGGTATAATCTTGTATGCTGCCCATTTACACGTCTTATTCAAGATTCAAAGATTCAAGATTCAAAGGCTTTATTATCATGTGCACAGTTAAGAAATGCTACATTTCCTGAGCAATGAAATTCTTACTTTGCTCTCCGAACGAATGCCAAGTTAAAGGTACAGAAACAACAATTCTAATAGGTCATGACACACTAACACGGTAACTCAATCCTAGTACTGATGGATGCTAAGACATATACACCAACACAGTTAGGCAGTAGAGGAATGAAAATGAAAGTCACCAGATGACCAAGGTGATAGTGATATATTGATATCAGCGATATGTTCATTAATATGCACTGTCCCTTTTATAAACTAGTACATACCTGTGCATGCCCGTGCATACCCGTACATGCCCGTAAAAACCAAGTATAAGCAAGTATTTCTGCATGCCTGTAGAAAGCAGGTGTAAGCAAGCACTTCAGCACTCGTTCAGTGATGCCTGCCTTTGATCTTTGATGATGTCGTAGCGAGTCCTATGATCATTGGATGCCATAGCGAGTCCTATGATCTTTGATGATGTCATAGCGAGCCCTATGATCGTGAGTGATGCCTGCCTTTGATATTTGAAGATGTCATAGCGAGTCCTATGATCTTTGATGATGTCATAGCGAGTCCTATGATCATGGGTGATGCCTGCCTATGATGCCTGCCTTTGATCTTTGATGATGTCATAGCAAGTCCAAGGATGGATAATTTTTCCACACATGTTGTTCAGGACTCCTTGAATACATAGGAACATCATAGGAACATCATAGGTGGTCCTATGATCTTTTAGCAAGACCTGTGATCGTGAGACACAGAGATTTCTTGAATTATAGAGAGATATTTCCAAAATTATTTTCAAGCTTTGACCGGATGAATGTCACCTCCCCCATAGTTTGAATGGGTGTTGGGACTAAGGTCATAGTCACCATAGTTGTAGTCTTTTCAGTGTTTCTACCCAGAGCAAGAAAGTTACATAGTGCTGCTTTAATTGAATTTATGGTACAGTCAATACAAAAAATTTAAACACCCCTGTTAAAATGCCAGGGTTTAGTAAAAAAAAAAAATCAGACCACAATAAATCATTTTAAAGCTTTTCCACCTTTAACGTGACCAAGATGAAAACTGGTCAGGGAGGCTGCCAAGAGGACTACTGTTATGTGTGCCCTTTCGGGGCGAAGGAGAGGACCCAATCGCGTTACAAAAAGAAAACATAATTTATCATAGAAATATAAAGCAGCATGAGGGCTGGAACAAATAACTCAGCTGCACGGCAGGATAAACAGAAACAAACCTAAACCGTGAACAAGCTGTGCGTGAGAGAACTGTGAAAAAACAATCAACTAAACAGACATCTAAACAGTCAACTTAACTGACTTCTTAACAGCAATCACCACACTGAAAGTGAGGCAAGTGCAGAATATGTAGGGCAGGTGGTGATTAACCAATCAAGAACAGCTGTCAATAATTAATAACACAAAGGGCAACTAGGGAGGAGCAGAAGTAACTGAAAGTGCTGTCACCACAAATAAGCCCAAAATGATGAGAGAAGCAGGAACATGGACAATAATAGTGATGACAATAATGGTAATGAGTCCAAAAGGGAACATAAAGCGTGGACAGGGGCTGGCTGGCACAGCTATTGATGCCACCGAGGAAACAGTCCAAGGACAGATAATTTTTTCACACATAAGGAGTTGTTCAGAACTCCTTATAAGAACTCCTTATACAAAGATATAGAGTGATGATAATCAAGTCAGTGGTGGTAATGTACCTGTAAGCTGGTTGCCAACCGCCAATCATCTAAAAGAAGAAGAAGAAGAAGAATGAAGCCCTGTCCAGACTACTACAACTACAGCAACAGCGAAGGAGATGCAGGAATTAGACATACATAGAGTGTGTGGCGGCAATGCACCTGTAAGCTGGTTGCCATCCGCCAGTCAAATCTAAAAGAAGAAGCAGCGATACAGGAATTTCTGGCAAGCACTGCTTATGTACTACATGTGACAACAATCTCCCATATTTGCCATATGTCTGGAAGTCTTTAAAAAAAAAAAAGTGGAAAAAAGTCTCCCAAAAGCATGTGGGGAAATATGTAATAGTCTAACTCTAAAACAACACTGCACGTCACTAAAAGAAAACAACACCCACAGTGCAGCATGATGGTGGCAGCATCATCCTTTAGGGTTGCTTTTCTTCAGCTGGAACTGGGACTTTAGTCAAGGTGGAGGGAATTATAAACAGTCAATTTTGGCCCCAATCCTTCTGGTTCTCAAATAAAAAGCTGAAGGTGAAGAGGAATTTCAACATTCAGCATGACAATGACCCAAAACATTCATCCAGACCAACAAAAGAATGACTATACAAGAAGAAAAAGGTTTGGAATAGCCCAGCCATTGCCACCCAGACTTGCATACAACTGAAAATCTGTGGGGTGATCTGAAGAGGGTTGTGCACATTAGATGCCTTCACAAGTGGGTACACTTTTTATATCTACTGCAAGTTGTGGTTTGAAAAAGAGAAGGGGGAAGTGGAGGAGTTAAGTTCCTAAAATACAGGGAAGTTGTCACAATTTCTAATTAGACCAAACAGAATTTCTTTTGAATAGTGATACAGTAGTGGTAACTTAGTATTAACCAGTTTTCCAAAGAAAATTACTTTTATTCTTTTAAGTTGAAATAATGCTTACTTGTAAGTTAAGGTACAGTAACCTTAATTTTTAAGACAGCAGCATTTAGTAAAACTTAGAAATGAAAGTTCACCTGCTGCCTTTAAAAAATGTAAGTTGCCTTAATTTGAAAGTAAGCACTGACATACTAAGCTTAATGTCTGAAAACATACAAACTTGACTTCAGTAAACAAAGCATGTCATGACATTGAATAAAAAGACATAAATTCCCCTAACTTACTGAGGCCATGATTATTTTTTTTATAGTGTATTGTTTTTCAGACAGATTTGTCATGTTCTGGACATGGTTTCCATTTGTCCTTATTATCATTATTATGATCCTTTGTTTATTTTCATTGTTGATCTTATTGTCCCTTGTGCTCCCCGGTCCTTAGTCTGTTTTGTCCATCCCCTGTCTGGTTCTGGGTCTTGTGTGTATACTTACCTATTGTTTCCAGGCCCTCGTGTTTCCCGTGCTCATAGCCACTTTCCCTCACGTGTGTTACTGCTTGGCCCTGATTGTCTCTCAGCTGTCTTGTGTCCGTGTAATTGTTAGCTCCCCTATTTATGTCAGTTTGTGCTTGTGCTCTGTCTGGCGTCATAGTCATTTGTTCCTGTGGTTTCCCCCGTGCCTTATCCTAGTCCTTGTGAGTAGTGATGGCCAGATGAGGCTTTCTGGAGGATTTGAGGCTTTTCATCAAAATGACTCTTACAGACAAGGCCTCATGTGAAACTTCATTTTCTCTACCAGGCCATCTAGTGGACAAAATGTATACAACATGCAGATTTTTACAAGGGTATTATTGGTTTAATGTGTATTTTTTTCAATTTCA
The DNA here is from genome assembly GCA_020510985.1 of Pholidichthys leucotaenia. Taxonomy (NCBI): domain Eukaryota; kingdom Metazoa; phylum Chordata; class Actinopteri; order Cichliformes; family Pholidichthyidae; genus Pholidichthys; species Pholidichthys leucotaenia. Next base: position 43,086,887 of record CM035838.1, on the reverse strand, counting down.
ATAAACTAGTGCATACCTGTGCATGCCCATAGAAACCAAGTATAAGCAAGTATTTATGCATGCCCGTAGAAAGCAGGTGTAAGCAAGCATTTCTGCTTGCCCGTCGAAAGTTACTGTTACCATGGCAACAGTAACCATGGTGATGCCTGCCTTTGATCTTTGACATGGTTAAGCAATTATTTCTGCATGCCCATCGAAAGCAAGTGTAAACAAGCAGTTCTGCATGCCCGTAGAAAGTGCTCTGACCTCACGATGTGCCTATGACGTCTATATAACATCATAGGAGGAGTTGTTCAGAACTCCTTATATGGTCATGTGAAATCATAGGAACACAGTGTGTGCATGTGACACAGACACAGAGTTTTCTTGAATTTTACATACTAGTGCATACTTGTGCATGCCCGTGCATATCAGTGTATGCCCGTTGAAACCAAGTATAAGCAAGTATTTCTGCATGGCCGTAAAAAGCAGGCACCAGCACTCGTTCAGTGATGCCTGCCTTTGATCTTTGATTGTGTCATAGCGAGTCCTGTGCTCTTTGATGATGTCATAGCGAGTGCTATGATGCCTGCATTTGATTTTTGCTGATGTCATAGCGAGTCCTGTGATCATGAGTGATGCCTGCCTTTGTTACATGGGGACATCATAGGACATTTCACACAAGGTGGTGTTATACATAGAAACATCATCGGACATCATAGGAACATCATAGGCGGTCCTACAATCTTTGGTCGTGACACACACTTGATCCTTGCTGATGTCATAGCAAGTCCTTTGATCATGAGTGATGCCTGCGCTTGATCTTTGATGATACCATAGCGAGTCCTATGATCGTGAGTGATGCCTGCCTTTGTCACATAGGAACATCATAGGGCATTTCACATATAAGGAGTCGTTATAGGAACATCATAGGACGTCATGCAGACATCATAAGAACGTCATAGGTGGTCCTATGATCTTTGGCCGTGACACACTGACAGACACACACACACTGACAGAGATTTTGTGAATTTATAGAGTGATGATGTAGTGGATTTAAGGGTTTTTATAGGTAATGTTGGTACACATTCATTCATTCATCTTCTTCCGCTTAATCCAGGGGTGTCAAACTCATTCCATGGAGGGCCAAGACCCTGCAGGTTTTACTTCCACCCAGTCTCTTCAGCAGGTGTTTTCACTGATCAGCAATCAGTAGGAAGAAATTCAGAGAAATCACCTGTTGAAGACACTGGGTGGAGGTAAAACCTGCAGGGTCTTGGCCCTCCATGGAATGAGTTTGACACCTGTGGCTTAATCCTTTTCGGGTTGTTGGGGTGGGGGGGCGGGGGCTGGAGCCTATCCCAGCATCTTTGGGCGAGAGGCAGGGTACACCCTGGACAGATCGCCAGTCCATCGCAGGGCCAACACAGAGAGACAGACAACCATTCACTCTCACAGTTATACCTAAAGACAATTTAGAATCCCCAGTTTTGATGCCAATTAACCTAACTTGCATGTTTTTGGCATGTGGGAGGAAACTGGAGAAATCCCGGAGTAAACCCACGCAGACACGGGGAGAACATGCAAACTCCACACAGATCACTGTTGGTCGGGGGCTGGGATCGAACCCAGGATCCCCCGGCCAAGGGTGAGTTGCTGTGCTGCCGCAGTGCTAACCACTCCCCCACCGCGCCGCCCATTGGTACACATATTAATGTAAATATGAATGTGAGTAGGAATGAAGATTGACGTCAGCACCCTCTTAAGAGATGCTGTTGGGCCTTTGTCAGCAGAACATTGGTGTGGAATATAACGAAGAGAAGAAGAAGAAGGTGGAAGTTGGAATTTGACCAAGAGATTTTTGGAAGAAGACACTTTGAACTGGAGTGCCACAGCCGGGTTGTCGGTGGACAGGAGATGGGAGAGCAGGTGTTGGAGGGTGACACAGCAGGGTGTGATCTAGGAGGAATGGCGGTAGAACGCAGGAAAGAGGAAGTTTGGAATTCGGTGAAGTCTAAAAAAGCAAACGTAGACAAAAGGAGATGCAATCAAGTGTGTTATCAAGTGCTGATGAATCAGAAGATGATCAATCCCAGAATAATCAGAAGGTCTGTACAGTAATCATTAAACTTTGGAAGGGGCATCATTTTGTGAGTGGAACCCATTTAAGCTCACAAATGCAATTAATAAGTTACTTGGAGAAGTTGTAAATGCAAGAATCCTTCGTAGTGGTTCATTATTAGTTACATGTAAAGACAGTATTCAGCAAGGAAAAGCAGTCAGAGTCACTACGATGGAGGGGAAAAATGCAGTGTTCAGTATTGGAAGGAAATAAGGCAATGAGAGGAGTGATATCGGGCATTTCAACGGCTGTCTCTACTGATGAAATAAAGAAAAACATATCTGGAGCAAAAGTGACAGGTACAAAGGTTGAAAACTAACAGAAATGGTGAAAAATGTGATAGTCTGTCAGTAACGTTAACATTTGATGAAACAAAACTGCCAAGTAAGGTGTATCTTTGCTACATGAGCTATGAAGTCAGACTTTACGTTCCACCTCTACTCAGATGTTTCAAATGTCAAAAGTTTGGCCATGTTGCAGCGATATGCAAAGGTAGACAGCAATGTGCAAGATGTTCCGGTGAACATGAATATGGAAAGTGTGAAAGCGGAGCCAAATTAAAGTGTTGTAACTGCGGTGGTGAGCATAGCGCTGCATATCGAGGTTGTGAAGCCAGCAAAACAGTGGCAGAATTCAGTAGGTGAAAGTCTCCCAGGGATTAACATATGCGGAAGCTGCGAAAAAGGTGCCAGCTAAAAAAGTGGGAGTGGACTCTTAACAGGGAAAATGTGCAGGCTTGCAGTGCATGCAGTAGAATTAAGGAAGATACTCTGGTTATGAAGGAAAACAATTTTGTCTTATTTGTGGTAGATGTGATAAACTGTACTGTGCAGACTTTCAAGAAAACGGAAAAAATCAAAATCATTGTGAAAGCAGCAGAAAAATATCTTGGTATTAAGGGGCTACATTGGGAAGCAGTTGAGGACTTGTTAAGTGGGGGCTCTCTTAAGTGTGGACTCTCTAAGTTCGCAGACTAGTGGGTCATAATGGTAACCACAGTTTTGCACTGGAATGCCAGAAGTCTAATATCAAATGGGCAAGAATTAAAAAAGTTTATATCTGATATGCAAGACAAACCCCAGGTAATCTGTATACAGGAAACATGGCTAAAACCTCAGTTGGATTTTGTCATTCAAGGATACACATCAATAAGGAACGACAGGGAAACTGGTAGAGGAGGAGGTGTAGCAACCTTTGTGCATAATGGAACAAATTACAAAATAATGGAAATAGGGAAAGAACATGAATCAATAATGGTAAAAATATGGGCAGTAAAAGACGAAGTTACAATTATGAATTACTATAATCCATGTAACAGATTGACAGTTGACAATTTGAACACTACATAGACAAGCACAGGGTAAGGTGGTTTGGTGTGGGGATTTTAATGTACATAATACACTGTGGGGTAGTAGGAATATAGACATAAATGGCGCGGTAATTGAGGATTTTTTAGAGGATAGGGACTTAATATGCATGAATGATGGGAAGGGTACTAGATTTAGCAGTACGGTAATCCAGTCACAGAAAGTGTGTTAGACCTAACTTTGGTTTCAGATGCCATTGCAGGAACCATATCTTGGGAGGTGTTAAGTCGGTCAGCTAATGGGAGTGATCATGACCCAATAAGAGTTAAAATTGGTCTAGAAGCGGGAGAAGAAGAGATGCAATCTGGCACAAGATGGAAATAGATTGGGATAAATTTAAATATCTGTGTAAGACTAGATGTGAGCAGCTAAATAGTGAGGACATTCTTGATGGGGAGGAATTTAGTACAAGTGTCAGTGTTATTATAATCGAATCTGCAAATCAAACAATACCAAAAAGTACAGGTTATAGACAACTAAAGAATCTTGGTGGGATGATAATTGTAACAAAGCTATTAAAAATAGAAATGGGGCATTCAGACAAGTGAAAAAGTGTCATACTTTGGAAGCAGTGATTGAGTACATACGGTGTCAGGCAGTCGTCCGGAAAACAATTAAAACAGCTAAGCATTTATTTTGGAGACAGTATTGTAATACTATAGGAAGAGAAACACCGCTATCAGATATTTGGGAATGATCAAGGAAATGAGTGGTATTAGGAGAGAGTACAAAATACCAGTGCTAGACAATAATGGGGAAATGGCTATTACTAATATAGACAAAGCAGAGCTTTTGACACAAACTTTAGTGAAGATTCATAGTTCAGAAAACCTACCAAACACAATTAGACAAAGCAGGGAAAGCACTTTATCCAAACACCCACATGTGAACATAAGGAAGAATACTTCAAGGAGCATGATAGCTTTGCCATTCACTCTATCGGAATTGAAAAGGGCCATTCTGAAATCAAAGCAGTCTTCACCAGGGAGGGATGGCGTATGTTATATGATGTTGTCGCACATGGAGGACAGTGCACTTCAATCAATATTAAAGCTGTTTAATAAAGTTTGGGAAACTGGAAAGATTCCTAGGGCATGGAAACAATCAGTTATAGTCCCAGTCTTAACACCAGGGAAAGATTCATCAGATCCCAATAATTATAGGCCAATAGCTCTTACCTCACAGTTAGGGAAAACAATGGAACAAATGGTGACTGAAAGGCTGAATTACATTTTGGAAGGGAAAGAATGTCTTTCTCATTTTCAAAGTGGGTTCCGAAAAGGGAGAGATACTATGAATTCCATTTTGCACCTTGAATCTGAAATTAGGAAGGCCCATGTAAATAGGGAAAATGTGATAGCTGTCTTCTTTGATGTAGAAAAAGTGTATGACATGGTTTGGAAGGAAGGGTTGCTGATTAAATTAAATCAATTTGGTATTGAAGGCAAGTTACACAATTGGGTGTTAGATTTCCTGTATGATAGAACGATTGAGGTTAGAGTTCGTGCAGAGTACTCCCAAAATATATCAAGTTGAAAATGGTACTCCCCAAAGCAGCGTGTGTAGCCCTGTTCTGTTTAATATTATGATTAATGATATTTTTGAGGGAATCGATAGGGGAATAGGGAAGGCCTTATATGCAGATGATGGGGCCTTATGGATAAGGGGACTTAATCTTGTGTATATTCAGAGGAAAATGCAGGCAGCAATTGATCAAGTTGAACAATGGGCAAACCGGTGGGCTTTTAAATTATCGGTCTCAAAGACACAAGTGATTTGGCTTCTCTAAAAGTCACAAAGAAATTTCTTTAAAACTTTATGGTCAAAAGTTTGAGCAAGTACAGGTAGTTCAGTATTTAGGTGTGTTATTTGATGAAATACTAACCTGGAAGCAGCACATTGAAAAAACTAAAGGAAAATGTAAGAAAACAAATAATATTTTGAGATGTCTGACAGGATGGGACTGGGGGGCTTCTAGGGCCTCTGTGTTGAGGGTGTATCGAGGACTAATGAGAGCGACACTAGACCTATGGGCGTGTTGTGTTCATGTCGACTGCTGATTGTCACCTGAACCAACTGGACATAGAGCAGGCAAAGGCTCTTAGGATTTGCTGCGGTGCATGTAAAACTTCTCCAGTATTAGCGATCCAAGTAGAGACAGGTGAAATGCCCTTAAGATTAAGAAGAACCAAATTAATTCTGACATACTGGCTCAACTTGAAGGGGCATAAGAGGTCACATCCTGCAAAAGCTATTCCTAATGATAGCTGGGAACACAATGAGTCCAACATTAGTAGCTTTGGATGGATAAGTGATGCCATTGCTGAGCAGGCAGGATTAAAACACAAAATTTTAGCCCAATGGTCCTGTGGTCTGTGTGTTTATATACTCATATATTTAGTCCATCTAGCTACAATGCTCCGCACTGTGTGTTTATATATTTATTCCATCTAGCTACAATGCTCCACACTGTGTGTCTATATATATATATTTATATTTATATGTACATACACTACCATTCAAAAGTTTGGGGTCACCCAGACAATTATTTTGTGTTTTCCATGAAAAGTCACACTTATTTACCACCATGAGTTGTAAAATGAATACAAAATATAGTCAAGACATTGACAAGGTTAGAAATAATGATTTGTATTTGAAATAATAATTTTTTCCAGATACTCAACCTGCTCAAAGGAAGGTCAGTTTTATAGCTTCTCTAACCAGCTAAACTGTTTTCAGCTGTGCTAACATGATTGCACAAGGGTTTTCTAATCATCCATTAGCCTTCTGACGTAATGAGCAAACACATTGTACCATTAGAACACTGGAATGATAGTTGCTGGAAATGGGCCTCTATACACCTATGTAGATACTGCACCAAAAACCAGACATTTGCAACTAGAATAGTCATTTACCTCATTATCTATGTATATTAGATATTAGTGTATTTCTGATTAGCTTAAAGTTATCTTCATTGAAAAAAACAGTGCTTTTCTTTCAAAAATAAGGAAATTTCTAAGCGACCCCAAACTTTTGAACGGTAGTGTATGTATACTCGCTGCTCTTGTTTTTTTCTTGCCTATGGCTGTGTTGTGAGACATGTATATGTTGGACACTGCATATGTGATTTAACCACGATGAAGGAGAGCCAGCCCCCTGCGGTGCAGAGCCACAGAGCCTGGACCCCCTGCGGAGGACAGGGGACAGAAGACTTCCTGACCACTGAGGCTCGGGAAGAGAGAAGGGGGAGTTATGTAAATAAAAGGCTAATGAATGTGAATAAAGAGATTTTGAGAGAGATGTGTGATTTCCCCCGCGAGGGAAATGGTTTGATGTCAGAATGTTTAAATGAGAGAACTTTGGTGTGTTCACTCTCTTTGTTCGCTGCTCAAGAATAAGAGCAGACAGTGGAATGATTTCTTGAATAAACTGGAATGAAAGACAATTCGGTTTCGTTATTCAAGTCTCCCCACATTGGTGACTGACGACGTTGAGAATGAACGAAGAAATTCTCAGGGTCCCGGACTCACAGCGCTCAGAGCTGGCGAGCGCAGTGGCCGTTAAGCTGCCTGATTTCTGGCAGGATAACCCACGGTCGTGGTTTCTGCAAGCAGAGTCGCAGTTCGCGCTCGCAGGAGTAACGGTGGATGACACTAAGTTCCACCATGTCATCGCTAAACTGGACAACAGCACAGCTCGGTGCGTGCAAAGCTTGGTGGAGCAGCCACCCGCGACCGACAGGTACGGCAAGCTGAAATCCACCCTCATCAAGTTTTTCACCCCCTCGGCTGAAGTGAGGGCGAGGAGGATCCTGTCTTTGCTAGACCAAGGTGGACACAGGCCGAGCGCCCTGATGGAGGAGATGATACAGCTGAGAGGTTTGGACAACGATGATTTCATTTTTCAGTTCATTTTCCTCTCCAACCTCCCGGCGCATGCGAGAAGCACGCTGGCCGGCAAAAAGTGTCACACCCTGGAGGAGTTCCGGGAGCTGGCCCAGGAGGCAGATGGGATCCTGGACGCCTGCGGCGGGCAAGCAACCACAGCAGCGACCCGAGACAGCGGGGAGCCAGAGGCGGCAGAACCAGACTGGCCGACGACGGCGGCAACACGGCCGCGACGAGGGGGAGCCAATAGCCCGGCGGCAGAAGCGCGGGCACGACACAGCGGAGGAGAAGATCTCTGCTTTTACCATCGGAGGTTCGCAGAGAAGGCACGCAGGTGTGTGCCGCCCTGCATCTTCAGGAGTTCGGGAAACGGCAAGACCGGGGGTCGCTAGCAGCTTCGACCCTCGGAGAACGCAACAAGCTGCTCTACATCACGGATGCGCGCTCCGGACGAGTGTTCCTCATCGACACCGGAGCACAAGTGAGCTTCATCACCCCAACATACGCGGACCGGGTGGCTGGACCCCACGGTAACGGAGCTACAGCGGCAAATGGCTCGAACATCAACACCTACGGGAGAAGGACCTTGCCTTTATGCTTACATGGCCGCACATATGAATGGACTTTTGTGATAGCGGCGGTGAGTTTCAACATGTTGGGCGCGGATTTTTTGTGTTCACACAATCTGTTAGTTGATCTTGCTAATAGACGGCTGGTAAATGCACTCTCTTTTTACTCTCTCCCCTGTTCAGCTCGAGTGTCCCCGCCACCAGTACAGACCCACGTCGCTACAGCAGGTGGTAAGTTTCACACACTCCTCACCCAATTTCCAGCGCTCACTGTGCCCACTTTTTCAGCGACGGTCACGAAGCACGGGGTGAAACACTTTATCCCCACTTCTGGTCCTCCCGTGTTTGCAAAAGCTCGGCGCTTGGATGCAGTTAAGCTCGCCATTGCGCGCGAGGAGTTCGCCAGCCTGGAGAGGCTGGGCATCGTTCGTAGGTCGAAGAGCCCGTGGGCTTCGCCGCTGCACATGGTACCGAAAGCCGATGGCTCCTGGAGACCGTGCGGGGATTACCGCAGGCTAAACAACGCTACGGCGCACGATCGTTATCCCATCCCGCACATTCAGGATTTTTCGGTGCACCTGGCGGGGGCGCGCATTTTTTCAAAGATTGATCTAGTTCGCGGCTATCACCAAGTCCCGGTCCAACCGGAGGACATTCCTAAAACAGCGGTAATAACCCCGTTCGGACTTTTCGAATTTTTACGCATGCTGTTTGGTCTCAAAGGGGCGGCGCAAACATTTCAGCGGATGATGGATGCCGTGTTACGCGATCTCCCTTTCGTGTTTGTGTACCTCGACGACATTTTGGTCGCGAGTACTTCAGAGGACGAACACGAAACGCACCTCACAGCAGTTTTTAGGAGGCTGGGAGAGCACGGCTTAATAGTTAACCCAGCCAAGTGCCAGTTCGGCGTCGAGCGGATCGATTTTTTGGGTCACCGCGTCTCCCCGGAGGGAGCGGTTCCGTTACCAGAGAAAGTACGCGCGGTAGCGGATTTTCCCCGTCCACAAACGGTCAAATCACTACAGGAATTCTTGGGGATGGTGAATTTTTATAACCGATTCCTGCCCCACACAGCTCAAATCATGCAACCGTTATATGCCGCGCTCAAAAATCAAAAACCGACCCAGGCGGTCGAATGGTCCCCGGAGCGGGAGCGCGCGTTCACAGAGGTTAAAAAAGCCTTGGCTGACGCTGCGCTCCTGGCCCACCCAGACCCTGCAGCACGTATCGCGCTGACGACAGACGCTTCAGATTTAGCCATAGGGGCCGTTATTGAGCAACAGGTAGCCGGAGTTTGGCAGCCTTTGGCTTTCTTTAGCAAATCTTTAAGCGCGGCTGAACGAAAATACAGCGCGTTTGACAGAGAACTGTTGGCGCTGCATTTGGCTATTCGTCATTTCTAGTTCTGGCTGGAAGGACGGTGCTTCACCGCTTATGTGGACCACAAGCCGCTCACATACGCCATGGCCAAAATTTCAGACCCGTGGTCCGGCAGGCAGCAGAGGCAGCTGGCCGCAATCTCGGAATTTACCACTGACATTAGGCACGTTGCGGGCAAATTCAATGTAGTAGCGGATTGTCTCTCACGCGCGTTCACGACCCCAACACGCGCAGAGGCAGAACGGGCCACCGTGACCGCGCCGCAGGAGAGCGGCACGGTGGCGCGCGCAGCCCCGGTGCACGTGGGTATAGATTACGCAGCCATGGCAGCGGACCAGGGGGCGGACGCAGACGTGCGCGCGCTCCAGTCTGGACCAACAGGGTTGAGGCTGGAGAGCAAGTGTTTACAAACCGGTATGCCCCCCCTGATCTGCGACGTGTCGACGGGGCGCCCGCGTCCGGTGGTTCCGGCCACGTGGCGCCGCCGTGTTTTTGACTCGGTCCACTCACTGGCGCACCCGGGGGTGCGCGCGTCGGTGAAACTAGTGGCGGAAAAGTTTGTTTGGCCGTGCCTGCGCAAGCACGTGAAGGAATGGGCAAAAACCTGCATTTCCTGTCAACGGGCCAAAATTCACAGGCACACAAGAGCCCCGTTAGAACCGTTCCGCATTCCGGCCAGAAGGTTCGACCATGTGCACGTCGACCTTGTGGGCCCCCTACCGGCATCACAGGGGTTCACGTATCTTTTGACAATGGTGGACCGCACCACACGTTGGCCGGAAGTGGTCCCACTTGCGACGACCACGGCCGCGGAGGTGGCTCACGTTTTTTTAACGGCTTGGGTGGCGCGTTTCGGGGTTCCGTCGGACATTACGTCCGATAGAGGACCGCAATTCATCTCTGAGCTGTGGTCAGCGATGGCCAACGGCTTAGGAGCCAAAATTCACCGCACTACGGCTTACCACCCTCAGGCCAATGGTTTATGCGAGCGTTTTCATAGGTCTTTGAAGGCAGCACTCAGAGCGTCGCTCACGGATGCAGATTGGGTGAATAAACTTCCATGGGTTTTATTAGGGTTGCGTTCTGCGCCTAAAGAGGACTTAGACGCCTCCCCAGCGGAGCTGGTATTCGCACAAACTCTGAGGCTGCCGGGCGAGTTTTTACCAGAGCACCCAGAGCCCCCACCTCTCTCGGCTCTGGGACCGTTAGTCGGCACGGGGGCAGACACGCTCCCGGGTCCGGTTCATCACGCTTTTCCACGAGTTTTCGTCCCCAAGGCTTTGAAAAATGCCGATTTCGTTTTTGTCAGGCGCGAAGCCCTAAAAGCAACGCTCAAACCGCCTTACGAAGGGCCATTTCGAGTGCTGGAGGCAGGTGATAAGCAATTTGTGCTGGATTTTGGAGACAGAAAAGAGACAGTCAGTATTGACAGACTAAAACCTGCTTTTGTCATGAAGGACGTGTCTGTACCGGTCGCGGTGGCGCCTCGACGAGGCAGGCCCCCGCAGAAGGCAATTAACCACTCTCTCCCTCAGTCAACAGCGCCGAAGCAGAAACGCACCGCAGGCAAGGCGGGGCCAACGCACAGCAGATTCGGCAGACGGCTGAAGCCCAAGCGGCGCACAGACTGAATGTTGGTGTTGATTATTCAGTAGTGAGTAAGGTGCTATTTAATTTTAGGAATTAGTCTGTTCTTCATCGTTTGGGGGGGGTTATATGGCTGTGTTGTGAGACATGTATATGTTGGACACTGCATATGTGATTTAACCACGATGAAGGAGAGCCAGCCCCCTGCGGTGCGGAGCCACAGAGCCTGGACCCCCTGCGGAGGACAGGGGACAGAAGACTTCCTGACCACTGAGGCTCGGGAAGAGAGAAGGGGGAGTTATGTAAATAAAAGGCTAATGAATGTGAATAAAGAGATTTTGAGAGAGATGTGTGATTTCCCCCGCGAGGGAAATGGTTTGATGTCAGAATGTTTAAATGAGAGAACTTTGGTGTGTTCACTCTCTTTGTTCGCTGCTCAAGAATAAGAGCAAACAGTGGAATGATTTCTTGAATAAACTGGAATGAAAGACAATTCGGTTTCGTTATTCAAGTCTCCCCACAATGCCTTCTGATTGTTGCTGTGAGTGTTGCTATCCCTGTGCTGTTGCAATCCTGGAATTTCCCCATTGTGGGACTAATAAAGGCTTATATTATTCCTCCATGGCTGTTTAAGATGCCACTAGTAGATTTTGAAATACAACAACTGAGGAGGCAACATAAGTATTCAGCAACAGGTTATATAGTGCGTAAATATATTGTACAGAACTTCAGAAACATGCTGATAGCATTTACCGATGGTTCCATGCACCTCACAACTGGTCGTAGTGGAGCTGCGGTATACATTCCTCAATATAAAATATCTATCAATAAAAGAACCGGTAATCTACTTATCAGTATTATTAGCTCTACAGTGGTTGGACAGGTAATCTACTTATCAGTATTATTAGCTCTACAGTGGTTGGACAAATTATAGGAATAATGCTGTTATTGCTTCAGATAGTTGGGCAGCTCTCAAGAGTGTTCAGTCACTGCAGTCGTGTAGGCAGGACCTAATTGTAGAAATCCACTCCTTAATTTACAACCTCTGCAGTAAAGGTCAGTCAGTACACTTTCTTTGGGTTCCAGCCCATGTTGGAATAGAGGGTAATGAGGATGTGGACTTATTAGAGAAACAATCATTGAAGTTTGAGGCAGTGGATCTGCAGATCTCACTCAGTAAGGCAGAAGAAGGCAAATCTAATAATTAAAAAGTATATAGTGGAAAAGTGGCAAAATATTGGGACCCAATAGTTACAGGAAGATATCTTTGACATTCAAAAGCGGGTGGACTCTGGAATGGGAGATGGCAGAAACAGGAAAGAGGAGATACTCATCACCCGATTAAGAATAGGACACACTACTTTGAACCAGACACTACATAGAATAGGTAAACACCCAACTGGCAGCTGTGCACATTGTGGTTCTCCGGAAACAGTTCAGCACATTTTGTTGAAATGTCAAGGATACCAGGAACAAAGGAAACATCTGAATGCAGTAACTGAGAGGGCTAATTTGGGTTTTGCTTTGGAAAACGTTAGGAACCTCAGTCAAAGAAATAATATGTAGCTCTATTTAGATATTTTAAGTGCAGCTGGATTAATTAAAAGATTGTTTTGTTTTTCCCTGCCATTCTCTTGTCCACACTCCAACTTGGTGGGTGGCAATGGTGCACTTGCCGGCTGGTTGCCAGCCGGCAATCAGATCTAGAAGAAGAAGAAGAGTGGTATAAACAGTGACGTGGGTGACGACAACAAAACCTGGAATGCTGCTGACTTATGACATGAACTGTGAAGTCAAAACGTCACAAAGCTATTAGGAAAATGTCATAAAGCTAAAGGAAAATGTCACAAAGCGATGAGGTTACCGTCACAAGGCTATGAGGATTATGCCATAAAGTTATGAGGAAAACGTCACAAAGCTATAAGGAGATCGTCACAAAGCGATGACAACGTCACAAGCAATAAGAGGAAAACGTCACAGAACTATGAGTAAGACGTCACAAAGCTATGGAGGACTTCACAAAGCTATGAGGAGAACATTGCAGAGCTATGAGGAAAACATAATCAAGTCTGTGGCAGTAACCACCAATCAAATCTAAGAGAAGATGATTTACTTTCATTACACCCAAATCCTCATAGGGCACCAGTCCAGATAATGGACAATTTCATTAACAATTCTTTATTTGTACCAATTATGAATCAGTCTCAAAATAACCCCTTTTTGTGAGTTCTTGTCTCGGATGATCAAGAAGATGGACATGAAATCAAACAATAACTCCCATATGTCTTTCGATGGTTTAATAAGAAATGTCAGAAGAGGTTAACTTTGAAAACAGAATTCAACATGTATCATTGGCATCATAGACTGTTACTGAGTCATAGGACAGGCTGTGCTATGATGTCCTATCCCCTGTGTGTGATTATCTGTGCAGCCCCGCCCATCGCGTCTTCTGTAACCATGCCCTTCCATGCTTGTTACTACTTCTCCTGCCTGTCACTGTTCTGTGTTATGTTGCTTACCTGTGTCTATATACAGTATATACGTATGTCTTGTAGGGAGTCATGTGCTCTGTCTATGTGCCGTCATATATACATCATATCTTTATGATGCCTGAGATCATAGGTTCATCATAGGACATCAGGCAGACATCATAGGCCATTCTATGATGTCCTATAAACGTGACACACAGATGCACACACACAGAGATTTCTTGCTTTTATAAGAGTGACTAGAACATAGCCGTGCATACCCATCCATGCCCGTCGAAACCAAGTAAGCAAGTATTTCTGCATGCCCGTTGAAGGGTCTCCTCCTGTGTGAGACGACTGTGCTGTTCACAGTCATGCCGCAGGCATCACTGACAGAGATTTCTTGAATTTATAGAGTGCTTTCTGCCTTACTGAATGAGATTTCCCAATGTCCTGCTTCGAATGGGTGTGGTTTAAATTAGTGTGTCGTATTCAGTCTCAGCTTCTCTGTGCCTTGCCTGGTGTGCAGCGTTGACGGCCAGCCGACTATTCTGCATCTCCTGGGTCTGTGCCTTGTGTGGCATGCAGCGTTGCTCACTTTGCGGGTATTTCGGGCTTCAAGTGACTCACCACGTGCATGGCACACTGCCACACATTTCCTGTCTGTGCATCCCTTGTCTGTTGTACCCTATGCTGGTGAAGGGTCTTCTCCTGCGGCAGGCATCATAGGACTACATCACAGGTAGCCAGTCCTATTGCCTATATGATGGCATTGCCTATATGACATCATTGCGAGTCCTATGTACCCTGAGATCATAGAATCATCATAGGACATCCTGCAGACATCATAGGCCATCCTATGATGTCCTATGATCATGACACACAGATTTCTTGAATTTATAGTGATTTCTGCATGCCTGTTGCTGAAGGGTCTCCTGTCTCACAGATGGCTGTGTTGTTCGCAGTCATGCCTGCGACATACTGCTCAAACCTCAGGTGTTTCATCTTCACAGCATCTTTTCTGATGTGCAGCAGTTCTCCTCACTCTATTGCTCTCCATCTCGTGGGTCGTCTTCTTCTTCGCCTTCTTCGTTCAGCCCACTGGTTGAGGGATAGGTGCATCGTAATTTCAGTTCATGGACAGGATCATGAAAGTAGATCTGAGAAAAAAGTGGCTTTCGACCCTGTTCAGGAAGAGGAGCATCCATGTAATGAGAAACTTTACCTTGTATATGTATGCCTGGGTTGAAGCCAAGCAGAGGGATCTCCTTAATGCCAATATTTGCCATTGCCAACGCACTGTTGTATGTTTTTCTTGTTTACAATGTAATGATAAACTTTACCTTGTATACATATGCCTGGGTTGAAGCAGGGATCTCCTTAATGCCAATACTTGCCATTGCCAATGCATTGTTGTATTGTTTTGCTTATTTGATAAAGTTTTGATGCATCACTGAGCCTATGATGTACCTATGATGTCTATATGATCTCATCTAGACACCATAGGCATAGACACTGACACACACACAGATTTTCTGGAATCAGTCTATACGGCAATCCTATGATCTTTTTAGCCAGTCCTATTGTCTATATGATGGCATTGTGAGTTGAGTTTTTAACCTCTTTGACTAGTCTTTAACTTTTTAATATGACCCTTCTCTTTTATCTCGTTTTTTCTCTTATCTCTTTGTCCTTTGTCCTGATTGGTGGAGCCTTGAGTACTTTTATCGTGTTTATAGTCAGCTTCATGTGTGCCTGTGTTTGTGTTCATGTTGAATGTAATTGTGGTTTGTAAATATGGATGTCACCTGACTGTAAAACAAATCTACCTACGGGTACAAATAAAGTAACCTGAACCTGAACCTGATTGTGAGTCCTATGATGCCTGAGATCATAGGAATGTCATAGGACATCATGCAGACATCTTAGGAACATCATAGGCGGTCCTATGATCGTGACACACTGACAGACACACTTGACAGATTTCTTGAATTTATAGAGTGATGATGTGCTCTCTTTTAAGAAATATCAATGATTATAAGGGAAAAAAGAAATATTAAAACTCGGGTGACTACAGTGAATGTGCTTGTGATACTTATCCATTTTTATTAAGAAACAATAACTTTTCAACAGTGTGTGGACTAAGGCAATTTCTTTTTATTTTAGATTATTTCTCCAGCTTTGGAGAATACTCTCTCAGAGCACAGAGGATGCAGGTGTGCAAAGGAAGGCTACTGCAAGTTTGTACAGTGTAGGATAGACACATCTTTGTCTCTCCCAGTGCATTCATCTCTGTCCTTATTGTCATTTAGGGCACAATAGTGCCTTAGCATAATGATCCAAGTTCTTTGAAACACAACAGACACTTCACCTTGCAAATAAAAATAAATGATAGGAATGGCCCAGCTGGGACTTGAACCCCAGCTTCCCAGACATTTTACCTCTAAGCTGCTACTTAGTTATGGATAGTTGAGGCTTTCTTGAATACTTGAGGCCTTACATCAAAATGGATCATATAGATGAGGCCTCATGTGAAACTTCATTTTCTCTACTAGCCCATCTAGTGGACAAAACATATACAACATGTAGATTTTTGCAAGGGCATTGTTTTTCCATTTCAATAAATGCACTGTCTTTTAAGAAATCAATGATCATAAGGCAAGAAAGAAATAATAAAACTCGGGTGACTACAGTGAAAGTGCTTGTGGTACACTCATACAGGGCGTAATAGTGCCTCAGCATAATGATGTGTTATTGTTGCATCCAAGCTCTTTGAAACACAACAAACACTTCACCGTGCAAATAAAAATAAATTATTAGAATAGCCCAGCTGGGACTTGAACCCCAGCTTCCCAGTTTCAAGGCAGATATTTTACCTCTAAGCTACTACTTACTCATGGATAGTTGGAGATTTCTTGAATACTTGAGGCCTTTCATCAAAATGGCTCATATCGGCAAAGCCTCGTGAAATTTCATTTGCTTTCCTAGGCCATGTAGTCGACAAAAAAGTATACAGCATACAGATTTTTACAAGGGTATTATTGGTTTAGTGTGTATTTTTTTCAGTTTCAATAAATGTGCTGTCTTTTAAGATATCAATGATCATAAGTGAAAAAAATAAACAAAATTGGGGTGACTACAGTGAATGTGCCTGCGTTACTTGGTGTGCTTGTACTACTTATCCATTTTTATTAACAATAAATTTTTGACAGTCTTATACTGTCTTTCCCAGTATATTCAACTCTGGCCTTATTCTCATGCAGGGCACAATACCAATAGTGCCTCAGCATAATGATGATGTGTAATAATGACCCAAGCTCTTTGAAACACAACAGACACTTCACCTTGCAAATAAAAATCAAGTTACAAGGATGACCCAGCTGGGATTCAAACCCAGGCCTCCCACTTGTAGAGCATATACTTTACCATTAAGTCATCACCTCAGTTACAGCAAGTAGCCACTGTTTGTGGAAAATGCATCAATGGGAGAAATGCGCTCAAAATGTTCCCAAACGGGAGAAGTCTGTGTTTTTGGTGCTGCCTCCCATCTGAAAATTGGCTGTGACAAATCCCTTACACCCCTCATGGATCATCACCTTATTGTAGTGGGGGGTTTGCGTGCCCTAGTGATCCCAGGAGCTATGTTGTCCGGGGCAATTTGCCTCTGGTAGGGTCACCCAAGACAAACTGGTCCTGGGTGAAGGGCCAGACTAAGAACAATCCAATAGACTCTCATGATGAACGCTAGAACAGGGATCCAGTGTACCCCACCCGGTATGGGGTTACCAGGGCCCCACCCTGGAGCCAGGCGTGGGGGAGGGGCTCGATGGCTAGCATCTGCTGGCCGGGTTTCCGCCCATGGGACCTGGCCGGGCTCGGCCCGAAGGAGTTACATGGGTCTGCCCTCCAATGGGCTCACCACCTGCAGGAGGGACCATGGGGGTCCGGTGCTGTGTGGATCAGGTGGCGGTCAAAGGCGGAGGCCTTGGCGGTCTGATCCCAGGCTTCCTAAACTGGCTTTTGGGATGTGGAATGTCACCTCTCTGGTGGGGAAGGAGTCTGAGCTGGTGCATGAGGCTGAGAGATACTGGCTAGATATACAGTTAGGCCCAAAAATATTTGGACAGTGACACAAGTGTTATTTTAGCTGTTTACGAAAACATATTCAGGATACAATTATATAATCAATATGGGTTTAAAGTGCAGACTCTCAGCTGTAATTTGAGAGTATTCACATAAAAATTGGAGCAAGGGTTTAGGAATTACAGCTCTTTAATACGTAGCCGCCTCTTTTTCAAGGGACCAAAAGTAATTGGACAATTGACTCAAAAGGCTGCAAAAAAAAAATAACAAGGCTGCATGGGCTGTTCCCTCGTTAACCTGTCATCAATTAAGCAGTTAAAAGGTCTGGAGTTGATTCCAGGTGTGGCATTTGCATTTGGAAGCTGTTGCTGTGAACACACAACATGCGGTCAAAGGAGCTCTCAATGGAGGTGAAACAGACCATCCTGAGGCTGAAAAAAAAAAAAGAAGAAATCCATCAGAGAGATAGCAGAAATGTTAGGAGTGGCCAAATCAACAGTTTGGTACATTCTGAGAAAAAAAGAGTGCACTGGTGAGCTTGGGAACTCAAAAAGGCCTGGACGTCCATGGAAGACAACGGTGGTGGATGATCGCAGAATCCTTTCACAACCCCTTCACAACATCCACTCAAGTGAAGAACACTCTACAGGGAGTAGGTGTATCAGTATCTAAGTCTACCATAAAGAGAAGACTTCATGAAAGTAAATACAAAGGATTCACCACAAGGTGCAAACCATTAATCAGCCTCAAAAATAGAAAGGCCAGAATTGACTTTACCAAAAAACACCTGAAGAAGCCAGCCCAGTTCTGGAACAGCATTCTTTGGACAGATGAGACTAAGATCAACCTGTACCAGAATGATGGGAAGAAGAAAGTTTGGAGAAGAATTGGAACAGCTCATGATCCAAAGCACTACATTTTCTGTAAAACATGGTGGAGGCAGTGTGATGGCATGGGCACGCATGGCTTCCAATGGCACTGGGTCACTTGTGTTTATTGATGATGTGACAAAAGAGAGAAGCAGCCGGATGAATTCTGAAGTGTATAGGGATATACTTTCTGCTCAGATTCAGCCAAATGCAGCAAAGTTGATTGGACGGCGCTTCACCAGTGATCCAAAACATACTGCAAAAGTAACCCAGGAGTTTTTTAAAGCAAAGAAGTAGAATATTCTGCAATGACCGAGTCAATCACCAGATCTCAACCCAATCGAGCATGCATTTCATTTGCTCAAGACAAAACTTAAGGCAGAAAAAAGACCCACAAACAAGCAACAACTGAAGACAGCTGCAGTAAAGGCCTGGCAAAGCATCACAAAGGAGGAAACCCAGCGTTTGGTGATGTCCATGGGTTCCAGACTTCAGGCAGTCATTGCCTGCAAAGGATTCTCAACAAAATATTGAAAAGTAACATTTTACTTAGGGTTATGTTTATTTGTCCAATTACTTTTGAGCCCCTGAAATGAGGAGCGTTTGTATAAAAATAGCTACAATTCCATCCATCCATCCATCCATCCATCTTCTACCGCTTTTCCGGAGGTCCGGGTCGCGGAGGCAGCAGTTCAAGCAGAGAAGCCCAGACTTCCCTCTCCCCAGCCACCTGCTCCAGCTCTTCAGAGGGGATACCAAGGCGTTCCCAGACTAGCTGGGAGACATAGTCTCTCCACCGAGTCCTGGGTCTGCCCCGGGGTCTCCTCCCAGTGGGACGTGCCTGAAACACCTCAAGTGGGAGGCGTCCAGGAGGCATCCTAATCAGATGCCCATACCACCTCAACTGACTCCTTTCAATGTGGAGGAGCAGCGGTTCTACTCTGAGCCTCTCCCGGATGACTGAGCTCCTCACCCTATCTCTGAGGGTGAGTCCAGCAATCCTACGGAGAAAGCTCATTTCAGCCGCTTGTATCCGCGATCTCGTTCTTTCGGTCATTACCCAAAGCTCGTGACCATAGGTGAGAGTAGGAACGTAGATTGACTGGTAAATCGACAGCTTTGCCTTAGAACTAAGCTCCCTCTTCACCACAACAGACCGGTACAACGTCCGCATCACTGCAGATGCTGCTCCAATCCGTCTGTCGATCTCTCGCTCCATTTTCCCCTCACTCGTGAACAAGACCCCAAGATACTTAAACTCCTCCACTTGGGGCAGGAGCCTGTCCCCAACCCGGAGAGGACAATCCACCTTTTTCCGGCTGAGGACCATGGACTCGGACTTGGAGGTGCTGAGGAGGTACAATTCCTACATGTTTAATCATATATTTTTGTTCAACCCCTTGAATTAATCCTTAAAGTCTGCACTTCCAATTCCGTTGTAGTTGTTTCATTTCAAATCCAATGTGGTGGCATGCAGAGCCCAAATCATGAAGATTGTGTCACTGTCCAAATATTTCTGGGCCTAACTGTTGTTGGCCTCACCTTAACACACAGCTCTGGTTCCGGAACCAGTCTCCTGGAGAGGGGCTGGAGCTTGGCCTTCTCTGGAGTTGCCCCGGGCGAGAGGTGACGAGCAGGGGTGGGTATTCTTGTATCCCCCCACCTTGCTGCCTCTATGTTGGCGTTTTCCCCGGTGAACAAAAGGGTTGTTTCCCTGCACCTTCGGGTTGGGAAACAAGTCCTGACCACCATTTGTGTCTATGCACCAAATGATGGTTCAAAGTACCCAGCCTTTATGGAGTCTCTGACTGGGGTGCTGGAGGGTGCTCCTCTTGGAGACTCCATTGTCCTACTGGGGGACTTCAATGGGTCCATCGTCATGTGGGCAATGACGGTGAAACCTGGATGGGGATGATTGATAGGAGCGGCCTGCCCGATCTGAACCCAAGTGGTGTTCACTTATTGAACTTCTGTGCTAACCACAGTTTGTCCATAACGAACACCATGTTCAAGCATAAATGGTAAATGGCATTCACTTATATAGCGCTTTTATTCTCATCTCTTGATGACCAAAGCGCATTACAGATCCTGCTATCCACCCATTCACACACTGATGGTGAAATGCTACCTAACATGGCACTTCCAGACCCACCAGGAGCAATTGGGGGTGAAGTGTCTTGCCCAGGGACACAACGGTAGGATATCCGGGGAGAGCGGGATTCGAACCACCAACCGTGCAGTTATTGGACGACCCGCTCTACCTCCTGAGCCACTGCCGCCCCCATGTTCAAGCATAAGGGTGTCCATATGTGTCCATATGTGTACCTGGCACCAGGACACCCTAGGTCGCAGGTCGATGATCGATTTTGTTATCGTGTCATCAGACTTGCGACCGTATGTCTTGGACACTCGGGTAAAGAGAGGTGCAGAGCTGTCAACTGATCACCACCTGGTGGTTGTTACGTGTGGCCCTCGCAAGCCACACAATGAGAGCCGAGGGCGAGCCAGTGAGTTTGCGATATTTTATTGTAACAGGGCATAAGGAACATGGCCTCGTGGGGCCAAAAAGCACGAATACTCATACAGTGGTACACTTACAAATAATGTAGAACGACGAGCAGAGGACTGGCGCCGGGCGTAGGGGTTCCAGCCTTCGATGTGCTAAGTCACAGCCCCGAATGATCGGAGCTGCTCCTTTTTATACTCATTAGCAGCGCCTCAGCTGATGAGGTTAATTGGGCTCCAGCCGTCCTGTAACTGACAGCTGGGAGCCCGCTGAGACGTTGTCACAGAAAGAACCGAGCCGAGGGGAACATGGTCTGAGCGCCGGATGACACGGCGTCTCATCCCACGTAACACAGCCCCCCCCCGCCACGGTCAGACTACGAACGACCCGTAACATCCAAACCCCCACCCCCACCACCTAGGGTGGGCGGATGGGGCGCAGGTCAGGAGGGAGAGAATCAGGGAAAGGAAAAAAAATCGACAATAAACCAATACAGAGTACAAAGGGAGAAACCGAAACACAATACTCCATATAACATGAGAAAAAAAAAAACCCAGAGAAGGGAAAGGAAAAAAAAAACAATCGATAACAACCAATACAGAGTACAAGGGAAAAACCCAAACACAATACTCCATAAGATACAACATGAGAGAAAAACCCATACAGGCAGAGAATAAATGCGGAAATAACAGCCCAACAAACAGGGAAGACAAAAAAAACACAATACTCCATAACCATGTACAGGTCAAACAAAGAAAATCAACCCCGGAGCCCCAAAATGAAAGAACTCCCAAGGGTGAAAATTAACCATACAGCCATCCCTCACACAGGAGGGGAAACCCCCCCCCCCAAAAAAAAACACGCTAAACGCAGAACA
This sequence comes from Pholidichthys leucotaenia, assembly GCA_020510985.1. Classification (NCBI taxonomy): domain Eukaryota; kingdom Metazoa; phylum Chordata; class Actinopteri; order Cichliformes; family Pholidichthyidae; genus Pholidichthys; species Pholidichthys leucotaenia. Next base: position 43,065,190 of record CM035838.1, on the reverse strand, counting down.
GTCATAACAGTTTAGCTGTACCCACCCAAACATAAGCACAGCAAAAGACATTCAGTTCGGGGGGTCTCCCCGCACCCAGCGTCCATACCGCTAACAGGGGTGAAGGAAAAAGTTCCGGCGGCCTACCCGAACCCCAGGCCAGAAAACACAGTTCCTTGGGAGGCCGAACCAGATCGCCGAACAGAAAGTCTAGCGGGTCGGGCGGCCGCACAAGCGAGCCGAAAGGGCACGGCAGACCCTCCAATGGCTGACCCGCATCGCCCAACCACCAGGCCCGCAGGGGAGAGGGAGAGGTCCACAAGGGCCCTAGTGGTAGAGGCTTGGAAGAGAGCTGATGACGAGGTGGTCCAACGTCAGATGGCAGGAGATCAGCAGCTCCCTCACCGGATCTGGACACCGCTGGTGCAGAACCCACGTCGGACCCCGATTGGGTCTCCGTTGAACCTGCGTTGAACCCCGATTGGGCCGGCGCCGCACCAGAACCGACCTCCCGACGTCGACCCTGGACCCTCTGGCACCACGAGTGATGGCAGCTCCTCGCCGGCGACCCTGGGAGAAGGCTCAGGAGAGAAAACAGAACCGGGATCAGGATCACCGGCAGCGCCAGAACCCGGCGAGATAAGCTCGGATGCAGCGGATGGCTGCACCCGGCTCATCTCCCCTAGAGACAGGCTAAAGTGCTCTAAGGTAAAGAGAAGAAAGATAAGATAGAGCACTTGCCTGATCTCGGGTTCTGACGCCGTCCAGGACTGCGAAGATCCGGGATCCAGCATCAGGAGGTCGTCGTCAGGCTCCCACTCAGCTGCGTCGGGCTCCACAGCCGGCATGATGGACAGCGCAGCTTGTGATTCCTCCGGCACCGGTGCCCACGCCGACAGCCCACACGGCGTGGTGGCAGGAGAACCTCGTCCCACTGGACCGGACCGCTCCTCCGTGGAGACCCGGGGACGCTTGGTCGTCGGCGCAGACTCCACGTAGCAATCCGCTCCCCTCCTCCGTCCACGGCATAGCTGTGGAACCGGAACCAGGCTGTCCAGAACTGCAGGCCCCCTCCTCATCCCACGACGTTGGCCTGGCGCCGGGGACCGCTCAGCGGAGGGAGACACAGAGGGTGCAGGATTAATGACTAAAGCTACAGCAGGTGGTGGGAGTTCGGGGAGCTGCGAACCCCGAACTCCACCTCCAGGAGTTTGACAGAGCAAATCACAGGGTGAATGTGAAAAAACTGGGACTTGCCTGTCTCCTGGAGGCTGGATGGTGCCTGCTGTAGTGGACGTTGCTCCTCCCTCTCCCCGCCGGACGGTAACAGAGGACCCCCTGAGAGGACGTCGGGGAGCCACTCGTGTAGATTCCAGGAGGGAGCTTGCCAGGTCAGGACTCTGGACGCATACAGCAGCCGGGGAGCGCATCGAGGAGGAGGAGGAGGTGACAGCGGAGATGAGCCGGGCCCGAAGTGCTGGCGTGACAGCGGAGGGAGGAGGCTCAGGAAACGAGGCTGCGGGATCTCCTCTCAGACGAGGCGCAGGAGTGACAGCTGCATGGGAGGATGAGACCTTGCAGCGACCCGGAACTGGATCCAGACGGGGTACATGCTTAGTAACTGAGGACGGGTGCACAGCGGAGCGAGGAGCAGCCACTCGGTCCCGGACCTTAATAGCTGTCAGCTGCAGATCCTCCGGGGGAATCCCGAGTGACGTCGTGCTGGTTGGGGAAAACCCTCTGGATGGCGCGAACTCCCAGGCCGGAGTGGAGGCAGGAACGGGATCCCGAAGCGAAGGGTGACGTCTCCTCCTCTTCGGCTTCCTGCCGGGATTTCCCTCCAACCCACGGAGTATTTCCCGCTGTGCGGCTATGTCCCATCTCCTCACGCTCACCTCAGGATGACAGGCGAAGCGGGGAAGATAGTCGAGTACCTCCTCAGCCTGGTCTAAGTACCGGTGCACGTCGCTACTGAAGTTAAGGAGGGAAGCGGTGTTGAGGATGTCATCCACGCACTCAAGGGCGTCTGCGAGGACATCACTCGAACCCTGAGTGTGGGACCTCCGTGACGGCATGCTTCCGCGACGGTACCTAGACAGGTAAGGGCAACAGTCCAAAGTAGCAAACTCACGGCTGCCGGCAACTTGTCTGGCTGTGACTTACTGTTACGTGTGGCCCTCGCGAGCCACACAATGAGAGCCGAGGGCGAGTCAGTGAGTTTGCGATGTTTTATTGTAACAGGGAACAGGGGATAAGGAACACGGCCTCGTGGGGTCAAAAAGCACGAATACTCATACAGTGGTACACTTACAAATAATGTAGAACGACGAGCAGAGGACTGGCGCCGGGCGTAGGGGTTCCAGTCTTCGATGTGCTAAGTCACAGCCCCGAATGATCGGAGCTGCTCCTTTTTATACTCATTAGCAGCGCCTCAGCTGATGAGGTTAATTGGGCTCCAGCCGTCCCGTAACTGACAGTTGGGAGCCTGCTGAGACGCTGTCACAGAAAGAACCGAGCCGAGGGGAACATGGTCTGAGCGCCGGATGACACGGCGTCTCATCCCACGTGACAGTGGTGAGTTGGATCCGATAGCAGGGGAGGATGCCATTCAGACCTGGTAGACCCAAACATATAGTGAGGGTGTGCTGGGAATGTCTGGCTGAGGCCTCTGTCCGGGAGGTCTTCAACTCCCACCTCCAGAAGAACTTCAACCACATTCCGAGGGAGTCTGGAGACATGGAGTCTGATTGGCCCATGGTCTCCACCCCCATTGTTGAAGCGGCTGTCCAGAGCTGCTGCCGCAAGGTCGTTGGGGCATGTCGTGGTGGCCATTAAGCTGAAGAAGGAGTCCTATCAAGCTTGGTTGGCTTGTGGGACTCCCAAAGCAGCTGAGGTGTACTGGCAGGCCAAGCGGAGTGCAGCTCGGGTGGTTGCTGAAGCAAAAACTCAGGTATGGGAGGAGTTCAGTGAGGCCATGAACAAGACTTTCGGTCGGCCTCAAAGAGATTCTGGCAAACTGTCCGGCGGCTCAGGAGGGGGAAGCAGCTCCCTGTCCACACTGTATGGTGTGGATGGGGCGCTGCTGACTTCGACTGGGGATATTGTCGGGCGGTGGAAGGAATACATCGAGGAGAGGATCTCCTCAATCCCACTTATACGCCTTCCACAGAGGAAGCAGGGCTTGTGGACGAGGGGGATGACTCGCCTATCACAGGGACTGAGGTCGCCAAGGTGGTTAAAAATCTCTTTGGTGGGTGGGCCCCGGGGGTGGATGAGTCGCCCTGAGTACCTCAAGGCCCTGGATGTTGTAGGGCTGTCATGGTTGACATGCCTCTGCAACATTGCGTGGAGGTCGGGGGCAGTGCCTTTGGCATGGCAAACCAGGGTGGTGTTTCCTCTCTTCAAAAAAGGGGACCGGAGGGTGTGTTTCAACTTTAGATGGATCACACTCCTCAGCCTTCCTGGGAAGGTCTGTGCCAAGGTACTGGAGAGGAGAGTCCGGCCATTGGTTGAACCTCAGATTCAGGAGGAGCAATGTGGTTTTCGTCCTGGTCGTGGCACATCGGACCAGCTCTTTACCCTCTCAGCAACCAGTTTACATGTGTTTTGTGGACTTGGAGAAGGCATTCAACCATGTCCCTCGTGGTTTTTTGTGGGGGGTGCTTCGGGAGTATGGGGTATCGGGCTTCTTGTTACGAGCTATTCGGTCTCTGTACGACCATTGTGAGAGCTTGGTTCATATTGCCAACACTCGGTCGGATTCATTCCCAGTGAGAGTTGGACTCCGCCAGGGCTGCCCTTTGTCACCGATCCTGTTCATAATTTTTATGGACAGGATTTCTAGGTGCAGCCGGGGAACGGAAGGTGTCATGCTTGGTGACCACAGGATCTCATCTCTGTTGTTTGCAGATGATGATGTCCTGCTGGCTTCATCCAGCAATGACCTACAGGTCTTACTGGGATGGTTTGCCGCTGAGTGTGAAGCAGCTGAGATGAGAATCAGTACCTCAAAAGTCCAAGTCCATGGTCCTCAGCTGGTAAAAGGTGGATTGCCCTCTCTGGGTTGGGGACAAGTGCCAACCCCAAGTGGAGGAGTTTAAATAAGTATTTTGGGGTCTTGTTCACGAGTGAGGGGCGAATGGAGCGAGAGATAGACAGACGGATCGGAGCAGCATCTGCAGTCATGTGGACATTGTACCGATCTGTTGTGGTGAAGACGGAGCTAAGCTCTAAGGCAAAGCTGTCGATTTACCAGTCAATCTATTTTCCTACCCTCACCTATGGTCATGAGCTTTGGATAATGACTGAACGAACGAGATTGCGGATGCAAGCGGTTGAAATGAGCTTTCTTCGTAGGATTGCTGGACTCACCCTCAGAGATAGGGTGAGGAGCTCAGTCATCCGGGAGAGGCTCAGACTAGAACCGCTGCTCCACCACACTGAAAAGAGCCAGTTGAGGTGATATGGGCATCTGATCAGGATGCCTCCTGGACGCCTCCCACTTGAGGTGTTTCGGGCACGTCCCACTGGGAAAAGAGCCTGGGGCAGACCCAGGACTCGCTGGAGAGACTATGTCTCCCAGCTGGCCTTGGATTGCCTTGGTATCCTCTCTGAAGAGCTGGAGCAGGTGGCTGGGGAAAGGGAAATCTGGGCTTCTCTACTTGAACTACTGCCTCCGCAACCCAGACTTCCAGAGAAGCGGTGGAAGATGGATGGATGGAAATCCCTTACACAGTCAAACATCGACAACACAAAACGTGAGGGACGGGGATTAATCATGAATGGCTTCCTGACCCAGTCACGTGGTATGACGTGACAGTACACGCCTTGATACGCGCTTCGCCAAATAGTTCCTGGATAAGCTCGGAGCACCCTTGGAGCTCGAGCTGCCGTCCCATCACTACTTTTGAGTTTTGCCTTCCCGAGTTTTTGTTTTTGTTTTCATCCCTCGTGCTGCTTTGCTTTGTTCCTGGGTTTTGTTTAATAAATTATCATCATTACACCATATTTCTGCCTGCACCTTGAGTCCTACCTTTTCATCTACATTTGCTGTAAGCAGATACATGACAAAATTGAAGATTGATCTATTTTCATGGTGCAGTTTATAGATGTGCAGTATGTAACCTTGGTGGCACAGTTTTCGCATTACTAGAAGTTGAACCCCTCGGTCCACTGGGTCCTTGATGTGTGGTTCTGCTTGTTCCTGCTCAGTTTTCCTCCCAGAGTAAACAAACATACCTGTTTGGGTGATTATAAATTGGCCATAGGTGTCTTGTCAAGAAGAGCTTAGATTCAAAGAATAAAATGCGGAACAGGGTGTCCTTGGAAAAGAGAGGTCACCTCTTAGTGGACCTCCCCTGTATAAATAAAGGTTAAATAAAAATGACAGGATGTGGCTATTCAATAAAAGGAGCTTTGAATAGTAAAAAAAAAAAGGGGGGGGGGCTAGAAAACACTATCCAAGTACACACGAGTCATTTATAACATTTGTCTTATCTGTTCTGACACATGATGAATTTCAGAAAATAATGGTTGAGTTGGCTTTGGACTGATCCAAACAAAGCTGCTCTTTTAAGCTCACAGGAGCAGACTCTGGACTTTTCTCTATGTTGTTCTAGAGAGATTGAAGACCAATTTGTTGTCTTATGTCTGTGTGAAAATAGCTGGAAATTAATGTTTTGTTTGGGTGGCACAATTCATTCTTCATATGATAACAACCTCTTTAAAAGTATTGACTAAAGCTCCAGGTGCAGCAACATTTGTCAGTTTAGTTTTACTTTTTAACTGAAGAGCTGCAGCAGTTTTGTGTGCTTGTTGAGAGAATTGAAGGTATTTCCTCCTAATTTTTATACCTTAACCCATGTATAATGTACATGAATGGAGTTTTTGTTTTGCTGCACAAAGCACTAAAGCTTTGGGGAGCTTAAGTGCTTTGTGCAACAATACAGTAAGTCCCTGTTACCTTCAATAATCCACAGACTTTTCTTTTTAAGCCCTCACATGAGGATGTTTGCCTTGCAGAAAGTTTGTCTCATTAAAGCAGCCCATAGTGATTTAGTAGTTTTGTATGTATGGTTTAAGTTGAATACAGATAGTGGAGGCCTTTCTATTTCAGATGAACTGATCTGTGTGTGTTGACTGAAGAATTGTTCATCATGTATAAGGACGACAGTGCATACCTCACAAAAGGAGAAAGGAGAATGAAAACCAAATTTGAGGTAGAAGTTCAGATGGCTGCAGATGCTGTAGAGGTGTTTTGTTGCAACACCTCCTTGAAAAAAGTGTTTGAAAAGATCACTTTGTTCTGCTGGAAGAGTGCAAACAGGCATGAGGACAAAACTGAAAGTACTTTTTCATACATTCTGATGAGATGAGATGAGATTCTGATAGAACTGGATCCTAAACATTAACATGCAATTAAACTGAATCATCCAGGGATTTAAAATAAAGTAGGTTTTGAAGCATAGAATTATTGCTCACGAGTGAAAATCAGTGCAGGGATAATAAAAATCAGCAGTGCTTTTACCTGCTTCATGAATTACAGTTCTCTAGAGCTGCTTGCTGACCTTTTTGTGAATATGCAGTAGCATGCCCTAGCATCATTCGATGGATTGATTAAGGTTAAAAATGACAACGTCTCCTCACATTTCTGTGTGCAGGAGTGCACTCCTTTCGCTGTGATTGGCAGTAATACAGTGGTGGAGGCCCGAGGACAGAGAGTGAGAGGAAGACTGTACCCCTGGGGGATTGTTGAAGGTATGTTCATGCATTATTTAGCATGACAGCCTCCCTGTCATAACTGGGATTACTCATTCATTTCGTGTATTTTTGTTGCTCAGTGGAAAACCAGTCGCACTGTGACTTTGTGAAGCTGAGAAACATGCTGATCCGCTCGCACATGCACGACCTCAAAGACGTGACCTGTGACGTCCACTATGAAAACTACAGAGCACAGTGCATACAGGAGATGACCAGGTATGTGTGTGGAAGATAGTCTGAAAATGAATCAGCATGTATGACATCTTTTGAAACATCTTAGATAGCTTTTGCCATTTGCAGATTTTAGTACAGATTTCCCTCCTTCACATCTTTTCCTCCTCTTCCTCCCTCAGTAAACTGGCTCAGGACAACCGCATGGAGAGTCCCATCCCCATTCTGCCTCTGTCAACCCCAGATGTGGACACAGAGAAACTAATTAAAATGAAAGATGAGGAGGTATGGCACTACTTCAGCTCATTCTTTTGCCATGGCACAATTATGTTTAATGTGATGAGAACTAGACATTAGCAAAGATTGCTTGTATCTTAAAGTAGTATAGACAAAATACTGGAAGTAGACAAGACACCATTAAAAGTGGGGGCATCTTCCAGAGACATACAGTATATGCCTTTGAAAGCAAGTTGTACTTGCACCTGTGTAGTTTTGTTTTTTTTTTTACCCTTCACCATTTTAGAGGTTGAAGGTAGAGTCATCATCTTGCGGTGCAGATGGGCTGCCGCTGGCGTCAACACCTACCTTGTGAAAGTGATAACTAGAGAAAGAAATGATGTAGGTTGTTTAAAATGATACCATGGTTGTACAGTGGATATAAAAAAGTCTACACACCCCTGTTCAAATGCCAGGTTTTTGTGATGTAAAAAAATAAGACCAAGATAAATCATTTCAAAACTTTTTCCACCATTAATGTGACCTATAACCTGTACAACCCAATTGAAAAACAAACTGAAATCTTTTAAGGGGAAAACAAAAACCTTACAATAACCTGGTTGCATAAATATGCACACCCTTAAACTAATACTTTGTTGCAGCACCTTTGGCTTTTATACAGCACTCAGTTTTTTTGGGTAGGAGTCTATCACTGTGACACAGCTTGATACGGCAATATTTGCTCACTCTTCTTTGCAAAAATGCTCCAAATCTGTGAGATTGGGAGGGCATCTCCTGTGCACAGCCCTCTTCAGATCACCCCACAGATGTTTGATCGGATTCAGGTCTGGACTCTGGCTGGGCCATTCTAAAACCTTAATCTTCTTCTGGTGAAGCCATTCTTTTGTTGATTTGGATGTGTGCTTTGGGTCATTGTCGTGATGAAAGATGAAGTTCCTCTTCACATGCAGCTTTCTAGCAGAAGTCTGAAGGTTTTGTGCCAACACTGACTGGTATTTGGAACTGTTCATAATTCCCTCCACCTTGACTAAGGCCCCAGTTCCAGCTGAAGAAAAACAGCCCCAAAGCATGATGCTGCCACCACCATGGTTCACTATAGGTATGGTGTTCTTCTGATGATGAGCAGTGTTGTGTTTGTGCCAAATATTCCTTTTGAAATTATGGCCAAAAACTTCAACCTTGGTTTCATCGGACCAAAACACATTTTCCCACATGCGTGTGGGAGATTTCAAATGTGTTTTTGCAAAATGTAGCCGGGCTTGGATGTTTTTCTTCATAAGATAAGGCTTCCGTCTTGCCACCCTAGACAGGAGATTGTTGTCACATGTACTAAACAGCCAATACTTTCCAGAAATTCCTGCAGCTCCTTCAATGTTGCTGTCAGCCTCTTGGCAGCCTCCCTGACCAGTTTTCTTCTCGTCTTTTCATCAATTTTGGAGGGACATCCAGTTCTTGGTAATGTCACTGTTGTGCCATTATCTTTCCACTTGATGATGACTGTCTTCATTGTGTTCCTTGGTATATTTAATGCCTTGGAAATTTTTTGTACCCTTCTCCTGACTGATACCTTTGAACAATGAGATCCCTCTGATGCTTTGGAGTTCTCTGTGGACCATGGCTTGTGCTGTAAGATGTGACTACAAAAATGTTAGGAAAAGCCTACTAGAACAGCTGAACTTTATTTGGGGTTAATCAGAGGCACTTTAAATGGTGGCAAGTGTGCGCTGACTCCCATTTAACATGAGTTTGAATGTGATTGGTTAATTCTGAGCACAGCCACATCCCCAGTTATAAGAGGATGCACACGACTCCCAGTTACATGGGGTGAGACTGGACATCCTGGCAGATAAGCACATCTGTCGCAAGGTCTGTGGTGGACTTTTGCCAGTTGGTGCATCGTGACATGCACTACACAAAGAGCAGAGATAAACAAACCTATCATCTGGTCAGTCACTGCAACAGATACTGGAGTCAGTTTGTCTTGGCCTGTCCTTGCCACTGAGAATACCTCTATCTGCCAAGAATGTGCCGCTAGTCCAACAAAAGCTAGTGATACTCAGATACTTTGCAAGCAGTTTCATGAAATGGTCAGTCAGAAAGCAACTCATACCGGCTTGGACGTCGCCCAGGTTAACAAGGTCAGGAGTTCCTGGCAGCGGAGGGTGAAGGACAGAGCTGCATGGAGGAATCTGATCAGACCTAAATGAAATAGTCATTGTCGCCCCCGACAGACTGCTATGATGATGATGACATTTATGCAACCAGGTTATTGTAAGTTTTTTATTTTTTATTTTTCCCCTTCTTGAGAAATGAGGTGCCTTTCTGTCATATGATGGCCGTAGAGTTCTTTTGTTCTTCGTAAGGGTACCTTGGGATCTTCCTATGGCATACTTACTGCCATCTTAGGAAGATTTTTGTGCAACTCACAGCACTCTCAAGTTGTTGGTAGCAAGATCTTATGGCTTTCAGCACATTTTGAATGTCACACAAATGATGCACTGCCACCTTATGGGCACCTCACTACCACCTTACGCACGCTGTTGTTGGAGAAATTAGTGTTCTAAGTGTGATAAGGTACAAGGATTGTTTAATTTATACATAGAGGTGCGTGTGTGTGGAAACGGAGGTTTACTTCATGACCACAAACACTCACAAACAAAAAGGAAAACAACTCGTATGGGCACCAGTCCAAAACTTGGACAATTTATTAATAACTAATCCTTGTACCTTTCATTAACCAGCCTCAATATTCGTGAATTCTTCTGCCGTGACCCAGGAACCAGATTCAGAAAAATAAATGAAGCCAAAACTTGTATATACCTCAAACAGTTTTAATGATCAAACTCAAGTTAAATGACATTACATTCAATTGATTTGTAAGCAGGTGAAATGATCAACAAGCATCAAATATCATATTAACTGGTAACAGATTCCTGAGCATAAAGTCTATAGTTAAACCTTTGTGGAAACAAGTGAAACCAGATTTTGAATTTGTAACTGTAATGCAATGGGAGACTGTGAAGTAATGTGTATGTAACAAAAATATGCATAAAATTGGATGCAATTTTATGGAGAAAATGATAAAAGCTGATTATATGAAAAAGGAAATTCTGAGTTACTCTACAAAAAAATGGAGGTTATTGAAAAGGAGAATATTATTTTTCCTTCAGCTTTATAGCTCCTATCGTAGCTTATGGACTAACTTTTAACATGAAAAATTGGTCATATTCAATTAGAATTAGACATCACATTTAGCCCAGCAAATAGAAAGTTGAAGTCTGGTTTACGAACAGCTGTGTCTTCATAAGAGTTCAGCGATGATTCTTCGTGAACGCCAGCAGATGGCAGAGGGGGGGGGGTGACTGCCCACAGTACTCCTGATCGTTGCAGAGGTTCTAGCTTACAGACTCAGCAGCTGGGATCCATAGACTGGCAGCAGGAGTGAGCGGCTGGCCCCTGGGCAGGTGACGTCTTCTCCTTGGCAACAGCCAACTTTTGGGATGTCCACCGGCCGACAAGAACCACAGGACTGAAGGAAAAATGGATGTAAAATGGTTCCACCCACGAAATCCTAGTTCTTCCGTCATGGTACGTGAGTGAGACAGTCTCGAGGAAAAAAGTTCAAAAATCACTATCAGTCCACTTTAACAGTGAGTTAAGGAAAATTAATATAAAAAGTATAACAGAATAAAACAGCATCTGAGGAGAAGGAAAAAAACTGAGTTTTGGAGTTTCACTCCAAGTAAGAGGGGTTGAGCTCAATGACAGGATGATCTCTCCTCAGATACCAGAAAAAAAAACGCACACAAAAGAGACAGAATTCAGACCAATGGAAACGACTTCAGAAAGACCATAGAAAGAACTGAAAAGAACTGAACTGAAAGACAACTGAAAAACTAGGGTGTCTTCCTCTTTTAAATGAGAGTAATTCTTTGGTCATAACATATAACTGGCAGCAGGAAGAACCATTTATCGTCTATCGTGGGAGATTTGAATGGACTCTGGTCCAATAAGAAAGTGGTCCTTTGTAACCGACCAATAGAATGAAAGGGGGCATTGTCCAACAGAGACGGCCTGGTGATTGGCTGGTACCAGTCAGATGACTGGCATAAGTCTTTAGAAGAAAAACACATTAACTGTGAAATTCACATTATATACTTGTATATAAAATGTAAGCTGATTTCAGTGATCCATGACTAGCTTTCATGACTACTTCCAGTGAGCATGCACTTTATAAACTTGTTTAAACATATTTCAGACAATGCAGTGCATTTAAAATCAATGATTAATGAAACATTTCAAACCATCAGTGTTCATTACAGGGGTGGTCATCTTCAACAGTGTTCTGAGCAATATTTCCTGGAAAAATATCAAAGTCTTCAGGAGAGAGGATTATTTTAGGCAGATAAACACAGTCCAGTGGTGACCAGAGTACGAGCCCACATGTCCCTGAGTTGTTCAAAAGGGGGCACTGTGGGCCTTTGGATAATTGAGGGAGGTCTCAGGAATGTAGTGGATGTCTTCTGGCTTGTATCAAATGGCCATTTAGCACATAAAACTATCTGAGGCTAAGTGTTCCAAGGGGATTTATGATAAAAGGCGGCCATTGACCTGGCCATGAACTTACAGTTTACAAATGCTGGATTCTCCTACAGCTGCCTTAAGAAGACTGTACGAAATGGTCCAAAAATCATTTGTATGGTGTTTGCAGCCGTTTGTAAGGGTATTTGTGACTTAGCTTTCGGCACATTGTATTTTGGAAAAAAAAAAAAATTACAAGATTAATGTACTATTAATTGTGATTAACTAGCAATTCTGAAGATTAATTGTGACCAAAACTTTTAATGGTCCTTCACCACTATGAAATATACAAACTTTTAGTGCACAAAGAGACCGCACAGTTTACTCAGATTTCCAGGGCAAGCAATGGGTCGAGATTTTCGACAAAAGTGGATCAAGAATATTACTTGGAAGGATTTTGCTCCCAATAACAACAGCAAAATGATTAGCATGCAGCTGCTTAGCTTACCATGCGACAGTAATGTTTTTAAACACTGCTCAGCTAATGATGTTAATGGGCTAACATACTTTCCAGTCTAGTTAAATTAAACTTAGAAAAACTCACAAAAATATAATTTTTGTGGTTGCAGCCAACTCATTGTATTTGCCCATTTAGTCACAGTGCTACTAAAACCACCAAGTAACATATTCAAATAGTCCTCTGCAACCTTTAGTTTTAAAGTGTAGGAGTGGCCTTTTAACACTGCTGACTTTCTGCAACTAGTGTGAACCATCGGTGTATTTACACCCTCTGCTGAACTCAGCGTTGCTCTCTGTTTGCAGCTGAAGAGGATGCAGGAGATGCTGAACAAGATGCAGCAGCAGATGCATGACAAAGAGCAGTGACGTGTCCGCGAGTGAAGGAGAACTGCAGCGCCACCTGCTGCTAATGCCCCAAACAACAGTGAGACCTTCAGACTTTGATATCATCAAGTGTTAGTGGCAACTCTTGGCTGTACATTTATCCTCAGTTTGGTGCTTTGTCTGCCTGGAGGGTGTATTTTTTTTTTCTCTGTTTGCCCATTTTGAGCCTCTTGCTGTGGTCTTAACATATCTAACATAAAAGCATAATTTAAGTAACAGCTCAGTATGTCTAATTTATAAATGCATTGCTAAACCTTTTGGATATAATGTCAGGGTGTGTGCCGAGATGTTTTGTAAAGAAATGTAGATTGATGGCGACCTTTAGATTTGAACATGGATGTTGTTTTTTTATATGGGATTGTGTGTTTGTGAGTGTGTCTTCAGAATCACAGGGTATTCAGTACATCCATAAAACTGTAGTTTTCCCTTAAAAAATTAACCACAGTGGGGTTTTGCTCTTGTTTATTTGCCCTGCATCAAACATTTTAGTTCACATGCAGCCAGCCACATGCAGAAGATGAGCTCGGCCATGGCTGCTTCTGTCTTTTTCATTTTGTTTTCTCAATGTCAAGGGGTAAATTAATGTTATTACAAGATAACAGCTCGTGATCTCGAGAAAATGTGATAGGAATGATAGTCGTTAGCATGGCTGCCCTGATCTTCTGTAAATATATGCCCTCTCAGTGATTTTTATAACCTGACTATAAGCTGGAGATGCCCAAGGGGGCTGTGAATTCGTAGCCTTTGACTTAATGAGAGTGTTTGTGCAGTACAGGGTGCATGTGTAAGCATGCTGCCATTACTCATATCCACTAAAGTGGATAGTGGATCTATTTTTACTGCTTTATAGCCTGAGCCCTTTGCTTCAATGCATTTTGATAGTTTTTTTTTTTGTTGCCATTACAGGATGATAAAGTAGTTCAGTAACGAGGAAACGTGCTTCTGTTTTGATTCCCCTTGGACGTGAATTTTGCTGTTAAACTTGTGTATCCATGTGAGTTCAGAATATTTCCGAGTGTGTGTGTGTGTGTGTGTGTGTGTGTGAGTGTGTGTGTGTGTGTGTGTGTGTGTGTGTGTGTGTTGGCTGTGATGCTGATGAGCTGTACATATCTTGTCTGAAGGCTGTGAACTCAGCCTGTGTTCCATTTATAAAAGTGTGACAAATAAACTTGTGTCATTATGGCCTTCATTTCATGACCAGTGCTTTTCTCCCAAAGATTATGGAGTCCACAGGAAAACATCCACATGACCGAGCCTGAGCTGCAGGATTCAGAGCTGGAGCTGCCGCGGGGACTTTTATCTGCCGATGCATGATTATCTCCTACGGCCATTCTTCCCCATCTCCTTCCTGCTGGACAGAGAAAAAAAAAATAATTCAGAAATAATAGAAGGATAAACATATCTGTGTTCTCTACAAGCCGCAATGCTGGGAAAAGCACTCAGATAACTGATGATTAGGCTGTCCAGACAGTTTTAGTTTGTACAACCAGTTTTAAAAAGTAAGAATATTATATATAAATTTAATTTGAATAATTTTAAACATCAATTTTTTTTTAAAAGATAAACTCTTGTTTTGAAAACTTTTTTAAATTCAGTGTTTACTGTAGAGGTGTCACAATATTGACAATAACACTGAGATTTCAATTCCTGTAACTAATATTGTGTTAATTATAAACATCAATAGGCCCGTATCATGTGTCAGTTATCCGGCTGCCTTTTCACAATCTATTTAAATTTATTTTTATTTTTTACACTTTTGTACAGTCACAGCATGCAGCCTTGGTATCTTTATGATGTCATATACAGTGATGCCTGCCTTGATGTGTATATGATGTCATATAGACCATGATGTCCTATGCCTGCCTTGATGTATTTATGATGTCATATAAACCATCTCTCACCTGTTGGTTGCAACATCTGTGATTGGTGTCAATGCTGGACCCACTCTCCTGATTCCACGAATCACACTCACACCATCTCACAACATGTTTCCATTCACCTTGCGACGTAAACAGTTTCCAGTAAGACCCTGCTTTGCCATGACTGTGACTAAGTCACAGGGCCAGTCTTTACAGCGCGCTGGTGTTTTCTGCACAACATTTCTTCAGCCATGGCCAATTCAACATTGCCGCGAGCAGAGTGGGCATCAGATCAAGCAGTCTTCGTATTGTATTCTTGCTCAAGATGGAGAAACTACACAAAAGCGTCGCTTTCTGAGCAATGTTGTTTTTAAAGAGGTGCTGACACAGTAAAAATATGTAACCTTGAAGAATGGCAGACTACACTAATGTTTAAAATGCCAAACAAAGCACTGATTTTATCTGGGTACTTCGGTTTCTTGGTTTCTATGGGCATGCACGGGTCTTCCTGAATAGGGTCGAAAGCCACTTTTTGCTCAGATCTATTTTCATGATCCTGTTGATGAACTGGAATTACGATGCACCTATCCCTCAACCAGTGGCCTGAACGAAGAGGAAGAAGACCCACCAGATGGACAGCAATTGTGAGGAGAACTGCTGCACGTCAGAAAAGATGCTGTGAACATGAAACACCTCAGGTTCGAGCAGTACACCACAGCCATGACTGTGAACAACATAGCCGTCTGAGACAGGAGGAGACCCTTCAGCAACAGGCATGCAGAAATACTTTGCTTATACTTGGTTTCTACGGGCATGGACGGGTATGCACGGGTATGTACTAGTATTTACAAACAAACAATAATCAAAGTTAAAGACTGATTTGACAGATGGGATTATTACTGTTTTTGTTTTCACATTTCCTACAGATCTCCATAATAGCCCTAGTTTACAATGTATAAAGTGGAGTGTTAAAAGTTTTAATTACCCAGGTATAAAACTAGTAACCCCAAGAATTGGACGAGTAAGAAAGTTTCTACTGTGGAGCGTGTGAATAACGAGGCAGATTTGACTCAGTTTATTACACATCGCACACAGAAGCATAGTCAGAATGAACACTCAGCAGAGACTCTCCTCTTAAAAAGCATGGCATTCTTCTAGAAGCTTCAAATACACAAAAGGTCACATTGCATACACTTCCTTAATCCTTTAACATCCTTCTAGAAGTTTCTAACACAAAAGATCACACTGCATTCATCCTTCACACCTCCCTGTTATCTCCCAGGGAAACTCTGCTCTTTGTTCTAGTCTAAGATGCTATACCATTATGCACTCCCCATGTGTCACCAAACGACCCCCCCGAGCATCTTGGATAGAACAATAGAATGACAGTCCATATGCTGTGGTAAAATCATTAAACATCAATCCACATGCTGCTTGGGCTTCAGTCTTCTCCCGTATCTGCTGTAACCAGGATTCACCGCCTCCGCGGCGCTGTCATGCTGGGGGGCTGATGTTTGAGGGGTAAAAGTCTGTGCGTGTGGGTGCTCTGGGGAATCTTTTCTCTGGGAAGCTCCCCGTGGGGGTCTTCCACGCCGAGGGGCCCTCGCCAACAGCACTTGCTCGTCCGCCACAACAAAAGCGGGTTTGAGTCTGTCTATGCCAATCTTTTCCTTCCTACCCCCCAAATCTAGCAAAAAATGCTTGTCCCCTGTTTCCAGCACACTGAATGGTCCATCATAAGGTGGGCGCAGTGGAGGGGGAGATCGCACAGCACTGCATCCATCATGCGTTGGAACGTCTGTGCAGCCCCTTTAAGCCCAAATGACATGCGCAAAAACTCGAATAAACCGAACGGAGTTATCACCGCTGTTTTGGGTATGTCCTCAGCGCGCACTGGGACTTGGTGGTAACCGCAGACCAGGTCTATTTTAGAAAAAACGCGCGCTCCTGCCAGGTGCATGGAAAAATCCTGAATGTGAGGAATTGGGTAGCGGTCGTGCGCTGTAGTGTTGTTCAACCTGCGGAAATCCCCGCAAGATCGCCACGAACCCTCAGCTTTAGGGACCATGTGTAGCGGGAAAGCCCATGGGCTGTTTGAACGCCTGATGATGCCCAACCTCTCCAGGTTGGCGAACTCCTCGCGTGCTATGGCCAGTTTAGCTGCGTCCAAGCGCCGAGGTTTTGCAAAAACGGGCGGCCCGGTGGTGGGGATAAAATGCTCCACCCCGTGTTTAGCGATGGCTGCCGAAAATGTCGGGACAGTGAGTGCTGGGAACTGAGTGAGCAGTGTGTGGAACTTACCGCATGCAGCTGTGACGTTGGCTTGTGCTGTTGGCCGGGACGCTCAAGCTATACAGGGGATAGAATCAAAGGACAGTGCATTAACCAGGCGCCTGTTAGCGACATCAACCAACAAACCATGTGTGCACAAAAAATCAGCCCCCAGTATATTGAAATTCAATGCTGCTATGACAAAAGTCCACTCAAATGTACGGCCGTGTAGAGACAGAAGTAGAGTCTTCTCACCAAAGGTCTTAATCTCCGAGCCGTTTGCTGCTGCCATCTCGGGGCCGCTAGATCCTGTCAGCCGGTCGGCGTAGGTCGGCAGGATGAAACTCATCTGGGCGCCGGTGTCCACGAGGAAATGCCTCCCCGAGCGTGCGTCTGTCAAGTAGAGCAGCTTGTTCTCCTTCCCGAGGGTCGTGGCTGCTACCGACCCCCGGTCTTGGCGTTTCCCAAGCGCTTGAACTGGCACGGTGGTATACATTTGCATGCCCTCTCTGCGAAGTGGTGGTAGTAGAAACAAAGGGTGTCTCCCCCGCGTTCTTTGGCCCCTGCTGCTGCTGCCGTCGATGGCTCCTCGCCTCCTCTGGCCGTCGCGCCGAGCTCCGTCGCTGCCGCCATGGTCTTGAACTCTCTGCTGGCGATAATGATCCGGTTTGCTTCTCGGGCCAGCGCACGATAGTCCCTCTTGGCCAGCAACGGCGAATTGGCCAGGGTCGCTGACGGAAGGTTTCGGAGGAAGAGGTGGGTAAAAATGAAATGGTCGTCGTCCGTGCCCTTTAATCTCAGCATCTTCTCCATCAGGTCAATGGCCGACCCATCTCCTAACCCAGTCTGCGTCAGGAGTCTATCTGCTCTCTCACCATCTGAGAGTGTGTAGTGCTGGATGAGTGCAGCCTTCAGCGTGCCGTACTTGTCGTTGGTTGGTAGCTGATCGAGCAGGCTCTCCACATGCTGAGCCGTGCGGGCGTCGAGCGTTGCGACCACATAGTGGAACTTCGTGTCATCCGCCAATATCCCCCGGAGGGCGACCTGCGCCTCAAATAGGTGGAACCAGGAGCGCGGATTGTGCTGCCAAAAATCCGGTAGCTTGATTGCGACAGCATATGCTTGGCTGGGGGCTCCCAACGAGGCTGGCTCCAGGGCTCTTTTGCTGTGTTCCATTATTCGTCTTGGGTCACCAGTGTGGAGCGTGTAAATAACGAGGCGGATTTGACTCAGACAGTTTATTACACATCTCACACAGAAGCATAGTCAGAATGAACACTCAGCAGAGACTCTCCTCTTAAAAAGCATGGCATTCTTCTAGAAGCTTCAAATACACAAAAGGTCACATTGCATACACTTCCTTAATCCTTTAACATCCTTCTAGAAGTTTCTAACACACAAAAGATCACACTGCATTCATCCTTCACACCTCCCTGTTATCTCCCAGGGAAACTCTGCTCTTTGTTCTAGTCTAAGATGCTATACCATTATGCACTCCCCATGTGTCACCAAACTACTTAAAAAGCTACTTGAGCTGTGACTTCATCCTTGACAGGTTGAGAGGGTTTTTCTCATAAATTTATGACAGTTTTCTTGTAAGTTTAGAACTTTTTTGTTGTAAATTTTTTTTAAAAATCACTTAAATTTGAACTTTTTTCATCATTTCCATTTTTGCTACAGTTGTTCTCATAAATTTGTGTGGGTTTTCTCATACATTTCAGATATTTTTCTTGTAAATTTGTTACTTTTTACCAGCTCAATCTGTGGATTTTTCACATTTCTATTTTATAACAAATTCACTATGTTTGTCCTCATGAATTTGAAAAGTTTGCAGTAAAATTGTGACTTTTTCCACATATATCTTAAACTTAATTTGCAGAACCAGGATAGAGCAATGATTTCTATTGTTATCAAATACTATATATACTAAACCTGGGAGCATATCTTGTGTACATTAAAACATCCACAAATGCAGACCAGCAAATTCCTACTAAGTGACTGTGATCCTGTACCTGTTTTTTACAGTTGTGTAATTCTATGTATTAAATGTGTTTTTTACTTTATGTTTGATTGAAACAATTTTGGCATTTCTTTAATGTTATTGTACATGTTACAATCTGATTTAAAGGAAAAATAATATATCCACTAAAATGTCAATTTTGAGTACTTTCCTAATATGATTTAGGAATTGTGCACTTAAACAGGCTATTTTTGGAAATGTTATCCATGCATACTTGCACAGACTTGCATGAGTCCATAATGTGACAGTTTTCTTTATCAGTGAGGTCCAGCTGGCAGTGACACACACACACACTGAGGGCAACTGAAACACACACATCTCCTGAAGACAGCAGCATTGAAGGTAAGTAGCTCTGCTGAAATATCATAAAAACTTTTATCGATGTTTTTACAGTTACAACTTTAAAAGGGAGAAGATATTAATTTATTTTCTCTGAAGCTTAAATTAGTGTACTAAATTAGCGTAAATTAGTATTGAGTATAATGACTTTGGGTTCTGTCTAGACCAAACAATATACTTCAGTTTTCAGAAAATTAAACTACATCATCAACTTAAAATCTGCGTTACCATCAAGTTTTGTACGCATGTTCCTTGATCTAGTGTGATATTGGCTGTATAGGTTTGACTTCTGAAAAAAAAATATGGATGTCTCAATGCACCTGCCTGAAAAAAATCCAATCTAGATTTTTATTGTTGCTAAATGTGCACATGCAGTACCTTATTAGTTAGTTACATGAGCACATCACATGTTATGCATACGAGGCACCTTTCCAGCATGTTAAGGAGTGAATTATAAACTAATATCAGCACATTTTAGGGGAAATGGATACACTTTTCATGGTGCCATAATAGACAATGAAAGTAGTGGAAATAGCACCTTCTAGTGGTTGGGAAAATAAGTGCATGCAGTGAGATGTGAGAGGAATTTTTAATTCTTTTTTAATTGAGCTTCTCACCCTACTATATTCCTGATTAATACTGTAAAGTGCCTCACCCTATCTATGCCCTCACTTCACGGTGAAAAAATGTGAATTGAAATCAAAAGTGAACAAAGGTGTGAGTAGATGCAAACTTAAACTTGGTGAGTGAAAGCACTGTTTTGAAAACCATAACCATCCCCATTCACATCTGTATGAAGAGTTGAACACTTCTGAAAAGCTAAAAAAGGTGACATTGTGGGGGACCCATGCTGTCGAGTTCAGTAGTTTTCCTCTCAGACTGAGAGAGCATGCAGATCAAATGGCTAGGGGGTAAGAGGAATTGTCTGGGGAGAGTGAATGGTGAATGCAGGACCTCAGGTAGCAGGGAGGTGTGAGTTTTAGGATATAAAAGAGAGAGTCCCTGCTTCACGAGTTTAATGTTCTGATTCTGGAAGATGTGAGAGTGAAATAAAGTTCATCTGCTCGGAAAGTTCGGTCTGGTTATTTCATCTCCACAGCATAACCTGGACAGCTGTACATACGTGTAACCCTCATGCATTGCAGGGAGAAACTGTAACAGTGATACAGTATGTTGTACTGGACCGGTGGGCCAAAATGTATTTGGTCATGACACTGTGATGCTTTATTGGTTGTATTAGGGTAGACATAAGGGCCCCTTTACACAGATGGCTCATTGGATGAATTGATCTGATCTCTCAACAGTCTCCTAAAGCCTCAAAGAAGACTTTTCTGTGTAAATGTTTGGGAAATTGTTATAAGATTTTCATGGCAATCTACAGAGATCTTTGAAAGATCCTTGAGGGATCACTGAGAGACCAGGAGAGATCACTGGGAGATCATTGAGCATTTGTTGGGCAACTAAAGAGATTTGTGTGTGTGTGTGTGTGTGTGTGGGGGGGGGGGGTGTGTGTGTGGTAATTTTTATGGACAGGATTTTTAAAAAAATTTTGTTTATTGATCCCCAGAGGGGAAATTGAGGGCATCCGCCTGGATGGATGAAGCAGCCACGTTACGGCACAATCCCTTTACCATTCACACACACATTCACACCTAGGGCCACTTTAGAGTCTCCAATTAACCTAACCTGTGGCCTGTGGGAGGAAACCGGAGAACTCCCGGAGTAAACCCACGCAGGCACGGGGAGAACATGCAAACTCCACACAGATCACTGTTGGTCAGGGGCTGGGATCGAACCAGAGATCCCATGGCCAAGGGTGAGTTGCTGTGCTGCCGTAGTGCTAACCACTACGCCACCGCACCGCCCAGGATTTCTAGGTGCAGCCAAGGATCAGAGGGTATCATGCTTGGTGACCACAGGATCTCATCTCTGCTGTTTACACATGATGTTGTCCTGTTGGCTTCATCCAGCAATGACCCACAGGCCTTACTGGGACAGTTTGCTACTGAGTGTGAAGTGGCTGGGATGAGAATCAGCACCGCCAAGTCCGAGTCCATGGTTCTCAGCGAGAAAAGGGTGGATTGTTCTCCCCAGGTTGGGGACAAGCTCCTGCCACAAGTGGAGGAGTTTTAAGTTATCTCGGAATCTCATTCACGAGTGAGGGGAGAATGGAGGGAGAGATTGACAGACAGATAGGAGCAGCTACTGCAGTGATGCAGGGGTTGTACCGGTCTGTTGTGGTGAAGAGGATGTTGAGCTCTAAGGCAAAGCTGTCAATTTACTGGTCAATCTATGTTCCTATCCTCACCTATGGTCATGAGCTTTGGGTAATAACCAAAAGAATGAGATTGCGGACACAAGTGGCTGAAATGAGCTTTTTCCGTAGGATCGCTTGACTCACCCTTAGAGATAGGGTGAGGAGCCCAGTCATTCGGGAGAGGATCAGAGTAGAACCGCTGCTCCTCCACACTGAAAGGAAGCCAGTTGAGGTGGTTTGGGCATCTAATCAGGATGCCTCCTGGTCCTACTGGGAGGAGACCGCAGGGCAGACCCAGGACACGCTGATGAGACTACGTCTCCCAGCTGGTCTGGGAACATCTCGGTATCCTCTCTGAAGAGCTGGAGCAGGTGGCTGGGGAGAGGGAAGTCTGGGCTTCTCTGCTTGGGCTGCTGCCTCCATGACCCAGACCGCCAGAAAAAAAGTAGTGGATGGATGGATGGATGGATGGATGGATGGATGGATGGATGGATGGATGGATATTGAACATGTCAACATTTTTCTCATTAAACATATTTCTGATGGAGCCATTGACCTGAGATTTTCACCAGATAAACAAACATGACAAAACAAGTCATATTTAATAAAGTGTAATAACACAGGGAATATGTATTGAACACACATGGTGAAATTCATTTAATATTAGCAGAAAAACCTTTGTTGGTAATAACAGCTTCCAGACACCTCCTGTATGGAGAAATTAGGCACAGACATTGCTCAGGAGTGATTTTAGCCCGTTCTTCCACACAAACTGTCTTCAAATCTTGAAGGTTCTGTGGGTGTCTTCTATGAACTCCAATCTTCATTTTGTTCCATAGATTCTCAATTGGATTCAGGTCAGGTGACTGACTGGGCCATTCTAGCAGCTTTATTTTCCTTCTCTGGAGCCAGTTGAGAGTTTCCTTGACTGTGTGTTTGGGATCATTGTCTTGCTGAAATGTCCACCCTCATTTCATCTTCAGCATCTTGGCAGATGACAACAGGTTCTTATCAAGGATGTCTCTGTACATTTGTCCATTCATCTTTCCTTCAGTCATATGAAGTCTACCTGTACCATGTGCTGAAAAACACCCGCTCACCATGATGCACCCACTTCCAAACTTTACTTTTGGTATGGTGTTTTGGGGCTGATGTGCATTGCCATTTTTCCTCCAAACATGCTGCGTGTTGTGGCATCCAAAATGGTCAATTTTGGTCTCATCTGACCAGACTATATTATCCCAGTATTTTATTGACTTGCCCAAAATGTGCAGCAAACCTTAAACGAGCATCATCATGCTTTTTCTTCAGCAAGGAGTCTTGTGAGCTGAGCAGGCATAGAGCCCATGTCGGTTGAGTGTATTACTAATTGTTTTCTTTGAAACAGCAGTACCTGCTAACTCCAGGTTTTTCTGGGGCTCTCCATGAGTGGTCTTTGGCTCTTGGATAACTCTTCTAATAATTATTTTGATTCTTCTGTCAGAAATCTTGCGAAGAGCTCCTGGTCATGGCTGGTTTATGGTAAAATGATGTTCTTTCCACTTCCAAATGATGGCTGCAACAGTGCTCACTGGAATATAGTTTAGAAATGCACCTGTAACCAATGCCATCATTATGTTTTGCAACAATAATGTTGCAAAGGTCTAGAGAGAGCTTTTTGCTTCTACCCATCATGAGTTCTTTGTGGTGTGACAATTTGATATTCACAGACCTTTTTAAAGGCTATCAGTCAGGATTTAAATTAATTTGCACTGATGGGGGATGGGATGGATTCCTAAATCCTGATGGATTTCAGCTGGTTTCTTTGCTTTATGTACCTTTATGCACCTCTTTTTATTTGTGTGTTCAATACTTATTCCCTGTGTCATTCCATTATTTTTTTTTAATAAAACTTGTTTTGTGAACACAGCTGCCTTGATTTCCTTATATGCATGGATTACTTGGGTTGTTACTGACATCTGGTGAAAATCTCAGGTCAATGGCTCCATCAGAAATATGTTTAATGAGAAAAATGTTGATGTGTTCAATACTTATTTTCCCTACTGTATATATATTTGAGATGTTTCTAGTGCTCTTCTATGCCCTTTACACAGGGGTGGAAGTCATTGAGAGATCACTGAAATATGAAAAAATGGCCAGATCATTCAACGATCTTTCAGTGATCTCTCAGCAATCACCAAAGTCTCTCATTGACCTTCCAGGGATCTCCATGGTCTCCACAGTTGAGAGACTGCTTTGAGGGCCATTATATCAACAATCTTTCAGTAATGTCTCAACAATTTTGTTGATCTCTCGATGATCTCTCAGCAATCTTTCAATGAACTCTACTGGTCTTTCATCAAATGTTCAGTGATCTCTCATTGATCTCTAAGCCATCTCTAAGTTTGTGGTGGAAAAATCATTGAAAGATTGCTGGGAGACCATTCAAGGAGGTTCAAAGAGATGGTTGAGTGGTCAAGGAGAGTTCAAGGAGCACTCAACTATCTCACTGATCTCCCAATGATCTCTCAACAATCTTTCAATGATCTCTCAGTGATCTGTCAATGAATACCAAATTTTTCCACCTCAAAGTTAGAAATTGCTGAGCATTTGATGAAAGACCAATAGAGTTCAATGAAAGATTGCTGCTAGCTCAATGGGAGATCATTGGGAGATCAATGAGATCGCTGATCGTTTGTTGAGAGATCATTGACAGATCACGTCCCTTTGGAGATCACTGAGCGATTCATTCATTCATCTTCTTCCGCTTAATCCTTTTCGGGTCGCGGGGGGGCTGGAGCCTATCCCAGCATCTTTGGGCGAGAGGCAGGGTACACCCTGGACAGATCGCCAGTCCATCGCAGGGCTCAGAGATTGTTTTGGAATAAGTGAAAACTCTGAGGACCGCGGAGATTATTGAAGATCATTGGGAGATCATGGTGAGATCTTGGTGATCATGGAGAGATCTTTGAAAGGCTCTTTGGGGATCTAGCCATTTTGTCTTCACTCAGCAATCTCTCAATGATCTCCACCCCTGTGTAAAGGGGGTATAACCATTCACCACATGCCTTATATTAAAGATGTCTCCTCTCCTCTGCAGTGACAGGAGACCATGAAGAGGTTGCTGTTCCTGGGTCTTCTCCTACTCTTTGTAGGTCAAGGGTCATCGGCGTGCCCTCATCCTTGCTCCTGCAGTGGCAGTGAGGTGGACTGCAGCAGCAGGTCTCTCACTTCCTCCTCTCTACCCACCACTTTCCCTGCTGGGACCACCGAGCTCCGGCTCCACGACAACCTGCTGACCACCCTCCCCAATGGGCTTCTGGACGACCTGACCTCTCTCCGCACCGTCTCCCTCCATGGTAACCCTTGGGCGTGTGACTGCGGGGTCCTCTATCTGCGGGCCTGGCTGCTGCACCAACCCCTCACCTACACATCACACCTGAGTGTCAACTGCAGCTCCCCTCCTGGTCTGAGGGGTCGGCTGGTGGCGTATCTGACCGAGGAGGAGGTCCTGGAATCCTGCCACTACTGGTACTGTGACCTGGCCCTGGCCTCGCAGGTGTGTCTGTTTGTGTTTGTGGTGATGCAGGGAGCTCTTCTGGTGGCTCTCATCATTTTCCTGAGGAGGTTTGAAAGGTTGTCCAAAGAGGCGAAGAGAATCACAGAGGAGAGCTTCACAGCTGGAGATGGTCAGAGGGAGAATGACTACGCGCTTCTAAAGGACAGCAGCATCTGAGACGAGAGGAAGATGTCTACCTTTATTAGTAAAGTTGTTGGGGAAATAGAATAAAAAAGTATTAAAACATAAATTAGGTGAACAATGTAGACAAACAGATTTAGACATTTTAGACCTTGGTGGGTTTTTTTTTTTTTAGCCACACATATAACTGCAGAACATAGACTGATAAAAACACAGATTTACAGTAGTCAGCACAAGACCATTCTTAAAATGCTTTTCCACATTAAAATAATTTCTAGTCACTGGTAATATTTTGATTAGGCTCCATTAACACTTTATTTCATTAATAATTAAAGGATGTTTTGCAGCCTTTGCTTTGATGGACAGTCACTGGACTTTTTTTTAAATGCCTTTACACTTTTACATGTTGCTCCTTTCAAAACCCTTCATTTACATACCGTGATCCATAATTTGTAGCCACAATGAGCAGGCCAGAGGTGCAGTCAAATGTAACTTTATATTAAAGGAACTCACAATACAACAGGTGCTCCGTACAGGCAAAGGGTCGACGGCCGAAAGAGACAGAGCCTTTTCCGCCCTAGCCCTTTATACGCTGGGTGATGGCAGAACCGGAAAGGAGGGCCGTCAGCCCCCACTACACCCAGGGTGTACCTGGCGCCATTTTGGTACACCACAATTGGGTTATGTTAACTTGGAAGAGCCACTCTTATCTGTTAAATGTTTGCTTTTTTGACCATGTAGTCTTGCTGTGTTGATAAAGTAATTTCATAAAATTCAAAAATGCATTTATTTGCAAAATTAACGAAATGTAGCCCCTTGAGATGCTTTAAGTCTATATTTTGACTGTTAAAAACTTTTCTCTGCCATTTTTTTGCTCACCTTTAATCAGCTTTTTTGTATCAGTTTCTGTTTTGTTTTTTTATATTGTTCTTTATTTAATTCATTTTCCATAGTTTGTATACCATGTTGAATTGCACCATAAATGAATATAAAACACTTTAACAAATATGGATACAAAACAAGTGGTTTCATTAATATATGTACTCATTGTTTGATTGCATTGTGTACTTTTTACTGGAGTGGTGGCTCAGTTGGTAGAGCATCCGCCTCACACCCGGGAGGCAGGGGTTCAAATCCTGGCTGAGTCATGCCGAAGACCATATAAAAGCGGAACTTCCTGCCGTCTAGCTTGGTGCTCAGCAGTAATGGAATGGAGGAGGGAAATCTGTGGCGGCGCCTTGCATGGAAGCGGCCTTCTGATTCTACATATGGGGTGTGTGTGATTTAACATTGTAGATAGGAAAAACACAATTTCGTTCTACTGTACATGATTGGTGGAATGACAATAAAGGGTGATTTAACTTGGCAGATTTTGAATCTTTCTTTATTTCGGATAGATTAAAAGTAAAGATTAAAAAAGAAACAGAATAATATAACAAAGGGGGAAAGAAAATCCAACAAGGTCAAATTAGACAATAACTCCTCTTATTATACAGTTCAACATAAGTTATCCAAAATGGGTGATGGCTGAAGCCGCAGCTTATATTGCCCACCCATATTCTATCCAAGAATTCAAAGAAAAACAAAACAAGAGCGATTACAATTCAGAACAAAGCTAAGACAAAATGTGACAAAAAAACTAAGCTACAACACAACGCAGGCTGGATATGTCAATCCTTATGTGATTTTACATGTCATCTTGTATATATGTTTGGAGTATTTCTTCCTTTAGTTTTTGATTAAATTGCCCAAGTGTTGTACATGATTTTAATTCAGGTCCAAAATCGTTCCATAATCTGACTCCTTGCACTGAAACACAGTGTTGCTTGGTGGTTGTTCTCACTGAAGGTTTTTGAAATATACAAGTTCCTCTGAGATGATATTGTTTCTCCCTTATTTGGAACAAATTTTGGATATTTGCGGGCAGTGATAGATTCTTCACTTTAAACATTATTACTGCAGTTTTAAAGTCAACCAGATCTTTCAACTTGAGAGCTTTTAATTTAAGAAAAAGTGGGTTTGTTGGTTCCCTGTAAGCTGCTTTGTTTATTATTCTAATAGCTCTCTTCTGAAGCATAAAGACTGGATATACAGGTATGTTTGTTTTATATGTATTTCCCCATACTTCAGTACAATATGTCATGTATGGGAGTATTAATGAATGATACAAGGTATATAGTGTGGGTTGATTCAGCAAATATTTCACTCTGTGTAGTATTGCAATTGATTTGGATATTTTACCTTTAATATAATTAATATGTGACTTCCAACACAGTTTATTATCAATTATTACTCCAAGAAATTTAGTTTCGGATACCCTTTCAATCTCTACACCATTTACACTGAGTTTAGATACTGAGTTGTTGTGATGGTTGTTAAAGACTATAAATTTTGTCTTACTTAAATTGAGCGTTAATTTGTTTGAATCAAACCACAGTTTAAGCTTTCCTAATTCCTTTCCGAGTGTATCCAAAAGTTGTTCCAAATTGCTTTCTCTGCATAATAAATTAGTGTCATCGGCAAACAATATTAAGTCCATTTTTTCTGAAACTTTACATATATCATTTATATACATATTGAATAACAATGGCCCCAAAACTGAACCCTGTGGGACTCCACAAGTAACCTTCAGTAACTGTGAGTTTTTGTTACCAACACATACAGTGGGGCAAAAAAGTATTTAGTCAACCACCAATTGTGCAAGTTCTCCCACTTAAAAGATGAGAGAGGTCTCCAATTTTTATCATAGGTATACCTCAACAATGAGAGACAAAATGAGAAAAAAAAATCCAGAAAATCACACTGAAGGATTTTTAATGAATTAATTGGTAAATTCCTTGGTAAAATAAGTATTTGGTTACCTACAAACAAGCAAGATTTCTGGCTCTCACAGACCTGTAACTTCTTGGCTCCTCTGTCCTCCACTCGTTACGTGTATTAATGGCACCTGTTTGAACTCATTATCAGTATAAAAGACACCTGTCCACAACCTCAAACAGTCAGACTCCAAACTCCACTATGGCCAAGACCAAAGAGCTGTCAAAGGACACCAGAAACAAAATTGCAGACATGCACCAGGCTGGGAAGACTGAATCTGCAATAGGTAAGCAGCTTGGTGTGAAGAAATCAACTGTGGGAGCAATTATTAGAAAATGGAAGACATACAAGACCACTGATAATCTCCCTTGATCTGGGGCTCCACGCAAGATCTCACCCCGCGAGGTCAAAATGATCATGAGAATGGTGAGCAAAAATCCCAGAACCACACGGGGGGACCTAGTGAATGACCTGCAGAGAGCTGGGACCAAAGTAACAAAGGCTACATCAGAAACACACTACACCGCGAGGGACTCAAATCCTGCAGTGCCAGACGTGTCCCCCTGCTTAAGCCAGTATATGTCCAGGCCCGTCTGAAATTTGCTAGAGAGCATTTGGATGATCCAGAAGAGGATTGGGAGAATGTCCTATGGTCAGATGAAACCAAAATAGAACTTTTTGGTAAAAACTCAACTTGTCGTGTTTGGAGGAGAAAGAACACCATACCTACTGTGAAGCATGGGGGTGAAAACATCATACTTTGGGTCTGTTTTTCTGCAAAGGGACCAGGACGACTGATCCGTGTAAAGGAAAGAATGAATGGGGCCATGTATTGTGAGATTTTGAGTGAAAACCTCCTTCCATCAGCAAGGGCATTGAAGATGAAACGTGGCTGGGTCTTTCAGCATGACAATGATCCCAAACACACTGCCCGGGCAACGAAGGAGTGGCTTTGTAAGAAGCATTTCAAGGTCCTGGAGTGGCCTAGCCAGTCTCCAGATCTCAACTCCATAGAAAATCTTTGGAGGGAGTTGAAAGTCCGTGTTGCCCAGCGACAGCCCCAAAACATCACTGCTCTAGAGGAGATCTGCATGGAGGAATGGGCCAAAATACCAGCAACAGTGTGTGAAAACCTTGTGAAGACTTACAGTAAATGTTTGACCTCTGTCATTGCCAACAAAGGGTATATAACAAAGTATTGAGATGAACTTTTGTTATTGACCAAATACTTATTTTACCGAGGAATGTACCAATTAATTCATTAAAAATCCTTCAATGTGATTTTCTGGATTTTTTTTTCTCTCAATTTGTCTCTCATAGTTGAGGTATACCTATGATGAAAATTGGAGACCTCTTTCATCTTTTAAGTGAGAGAACTTGCACAATTGGTGGCTGACTAAATACTTTTTTACCCCACTGTACATACTGATATCTATTCTTTAAGTAACTACTCAACCAGGACAGTGCTACCCCTCTAATACCACAATTTTGTAGTTTCTTTAATAATAAATTATGATCCACTGTATCAAATGCTTTTTTAAGATCCAGGAATACCCCAACTGAATACTCTTTATTTTCAATGGCAGTTGATATTTTTTCTATAAATTCCATTAGAGCAAATGCAGTTGTCCTCTTGTGTCTGAACCCATATTGCTGCTCACACAATAAATTATTCTTCAGTATGAAGTTGTCAATTCTCTCATAGAATATTTTTTCAAGTATCTTGGAAAATTGCGGCAATAGTGAAATTGGTCTATAGTTTGAGAATTCCCCTCTGTCACCTGTCTTGTATATCGGAATTACTTTAGCTATTTTCATTGCACTGGGAAATATACCTGTTTGGAGAGACAGGTTACAGATAAACGTCAGTGGTTTCACTAAGCATTCAATAATAGTTTTGACTAAGAGCATGTCAATACCATCACAGTCCGTAGATGTTTTACTTTTAAACGATTTAACAATTTCAATGACCTCTCTCTCGTCTGTGTTCTTTATGAAAATGGAGTCTTTTATAGCAGTGTTATTGCTTATTGTATCACCTGTAGGCACCGTAGTGGGTATTTCTCGAGCCAGATTAGGACCAATGTTAACAAAAAAGTTATTAAATTCATCTGCAGGTGAAGCTGCATTCACACTTTGAGCCGTTTTATTATTTTTTTGAAAAATTGGTCGGGTAGCTTGTATTTCTGCTTTTATTTCCAAGAATACTGTTAAGTATTGTCCATGTATTTTTAATATTGTCTCTGTTTTTCTCCAGTTCTTTACTGTAATAGTCTCTCTTACTACATCTTATTATATATGTTAACTTATTACCTCCGCCAGGCCGAAAAGGCCAGGAGGAGGTTATGTTTTTGCCGGGGTTTGTCTGTTTGTTTGTCTGTCTGTCTGTCTGTCTGTTGGTTAGCAAGATAACTCAAAAAATCTTGGACGCATTTCCATGAAACTTTCAGGCGTTGTTGCAAATGGTACAAGGAAGAACTGATTAAATTTTGGGGGTGATCCGGTTCACCGTCTGGATACAGGAATTTTTTAAAGCATTTTTCATTCAACACTGTGACATACAGCCATTTTCAACATGTGCGCAGGCGCAATGGAGGGCGCTGGTCGTCGTGTCTGCAACACAAACTCTGCGTTCTTCAACGTTTTAGGCACAAAAGGACGCGGAAAACACTGCTGGCCTGGGCCCGCCGCAAAACCTCACACGGGCAGCTGTCCGCCGACGGATTCTTTGGCAGAAATTCCCTGGCCAGCCATAGGAGCTGCGCATTTGGCACGAATTCACCGGCCAGCCATAGGCGCTGCGCAAAAACGAGCTCTCTGCCGGCGAAGCTTCTAAATTCTCGTTTGCCGCGGAGCGCAACCCCCCAGAAAATAATATTGTAGCGAACTCAATATGAGCACCCTACTTGGCTTGCCAAGTGGGTTGACCCTATTGGCGACACAGGTAGAGTGCGGGACTCCGGAGCGGGAGGCGTGAGTTCGAACCTCCCGGTGGGACGTCACCATGTCAAGCAGCACGTTACAATATAATATAAAACCCACGGCAACCTGTCTACCCAATTTGCATCCGTCAGTGGAGGACATGGACACAACAGCAACACTTCAGTTTATTACCTCCGCCAAGGAGGCAATGCTTTTACTACTGAACCACTAATCCTATCACTATCAGATTGATTGTCATTGATTAATTGTGTGTTTATTGCACTGTCCCTGTCAAATAAACAAATAATCATTGTGAATCCAATTGCTAGTCATATGTTTACATGCTCAAGGAATCTGAAAACGTACACACAAACACTGTATGGGGGGAATTGTGGCGCTTGGCGGAGGTCTGCGCTCTCCGAGTGCTTTTCTAGTTTTTGTATGTTTTATACCGCTGCTCTGCTTCTTTTGTCCTTTTCTTTAGGAAAGCTTTATATAATAAATTTTTCTTTTTACACGCCTTTTGTAATCCTTTGGTTAACCATGGCTTATCGGCAAATTTATGTTTAAGCTTTTTCTTTACTAATGGACAATTTTTTTCATAAAGAGTGGTTACAATGTTCATAAATGTGTCATAGGCTTCATTTACATCTGATACATAGACTTCTGTCCAGTCTTGCTTCAGCAAGTCCTCTTTAAAAGAACTGGTTGCATTTTGTGATTTGTATCTGAACGATTTTAAAATTTTTTCTGTATTGGCCCCCGTGTGGCCATGGATAAGTGCAAAGGTTGGCAAGTGGTCACTTATATCATTTATCAATAATCCACTTTCTATTTTCTTATCAATAATATTAACAAACAGGTTGTCAATAAGTGTAGCAGTGTGAACTGTGATTCTACTGGGATGTGTTATTGTGGAATATAGACTCATGCTGTACATAGAGTTCATGAACTCTGTAATTACATTTTGTTGATGTGGATTTAGTAAATCAATATTGAAATCTCCACAAATTATTACCATTTTCTTACTAGTAATATTATTGTACAGCTCGACTAATTTATCTCTGAATGTCTCAGTGCAAGTTCCTGGCATTCTATATATACAACTTATAATTAGATTTTTTGTTTTATCTTGGTCAATCTCAACAGTAACACATTCCAAAATCCCTGGTAGTGCAAAGGACATCCCATTTACAAGCTTACACCTATACAGGTCATCAATATACAGTGCAACACCACCACCCTTTTTTTGAGATCTGTTAATATGAAACATCTGATATCCCTCTATTGCCATCAGGGGAGCCTGCTCTTCATTAAGCCAAGTTTCAGAGACTGCAATAGCTGTAAATTTTCTGTCTAGCTGTTTTAAATAGTCCTGAATCTGTGGAAAGTTTTAGTTAAGACTTCTGCTGTTGAAGTGTATTATTGATAGTTTACCATCTAGTTGCACTTGACTTTTGAATTGCTTTTCAGTGTAATATTCACAATGGTTATGAATATTATTTAAAAAGTGGTTATCAGGATCAATATCGTTCTCCATCTCTTGTAGTTTATGTTCAGCATAATGGCATATTTTCAGAGTTTGAGTTTCCTCACTCTCTGTCAAATGACTTCCTCCAACTGGGGATAATTGATGTCTACTCAAGTCAGTCATAAGTTTTTTGTTTGTTTTACTTTTTTTTTTTTTAAAGTACATTGACATGGTATGTCAAAAGAACTATTCTTACCGTGTGTGTGAATATGGATTATCATTGTCTCTTAATTTTCTTAATCAGTGTTCATCTGTATTTATTTAAGTCAGTAACATCTCTGATCATTATGCTCTTTGCTTGTTCAGGTGTTCCATTTAGTTTGATCCAAACTCTACAATTTCTTGTCCATGTTGCCTGTATCTTATTTTGTCTTTTCAGCATCCGTGCTTGCCGTGCTATTTCAGCATTTGTTTTTGTTAGGTGTTCATTTAGGTAAACTTCTGTTCCCCGTAGCTTTCTGGCCTGCCTCAGAATGTCATTCTTTACCTTTCTGTTCACAAAACGCATCACAATTGATTTCTTTGTTTTATTATCTTTTCTGGGTAAAGCATAACAGGCTGAAATTGCATTTGCTTCGACCTTTATATCTCTACTGTCAAGGAACTGAAGCACCTGGTTTTCTCGGGACACTGATTCACTCAGGGGAGCCTCCTCACCTCTCATTCCTGTTGTAACATGAGCGTATGATTGATATTTGATGTTTAGTCCACTTATAATTAGGTCATCCATACGAGAACCTTGTTCAAGATCCTCGACGCGTCGCTCCAAGTCTGTAATTTTTTTGTCTTTTTCCTGAATTGTTAGTTTTAATTCTCGTACTTCTTCCATTAGGCCTATTATTTTGGCCTGCTGGCTAACCATTTTGGCCACTTCTTCTGACAAGAAGTTCAGAGATTTTTTGACCTCTTCCATTTCCTCCCTCTTTGGTGGCATTTTTACTGACCTGTGGATAGTAAAAACAATCTCTGCTTGTGTCGCCGGTATCCGATCCGACCGACCTCGAATCCAGCTGGGCCTCAGCTAGCCCCCTCCGCTGCTAGTCCCGCTGCTTACCGCCGCCGTAACCGAGCTCCTGTCCAGCTCCTCCACCGAGTCCCGCCGCACACCACCGCTGTAGCCGAGCTCTGATCCTGCTTCTGTCCAGCTGGGGTCCCGGTAGATCCTCCGCTGAGCTCCGCCACCTGCCGCCGTCTGCCTCAGTAGTTCCTCCGCTGAGCCCCGCCACCTACCGCCGTCTGCTTCAGTAGTTCCTCCGCTGAGCCTCGCCAATGGGCTCCGACTCAGGCTATTGTCTGGCTGGGTCCCGGTGGTCCTCCGCTGGTCCCCGTCTCCCACCACCGCTGCCCCTGAACTCCGATCCGGCTCCCGTCCAACTGCTGCCTCGATTAGTTCCTCCGGCGAACCCTCACTGGGGACTGAGTCGCTTCGTGTCGGTGTTAGGTGCTACGACTAGCGTTAGCATTAAGCTAACTAGCATTAGCTTAGCAAACGCTTCGGGTAAAGCGTAGCAGCGAACCACAAAAGAAACGGAAGTCAGTTTACTCACAGTGGCTGGTGAAAGGCGATTAAAGGGGTATTCCAACGGCGGTGGAAATTCAGCCCGTGCGTGTGCGTCACAAATGCCGATTGCTGTTGGTTAGTTATTTTGAATGAATGAATTTATTTGAATGAATTTATTTATTTCGGATAGTACATTACAGGTTAAAAGAAACTGTATAATATAACAACAAGGTCAAATTAGACAAAGACTCCTTCTACTATACAATTCCACGTGAGTTATCCGAAATGGGTGATGGCTGAAGCCGCAGCTTATATTGCCCACCCATTTTAATGGCAAAATCAGCAACTTTGTCTCAGCACTGAAAAAGTGTGACCATCCCGGTCGCCATGTTGCTCATAACAGTGTAATGGTAAGACGATATACGATATTGTTGTTTATCGTGATAAAAACTAGCAATTCGGGCAGTGATATTTGCGGGCAGTGATAGATTCTTCATTTTAAACATTATTACTACAGTTTTAAAGTCAATCAGATCTTTCAACTTGAGAGCTTTTAATTTAAGAAAAAGTGGGTTTGTTGGTTCCCTGAAAGCAGCTTTGTTTATTATTCTAATAGCTCTCTTCTGAAGCATAAAGACTGGATTGTGGAGAGTGTGAATAAGGAGGCAGGTTTATGAACAGACGACTTATTACACTCTCTCATCAGTCATACACAGAAAAAGCATGTCACAATCAAGCATGGTTTTATGGCGGCACATGGGGAGAGCATAATTGTGTACCATCTTAGACAAGAACAAAGAGCAGGTGTTCCCTAGTGAGATAAGAGGGAGGTGTGAAGGATGAATGAAGTGAATGCAATGTGACGCAAAGGTCACCTTTTGTGTGTTAGAAGCTTCTAGAGGAATGCCATGTTATTTAAGAGAAGAGTCTCTGCTGAGATGTCATTCTGTCTATGCTTGTTGTGTGAGATGTGTAATAAATCGTCTGAGCCAAATCCGCCTCTTCATTTACACGCTCCACACTGGTGACCCAAGACGAATCATGGAACATGAAGAAAGATCTCCGGAGCCAACCTCGACGGGAACCCCCAGCCACGCATGTGCTGTTGCGATCAAGCTACCGGATTTTTGGCAGCACAACCCGCGCTCCACCTCATCGAGGTGCAGTCCGCCCTCCGGGGGATATCGGCGGATGACACCAAGTTCCACTATGTGGTCCCAGCGCTCGACGCCCGCACGGCTCAGCACGTAGAGATCCTGCTCGATCAGCCACCAACTGATGACAAGTACGACGCGCTGAAGGCTGCGCTCATCCAGCACTTCACACTCTCGGATGGTGAGAGAGCAGAGAGACTCCTGACGTGGATCGAGTGGGGAGACTGGTCAGCTATAGACCTGATGGAGAAGATACTGAGGTTAAAGGGCACAGATGACGACCATTTTATTTTTACCCACCTCTTCCTCCGGAACCTTCCAACAGCAGCGAGAGCGACCCTGGCCAATTCGCCGTTGCTGGCCAAGCGGGACTATCGTGCGCTAGCCCGGGAAGCAGACCGGATCATCGTCGCCACCAGGGCGTTCACGACCATTGCGGCAGTGACGGAGCTCGACGCGATGACCGGAGGAGGCGAGGAGCCATCGACGGCAGCAGCAGAGCCACCGATGGCAGCAGCAGCGGGGGCCAAGGAACGCGGGGGAGACACGCTTTGTTTCTACCACCGCCGCTTCGCAGAGAGGGCACGCAAATGTATACCACCGTACCAATTCAAGCGACTCGGGAAACGCCAAGACCGGGGGTCGGTAGCAGCCGCGACCCTTGGGGAGGAGAACAAGCTGCTCTACTTGATGGACGCAGGCTCGGGGAGGCATTTCCTCGTGGACACCGGCGCCCAGAAGAGTTTCATCCGGCCGACCTACGCTGACCGGCTAGCAGGATCTAGCGGCCCCGAGATGGCGGCAGCAAACGGCTCGGAGATTAAGACCTTTGGTGAGAGGACTCTATTCTTGTCTCTACAAGGCCGTACATTTGAGTGGACTTTTGTCATAGCAGCATTGAATTACCATATACTGGGGGCTGATTTTCTGTGTGCACATGGTTTGTTGGTAGATGTCGCTAACAGACGCCTAGTTAATGCACTGTCCTTTGACTCTCTCCCCTGTATAGCTCGAGTGACCCGGCCAACAGCACAAGCCAACGTCACAGCTACATGCGGTAAGTTCCACACACTGCTCACTCAGTTCCCAGCACTCACAGTCCCGACGTTTTCGGCAGCCATCGCTAAACACGGGGTGGAGCATTTTATCACCACCACCAGGCCGCCCGTTTTTGTAAGACCTCGGTGCTTGGACGCAGCTAAACTGGCCATAGCGCGCGAGGAGTTCGCCAACCTGGAGAGGTTGGGCATCATCAGGCGCTCAAACAGCCCATGGGCTTCCCCGCTACACATGGTCCCTAAAGCTAAGGGTTCGTGGCGACCTTGCGGGGATTTCCACAGGTTGAACAACGCCACAGCACACGACCGCTACCCAATTCCTCACATTCAGGATTTTTCCATTCACCTTGCAGGAGCGCGCGTTTTTTCTAAAATAGGCCTGGTCTGCGGTTACCACCAAGTCCCAGTGCGCGCTGAGGACATACCCAAAACAGCGGTAATTACTCCGTTCAGTTTATTCGAGTTTTTGCGCATGCCATTTGGGCTTAAAGGGGCTGCACAGATGTTCCAACGCATGATGGATGCAGTGCTGCGCGATCTCCCTTTCGTATTCGTCTACCTGGACGATATCTTAGTAGCCAGCGCGTCCGAAGACGAACACGAAACCCACCTCACGACGGTTTTCCGGAGGTTGGAAGAGCACGGTTTAATAATCAACCCAGCGAAATGTCAGTTCGGGGTGACGGGGATTGATTTTTTGGGGCACCGCGTCTCTCCCATAGGAGCGATCCCACTGCCTGACAAAGTGCGCGCAGTGGCAGATTTTCCCCGGCCGCAAACGGTCAGGGCGCTACAAGAATTTTTGGGAATGGTGAACTTTTATAACCGTTTCCTTCCCCGCGCAGTGCAGCTCATGCAACCACTGTACGCTGCGCTCAAAAAACAGAAACCCGCGGATAGGGTCGAATGGACCCCAGAGCGAGAGCGGGCGTTCTTGGAAGTCAAAGCAGCCCTGGCAAACGCCGCATTGCTGGCACATCCAGACCCAACGGCCCGCATAGCGCTCACCACTGACGCTTCAGATGTGACCATAGGGGCTGTCGTGGAGCAGCGCATTGCTGGGGCTTGGCAGCCGCTCGCCTTTTTCAGCAGGACTTTGCGCGACAGTGAACGTAAATACAGCGCGTTTGACAAAGAGTTGCTGGCTCTCCACTTCCAGTTCTGGCTGGAAGGGCGCAGTTTCACCGCGTTCGTTGACCACAAGCCGCTAACATTTGCGATGGCCAAGGTTTCAGAACCGTGGTCGGGCCGGCAGCAGAGACAGCTGGCCGCAATCTCGGAGTTTACTACCGATATTCAGCATGTGTCGGGTAAACTGAATGTAGTGGTAGACTGCCTCTCGCGCGCCGTGGTGGCCCCGGTCTGCGTGGGGATAGATTATGCAGCCATGGCCGCGGAGCAGGTTAGTGATGCGGACGTGCGCACGCTCCAGTCTGGACTAACAGGGTTAAGGCTGGAGAGCAGGGTGCTGCAGGATGGCATGCCCCCCCTAATCTGCGATGTCTCCACGGGTTGCCCACGTCCCGTGGTCCCGGCCGCGTGGCGCCGCTGCGTGTTTGAGTCGGTTCACTCTTTTGTGCACCCAGGAGTGCGCGCTTCGGTCAAAATGGTAGGAGAGAAATTTGTGTGGCCGAGCCTTCGCAAATAAGTGAAAGAGTGGGCGGCAGCCTGCGTGGCGTGCCAACGAGCCAAAGTACACAGACACACGAAGGCTCCCTTGGAGCCGTTTCGCATTCCGGCTAAGAGGTTCGACCATGTCCACGTGGACCTCGTGGGCCCCCTCCCGCCATCACAGGGGTACACGCACCTCCTGACAATGGTGGACCGCACCACGTGCTGGCCAGAAGCGGTTCCGCTGGCGGCAACCACGGCCAAGGAGGTGGCGCGCGTGTTTTTAACAGCATGGGTGGCGCGTTTTGGAGTCCCGTCGGACATTACGTCCGAAAGAGGCCCTCAATTTGTTTCTGAACTCTGGTCAACAATGGCCCGCAGCCTGGGTGTCACAATTCACCGTACAACCGTGTACAATCCACAGGCTAATGGGTTATGCGAACGTTTTCATAGATCATTGAAAGCGGCTCTCAGGGCTTCACTGACGGATGCAAATTGGGTAGACAAGCTACCCTGGGTTTTATTGGGGTTACGTTCTGCGCCTAAAGAGGATCTGGAAGCTTCCCCGGCAGAACTCGTTTTTGCGCAACCACTCCGGCTGCCCGGGGAGTTTCTGCCAGATAATCCCGCGCCGGGCAGCTCCCCGTCTCAGCTGTTGCAGCGTAGCATAGACACAAGCACGCTGCCGGGCCCGGCCCACCACAGTTTTCCGTGCGTTTTTGTGCCTAAAACTTTGAAAAACGCGGAGTTCGTGTTTGTCAGACATGACGCCCACCGCCCTCCACTGGGCCCACCCTATGATGGACCGTTCAGAGTGCTGGAAACAGGGGATAAGCATTTTTTGCTAGACTTGGGGGGTAGGAGGGAAAAGATTGGCATAGACAGACTCAAACTCGCTTTCGTGGTGGCGGACGAGCAGGTGCTGTTGGCAAGGGCCCCTTGGCGTGGAAGACCCCCACGGGGAGCTTCCCAGAGAAAAGATTCCCCAGAGCACCCACACGGACAGACAAAAAGTTTTCACCCCCAGCATGACAGCGCCACGGAGGCGGTGAATCCTGGTCACAGCAGATAGGGGAGAAGACTGAAGCCCAAGCAGCATGTGGACTGATGTTTAATGGTTCTATCACAGCATACGGACTGTTATTCTATTGTTCTATCCAAGATGCTCGGGGGGTGGTATGGCGGCACATGGGGAGAGCATAATTGTGTACCATCTTAGACAAGAACAAAGAGCAGGGGTTCCCTAGTGAGATAACAGGGAGGTGTGAAGGATGAATG
The DNA here is from genome assembly GCA_020510985.1 of Pholidichthys leucotaenia. Lineage (NCBI taxonomy): Eukaryota > Metazoa > Chordata > Actinopteri > Cichliformes > Pholidichthyidae > Pholidichthys > Pholidichthys leucotaenia. The sequence continues at coordinate 43,026,323 of CM035838.1, read as the reverse complement.
AAGTGAATGCAATGTGACGCAAAGGTCACCTTTTGTGTGTTAGAAGCTTCTAGAGCAGGGGTCACCCCGCGGGCACCAAGTCGCCCACAAGGACCACATGAGTCGCCCGCAGGCCTGTTCTAAAAATAGCACAACTCGCAAGTGAGCTGCGTCTAAGATGTAATTTTTTCTGCCGCTATTTTTTAAAATCACACTTGCATTTATATAGATTTTAAAATGACAATGTCTTAAAAATTAAAAAAATGAAAATATGTTTATTATATGTAAAGTTAAGGTGAACTCTGACCTAGTTCAAAGGTCAGTATTGTGCGCATGACAAAACCTTCGTGCTTGTGGAGAGTAAGCTAGCGGGCAGTGACGATGGTGAGCGGAGTGCAGTTTCCTACCCCAAAAACATGGCAAAAAAAGACAGAAAATTTATCATTTTCAAAGTGAGTGGGAGGAAGAGTTCTTTTTTACTACCGTGGAAGGAAGCTGCGTGTGTTTCATTTGTGGGGTGACTGTGGCGACGGCGAAGCGGCACTATGTGGAGCAACACTTCACTACGCGTTGTGGTGATGTGGAAATGACGAGGCAGAGTTCTCTCTCAAGTCAGCTTTATTCACAACACCATCATCTCAAAGCAGCAAAAGAGGTCCACACAGTAAACTCTCGTCCTTAAATATCAGGACTCTTACACTTCACAGGTCACATGTCTCACAAACCACCTTGCATTATAAAGAAAGTCACAATGCATTTTCTCTCCATGGTATCACTTCCACTGTCTCCAATGCATCCTCTTTTTAATCCCTTAATTAAACCCCCCACAGTCTCAAGACTTGCATACCAAAGCTATGATTCTTGCAGCTTCCTGTAATCACTAAGGGAGCTGCCCTGCCCTTGTTCTGACCTAAAATGTGAGCCACAAAACAGGTCCAGCAGGTCCGGTATGTGTGTCCACCACAGCGTCATGAAACTGCTGCCCACTCTCGGTGCTTGTTTAGCTTCTTCTCATGAAAGGACAGTGCTGGTTATTACTCAAGCATGATTCTTGGCAAGAACTGTATGGATATAATTCCAGTGAAGAAGAACACACAAAAGTGTGTTTATTAAATGTAACAGATTTTGAGCAGAATTGCAGCAGATTTGTTCAGTTAAAAATGTGATTTATTTAATATGAAAGTTGATTTTTCTTAAATGTTGCATAACTTTTTCAAACATGGTTCAACATAGTTCATGAATTAAAAGGGTTTAGTTTTTGATGGTTAAAAGGGACTGGTGAAAACTGGACATTTTTTTTAATGAAATGTAGAAGTGATTATCTGAACAACTGCTGAGATTAATAAAAATAAAGTGTTGAATATTGATCTTATCTGTTACCCACTCTAAGTTATTGATAATTAACTATTTATTTATGTGTGTATATATATATATATATACGTATATATATATATATATGTGTGTGTGTGTGTGTGTATACAATTTGTTATTTTAGAGGAGTGTGTCAAGCTGGTAGCCCTTCACATGACTCGATACCCATGAAGTAGCTCTTGGTTTCAAAAAGGTTGGTGACCCCTGTTCTAGAGGAATGCCATGTTATTTAAGAGAAGAGTCTCTGCTGAGATGTCATTCTGTCTGTGCTTGTTGTGTGAGATGTGTAATAAATCGTCTGAGCCAAATCCGCCTCTTCATTTACACGCTCCACAGTTTCTCCTTTTATCCCAACCGCTCATCTCACGTTTGCATGACATTTCACATCACCTTGCATGACATTTAACATCACAATACATCAATCCTTTAACCCCCTGGCTCCTTCTTCCTGCTATTTCCTCATGATCTCCCTAGCTATTGTTCTCCTCTGTTTACCCTCTGCATCCTGTCTGAGATGATTAACCCAGTCTCTACACCGCCCCCCCGCCAGAATCTCAGACAGAGTTTCAGTCCTCACGTCTTTTTGGCTTCAGTCTCCTCCCATGTCTGCTGTAACGAGGGTTTACCGCCTCCGCGGCGCTGCTGTGCTGGCGGGGGGCTGCTGGGAGTGTGTCTGACTGCAGGTGGGCCATGGCGAGGGCGGGGGGGGGACTCTGATTTGCCCGTGTGGCTGTCCTGGTGAATCGTTTGCCTGGGGAGTTCTCAGTGGAGGTCTTCCACGCAGAGAGGCCTGAGCCAGCAGCACTTGCTCGTCCGCCACTACAAAGGCGGGCTTAAGTCTGTCTATGCATATTTTCTCCCGATGACCCCCCCAAGTCTAACAAAAAATGCTTGTCCCCTGTTTCCAGCACTCTGAACGGGCCATCATAGGGTGGGCGCAATGGCGGGCGGTGGGCATCATGCCTGACGAACACGAACTTCGTGTTCTTCAAAGTTTTTGGCACGAAAGCGAGTGGAAAACAGTGGTGGGCCTGGCCCGGCAGCGTGCCTGTGTCTGCACTATGCTGCAAACGCTGAGACGGGCAGCTGTCCGGCGCGGGATAATCTGGCAAAAATTCCCCGGACAGTCGCAGTGGCTGAGAAAAAACCAGCTCTGCCGGGGAAGCCTCCAAATCCTCTTTTGGTGCGGAACGCAACCCCAATAAAACCCACGGCAACTGGTCTACCCAATTTGCATCCGTCAGCGAAGCCCTGAGCGCTGCTTTCAGTGACCTGTGAAAACGCTCGCATAACCCGTTGGCCTGTGGGTTGTACGCGGTTGTGCAATGAATTGCAACACCCAGGCTGCAGGCCATCGCGGACCAGAGGTCGGAAACAAACTGAGGGCCCCTATCGGACGTGATGTCCAACGGGATTCCGAAATGCACCACCCATGTTGTCAAAAAAGCGCGCACTACGTCCGCGGACGTGGTTGCCGCCAGCGGGACTGCTTCTGTCCAGTGTGTGGTGCGGTCCACCACGGTCAGAAGGTGCGTGCACCCCTGCGATGGCGGGAGGGGGCCCACGAGGTCCACGTGAACATGGTTGAATCTTTTAGCCGGTATACTAAACGGCTCCAAAGGAGCCTTCGTGTGTCTGTGCACTTTGGCTCGTTGACACGCTACGCAGGCTGCAGCCCACTCTTTCACTTGTTTGTGCAGACCTGGCCACACGAACTTCGCTCCCACCATTTTGACTGACGTGCGCACTCCTGGGTGCACCAAAGCGTGAACTGACTCAAACACGCGGCGGCGCCACGCAACCGGGACCACTGGGCGCGGGCGTCCCGTGGAGATGTCACAGATTAGGGGGGCTTGCCGTCTTGCAGTACTCTGCTCTCCAGCCTTAACCCTGTTGGTCCAGACTGGAGCGCGTGCACGTCCGAATCGCCAATCTGCTCTGCGGCCATGGCTGTATAATCTATCCCCACGCAAACCGGGGCCACTACCGTGCGCAAGAGGCAGTCCGCCACCACATTCAGTTTACCTGACACATGCTGAATATCGGTCGTAAACTCCGAGATCGCGGCAAACTGTCTCTGCTGCCAGCCCGACCATGGTTCCAAAACCTTGGCCATCGCGAACGTCAGCGGCTTGTGGTCCACGAACGCAGTGAAGCTGCGCCCCTCCAGACAGAACTGGAAGTGGCGTATGGCCAGGTGGAGAGCCAGCAACTCTCTGTCGAACGAGCTGTATTTACGCTCACTGTCGCGCAAAGCCCTGCTGAAAAAAGCGAGCGGCTGCCAAGAACCGGTTATTCGTTGCTCCACGACGGCCCCTATGGCCACGTCCGAGGCGTTGGTAGTGAGCGCTATCCGGGCCGCCGGGTCTGGGTGCGCCAACAGTGCGGCTTTTGCCAGGGCTGTTTTAACTTCCAAGAATGCCTGCTTTCGCTCCGGAGTCCATTCGACTCCATCCGTGGGTTTCCGTCTCTTGAGAGCGGCGTACAATGGCTGCATGAGTTGAGCTGCGTGGGGGAGGAACCGGTTATAAAAGTTAACCATCCCCAACAATTCTTGCAGCGCCCTGACCGTCTGAGGTCGGGGAAAGTTTGCCACAGCACGCACTTTGTCGGGCAAGGGTATCGCTCCCTCCGGTAAGATGCAGTGCCCCAAAAAATCAATCTGCGTCACGCCGAACTGGCACTTCGCCGGGTTGAGTATTAACCCATGCTCCTCCAACCTCTGGAAAACCGTCCTGAGGTGGGCCATGAGTTCGTCTTCAGACGCACTGGCTACCAGGATATCATCCAGATAGACGTACACGAATGGGAGATCGTGCAGCACCGCATCCATCATGCGCTGGAACGTCTGTGCCACTCCTTTTAATCTGAATGGCATGCGCAGAAACTCGAACAAGCCGAATGGAGTTATTACCGTTGTTTTGGGTACGTCCTCCGCGCGTACTGGGACCTGGTGGTAACCGCGGACCAGGTCTATTTTAGAAAAAATGGGTCCTCCGGCGAGGTGAACGGAAAAATCCTGAATGTGGGGAATCGGGTAGCAGTCGTACGCTGTGGCGTTATTCAATCTGCGGAAATCACCGCACGGTCGCCACGATCCCTCAGCCTTAGGGACCATGTGTAACGGGGATGCCCATGGGCTGTTCGATCGCCTGATGATGCCCAACCTTTCCAGGTTGGCAAACTCCTCGCACGCTATGGCCAGTTTAGCTGCGTCCAAGCGCTGAGGTCTTGCGAAAACGGGTGGCCCGGTGGTGATTATAAAGTGCTCCACCCCGTGTTTAGCGATGGCCGCCGAAAACGTCAGGACCATGAGTGCTGGGAACTGAGTGAGCAGTGTGTGGAACTTACCTCCTGGAGCTGTGACGTTGGCTTGTGTTTTTGGCCCAGCCCCTTGAGCTGTACAGGGGAGAGAGTCAAAGGACAGTGCATTAACCAGGTGCCTGTTAGCAACATCAACAGGTAAACCATGTGCACACAGAAAATCAGCTCCCAGGATTGGGAAACTCAGTGCTGCTATGACAAAAGTCCACTCGTACAAGCGGCCGTGTAGAGATAAAGCCAGTGTTCTCTCACCAAAGGTCTTAATTTCCGAGCTGTTTACCGCCACCAGCCCGGGGCCGCTCGGACCCGCCAGCCGGTCGGCGTAGGACGGCAGGATGATGCTCTTCTGGGCTCCGGTGTCTACGAGGAAACGTCTCCCCGAGCGCGAGTCAGTCATGTAGAGCAGTTTGTTCTCTTCGCCGGCAGTCGCAGCTGCTACTGACTGCCGGCCTTGGCGTTTCCCGAGCGCTTGAATTGGCACGGTGGCGCACATCTGCGTGCGTTCTCTCCGAAGCGGCGGTGGTAAAAGCAGAGCGTGTCTCTCTGGCACTCCCTGGCCCCCGCTGCCGCTACCGTCGGTGGCTCCTCGCCTCCTCTGGTCGTCTCGCTGGGTTCCGACGCCGCCGCATTCACTGTGAGGGCTCTGGTGGTGAGGATGATCTGATCTTCCTCCTGGGCTAGCGCACGGTAGTCACGTGCTGCCAGCAACGGCGAATTGGCAAGAACCGCTCTCGCCTCTGTTGGGAGGTTCCAGAGGAAAAGGTGGGCAAACAGAAAATGCCCGTCGTCCGTGCCCATTAACGCCAGCATCTTCTCCATCAGATCGACGGCCGAACAATCTCCTAACTCAGAACGCCTCAGGAGCCTCTCTGCTCTCTCACAGTCCGAGAGAGTGTAGCGGCGGGTCAGCGCAGCCTTGAAAGCCTTGTATCTGTTGTGGGCTGGGGGCTGATCGAGCAGGCTCGCTACCTGCTGGGCTGTGCGAGCGTCCAGCGCTGCAACCACAAAGTAATACTTGGTGTCGTCTGCCGTTATTCCCCGGAGGGCGAACTGAGCCTGGGTGTGGTGGAACCAAGAGCGCGGGTTGTGCTGCCAAAAGTCCTGTAGTTTGACTGAAACAGCGCACGCGTTGCTGGGGGTTCCCGTCCGGGCCATCTCTGGGATGCTTGCCGCGTCGCTGGGGCTTCCCGTCCGGGCCGACTCCGGGGTTCTTGCCTCGTGTTCCATAATTCGTCAAAGGGTCACCAGTGTGGAGAGTGTGAATAAGGAGGCAGGTTTATGAACAGACGACTTTTATTACACTCTCTCATCAGTCATACACAGAAAAAGCATGTCACAATCAAGCATGGTTTCTCCTTTTATCCCAACCGCTCATCTCACATTTGCATGACATTTCACATCACCTTGCATGACATTTAACATCAACAATACATCAATCCTTTAACCCCCTGGCTCCTTCTTCCAGCTATCTCCCCATGATCTCCCTAGCTATTGTTCTCCTCTGTTTAATAAAATT